>CM045468.1:10463063-11719313 GCA_024666655.1 Dascyllus trimaculatus | reverse complement strand
TAATTTGTGTCACATATGTAACACTGTGAAACTGCTTGTGATGACAGGTTTTGCTGATTATATCAGTCAGTAACCCCAATGGCTTTGCTGCACTTTGTTGTTGAGTGCTGGCACATTTAATTTAAAGTTATTATAAAAACATTTAATTTTAAAGTATATTGTGTGTTACACAGAGCAGCAGAAGTGGCAGCCAGTAACAGAGAGATCGATCCATCCATGCTATTTTTTGTATTACAGGTTGAATTACAGACACGCACACCTCTATTATTTGCAGATAGCGACCTGTAAATTGTCTGTGTCCTTTCTATTGTTTGCTCACTGGAGCGCCGGGTAAACTCATTTTGCCCGCTCACACCACTGAACCGTGTGAAACAACACACAAAAGCTCCGGCTAATGCCACTGTATAGCCGTCTCAGTGATGAAACCCCGCTGAGACTCGGGCGTCGAAGAACAATTGCTCCCGGAAAATCAGGAAGAGCCCCCAGATGTCCGTGGGAAGTTCACAAGATAAACCTGACGACTTCCGCTTCCAGAGGAAATTCATAAACTTGAGTGAACTTGGCAAGTCGAGGTCAAAACTTTGCCTGTGATTCATAATGTGGAGCAAAAATGATGTCAAGTTCTTGAGCTGCATTTGTTCCTATAGTGTGAAGTGGCATAAAAATATTTATTACAAATGACTCCTTCTTCCTTACGGCAACAAGTACAGCACCTTCTTGAAGGGCACCAGTAACTTTTACACCAACCAAAATGCCAAACTTATTGAATTTGGGACAGCTTGAATTTTCACATAATGAGATCTTTGTTTTCACACTCCCCAGGAAGACAGAAACGGCTCCTGGCATTTCCACCCCCTACCTGTTTTTTATATGAGATCGGCTCTTGACATTCTCACATGCAATGCAATATTACTTCACTGGAGGAAGAAAGATCAAGCTTTAATGTGAAAAGGAACACTGTTTATTTTTCACTTTCTCATAGACTTATCTCAGACAACGGTGATGCAAGTATCCTGTTTGTTCCCATGAAAATGTCCACAGAGACGGAACATATAACACCATGGTCATAAAGTTCAAATGGAAACATTAAATTAAGCACTATATATTCGTATCACATACAATGAAACACACAGTTTGATGTATTGCCGAG
Organism: Dascyllus trimaculatus; assembly: GCA_024666655.1. NCBI lineage: Eukaryota > Metazoa > Chordata > Actinopteri > Pomacentridae > Dascyllus > Dascyllus trimaculatus. The sequence continues at coordinate 11,718,163 of CM045468.1, read as the reverse complement.
AAAACACAGAATGTAAAAAAAGTGATCATTAAGTGTACTGGATATCGAACCAAATCTCATTGAGAAACAACCAGATCCTTATATTTACATTGAGGAACACTATTTTTGTTAATCATTATTACATATAGAACAAATCTAAATGCTTTGACTTGACTGTGTCCCTTTAGAGGAACATTTGACCTTTCAGCATCATTGGCTAAATCCCATTTTGTCCCTTTCCTTGGGAAAAATCAAGATTTAGCCATGAACTGAAGCCAATAATTAAGTGTGTTCTACTGACATCATCATTGTGCAACAAGTCTGAAAACAGCCCCGTGTGCATGGGCCTTAATAAAGTGAAGTGTTTTTTCATAGAGCAACTCAAGTTTTAATAACTGACTCGATGAAATAGGACCAAAGTGTTAAAACAGCATGTAAAACGGAACATTTTCGAAAAGATAACACTCTTAATTAAAAGCAAACAAATGACTCTGGTGTATTAGTACTCCGGCGCAGATGTGTCTCGCTGTACGTCCATATGTTGCAGAAAAGTGAGAGAAAAATGACACCCAAATGTGCATTTCTATCTTCCATAACAACCTGGGGCTACAACTGTAACACAAATTATGCAGCACATAAAATCGTCATGACAGGACTTGTATGATCACCAGAAAACAATAAAAAACAACACATTAAGTCAAACAGAACACAACACTTTCCCAATATGAATGCATGTTAATTGCACCAAAATAAATTTAGGCTACAAAACCATGAATAAAGTATGTGCAAAAACAAGGTCTACATTTAAGGGAATCCTGCATTTAATATTAGCTTCTCTCTCTGTCACGTCTTAAAAATAATCCAGCATTTGTTACTGTATAGTGTCTTGAACAGACAGCAGTGGCTACTTTGGTTCCTTTATTATTGAATGGGGAAAAGCTGAGGGGTCGGAATGAAAAGACTTTACAAAATATACATCTGTTATTTTGCTCTTTCCAGCCATCGATTGAAGTGTTTTCAGGGATTTTCAAAGTGCTATATCTAATAAGGTGATTTTGTTTTACAAAATAAGGAAAATTCTAAATTGATTTGTGGCTTGTTTCCTCGTTAGTACACATATGCCCATTGTCAACCAAAGTGCCTTAAAGTAGGAATGTCTAGTCCGACACTGTCTTGGACTGACTCCAATTTATCCATCTAGATTGGGTTTTTACTAAGTCTTTTCGAGTCTAACACATCATATTTGCATTTAGAAATAATATTGAAATAAAAATCATTTTTGAGATCTTGACAAAATGACACCCCTAGCATTTTTTTTTCTTTTGCACATTAAAGCCGCACTAGGTAACTTTGCATAAATGCTTGCAAGTTTTGAATGCAAAAGTGATCCATTGGAATACTGGCCTGTCTGCTATGACATGTATCAAAACAGCCAAATGTGGAAAGACGAGCATATCAGATACGAGTGAGTCCAGCTTATTTTAGTACAGAATCCTAAGATGTTGCTGCTAAGAGAGGAGACAGTGTATATTTCACTGTTTTGTCATTGCCTCTGGGTGCAAAAGTGCACATGAACCGAATTTAATTAGAGTATATAGAGCAGATCTGAATGAATTAAAGATGACTGATCAGTCCTCTGTTCTCTGTCCAAAGATGAGCATTTTCACAACACTTGCCCAGTGCAGCTTTAAGATAATGCTCACTTATTCTTGTCTGTCTGTGGCATTCAGTTGTGGGGTTCCAGTCCCTCTAAATGATCAGGGATGGGTAGACCGGTGAGAATCGTCAGACACTTGTTCCACACATTGAACACTGGACACACAGGCTGGACGAAGGAGACGTGAAATGTGTGAAGGTGCTGGGAGCCCACGGCGTCATAGAAGGTCAGGTATCCAGCGTCGTAGTCCAACAGGACCCCGACTCGTCGCAGGTGGGGCGAGGGCTCGATGGCCATCTCCTTGCTGTTGTGGCGAACCACCCAGGAGTTGTTGCAGCGGCAGAGCACCCAAGAGGCCGAGTTCTTGCCGATCCACTCGTGTTTAGGGGCTGATTTGTAGGCGATACCTACAGCGTACCTGGAGAAGGGAGGAAGAGTATGTTACACACCAGTAACATTGAATCTCTGCTCAAAAAGACTTCTAGACTCGACTCACCATGTGCTCCCTCCAATCAGAGCCTCCCAGTAGTGACGCCCGCTGTCGATATAGACATTTCCCACCACACCATAGCTGCTCTGGCTGGTGAACCGCTCCTGGCTGTGGCCTTTCTTGGATGTGGTTTCATCCCGCTCCACTGTCAGGTTATCGTGGGACACCTTGAGCTTCTTGTGAGCAGATTTGGGGTCAAGCTTGAACGGTTGGCCTGGTTGTAGAAAAGGAGAAAAAGAAACCTAATGAATTTCAGAGTAGGACTGCATAGAGATCTGTAATAGCCAACATTCTTCACAGAATGGAAGATTTATTTTTGGTTCATTAGATTTCATTTTTGCAGAAGAAAGAAAAACATCGGTTCTGTTTCAGTTTATATTATCTTACTGTTGGTCTTCAGAGTCCCTGGTTCGCTGCTCCTGCTTCCCGCTTGGTTAATGGCCTTGACAACAAAGATATACTTGGTGCCGCTCTGCAGACCGTGCACGGTGTAGTGGTTCTGCTTGATGTTGGGTACAATCATCCAGCTTTCCAATGAGTTGCACAAACCTGGGAGGAGAGGAGGGGGCAAGAAGATAAGAGGAAAGACGCACAGAAGAGAAGGAGGAGGGAAGATTCAATGTACAGTCAGTTAATTCAATGAGATGGTATCTACTGTAGGTTTTCAGTTGCTCAGCAGTTTAAACACATTTAAATGTCAACTTTATGTCAAGAACAAAGTCCGGAAGGAAGACACTATGGAACTAAAGGCACCCTCAGCACCTAAAGGCATCTAAATAAAAGAAAAAATGTTTACTTGAGAGTTTTCTGGAGAGGAGTGATGTACAGCTATGTGAATGGACAGTGAACTACATAACTAAGTGTGTGTGAAGCTCTGGCAGTGAGAACAGGTGAGAGGCTGTGAAAAGGCACAAAAGGAACTATTCACACCTCGTTGGCTTCGTAGTAGCACTATGCTCACCCTGCTGTTTGGCTTGGGCATGCATTTTACGGCACTTCATCACCACTCACCTCCTAAGGTGTGTTTTGTGTCGGTATGAGAGTGTACATTTTCCCTCCATGTCATGCCCTTGTTTTCCTAAGGAACTCATTCAAGAGGGCCATGCTATGCAAGAGTTTATAATTTGAATCTTTTCTGAGAACAGACAAAATAGGTTTGGTTTGATGAAAATCTTAAAGAATAATAACTGAAGGTAACCCAAGAAATACTAGAATCCACAAAATATACAATCAGTTGTGTTCAAACTAACCAAGATCAAAAGAGGACATAAGAAAAATGAGGACGTTATAATTAGAGCATGAAACTATGCAGGTAATTGCTAAAATCCAACTATTAAAGTTGTTATTCCTACTGGAATATGCTATAAGGCTTCAGGTGAGAACATCAATTAAAATTATAAAGAATCTTGCAGGTCCATGTATATCAAACACCAATGGCAGATATGAAAGACAGTGTGACTTCCACGATCATCTTGTCAAACAGTTGCGACAGGAAATCTAATTCCCAGGGCTGTACTAAACAATTATGCATCAGAGTTAAGGATGTTGTTTTTTTTAATATTTTATTGCATTAGTATTGCAAGACTTCCACTTCTTGCATAGTGATTCATCTGAAATGCTCCAGAGGGAATTCTGTCGCACGTGACTTAGATGCCAACAGCAACACCTCTGACATTACCGGATGTGATAACAGGAGGAGAGAAAAATCACAGCGTCTTATTGAACAGAAGGAGAAGGAGACGGGGATTTGAAAGCAACTGGGAAATTGAGTGTCACATTAGTTTAATAGCTGCCAGTTCTAAATATGCTTTAAACCGTAAAGTAATGAGAAGGCAATGACAAAGGTGTAACCTTGGGAAGATGGGAGGAAAACAAATGAAACATAGAGGTGTAGAGTTGAAGGAAAAGGAGCTGAAATGAAGCAGAAAGGGCAGGATGGCAGTGTTTTTTGCTGTGAGGTAATTCTATTTGAATCTTGGAAGAAGAAAGAAAGACTTTTTAAAAAAAAGGAATACATGAATGACAAAGAAAAGGCAGTTAGATTGAAAGGGAGCAGGAGAGCTCGTCTTCAGATGCCCTGACCCCATTTTCTTCCTTGTAGTTGTTGCTCACTTGAGTGTGCTCTTGATTTTCTGGGTCTTGTGTGTATTTGTGTGTGTATCTGCAAGTCTGTTGTTGTTCGACAAGACATTGTGTCACTACCTGTGCGTCTGCGATGCTGATTTATTTTCCAGCTGTCATCTCGCCTTGATACGACATTTCACTCCTTTAGTGATACCTTTTGCATGTATAGAACCGTGGATATCCACTGAATCTTGCACCGACACAGTGCGGATTCACTGTTTTCAAATCATATTCCCCCTTTTTCATCCTTCACAAGCTGCAGTGATTTGATGTGTGACAACATCCAAGGGTGATTGTAGCAGAAAGGCCAGAGGCTTCACTTCAGGAGGTTCCACTTCAGCACTATCTCAGCTTTTAGAAAAGCACTTCAGCTCACAGCTGCTTAGGGGAGCTTGTGGCCACAAGTGGTGCATTCTCAGATCTGTAAATAGTCTGCAATTGGTTAAAAAGAAAAAGTGTTTTGCTAAGTTTAAATTTTACTTCCTGTGGTCTAAACAAGGTATTTTAAAGCCCCTCTGGAGCCTGTTTCTCAAAAGGAGTTTGTGCAAAATTGGAGCCAACGTCCTGTTGCCTTCTACTGTATACTCATGCACAGGTTGCAAGTGTTGTTTCTTTGGGTAAACATGTCAAAATTGAGTAGATATTATATCATATAACAAGAGTTTATATCCAATAGTTTTATCTCTTGTCATACTTGGTGGAAGTTAATCAGACGCTGATTTTTGGAGGTTCTAAACAGGCAGTCTAATGTTGTATGCTGCAACCTCAGCTGTTTTTAGCCTGTATTTGTTTACCAGGACATTTTTTGGAAAATTGGCACCAAAGAAAAGCCAAATTAGCGTTGAGCAATTCCTTTGTGCAATGTACCCTTGGATGTACAGACGAGCATCACCGGATTATGCTCACAGTGAAGAAAACATACAACAACAACAACGACAACAGAACTTTCCAGTAGTCATTACGTCTTTAAGTGGCATCTCTTTACCTCTTGTTTCTAAGTGGATATATGTATGTTTATATATACTAAGTGTACAGTAGGTGAATCTATGTCTGTGTGTTCATGTTGAACCAACTTGTGGCTTCGAGAAACTAGTTTCTGCAGCAAATTGCATTAATTAGATGCTAAGGGTCTTAAAGTACATTAATTGCTTATATGAGCTGCTGCTAAAGCCATAAGAACTGAGTGAATGGACCACTAAAACTTTGCCGTGGCCCTCTGGGGGAGGTACGTCTCACAGTTTGAAAAGCTGTGTTACGTTTTCCTTATTTGCTCCTTGTCTAAACTAACTTCATACACTATTCTTTATGTCATTTTTGCATCGCCTGAGATGCACTGTCACATATATGCCTGCTAACAATATAACCTCAAACCACGCATACGCCTTCATAACAGCACAAATCCTTGTCCTTGTCTGGAGGAAATACACAAGATTATACTTCAATGCTCTTTGATGAAATATTACCACAAAAACAACAGAAAGGTTGGTGAAAAGCAGCCCAAAGAGCACAGAAAAATGCAAGATCAAGGCTCAGATGGATGCATAAGAGAGTCAGTGTGGCACTGGCAGGATGCTATACTTAAAATGATAACTAAACTATGGTTACTGAATTTAGAAATGGTAGTGTTACTGCATTACAATCAAATGTACTGTGATTGCATTAAAGTGTCAATCACAACATACATATTGCTGGAAATGGTAAATTCCCTTAATGTCAGTGGAAAACACCAAATTTTCCAGAAAATAACCTGACTCCTGTATCTTTTATTGTAACTACAAACCTAGAAATGACTACTAGAACTAATTTAACATGGATAAGACAACTGTGTTGAGTTCAAAAATGTCCTCTAGTTTGTTTCAAGGCTTTAAAATCCATTAAGTTCCTATCTGATTTCAGTGTTTCCTTATCAGTTCCACGTACTCACCATCCTGCAACCATCTACATAGTGCATGGATGGTTACTTACTTGCAATGTTGGACTGCCCGGTGAAGATGGCATACTGGAGCTCATAGGACACCACTGTGAACTCATCATCAGACGTCCAGTGGACAGTGATGGTGTCATAAGAAGCCGTGCACAGCTCTTCCCTTATGCACGGAGCACTTGGAGCTGCAAACAGTAAACAAAAAAGAAGTATTATCTCAGGCCTTAATGCTGTAGTCTGTTTGGATAAAGTCGCAAATTGCATTAGCGACATTCCAAAGTGATGACACACTCAAAGGTTGTCAGTTGTTACAACAGCAGTAGCCCTAATTAACCTCGTACGTGTTCATTTGGTTCAATTTATGAATTTGCAGGTTCATTACACACAGGATTGAAGATGCTCTTTCCAGCAGAGTGGTAGGTTGAGCATTAAAAGCAGTGCGGAGGAGAAACAATAAAATATTCAGATATAAAGCAGACCACATTAACACAGCGGAATAAGTAAGTTTAACAATCCTTTTAGCAGAAACAAATGGGAGTCGTTATATAACCAAGGACGCTAGATTGGCTCACGTATTGATTCCTGGGAAAACTTTATTATGTTATAACTGTTTTTGTGTCTACAGAGGAATAAATAGAATGAATCCCTTTGGTATTCAATCCATGAGGCCTCTGGTAGAAACAGAATGGACCGAGGTAAAGAAACAAAGATACAAAGGCACAGCTTAAATTGATTGTAAAGCCACTTCCTATCTCTTTCTGTGTCTGTCACTCTCCCTCTCCCGAGCCTTCTGTCATGAGTGGCTGCACATAGTGGAGTGATTCACTTAGTGAAAAGGCCCTCCAGCGAAGCCCTCATGCATCGCAGAGAATAAATGTGAGCCAGCCATTTTCACAGACCTTCAAAACCGCCACGCATGATGCCTTGTTTTTTGTCCTCATAATTCATACAGTGACATTTTGATGTGTCCCTGCAAAATGGGACATCAGAAATTAATGTTGAAAATTAATTTTGGAGTTATTAGGGCTGGAGTCTGTTTCTTCAAACACAGCGCTTGAAGACAGAGCGGAGACTTCAAAAGATTTCTTTTTAAATCCAAATTTAAAGCTGGGATGGAATCTTAATTAAAAGCAATATTTGGTTTTCACAGTCGGAGAGAAATGGAATCAGACAAATCAAATCGTTAGATACAGCAAAAAGGGACAATTGGTTTCTGATTCTGACCTGAAAGAACAAAATGCCTATGGATTCTCAGGTTAAGGGTTATTATTGTTTCCAGCTTAGCACATGTGTTGCATAAATACCATCAAAAACAGACTCAAGTCTTTATGAGGAATGAGTCTCCAGCCTGAAGATGCTTCTTTGTCAACATATGAAATCTAGACTTAGAATTTCTTTTAGAACCCTTCTTATTGCGGTCATATGGATTCAACACAGTTTCTTAGTTCAGTTCAACTTTCTTGCAGCCAAATACTTTAGAAACTGACAGAGAGAGAGAGAGAGAGAGAGAGAGAGAGAGAGATGCTGGACAAATACTGCCTTTCTCCTCATTGCAACATATAAATTTCAGTGTGTTTCATGTTTTATATTGTATGGTCATAAGAGCCATAGCAGTTTTTTCACAACAAATTTCACAAATTAGTAATTTTGAGGACTACCTACAGAGAAAATCATGTTTTTTACAACATGTTCACATGTCCATATGGTGTCGTTGTATCGACTAGAAAACATGCATTAAGCAAAACTAGTACCCAAATAGGATTTCTACTTGGAAAGCTTACTGATAACTATCTCAAACACGTAGCTTCTTACTTTTGGGATATCATTTGAAAGTAACCGAAGGAGCCAATAACATTAACTTGCAAGGTGGAGCTTTTTGGATTCTTCTTCTTCCTAAGTTTCTGGTTTAAATGTGTATGACTGAATTACTCCAATATTACAACTTGTCATTGTGTCATGTTGAATAATTTTCTTAGATGTGCTCATTCTAAAGGAGCCGACAGTGCAGAGTACCATCTAAGCCACTTTAGGACAGGAAGGGATTATTTTCATGAAAAAAACTTCTAAATATATCCCCTTGATACACAGCAATGACTTTTTAAAAGTTAAATCAGCAACCAGAGAGGAACTTTGCAACACATAACTAAAACAGTTTGGTGACTATCCGTCTGATCTGAGCACAAAGATAAAAAACAGAAAGGCTTACCAGTGAGGTAATCCAGATTCTCCAACAATTTCTTCTCTCTGGTGAAGTCCAGGGCAAAGGTGTCGAATGTGTCGGTTAAGTGTATCTCAGGGATCAGCACTTGGGTTGATGCGGTTGCCATGGAAACCCTGCATCATTACCAATAGAAATCGAACAGATTTTTACACACATCTCTGCATGATGAGTAATTACGTTCAGGTAAGTTCAGATGAACGCAACAAACTTTTCTTGTAGTTTTTCATGTGGGTGTATTGAAAATTTTGAAGGATTATAGTCTGCATTTACATTTACATTTTAGCTTTATGCACCATATTGGACATTATGAGATGACACAGACATACAGTATTAAATCCTCAAATTAAAGAAACACTGAAAAGTAAATCAGCCTAATTACTGTAGCTGTGCAGATTAGATTCTGATTGAAACACTCCTTTTGTTTGAAGGACTAAAGGACAATGATTTCTTTTTATATCGTTCCCTTCGTTTCTCCTGAGGATGCACATATTGGACACCAGGTTTTGTTCTCAATTGCCAAATCAATTAGTCAGAGAGCTTAAGCAGGGGCTGCAATAAGATTAGGCTAAATAAAAGATGAAATCCCTCTCTGCTCGTCTTGGCTGTTGGGTAAGTTAAGTACACAAAGTTTTCAAAGTGTTTCTCGACGTGTGTGCGTGTGCTCTTTAACCTCTCCCTTCAGCTAGGCCTTTGTGTGTTAATAAGCTGAGTAATTCTAGGATGCGTGGTCAATATGTGGGTTGTCTGACCTCTCATTGATGCTCTTGGCCGTCTGTAGGAAGCGAGCGTGATCGGTTTCTTTCAATGTCTGATCGGCCTGCGTGATGAGAGCCGAGGACCTCTCTATGCACTGCTTGCAGTTGGAGATCTGCTGGGCAAGCTTCCGGAGCCTTTGCGTCTGCAAAGAATGGCAAAGAGAAGTCTCAGGAAAGTTTTGTTTGGGGTGGCTCAAACATTCATCCAGGCAAATGTGTTGCACATTATTAAGGCTGAGAACATCAAATGACCCAAAGGAGATGGATGTTAGCATTGTGAAGTCTGTCATACACTAAAAGGTCAAACTCAGAGTTGACTAATGCAGGCAGTCGTCTATTTGTTCATGTTTTCTTAATTGGTTTAAACATCAGAGAGGGTAAATAATAGAAAAGGGCTTGAATGCATCTATCTTCCTTAGTTAAGTTCCAGAGACTCTAAACTAATTCTATTTGACCTCCCTTTTGTCTCCACAAGGTTTTATTTTGAAGTGTTCAGTCTTTTAAAACTATGAGGATGAATGAATCAGGCACTTGAAGGTTAAATTGTCTTTACTATGTAGACTAATAAAACAAAGCATGGAAGCAATTGCTCAACTAAGCTTCATATGAAAGTCGATATTTATTGAAAAAGAGAGCAGACAAAGGGTTTGACAACTGCATGAGTTCAGCTTCAGGAATTTTTAAACTATTGCCCGCAAATCTGGGATTTCATTTCCCAACGTTCGTCCCTCAGTTTCATTCTCTATCCCTATCCCTATGAGCGAAGATTTTAAGAGACAGATTTAGGTCAGTGGTCGGATTGAGGTCAAAGGACATTTCATCAGCACTTTGGCTTGAAAAGAACCCAAAACTCTGTCATTTCCATTTAAATCCATTGTAATATGCAAAGTCATCAACATGTTAAAACAAACAGGAACATAAGACTCACTAAGAAAAGAAAGTTTGCCTAAGAAGAGAGCACTGCACCAAAAAAGCAATTTGTAGAAGTCAGCTGGCCTCAAAATAAATGTATCTTCTCTGATGCTGTCCCACTAACTGAAAGCCAACAGTACATAGTGGAAAAACAATCCCTGGTGCTTTCCAAGTCTCATTAGACGCAGCTTAAAAAAATCATCCGGGTTTAGAGCACAAGTAAACATGCCCTCCCATATGTTCTGGGATCTGCTCTTGGGCACTTGGACTGCTTTTCCCGTCTGTTCAAAACGTGATGAAGGTTTTGTACTTCAAGTATCTGAACAGTTTGCCATCTGTTAGCAAATGAGGTCAAGTGGCTGTGATAAAGTGTTGCGTCGGGCTAAAATTAAGGTCTGACGGTATCTTAAAGTGATGTCGGTGTGTTTAAAAAGTGATTATTGAAGGTGATGGCCTTAGCAGTCAATCAACCCTGGTAAAATTAGGCTTTAGATTGTGAATAGTGGTCATCGACATACTGAATGACAGAGGCAGTTCATTTGTATTGGTGATGGAATAGTTGACTGATGGATTGTGGCAATGTTAAATGAATGCTGTAAATTAGTAGCTAAAAAGAAAATTTTGGAAGAACAACATGACAAGAAGGCGTACTGGTAACTTTAAAATAAGCAACACATCTGGGTTTTTTCACTTAAAAAATGCAGAAATCAGTATATCAGACATAGGATGGAGTGAGAGAAAATAAATGCTGCCTGCCACCGCACTCCTCGCCCCTCTAAGTGTTCACCTCACCTTCCCCTCTTTGATCTTGCTGCCAATGATCTGCCTCCTCTGCTGAATAATGTCAATCAGGACATCGCACTCCTCCAAGAGCTTGCCCTCCTGGCGGGATGCGTTCACCTGAGAACCAATTCACAGCGAGCATTCGATAAACAAAGAGATTGATGAAGGGTGGGGGGATGTAGAAGGGAGGCATGTTTAGTGGATTGGCGACACGTCAGCTGAGGGACAGGATGTTATTTTCATCCATCAGCTGGTCCTCCTGTCTGGAAGCAAACACTTGAGGATGATGAGGCTTATTTTGCCTCCTGCTGGCTTGAGTGATGAGCGACAAGTGAAATAAGCAGGAAGCAATGCGGCTGTAAGAGGGCAGATATGACTTTCGGCAATATGGTGAAGAGCCAGACACAAGGGTCATGAAATTACTCCTTATTTACTATATAGTGCACTCTATTCAGATAGAGTGTGTGAATTCCAAAATATTGCATTTCTCACCAAAATTCCACAAATGTTCATGTTCTTTCTACCCTACAACCGAGTTGCTAGTCATATGGCGGCTTACCACTGTAGAAACAAACCTATAATTGACTCCTTTAGTCTTTCTGTTTAAATTGCAGGGTGGGATCCGACAGCTTCGACCACGATGTTCACTACGAATGTGCCAAAACAGTGACAAATAGTCGTCACTGGAATCTAGAGCACTTGGAAATCAGAACAATAGAGGGTTGCTCAGCCTATATGATGGGTTTTACGACAGAGATGCTAAAGAGGAAAATACTTGGCGAGGACATTGAAAGGACAGAAAAATGGTTTGTTGTTGTCCTTTTGGAGTTTAACCAGTCAGTGTTGATCCCTGCACAGCAGCTTTTCAGAGCCATTCAGAAGTACCTACCCTGAAGTAGGTACTTTCACTTCCCTGAAAATGGCCCCTCTTGAGATCTGAACATGCACAAAGGTTTGAGCCACCCTATAATGGGCCCCTAAGTTTCTATAGTCCTATAGATGGGAAAGCCACCATTTTGAGAGTAGTGAAATGAGTTGAATGTCTGAAATCTCAACTTGCTGAGTGTATTTTACATAAGAAATAGCAGCTGAGTAAACAAGGAAGACATTTTGGACACAGTCAAGGAGTAGCACTCATTCACATGACAACAGACATTTTGGCTGGAGAAAATGGGGATCAGGCATTTGGCAATTTGTTCATTTCCCACTGAAGACCAAAAAACATGATCTTGGATGATATATTTTTAAGTTATGTATTAGCAGATAAAAAAAACTAGCTAATATGCAGCTACGTCCTGATTAACATGAAAACTCCTATCAAGAGTCAAGCTGTTTCCATAGTTCTATAGTTTCCGTTTCTGGCCAGTTTTTCTGTGATCAGATAATTTTCACATAGTAAACTGGAGTTTAAGTTCTGTGGTGGAACAGTATTTTTATTTTTCTCTGTTTTGTTGGTAATTTTGTGTTTACTTCCATTTTTACTCACTGTTTAAGCACCAAAACTACTTGGTTAGGTTTAGGAAAAAGTCAGGGTTTGGATTCAAATAGACCATTTTGCTTTGTTAACCTCATGTTACAAAGCTCCATTTTGTAGGTTTCGAGGGCGATTACACCAATCTGGATTAACATTCTCTCCGTTTATCAGAGATCACAACTGATGCTAATGCACATGCTCATATTGTTTGATCATGAATATATTTGCCCACACATAAACCATATAACTAGGACATATAGCTTTTTCTAAACTGGTGTAATGAGAATGCCTTATGGTCATTTCCGTATTAGTGTTCATAGTCAATTTTTGTGGCACAGAAGAACTCCTCGAATACTTTTTTTACATGATGGTTTACATAATGTCCGAGGTTCCAATTAGTGGGAGGTGGTCTGACAATTGTGCATCATAGATGATCTTAATTTAACATTTGAGTGAGCTCTGTCCCTGGTGCTCTATTGACATTCCCTCATTGATTCATTTCTTACACACAGCTGTCTTTGTAGAAGTCAGACACGGTGTAAGTTTTCTTTGCCGTATTTAAGCTACGTTTATGGTTATAGTCCTCCTCTTAATTTGTTGTCACTCTGATCAGTTTGTTAACTAATTTAGCTTGATGCATTATAGCGTATGTTATGCTGTCATTCAGTTTGTTAACTAATTTAGCTTGATGCATTATAGCGTATGTTATGCTGTCATTCTTGTAGTGTGTGAGGTTAGTTGGGGCTGCACATTCGAAAGCAGTAATTTAGTAACACCTGGCAGTGCATTGTCAGAGTTCTGTTTATCCAGAAATGTTGCAACCTAAGAGGAGGCAATTGTAATGTTCCCTTTCTGGGTGTTTTAATTTCAGAAACCGCCACTTTGTGTCTGAGCAGCAAACAACCATCTGGAGTCATGTTAACGTTTCATGTTTTCCTTCTCTTAAGTAAAGAAGTTGATTAATCTGTCATCGCTGATAGGAGCTCTGTCGCAGTCAATACCAATCATCTGGCGAGTCTTATAGGTAGAAACTCAATATGTGTCAAAATGCACAGATACGAATCGCTACTTACAGTCAGAACTTTCATAAAAAATCTGAGATTTGTGAGTTGGGCCTTCAGCTTTGGGTTTAAGTGCAGGCAGACAAATGCACAATTTTTAATGTGATCATATGTGTGATCAGATTGTAGATTGTCATTCTACCCCCAGAAGATGATCTTTTGAACCAATCACCCACCCAAGCCTTGTCCTGTCTGAACTGAGCTGTGTTAAAGAAAGAAAAAAGACGTATTTAGTTCGAATGGCTGTGGTTTCAGACATCTGTTTGGCTCTCATCCCACTGAGAGCACTTAAGCTTTATAAAAATGATTTAATTTACTTGGAAGGTGTTTGGAAAAAGTGCAGTTGATGCCGTTGATTACATTCAAGGTGGTTCTGCCATGAGGGCCTGTTCTCCAAGGCATTTGATTCACTTTGCAGTTGGAACCTCTACAGTCTAAGCAGGCTATAAAAGTTGTTCAAGTCCAATTATAAGAGTGCAGGCCCGAGCATAATATGTAATCTCTCATTGTGGTCATTTCCTAACGGCCCTTTCAGCACCTTGTAAAGTGTTTTCTTACTGCAGCAAAGCGATAGCAGTGGGAGCAATGAAAGGGAAGTCTGCTGTGAGTGTAACCAAGCCAACATGAGTTATTCATACAAACATGCGCTCTCATTTACAGGCACACATCTATGTTGACAGGTGTTTTAATAATGACATCATGGGGAGTCATTTGCTTTGCCTGCGCAGAGCCAAACAAGCCTGGAAAGGACTTCCACAATATCCTCAGCGTCCCTTCCTAAACAGCATTTATGTGATTTTTCTGCGATCGCGTTGCCAACAGAAACAATTTGCCACCTGGATTACATCTCAGTACTTGTGTGAGACACGCTGAGCCGAATGCCTTCACTCTGCTTTATAGCAACGCTGCTGCATCTGTCTTTTCAGCAGTGCTAATTGGTTTCTTTGACATCACTGTGACAGCTCCGGGGGAGCTTGAAATTTAGAAGTGTTTACTTTGTGGAAAGCTTGCATATACGTTATCTCTATGTGGCGTTTTGTACACCAATTAGTACACTGATGCAAAAGCAATAGGGTTTTTTGGGGGATATGGACTCTCTTAATATATACCAAGACGGCACGTGTTAAGCTCTGTTTGTATTTTTAGAAGTGAGTTATATCCTTCTTTCAGTTCTTTTCTGTATCCTAGTGGGTTCAAAATGGTTTCCAACAATTGATAAACAACAGTTCAACCACAAACTGTACATAATAGTTTTGTTTCTTTGGCAAACATTGAAGTTCTGATTTGCTTTCTCTGACATCTCATGACTGCAGATCTCAAGGAGTCACTATGAATAAATGACATCATTTCTTGGGAGCAACCAACCACAAGGCTGCACTGACACACACACACACTTTCAGAATTTCAATGAGAAAACACATTTTTTCAAACTGAACATAAGACATTTTGCACCTAGAAACATTCTAATAGTCAACCTGTGTTAATGTTTGACACAGACAAAGTGGCATAAATCAGACAGTGTAGCCACACACACACACACACACACAAACGCCCACACATACACAGTTTGTGACAAGAGTATATGATGTGTCATGTACAAATGTGGAGCTTCTAATGACTGTGGGCAGAGCCCTCTCGAGCATATGATCAGTATGACAGATTGTAGCCTGAGAGGGACATTAAGTGATTCACTTACCACAGAAACACACACACACACACACACACACACACAAACACACAAATGATTCAAGCCTGTAGGATATCCAAACTTTCCTAAATACATATTAACCAAACTTTCTTTGGTAAACTTTAGGTGCCAACATTTACTAAAACATCAGCTTCTGTTCTGGCTTTAAAAACCCAAATTGATTCCTCTAGTTAAAGCTTTCAACCTTGCATTTGCTTGTTTGTGTGCATTTCATAGACAAACCTACTAACTGCCTAAAATTACCCCTCCTTGACTATTTGTGATCACTAAATAACACTTGAATTCAACCCCAATGTTCCTTCCCAACACTATAATGATGTCCTATTTTTCAACATGCAAAACACAGCAGAGAAGGCTCCAAATTCGATTTGGCTTTGGATTCTAACAACCAAAACATGATGCCAGCTGACAAAGAATGCATGCGCAATGTGGCGCAGGAGCATTAAATCGTGGGTCCAGTCCAACCACAGCACAGATGGTGACTCAGAAGAACTGGATGTGAATTCCCAGTCTTGTTTAAAACATGACTCGTTAAAGGAAGGTTGACTTTATCCCGATGCAACATCTGGAGTCACAAAACGTGTCTGAGAATCTCAGCAGCCGTCTTCAGGGAAGCTTTTTAATCTGATGTGAGATATTCAGAAAGCTCCGTGAAGCGCACGCCAGCCAGGCTTTTCCTGTGTGACCTTCTTTCCTTTTCAACCCTGTCACATTCATCATGTTCATGTCAGACAGCTTCATTTACCGAGTTTACTGTGCATGTATTTCTGGCTCATGATCACCTTTTTTTTAAAGCAAAATTTCCATCTTCTTGTCATTTCACACCTATAGACAACATGTTATAACTGTACACTCTGAAGGCTATTTCAGGTTTTAGAGTGTGTTGTGAAACCCCACTGTACTGTGAAAAAGCACTGGGAGAAAAAATAGGTCACACAATTTTTGCCCTTTGCATGTTCATCATTTATTAATTTCAAATATGAAGTATTTTTTGGTCCTTCTGTGATGATCCAAAGAGGATCAAACAAGACCTTTTAAAATTCCTGCATCATCAAAATTTGCCCCGCAGCTTGGCTCGCAGAAAGCATCTCTGCATGATGGTGACACAAAAACATGCGCACTAAAAAATGCACACAGCACTTTAACTTCACAAAATAAAAAAATTAAATCTCCTTTAATAAATCACAATCCTCTTTCCCTGCAGTTTGTGAAAGGCCTTGCCAAAGCAGAGAGGCTGTTCTCCATTATTTCCAAACTGAGATGTCACTGCCTTTTAACCCTGTGGCATCGCTTTATTTAAAGCTTCTTAGTGGGCCAGCGTAACATGAACAGGCAGGCTTAGCACAGAATTGCCTTCAGTAGAACCAGATACATGTAGACGTTCACACACTTGATTAACCTAATAATAAACACGTTAACCAGATGTTTTGTATTTGCAAAAAGCACCACTCATGCCAGTTCCAGGACTGATAAAGTGAATTTGAAAATTAAATTGCATGCATTTCTTTAAAGGTGTTGCATATGAAGTAGAAAATCCTAAAATGCAAGAAGCGAATAAACATTGCTTTGCATTTATGCATGATAAATCATTCGAATGGTTAATCAGACTTCAAAAAGTTGGTCCTTTCAGCTCAAAAACACCATGTTTTTACCTAATATATTTGTGTCGCTGCTAGCTTTTGCTATGTGCTAAGTTACATGCTTTTGAGTATTGACACAAGTCACATAAATTTAAAAAAATAAAATATTAATATGGATGCATTCATCATTGCAGATCAACGGTGCAAATGTTACAATAAGATCAAATTTATCGTCACATACAATATTTGTCAGTGGTGACCCACAGGGCCTCTGGGACTCACCTCGACATGTTGACAAGTCTGGATCAGTTTTCCCATTAGAGACTCCAACTCATTGTTCCTCTTAATCAAATTGCTCAGGTTGGAGTCCAGGGCTTGCTGTAGCAAACAAAAAACAGAAGAGAAAACAGAAAAAATGAGAGATGAAACAAAACTGTCTGAGACATAAATGCAAAGAAGCAGAAGTGGAGGGCAGAGTCGTAAATAAAAGGGAGATAAAAATGCAACAGAGCTTTCCCCCTTTAGCCTTTTCTGCTTACACAAGCCACAAAAGTTAGAAGACAGCCTCAGACACTGCACATCTGAGAATAACTAAAGTTCTAAAGCAGCTACATTCTACAGAACACAAGAAAAAAAGAACTAGCAAAACAGTTTCGTCGGTGCAAAAGAGCAGCAAACAGCAAAGCAAGTTAAGCAATGTTTTTCTTTCAACTTCTCTCCTGCACAAGCATCCCCAACAGCTCCCGAGTTTCCCCATCTTTCGAAAAAGGTGCATTTTAGCGACCACGTACCTCTGAGCGCTGGTGATACCCCTCATCCCTGTACTGCCTCCTCATCCTGCCCTGTCCAAGCCTCCGACAGAGGATCCTACTCTAGGAGAGGATGTGACTGGGACAGCCACTCCACTGAACACCAAGCCATGCGCAAACTCAGCCAAGCAGCAAATTAGGCATCAAAAGCTTTCCCTATGAGAGCACGCAGCAGCGCTCTCGGCGAACAAACCGACAAACAGGTGACAGCACGTCAGTCCCTTAGTGCTCCTCCCTTCTTTTTTCCCCTCCTTCTTTCCATCCCCCAGTTTTTCCCCTTTTTTCATCTGCCTGGGCACAAGCTGTCTCCTTTACTTCCAAGACCCTCATATTATTGCCAAGCCAAGCGTGTTTAAGCCGCTCTGATGCTACGTCTCCACTTTCCCGTTCAAAACTGTTTTCCAGATAAATTTAAGCTCAGACTTGGTAAATGCTAACGTTTCCTACATGCCACCAAAATGGCGTGAATTGGAGCAGCAAGGCCGGAACAGATAGCACAGTTCTTTTCCCACTACATTTAAGGTAAATCCTTTAGTGCTGTCAAAACTACAAATTACTCAACTTTACAGTAGGAACACAACTTCCCAGATACAGTATGTTGCATCACTTTAACCAATTTTTAGCAGCAGTGTAAACAAAGCCAGTTCTGATGCTACATGCAGGATTTGAAAGGCACTACCAAGAGGAAATACTGAATAAACAGTAAACACAGATAGATGGTGGGATTTGTGTGCTTTTGTGTGTGTGCGCTGTAGTAGCACTAGGGGCTTAATGGATGGCCTTAATACGACGATGACACACAAAAGCAGAAGCAGCACAAAGGTCTGCTTGAACAGGAATATGACGCTGTTGTCGTTATTATCCTGCGCAGAGATAAAAATAAACTAAACCTCTTAAAGGATGATGGGGAGAACAAGAATCGCAACAATAAGTCAGCAGCTGCATCATGTGTGCATCGGTGTGTGCAAAGAGAAAAACCGGTGCAATTATGCATAAAAACCAGCATACAGTTTTACAGATTTCACAGTACATGGAGTACAATGTGGCATTTAATCAAGGGAAAAGGGATTTGAAAAATAAAATATCTTTTTAGTTTGCATGCCTATTTGTGTGAATGCGTCCTGGACACGGTGGGGTAATCCACATCTGCAGTGTCCGTGTTGCCAACTGTATCTCTTGGGGCTAAACTGTCTGCTCGAATGTCAGGTTGATCACCTGCCAGTCATCCCGTTCGTTTATCCATCCGTGCTGACTCTCTCGCTCTCTCTTTGTCTGCCTGTCCTCTTTTTCTTGCTGCCAGCCCAGGCCGGATTTTAATGTCGGAAAACAGTCTCTGCGTAAAGTTAATCTCCGCTCTCACCCAGCCAAGCCAGTGTTGATTTGATGAGTTTTCGATATGCAGTAAGCCAATGGATTCAGATTATCTTGGTGTTAAGATGCATGGATGCAAAATCAATTCACAAAGTAAAACCAGTAGTGGAAAGGAACAGTGTACAAGAACTTTACTCTGGATTAGGATGTTAAACATGCTGCATTTAGAAATACTGAACACCTATTTGTGTTGGAGCACTTTTTATTTGTAATATTATTTCTTTTCGGATCGGAGATCTTCCTCCACCACTGACCAAAAATTAAAGGTGCAGAATGCAAGATTTTAGGCATAAATTATGTTAATTTTAATACAGCTGCAACCAACTATCTGCTTTGTAAAGATATGATACAGTAAAAGTGCTCCAAGAAGAGAAAGAAGTCTATGTGTGTTGTAATTTGAGCTTCTTTGTAGGCAGCCAATCCGGTTGCACGTGCATGTTAATGCATGTGAGTGCCTCCCACTGAAACAGTTTTAACCCATTTATAAACAGACTGAGAGCAATCAGCCAGACTGCACTGGAAGAAAGAAAGACGGTATTTATGTTTTTGCCTAATTTAAGTGAACATCTTTTGTTTCACTGCTGTCCTTTGTTACTTTTTCTTTGCCTTTTCCGATCCAGTCTTTGTGTGTCTGTTTCCACTCTGGTCCATTCACAGACCTGCTCCAGTCTAACGAACCATGGAAAAAGACACACACACAGAATGGAGCAGACGAACTTGCAATTCAATTTTGCAATACTCTGTCGTAGTTGTGGCGAGATTTTTTTTGTTGTTGACTCTCATTTATGCAACTTTTCTGACTGTAAATAAAGATGAAGTGAGGGAAGCGTTTGGCTGACTGGCCTGTCTGTCTCGATTTGAGATGCTGATGCTTTAGCGACATCCAGTGTTTCTGAATTTTAAACAAAGAACATTTTAAAACAGTCTATACAAAAATGTTTTATATCATAGATGGGATATCCTTCCTACTAATGTCAAGGTGGTCTTTAATCCACACACCACTGTTCATGGCCACTTGGCAGAGGATGAAAACCTTCCTGAGACATGCAGCATCATGTGATTACTTTAAATGTAAATACACTTTAAAAAGTAAGATCTGTCTTTCTAAAATGTGGTCAGCTGACAGAGTTTGAGCCAGTTTTCGTGAGTTATTTTTTCCCCCAAAGGTTCTTTCAATAGCATCTGCTCTTAATCAGCAGGAAGCTGTTCTGCTGCAGCACGCTCAGATCCTCTCACAGCTTCTTCTTATGTCACCCAACAAGAATCCGCTCTTTGAAACTGAGGCAAACTCTCCATACGTTTTATCACCGAGCATCTTCCTCACAGCTCAACTACATCTATATAACTCCCAAATGTTTTATCTTTCTCATATTTTGCACCATTTATGTTAAAGCCCTTTGTCATTAGTATGTGCTGTTCATGTGTGGAAAAAATGGTTGCCAGTGTAAGCTATGAGTTAATAAATCACCCTGGAGCTGTGCTGATAAGCCTAGAAAGGGATCACACACTCACTCACCATAGATGAAGACAGGTAGGCAAGTGAACTTCAGAAGAGCTACATCTTTTTGAGATTTGCTATGACACTGAGCAGGATTGTGCTCTCAGGAAAGCTTGCCAAGCTGCCAGAATTCAAGTCCATTCTTTTCCTTGTTTCTCATATGTTATAGAGAGAGTTCAGAGAAACCTTAGTCACGCAGATGAAGACTGAAACTGTGAGACAAGTACAGAGAGAACAAAGGCGAACGGCAAGATAGAAATTAAAGATGAAACGAGCCGTGGAAACACAGCAATGGTGAGACAGTGACTAAGAACTCTCACTGTAGCATTCATCATTTGTTTGTGTACTACTGCATTTTGTAATGTGTCCACCCGTCTTTACACACATCTATCTATACTGTATTTATCTCATATCACTGCATTGGGTGTTCTGTACTTGAAAGAGGACACCCGTGTGGGTGTGTTTGCTCCACACCTAGTTTTTCTACCAGTGGGCTCGTCTGTAAATTGGAAACAATGTGTTTGTGTTTTCATGTCAGTCTGAGAGAAACAGAGATGCAGAAAATAAAAGGAGCCCCGATTCAAAAGCAAAGCAGAGCAGACAAAAAAGAAACAGCACAGCAAGAAAGGAACATTGTTTGGGGGGGGGCCAAACTGAGAAAGGACGAGGTGTGTGTGTGGGTTTGATTGAGAGACAAGAAAGCCCCAAGCAAAGGGAACATTGAGTACAGAAGGAAAGAAAGTCGACTGTGAGTGCTGCACATTGCACTGTAAATTCTCAAATAATGGCTTTTATTTACTGCAACTGAAGAGAGAACAAGGCCAGCCACTGCTATAAACAAGGGGATACAGTAGAAGACTTACAGCTTATTACTTTTTAATCACACATACTTTGAAATGACACTTTTGCCAGATATGTTATAACATATTTGGTCTAAAAATACATACTTTGGAGGAAACACTCTTAATGCAGCTGTAGCCAGTATTTTGTCAGCATCTGTGTGAAAGAGGTCACTCAAAGTGATCAACACATTAAGAATTGTAGTGCTCTGTGCAGCTTTCTGCCGATTGTTTTGGTTTTATATCTGCAACTTTACTGTTTCAGTCTTGGCTGTTTTGCTGATCCTGTATCCAACAGTATCAGGATGCTCTTTTCCGCAAAAAAAAAATAAAAATAAAAAAAAACAAAAACCATAGCAAACCTCCCAACAAGCAGCAAAGATCAAGTTATACACGCTAGTGGTTGGTCGCTGTCCGACACGTGTGCAAGTGTAAATGGTTGACGGTTTGCCATCTGTATATAAACACAAGAACCACCTTCTCACAGTCTGGGGATAAATGACGCTGATGGACCAAGTTCTCTGCTGATCTCAGCACAGGAGAACTGGAAGAACATTGGATAAACCAAAAATAGTAACTTCTGCCTTTAAGGGCGGCTGTGGCTCAGGTGGTAGAGCGGGTTGTCCACTGATTGCAAGGTTAGCCATTTCACATTTTGCAGCAACCATCATCGTCATACCAGGTAGTAACAATGTCCACTGCCTCCAAGTGGTCAAAAAAGTTAGCTTTTGCTTCTTTGAAGGAACATTTATCATAATATTGGGGTTGACATTAGAGTAAAACATTGACTGAGGCCTTCAAGAGTAGCTTGGCACCTCTTGTAAATCTTGTTTTTGCTGAACTCCTTCAGTGTTTTTTTCAGTCTAATGTGAAATAGCCTCAAAACTTTAATTAACAGATTTTCAGCCTGGTGTTGAATGTGCAGTGAGGAACTTTTGTCTCCCTCTTCTGGCAGTGAGAACTTAAACCATCTTCTCTTCTTCTTAACATGAGAAACTTGGATACTTGGTAGTTTCGTCCACTTCTTGTTGCTGTGGCCGACTTCGTCTCCATTGCTGCTTCAGTTCTGGTGGAAATGCATTGATACTGTCCAGCGATGTTTATATGTTAAAATTCCACACTGCAGCTTTAAGAAGCAGTTTTTTCACAGCCTTTTCTGGTCAGAACTTCCAGCCTTTTGCACATTTGATCAAACCCAGTAGCACTGACGAGTGTGACGCACTTCTACATCACCTTGGGCTGTTGGAAAAAATTCAGCATTGCTCTTTCACGATCCACTTTACGGATTGTTCGCCAAAGTCAAAGTTGAAATTTTAAAAAATGTCAACCGAATGGGATGGACTGTATTATGGAAGTCTGTATGTGAACTTAGGATATAAAAGATGAATGAGGCCGCTTTAGGACATAAAGCTAAATGTCATCCTTATCTGCAAAGCGGCGAATCAAATGTAATGTTTTGTGTCTGCTCACATTTACTCTCTATGTTGTTCCAGCACTAAAGGGCAGCTGATTAAAGAAAGTGGATTACAACAAAACACAACAAACCTGTGATTTGAAACCAAGGCTGGCACACAAACACACACACAGCAGCTCCCATCTTTTATCCTCAAGGTTCTTTCTCCTCAGACCCAGAGCCAAGGACTTTAAAAGCTATTTCCAACTGCCTCCTCCGTCAATTTCCTGTGACGGGGGTAATTTTATCTCTGAAAAAGGATGGGTGTTCCCACAATAACCTCCATGGCTCCTTATCAGACACACACCACCACTGCCACTGAAAAAGGAAACTATTCCAATCATCTGATATTCTTCTTTTTTCTTTTTTTCTTTCGTCCCCTGTGGAGAGCGGGGATATCTCAAATTCCAGCAGATCAGGGCAAAAAGTGATATGCATGAAATGTTCCAGAAAATACGACCAAAACAGTTTCGACTTGTCAGACTCCCGAATGAAAGAAGAGGAAGAAAAAAAATAATATCTGAGAAAAACAAGACTGCCTATAACATCTTAAGTAGTTCAGGCTTTAACTATTTGAAGTAGGCCTACCTCATAAATGTGTGTTGTACTTCCTCTTGAGAGAAGTTCACCCAAAGTTTCCTGTCTTCATGAATTAAAGATCAAATATGCTGTTTGGCATAAATACAGAATGGAGGTTTCCACGGTAATTAGCATAGACATCAGTTTATTTTTATTTTTTTGCACAAAGGTTTTCGTAAAACTTTATCCCAACTCACTGTAAACTGTGCGTTGATGGTAAAAGTTTTTGTCCAAAGCTACTTTAGTTGGATGATCTTAACTGAAAATGACACTAATGTTTCTGTCAAGATTTGTTTGCTTATGTGGTGTCTTTTAAAAAATACTGCCACGCACAGGTTAAATTAAAGAGAAGAAGGAAAAGTGTTTACTGAAATGAATTAAAGTGAACTGAACTGACACGTAAAGCACTCAGCAGCATCGGAGCAGAATTTATCCTCAGGCTGAGATATATTTAAAGCCTCACTCTGATTGAAAACACAGTAAAACAAGTCAGTGATCTGAAAAGTGGTTTGGAATAATTTGCCTTTAACTTTACTGATGTTTAATATCCTACTTAATAGGCCGTTTCACCCTGGAATTAAACTTATAAGCTGAACCGCTTGGCAAAAGTACTGGAAACTCCCTAAGCATTCCCAACATCAGCCCTTGCTGTTTTATATGGAGTCATAACAAATATTGAACTTATCAGTTAACAGAAAATTGGGGTTCCTTTACTTAAGATTAATCTTAAAAGGTCATATTGCATGCACTGCAAAAAAAAAAAAAAACAATCTGTTTAAAATAACGTAAACATCTGTCAGCAAAGATGCCAGACAAAATCGTGGAATAGTGTAGCATTTAAGAACTGTAAAAACAACAAAAATACTAGCAAATATATATTTTTAACTGATTTAAATACAGTAAAACTGCATAATTTTAAGCCACATACTGTAAGAGAATAAATTACCATTTGTAAATTTAAGATCGAAGATGTGGACACTACAAACAGCTTTGTTTGAAATGTTGGGAAAAAATATTATTAAAAATATATACAAAGTATACATATACATATGAAGAAATTACATTTTATTTTCAATTTTGTTGTGAAAAAAATCATGTGGACATTTTTTGCAGTATTGGTTTACTTTTTGTTTGTTTGTATTTATGGTTAATATTTACATTTTTTCTGTGATTTGACTTGATATTATCTGTAACTGAACAAAACAGAAAATCGGTAAAATAACAGTGATAACATGATTTATATATATATGAAAACTATAAAAAATAACCACAAATATCTGTTAAATAACAATATTTTTCATGATTTAAATATATTTTTAAAATTGTGTCATTTTTGATTAAAAAAATAACTGTTATTTTTGATGTGAACATTATTTGCAGTTTTGATCTGTTTTTTGTTGTTTGTTTTACAGTTGCCATGTAAATTAATATTTTTGAGGTGATTTTACTAGATATTATCTGTAGTTTAACAAAACAAGGAACATCTGTAAAATAACAGTAAATTGTTGCAAAAATTACAGTTACAAACAGTTCAAAAAGCATCTGTTTTGTACAATGTGCATATCCCTCACCTGTCATGCTGTGCCTGGGGTCTGTGGAGGTCAGCTCAAGGCTAACAGGGTTTTAACCCCTAGTTTGTATCAAACTCACGCAATGTGCCAGCTGGCTGCCGTGAGAAGTAAACAGGTGGTCACCTCCCCCCGAACTTTTAGCCGAAAAGTCGCATTAGTTCAGTGTGTGAGAAAGGAAGTGCTGCTTGTGTCTGTCACCGGATTAGGGAAGTGTTGTCTTGCGTATGTGTGTTCAGACATGCATGCCCGGCTGTGTGAGGAAGACAGAGAGAGTAGCTCAGAAGTTAATGAAGCGGTCATACGTGCATTGTTTTTCCCATCTGCTATCAGCTTCCTCACGGCATTGACTCAGGTTTAACAGCAGGAGGATTCGATATTAAGAGGAGCACTGCATCAACAACTTCACTTCACCATGACGTTGTGTCAAAAGTAAATGCCAAAATACATATTTGTCTTTTACCTACTTGTTTCACATTAATCCTATCAGCTGTCAGACCCCACAGGCATAGTTTTGGTCATATCTCACTATTTTTTATTCTATCATTTCAGTTTTTTATGGTTTTTTTAAAGATACCATTGTATCGTATAGCCCCAGGGACCACAGCCAAACATGTGTAATTCCACATATAAAGTTAAAGATGGAACTCTTTACTGAGTGTTTGTTTGACATTAATTTACATTCATGTTAAAGTATCTTCAGGGAGCTCAGAGGTACTGTTTGTCACTTTGATGGAGGCAGGTACAGATTCCTTCATGTCCCATGTCGATAACCTTGAATACTACTCTAAAATACATAGTTTCATAATAAAATGTTTTATGACTGACTATTATACAAGATAAGACTGGAATAGTATGTCCTGTATCTGGCTGATATGCAGTCATAACATTACCTCAATCCTAGGTAATTTTGTACCATATAAGTATAAAACAAGAAGTGGTTTTTAAAATTTCTGCAGTCAATCCCTGAATAAACAAAAATGCATTTTAGGGTCCTCTCTATGTCGCACCACGGTTGTGCTGTTTCCATAGAGATGCAGAACTTTTTATTTCAGTTAAAAAAAAAGAGCTCATAGTGAGTAAAAATGTGAGTCTGCAGCTCATGTATGTTAAATGTGCTGTGGCTTAATGTGACGGATAGATGGTCAAAAAACACCACAAAAGTCTAATTTTGAGTCATTTTAGATAGTGCAGCATAATAACCCTATAATTTTCCCCTGAATTTATCTTGCCAGGCTCCCAAGGTTGTCAGTCCTCAGCTTCTTCATTTCAAAGACATTTTCTATGTTCAGCAGTACAAACTGCAGAGCAGCCACCAGGGATGAGTGTATGCATGAAGCCCTCCAGCAATTAACTGTAAGTCAAACAGAGTTAAAGAGAGGGTGAATCCCACGTTATTTCCATCTGTGCTCCTCACGTGGAGTCTCTCATGCAACTTTTAAATATTTCTTCAGGGATGAGAATACACATGTACTGCATATGTGGTTCACAAACTACATTCTCAATATGACACATTATGCTTGCTATAATGTATCTGAAAAGACCTTGTATATCTTGTGCATTTTCTTTCAGGCAAATGAGCTAGTCGGAGCACAGAGAAATCTGCTACTACTTAGTTTTTTTGGTAAGCTAGCCGATAATTAGCTTGTATAATAACTGCTGGGTGCGCTGACCTGTGCTGTCTCTCCCTGGATGAATGGAGGGAGAGAATCATGATAATTAGATGATGCACTGGCCTGTAGATTTCCAGCTATTTTTTCTCTGCTTAAATTTGCTGAAACACACAAGATGAGAGACATCAACTGTGATGACAAAGCCCAGCAATGAAGGGCAGAGCAGTTTAATAAATACAAACTGAAGAATGGAAATTGTGTAGACTTTTAAAACAAATAATTATAATCCCTGATTTTGGTGAAGGTTCAGTTTGTTCCATTATATCACTAAAGGCATGCCCCGTCTCTAAGGGTGCATTACGAACTACTTCACACTTTAATATGAGTTCAAAACGGAAAACCTGTTTCTCGTAGGAGTCGCTCTGTGGCATTTCATTTAAGGGCTCTCAGCAAGGCTAAATAAGCACTGAGTACTTGCTGAAAATGTTCCCTGGATAAATGACTCTTTAGAAAAGTCAGGCCTATTTTCTTACTTATTGTTCTGGGGAACAAATCTATACTGTGTAACTAATGTAGGTGGGAATCAGCATGTTTTTTGTTGGTTAACCAGTAAAAAAAACAAAAACTCTTTCTTTGTTTCCATCTAAACAGTCAAGTGTGAGCTGAAAGGAACTTCTGGACATTAGAGGTTACACTGAGATATCGATCAGACAGAACATTATGACCACCTACCTAATATTGTGTTGGTCCCCCTTATGTGCTCAAAAATGCTCTGAACCACTGGGCACGGACAAGAGGGCATCTCTTGTCCATACCTATGGGGTCTGGAACTAGGATGTTGGCAGTGGATCCTTTGGGTGTGCAGTGGGGCCTTTGTCAATCAAACTTGTTTGACTGCATCTTGTTGATGCTTGATCAGAATGGGGTGTAGGAAGTTTGGAGGTCAAATCAACATGTTGGACCATTGTCATGTTCCTCAACATGTTCCTGATTGTTTGATGTTTTTGCCGTGTGGATTTTCCTGCGGGGGTGGGCCAGTGACATTTGGGATTTCCATTTGCATGAGGGAGTGTGCTTGTTGTGGGACAATGTTTATTTGGGTGTCTCAGTCACATGAACACATCCAAGGTTTTCCATCAGAACACCACATAGTACCAATATCATCAATGTTATTCATTTTACCTGTCAGTGGTCAGAATGTTGTGGCTGATCGGTGCATAAAAGTACATACGACTCTGTGTCTGGCAACTTAAGCTGGCTCTCTTGTATGTTTCACATTAATTTTAATGATTCTTCAAAAATGTAAGCTTGTACTGTACTTGGGGATAAAAATTGTATCATAGAAGGTCTGTGTTACAAACCATGCATATGGATGTTTGACCTTGTCTGGACAGCAGAATCTCCTATTCAGCATTTCACAGCAGAGGGCTGTTTTCAGATTCATCTGCTGAAAGCAAAGTTTCTCTTGGCTCAACTCAGATGGGACGAACTCGTCAGTGGAATTTGTGGCATTATAAAAGAAAAACAACACCAGTTCAGGACCATAATCCAACAGCAAAAGTGTGACTTTCAGTGAAGTTGTATACATCTTGTGTAGTCATTAAAAATTGAAGTGAGAAATATTTGCATAATCATAGATTCAATAGTTTGAGTAGCACTTTTAAAGTTTGACCCATACGTGGGAGTAGGGATGCTGCCATAGGATGTGTTCACATTAATACTTTAATCATATAGGGCTGGACTACATAGTTGAAAAATTATTTACAATAAATAGTTTCATTTTCAGTTGATTTTTGATTATTTTTAATGACCTATTTTTGATTATTTTTTTAATTTAACCTCCTAAAGTGGCTAAAGTGATCAAATTTAAAGTCAAATTTAACTACTTTAGGACAAGAGACATGCAGTTTAAAGGTCAGAAAATGTATTGCAGATTTGCTGTCGAACCTGGTTTTGCCACCAAGTGGAACGTCATACTGGTTGAAGAGACGGAGTTACAGGTGTGTTTGCTCACCACCTTTAAGGGTTGTTTTAAAGGAATGCACCTCTCTGCTGTCTAACTGCTAACTGTCGCCATTGTGTTGATGTACTCTGAAGTATAAAGTTGTGAAAAAGGTGTCTGGTTCAGCTAGCTACCTGGGGCTCATGCTAGGATTGTCAAATGCTGACACAGGCTAGCTGAAACTACTCAAACTCAGGGAGCAGCGGAACTCTGATTGCATGCTTCCAACAACAGCATTTTACAACATTTTAGAGGTGGCAGGAAATAGTGACTGATTGCTTGGACTGATAAAGTTTGCACCACAGTATTTATAGACATCTGCTCCAGCTGAGCAGCTGTTTTCAGCAGCTGGACTAATGTTAACTACACAGAACAAGTCACTTCTTCGTGTCGATCAGATTATTTACTGTGGAAGACTACAGCCGGTTTCCTATGTTTAATACTATGGATTCACTGAATAGTATTTTTAAATGAAATCTGTATTTTTTTGCTATTTAATTTATATATCAAGTAATCTGGTGTTTATCTGGTGTTTTGTCAGCAGATGGAAACATGTCCACTGTATTTAATTCATGGAAGCAATAAAGTGGCAATCGAGTGGCTCTCATAAAAAGTCTTTATATAATTGAACTGCAGATCGTTTGACTAATATAGGAGCACATCTGGACTTTCCCAGTAACATTTATTTCTGTTTGATCACTGCTGTAACACTCCGTTGCAGCACACACACGCGCACACACACACTCCGTCTGTGGCCATTATCAGCACACTCTAATAGCCATGCTCAATTAAGCACACCTACAGCCGGCAGGCAATTGGAGCTCGTTAACCTGCAACCTCATTGAAGACACCATGCCTCGTCACTAATGACACTCCCCATATTCACCCGGCGTACATGCCTCCGAATACCCTCCTGGCACACTGGCATGGTGCAGTGATTATGCTAATTGCTTAATTATTCAGGAGAGATAATAAGTCAGCATGAGATGATAAAATCACACTTGATAATCAAATCAGATACCTGGGTAAGGATAATAGGAAATTTCATACTTCAGAGCAGAATAAAATTAAAAGTTGAAAATTCATTATATGTGTAAGATAAAGAATAGCAGGTCTCTAATCTTATCTTTCTTTAAAATTAGCCAAATATCTTTTAAAATGGACACAATTTTAAATGCAAATACACTTGATTAAAGTACAAAGGACAAAAAAAGTAGTACATCTTCTTCTGTGCTTACCCTGAGTTTTTCATAGCGGTCGCTCAGTGCTGCCACTTGGTGGTCCCTGTGCCTTCCAACCAGTTTGCACAATGAGCAGATCAGCTGATCATCAGTAACACAGTACATGTTCACCTTCTCCTCCTCATGCTCCAGGCACTGGAGCCCCCTGAGGTGGGAGTCGGGCATCGGCTCGATGAGTCGGTGCCCAGTGAACGGCTTCTTGTTTGGGTGAGTCGCTCTGAGGCACTCCTCGCAGTACGACACCTCGCACGTCACGCATGTCTTAACAGCATCCTGCGGTGGGTCCTGCTCGCAGAACTGGCACTGGACCGGCTCTGGAGGCGTGCCAGGGCTGGACATGGCGGCACTGACGGGGACCAGTGCCAACCGGTTGCTCCCTTCCTCTCCGGGAGAGTTGGGCCCACTGTGGGGGGCAGGCAGTGGTAGAGGCAGCCCAGCTGAAGATGAAGCCCGCTGAACTCTATCAATAATGTTCTGCAAGGTCACGTTTCTCTTAAGTCCTTCTAGTCCACGCTCTGGACTCAGGGAAATGACATATCTACAGGTAGGGCACTGGAAGGCGCCGATACTCTGAACGGATTCGTTGGTGGTGCAGTGGGAGACGAGGATGCGGTGGGCGCAGCCGAAGCACAGGCTGTGGGCGCAGGGGAGCAGCAGCGGGTCTTCAAAGAGCTCCAGGCAGATTGGGCAGGTCAGCTCTGACTCCAGAGTGTCCATCCTGCTCAGAAGAGGCCAGGCGGGACCAGGCGCAGTGTCAGCGAAATCCAGAAGAGCCGCTCAGCTGTCTGTAGATAGATGGAGGAAAAGCACAGAGAGAGAGAGGAAAAGGGAAAAAAAGCACAGGGATTTGTGATTAAATGGAGTGAAACAGCTTACTTCTCAGTGCTTTCTTGGGAGGGCTTATATCTCAATGAAGCAGACCACTGGGTGGACTTAAAGAACGGCAAAGTGTTAAGTGCTGGTTTTCTAACTCTGTTTGAAAACTGATAAAAGGAAAATTGATATCTGCAAAAACTACACAAACAAAATAATTAACAAAGTCTGATGTATTTAGATCTTTAAAATCAACAACACGGTGGCTGTGAAACCTCTCCTGATGATTGACATTCAAATCCTCCTCAGCCAACAGTTTATAGAACAGAATATGGAATAAGAAATGGAGGGTGTGACTGTGGTGCCTATCAGCAGACAAAAGATGCAAATCTGTTATTATTGGCCTTGTCAGAATACCACAGACATGATAACTGGTGCAGATTTTGAGTGGAATAACTATGTATAGATACACACAAGAAAACAACCGCCTCTTTCTCACATAATGCCCAGTGATGACAAAATATTGGGCTTGTAAGGCATGGCATCTTTAAAAATATCACCAAAATTACATTAATTTTTTAGAGCCAGGAATGTTCGGATGGTTTTTGAACTAATTATATGAAAATTATTTAAATCTTCGCTTTGAATGATTTTATTTCATTCAAATCACTTTAGTCCACATGTCTCATTTAAAAATTTGCCAAAATAAACCATTTACTTGAAACAATATTCTTTAAAAAAAAAAAAAAAACCTAAAAATTATGCACTCTTCAGCGCAACCAAGAAGCCATTAGTGAGTCAGCTCAGATCAACAGTCTAATTAAAATTTAGGTAGTCAATTTTAACTTTCATTTTCTTTTTTCAAAATTTATGGCACAAAACACAAGGCATTTTTGAGATCTCTCCAATTCTGTCCTCCTTAGAGGTGTAGGACTTTATAATGCAGTAAAAAATGATCCCACATTGAGTCAAAATGCTACAGGAGCAAAAACAAACTAGTGACTTCTTGGGATTCAGAGGGTTAAAGAAGCAAGATGCCAGCTCTACAAACTCTGACGGTATATGGCATCATTCACCACTAACACTGACTTAAACTGACAAACAATGTAGGAAGATTAGTTTCAAAAGAAAAGATGAGACCAATATTGCCAGAAAATGGAAAATGACTCTTCTGCACACGGACAACCAAACATACAGTTTTTATAAAATTGCTTCTGGCTCAGGTTTCAGCCACATTAGAGGCATTCTGTTGACCCTCATACGTCCTTTCATGATTCTTATTGTTGCTGACACTTTAGGTTTGGTTATGCTTGTGCAGTAGCCCACTGAAAACCAGCTTGTTTATTCCTGACAGAAAGGAAACGGTCATTAAATGTATATTGGAAGAGCCCTTTCTAGCTTGTGTTTTAATGCAATTTTTCAACATTCCACCCCAGTGTGGCAATGGGAGTGTTGTTGTGACGTGTTGCAGCAGTGGCAGCTGCAGCCACAGCTGTAGTTACTTGCTGATTAGTGCACATGTCCATTTATTCCTTCTGCAGAGGAGCTGACTCTTGCTTTCCGTCTGAACCTGTCAGTGTGTCTCCTGGAGACTCATAAAGATGAATGTAACTTATGTTGAACTGACAGTACTTCAGTTAGATGGCAGCTGACCTTCCGAAGCCTGGCCTTTTGGCGGTGGATATGCCTGATGTAGAAAATAAGTCCGAAGCTTGTCAGTGACCAAAATTGCCTCTAAGAGAAATGCTGTGTGTCATATGCAGATGACACACAGCTCTACATTTCAATGTCCCCCAGGTGACCATAGCCTCATACTAGCACTGGGTAAATGCATGGAGCAAATATCTAAATGGATGTGCCATAATTTCCTTCAGTTAAACAGAGAAAAAACTGGGGTAGTTGTTTTTGGATCCAAGGAGGAGCGTCTTAAAATCAGCATGCAGCTCCAGTTAAAAACCTCATACCAGGCCAGGAATCTCGGTGTTGTCATGGATTCAGATCTGAATTTTAGAAACTACATACAAACAATCACAAAACCAGCGTACTATCACCTCAAGAATATTTCTAGGATCAAAGGACTGATGCCGCAGCAGGACCTTGAAAAACTTGTCCATGCATTTATCTTTGGCCGAGTCGACTACTGTAACAGTATCTTCTCTGGTCTGCCTAAAAAGTCAATCAGACAACTGCAGCTGATCTAGAACGCTGCTGCTTGAGTCTTCACTAAGACCAAGAGAGGGGACCACATCACTTCAGTTCTGAGGTCTCTACACTGGCTCCCCATCTCTCAGAGAATAGACTTTAAAATTTTCTCGCTAGCATATAAAGCACTGAATGGTTTAGGCCCAAAATACATCAGAGACCTTCTAGTCCAGTATAAACCATCTCGACCACTCAGGTCGTCTGGTGTAGGTCTGCTCTGTATTCCAAAAGTCAGAACTAAACATGCAGAATCAGCGTTCAGTTTCTATGCTCCATATAAGTGGAACAAACTACCAGAAAATATCAGGTCTGCTGAGAGTCTGAGTTCTTTTAAGTCAAGCTTAAAGACTCACCTGTTCTCTGCTGCCTTTGACTAAAAGGCTTTTTACTTCTTAAATTATATACAACCCTTCAAAACTCTGCACTGCAACTCTTACTTTAATATGTGTGTGTTTTTATATTTTTGGGTTTTATGTGCTGTTTTTAATCACCTTTTACATGTTTCTTCCAATGTGTTTCTTTTTCCCTTGTTGCTGTATTTCAATGTCCTGTGTGAAGCACCTTGAATTGCATTGCTGCTGAAATGAGCTGTACAAATAAACTTGCCTGCCTGCCTGTATACATTCATCCATCATCTCCACTCTACCCAAAACAATATACAGGAGTCCTTATGGCAAGTTTTACAGGTTGTCACAGCCTTTGCAGTCATTTCTTTATATGAATGTCAAATGAAATTAAAGCAAACTTTTGAAATGTTGCAGAAAACAGCAACGCAAATTAGATTGGTTTCTACTAAGTTGTTTGTAGTGAATAAAATAGCTGTCTAGTGCTGTCAAAAGGTTGTGGTATCAGCTATGTTGCACTAACCAGTGTAGAAGGAGCAGAAAATCAAATCTCTTATTTGCTAACTCCTAACAACTGCTGTACTGACTATATTTCATGCTTTTTGGACACAAAAACAAAGTTCCAGAAACTGATCACTCTTGTGAGTTACATGTTGGTTTGTTAGAAATTATGAAAGAAAGTTGTTTCTATCTCCTATTAACTCTTAGAGAAGTGTTTTTTTTCCTCCATTTTCATTAACTTTCCAATACAATACTTTAAAAATGTCCATAATAACGAGATGTAAATGACTGGTGCAGTTAGAGTGTCTGTTGTTTTGCCGTTGCATTAATTAAAATCCACCTCAAAATATCAATATTTTGTCTCATAAAACACACCAGTAAACTGCAAAGCAAGAGAAGCTGAGATTTCGGTTTCCCATCAGTTTTATCGGACTGCTCAAAAATGACCTTTGAGCTTCTGATTTAAAGTTAAAAACTAATTGCTGCATGCAAGTTCCGTTGTCTTTTTTTCCTTCTTCATTTAGCCAGAGGGCTGTTTATAAGCGCTGGTTGGTTTTAGGAACTGCAGAATAATTGCCGAAAAAAAAACTTAGAGACTGAACTAACCCCTGAGGGAAATCAGATCTAGATTAGGTCTATGTAGAAGAAAACGGATCGCTGCATCAAGAAAATGATCTAGACAAGATGGGCACAAACTATTGAAGGTAATGCAGCAATCAATAGAGGAAAAACATGTTCTCTGTCTACAGATTATCACACTGATCACATTTAGCATGCAAATTAATACTACAAACAATGCTCCTATTAATAGCAGTAAAACCTGTACAAAGCATAATAATGGCAATGACACAAAGACAATGTTTCCTGAGTCAAAGGCCTGCACTTCTGAGGCAGGAGAGAAATCCACTCTTATCCCCACAGTGTGGCATTTTCAGCAGATGTCACTGTTTACTGAGATTAAAGCTTGTGTTCATCTGAGAGGACTACTGCACTGAGAATATCTCTTCAATTCAGCCTTCTTTATGCATGGTTTGGTCTCATCCTCTTGGGAGGAAAAAACCCCACAGCAGATAAACTATCCTCACTTTTTCCTCTCTGCAGGCAAGCACTTTTGCCGCCTGATATTTGAGGTCAGATAACATTCATTTGCAGAGCTGATGAGCTCCGGAAAATGGATGATAGGAAGGAAAAGATGGTGCACAGATAATATTTGTGAGATTTATTACCAAAAAGAGTCGGGCAACCTTGATGTCTTACTTCCAAACAAGAAGGGGAAAGTGTTTAAATGAAGCAAATATGGGGAGGATAAATGACAGAAGATGAGTGGGGAAAGATGGAAGTGATTTAGCAATCACATGCTTCAAATGAAATGAAATGAGGATGTGTTTGACTGAACTGTTAAAACAAATCCTCAGACACTCTTGCTTAGTCTTAAACTTCATCTACATGTCAGACACATTGATACACATTCATACAAGCACAGCGGTTTCTTTGAGGAGCCTTCCTGAGATGTTTATATTACCAGTGAAACTTGTTGGCAGTCCGCTAAAACTTGGAAAATTATCAGGAATCAGGAGTATAATGTGCTATTTCTAGATCCGTGGTCAATTTTTCCTCCTCTGAACATTATCATTGCATCCCTGGACTGGCATGAAGTAGAATTAATGCGGACTTGTAGCAACTCTGATGCTAAAGAATCAGTTTTGTTTTCAAGTTTGTGTGGGAGGCTGAATGGCAGAATATACCATTCTCATCTAATCCACAAACATTTTACAGGATCCATAACAGCCCAAAGGCAAAGGCTGACAACCATGCAAGGATGCCACATTCACAGAAAACAGAAAACTGGTTCAGCATGTGGGAGGATGACAAAAAAGATCTCCAAAATCAGGCTTCTCCGCCGAACACTCCTTCTTGAGTAAGAGAGATAAACCGTGACAAACAAACCTTTGAGAATGTCTTAACAATTTTGCATCTACATGGATACACCAACAGCACAAGAGGAAGTTCTATGAGAGGATGTAAATATGTGACAATGGAATTACAAACCCCAAAAGCTTCAGCAGTTTTAAATAAACAAGGGATTTAGAATTTTATAGTAAACTTTGCACTTCCCCTGAAATGTTTTTAGCATCTACTACATCAAGTAACTGTTTAAAGAAAAAAAAGCTTGAATAAGCCGCAACTAAGCCCCAGGCAGAGCATGCACCCGCTCATTGGATTGTCCCATTTCCTAAGTTGGAAAGTCCTTCCTTCCTTATTTTGCTTTTAAATGAGAATGTGGAATAAACATGGATGCTATAAAGACAGTGTATTGTATTCCATTGCATTTATTGCATTTAAACCACATCAAATAACAGTTTGTTGATGTCGAAGCTGCTTTACCTGACCTGTTACTGGGATCACTGCTAATAAAGAACATTTTTTTAAACTATTCTAAGATATTATGTGGACAGCAACTAACAGTTACAACCAAACAACAGAATGCAAATTAAAATAACATGAATTTGCAGCAGGAATTTAAAGTTTTTACTATCAACCAAACATTAGTCTACCATGTTTTTGTGTCTATAGCGTTCACAATTTGGCAAGTCATGTACTTAAAGTTGGCAGACTCTCCAACTTTTCATTGTGCTAACTTGAGGGGGCTTTCACAAATATTTTCCAAATTGGGAACCTATTTTTCCTCGAATTCCAGCAACAAAGGAATGCACTAAAGTTGGCAGTTAGCTTGTGAACAAAACGCAGCATTTAGTTGCTGAAGAGGTTGAAAACTTGGCTCAAAATTCAATTAAAAATTAATGCTAACGTTGTGTTGCATCCTACGCTTTTGGCAATTAAATCAGTGTTGTGTCATCAACTTGTTTTACCAGGGGCCGGAAATCCACTTTAAGTTTGAGGCAGCCAAATAATACAAAAAAGTTGATATTGCAATATGCCATTAGGTCAGGGTCACCATTAAAATCTATCATTGCAGGCTTATTAAAGCTTTTTTGGGGAGGGGGGTGGGGGAATTGGCAACAATTCTATATTAACCTTTCAACATATTGTAATTAAAGTGTGGTCTCCACTTGATGCCTCTGAAGTTGTAGCCCATGATGGGAGATTTCGGCCAATCACAGGGCAGGTAATGGCACATAGAGTGCAACAAAGTCTTCAACAAAAGCAGGATGTTGCGGTGTGGTGGGTTAGACAGAAGACTTTCATTTGGGGGGTTTCAAATCCCTCTTGAAGCCACAAAGGAATGCTGATTCTTGGCTGGACTGTCTTTGTGTATTTGAAGTGTGTGTGGTGGGAGAAACTTGGAACAGAGAGTGGAGAGGGACGTTTAAGTTCTACTTTGTCCACTGAGAGCAAAGCAATTGATAAAGCTATTGTTCATTAATTAAAGGACAGGCTGGGTTAAATTCTAGCTGGTCATAATAGACCATAACAATTCAGTGTTCACAGTAAAATTCTGAGGATTTAAGATCCACTTCATCGCCTGAAATAATTCCACTTGTCATCCAGTGCTCACTTGAACATGTTTCCTTTTGTTAATCAGTGTCTGGCCTCATCTTCAAAATGAGATGGTGACAATACTCCAAGTGAAAATAGTCGTCTAAGTGAAACTATTAAAACCAAAGAGATCTCATGCATGAATGTATTCGGGCTGTTGAAAAGAGCCCAAAGTGGCGGCACAGTAATGAAGTAAATTTGAAAAGGTCCAGGGACATTTTTATGCAGCCCATGTCTGCACACAGCTGTCAGCCAACTAACATAAACAGCATTTTACAGAAGGAGAGGAAAAACTTTCTCACAAAGCCAGAAAAGTTGATGGAGCTCTGACAGGTTACTGCTTGACAGGAGGAAACCTGGAGGCACTAACGGATAAATAGAATAAATCCACCTCCTTCTGACAAACACACACAAATCGAAATTTGTGCTTACATTTAGAGACATGCATTGTCGCCCAAATCTAAATTGGCACATGGGATGAGGTGAAATGCCTCCCAGCACACCATAGGTGACACTGTTGAACCATGCATTGAGGTGATAGAGCGCAAAAACAGGAGAAAGAGGAAGCAGAGAAATTGGGAAACTGGTGGCAAGGAAGAGGAAGCAAGAATGTGACAGAGGAAAAAAGGGCTATTCAGAGTGGGAGAGGAACTGATAAAATCCAAGTTGTTTGTTTTTCCCACCATCACTTTGTGCCCCATGACTGTCTGAGCTGCCACACTGTGAAAGGCTCGTCTGCTGTGCTGGATCCACTGGAATGTCAGTACCAGTAGTCTTCAGTGGGGGGCAATACAAAGCTGAATGAGTGGTGGAAGAATCTACCACAGTCTTTTTCCTTCCTCCTTTTTCCTGCAGCTTCTGCATGTGAGCAAAAACATTTCTTCTTGAACAGAAACTGATGTTTGACTTGTAGTGTGTTATTTATGTGTACACTGCAGTCCTATATGTTGACATACAATTTAATATGGATATGACATTCACTGCAGGTCTGCATAAGAGTGTTTTGTTTGTTGTTGCTCTTTTTCCATCCTCCTTTTGATTAAATGGTTTAGTCTTTACAAGAAAATGAACAATAAAAAGCTCATTAACTTGTTGACAGCAATATATTGCCAATTACTTTCTGAAGCAAACCACAACATTTTTTGTTGGTCTCATAACTGGAAATTCCGAGCATCATGGCGACTGTTTCAACATAATATCTTTGCATCATTCATTCCTGCCTTTCCCTGTCCACTGTGTCAGTTTTCACTCAAGTGTTACTTCTAAAGCCAATGCATAGTCTTTTTATAACTACATAGGAAGTATTTTTTTCTGAATGCTAGGGTAAAAACTGCCATCTGTCCACATCCTAAAAGCCTCTCTCTTGTAATGTTAAAAGTGATTAAGCGGTTTGATTTTATTTCTATGCCACCACACCAAGCGGTCTATGGGATTACAAGTGAAAACTCAACAATTAAAGTTACTAATCCCAATAATACTGAGTCACTGCACCATCATTCTGTCTGTCCAGTAGTTTGATGGAGGGTGGGTATCCAACAAGGCATTACTGAGTCCAATTTGTCACATAGAGATCCCTTGACATCACTTTCAAATGAGTACCCT
Source organism: Dascyllus trimaculatus (assembly GCA_024666655.1). Taxonomy (NCBI): domain Eukaryota; kingdom Metazoa; phylum Chordata; class Actinopteri; family Pomacentridae; genus Dascyllus; species Dascyllus trimaculatus. The sequence goes on along the minus strand of CM045468.1, from coordinate 11,679,562 downwards.
TTTATGCTATTTTTAAATGTGCAGGGCAGCTTGATAGACTTCTATAGAAGTTCCTGGACATTTAAAATTGACGTCATGCATTTGGAGCTTTTCACGCAAACAGAACTTTGCCTTCGACAGTGTTGTTGACATTGTGAAAAAGTCCATTTTAACCCAAGCCGTTTCCTTTTTCTAAGCCTAATCAGTTTTGGTTCCTAAACGTAACTAAACAATGAGAAAAAGTGAAACTAAGTGAAAAAAATATTAGACATAAACATAATTTCCCTGTGGCTTTTATCTTCCACCAAACCTCTGACTTTGTAGCCTCTTTATGTGGTTTTTTCAGACTGTTTCCAGGATATATATCACAAATATAAGGACATGTGTTGTCAGAGCCTGTGCTCACAGTATCTAATATCACCACGAGAAGACTAACATTATAGTCAACTGCATCACAGCACCAAAACCAAAGGACACTGCATATTTTTGAGATGCTGCCTGAGAAAACAGCAGTATTTGACACATGGTAAAGAAACTTTTTTGCCTTGGACATGTAGCATTAACTATTATTGAAGGTAGCCAGGCTAATTTGTTGTGTATATAATATCGTAGGGTCAACTGATTTTGTATCCTACTTAACATTGGAGATTCCTAACCTTACTGTCTAACCTTCTTTGGTACATTTGTAATATGCTATTGTTCTATTGGAAAGCATTTCTGCTCAATTTCTGTTGTTCTCTATGTGCTATATGAATAACTTGACTTGCATGATATTACATATGTAGTCATGAAGTGTATATTTAGCCCTAAATGGTAAAAAGTCACCAGTGTTTTCAACCAAGTGACGGAGCTGCAGTTAGCTTAGCATTAATGCAAACGACAGCTGTCATTTCAACTAATCTATTTAGCCATTACATGCATAGTTTCCCGATCTCCTTTTTTTAAAAAAATGTCATTTCTCATGTCAACTGACTGCCTTTACGACTTCTTAGAATTTTGACCAAGTAAACCTATTTTTTTCATCCAACCTCCTCTCCCTCTGTCTTCCTTTTAGACTAACCTGAGTCATTGTACCAATATCTTTCTCAAACTCACCAACAAAGTTGTTGCCAACTGTTTCAAGAACAGACCCTCTCAACTGCATTACCATGTGGTGATGCTAATATACTGTAACCTGAAAAAAGCTCACCGTGACAAATCAATGCATTCTCCCTTGAAGTTGACTTTCACAGTGTGTAAATTTGGAAGTGAAATGGGAAAACCTTTCACCCGCTGTATATGCGAGTCCGAAAGCTGTGAAAATGATCTGAAAACAGTCTAATAATCATGAATGTTTGAAAATAAAAACAATTCTTTGTTGCAGCTTTGCATGGAAACGAAAGCATTGTGAACCTCTGGATGTGGCTTTAATCCCAGTGACCTTTTCCGTACAGATAGTGGTATAACATTCAACAGATATGAGCTGAGACGATCTGCGACGGCGGTGCTTCTCATTTCAAGAGAATCAGATTGACATTTCTGTATCTTAATCTCTTTCAGGACTGTTTGCCGGAGATCTAAAATTTCTATTTCGAGGGGTACAAATGTCATTGCCCTGATGCTTCTCTCAAACGCCTGGTGTTTTACTATGAAACAAAACTTTCTATATGGTCTCTGATCCATAAATGTCAGTGAATAACCTTTTGCAACTGAGCATTGTTCTGGTGTTCAGTTATTCAGTTGTTTTTTGAAGGATGCCCACCGCTATCTCCCTGGAAAACACGTAGGAAAACACTAATAAAGCCTATTTCCAAATTAAACCTCTTTCAACTTTTGATCTCTCTCTTTTCCTGTTTATATTTGGGCTCCCATTAGTGTGCGCTCTTCCTCTGAATCTTTCATTAACTCTGGCTCCATGAAGGTTGCAGCTTTCTCTTGCACTCATAGTTTAAGCTGCTAAAATTTTCATAGGAGCTCTTTCCGTCCATTTTCTAAAAACTGATTCGACAAGAGCGAGACGTGGACAAAAACAGAGGCGAGAGGGAGTTTTTTTTTATTAAATGGGAAAAGAATGTGAGTGGCTCTGCATAATTCATGGAGCTGCTCATAATGCTGATGTGCTGTTAATAAATGTTAATAACTGTGGGTCTAACCACTGTTTCTTCTTTTGCTCTTTTAATAATGAAAATTTAATTCATGTCTGTTTTAAGGTTTTTAGTAAAATTAATATTTCAACTATACCAATTTGCAAATTGAGCTGAAAAACATGCATTTTTTGGGTAAAAAATCCATTGTTAAATTGCTTTAACTAATGAAATTAATCAGGAGTAATTATAATAAGAAACCAGAAGTGGTGTAACCCTTTAAAAAACACATTTGAGTCCATTTGGTGATTTGACGTGAGCAACTATGGCAGTTCACGGAGCAGAACTGAGAAGTAGGTCATCCCCGTTGACCTGACTCATATAATCAGCATGCACTGTGTGTGTCACTTTATGATTGTGCCGTTCCAATTCTCTCTTAACTCACAGGAGGCAGAAAATAGCAAACACACACAGCTTAATGTTAGAACCAAGCGAAAGAGGGCAAAGCATCTGAAGCCGAAGCGTAAACATGATGCTATCTGCCTGTCTGCTGTTATAACGTCACATTGCTGGACCTTGTTGGTCAAAATTCAAGATTCTATCTGAAAAATATAATCGCAATGTATTCATAAGCAAAGGTGACCATTTAAAGCAGGGGCGGTTGCCTAATTCGCCCACAAACGTCACCTACTTTCGCATTTGGGACACACAAGCGGAGGAAGAAGGTGCTCAATTATTCACATTTTTGTGAAAAACCAAATCAATTATTTACATTTTTAGTGAATCGCTGAGCACAACCTCTTCTTGCCTTTCTGTTTCGCCAACATTTAAACCATTTGACACCTTGTTTACCTCAATGTCTCGAAGAATTTTAAAGATCCCTCAACTGCTTATGGGATTTGCGATTCAGGAACAAAAACAATAATCTGCTTTCATAGCAGCAGCAAACGGCCGGTGGAAGATTAACCCCTGACCTCGCTCAGTCGATGAGAACAAGTTGTCTTTTCAGGGTCATGCTTTTTCTGTGTCAAGGTTGAAGTAAATATCCCCTGCAAATTGATTTTTACAAAGACAGGATTTTATGGTGAAGAGCACTAGAAAATATTTACATATTTTAATAGTTTTTTTTTTTCAGAACTCCTCATTTTAATTATGTTCCCTGTTGTGTTAAATTACAGATCAATTTCAAATCACAGACAAAAAGAATTGATTTATCTCAAAAGAAAGCCAAAACAGCTGTATTCATACACATGGTTTCTCTTACAGCATTAGACCATAAAATTACATTATTTTTACTTTAAAATTAACAAAAAAATACCTCTGTTTTTACAGGTATGTGCTGGAATTTGAAAAAAGTATGTTAAGGAATAAAAAACTTTTTTTTCTAATTTGTGAAACTACAAATAATATTGAGAAATATCGAGAAAAAAACAGGCCAAACTGTGAATAATATCAACATTTTAAAAAAATCTGTATTTTTACAAGTAGTATTTTTCATAAAAAGCAAAAAGTACTATATAAAATTACTGTTTTACTATATTTAAATCAACTAAAAATATTATTTTTCATATATCAGCTGTTGTTTTTACAGTTCTTACAGTAGTTTTACAGTTCTTTTTTTAAATGTATTTTTTCTGCCACCCATTTCACCTTTTTCTTTTTTATGTACATAATTTTCAATTTTTTAATTTTATTGTATTTTACTTTATTTATCTATTTTACAGTGTGCATAGATGCCGTCATACAGAAAGACGCTCAAATCATTTTCCTGCAGTGTTTCCTTGCAATTATTTGTCTGAGGCGCTGCTTGTAGGAAGCATGCGATAAATCTTGCAGTGCAAGTGCTGGAAGAAATTAATTTTATATAGTCCACAGCCTTGCTTGCAGGTGTAGGTGCCATAAATGCAATTAGGACACAGGAAGAAAAAGTATACTTTGGTGATGAACATGCCCAGAGCCAAAGCTAACGAAGTCCAAACCCCACTTTTAGACAACTGAGAAAAAGCTTCGAGCTTTAGATGTCAAATTCAAAGCATCTCAAGCTCTCTTTCTCATCTCTCCCTCTTCTCTCCCCTCCTCCCCACTTTTCTCTCCCAGTGAGGCTGCATTTAACAAGTTAACAACACTAACAGTTGCCACACACACAAATAAAGTCTTTGTCTGGTTCCAAAAAGCCTGCCATGTTGATCCCTAATCCGCTTCCTACGATGCTGACTGTGACCAATCGTGGCCTTTTATGTTTCGAAGCGGTCAGTCACACCTAACAGGATTGGCCGGTCATAGTCTGGGATGCCGAGGATATTAGTGATTATAATATAGGGTGACATTTGTGATTGTGGTGTGTGTGTGGCGGAGTCCGTCTGGGATGTTGCTTGTGTGACCCAGATTGGGTACAATATGAAAATAAACGTGATGTTTGGGGGGCTGGAGATTATAGAGGGCGAAAAACACGTCTGGATTTGTCAGGGACATATTCATCGGTGTCAATAATCTTCCATGTGGAAACACATAGTGAAGAGGAAATTGTGTTTGATACTGAAAACATGATGCACATGAATGTTGTTAGTTCCACTTTTCTGCCTCTTTTTTGAAGAAACTCTGCTCTATCAGCTCCTTACATGTCTGTATTTAATGTATGTAGTTAAAAAACAAGTCGAAACCTCAGGAATGTCATCTGAGCACCTCACCGAGCCCACATGTGCTATATTTCATTTTAACACCCTACAAATTTACTTAATGCCTCCTTCCACGATGGCAATTATTCTATAACGCTTTAATGTTGCCTCAAAATATGTGCTTCGGATCCCCTAGTGGAGATGAAAGTGATTAAATGCTGGTTATTCCCTGAAGTGCTAAATTATCATTGCAACTTTGATTGGATAATGAAATGTTTTCAACATGAAAGCAGCCCCAGAGAGCTGGCGAAGATTAGGTAAGCTTGTGTCTGTGTGTGCGTGTGTGTGTGCATGCGTGAACACAGTCCACAAACACATTGCAGCATGCGGCATCTGCATGGCTTGTGCAGTGCAGCATGCCAGAAGATTTCCTCATTTAATGTGAAGTATTCAGGGCGGAAAAGATGCCGCAAAACATACACTTTTACATATTATTTGTGTGGTTTTAGGTCTTATTTTATCAAAACAAGAGAAATTTCTGAGTGCAAAAACATCTTTGCTTCATCAATGTCCTTTTTGTTTCAAGATTTCTTCAGATTTTTGACAAAAATAATATTTTTTTTTCTGTTTCTTTGGATGTGAACTCAGTTTAACCTCCCTAAAATGAACTTCTGGGTCAAGCACCTTGTGTCATAACACTAAACATATGGACAGATTTAAAATATGCTTTTGAACCCTTGTATGTTTTGAGTATGAACAAAGTCATCTGAATTCAAAAGGGTTGGAATGTCACTAAATGCGATGGGATTGAACCTTTCGAGGGACCCCCCATTTCGAGAGTGATGGATATTCCTAAAGGGTGTGATCTGACTTTTTAACATCTGCCGATCTGTAACAGATTAAGCAAAGCCCTTGATGCGTATCGAATGACCACGACGTGTCTTCAGACTTGCTATCGGAGGAGGAAAAATAACACCCAGCCGTATCTGAAACCTGTGAAGCGTTGTTTATCAGACTGCACGCTCAAGGAATCTGTGATGATTTTTTTTTCTTTCCTGCGGTAAAACTGTAAAAGGTCATGTGTTTTTTTAAGGATTCCAAAGAAGTGTTGATTTTGGCACCTCAGTTTTTTGATGTTTTGAAGAAAATGGCTCTCAGCTTCAATCCAATGCTTGTAATTAGATTTGTTTCAGTCTAGTTTTAGTGAGGAAAAACTTGTAATTTTTGCCTGAAATTGTCAACTTTTTTTGACATGAAGTAGGCCTTGCTCTGCAGTTATACAACACTCTCCTCAGTTGGTTCCGTGATCCTTTCCAAACTCAAGCAGAGACCCTCAGGCTCAGATAACAGTACCCACCTCTACCTGTGCATGACAGCAACTGCTGCAGCTCGCATACGTGTTTGTCCACACTGCCAGCTTATCTGCTATGGGGCTGGAGCTTCTGTCTTTCGAGATTAAGTTTACTTTTAATAATGGCTATCAATATTAAAATATTTGACGTAATTTACATCAAAATTTGTTTATTCAGAATTAAAAGAGATCTTGTATACTAGAAAAATACTGCCCTTCACCTAATGTTCTGTGAACTCATTGACATGATGCAACCTGGAGTGCAAGGTATGAGTTATTTGATGACTGAACAAGGCTGTCAATATGACTATGAACAGATTGTTTCGTTTTCAGTTTTCATGGAGCACCACTAGTGTGATGGAGGGAAAATAGGCTGAAGGCTGCAAGCTGAATTTCCAGATCAGTTTCCCAAACATTTCAACCCCCAACCCTAAAAATTGTTGGTGCCAGAGACTTGTGACCCCCAAATAAAGTAATATCTCTTATACCAATTGTAGCTAACATATGCTGTTTCTCATCATTTCTTGAACTCTTCTTGCCACTTCTACTTGGTGCAACTGTATTACATTCCCATGCAGTTCAAATAATGTGGTTTCTACTTGATTACATTAGTTTGTGATATTTCACAAAAAGATCAACATATCTTTCATTGCATTACTGTTTCTCCTTTTGAGAACAACCAGTCATACATTAGACTGGGCAGGACTCATCACCTTGGTAACCCAAAAAAATGGAGGAGAAGCGCCAAAGATTTTGTGAAAGGGTTGGATTTTGACCCACATCAAAATATTTTTTCCAAGCTTACCACATAGTTTTGGTACCTAAACTTAACCAAGCAGTGAGTGAAAATGAAACAGGTCAAGGGATAATGGTCCCACAATGGATACATATCAGTCGCTTTGGTGAAAGTCTTGTTATTTACTTATACCTTCATCCATTCTCCTTAGATGGACATTTTAGTTCTTACAAAGTGAAAGCCTTTCCTACGACGTCACTGATGAGAAAATACCTTTGTTTTGTTGCAAATCTCACTTTAAGTGTATAGAAATGTAGTTTTTGGGAGATAGGGTTTTTGGGAGATAGGGTTGCAGACGTGTTTCATACAGGCATAGTGTGGCTGCTCTCGCTTGGCAACATGGGCGCTGAAATGAAAAGCAAGATGTTCTGCAATCCTCATGCTCTGTGTAACCTAGAATAACCGCAGCCACCTGTTCTCATTACTGGCAGACTAAAGTTTTATCTTACATCCACAGAATTTGTTTACATGTTGGCTTACTTTGATAAATGTCACCGTGCTGTCAATTTTTTTTTTTTTATAGTTTGCTGCATCCAGTCTGATTCCTAGTGGATTGTACAAGTCAGGTAACATTGCTGACAGAGACATAGCATTATGAATTGAATGAAAGTTATTAAACATCAATCCGGTGTATATGCTTGACAACTGTTGCTTAAAGTTACATAGGTGATCATAAACCTTGTTGTAAAGCTCCATTAGGGCCCTGTCTGAAATGTAATGTGGCAAGGGTAGGGTGTATTTTGACTCCACAAGCTACAAAAGACAACAAAAACCTATTTTCTCTATATGCATGCAAAAAAATGTATTGTCAATTGGCTGTAGTACCCGGTTGTTCCACCAGGCGGAGCTCTTGCAATTAAATACTGAGCCAAATAGAAAAGGTGATCACTAAGCTATGGCAAGCTCTGTGTTTGCAAGTAGAGAGCATTGTGTAGGTTTTGCTAGCAATGGGCCACCATGACAAAGACTTCTGTGGTGCTTAATGACTTCTGGCCAGAGTTTTTGCATGTCTAAGACAAGCCAGGATCAGCTAAGGCAGCGTTCCTATAGCTCAGTGACATATGTACTCGAGTAATCTCTGCAGCCCAGATCATGTGTCTATTGTCTCAAATGGCAATTTCACCACAGGAAAATGTTTACTGTGCTAAATTTGGGTGACTGATTCAGCCATCATCAATAAATATTGCGACCGATTATTAATTAGAAAGCTGTGTCACTAGCATCCGGCCACAAATTGTGCTCTCCTTTTATGACACCTGTGTGATAGTGCAGGTCAGCAAAGGACTGGGTTTAGATTTGTGCCAATATCAGTTATAAAAAGTCTCAGTCAACCCCGTCCTTGATCTTAAACATCAAATCCAGACATCCCTAATAATATGTCATCATGGTTTCATTTTTACAGATTACTTTTTGTTTAGTTTTAGTTTCGTCTTCAGTGTGGAAACAAAAGGTCAGTCATTGTTATCTTTCCCAGATTACCACTGCTTTACAGTAAATGGGGTTTGCTTAGTGCACTGTGGAAGCTTTTATCTGTAATGCAGGATTGCTGTATTGTGGTTTAATTTTGCACTCAAAAAACACTTTTTAAATATTTGTACAGCAGATTACACAAGACGCCTGCCTACCAGTAGAACAAAATCTGTCTTACTGCCTTTGTTTCCAAAATGACTTTGTCGGAAAAGTGGAGCAAGCTCTGATGACATGTTTATAGATCAAATGTTAAAAACTTTTGGATAATACCATACTACCACACACACTGGAGAGGCCCCTGACAACAGTAAAAAAAAAAAAAAAAAAGCTAAAGGAACCACTTATCCTCTCCACAGGACTAGACAAACTGCCAAGTTTCACTGAACCGATTGTGCTCATTGTCACAGTTTCTGAAGTCTCCATGGCAACGTTGCACTCTCATCTTATTCGGTTGGTGATTAAAGAATGCACTGGGGTGGATAAAATGAACTGATCTGGAGTGGAAATAGAGTGAGAATGAGAGGAAAAAAAATATCCCAGTACGTCTTTGTCCCTTTTCAAGGATGTTTAGATAGCAATTAGCAGTATGCCCCTCGAGCGTCTGAAGTGGGCGACTGCTGACGCTTTGAAGATCAAATTAACCAATTAGGGAGAGATAAGAGTCTCATGAGTTGTACCTCCCCATTTTATCATGTAAGCTACACGCTGGTGAGATAACAAATTATTTCAGTGGGAACTTTGGTGGCTAATGCTATCAGCAACAGGCAACAAAGTTTTCCTGAAAACGTTTTTTCCTTGTGATTACAGCCACAAGCTTAGAGTTTTAATAAGATCAAGAACGCACCTTACCCTTCAAATACACAAACTGCCAAAAGTGTCCCACGCAGAGAAACAGATTCGTCTGTGCTATATTTATCTACATAGTTCCCACAGTCAATCTTCAGGTGGGAGGGGAAAAAACTGAAAGATCTGACAGCTGAGATGCTTTTCTCAAGCCTGCCCAGGCTGACAATGTCTCACTGAAACATGTCAGGGGAAACAGGAAAAGAAACAGCAACAATACTGTTGTTGCTATATTGGTCGACGTCGTGACAACTGCAAACCAAACATGAAACAAAGCCTTTTTGTTGTCTCTGTTTGTCAAAGCAAATGTGGGAGGTGGCAAACTGCAAACTTGTATACACTGTGAGAATATAAGTTAAACTTTTCATGGATAAATGTAGCTGTTTTGTCGGACAAAGGACATAAAAACTGCTGTTTCTTGCTCGTGTCACATTTTTGTCATGTGACTGTTTTTTGTGTTTTACAGAATTTGACAATGCAGCCAGTTTGTTTGTGGAGAATTTTTGTAAAATAAAATGACTTCAATTAAATGTCATGTGTTTTTAAGCTTGGATTTGGTTGGACAGTTGGAAAATTGAAAATCTGAGCATTCTTTCTGTTGTTATAGTTTGTTGCTCAATTAAATGATGTCATTTTGGTGATTTTAAAAAATAACATGCTTTTCAGACCTGCCAACAGGTTACAGAACTTAGACGTTTAAAAACATTCTAACAAAAGATTACAGTCTAAAGAAGGTGCGACAAAACTTGCACACAAGTCTCTTTTATGTATTTCTTTCACTCTGTCAAGGGTTACACTCATCGCTTGAATCCTACAAACTGTGTTCACAGTACAATTGCCTCCCGCCCTTGAGTTCCTCATTGTTGCGCAGATGAAACACTGAACCTGGCTTTTCCCTTGATCCCCATGACCCCTAGCAGGTGAGCAGGATCAGTGGCAGCATTGCGCCAGCTGTCGCACACGCTTCGGCAAAACGCATGCACATTCACACACGTATGCACTGATACGCACTAAACACGCCTCAGCACACCGGAGATGTGGTGAAATTGAATAACTTGACCTCTGGGAGGCGTATAAAAACACAGCGAGTTGTCGAGAAGGAACTGTCTTATGACCTGCATGAGGATTTCCGATCAAAAAGGTGCGTTTTAATATATTCATAGTGTAAAGTGCCATCCAGATTAACATATGCCCTCCCCTTTTGCACTTAAATGAATACTGAGAAAAAGAACAAACACTGGGAACCTTTAAAGCTCTTTTTACACACATCCTCACATCCAGCACTCAAGTACACACACATTTTAAGCATCCCTTGAGGCACTGTCTCCTGTCTTTGTGTGTGTTGGGCTTCAAGCAAGCACCAAAACACACAGTGGCTCTTTGAAATTGGGTCACAAAAGACATGCGATGCTACTCCACCCACACAGTCAAAGTGCTTTTTGTGTGTGGTCAGTATCTAACGTCAATACCTATGAAGCATTACCCAATATCTCTTCCTTTTTTCACATTTTACATGTTTGAACCACATATTTTAGTGAGGAACAAAGTGCCGAATCTAGAATGACACCTTTAAATGAGCCTTGTATGAGAAAAGCAACTGAAGTTTCTTCTCAACTATGATACAGATGGTTCCACAACCCTCATTGGCTGCCTCCTAAAGCCACTGCTCTATCATTATCATTCCAGCAATGCTTGCACTCAATGCTTCCACTTCTCATTTCCACCGAGAATACACTTAGAGCTTAAGATTGAGGGTGAAAGCATGCAGGAATCCCCCAGGGACTTGCAGACTTAAGTAAACTCAAGAAGAACACAAACTCCCACTGAGACTCCCTCCCTCACCCCTTAGCACACAAAACAAGCTTTCCTTCTTCCTCCTCCTCCTCCTCCTCCTCTTCTTCTTACCTTCCACATGATTAAAATCCCATCATCCACAAACAAAAGTGAAAAAAGAGAGAGAGAGGTGGGGAGAGGAGAACGGCAGCTATCTTTGGCTCTTCTCCTCTGTGGGATGCAGCGGCGAAAAGCAGCAGCGAACTTCAGCGAGGATGTGGATACGTCTCCGTGGCTGTGTCATCACCTCTCATGACATGTTTCCTCCCTTGCCTGTGTAAAGCCTTTCCATCCTGACCCGGCAGAGAGAGAGAGAGAGAGAGAGAGACGGGACAAACTAGTGCACCGCCCACCTCTCTGTTTTCCCCTCCTCCTCTGTCCACTCCTTTCCTCTCTGTTTCCCTGTATTCAAATCTGCCAGTGAGCTGTCCTGCCTCTAAGTAGGCCAATCACTGAACCACTGGGGGGTGGAGTCTGTGTGTGTATGTGCAGCTATGATGTGTCATACAGATTCTGCCAGTTTGTAATGTGCATGTGTGCTGATCCTTTACTAATATGTTCGCTTGCATGCATGCAGACTCAGTGTGGGAGAAGACATGTAAGCAGTCAAGTTGCATTTGGATTTCAGGCTCACTGTCATTCTCAAAAAAGTTGAGTCCTGCGTGACTGGCTAATACAAGAATGTGTTTCCTGTTTCAGTGCAATCTGTTAAACCAGCACCGGTGGATTTGCAAGAGGCACAGTTCACATTTGTTTAACTTTGCAAAGTTGGCCAATAGAAACACTGATGCACTATATTTGGGAATGGAAAAAACAGTGCCGTGGTGACGTGGTAATGCAACCCAGTCTCATTCCCAAGGTGTTAAATGCTGCTGGGTTGTCAAAGCCGCCGCTTTTACAACCTAGCAGATAAGCACACAAGGTGTCCTTCAGATTGGTGCCACCTGTATTGATATTCAACCCCATTAGATGTACATAAGTTTGTCTACCCTAACTTTCTGAAGTCCAAGCCATTTTGGATGCACTTTTACTCACTGTGGGCTCATTTTTAAGGTACTGCACCTCCATGGAGACATATAACCATGACTAGATGTAGAGAGAACTTAAAAATGTCTTTTGTGCAGTATGACACAGTTATAAAAATTATAAGTTAAATTTTTTTAATACTTAGATTTTCTATTTCTGCCATACCTTTCTCCTTTCTGTTCTCTTTTGTGTAAGCACAGCCTGAGGTTGAACCAAAAAGTCCCTGAATTTTTGCCATGTTGATCACAGCTGAGTCACTAATAGCTTCATGGTTGTGCTGAGGAGCACCTTTTAACAGAATCTGTTTTGTGCAAATGGTTCATTTTGCTGGATTTTCAAATTAGATATGTAGTTTTAAATGATTTTATGTTTAGATTTGGTCTTTTTTTTTCTTTTTTTTTCACTGATTAGTTTAAGAACAGTTGGAAAGTTGAAAACCAGACAATTTCTTCTGTCTTTCTGGTTTCTGGCTTTGAAAAAGTATGTCTTTTTGGCCATATATTTACTGTTTTTTAAAGATAACACAGTTTTTAAACATGCCTGTCGGTTTTAAGGGTCCAAGGGATAAAACAGGCTCATAGGGGAGTTATGAGGTTCTTACAAAGCAGACATATGTGGAAAGCCGGGAATGAGCCCAGACTCAGTCCCACCTTGTTGGATACAAAACCTTCATCAAACTACTGGACAGACAGTACTACGTTGTATTCAGTATTATCCGGATTAGTGCCTATAATTGCCGGGAGTGAACTTGTACCCCTTACACTGCTTGTTACTGAACAAGTCTGTATACCCTCGTAAATTAATGCTACGGAACATTTTCTCTTCTCTTCCCTTATGGGTACATCACATCCTCTTATTTCAAAGTTCCTCAACACTAGCTGCTCCAGTAAAACAAAAAAAGTCATATAATTATCACTGTGTTGTTATTGTTGAGGAAAAATACAGTTTTCAACTTTATTTGTATAGTACCTTTTCTACAAACATGCAGCCCAAATTCCTTCACATTGCAGGATTTAAACTATGCCAACAACTGTATGTCAACACAATGCTGAAACCATTAAATACAGCCCACCAGGGACAAAAACTACTAAAAAACAAAGATTACAGTTTGAAAACTCAGGCTGCAATACTACCCCAAATGAAGAGCTAGGCTGGAAATATAGGTCTTTCCCTTTAAACATACCCAGAGAGCTTGCTATTCTGATCAAGAGGCAGTTTAAGTGCATAAAATCAGAAAGTGGATTCATGGGCATTTTTATGGGACACATAAGGGACATTTAAAGGAAAATCGATAGAGAGCCTTAGTGATCTGGCTTTTCATTCACTAATTAATTCCAATCATTTCTACTTTGGACTGCAGATGCTTGACATGAAGCACCTTGGAAGACAGGGTAGGATTCTGCCTTCATTTGCTGCTGGAAAGCTTTTAATGTTGGTTATTTTCAGGTTACCGTAAGTACAAGTTTCTGACGTAAATGTGTCAAGCTCACATGGCATTTAATAGCACAGAGGGACTTTCGAATCAAACCAAGCAGCCAGAGTTTATTATTCAATGTAACTTAACCCCAAAATTAATTATTGTGGTGTTACATTATGAAAACACAGTATTATAATTCTCACACAGCCAAGTCTGTAATTACACAGTCATGTTGATGAAGTGAAAGCTCCGCATGGTCTACTAAGGAATGCCCGGAATCTCTACCTTCTTTTCTTTCAGGCATGAATGCAACATTTACACCAGTTCAAAACAGTAAAGTACAATGAATTGCGATTAATTAGTAAGGGAGAAGCAAGTTTCTTGCAGCAGAAGTCAAAACAAAGGTGCATACTTCACCTGAAGGAGTTAGAGTAATGAGTGAACTGTATATTAACTTTCATCTGTCTCCACTTCCCTGACACGTCCTCAGCAGAAATTCACCCTCTGTAATTTTTTTTAATGTCTCCCTGATGTCTCCCCTGCGCTCGCTCCACCTTGAAACCTCAGCTGTTTTGGCTTGCTGCTCATAAAAACAACCTCCCCCTCTTTTTATTTTTTATTTTTTTTTATGTGGCCCACAAGGAAAGCGGCTTAAATTAATCTCCAAGATGCAACTCGGTCCCACACAAAGCACCCTGCCCTGCCATAACTGCAATCTTTGATCAAAAGTCTTCTGCATTCATCAGCTGTCTGGATGGAAACTATACCTGATTCACTGCGGACGCTTCTCTCAGCACACAACACAAAGCAGAATACATAAATATACAGCCATTATTCAGAATTCCACTGGATGTGATATGAAAGCTTGAAAGCCTGGCTGCTCATTGGTGGCTGGATTTCAAATAATCCCTAACATTTTGCCCTGGGGTAGTGGCTCCTGTAGCTCAGAGTGTAGAACATGATTCACACTTCGCAAAGGGTTATGGGTTTAATTCTATCCTGGACTGCAGAATTGCAAAGCCAGAAATGGCATTGTGGCCTGAAATTCTGTTGAATGCAATGAAAAAAGTTGTTTGTTTGGGTGTGATAAGTTCCAGAAAGCGTCTTTTAAAATGTCAAGCCCTGACAAAGATTTCAGTTAGATAAAGTGTTTCCTGTAAGGTCAGTTAAAATGTGTTTTCACCCCTTTAGCTCTGACATGTTCGGTTGGTTTACCCAAGAGTTTGGGATATGAAAGCTTCTCCCGAAGTTTGAAGAATTCACAAAGTCCAGTGCTTTCATATGTCCGGGGTTGGGGCATATGTGTGGGTGTGCTGTGGTGGGGATACTGGCTGTGTGTTTCTGGCGCTTGGAGTGGGATTAGTCGAGGTGAGGCTGCTGCTAAAGAATGCTCTTCTGGAAAAGGACACGGAAAGAGTTTCCATTTCGGGTCAGTTCTCGGCAAGAGCAGGGACCAGTCACTCTCGAAACACTCTCTGCGAGTCCACCAGGACATGAAGTGCTGCCTCACAATGGGAGAATTTAAAATATAGACACACATAGTGAGCAGTATGAGCTGTAAAAGATATATACTCGGGAGCAATGCACAAAGAACTGTTACGGGCTGAGGAGTGAAATCTGAAATCTCACTGAATGCTAACAGAGACTTAGAGTGCATGCAGACATGGACCAGTCCCTTTCTTTCAGAGTGACTTCTTTCAAAGCAGGCCATGATGATTTACAGCTGAAAGGATGAATATTTTCTTCAGTTTTGAGCTTATAGAGAAGCTCGAGGTTAGTGCAAGTAGCTATACAGTGAGTCACCTGCTCTCTCAAACCATAAATGCTTGAAATGAAATAGTTTGCATGACATGTTGGGCCACCAAACCACTTTTGTGGTTACTTTTTCATGACTTCCATGAAACTACTGGAAGTG
The DNA here is from genome assembly GCA_024666655.1 of Dascyllus trimaculatus. Taxonomy (NCBI): domain Eukaryota; kingdom Metazoa; phylum Chordata; class Actinopteri; family Pomacentridae; genus Dascyllus; species Dascyllus trimaculatus. Next base: position 11,664,254 of record CM045468.1, on the reverse strand, counting down.
AATGTCAGCCTGACCTCACAAGAACACTACCCTGACCTCCTTGAATGAGACTACGAGTATAAATTTGCTATTGGTTGCTCATTAAAGGTGGCTTTTTTTTCCCACCCTTCGACTTTGTGCAATTTTCAGAATTGTCCTCCAACAACCTCCACGCAGCAATCTACAAACTGAAAAAAGGCAAATTCAGGACGACTGGTTTGGTTTCTCAGATCTTTAAAGTAGGTTTAATCGCATCAGCCACCTTAATGCATCTTATTGCTGCATAGCTTTGTTTTTCAGGCATAAACATGAATTGTCTTAAATATCAGAGAAAACACTTCACGATAGACTGCGTTATTTCACTACAACAGAATGATAATGAGGTACAGCCAAACTGTTCTGTTAAGTTCTCTGAGGTGTTCTAAAATGACCAATGTTTGCAAATATGATCTTTTGTGGTCGTGCAAATAAGTGCTTTTAAAATCTGCGACCTTTTCAGAAAGCCACGATTTCGCCACTGTTTGTTGTTTTAGACTGAGCGGAACTCATCACCCAGATAACCAAGGAAAGGATGAATCTTGTTGTAGATGTAAAAAGGTCCATTTAAACCCAAACTATGGTCTTTTGTAAAACTAACCTAGTAGCATAGATTCCTAAACCTAATACAATAATCATTAAAAATATGAATGAGTTAACTCTATCTACAATTAGGAGCCAACTTATTCCTGCAGTTTAACCAAACTCTCCTGGGTGAAAGTCCTGTCACTGACCTATGCCTCCACCACAGTTGCATCCTGCAAATGTTGAATTTTCAGACCTTTATATGATCCCATTTGCTAACACTCACTGATGTCTTTTCTGCATACGTTTTTATATGTTGTAAATTCATAGTCGTTGGAAGTTGACGTTTGGGTATGAGGACGTTTTCCAGATACACTGCAGTAATGTCTCAATCGAAATTTGAAAACTTTCCAACACAGCAGTTAACTTTAATGGCTTGGGTTGTTTGTGTTTTCAGCTTTTAGCCTCCATTTTCCTTTATGTATTTGTTTATAGCACATTTTTATTATGAATGCTGTACATATTGTAAAATATGAAAGAGTTTCATCAAAGAAAGTTGACTTTCTTTTCAGTCAAAGTCTTCTGTTGTGGAGGACAGACACAAAGAATTTTATTTCACTGATTGCGTAGTGTAGATAGAAATACTGTATAGTCATTGACTGATCTTGTATTATCTTTGTGCCTTGGAAGTTATCCAACAGCACTTTTCAGAATTAAGGAACACAAACACAGGGACTCTCCATTCATTCAAGTCTCTCAGCAGACACATTAGCTCAAGCTATGTCGCTGTGGCTGTTTTTCACCTTGAACTATATGTTCCCATCTTGCCCCTGGTGATATTCTGATTGTGCTTCAAATGACATTGTGCAAAAAGAGATAGAGGGCATTGAGTTTCAGTATCATAATGACTTCATTTGCCAGACACAATGGACATGTAAGTCAGTTTTCTGCAATACTTCTACCAAGAAAATTGATTATAACAAAACAACACTGAGACTGACTTTGTGGATACTTGAAAGTTTTAAATAATGTACAGTGATATCGTGAAGCACAAAGAAATATCAGTACTAGACGGTTCTTCTTTCCACACATTTGGCTTAAGATTTCCTTGTACTGTACATATAGAAACCAACATATTCATAAGTTGGAGAGAGTTTTGCTTCTTTGTCTTATTCAAGGCTGTGGTTCTGTACTTGGAGTTTTTTCTTTTACTGTCAGTTGCAAGAAAAGATGAGATTAAAGAGGCTGCGACAGTCAAAGCTCTGCAGTGGGAAAGCAAAATCATCCTCTCCAGGCTTTGTATTGTTTGCTTTGCATTAGCTTGCTGCAATTTTCCCGAAATATAGCAAAAAGAACTTTCGATCACGCTCTTTCCTTTTTCTTTTCCACCTTCACATGACAATTTTCTCGATTTAAGGGAGCTGGCCTCTATTCTGAGTTTAAAGAGGCCTTACTTTTAACAACCAGGAATGAGTGGAATGCGGAGTCCGTCTCCCCTCTTGGGGTGAGACCATTACGGGGGATAAAGGAGGACAGGGTTATGACCAGGACCTTTGCGGAGGGCACCGGCGCTGTGGGTAGCCTGGGATTTGTAGGATTTACATCACACATATGTGCGGACAGACACAAGAAGCTAATGCAATAAATGGCTCTAAATCAACATCCAAGGTGGAATAAATGCAAGTAGACACATACTGTAGGTTGTCCTGTCATGTAAGAACCCACACATACACGCATTATCCTCTAGAGGCATCTTTACTACATAGATATAGAGCATCTTAAAAACCTCCCCTTAGTCTCTGATCGCTATCTCCAACGGTGCATTGTCATTCCTATTGCATGACTCAATCTTGGAGATATTCTGAAGAGCTGTTCTTCCATACATTTGCTTTTGAGTCCAAAAGATTGTGTGTTGATGCCCTTTTTAGAGAATCTAGGTAGTTCCAGTTAAGTCTTTCTGGAAAATGCCAAACACATTTCCCCCTCATGCCGGCCTTTGGCCTTTTTAAGCTCGAGTTCACATGCGGTCAGTAAAGGACTGGTTTTAATCAGCGAGGGCAAGGCAGTACAGCTGGTACCAGCCGAGCAGAGACACTGTCTGCTTTGAAGCACAGTTTGGGATTAGCAGGAAAGTAGGGAAGAAGTTGTTGCATTTCAGAGGGTTTTTGTGTTTTGTTAAGGAGATACTCTTGTAGAGCCTGCAAGCCATCTGTCACTGTCAAGTGACCTCAGAGAATAAACTGATCTAATCAGAGAAACTAATACACAGAAAGCCCTGAAACCAGATTTTAGGAGAAGAGCAGAGGGGGAGAAGGAGCAAGACAGACAGATTAAGAGATATTGTGGGAGTGCAGAAGATAAAGAAGTCGAGGTGATAAACGGTAAATGCAGTTGCACTATTTTCTCTGAAATAGATATATTTTCGGAATGCAAAAGGAATCAAATAAACCAAAAAGCGAAATGATAACAATCTGAATTGCTTTAGAAACCACAAGGGGTAACTTTTCTCCCTTGAACTGACCCTTTAAAACTAAGAATAGTTGCAAGAACAAAAAAGAGTATTTATTATCACTGACAGTCACTCATTTGCTATGTGAATCAGCAGAGTTGAAGCACAGAATCTGAGGTGTGTGTGTGCACAATTGTGTCGATCTGTGTATTCGAACTGACAAGGCTCATACCGAGAGAACAGAGTAAACTGTGAGATCCTTTTAAAAAAGGACACAAATCATTGTGCGTGTTGCTTCAAGCGTCAATGTGAGTCACCGAATTGCACTCAGGTCAGACAATCAATGGAAATATTTTGATTCGCTTCTATTTGCGTGCCCCTAACAAGAAGTGTGAGGCAACTGAGGTCAAAGTGAGTAATAATAAACTCTGAATCAACAGTAGTTGTGAACGTCTTTGCCCTGCCGGCTCTGTTCAACCATGACATCAAAGTAGATGTGATTAAAAACAGCATCTAGAGCGATGAGGGAAAAAGTGCATTCCCTGTTGAATTTTAGGGTTTGGATAAACTGTGAGAGAAGCTATTTTTTTGTACACAAACATCGAGCTCCATTGCCTGAATCTGACACATTCACCAGCAACAGCTCAAGGTCACCGTCTGTCACACCAAAGGAATTTACCGCAACATCACCCCTGCTAATGCAAATATGCCCAAAAAACACAACACATAAATGCCCAAAAGCAAATGCCTGACTTTGCACACGAGAACAGACAAATACTGATAAGCACAAGCGCACATATGAACACGCGCATACGTACGGGTGTCAGGCGGCATCATCATTAGCTGTCAGCAGACCCCAATGTGTCCTCAAACTGTCACGAAAGGAGTCTTGTCCCTGCTGCTCGCCCTCAACACAAAGCAACACCAGCTGGCACACGCATGACAGCATCACCTAATCCTCCCAAATAAACACACTTGGAGTCATACAATCATTCAGAAGATATGCCTGCTATTACCGGTCAAGCCTTCCCCTATCGGAGGGGAAACGTGGGTGTGATGTGGGTCCAGTGGGCCCCTGTTATGGGAAGTGAGTCACCCTCACTGTTGCATTTCTGTGAGAGGCTGCATCCACTGACATGCTGCTGAGGTAATAAAGTTACTGTAATAAGCCATAAAGTGTCTAGATAGCCAATATTTCACTATATCCAGATATTAGACTTGTCTGAGATGAACTGGGCCTCACCTCAAAAGTACAGATGCCAGTAGCAGTAAAGTCAGTCCAAGCAGCCTTCAGTTTGTACCGGTAGTTACAGAAGCACTCATAACCTGTTAGATCTACTTTCGATAAATACACTTAGATTTAGCAAAGCATTGGAGCTTTTTAGCAGCTTTGAGCAACTTGTTTTGGTTTTATGGCTCTTAATTTCCCCGTTTTAGTTTGTTGAAACGAATGATGTGATTTTAATCAGAAAACTAACCTGTGATTTCCACCTCTCGTGTAAATATGCAACTGCTTGTGTACGTGTTCACGTTAACAGCATTAAAACATAATAATGTTGTATTTAATGCAGCTGGTTGTACTGCACTGTGGCTAAAACAGTGGTGTCAAATAAGTGATGCTACTTCAGTAAATTCAAGTTAATTACATCTACTTAAGTCAAATTTTAAGGTGCTTCGAGGGAAATATTGCACATTTCCACCACATCTGGCAGTTGTGGTCACTTGCTACAGCAGATTATAGACTGTATATTTAAAAAAACACATCAGGGTATAATGAATGTTTTTTTTAAAAAAAAAACACAATACATTCTGAAACAGTAAATAAGCCAAATGGCATAGTTGTATATAGTGAATTAAATTAGCTATACCTCACACAGATGTAATAATTAAATGCTGCTATCATGTTCATGAATTATTAATAATAATCTAATAATATATGACATTCAAATAGAGCGCTGACAAAACCCATTTTGGTGTCGTAAGCAGTTTTTTTGACATTGTTCTCATAATTACAATAGTTTTCTGCATAAAAGTATTATCCAGCAGTGTCCACCTGCTTGCTTTCAAGTGCGTCTCACGTGATCAGCAAACAAACCAGCCATTGTGTCACCTGTTTACCTCAATTTGAAACACTAGCCACATAATTAACTTACAGTATGGAAGTTTCAGTTTGTAAGTAGTACTTTGTATCAAGACAGCAGCATTATTTTTGCAGTATAGCGGTACATTTTTAATATCCCTGACCTGTTTACAGGCTCCAACCAGAGCTGAAACTGCCCATGAAGGTCAACAAAAATTGAGAATTTGTGGCCACACTCATCCACATGTGCATTGTCGCAAATCTCTGAGCCATTTGTCACCGACTCATATGGGTCAGGACATCTTGCGCTTTTTGAAATACAAAATTTAGATAAAGGGACACCATTATTTTTGCCTGGTTTTATCAGTTATAGCGATTTATTATTGCCAAGATGGAGGTTTAAATGGAGAAAAATGCACACTGACTGTATCTGATGGGTCACTGGATATTATTCACTGCTTGCATTAAACGTCTCCCAGGCGGTCACTGTCACACATAGCCAAGTTTGTCTTTAAGCTAATATGTTATTTCAGGCTTCACTACATTAGCCATTAAAATTCTAGCACAGAAGGAGCGTACACCATATCTGTCATCTAGTATTAAGTGAAATAAGGGTGTGATGAGGTGTGAAAATCCTTCTCCTTTGAGCACATCCAGTTTAGAATATATTTGAAATTTGCAGCACACAAGAAGATTGCTGTGTTTTTCCCTTATCCTCCTGTGAAGAACAGTCATATAACACACAGGTTTTCAAACAAAAATTGTCCCCGATGTAACCCTCCAATTAGAGCCTCTCCACAATGCTTTGCTTGTATTTTGCTCGCAGCCACCTCAGCATTTGTCCCTGGAGGTTTGTATAACTCATGAACTCCTCATTCTGCGATAAATGGAGGTCATTACAGGCTCGATTCATGAAGGATGACAAACATAATTGGCTGATGAACATGCATTATATAATCGCAGTCCTGATATGAAAAAAGTTGAAGAAAATAATTCAGCCTCAACTGGAATAAAAACGAGCTCAAGTATAATGAATGTTATAGATTACAAGGGAATGAAATAACCATAAAAATACGCAGAGTGGAAGTTCCATCAAATATTATACAATTGTGACCTTTTAAGGTGACACTCTCAGCACAGTGCCAATGATTCAATCAGCCGAGTATGAAACCAGTCCAGCTGGGACACAGATTCACCACTGTGGCCACAAAAGTACACACCAACAGTTTGGATAAATATAAAGTGAAACTCAGTCATTTCGGAATTCTATGTGGAGGCGTTTGAGGAGCAAGTTGTTATTTTAAAGTCATAGGCAGCTTTAGATGAGGCGTCCCACTGTGAAAAAAATTGACTTTTTCCCAAGTGTGCCGAATGACGGGGTGAAGCATGAATAAGTTATAAGCGAAAGTCAGGCTCTCCGACCTCCCCCTGCTCTCATCCCAGCGGTGTAGTGCAGCTCCGTGTGGTAAATGTAATGCAATGGTTAATGTACTATAGTCCACCTGACAGTGAGGAAATATTCAGATTTATGGGCCTGCCATCACCTGTGACAGAGAGAGTGCACACATACGGAGGGGGGGAAACCTCACTTCACTCATATCTTCTATGGCCATAAAAAGAAGCGGCGATGCAAACTGGGGATGCAGATGGCTATGAAATAGAAGTCAGTGAGAGGAATCGAAAGCCAGGACATTAATCAAAGAACATGCATTTTGTATGAAGGTTAGGACGGGGGCTTCATACAGCGCGATAGCAGTGTGACTACACCATAAGATGGTGATTAATTATAAATGGAATAAATGATGGTCTCAGTTGGATCATTAATGGCTTGAATTATTAATCAAGTCTGTTAGGCTCAGGTGTGACTTTATAAAAACTAAATCATCATTCTTAGGTGGCTTCTTGAAGGCACAATATGCAATCATCATGTAAATCCTAGGAGCTTGAGGAGATTGAAGCCTCCTGGCACTCTCAATCAGAAGTGCACTTAATATATTAAAACCTTCATTTATGTTTCTTTGTGACCGTAGTTCAGAATTGACCATTCAGGAGTACATACATGGACTACATATTAAATAGGGGCTTAATGAACTTGCTGAATGACGGAAGTAGGCCATATAGCCTTTTGCACCATTGCATGACTGCTAATTGATGAAACAGCAAGACAGTATATGCCACTTATTCACTATATGAATACCTGCACATGCATCCATCTCCTTGTACTTGCATAATGCTCAGGATTTGTCGACATCAAAGCCTTGTGGAAAGCTTCAGGTGGTGACAATGGAAATGGGAGTTTGCACCCTGACTTTATCGAACTGTAAGGTTCGAGAAACACTGCGTTCTTGGCAGAGCAGTTCAGTATTACAGATATGTCCAATAAATGTTTCCTAATTGTGTTGTCAAATGTGATCAAGCATTTTTGTAGTTCTGTTTAAGTAGTGCATATCAGCTTAATTTCTAGAAGGCAGTGTCAGCTTTTGTTCAGATTTTGGTTTTTGACAATGGTTTTTGATTTAATCAACTGAGTTCATGTTATATTATGAAATGAATAGGTGCAGTTCCATTGTTTCATTCTTTGTTGTTAGTTTCTTTTTTATTCAATAGTATTATTGGACATTGGACAGTGTGTGTATATGGAGACAGAGAGGGGTGATGTGTAATGAGACCCCCAACTGTAATCAAATCAATAACACTGTGATTATACTCAACCACTGTTACCAGGATGTTCCATTTCTTTCTGTTGTCCTCACATTTTTTCTTCTTCTGTGATTACATTTTTATCTGTTCATTTATTATATTATTAGAGCAGCTTTTCTTATGCTGAGACTGGAGGCGAAAAGTTGATTTGTACTTTGGCATTGAATCTATGCCATGTTTATGGCATAGCTGCTTAAACTGTGACATAGCAAACGCACACTTCCTCTGAGATGTGACATCTCTGAGATGTGTTTTGAGGCATTATCACTCATTGTTTACTCTCATTTTTAGTCACTATTTCCTTTTGTTTTGTGCTACAAAATTACTTAGTTTAGATACCAAAGTTACTTGGACACCTGTACAAAAAGATAATGGGTTAGGTTAAAACAAACCTGTTGAAATGCTTTTTAGTAGATGTATGCTTTCCTTTTCCATTCCTGTTTTCTGTCATTGTTTCCTGTCATTGTCTATGGCTGTTTGCTTGTCTGTACTACAGAAATGCTTGGTTAAGTTGATGCACCAAATGGTTTGGGTTAGAATACACCCATACAACCTCCTTAAAGCTTATGCCAGCAAACCTGGACAGAGGCGGAAAACGTCCAAGTCACTTCTAATGCAGGATTTAGACAGACAGACAGGGAGACAGACAGGCAGTTTTGCTGGCACACAAAGGTGCATCCCAGGGGACAAAGCTTCTTAAAGCGAATGACATTTGCTTCCAACATGGTTGCTTGCCCTCTCTACGTGTCTTGTTTCTCTATCGAGCTCGAACTGTCCCTTTGGGCAGAGCCAACACCTCGTCTCTATTCTTCTAACATCAGCACAGATAAATACTGCCAGCCACAGACACACAGGGAATGGTAAGTGGACTGCACTTATATAGGGCCTTTTTACCTTAAAGGGTTTACAAAGTGCTTTACGGTTCCTGCCTCTCATTCATCCATTCGCACACCGACTGACTCAAACACCAATGCAAGGCGATTGATTGCCATCGTAAGCAACTTGGGGTTTATTATCTTGCCGAGAGGCACTTCGGCACGGACAGAAGAAGCCGACTATTGAACTTCCAACCTTGAGATTGGTGTGCAACTGCTTCACTCACACACACAATCACACACTGACCTATGAGGTTTAATCAATAAACCACCCGCAGCACTTTTCCAAAGCTTAGCAAGAGACATTGTGGCCTTTATGTGTGTGTCTGTTTGTTACTGCTCCCTAAAACAAACATGGCAATCTGTTAGGCTATTAGTTGCACTGCATCCCTTGAAATGCACAGTCTTGTTCATCTGTTTGCACAAAGGATCCATTCTTAACTATGAAGCTGAAAGAGCGTTCTTTGAAAGGCGCATCACCCCCCATTTAACATAAATCAAGTTGCAGATGCAGTCGCTTATGAAAGGCCAACACTGAATAGGTTAGTCGAACTGAGCACATGGTGGGAGATAAGCATTGTTTGAACCACAAGTTTACTGGCTTCCTGCATCATTATGGGTCCATCAGATGCACCTTTCTCGCATGGGCAGCACAATGGCACAGAAAGACTCTGCAGTTATTCCATTCTTTGCAAAGGGTGTTTTTTTTTTGTTCCAAACTGCTGGTCCACATTGTCACACCAACTTCAGCAACTCCAATCATTAGTACAACTAAGATAAAGCTGAATGAGTCAAGAGGTGTATATCAAATGTTGTTAATGGAAAAAGAGCATAGATTATTCCATTCATATTATAGTTATGTTCGACAAATGTATACTATACAGCCTCAAAGATGTTCAAAATGTGAAACAAGACTGGTTCATTTCCATTGTATTACAATTTAAAGAAATAGGAACATTTACATCAATTAGCAGCAACATTAAAACCACCAACAGGTCAAGGCTGTAACAATGATTATTTTTGCTTCAATCCAATGTTCTACTTGGAAACCTTGGATCCTGGTATCCGTGTGGATGTTGCTCTGACACATACAACGTTAACATTGTTCAAATTGATCAAGCACATGCTCTTATGGTAACAGCTCTCCCATATGGAGTCCTGTTCATCCCTTACATTGTTTTTCTTGAGCTGGAAAATAAACTGCTCAGAAACTGCTTGAGGAACTCAACCAAGAGCTCAAGGTGCTGACCTGTTCCCCAACATCCCCAGAACTCAGCCAAACTGACCATTTATAGATGTGCTGGCACAAGCCCAATCCATGGAGGCCACTCCCCACAACTAACAGGGTCCGAAGGATCATGTGAAAAATCCTGGTGCCAGACACCACATGACACTCCCAAAGGTGTCATGTAAATGTCCCACTGTGTCTGAGCTGTGTCTGCCTCACCTATACAGTATCAGACAGGTGGTCTTAATGTTGTGGCTGTTTGTCATACATGGTTTCAGACATACTAAAAGGGACCAAATGAGCAAGAAACTTTTATAATATTGCAGTTAATCATAACTTGTGCACCCACAGCTAAGACATGCCAGCTCATATTGGCCTGTTGTCATAGTGATGCTTCACACTTCCTGGATGTTTTCCACAAATAACACCTGCCACAGCAATCAGTACACTGATATGGCACTGTAAAATACAGCTTAAAGAAATGCTGACACATCTCAGCTCTCAGCACAGTATGAGATGGACAAACCTGAACTGTCCAAAATATATAGAATCAGGCTGCAATGGAAATGTTGCTTGACTCACAGCTTTTCTTGGATCTGGGAACATAGGTTTCCCATACTGGTCCCACATCTGTAGTTATCATCTGCAAGGAAAAGCTATCAAATGCAGCCAAGACAAAGCTTGCATCTATAGCTAAAAATGCCCTGTTAAAATAAATTCCCTGATCATGTGCAGATAGTGCTTGCTCAAGCACAGCATTGAAAACTGTCGACTCCTGTCCAGGCCTAAAGATACACAGATGCATTGATTTACTCAGTAACTTAGAGGTCAAAATAACTAACTGTGTTCCCAAGTAAATACATGCAGAATTATACCAACACAATTTGTTTTGCTTTTACAGTTGAGGAAGGTGATATTAAACTGAACTGAACTTGCTCTTGCACTGCATCTGCCACAAAATAGTTGAGTTTCTGTCTCGCCCTGATCCTGTTGACGAGACACATTCCTCCTGTGGTTTGCCCTCGATCGCATTGCATGCAGATCCAGTTGTTTTTTATAATCAGTCATAAAGGCTGACTTGTAGGCTTTGAAATTTACAAGCCTTTGCTATGCTTTTGTGTTTCGACAGTATAGTCCTTTGCTGCCCTTACTATACTGGTTGTCAAGGTAACAATGCATACTTTCTAACTAGAGATGCTGGGTGCAACACAATGTTTGGATTTGCTTGTATTAGTTGCAGCACTGTGGGATTCTTGTGTTTTAATTAGATGAAGCATTTGTGAGCATAGCTTAGATTTTTGTTCTCACCCCAAAATATGGTTGTTATGAATGAGAGCTCACAGAGATTTTGCTTACAAATCAGAATTCTGCACCTGGAAACCTGGTTCTTCGTTGATGGGAATATCTTTTCCTGGAATCACATAAGGGAGTGTGATGTAATGCCAGGATATAGTAGATAAAACTGATCATTTGTTGCCATGTTTTTTAATGCTGATATAGATTCCTTTACTTTCGGGCACGGTTTTCCCTTCACTCCTCTCCCAGTTTATGAATTCTCCACGAGGACACATCGATCCACTTCTCCTCGTAGGCCAACCATTGACTGAGCATCAGCTAATCAAAGAGCCACTTAATGCTTGCAGCATTATGCACACTGAGCTGCAGCATTAATCAATTGCATACTAAGCTGCACAGGCACAAAGACTTTGTAAACTAGCTAAGACAAACTGTCAGCTATTGAGAATGATCTTGTCTGAATTACCTTCTGCTGTTATTTAGGTCTGTTATATTATATCCTATTCTGTTAAACAGATGAGGTTTTGTTGATTCAAGCAACTGCAAAAGGATCAGTGTCAGATGAGTGTTTATTTGTCAATGGCAACACCTCCAAAACTGCTGGTAGTGTCATTTTTTGTCTCAGGGTTAACAGGGGCAGCAACCTCCTGCAAGACCAACACATTGAGACACACGCCATTATTCACATTCTGCATTTGGACACAATTTATTTAGTTGGCACAATTTAACCATAATTTTCCAAAACACCACTTCAAAAGGCGCCAGGGACTCTTCTATTGCTTTTGGTGAGGCAGAATTTCAACACACTGCTGTTCTAATCACACAAATCTCCTGGGGTCTGCATGCTGTGAACTTATTACTGTAACTACTCCTATAATTACTGATCAAAGCCCACAAACCTTTATGGTTTTCAGTGTGGGGATACAGGCCTTGGAGGAGAATGCAGTTTTGTTCAAATACACTACTCATGGGGTTTGTTTGAAAACTAATCCTGCTCAGTAGATTTTATCTATATTTTGAGTAAATTATTGCCATGCAAAGCCAGTTTGTCTGATCACTGACATCTGCAAAATGTTGATTCCAAGGACGGTGATCATGGTGGATTGAATTGATGGATTCTGTCGGAACACCAATAAGTATTGCATCTTCTGTGAATTCACAGTTACAGCATGTCAACACAGAAAGTGTTGACATGCACAGAAAGTGTCAATCCAGCTGTCTGAACAGGCAGTGCAACAGCTCATATTTTGACTCTATATGCAGCAGGCTTGTATTTTTAATTAATCAACTTTAATATTCAGTTTTCCGTGCTAAGTACAGTGATTGTGTATTAGTTTCTGAGTGTTTCCAAAGAGACCAACAACTTAATACGGTGCCTGAACACTTCCTGCTTGCAAAACCTACTAACAAAGGATAAAATTATTGTGTGGAAACTTTGCAGTCTTGTTATTGCATTGTTAAATGCACCCTCGGGTAATATAACAATACACTTAACTTAGTTGCCTCATTGGAGGTTTACGCTTATAGAAAACAGGTTTCATTTGTAATTTCTGGATCAAGTTAAAGTCTTAATGGAGGAGTAAATATGTGTTTTGCATATGTCACACTACAGAAAACTGTATTATCAACCCCCCCCCCAAAAAAACTAATGATTTAAAAAATAGTTTTTAAAATTATATTTTAAAATCATGAAAAAATATGCTGTATTCTCTCATCTGAAATGCTCAATGCTCAACGATGGCCCCAGATGTCAGCTGCACAGAACAAGGAGTCCGGGAAGGGAGATACTTGGTTTGCAAATTCCAGTTGTGTCAAATTTAAGTTTACAAAATTACGTGGTGGTCACTGTAGAGGTCGGTGTTGGTGGCATAGATTGTATATAAAAGATGGATGTAGCCTCTTGGTCTTAAAACATGAAAAATGAGGTGACTTAAACCTGCTTTCTTTTCAGCAGCCATCAGGAGCTGACTGCTCTGGTTGCAAAAAGAAGTCAAATAGTTTAGAAGTCTATGAGAAAATGTCTCTATTTTCCTGTTTACATCATGGTGTTCATTTTGTAAACTGTGGTCCTATTTGGAGGAAAATAGACAATAAAGCAGCCTTGGGACTGACAGGTTTCCCTCACTCTGTACCAGTTTTAGATATCGATGGCCAAATTCCAAACTCATGGCTTCAAAGCTATAGTCCACTAACAGCTCTTGCTTTTAAAATGTTGAGGGGAGGAGTCATCCAAAGTATTGCTCCAGTGCATCATCAAACCATGATTTCTGGCTGGCCAAAAAGTCCTGAACACATACAGTTTGTCTAACTACACAATTCAGTAACACTTAACTCAGTCTTTCAGTTTTCAGCAATTATTTTCTGACATGTACTCGATCCTTGCTTGTGCTGTATTTACTCTCAGATGTACATCACTTTTGATAAAAGCTTCTGCTAAATGAAATTGTAGAAATTGTAGAATGTTAATGCGTTTGGAAATCTCTGAATTTACTGAATCAACTTGTGCAGAAAGTTTCATTTTTGTGCGGTTGAATAGCTTGCGACTTTTGTGGTGATGAGCAACATGCATGAAAAAAGTTTCATGTGCAACTCTGATTGGAAAATATTATCGATACTTGGAATAATGGCACCTTAGTGCAGCATTTCGAAGATGTACACCACACATTTCAAGTCAAAGTAACTTTATAAATGCGCCAATACAGATATATTTGTATCTGTATTGTCTGGAACTGTATTATTATTGCACTGTGTTGTATTCAGTTCTTGTCAGGAGTTTTGTCTCTCTCTTTGAGTTCTCATACATGTAGTGCCATCTATACAAGGTTCCCAGCACATTTAACAATAGTAAGACTCCGCTATTGTCCTGTAGTGGCTGGCACAAACACACAGTGTGCTGAGAGAAGCTGAAAGCAGCCAAAGCCACAGTCGACCAAAAGCTGTGTGTTCATCGGAGGAGGGCACTTGACTAGTTCACAGTCCATCTCATCACCAAGTGTCTTTGGCTCTCTTCAGCTTTGTCATTATGCAGATAAACATTCGAGTGTCATGTTTGGTCACCCGTAGAACAAACCAGCCCATTCATACAGTCCACTACCCCCAGGGCGGATAAAAAGGGGACCATTGCAAATAAAATGCCTCTACTTCCATTAAAACTCCCTCCTACTTCTCTCCAAACTCACCCCTCTATCTTTTCTCTCTATTCAAACTCACTTTCTTGAGCTTTGGTGGAAGACAAGGAGGTGGCTGGGAGCCAGTGTTCGGGCTGCTGGGGAGCTGAAACATGAATGCCAAGATGGATGGGATTTTATAGCTGGAATGTGGGGGGGTTTTGGCTGGGCATGAAAAAGATTGGACACACTGGCAGTCACTGATGCCAAGGCCTCCTAGCTTGAGATCCTGCTGGGCTCCAAATATGGCAAGGGGGTGTTAAATTTGAGCATACTACAAATAGTAAAGACTTCAAATGGAGAAAGTGCAACCACGTTAAAGTAGTAATCTATATTTTAAACCAACAAATGGCCAAAAATGTATGTTTCTGGCTGAAGCAAGAGCAGTTGTTAGGGAATATAGAAGCAAAAAACTGGGTAGTTTTAATTCACAGTCTCACCATCATTGGCTTCCTCCAACACCTGCACCGCTAGCCGTGATTAGCCAGGAACTCACATGCATGCTCCAGGTTAGTGTCATGTATCCAGACCTTCTTCTACACACTTGATTTTAACTCTTGTAGCTCCAGGTATGCAACTGTCACATCCTGCTTCATTCACCAGTGCTGCCCCCTCCACATGTCGACACTGATAAGGGAATCCAGTGCACGGAATCCATAACGGGGAAGGGAAGAATTGGAAACTTCTGAAAACCTCAACAACCGTGGCAGTAATGGCTACCTCAAACTGTTGACGCAGTTAGAAATTTCATCCATCTTGAAGCTAAAGGTCAATGCACTAGCAGGTCACCTCATCTATAAAAGATAAGCCACATTTGAATTGCCTTGAGCCTTATGAATGAAAAAATGTAGTAGCCAGCGTCCCTGCTGTTAGCGGAAAACACCCCGAGTAAATGATTTGGTTTTTTTAGCTTTCCAGTTCACAAAACTATCTCAAAGGGGCTTTACGTGATGTGAAAACATGAAAATGACATTTCTAACACTTTAAATTCCCGGCAAAGATGTGTTTCAGTTATCTTGCAATGCAGTAAATTGCAGATTCTTACTGCTCAGTCAACCGCAAAGACATCCCAGTGACTGCACCTGCAGCTAAGTGCATTTTGCATCATTATTCGATATTCAGAGCTGTGTTTGTGTGTGTGTCATGGTCTTTAATGAAGTGAACAAATGGAAAGCATTGCTACAGTGTCAACAGTTTAAAAACATGTGCGCAGTGTCGCAAAATCTCCTAAAGACTAGTGAAGACCTCCACACAATTTTTCCATAATTCATATCAGTGTATATACACTATTTGTATTATTCATTGGCAATGTCAGTTGCACTTCACTTCAGACAGTATGTTGCAGCGAATCATCAGGGGTGTTATATGGTGAAATCAGAAATTCATGCAGACCTGAAGGAAGTTGAACCATGGAGTGAGTATGTATTTACAGGCAAGAAGACTGATCTGTTGAAATGCTAAAATCTGCCCAAACCAACATTCAAAATGCAGAATTCAACAAAAATAAATATAATAATGGAAGAGGAAAAGAGACGTCTATATCTAAAAGTGGTTGCTTTGCAGAACATTCGAGTGACTTCAAGTGTCTATCTTGATTTGTCTATCCTCAAACGAAAATAACCCAACAAACAACGCTTATTTAGCATTACTTTTGGCATTATAAAACATACAATGTATCCGGTTCAAATGTGGAACATTTGCTTCTATTATACTTGAGTCCAAACAAGCAATTTGTCCTTTGGCTCATGTACATGGAAGAAAACAATTGGATGATAGTCTGACATAAACAAGCAAAGGCCTTCTGGGTAATTGTAGGATGCAACTAACAAGCTAGTGGTAAAACATAAATATTTCATTCTGCATAACTGACATGTTATTTTAAAATTTTGAACCTTAGATTGCGTATCAGATGTAAATTATAAAAAATAAGCCGTTTAAGTCATTACTTTATAATTATTTTATTATATTAAATAAAAGGCTATTGTTTACCTACAAGAAAGCATTTTGAGTTCATGTATATTAAAGACAAACAATACAAAGTCGGTTGTAATTCAATGAATAAAACATGCAGCAATTCAAGTTGAAAACTAAACACAAATCTCATACAAAAGCCACTCTTGAAACAATGACAGCAGCAAGCACGTGCATTCAGCTGCCACGCTCGAACCACATGGAGCAATAATAAAGCCCCCTTAACCTCCCCTCCCCTACCCGACTCCGACCCACTCCACCCCTCCGATGTATGACATCCTATTGTGAATGTGCTACGAGGAAAAAAAAGAAAAGAAAAGGACCCTAAACATACTGCCTCTAAAGGAATGGTCCCAGTGAAAGTGAATTAAGCAACAAAAGGAGGCACTTACATTCAAGAGCCTCACATGGTCCTCCGACAGAAAAAGAAGAGAAGCGGGCAGTGACTCCAGTCTGACAAAACAATAGAGACTAACCTTGAAGAGAGAGAGAAAGGGAGAGAGAGAAAGTGTTAGGGAAAGAGAGACAGTGAGTTAGAGAGATGGGAAAAGAAAATGTGTGAGAGAGAGAGGACGCAGATTCATGCATCCACACACCCAGCGCAAATCAAAACACTTGGATCTTTTCTTGCATCTCCTCCTCCTCCTCCTCCTGTTCAGCTTTGCCTCCCCCCTCCCACCCACCTCCACCACCACCAAGCCGTGCCTTCGGGTTTTTTACTTGTCATGTGTTCAGGCTCAGGCAAGCGTGAAGCCGGCTGAGGAGACCGTCGCTCCAAATGCTTTGTCCAGCGGTTGGGAAACTCATGCTTCCATTACGTGGAACATTGAGCTTTCTGGCCCCCTTCTTGTTTGTTTGATCCAGAGCAGATGGATGAAGAGGCAGGAGATAATATCCAGCATCTTCTATCACACCTTCCTGGGGTGTCGCCAATTAAAAATAACAAATAAAAATGCACGTGTCCTCTGGGAAATGGAGATAAATTCATTTTCTCCTAAATCTGTCTCCCGCATCTGTACATCTCAGTCCCAACAAGGATAATGACAACAAGTCCCAAGATGCATTTTGAAATGCTTTTATCTCAACTGAATTAAATGACAGACTGTCCTTGCATCCATTTGCTGATTACACAAGTTATCATACTGCATTTTTTCTCCTCTTGCCTAAAGAGCTGATGCAAACTGCCTGAATTTTTCGAAATGTTTGCACTTTTTTCCCCAGCTTTGAGTTGCTTTTAACTTTTTAGCAGTTGTCACCCAAGGGAATAGCAGCACAGAGCAGCAGGATCAGCAGATGTTTTGAAGCCCAAACTCCACTTTGAGCACTTTGAGTTGAAAGTGGATTCTTAATAACTGATATAAAGTATTTGATTTACTACGGTTTAAAAACTTAACCATTCTTGTGTCATAAAAAAGTAAAACCTTGACAACTTTGGTCTTGGTGGGAAGGAAAATTCTTCAGAATGGAGACCATTATGTGGCACCGCAGCTGAACTTTTAGGGTATTGGTAGGGTTCTGTTTAGCGTCTCCATCATCCATTAGAATGTTTTTAATAAAACATAAGTGCATGTGGTTTTAATCTTACTTCCATTAACTGGATGAGAGACTCCTGCAGATTAACAGCTGGAACTGCTGTTTTTCTGTCATTTTTATGATATGCTACTTGTCTTAAGCTAAGCCAGTTTCTCTATTGCCTCATTATATCATTTTGCACCCATTCTAAACAAAGAGAGACAGTTTGAATTCAATAATAACACTGAAATGGTTTTCAAATTGGACAACCAGTGAGACTAAGAGTCCACAGTAATGCTCGTTGCTTCGTGAGGCTGAAGGATAGAGCGTGAAGATGGAGGTAAGGACATTCTCGAGGAAGCAACAATGAAGAGTAACATCTAATTCATTTTAAGGCAGAAGGAGTTATTCTCACAGAGGCTGGGGCTTCCAAATATGTAACTTTAATACACAGACATGAGTTTTTAGGGGATTAATCAGGGCCTGAAGACAGACTTCAATAAGTTGGTTTTAACAGGCAGAGTTAATCATGATTACCATCTTAGCCCTGCGTGTCAACATGCTAACATTTGAAACTGGCAACCAAGTAAATGCCTGAGGCAAGCATGGAGGAAAGAAAAATGACTGTTTCATTTTTGCTGTTGTGGCAGCGTAAATACCATTGACTGCATATACACAGGGACAAACTCTCCATGACATCACCCTTATACATCACCCGAACGATGCTTTTTGAAGCTAACTCCACCTAACTTCTGGCTCATCCAAAAAATAATACTCAGAGCAGCCACACCCTTAATTAAGCATAGCTTGAAGCCCTAATAAAGTTGAAACACTTGGTTTGGATACAAATCCATCCCCTGTAGAGTTGTCACAGATGGGGCAATTAGCTATGGAGACCAAAACCAGTTTTTGTTCCATGCTGTAAATATTTTTATTTGCGCTGTGAAATTTGGCATTTTAACACTGAGGTCTGTGGAGATCGCTCATGTTTGGAGTCTGCCTCAAGTGGACATAGGGACTGCAGTTTTCGGTACTTCTGCATTGTCTGAGCCTATAATTGCTGTAGTTGGACCAAATTAAATTGCCATGTAAGCCATACTTTTACTTTTAATTCCTTATGCCTTAGTCAGACACTGAAATGAAAGTACAGAGTTGTAAAAAATGGTTAATGGCGAACAAAACAAACGAGACTGAAGTAAATAAATATCAATAAATGCTTCCAAAAAATGTGTCACATTTGCTTCACATTACCAGATATTGCCATATGTTATAGTACCATTGAAACCATTTGGAAATGTAATTAGTTTTGTAGGTATTTGGTCAAAAATGGAAGTATGTAGTCAAATGCAAGTCTATACCAAATTTGGCACAACAAATGGTGACACTCGGGGATAACTGAAAGCATCCCCTGAAATCCCAATTAAAATATATCTGAAATTATAAAACACAATGGGTTTTATCTGAATTTAGTGTTGTCAGTAGTTGTTTACTGTTAGGAAGATGCGCATGGGCATGTTTGCTTGATTGACAGGTGTCTCATTCTGTCACCCTCAGCAGTGTTGTTTATACCGCCACAGCCTCACTGGGTATTTGGATTATTTTGGTCGCTCAAGCAAAGATGGTGTGAGCAGATGAACCCAGTTCCAAGCTTCAAAACATTTAAAACTCAAAACTGTCAAAACTTCAAAACATTTCTCTGCAGTCTGTGCCAGGATCCTTTTTCTGGCACAAACTGTCCTCCTTTTAATGTCTGTGATGACAAGAAGCCCTTAAAATCAGGCCGGAGGTCAGTGTACAAATTTATCCACGCAAACCAGGCCACAATAATTACACAAAACTCACCACAAATGTCTGCATGAAGACTGTTTCCTCCTGGTTGGAATCATCTGATGGTCATTATCCAGCTGACACACATGCAATCATACAACAAAGTTATCGAGATTACCCATTTACCCATATTCTGCATAAGGAAAGTAATTTGGTTCCCTTTCCCCCCAGCTGACAGCAGTTTGGATTTTCGGATTTGAATGACCGAAGCTGTTCCAACAGCCCCTAACAACGCGATCAGCAGCTAAGTCGAGTCCCACAGGGAGCATAAGTCCTGCTGATGAGGGCAGACATCCCCTAATCATCATCTGCTTCAGAAAAAATAACAGATTAAAGTGAATTCTGAATGTGTCACGCTTTGGAGTGACAACTATTTCATGCTCCGTGAAGATTATAGAGACTGTGTGACACTGGTTTTCATGTTTGAATCTTCTCTCCGTCATGCCCGTGGCCATGTAGGAAGATAATCTTGAGATGTGTTGGCTTGCCAGGGAAGTGGTGGGATAATCTTACAAGCCACCCAGGACAAGGCCTTTGGTTTTTCCTTTATTATTCTGAGCCAGATTACGCATGTGCATCCAGTTTTTATTGTATTTCCCACAGAATGGATATCAAAATGTCTCAGTGCGGCACCTTCCTTTGAAAAGAGTTATTTTTTGTACTCCAAACAATGTTACAAGAGTGTGAATAGAGGGACAACTTGACAATGTACAGTGTAGCTCTCAGGAGACTTTCAAAGACATTTCAAGGCTGTTCTGTTCTTGTGTTTGTGTGGGTTGCAGCTGTTTTTGTATCTCCCAGGAGCTCAAAGTTCAGTCCTAATATGTTCCACGCCAACCTCTGGCACTTTTTAAAAATGCTTTCATCCTTTCTTCTGCTGCAGCGGAACAGATTATGAAAGTCCTGTTGTGTCTTACTTCTCATTACTTCATCGTAGAGGTGACTGGGGCATGTGCTCTCATTTTATTATCAGTGGACCAGCCGTGACAAGCTGTTGTAGTTTAACTTTTGTTACTCTTCCACTTGTGGGTAAAGATGGGAAAAAAACGTGTACATGGAAGAATGAACAAGACATTTATGTATTTAAAGGTCTCCTAAAAGCATATGTGCACCTATAATAACAAGGTGTAGACATGTAATTGTAGCATATGTCTGTCTTTACATTCTGTTGGGTCACCGGCTTTGGCGCTTATTCTGCTGAATAGATTCACAAAACAGAAAATAATGATAAAATAGGTCTCCATCCACACTATGGCAGAAACAACCATCATCTATATTGATCCAGTAGAGCTTCATGGGGGTCTGGAGCCAATCCCAGCTGATCTGGGGCAAGAGACAGGGTACATCCTGGACAGCTTGCCAGTCCATTGCAGTGTTAATGCAAAGAGACAAACATTGCACACTCAATGACACACCTACAGCCAGTTTAGAATCACTGTCATGCATGTCTTTGGACTGTCAGAGAAGGTAAACGACATAAAAAACTGTAAAAAAATAAAAAAATAAAAAAAAGCCATGTGACAGGTGATATTTTAACAGCTCAGTGTGCTGCACTACCACTCACTCAATTTAGTAAAATTAAAACCAGTAAGTAGCACCAATCAGTGATACACAGGAAGTTGGTGTTCATTTTCAACAATGATGGGTGTGGATAAGAGAGTAACCGGAAATGTAAAATAATAGTGACACATTCTCATTGCACTGCCTACATCACCTGTGTGTCACGGAACTTTTTGTTTTTTTTTATTTCGTGGCCCATGATAACAGGTTAGATGAGCCACTCACCTTGCGGGAGCAACACAGCACATGTGTGTCTGCAGCAGCAGGTTTAGTCATCTATTTTTAATGTGTGACAGGTATAGTTCTCAGCAAAAATATGTAGATAAAATGATCTGTTGATAGTTGTATACTGACATCATACCAGCAACATTACAGTTTTTACAGAAGCCTCAGTGTCTACCTGTAGATGTCCCCTAAATAATATATTTTTAAACATTTTAGTCATTATAAAATTGAGGCTGCATGTACACTGTATTGTTGCAACAAAAACCCAAAATAGGCCATAATTATTTTGTTGAAGTAAAGCCCCTCTCCAGTCGTAAATTTAATCTACAAAAACTCATCTTCTGTGTATTAGTGTCACATATTTAGAAGCAATTTTACCATTAAAATAATCCCTTTTTTCCTTAGATGCTGCTTTACACCGCTTGAGCACACCAGCTCACCTACCGTTCTGCTCACACACTGTAAAACTACTCTAAGCTACCCAGTGAAAAGTTGTAATATTGGAGTATATTAGCTACACATGTAAACTAATTCTAAAAGAGAGTAATGATTTAGAAAGTCCCACCCTGCAAGGTGACAGGATTGGTTTACTTTACTGGTTCCTTTGGTTTGTGACATATGAAACCTTCAATGTCTGACTCTGTCATTTTGAGACTGTCATTAGTACACCGCAGTTTCAAGGGGTAAATGCTTAGCCATAGCAATGACTCCTTATTTCTATGATGATGTGTTTTCCAGCAGATAAAAAACACCAAGTTAATGAGACAAAATACCTTTTTTTTTTTTTTTTGCTGAAGAGGGTCTTTAACAGAACAATACATGAAGGACAGCAGCCTTTTTTTAATGCACGCTTTGTATTTTTGTCTCTTGCTCTGAATGAAGTGGAACTAAACTACATGTAAAGTCAATTCATAATAAAATTAAATCAAACATTTGATTTCTGTTATCAAAGACAAACTCAACAAAGAAAAGCGTCAGGGGTGCAGCTCTCTCAGAAATGGAAGCAACAGATTGTAGAGCAGCATCAGGTCACCTGCAAGTTAAAAGGCCCACATACTTTTTGTTCAAAGCTCCTCATACATAAAGTATGTGTATATAATGTATGAGAAATGAATGGAATACAATTGGAAGACTTCTTTCATTTTAAACAGTCTCTTTTTCATAGCTACTTTGCAATATATATTTAAAATATACTTTCCTCACTGGATAGTCTAATAGAGGGTGGCACATTAACCACCCAACACTATTTTCATCCACTTTGAAAAGTCTTTTGAAAAGTTTTTCAGCTGTGCAAAGGCAAAAAAAACTTTTAAATTATATATTTGCCAGCTTAGTGCAGGTGGAAAGAAAAAGATGTGCTTTCAGATTTAACCAGTCCAGTTTGGACATTGTCTCTATTCTAGAAGCAAACTTCAAGTTAAAGTTGAAACAGAAGCTTTGCCACCTTAAGTGCCACCAGCTGCTCAGGAAAAAACTTTTAAGACACCTGCAAGGAAACTGTGGTTTAATTACATTGCGTTAATTTGTGGGTACTCAAGTTTTACAGTTCACTACCTTGTTTTGCCTCAAGGTACAAACCTGCCTTCATCCAGCTGTAGTTTAGTTTATAACCACCAAAGGACATCAAAGAGGATAATTAATGGGATCAATATGTTCGGAAGTGAGACACTGTGTGAAGTTTATATCAGTGTCGGCACATCCCAGCTGTGTACTGTATACAGTCTGGAACTAAAACAAACAGGTCAAAGCTGCCTGTAAATTAGCATTAGCGGCTTTTTTTCTCTGCTGAATCTCTACAGGCGGGAGGTCAGCTCTGAACCAGGAGGGAATCACTGACACACATGCACCGTCTGTTGACCCATTTAGCCCATCTGTACAGCAGAAACGGCAAAAAAACCTGCTGATATTTGGAAGCGACAGTACTGAACCTTTGGGGTCACTGTTAGCCACATAACAGGAAGTCCTATTTTATTTCCCAAGTGAAACTGCCTAATGGGACATCATCAAAAAGTTGTTCACACATCATCACACGTAACAGCAGGAGAGATAAATTTCAGGTCAAGGATCAATGATGGAGTGAAAAGAGAACATAAAAGTGCTAGGTGGCAACATTTAGCAGCAAAATTTGGATTTTAAAGGGAGGATTTTATGACAATAATTAAAGTTTCCTGCCTTTTATTGCAGCAGAAAATATAAAAAGTACAACATTTAAAAGAAATGTGTTCATCTTTGTTTCTTTAGGGTATGAAGAAAATCCATATCCATGTATTATTGTCACATACTTGTACACATACTGAATCATTTCATAAATATTCCACATCATGCAGCAGCTGAAGCAATAACAGCAAATCATATTTTGTTATTTAAACAGCTAATGCATGGTTGTGTGGACAACTATTGAAGCATTTATAACCAGAGGGCTGCTCAGTTCAGCAATTCCTTATTTGTTAATACACTTTTATGGAGAATTGTGGAAACAGAAGCAGAAGTATTGCGCATAATATGCTCTAACAAGGCAGAAGAGCCATGATTAGCAGTGTCTTCTTCGCTGTTTCCCACAACAGCTCCCCTTATATAACTCAACGGAATCAACAGGGGTCAAAGGCCATGCTAGCTGAGGGGTAAAGCAAAGCGCAGATGTCCTCAGGCACCAATCGTTGCGAGGGTATTATCATATCAGAGGACAAATGAGTCAAATTTGATATTTAACTGACTGTGTTGCCTGTAGCCCATGTAACTGCATATGGGTGACCTATTTGCTCACAGCAGTACAATACAGAAAGTTTGCTTTATCAGGTAGAAAGCTCACTGATTCCAATGACACAATATTTTCTGCTAAAGCTATAGCCTGAAGGTTTACGCAGATGATCTGTTGTGGATTTTTCTTGTACAATAAAAATTAGCCATTGCCTTCTGTTACTAAAACAAAAGCTGAATGCCAAAACCCACCAGCGAGTTTGAAAGACACGTTACCTTTAAAGAAAGTGTAAAACAGAGAGAATGACTGTGTTTTCAACTTTATTTATTCGTGCAAATCAGATTAAAGCAAAAAACAGGAAGCTATTTGTGACTCAGCTGCAAAAGAACATTCAGTGACCTTTTGGCTGAACTGCAGGCAGTGCTTACACAGAGCACAGAGTAAACAACATAGAAACTA
The DNA here is from genome assembly GCA_024666655.1 of Dascyllus trimaculatus. Classification (NCBI taxonomy): domain Eukaryota; kingdom Metazoa; phylum Chordata; class Actinopteri; family Pomacentridae; genus Dascyllus; species Dascyllus trimaculatus. Next base: position 11,639,667 of record CM045468.1, on the reverse strand, counting down.
ATAAAAATGTCAATGTTTGGAACACTTAGAAAAAAATCTCACTTCAAAATATGAATAATCATAAAAATTGAACTTTTTTTATGATTTATTGCATCATAACAATGTTTTACTGCACACAAGACATGTATGCATTTCATCTGCTTCCAGCCACGGTTGTGTTGTTTCTATAGAGGTGCAGGACATTATATTGCAATGAAAAATGAGTCCTCAGTGAGTAAAAATATGACAGGGGGCCGAAAAACAGACAGAAACTGCCTTGAGTTCAAAAGGTTAAAGAAAAAATCCCGTGCAACTTGGGTCCCAGGCAATATTTCTCGAGAAGAAGCTAAAAAGATCAGTAATTGGGTTGTAGGCAAGGTTTTAAAAAAAAAAAAAAAATCACGAGAAAAAGAAGCCAAAGGTGAATGTTAAAATGGCAATGAGGTCTGGAACCTACATTACATTCAATGCTAGTGTTAATAAAATGCTTTAAAATATCTGAGCATTGCCGTTATGGTACTGTATGATCATTATTGAGTTTTTTTTAAAGGAAACTTTAGCATCAGATGCAGTAATTTCTCATCTCCACAGTCCACACTTACTTTAACCCCTGACTCAAATGGGGATGGACACGCTTTCCTGCACAGGCACTGAACATCAGCTCTGGCAGAAACATCCAATAATTCCTTAAGATACTGTGGTGATTATTTGGGCTATGTTCCCTTGCAGGGTCATCAGGAACTGCAGCCAATCCCAGTTCACACTGGCATGAAACCTCCAAATAAAGTGGCTTACATAATCGATCTACCCTTTTGGCTTGGTTCTGATTTTAGTCATAGTACGGTTCACATTTTCCCAAAGCTGTGCATTAGTTTTGGTTCAACTAAGTATGATACAGTCTATGTAAGTTTGTTCCATAAGACTGTGTATTTACAGGACAATCAAAAAGAAATACTGATCCCACAACATACTGGAACAGCAGCTCGATTGACGAGTTCAGATGATCCGTGGTTGATGACACGGGTTCATTGTCTGCACAAACTAATCATTGGTTGGAAGGAGCCACCTCTTAATTTCCATCTGTGCAATAGAATCAGTGAGAGTTTTCTCATTAGTTTCTTACTCCTGGACAACATCTAGTCTGGCATTGATTTGACACCATCTCTGCAAACACAGTATGTTGCGCAACTTGCTTTTAATCTTTTAATCGTTGCTCCATTTTGTAGGGTTTCTTGTAACTTTAAAGATGCTATAGAAATAAACTTTATTATTATCATCATAATTACCAACTGCATCTCCAGCAGCATAGATGATGACCCGTGTCAGACAAGGTAGCGATCGATTCCGCGGCCTCCATCACCAAGCCGTCGAGCGATTGAGGCGATGCCCTCAAAGTATTACATGGGTGGCAGCAGATCTTGCCCAGGAAGACTCACAAAGTTCAAAATAGAGCAAGCTGTGGCTACTTTTTCTTCTCGAATCGACCTACTTGCCTGCATGTCTATATCTGATCCATATGGCCTTGAGTTTGGCTGTCAAACTGGCTGTTTGTATGCTTTGGTGGAAGAAGTACTCAGACTGTTTTACTGAAGTAAAAATACAGAAGTACTGGCATCAAAATATACTTGTAACACCAAACGTAAAAGTATGCACTATCCAGAATGTTGTATTATACTGGATTTTTATGAGCAAAGCATTAATGCATCCATTATTTTAATGTTGCAACTGGTAAAGAAGGGGATCATTTTTTAACATCCTCTCCATTGAAAAATAAAGATTTTTACATTTTTTACAGATCTATATGATGTATTTTAAATAATAGAAGATATGTGTGTCAAATATGCAGACTCCGGTATTACCACCTCTCATTGTAGAGCGCAGTTTTACAGTGTTTGAGCAGAGTCATGAGTGAGCTGGTGTGCTGGAGTGGTATAAAGTTGCATCCAGAAAAGGAAGAGAATAATTCAGGGAAAGAACTTTTAAATATGTAACTCTGACACACAGACATGAGTGTTCATGGGTTAAATCAATGACCAGAAAGAGATATTAATCAGCCTCATTTTGCAAATGGTAACTAAAGCTGTAAAATAAGTGTAGCGGAGTACAAAATACAATATTTGCCTCTGAGATGTAGTTGAAAAGGAAACACTTAACCCAAAATACTCTAAAGTTTGACTTCTGAACAGTACTTAGTTACTCTCCCCCTACTGATAGTCTGGCATGCAGCTCTAAAAAGCCGGAGGTAGTTCTCACCTCCTCTGGAACAAATGTTCTCAAATTTGTGCTCATAATCCCTTTGGCAACCCCCAACAGAAAAGTTGTGTTTGACTTTTTGAACATATTGGTAAAATATGTGGCAAAAATGAAGCCAAAGCATTCTATTTTTGTGATTTCCTCCTTTTTGTGTAGGTAGCTTCTTCTGGTGATAGATAACGCTCTGGGTACCATTCTAATATATCTATATGTTTTGCCATTGCTCTACTTCTTCTGTATTGTTTTCTACAACTTAGCAACCAACCTTCTGGTTCCATTTTACACCGTCCCCCTTGTATGTCCTGTGTCATGTATTTTCAGGCTTGCTACTGGTTTAAAATGAAAACCTCTTTGTGTGGACAGAGCCTCTTGAAACAGAGGTTGTGTTGTGTCTTGACCTCTCCATGTCCTGGATGTTTTTTTGGCATTGTTCCTCTCCACTCAGTACATTCTTTTTCTCTCTCCCACCACTGTAATGCTACACCACAACAGAAACTGGCATTTCCACTCTGCCTCTCCATGCCTAGTCTTCTGTGGCTTTCCCACTCGCCATGTTACCGAACATGCATCTGCCTCCTTCCTGAGCCTTCATAACCTCGAGTGAAGCCTGGGGGCTTTGGAACATGTGTGGGGGGTAGGGCAAGCATGTCATAACCGCTTTACTCTTCCGTGCCAGCTTCTCCTGCCCGACTCCCTCGACCCTGGGACCGCCTTTAATTATCCTATATGTGCTGTACTAACAGTAGGCAGCCAGTCTCAGCTGTCAGAAGTAAATACGAGAGCTGACCTGGAAAAAGAATGCCTTTACTCTGGAGGGGCCAGGGGGTTTAAAGGGCGCTATATGGAAGAGTGGCTGGCAGGGCTGAAAGCATTGGCAATATCTTTCCCATCAGCCCTGGCTGTGTTCACCGTGACCTGCTGTTTTGAAACTGCAAAACGGATGCTAGTTTCCACATATACGACTGTGGCTGTGCTGCTGTCTGCCAAAGAGTGCCTTCCTCTGCAAGATTCAGATATTATAGGAGTAAGTGAAGGACTTGGAGGACGCTTAAAGACCTTTGAGCATCCTTGTGGCTCTCATTAGATAAGGGATTGAATTGCAAGGCTCTGCTTTACAGGGCTATTTCCTACTGCTTCCGCCTCCAAGCGTGCGTCGTAATTTAATTAAGTCCACTGACTTTTCTAAAGGGCAACAGCTAGAACCAACACAATTAATAAAATGGGTGACTCCTCTGCTCTTTGTTGCTCTTTGTTCCCTTTCCCTCATTTGAGTGGCTCAGCGCAATCCCCTCACGGCCCCCGACTTGATTTGCATTTAGAAAAGTCAAATCTGGCCTCTCTCCTGTAATTATTCATAAACTTTAAGTACAAAGTAAACAGCAGATGAAGAATTCAGTGAGTGGAGTTCTAACAAAACTTCTCTTTTAGGAATTTATACAAGTGGAAACGTGATTTGCATGCAAGAGGATGAACATTGAGGCAAAAAAAAATAATAATGCAACTTTCACAGTCGCAATAAAAATCATTTTTATGTGCTGTTTTGAGTGGATTCCTGGTGCTGTGACAATTGACTGTGTAAGTAAATCCTGGTGTGTCGGTTCCACACATCCGCCGTCCTCAGAGAGTCTACTTCTCCTTCTCAAATGTCAGCGTTTAACTGATGGTGCCGCTTCCAAAATGGTCGTTCCTCTTTGGGATTTCTCTCTTAAACTGAGGGTTATTAGCAGGCTGGCTGTGGCTCAGATGGCTCAGGGGTCCCATAGGACAGTTCAAAGTGTAATGAGGTTAATTAGCAAGAATCACGACCTAGACTAAGGAATTTTTTTATAATGTACATTATGAGCAGCTGTGGGTAATTTATAACTTGTTAATTGAAGAGTTTAGACAAAGAACAATATACTTTTATTAATCTACAGATAAAAATTGGTTTTTCAAGGCCATTGCCCACACATTTTTGGAGATAAACTCTTCTAAACTGGAACTTTTGCACTGTTTCTTGCAATCCTACAATAGAAACTTCTCAAATTACCCCAGATCTGTTCAAAATGAGAGGCCATCTCACTGATAAATGTGTAGTTTTGCAGTATTTATAACACAAAACTGCAATTAATCTGTGTGTCATCCATCATATTGGACATGAATGACCACCTCGCATCCTTTTACACTGGAACAAAGTGTGTGCAAAGGCACATTTGGGATCAATCCACAGCACACAGCAGGAGAAAATCAAAGTGTGGCGTTCATACTGGACACACATGGGCGATGTTAAGTAAAAGTGATTATTGGCCGACTGTTGAACTTGTTGTTACTCCCAAAGACATGATTCATATAAAGTATAGTCACATTTAGAGCTTCCCGGATCTGGATTTTCATACGTTCAAGACTGATCTGACCAACAAATTGCCCAGAAATCCTGCAGACAGTCAGACAGTTAAATCCACATGGGTGAGAAAAGAATCTGAGTCGCTCATTTATTCAGCGCAATCCAGCTTGAAGCACGCATTCCACACACACAAGCACGCACACACCAGTCCATAAGGGTGGTTTGGGGATACATTGGTCATGCAGCTACCAGTAGAAGGTCAGTGTCTACAAGGCTGTTCCCCTTGGCAGTAAAGAGAGAGGTTTTAAGGTCAAACATAAAAAACATCCACCCAGAGACATGAAGAAAAGAGGTAGTGTGTGTTTTTATTGTTTATGGGTGGAAAGGTGGTTTATGAAGATGTGGTTAGTTATTTATAGAAATTCACATTATTTCATTTGTGGTTGATTGTGGTTGTTTCATCACATCATCACCCCAACTATGCTTTTTCTGCTTGCATGAGTTTATTTGCTGCACATGTGCGGCACTGTTGACACATGCGAGCCGTGCCGAGAGGATTCTTGGTCTCCCACCCTCACAGAATGCCAACATCTGTTTTCCGTTGAGTGTCCTGAATTATGTATCTCCTCACCTGCTTTTAGCATACAGTCAGACATACACGCCTTACAAACGGGCGGTACATACTGTATAGTGCATGTGTTTAAGTCTGTGATTTTTTTATTAGTGCTAGTAATGGGAAGGTCTCTTCGGTCACTTCGATTCATTATTTAGAATTACAGCTTGTTGTTTTTTTCTCATCAGCCTTCCTTTGGGAAGTTAGTTTGAAATCTAGGTTGCAGGAGAAGCTCAGATACGTGACAGGTGAAATATCTGAGTCTTCTTAATGCTTTATAACCTGTGATATATCAAAAAACTGCCCGTCTACATGCACTAAACAGCCAATCCTTTGTTTCTGTATCCAGAATCCATAAAGGTGTTCTTTTATCTTGTTGCATAAAATAGCATTTCTATTTTTGCTTTATCATCTGCCTCTAAATTCCCAATTGAGATCATGTTGAGAGCTTTTCAAATAAAAAGGCAAACCAGAGCATCCACTTCCCTTCATGTATATTTCATGTTCTCTGATTCTTGTACTGTATTTCTACATCTGTATAAGTCCTTATTTTTACTTTCACCAAGCAGGTCCTCTGAACAATGCAGCCTTTGGCTCTTAGGAGGCATTAAGGTCTGTCAGACGAATCGGAAAAATCAGGGTTGGAGATGGAATGAAAAGCTCTCAAAAGCCACATGAAATCTTAAACACTTTTCAGCCACTCCCCTTTTTTTCTCTTCTCCTTTTCGTTTGGCGAGCAACAACAATCTTAAAGGTTTCACACAGTGGTTGTACAACACTTTTCTGTTTGTAGCTTGTTTGACTTGTTTTCCCACCAGGTCAGAAAGTGAACTCTCAACAGGGTGAAGCTCCACAAGTGCAGTTTAGAAAGTGTTAAATGACAGGAGCTTGGTTTGGAGAAGTGTGGAACCACTAAATGCGCAAGGTTTGTGAATAAATCAAAAATTGCAGTGCGCTCAATCACACTGTTGCCTCAAAGTGATGTCTTGTCTTCAAAGGGCACTTTGAGTATATCAAGACCCAAATCTACTCATATGCAAACCTTGTACTTGTCAAGATAAAAATCTGTTTTTGCTTCAACAGCTTAACTTGCCACCTGTCTTCACTCAAGTGTTTGAAAATATAAATATGCATGCCAACCTACTTCACTTCCTAAACATACGGTTTAAGTATTGTACATTATAATTTGATACTTAATTGATGTGGGTCATTTTGTTAAGTGTTTTAATTTCTGCATTTATTGATCTTTATTGATGTAATGAATAGAGTAGGCAGCTGAAAACACATTCTGACACATGGTCTTGTAAATTCACCACCAAACAAGTTCTGATTTAAACATCAAGCAGACATTTAAAGTTGTTAACCTACTTTTAAAATCTGCTAAATAAAAACATTTGGTCATTTAGTCAAGACCCCTTGCTGTTAGTTTTTGACATTTTGGTTACCTGTTTAAAATTATTTAGCGCCACACTGGCAGATACGGGTAGTTCAAAGACTGAGAAAGCAATTGGAGAGGTTTCGTGGCATTATTCTGACTTACGAGATGTAGACTATGGGTATAAGACTGCCATTAGCTTGTCATTACCGCCACTCCTTCCACTATCTGCGAGTTGTCAAAATCTTCTTCAGTACAGGAAACAACAACAAAAACTTCCAGACAGCAACCTACCACCGTGAAAATTTCAAGTTTCAAGGAGGGTTTGGATCGTGCAATCAGGTAGCCCAGTCTATTTTTAGTGGATTACCCATTTTAATTAAAGTGCCCACCTCCCTGCATGAAATGTTCCCCTAAAACAATTCTATTTGTCAGTATTTTGAGTCAACACTGAAGCCACACCCTTTGCTTACCAATGCCCTTGACAACTGTGATTAGTTTAAAGAAATACAAATTATATACTCCAGAATGGGCTGGCTAAGTGAAACCATGGGGGCCTCATCAATTCGGAGTTAGTGTGCCGTGTGTGGCCATTATTTTTTCACACTGTTTACTTAATTGTCAGCATCCTTGTCTTATTGTTTTCTTTTTCACTCGCTTGATAAGTTGATGCACAAAAACTACTTGGTCAGGGTTAGGAAAAGATCATGGTTTGTGTTTTAAAAAAAGACACTTTCACATCGTTAACCACATATTAGAAGGCCAAATTCTCCTCTCTGCAACAACCTTCTATTCTGCTGACAAATCCTGACATCTACAGTAAGATTTGTTGCCTGAAAGTGAGTCACAATAACAACACCAGTGAAGAGCATTTGACTACAGTGTGATCTGAGGTGTTTTGGAGTGGCTTCCACATTAAAAATGGCATTGTAGGGGTACTCTGGGTGTTAAAAACTGATGCCGCAGATGTCAGGACCAAGATTACGAATGCAAAGAGCTGGGAGTTGCCAAATTTGTGTTCTATTTTTACTGGATAGTTGCTACATGCATCTCTTGGCTGTTTGGTGCAGGCCAGGAAGCGTAGGCTAAAGCAGGTTTATCTGAGCTTTTTTGCTGAAAACAAAAATCAGATTGGCAAGAGCAGAATTCAGTAGTCAGAAAACCAAAATACTTATCTAAAAAGGGGCTACAAAAGTCAGAGTCAGATGATAATTCTGGAGTGATTTGTCTCTGCAGTTGATGCCTATCACATTGCACATTTCCATTTGGTTATATAAAATTGTTCATATAAAAATACTGACTGGTGCAGCTTAAGGTTTAAAGTTCTCTTTCGTGTTGTGGTCATTTGTTTCCACCTGAATATCTTGGTTTTCAGCTACTAAACTAACCTTAAGAGCTTCATGGTGAAACTGCAAATCTGCTTTTCTCACACTCAGGGTTCACACCATCAGCTTTAAACTTTAAACACCTAAAAATATCTTTAAAAATGGATGGTGGGTCACTGGAGGGGCAATTTATGCAAACCTGTCCTAAAATTAGTTCCACTACAAAGTTTGTTGAAAATCCTCTTGCAAATGTTGATTTAATGAGCTTATATTTTGTGCTTTTGCCTTCGTTATGGAAATGTCTCTGGCAGATGGTGCACCCTGAACATGTTGTACAATATGGAGGTCCTGTGGAACAACACAACATGCTGCTAATGAAAATGACACATACACACAAGGGCATGTTTGCATGTGTGCACGCCACAAGACAGAGGTAGCCTGTTTGAAGTAAATGTGGAATTAATGTTCAAATCTGTTTGTGGCAGGAGGCAAAACATCTGTTTGTTAGACTAACTAGCAAGATACCATACCTCTGCTCCTCTGAAGCATGTAGACCCACAGCACAGAGGATGACACACAAAGCTTTTCTTCTCTCATGCCTTTAGGTAAAAAAAAAAATCTGAAAGATGAAGAAAAAACATATGACAGAAAGAAAAAAAATTCAAAGACAAAATCTTTCAGAGAAGCCATCTATCAGTGATCGGACCAGACGCTGATGCTCAAGAGGACATAATCCTTTTTTTGGATTTGATTCTAAAATTGGATTGAGATCTGTGGTTCTCTGGGCAAGACTCGAACACACACACCACCTCAGTCACTTTTTCCACTCTGTTTTTAGAAGCCTGTGGCTATCTTAAGCAGCTTTCTGGCAAGTCTGAAACCAAACAATCCTCATGTGCTCCAACTTTCCAAAAGTCATCCTCTGTCTACACATGTACAGCCTTAAACATGAGGGGAAATATCACTAATGACAGTTTCTGGCAACACTTAGTGTCCTATTACTACATCTCTCAGCCGTTAAACTCATGAATCCAGAGTAGATATTTACCAGAACATTTGGTAGAGGTGGCAAAGAATGCAACAGGTAGAGGAAGCCCTATATAGGTGGGATGCTGGCTCAACTCCACTCCATAGGAAACTATGGTGTCTGCATCTGACTCTGTGGTTGTCCTGGTGGGTGATAATCGAAACAACTATGTCTTTCTAGTTTTTACCAAAGATGTCACAAGGGAGAGGCTTTCCACATTTCCCATTGGTTTTCTTGAAAGAAATCAATGGGAAGCATCCATTACACCAAAGATAGTGGTTAGATAGCTCAGATTGCAGCCCTCCTCCCAGAAAGGCAATTGTCCAGAAACATTAAGCCACTTGTGCTGTTGCACTGACACATATGTGGCATTGTATAATTGCATGGATGCAAAACCTGTGGTTAAAAAAAAACAGTTTTTAAACCTTATTTTAGGGCAAAATAACCAAACTTTTTAAGCAATTTTATCAAATTTGCATGAACAACTGCCGTGGGGGTTTACCTAGATTACTGTTGAGTAACACGACTTGTACGTGTTTTTGTGCTTAGATGTTGTTCATTTAATTTTTGTTGTGCTACTGCTATGAGAAAGAGACATCACTTTACTCTCTTGATTTACGAGCCCAGTTGTTATTGCCATGGCAATGTATGTCTAGGAATTTGAGGTGCGACTTCATGACGGATCATTGGAGAGAGGGATGTATTTATTCCAAACTTTCCCAGGCGGGGCATGCTGCACCTTTAAGTGTGGCTTTGAATTTGATTGCTCTTCATGTGTCTGAGGCAGGGTTTGCCTGTCTGCTGTAAGATAAAATGTTATTATAGCCATGCTGGGGATGGCAATGCCAATGTGGTACATACATTCTTGAAGTACTCAGGACAAAGTGAAAGAACTGTTGACCCTTTAACTTTCTGTGCACTGCGTTCATCAGGTTAGGACTGTTTTGCTGTGGCTTATGACTAGTAATGACATTCACACTAGCCTCAGATAGACTTTATCACTGTGCTAATCTGCCATGTGAGAAATTTGTAACAATTCCACCAGAAATTATCTACCAAATATGCCAAAAAATAGAGGCCCTGTGTTAATATTATTCCCCTGCAAAACAGGATTTTGTGTTTTCTCCACACTTTTCTTCTTCCTTCCCTCTTACGAATTACAGAGAGTGCTTTGGCAAGTATAAATTAACATTTGGAAAGCATCTATGGTACAAATTCTGTGGCCTCATGTTGCTACACAGCATATATTAGAAAAACAAAATCTGGAAGGATGATTGGACGCATGACATGGATGGCAACATATGGTACATATGACTCACTGGTTATTATGTGGCAGCCTATTACTATTATATTTGTGGAATATGTCAGTAAAGTTGAGTAAAACATAGACTTTGCTTATCACTCTGCAACTGTGGTGCATGAAACATGGACATGAGGTTCCAAGTGATACCACAGAGCACCAAATGCTGTTCAGCCAGTACTGAACCCATTTCTGTGCATTGCCGTTGTAGACTGAGAGGTCTTCAGCTGTACTGGAAACATACCATCCACTTGTTTTTAAAACTTTTGTTTACTGGAATTTTGCAGTCTGAAGATCACAAAATCAACATATGAATTGATTTCAGTACAAACTGCATCCTTCTCTGCTCCTCAATATCCTTCCAAGGTGGCCAAAGCAGCAGCATTAACCACAAATAATATAGAACAGACATATAATTATCTGATTCAAATTCAAACTAAGCAGAAAAAAAAGTTTGCACTGATTTAAATTACTTGTGTGTCTTCAGCCTGTCCAAGCTACTAGCATGGCTGTGTTTCCTCAAAGCTGACAAAAAGGGTTTATTTCAAAGTAGTGATAATGCATTCAGTACGGCCACCTAATTATGGTCTGATGTCTTGTATCAGAACTGAAAGTAAGCAGTGAAATATGTTGTCTGTGTCTTTATGTTTGACCTCAGTAGTCAGCTTCACAAAGCATGCTCCAGAAAACAGGAAAACCTTTTCTGTAATTCCATCCAAGATGGTTTTTCTCAGCATGTATAATTTTGCTAAGTAAAAGCTTGAACTATCACAGAGGGGGAAAAAATACATTTGCATGAAATTGCACACAGTGGGAGTCCACAAAAACAATTCTCAGTCAGTGTTTGAGACAGACATAGAATGACACAAGTCCTGGGAAAAAAGCATGTTGGACACAAATTGATGGCAGATGTGACCTGAAATTGGTGGGTTCACCCCGGAGAGCTTGACCAAATGATCACTTTAGATTTCCATCAGTAATTGACAGATTAAATGTTTGACATATTCAAAGCTACGGCATTGTGTGATCGCGGTCATGGAGAAAACAATAAGACAGTTGCTCTCTGTCAGAGACATGGAGAAGGGCTGGATGCTGATGTAGTCATTTTAGACTTGGTGAAAGGCCACAGATGTGGACCGACACGCCCTGCTCAAACCACACACTGTATATTTCCACTCACTGAGGACATGAAGAATTTTAGCTACACAAGTTCAGACAAAACTGAAAAAGTATGCCACTATCTCTGCTATTTCTTTTGCATTGATGCTTAGATATGCAGCAATATTATACATCTTATATTATAAATCAGCTCTGCTTTCTTGTCATTCATCATCCAAGGATGAAATATGCTCCTTGGGAAAATGGCACATTTGAAACATTTGAAAGGCTCATAAAAAATAAACAGTCTACTCTACCTTGAACACACATTTATTCCTTATGAGCTTCATAATTCAGGTAATACTGGAGTCAACATTTTATTCTGCGAGTTCTTTTGAGGTGTACTATCCAAGGTATTACAGGTACTTTTTATGAAGCCGTAAAAGAGAATACAGGAAGAGGTGTGATATTTAATGCTTTTTGGAAAAAAAGGTGAGATCAAGCCTCAAGATGTATTTGATGATGACTTCAAAATCCCTTTACCAGACTTGAAAGTACAGTGGATATATTCAAGTCCACCTCTTCCTGCTCACTCTGGCTTCACTGTTTTTTCTGCTGACACAATAGAGCTGCCCACATACTCTGTAATTCTTATGATGCTGTGCATAGCATTTTAATGTCAAGCCATTAATTCTGAGACTTTTGTAAAATTGCTGTAAACAAATGACACCCTTGCTCACAGCAGAGTCAGCCATTAGTCTTCGAGCTGAAATTTGCTGGGTTCATTTACTGCTGAAAAAAAGAAGGTTGCTGTTTTGCGATACAGTTTCAATTGCACTTCTCTAACTGCTGTGTTTCAGATTCACATTAGCTGACCTGTCCTTGTGAATTTACTGCCAAAGACTTTTGTTATTTATTTGTCCTTGCTCTTGCTTTTTAAGCAAAAAACTGAATACAAAAGGAGATTTGTATCACACTAACATCATTTGGAAATATGCTCTTATTTTTAATAAAAAGCTTTAAAGCTGATAGCCCATTCCACAAAGAATTCTATTTGAATAGTAGAGAAGCTACAAAACAGAAGACGTATTCACAATCTGGCTGAGAGCAAATTTGTTTTTAATGAACTGAGACAACTATGAAGCTATGAAAAGACAAGCACGATGTCATCCATACCAGCGGGTGGCATGTTTAATGAATGAGCTTAGGCTAGTGTTATACTTTCTGCATCTGCAACTACGTTTGAGTGATGTGAAGTGAAGCCGGTGTAGAAGTTCTTTAAACCTGCTTTCTTTCTAACAACCAGTAAGGGGTGACTCCCCTGGTTGCATCAAAGAATTTTGATTGTACAGAAGTCCCTACTTCTCACTTAATTTGCCATCTCAGTAAACATATTCCCAAAGAGTTTGTGGTCACTAGTTCCAAGACTTTCTGAATACAGCATCCATTTTGTAAATTTGGGCCCATTTGGAGTAAAACAGACAAGAAATCAGGGTACGTTTTAGGGCTGGGCTATTTTGATTGACATGTTGCTACTGTAACACTGCATATGCTGCTCATAATGTCACCCACAAAAATAGTGGTTGACCAATGCACTGTACCCAACAGACCTGGCACTATTTGACTTGTTTCCCAAGCTGAAATCCCTCTTGTGTGGTGTCCATTTTTTAGAGTGATGATTAAATCATACTGTTGAGGGATCTGGAGGCTCATGATGTGACCTTCTTCTGTGAAGGGATAGTGAAGCTTGAACACTGGTAGACCAAGTGGATTGAAGTTAGAAGAGACGATGTTGAAAAATAAAGCAAGAACAATCCCTGAGCGGTCCTCCAAACAGACTCTAAGTGGTTTTAAAGTAGTATAATTAGAAAAACTACATATCAATGGTGTCCACAGAATTTTGTGTTAGTTAGCTCATTAGTTAGAAGTTTCCCTGCTAGGAAAGTTTTACTTCGGAGCACTTTCAGCCTAAGGACGATTTCCTAGATTCCACCAGGGTAATGCTCCTTCCCAGAGATACCCAGAGGCTGTTGGTCATATGCAGAGGACACATGAAGTGCCAGTGAATATAAAAGACTGTGGTGAACTCTGCAACAAGATGAAAGTACTTTGCCACACTGGCTGCACTAGCAGAAGCAAAAATAAAATTGTTGCATGGATTATATGTGATAGGAGTGTCCGTTTTACCACCGGACAGTAGCAGTTTGTCTGAGATTGCCCCAGCAGTTTTTCTTCTTACTATATGTGCTGCTGAAGTTGTTCTTCTCCATCCACCTTAGAAGTCGATGAAACTGTGCCAGCATTCCCTCCCCTTCTTCTACTATTAAAGAGAAGCCAACTTTAATTGCTGGACTGAAATGGGATATAAGCTGTGGTTTTCCATATTCCAGCCTCACCTGCACAGTCTTTACTTTTCTCTTTGCTTTATGACATGCTTCTTCCTGCATTGGCTCTTAATATTGGCATTGGGCAAAAAAAAAAGCCCTGTGGATTCTCCTATTTTTTAACCCATGACTGGTGCTAAATGGAAAGTAAGAGTGTTCATGGTTAATCATGTGGGCATAATGAATATCTGTAGCCAATTACATTAGGGTATACATTGGATTAATATACAGAATGTGCCATCTCTATAGCTTCTTCACTGTTTCAGCTAAAAATAACTCGACAGAGAATCGTATAAGAGATCATGTCCCAAAGTGGCAAGTTAGACGGGCCATAACTGAAAAGCTCTATGCTAGATTACAAGCTTCTCTGACTCCTATGCCTTGCATTTTAGTAATTCATGATGAATCCTTTTCTTCTCTTCAATGAGAAATTGCAGGGAGACATATGAAGAAAGAGAAAAATAAAAGGAAAAGCTGGATGAGATGGAGGGAAGAAGATGGAAAAAGCAGAGAACAAACGACACACGGCTCAGCAATGAAACATTAATATGCCCACTGTGTATGGCAATGGGCAACCATGCACTTTCTCTGTCAGACTCATTTTCTGCTGTAAAAAAATGAACCACACTTGACTCTGTGTATGAATTGGTTAAATACATTCTCGCGAAAACTGTTTTTTAACTGCAGGCAAGTGCATTTTTGTGCGATTTCCTCAGACTTCATAAACACCAGGCTGGCTGGCTGTGGGACAATGAAAATGTCAGTAAGTTTCCTCCTCCGAAGAAAAGCAAAAGCAGACGCTTCCCTGGAAACCAGCAGTGAATTCAGCACTCGCGAGCTGGAATGTTAAATGTTTTGTGGCGCTTGATATTTCTGATATGCTCGGCACAGAGTGTGGGAGGAATTGGCAGACGTGAATGAGGATCGCTGCAGGAGAGGGATGGTACTGAGTGGCAGACATAGAGGCTTACAGCGAAGATAAGCATGAGCCATAAGGTTATTTGACAAGTACGGCTAACTAGGCTTTGTCATCACAGACTCTTTATGCTTGTTAGCTTTAAAAAATTGAACTTTCTGAACATTATGAACATTATACAGCGCAATAATAGCAGAAAACATCAAAGTTGCATCATCTTAGGCAAAGAAAATTAGGATTAGGAGTCAGACAAAAAAAAGTGGACACAGGCTGAAGAAAATGACCAGGCAAAAGCATTTGAAAAGAAGAAAGGAGGACTGAGGGGGTGTTGCAGAGAAGAGTAGAGTAGAGAAGAGGAGCAGATGTGACAGCCAGGTTCTCATATCCTATAATTATAGCTCTGCCATCACTTCTCTTCTGCTCACCTCCTGTCCTGTCATTCCTCCATTTTAACCCCCAACCTCTCACTTCCTCTCAACAATCACCGCCTCCCTCTGTCTCTCTCTCTCTCTCTCTCTCTTTCCCAACATGCATTTTCTCTCCTCTTTCTCTGTCATCTGTCATTTTCATAGCACTCCTCCGTTTGGCTTCCCATGCTCCTCCTGGAGAGATCTGGGCCACTCGGCGTTTGCGCTCACCCATGGGAAAGACGTGCCTGTTAGCTTGCCCAGTCGGGCAATCTGCAGGCTGAGAGAGGACCCCAGTGTTGTCACACACAACTGCTGTAGCAAGGCAGATATCGGAATCAATACAGGCCAAAAGGACGGCATGCTGGTAGTTTAAAAGTGACAATCCAACTTATTTTCAATGATTATTATCCTGTAATTCTTGTTATATTGTGAAATAATACATTTTAAAAATTTAACAAATGCACTGGTCCACGAGAAAATGAAGAAAATTTTTTCTGCATTCAAAAAATAATATATTTAACTGTTATTTTATTCCTGTACTCTAATGCATTCCAAACTAACCCATCCGAAATCCTTGTATATCTCTACATTTTTACTCATACTACGAGACAGTCTACCAGTTTAGCAGATGCATCCAACTAAATGTAATGCATCAGTCCAGTAACCCTCTGTTAATAGCTTTTTTTTGTTTGTTTGTTTAAATCCTTTCAGTATCTCACTGAGGCTGCATTTAGTTGCACTTTAAAGTAAGCCGTGTCATGCTGCTAACATGCTCAAACCTACAATGCAATGATGCTTACATTCATTTTGGCCATTTTTACCATCTTAGCATAGCATGCATGTGCTGAGTGGCATGAAGTGTGAGGTTCATGGAAATCCCATTAATCTTTGAATCAAAGTACTGTACAAAACTTAGAGATTTAGACTTGATGGTGGTGCTAAAGGAAAAGTCGAAGGATCACCAGTATCATAACAATCCATCCGGTGGTTATAGTGAACGTCTGCACCAAATTTCATGGCAATCCATCCAATAGCTGTTGATACATTTCAATCAAAACCACAAATGTAAACTTAAAGGGGGCCCAAGAGGAAGAAGCAGGCAATCATCAAAGTTGTTCCATCTTCAGGGCAACATAAGTGTCTCAACCAAATGTTATTTCCATCTAGTTCATACGCAATATTCCAAGAAGATTACTGCACATATATACCATTGATGCTCGCAGTCACACTTAGAATCAATTTAAAATCACCAATTAATGTGCACGTGGATTTTTTATCTAAAAAATTCATGAAATAATTGTCCCATTTACTGTAGAAGTGTATCGAAGTATTCCGTATTCTTGTATCTTATTCCTCCGATGCCAGTCAGTACTCAGCTTTTCTGAAAGTTCCATCTTACTATATAAAAAAGATCCTCTTGTGACTGTCTACCTACAATGCTATTCAGTCTGCTGTTCCAGTCTCGACCACTTCCCTTAAAAAATGTAAATCGTGCAAAAGCCAAGCTGATCAAACTTGGATAAATTCAAGAATCAAGAAGTATTATTACTTCCACAATTTATTTATGAGTGGCTCTATAGAGTGATTCAGCAGAAACTGAATATTTAATTTTAATTCCCCCCCCACTGTTTTCTCATCATTTATACATTCACTGCCTCGTTCTTTAGAATATGATAGGTTTTTGTAAAATTAACAAATGATTTAGAAATATTCTCATCACTGTGTCAGTTTAGGAGCTTTTCAAGTTCCTTCAATCATATCAAATGATCATCACCAACTAATGGTGTTAGCCTTTCCTCGTGGAATTTTGGATGATTACATTTCCATTTTTTCTCTCAACACTTTTCCCATGTCGGCTTGAAAGATGATATCCAGAGAGAGTTTTTGATGCTGGAAACAGAAGATTTAGAAAGCAGAACAAGGTCCATTTAGTAGCACTTCCAGAGTTTTTGCTTTTTAAGTTCTTCCATCTTTACGCTACTATCCTGTGCGCTAATGTAGATTTTGTCTTGTTTTGTACAACCATTGGTCAAACATAAGACCAGACGTGAAGCTTGTTCACCTAATCTGAAGTGTGGTTTTTATGTTTCGGTGGGCATCCTCGGTCCTTCCAGAAAAGAAAAGAAAAGTCAATGCATGTCCCCATTTACATCCTAGATGTTGGGCAACATCCAAACAACAACTTTTAAGGGGTGAATCAATATTTCACAAAGTCTCCTGTGCCACGCCCTGGGCTGCCGAGGGCCTTCGCCAAACAATAGGATCCTGACCTGCATTATTTATCTCGCATTCATTCTCTTCTGTCTGACTCAGGCTCAAAGCACACAGGGGACTCAACTTTCCAAACTAAACTTCAGATAAGAAAACCTTTCAAAACATCTGCTGCTCCATGCTCCGATCTCTGCGGTATTTTGAGTCACATCGTCCCATCAGCAATAACGCTAACCACGTTGAATAATGCATCGCCGATTCATATCTTGTAGGGGCCATGCCAGTATCTGTTTGGTCTGACTGAATGTCAATGAGCAAAGCCAACAAAAATGATTAGGAATTTTGACCATCTAGAGTAAGTTATTTAAATTTTAGATGGAAAAGCCCCGGCCCACGTATACCAAGGTTACATCACTTACATCCATCAGAAATATGCAAAAACCACTCATCTTACATAGCTACAGCTCTATATTTAGAAGTACTCCAATCACCATTAAATCTAACTTTGAGTATCCAATAAGCGTAACTCACTTATTATAAAATGGCTGGAATACTGGCAGCAGATTTTTAATGAACTTGACATTTAATGCTTCATGGCTTTTAGTAGGTTTCCCCTAATGTCTTTTCATAACGTGTAATTAGGCACGGACTTTAAATAATGTGTGCGTGCAAAGGTTCCTAACAGAGAAGATGAGGATCGCTCAGTCTCAATCAGTGTATTATCTCTGCCTCAGACCATTACTGAAGCTGGCTACTTAATAGCATCTTAGATTAGATGTGGAGCTGATTGCACATTGATTGTAAGGGAATGAGGGCAGGGGATGTCAATCGCAACATTCAAAGTGACTCGAAAGAGCAAAGAGAGAGGACACCAGAGAAGGATTTTGTGTCAGGATGTATTTTACACCTCCAAGTCTGTCACCAGAATTAACCTAATGTTGCAACGGAACTTGTAAAAGTGAGGCCCAGTCAAAATTGCAATTCCTCACTTCATTCCGAAGGTCTCAAGCTTAAATGTTTGAGTCAAAGATAGATGTGGAGGAGCATACAAATCCACATTAACACCCTCACACCTCTTAAGTGCCGAAATCTTTTCATTGATCACCTTTATCTTAAGTAGCACCCTACATATGTCGAGCTCATTTTCGCAGTATCAAGGTAAAACAGATTTTTAAAAGTGTTTTTACAGGTAATCAGATAAAGAAAAGTTGTTATTTCAAACTGATGGAAAACTAAATTAGATTAATATTTGGTGTGAAACAAGATCAGTTCTCCGTTGTACATTTGCACCAAGTTTTTCAAGATACATGGCAGGAAGATTCTTCTAAGCATCGTTGAGAACAGGCCACAGTTCTTCTGTGGATTTAAGCTGTTTCTTTGTTTTCTGTAACTTCATGTAATCCAAAACGGTCTCCGTGACGGTGATATTGGGTTTTGTGGGGGTCAGACCAACCACTTCAGGACTCCTCGTTCTTCTTACAACTGGACATAGTTCTTAAGGATTCTGGTGCATGTTTGTGGTTTTTTATCATGATGTAGAATGACTCGTCTTGTCACATATGGTTGCTTGGTCAGGGCCGTTTGTCAGGGCTGGGTTCGCTAAAGCCCAGTTTCTCAGCTTGCAGTGTGGCTCAGCAGACATAGAACTCCTTGAATGTCAGAAATAGAGACCATGGGGACATCGCAAAATTTTCTTAGCTGATGCTGCAACTGTTGCTACTTTTTCTAAACTTATCCATGCAATTTTAGTGCTTAAATATAACTTAATTTTTAATCTTAATTTTAATTTTAATTTTTTAGTGCCTAAACATAACTAAACAATGGAACGTGAAACTGAAGTCACAAAATAAAACAAATCTAAAAATAAAATTTTAAAAAACGGATCCCAAACACTCCTGTGTGAAGTCCTCTGACATACACCATCATGAACTCCTTAACTTCCTTAGATCCATCAATCTTGTATCTCTGAGATGGCAGCAACTTTAACAAACTGCAGTTTTTAATGCTCTGTTAACGAGAAGAAGTATGGATAACATCTTAAGCACCCATATGAATAAAATAATGAAAGAAAGACAGTTTAGTGAGAGGACCACACACAGAATTACTTCATTGTAGGGATGTAGCTGTTCTCCTCATTCCATTGCAAACCCACTGTAATAGCAAGCACTCCAGAAATAACTTTACGCTGTTGCCTGGAGCAATGAACAGGGAACACTCTTTAGAAATAAAGCTCCTCTACTGCCAAATGACCAAAGCAATACCAAGAGGAAGCAGTGATTCTGCAACCAATCAACCAGTCCCTGCTGCCTCCCAGCATGACTGTATACAGTTTTGAAAGCCAGCAGGTGACCTCAGTGGAGTCTTGCTTGGAAGGCCACATCAGAGGTTGAGGCATGAATCAAAGGTCAGCTGAGATGATGTGCCAGGAAACTACAAAAAGGATCTTTTACAGAAACCATCCGGCAGCCGAGCTTAGAAGCTCATCTGTTAAACGCGTGCTTGGATTTTGTCGGTTCATCAGCGTTTAACTACAAAGAATGTCAGTTTTGTTAACATCAACATACAGGAGCATATCGTTGGACCAAGTTGCCTCCTCTCTCCTAAAGGGAGATTTGTGATGGCAAACTAAAGCAAGCTAAACTAAAAATCAAATGGTGAAATGTTGAGGAGATGTTTTGCAAACATGCTCCCATTGAGCAGGAATCCATTCAAAGTGAAACTTCAGGCTTATAAATGACATTCACTTACACCACTACACGTTTACAGTGTGCTGACTCGGCTGACTAATTTAACAGCCCCTGAAGTGAACTCCTCATCTGCAATTTATAGTTCAAATGTTTAATTCAGTTACTATAATTTATTCAAGTAAATTTATGAATGACTTAACAGCGGTCACTCGCTTACTTTCTCTCACCCCCCACACACATACCTACCGTATGAATCACCAGGAAGGTTTACAGGACATGGAGTGAAATTACAAAGAGTTTCAAGGTGATATCCTTCACATCTGGCTTAAAGTGTTGCATGTGTCCTGCATATGTTCTTATTTTCTGTAAGGAGGTAGTACATGCAGGCTGTGAGCAATGTTTTGCTGATTTAAAGCTTTGGCAACTAAAAAGAAGGTGTTAAAATGATGACTGCTGATAAAACCCATGTCAGCATAACTGAAAAGCCCATGCCTGAAGTTAGTCTGGCACTGTGGGTTCCACCTCGGAAGAAATCGAGATAACCGCCCGACTACTTGAAATGTAGTTGGTAAGAAGTAGCACAAGTAAAGGGATGTCATAAATTTGACAAAATAATCTCAACTCAACACCCGCTTACTAGATTGCTACTCAGCTTTTAATCGCATCTGTCAACTGAGTAAAATTCATCCAAATACAGTCTCCTGATAAAAACCGAGCTCACCTCGTGGAGCAAGAGCACCGTATACTGAACCGGGCTTGATTCCAGCCCTTTACGACATGTCATCCCTTCTTTCTCTGTTGAAGAAGCTGGTATGCGGACACTGAATTAAAGGATGGGACTTTCTGTGTCATTATTTTTCGAACATGTATGACTGAATTAATCCACAATCGTAACTTGATACTGTGTAGCACAGACTAGTTTTACAGTGCTTGAGCAGAGTTGAAGGTGAGCTGGTGTGCTTGAGTTGCACCTCATATCAAGAAGGGATGATGTTCATGTGAAAAAAAAACATATAAATATGCAATTTTGCTATGTATTTTAGGGGGTAGCTGCACAGTGGCCTGGTTGTTAGCACTGTCACCTCACAGCTAGAAGATCCCCTGTTCGTGCTCTGGTCAGGACGCCTGGGATCTTTATGTGTGGAGTTTGCATGTTCTCCCTGTACATTCATGGGTTTTCACCGAGTACTCCAGCTTCCTCCCACCATCCAAAAACATGCTGAGGTTAATTGATTATTCTAAATTGTCCGTAGGTGTGAATGTCAGTGTGCTTGTCTGTCTCTGTGTGTAACCCTGTGATAGACTAACGACCTGTCTCGGGGCCCTTTGCCTTTGCCCAAGTGAGCTGGGATAGACTCCAGCCCTCCCATGACCCTACAGGGGATTAAGCCGTGTATAGATAATGGATATTTTAGGGGTTTAACCAATGACCAGAGAGGGACCTTAAGTTAATTTGCTCAAACAATCATGATCAAGGTGCAAGAGCTTGCTCAAGATTCATTAAAATCAGTTTTAAAAAAGCCACATACCAAAGATCAATTTAAAGTTATCTAACACTAGCTAACATAGTCTTGGCCATTACAGATCATGTAGGGCTGCAGCAGAACCCCGGAGCATACTGAACTGAGGAGCAGAACATTTTATCACTAATAAATTAGATTTTTCATTTAATAAAAAAAAATGTTATTTCCCATTTAAAACTGGCATATTCTCTCGATAATCATAGTTTTTTTTTGCCAGAACCATAATATTTTCCCAATCTCAGCCATACTCCATATTCCATGAGCACATAGCTTAGAAATGTTTCAGATATTTTTTGTCATTCTTCCTGATAGATTTTGCAAAAGCATCTTTATTTCTCTGGCAATATTTCTGACACTGTTGTGCAAAGCATCACGCAAAAAGATATATTTAAATATAAATTTAAATTTTTAGCATGCATATTCAGCATTTCTAGTGGCTATATGTCTCACCACTTTATAGTTATAATTTAATTGTAAAGTTGCATGTACTTCACACATATATTTGCCAGTACTAGGTTTCAAAATGTTCTTGATCATTAGTTTTTTCATCTAATTTCTGTTTTTCCTCAGGATCCTCTTTCCTCCCTTTTTTCCCAGCTGTCATCTTTCTACCTAATTTAACTGACAGCTCATTGGTGACACCTGTGCTGGTGTATTTAAGTGTCTTGGAACCATGTGAGCAGTGAGGGAGGAAGAGGGGAGTGAAATTATTTGTTTAAAAAATACTTTAATCTCAGTTTGCGGGACTGTTTATGAGGCAATAATGGCTCTAAATCCTGTGCTCATTTAACCTTTTTTGAGTTTTCTCTTAATTACTCATTACGCTTTGACTTGTTTTTTCAACTCCACTCTACCAAGATGCTGCACTTTCTAGTACAAGCCAAACCAGCGCTTGTCAGCTCGCTCAACAATGAAGCATGACCCCATTAAATAGCCAGTTGAATGGAAAACAAAACAAATCAACTGTGGCAATTTATCTATGCATTCCTCTTTTAGAACTGGGCCACACAGTCAGTCGACCGGCCCTTTTGCTTCCTATAAGCTGCTGGGAAAGGCAGCGTGTGTGTGGATGCTGATGTGTGTGAACATGTGTACAGTGTGCTCGTGCTTTTCCGCTCCCGAGGGCAGATCAGTATGGTACTGTACATCATGGTTGGTTGGACAGTGACCTCCTGTCACATGGCTGCAGGACTCACACTGATGAACACACATTGCTAAGAATAAAGCCTTGCAGCAGCTGTACTGTGGGCTTTAATCACACTGACAAGATGTAGAGTTTGCTTTCAATGCATGCGATAGATACATTTCAGATATGTTTTTGTCATTTTTCAAGTTCCACGCTGTCATTTTGACTCATTTGCACTCTGTATGATTTGAATACTGTCTTCATTGGATCATATTTTTGTGGCTGCTTGAGTTTTTTCCATCTGTGACAGCACACATGGACTTCAACCAGGGACTTTTTTTTGAATTTCTGACAATTTATCAGATTTGTTGGTTTGGTTTTGCTGCACCCAAACAATCATTATCCTCAACAAGTGAGGTTAAAACTCCATTTGTGAGTTACCAGGACATCTCAGTGACTGCAGTATGATTACAAAGTTTTGTAAAATTTGGCTGAAAGTTGCATGTAGTGATGGGTTCTTGAGCAGATCCAGGAATTTTTAAATACTTTAAGGTTGGCGCCATGTGGCATTTTCTTCCTGGCAACAAATCACATGAAAAAAAACAAGCAAAACCAACAATGAATTGAATGTGCAAAAACTGCATGTGAAGCCTCTCTTTGGTTTCACTGTCTGGTTGGTTTCTCCACTGCCACATTTTGAGATGAATCCTGATGCTTTAGTCTCTGGAAATCTGTATTAATCCGCAGCTGAAAATAGTCCTATTGAAATGCACTATTTACTCCTTTTTGAGTAACATTGTGCTAAAACCTACAGTGCCCAGATATTATGTGAAATTAAACATTTACCACTCATTGTCAAGTAGCATGTTTTCAGTATAAACAAATGAGATTGTGGCTTAAGTGCCAGAGAGCAAAGGAAAAGTACTGCAAGTTGGTCTACCACATTGTTGGTTTTGCTCTCTCTTGCAAGAAAATTTCAGAATATCAGCATTTTTGTCTTTCTTACATTATAAAAGAGCATCCAATTCATATTTTCATGTCATATTTCCCATGAATTGCAACACTTAAATAACAGAAAACTGGCATGCTTTCCACATTACTACACAACTATGAGCATATTGATGTTGACCCAGTTATTTAAAACTTTTTTATTGACTTTACAGGATAGTGCAGGTTTGGTGGTGTCTGATCTTAGAGTAGTTTTTAGGTGAAACTGGTGCTTTAAAGTATACATTTCACTTGTTAAGCCCACTTTTAGTAATCAGTGCATGTGAAAGAATGTCCTGTACTGGTGGGTGAATCCACAGTGATCCCTGTATTTTTTTATTTTCTGAGGCAGCGATGTGTTTCTTATCCAACAATGATTTGCAGATGGGATAATTCAGGTCAGAAACCTTTTTTGCATGTCGAAACATTTCTATCTTCAGGCCAGGTTTTGGACCCTACGAAGCAACACATGATGAGAATGAACCGACTGTGCCTCCTAATGAGGACCTTGTGGGTACGAATTCCTTTCAGGATGTGTGTGTGACCATGTGTTTCTGCAAAAAAAAAAAAAAAAACAGTGTTACGCATGCATGGCTCAATTTTTGTGCTCACTACTTCACACTGGTCCTCTGAAATGTGATAAAACTCCACATTTTGTTTCGTGGCATGCATGAATTCTTATCTCCCTCCAAGAGTGGGGCTGAACTCTTGCACCAGCAATTACAAGTGTCTTTGTGTAGATGAGTTCATGCATACCTATTTGTGCATGTGTACTTTTCTGGCAAATTGTTTTTAGCTTGGCCAACAGGATAGCGTTCCTGCGAGCCAAGTCATTAGCCACTGAAATAAAGCAGCTTTGTTTTGTTGTCATGGTCCACGAAATTCTATTTAAATTTCGGCTCCCTTCCAGAAACTGACAAAAAAAGGGGGGACAAAAGAAAACAGAAGACACACACTTGGTGTAGTATCTGAAACAAAACTGTTTCTGCGCCTTCACTGATCACAGTTAATCAGAACCTCCTTAAGCGGAACATGACATGTTTATTTCAAACATCACTGGCACAGAGTCCATGGCAAAAGAGGAGAAAATGGAGCACACTGGTTAATTCACAGGCTTTAACTGCTGCTACTTCGCGCATCCACATACTGGAAAAAATCGCATTAAATGATTCATCAACTGCAGTAGCACTCATGTTGTGTATGTTTTGAATTGCGCTTTTCGTCTGGTGTATGTTGGACAAAAAAGAGCTTCGAAAATTTGCATATCTAAAGGCAAGACTGCAAGATGTACACAAAACATGGTATGCTATTGCCCAACATTATGTACAACATCATTAAACTTCTGGGATGTAGGAAAAAATCCTGCAGACTTCTCCTGGAGGTGATATTAAACTCAGAGCTCCATAGAGAAGCATATTGGATTCACTCTTGAGCACAAATGAAGAAATGAATCTGTTCGATATTTATACCTGTACTGTTGTACTTTTATTTTGAAAGATTTGTTTTCTTCCAGCCATGATGTCGGACCTCTGACATGAAATAATTCCTTAATTTGTTTCTGGAACTATGTTGGGGTGGACACTGACCATGGCAGCTCCCACCATTGGATATATTATCCAACAGTTTGAGATCCCTGCTCAACCAATTATCCAATGGCAATTGTACACATGGTTTAACTTGAATACGCCCCAATCCCATGCTGCATATATATATATATATATCCATATTTAGTATGTCCCAATACATAATATATCAAATGTAGTATGCCAGAAATACATATTTAAGTATGCAAGCCAGCATTTTCTGGCCATTCTGACCCACAATCCACTGTGCAGTTACATCACATATGTTGCGGTGTTGCTCAAGAGGGTAAGCAAGCTTGAGCTGCCAATAGTGCACAAATAGATACCAGTGCATTTTGCAGTATAAACTGCCAAAGCCAAAGTTTCAGGCGCATTATTATAACAAAGTAGTGTGTCCCAGTTGTGTGCATCCTGCATGAAACTGTATGTACTTTTTTGAAGGCAGCTGGAGTACATAGACTCAATCATATCAAGTCCAGGAAGAAGTTAAGGCTATCTTCTTGTCAAATCAAGTGTAAGAGTTTCTCCGATGTGGATCCCATTATGCACCCTTTCAAAACTTCCTTGAGGGACTTGCCCACAGTTCTTTCCAAAATTGGTGACCTATAAAGGTGACCATCCTGCGCCCCAAAAAATGTATAAGTCAAGCATGGATGGTGTCTAAAAGGAAGTTTATCTCTAAGTGACAGCATCTGGCTGCTTGCTGTTGTGGGTATTTATTGCATGTTTGTAGAGTTGTTTGCATATTCAGCCAACTGTCCCAGTAGGATTTACAGTTGTGCATGGTTTACCTGACTTTTGATCAATTGCTAAAATGTCCAAATGCTGTAATGTCACAAACAGGGAGTAATCTACGCATTGAAGTCCAGATTCATTCCTTTGTTTTCCATTTATGGTGATGCATCGTTTCCAAGCAACATGTGCTGCCACAACATTGTGTATCGTTCTTTCTTTTTAAACCATTTCTCATGAACTCACACACTCAAGCACTGCAGCTGTAATGTGAGTTGCAGTCTGTGGGGGTTTAGTACTTCGGCTTTAGGGTGGAGATTGTGAATGAGAACATATCGGAATATATCCACTTTGATGGAGACATAATAGTGTTAAAACTGTAGTCTGTTGGTACAATTAAAGGTTGTGGATTGCTCTCTGGATTTTCTCTTTCCACAGCACAAACTTTAATTTGTGTTGTCAGCAGTGGATGCTAGAATTTATGTGAATGTCCTCTGATAAACTTGCAAAAGAGTAGAAGTAGAAAGATGTAGCTGTCAAAAGAAAGAAAAATGCAACAAATACAAAGGTCCTCAGGTTGAGTTGCAAGAAAAGAGATTTTAATTACTTTCCAAAGTTCCCAAACTTGAATTGATCAGAACTCCTGATAACCTGCAAGAAAGAAAGAAAGTGGAATTAAGAGTAAATGAAAACCGGCCTCCTCAGGTCTGTTTCTTTAGAAATTTCGCTAGTGAGAAATTAACTTTATTCTCATTATTCCCTGAGCCTATTCAGAGAAGTGAGACAAAGCAAGTGCACATTGTCTGTGTTTCAATTATTACCTCATACCTAATTGTCAGTCACACACAATCTCTCCAGTTAAACACCCAAATGCTCATCCATTACCGTTTTCCAATGTGTCTAATGGTCTGCTAGCAGTTGATTTCGCCTCTCTGGGGGTCTGTAAGGTGGCTTAATTTACTATCAGGCAGAGCTGAAGGAAAATTGAAAGCAAAAGCCATGAAATCTTTTTCATCTCCTCCTTTTCCCTCCTCCATTCCTTTTCCCCCTTTTCTCATTCTATGGCAAAATCATTAAACACCTGGTCTTTCCATTTTTTCTTCCATTTGTCACCTTCCTTAACTAGTTTGTGTAATTTCTTTCATTATCGGTTGTGGTTTTTTGGTGACATGCAATGAAGAAAAGAAAAAGTAGTTAATTTAGCCCCTGAAAGATACAGTTTCATCAAAAAGCAGGCTCTTGACTGACCTCTAGTGGTGGAATTGAGGGATTGCATCTAATCTCACACTTAAATCAGTTGAATATTCCACAAGGATCAATTTTAATCAAGGACAGTTGCTCAAGGAATGAGAAAGAGTGTCAGTTCTGCTGCCAAAAAAATAAGTAAGAACTGGGTTAATAGCTTATTGCAGTTTTTGGAGTTCCCCTGCAAGATGGTGACATAATTTTTTTTCCACAAGAAGCTGTGTTTTGATGATTTGATGATGGTCATGGAAAATGCCACCTCAGCACAAGTACATTTGCTTGTTCAGCTGAATGCATGAGATCTGCTGACTTATGAACATATTTGATCAACTTTGTCAAACCATTTAGCTAATACCAGAAGAGCTTATTAATACACACTCTTGTCCCAGACTTGTTGACTGGCTTTACCACCGTTTTTTTCAGAGATGGCTCCTCTAACCACCATCTGACATTTCCCCATTGCTCACTGGACCACCATCTTTATTCTTTGCACCACTTCACTCCCAGACATGCACTTCTCAAATGTAATAAGGGGTTTTACGCGTTACAGCCCAACCACCGTACTCTGCTCTGTCAAGTTTTTGAAGGTGAGGCTTTGAAACTCATGCCTCAGTCTGACATTTACAGTCGAGCGACTCAGAGCTGCTTTTTTGGGTTGTTTTTTTTTTGTCCTCAAATCTCCAACGGATAGATAAGGAGTATAAGAATGACATCTTTTTCTCAGACCTCCTTTCTCCTGTTGCTTTTGATACTGTTCAGCTGGCTTGGCGGCTGACTTCTAGCTCGTAACGTCTCACAATGTGCACTCTCTCGACTTTGATCCCCCTGAAGCCAAAAGCTGCCAAAATAACAGAGTCAAGGCTTGTATACAGTCACACTGCCCTGTGTGTTCTCCATTTCTCCCCAACACTGAATGCTTTCCCTTCAGTTTAGAATGGAAAATCTGATTTGCATTCATAAAGTTTTTAAAATGAAAAATGCCTCTTTAGTGCATAATGAAAGCCGTCTTGGAAAAAGTAAGATTCCATTTATGTTTTATGAATGCAAACCCTGATTAGTAAGTGCACTTTGTGCGACAAGGGAATAAGGGCTGCGTGAATGCTCGAGTGGATCGCTAAAGGAAAAAGTTAAAAATTACACTGCAGCAGCCACACACGTTACACAAACAATCATGCTAAGCCACCCACGAGCAAAAAATGCCCCAGTTAGCCTCAAACTAACTTGAAAGAGCTTTTCCCCTGCAGGCACCCAGGACTTGTGGTATTGCCGGGTTCTGTAACAAGTCGTCAGTGTTGGTTTTAAAAGCAATGGTGTGAGGTACATTTATAGAAAACATAACCACACAGTATAGTATGTACTGTAGAAAGGGGAAAAGAACATTGCAGTTGAAAGACTTCTTTCATTTTCAAACTAGAAAGCTCTGTTTCAGTTGAAAAAGTGATTTCTCTTTATTCTGTCAACTAAAGATGAAAGCAATGACTGATTGCTTTATTGGAGAAAATTGAGATATAGTACCATTAAAGCTGAGGTAGGCGGTCAGATCACTTTAGGCAAAAAGTGATCTGACAGGAAACTCTACACCTCCTCCTGGCTTCATTTTCAACCTTTAGAAAATCTTGACTGTGACAGGAGGTTTTAGCCAATCACAGGTCTTCTTACTCTCAGCAGGTGGGAGAATATAAACTGCAAACAACATCGACAAATCGATAACAAAGTGAGACTAGGATTTGGTGGTTCCTTTGGTGAAACCTCAAATCAATGCTGAGGCAAAAGTCTTTTTTCTTTTGGCGTTTTAACATTTCTGCCTACTGCAGCTTTAACACACCCAGCTGGCTTCAGACTTCATACCTTTTTTGTTGTTTAAAAATAAGCCCATCTTAAAAATAGTTAGTTATTTCGTGTAGATATATATGTAGATATGGTTATGAGTAAGAATGTAAATAATATAGTCAAGACATAGCTATGTGCTGGGTGATGATGGATAAGTTGAGTCAAAAGAGTATGAGTCTAATCCGTATGATGTAACTGTATATACGTCATACTGCACCATGCGTCACTATGCTCTGAAATAAAGGACATGCACAGGTGTATTTAATGCTATTAGTAATGGATATATCTAAATCACTTGTCAATACAATTACACTTTCCCACCATCAATGAGATGCACATAACTGTTTATTAGGTGAGAATGTCGGTGTGGAGTACGATAAGTGGCTCCAACTTTGGGTCAAAATGTTTTCTGTACTATCTAATAGATTATGCTAATGCATTATAATGTACTGTTTCCTGTATTTAAATACAAATAAAATACAAAAAAATAATACAGAATATTGTTTTCAGTAACTTTTTGTTTGTTTTTTGTTGTGACTTGAGGTAAACAGACATGGTGTAAACTTGCCGTGTCTTTTATACATGTTACTTTTCATTATATTAAAATTCCATTTTAAAAATTAATTTCTAACAAGGCAAGTACTCAGTTCAGTCCCTGCACCCGCAGGCACATCATTTATCTCACTATAACTGGAAAAAGCAGATTTCCTTTGTCCACTGGAATCTGGTCAAAAATGCTTTTAACAGCTGAGGCTCTAAGTTCTCAACATTCAATGATAAAGACATTTTTTAAACTTAGAAAATTTAAAAGAAAATAGAGTCTGTCAGCATCTGTATGAGTAACTGATATAACTTAATTTCTGAAGTTTATGGAACTTGTTTTTTAAGTTCTTTTAATTTAAATGAGCAGGTTTTACACTGTCACAACTCATATCATCCAAAATTTTGGATTACTAATCAACTGAAGTCATTTTTTTAGTGTGGCAGGGAAACTTGTGTTTCTAAGATAATAAATATTACAATAATTTGCAGTTTATATGATTAGAATAGCCAAAATAATTTGTGATATCTATGGAAAATACAAGAGAAATTCTGTAACCATAACTGTACTGTTATT
Organism: Dascyllus trimaculatus; assembly: GCA_024666655.1. Taxonomy (NCBI): domain Eukaryota; kingdom Metazoa; phylum Chordata; class Actinopteri; family Pomacentridae; genus Dascyllus; species Dascyllus trimaculatus. The sequence goes on along the minus strand of CM045468.1, from coordinate 11,609,623 downwards.
TTTCCTATGTTAGTGTCAACCAGGTAGTTGCTGCAGCAGACCTGGAATATTATAGTATGACACACTGTTATATGGACAGAAATAACAATTTTCTATGATGTACAATATGAGATGTTATAGACACAATATGATCAGTCACCCTCCAAAATATCCAGTCCAACAACAGACGTTATCTTTATCATATTTAATTCCAATGTAGCATATTGATGATGACACGCAGTACAAAAGCAATTACCAAACATCCATTACAACTTGGACCCAGTAAACCCCACCGAAATATTTCTTTAAAAAAACAACAACAAAAAAGAAGAAACAACAAAACAACGGAGCACTAAGTTTGTTTCATATTGAAGTCAACAAGACAAACATTAACATGTTGATTTGGGGGAAAAGCTAGGACCATGAGGAGTACTGTCTTTTTTATTATTATTTTTTCTTTATTTGAATAAAAACTGCTATGTAGTATTTATATATTACAACACTCGACAGAAAACAAAGTAATAAAAAAACAAAATTCACAAAATATGAACCTTGAACAATACATGGAGAAACAACTTTTAAGAGCAAGACCGATGGCACGTCTATTTCCTCATAGATTTGCGCATTTTCACAAAAGGTGCTTAAAATCACAAGCTTTTATTCTAAACGGAGCACAGATGGATGGATGGATGGATTCCCATGGATACAGTGAGAAGCAGAACTATGCCATTGTGCATGATCTGACAGTAGATGGCGTCATAACCCTTGAAACAAACCCTCCTTGTCGTCCACTGACTTCTCAAAGTGACTAATCAAAGACAAAGAAAATGTCAAATTTCACTTTCTCTCCAAATTTAATGCTGAACCGGCTTCACATCTGTACACGAGCAAATATTACACCTTAACTGGAGAAAACGTGACATATTTGCCAGCAAATACCCACTTTACTGTGACATTTGAGAGGAGGTGGACAGGTTGGTCGTGGGTGGGGATTATTAAAATATTCAGAAAGTACATTTCCACTTGCATCAGCAATGCCACTGAGACTTTGAAGTGAGGAAAAAACACATGGAAACTTTCTTTTTCTTTAGCACCTCAATTGGACCACTAATGAAATGTGACATTTCTATGAATTTTTTCGGGAAAATTCATTAAGCCTCCCTGGTCCATACCTAGTCAGTATATTCAGTCATTCATACAAATGTATTACTTTGAACATCATGCTGTGTAAGCTGACTTTGATAGTTTTTGATCAGGTTATGATCTTAGCAACATGAATACTTCAAGTAGAAATTTAGATTTAATAACACCTTCAAATAATTCTTAGCTTTTTAAACAATTTTTAGGAGAGTAAATTGATCACATTTGCTATGTGCGAACATTTTCTACATCAGTTCAAACACTGTTCCAATCCAGATCCACTCCAGATTCAGCCAATTATTCGCATGTTTTTAAAAGGCTAATAATTATTTGGACTCACTATTTGCCATATGCCTAATATCTGGCCTTAACACTGACTCTGGCATGCATACAAACAAACCAGTGTGGGCTACCTTATCTTGATTAAAGAGCCCATATTATGCAAATTGACAGGAATTCTGAATTTCATGTTTGGGGTCCCCTAGAAAATGTTTGTATTCTTTAATTTTCAAAAAACACATTATTTTGCTCATATGTAAATTTCTGCAGCACTTCTTCTGACCATCTGTTTGACATGCTACCATCTCTTACAGGCCCAATCCTTCTCTGATTGGTCAGCTGTCCAGACAAAAGCAAGGTAACCATGGTTACATTTCATAAACCCAGATTACTTGTCACTAGGCACGTTTTATGCAAATGTGTTACATGATGACAACAATAAGTAACGGAAGAAAACCCTGGACTTCAAGCGAGGTGTTTCAGGCAGGCTGGGAGCAGTGTTTTCTGAGATTAACTCCTTTTGGTGTCTATTTTGGGCTTTCTCAGCATAAAATAGGCTACAACATAGTAAAGCAAAGGGGGGAAAACAAAAAGTATAATATGGGCTCCTTTTGTTTGAGCTTCTTGTTTTTCAAACAATTGGAAATTCAGTCTTCAAACCAATTTGATGATGAAAATAAGTTTGTCTCAACTTGAGCCGTAACAGTCCTCTAACCTAATGTGCTGAAAATCTTGACAAAAACCTGCCAATGTCCTGGCTCTTGTGTCTTTTGTTCAGAAAACTGGATGAAATATACACAACTTTATGACAGACATCCTGGAGTGAAAACACTTTTAAAAATAAAAAACGACTTTGGCACAATGTTCCTGCACTGCTGCAGGTGGCAAGAGCACAGAGAGTAGAAGCAAACTTACAGCCGAGTGCTTTATAATGAAGCGTTTTGCCATAAGTGACACGTTTTACATTCAATATTAAAGACAAAAGCAGCAGTCTGACAAACACCAACATCTAGACTGCCAGTTTAGGGGTCCACTTACATTTAGGTAGATACTTATAGGCAAATTATATACTTTACATATCAATTTACATATATTGTTTAGGTATGTTTGTCAACTATTTGTGTATACACAGATATATACAGTCAAATGTAATTGAAAGGTAATTCAACATTTGATCTTTGTCGAAAGATGTGGCTGAATTACATTAACAGTATGCACAAAAAAACATTTAGCAGCAATTACTAACGCGTACATCTTAGTGTCTGTATGGTGAAAAAATGATGCCATAAAAGTGTTTTCCTAACATTCTCCATCAAGAAATGAAGACTAAACTCAGAATAGAAACATTCTGATAGGAACATCTTTTGAGGTATTTCTTGTGGGCATTTTTTTTATTTTAAATGCTCCATTATGAACAAAACATATAGGCCTATATAGGAACAGAAGCAACTTTTTTAACATCCGTACAAAACAAGAAATACTAGTGGCTCTTGGATGTAAAAGTCTGTATGAGGCAGCAGCTGCACACGTAAACAACAAACGCCATGGCGCTTTTTAAAGATGCAGGGACAGCACAGAAGGTTTGTGGAAGGATGGGGAAGATCCATGGATGAACAGGCAAGCTGAAAGTTCACACCAGTGTTTCCGGCAGTGTGTCGGCATTGTCCGAGGACAGCAGTTGCCAGATCTGCCAGCGGTCCCTCTGCCAGTCCTGCCATTCTGGACTCTGTGGCACCATTTGGGCGTCTGTTGTCGAGTTACTCTGTGTTGCGCTCGGCTTCCCGTGCTGCAGTGGGGCCTGTGGAGCCATCGCGAGCTGAGGCGAGCTCTGTGAGCTAGCCAGTCGATGATGGGCATTATAAGGTGGAGGAGGGCCGACTTCTCCAGCGTTCACTCCAACTTGAGGTCTGGAGTTACCTCGCTGGAGGCCCTGCATGCTGTTCAGATGTGCAGTCATAGAGGGGTTGATGTTTAGCTGCAGGCGTGGCCGCCCCGACTCCACGTGAGGGCTGGTGCACACTCGGGTGACTGGTGGGTGAGGTCTGCACTCCGTCTGAGTCCGTTGTACCATTGTCTGCTGCCTGGCGTCACCATGGAGTCCATCAAGACCTTCCTGTGAGCTGCGGGAGCTTTCTTCTGACATGTTGCCATGGGAACCTAGAAACAGAGCATCAGTGGATTTATTGTTAATGAATAACAAGTGAACAAAACACGACACTAAATCTAATTTGTTTGCTTTTTGTGACAAGAAATTTTTACTAAAGCTTTCATAGAATTATTTTTGGGGTTTATTGAACAAATATTCTGCAGAATTTGGTAAAAACATTGGAGAAACCAGGTTGAAGTGGTGCTTGATTACTGAACAATTGCAGCTTTTCATTCCTGAAATCAGTTGAAATTAAATTTGAATTCATCTTCCTATTCAAAGTGTAGTTGCCCACATTTCTGCAAATAGTATCCTTTCCTCCCAGCTGCTGATTAGTTGAGTGAATTCATCTGATATCACAGGTGACAAACCATTTAAATGAGAATAAAAGGCAGTGGCACTTTGGTTTCTGCTGACCGGCAGTGCAGATTTAGGTTTTAAGGCTTAGTTACTCGGTGCTTCTCTTAGATTTTTGTTCCTCTCTTGCAATTAATAGCCAACACCAGGTGTCAGGCACATCCTGCTCTGCCTCATTACCTGCTTGGAGCAGAATCTGCAGAGCGCCTGAGCTGGTTTTAGAAGTGTTTACCTGTATATGTTTGGCTCTTGAGTGCTGGTTTCAGGGTACTGTGCCATGTGCCCCAAATGTTAGCGTGCTCCTCTGAAAGAAGCAAAAGAGTGGTCAATTATTTAATTATGCTTTAGGAAAAGGCACATTTTGTTTGGAGAGACTTGCATCTACAGGCAAAAACATAGCTGCTGCACCAGTCAGTTTATAGGATTTTGAATGTCTTCTTTCAGACAAGTGGAAAGCAAACATTTAGGTGGCTACTTTATGACAATATGTCTATTGGACATTTATGCAAATACGCATATATTTAATGATATTTAAACATCCAATTTCAGAATATTTGTAGCACAAACTAGTAATTTGGGCTAAGAAATCAAATAGTGAAATTTCATGGGGATGTCTTTTGGTCAAAAAGTTTATCTGCAAATAGTGGTTTCCAATAGAAATGTACAGAATTTTACATTACATATCTTGAAATGAGTTTGTTTTTTTCACATTCTCATCACTTGTGGGGCATTTACATACTCTAAACTTTCCAACTTTATTCCCATCTGTATTCTCAAAGTCTTAACAGAGGGGTTTGTTCACATATCAGTCATCGTCTGATTTGTAGAACATTGTGTGGCAAAAATGTCCACTTTTTTTCTGGTTGTTGACTGTATTTTAAGCATTATAGAGTGATTTTTCAAGAGATATTCAAGATTGCCTCCTTGTCATCTATTGCCTCCAATATGTCAGTAAAAGGAAAATATAATGATGAACTTGACTTTACCCAATATTCAGGTTTCTGTTTTGGAAAATTATGCAAAATAGTGCATATTTTTGATTGTAACAGAGTAAATAGCTGCCCAAATGCAAGAAATCATTTGGGGAGGTGTCATGATCAATTTACTTTTATTCCTATTTTCCGAAGGCTTTTGCCGAAGAGTTTGTTCATATATCATTCTTAAAAGATTTTATAGTGGGATTTTATTTAGTTTTTTCTGGTTATTGACAGTATTGATAAGAAACAATGTCCAAAATCCTGCAGGTAAAAATACTTAAATCTTAAGTGTCGCCAAAATGAAACAAGAGTTTTGGAACTGGTTTTATCTGATGCTCAGATTCCTGTTTTGGAAATGTATGCAAATTTGTCCATGCTTAATGAGACTCTACCCCATTTGCACATTTACAAACAAAATGTCAGGAAAATCAGTTGGGGAGGTTCATCGTCATATCTGTTGGATTTCAGTACAAAGTCCAGTTCTGTATCATCAGTGTAGATCATGGGCAGCTCACCTTTGGAGCCCCAGGTGTCACCTCCAGGCTCTCTGCTCCAGCCGGTCACCTGCCCCACCAGAGAGTACTGTTCTGGGACCCGGAAGAGCTGTTCGCTAGCCGGGCTCCCTGTTTCCCCTCGTCTCTCACTTAGTACCGGGGAGTTGTTGTCATAAGGAGACACTTCACCACTGGACGCCTTGTTAGAGTCACTAGATGACCGTCGCTCGCTGAGGTTGAAGGTCTCCTCTGCTTGCAACAGGTCAGGACTCCTGTAGGGGGAAAATATGAGAATGAAAGGGTGGAAGATAGAAGGAGATTAAAAAGCACAAGACTGCATGGGTGATTGTAACTCACTGTGATGCTTTTCTCCTCAGAAGGTAGTCAACCACATCTGGATCAGTTTCCAAAAGGCTCATCAAAACCTCATTTTGCAAATCAGGAGGCACCTAAAACACATATTTCCACATTAATTACAAGTTCTAGATCATTAAAACACACTTTTTCCTATTTCTACCAACAAGAAATGAGCAGTTTCTTGTTTGTTCAAGGATCCATGGCCAATACAATGTGAAGAAACAATGAGAAAGTTGGAGATCTGCCTTGTTACCTTCGGTTCCACTGCAATTCTCAATCTAATCTCCTAATTATCAGATTTTAATGCTTATTTGACAGATTAAGATGGAGAACATGGTCCAAAAAGCCAAATAATTCCCATCCTCAAACGTTTTGAAAGTACAAAATTCCTATCAGATTTTTTAACAAATTCAGACATAAGCAGGTTACAAAACAACTTTCAGATGTCATTCACAGAACTTGAGCTGCCTACGAATCTGTTTTTACTCACTAAGACTGAGCAAGTCAGTCCCAATTCACTGTATGCGATTAATAACTCCTCATTGGCTTACAGCAGGAATGTAAGCCTCGGGGGAACAGCAGTGGCAGATTACAAAACATTACGGTTTAAGGTTTCAGACCTGAAATGACCCAAACATGACTGTGTTCCTCTTTGAGGATCCCAGAAACAGAAAAGAACAAAAGCAACTGATGAGGCAGTAAACTGTGCCAAAGGATTTCACGCTTCAGTGTTCTATTCTGTTTTTATTTTGGAAAGAACAAGTTCAAGTATCTGGATGAAAAGTTCTTGATGTCACTGTCAGCTAACAGGCTTGACTGCCTTTGTACTTTATTGTTACATTAAGACTTCAGAAGTGATTCTCCCCACAACACTCTTCATCTTTCGCCTCTGTGGAGTCTTTTCCTGCCTCTTCTGTCTTGCTGCTAAACCAGGCTCAGCTCTACTTTCATTAACTAAGACACAAGCATTGTCTGCTAAGCCACGGAGGATTGTCTTACTTTAAGCCTACACAGGAATGTGAGAGGGCAGTGTGCATCGGAAAAGAAAAAGGATAAAAGGTGGAAAACACACAATGACTGACCATGAAGAGTGTATGGTAGCTAGCGATCATCCTCTGCAGCACAGCGATGACAGCAGTGCTCTCTTCGGCCCTGGCTGAGCTCTGGACGCTGAACTCCTTGTCGGAGCTCTTCTGTTTGTGGAGCAGGTTGGGGCCGAAGATGGTGGCAAGGTTTAGAGATGTCATCTTGTTCCCTGTGATCTGAAATTAGGACACATAAACGTACAATCCCCGTCAATGCTCAATTATCAGACTGCTTCTTCCGCTCTTTTCCTAGTTGTTTCTGATCCAACAGGTTTACTTATAAAATCAAATTAACTTGTCTGTAATTAGCATGCCTGCTATGAAAGTGCTGCCTTCCATCCATCCATCCACTAGCTATACCACCTTAATCGCGTAAAGGGTCACAAAACTGTTGCGGATCCCAGCTGACATTGAGCGAGAAATGGAGTGCACCCTGGATAGGTCACCAGTCCACTACAGGGACAAGACAAACTTGCTGATTCAAAGTCATTGAAATGGTTATTGTGTTTACCATGTTAATTTAGTATGCTGGGGTCACAACACTTAATAATTTGCACTAATCAAAAGATATAAGTGATTGGTTTGTGGCCAAAGACCTGCAAAGCAAAACTATGTGTCAAACCAGATGATGCTACTAGATTTGTGTATGTTGTCTGTGTTTAACCGGCAGAACAGGAAAAATATTGTAATTTTTTGCCCATAATTGGCATTCATTTTTCATTTTCAAAATTGGAAGTTGTAACGCAAAACTGCCCTTCATCTTGCAAAATCTGCATTGTAAGGAACCAGGAACCATTTTCCTTCCTTAAGTAAGTCCCTGTACGGTCATTGATTAAATCCCTAGAAACTCATCAGAGTTATCAAAGTTACATATTTAGAAGTTGCTTTTCCATGAAAATGATCTCTTCCTGCCTTAAAATTGATCAGATGTAACTCAACACTGTTGCCTCCTCTGGAATATCCAGATCCAAAAAGTCCCTGCCTCTCTCTCTTCATCCACCGTCTCCTACTTGCTGCAGCTCGAGCACACCAGCTCACCTACAACTTTGTTCAAACAAGTTAATCTATTCTGCTTTCTGAGATTGTCATCAGATTCAAGTTGGAAATGCTCAGCAGTGGTGTTGCTTTTTTTTAACTCATGGTGTGTCTTCCATCATAAAAAACAACATATGGACATGGTTAAAAACTTGATCTTTACCAGAAGCAGCCTTAGAGAAAACTGTAGACAAAGTACTGTTGAGATGAGCCGTCTGTAGAGTTATTCATTCTTTTTCTGTCTAACTCTTCCTTGATTCCCTTTCTCCTCCAGTTTCCTCTTACGTCTCCCACCCATCCTTTCAAGCTGATTTTCTTACTTCTCCTTTCCAACATCCACACGTCTCATCCCGTCCCCCTCTCTCTTTTTGTCACTTAGAGCAAAAGATGGATCAAAATTGGCATCATGGGGTTTATTAACGCAAGAAAGTGCTGGAGTGTACGACAGCTGCCACTGTTTCTGCTAGATTTGGGTGATGGTGCATATCCCATGACACAATTAGCATTTAAAATTGCAAAGCCTGCAGAGCTTGGACAGCTTTTAAAGTTATAAATTCTCTGTTCGAACTCTTGCCCATTTTCCTCCCTTTCCTCTCCCAGTCCCAGCGGAGAGATGGGAGTCGCAAACAGCCAAAAAGTACTGACGTGTTGTCCCAGCCCAGTGTGAAACAGTCGGCCTGACTGTCACAGTCTCAGATACAGATAGTGGAGCCATGAAGCCGTGAAGGGAAAAACGCACACACATCAATGTTGGAGTCCTTTCTCATGTATACACACAGAGACAACAAAACACACTTCCATCTGAGCACACTCATGCCAGAAACACTCTACGCTTGTCTTTCACACGTACAGTATGGACTTGAACAAGACACACACTCCCTTGGCAAAAATGGTGAAAGTATACTCTGACGTACATTTATGAGTCCATTGTTTGTGAATTAAAGTTGGTAGGTATATGTAGGAAGATGGAGAAAGAGTGTTTGGTTCACATGTTTTCCTGAAAAAGAAGTGTATAACCCTATTGTGAAGTAAGAATAAACTACATAATGAAATGCAGCGCATTTACGTACAAACCAAAACATAAGACAGGGATTGAGGTTCAGCAAAACCGATAAACTGCAGAAGATGATTTCAGAGGGCTAAAACAACAAAGGCGTGATCACTTTTTGTATGGCAGTTGGAGCGAGGGATGGAGAGAAAGCTGAGATTTGAGGATTATAGTGGGATGTAGTGGAATGAGGATTGAGTTGACCATAATTAAAACTGGGGGCAAGTTTATGTTGGGCCTCGCTTGTAAACAACAGGATAAAAGGATGAATGCAAGGATGCAAGAACAAAGGCAATGTGGCATCAACAGGTAGTTATTCATGACAGCTGCAATTTGAACCAACTTTAATTGATTAAGAGCAGCTTAACTGAGGGAATTATGATCATTTAGTCAAAAGAAAATGAAGGAATGAATTAATAGTTCGAGTCAGGAACATCTGAATTTGTGTGGACTTTTATTGATGATGCCCAGGTATGTTTGTTGAGTACCTCTGACAAAGCCATAGGCAATCTGCTGCTGTTACAGCTTCGACTTATCTGGTTCAGCTTTTCACAAAATCTTTGGACCTGATTACAGAAGTTTTTTTCCCAATTAGTCCACAAAACAGTTGGGATAGTCAGGTGCTGAACTTGGGTGATGAAGTCTGGCTCACAGCTCATCCACAAGGTTTTGGATGAGGTTGAGGTCAATGTTCTGACAAGTTCTCCCATGTCAAAGTCAAACTTAGGGCTTTGTCTGGTTGACAACATGCAAGAAAATGGTAAAAAAATGTCAATCAAAGTGTTTCCCAAAGCGCAAGATGAAGTCCTCAAATGTCTTGTTTTTGTCCACAACCCAAAGACATTTCATTTACTGTCATAAACAAGGAAAGACATCAGAAAATATTCAAATTTAAAAAGCTGGAAGCAGAGAATTTTCACCTGACTAATCACATTTTGCAGCTTTATTATGCACCATTAAGTTGTCAACCGTTAGATTCTCTAAATGGCTTAGAGCAAACCATAATAAAGGTCAGTTGTGGATTTTTGCCCATACAGTGGATCCTGCAATCCCTTAAAGCAAGTTCCATACCCCCATCAAGGGTAGCACTGTCTTGTCTGTAGTAATACTTACCGTATTGTATTCCAGTGTTGACCCATGGCTTTATTATATCCCTGAAGAATTTGTTTTAGATTGCAATCATTCTGAGCAGCGCCAGAGAATATTTCCAAGTTAAATACCCTCATGCTACTCCAGGTATTTGAAGAAGACAGAGAAATATTTACTTAGTTTGCCAGACTTCCCCAAGTTAAGGTGTTTTCTGGTGTTTAGAGAAGTTGTTTCTTTGTAGAGGCAGTAAAAGTGGACTGCTAGCTTCATCTTCCAGAGTGCAGATTTGGAGTAAATGCAGTCGTTAACATTATCGTAGATGCTATCGTCATTGGAGCAATCTTACATCAGTGTTTGTGCTACTTCAAGCACTGCTTCCTATCTCTTCTCTGGTAATTTCCTCCCAATGAGGGGGAACCGAAAGCTGCCCACAAGCTGTTTTCAGGCACAAATGTTTTCCTCATGTTTGCTGCTCACCTCCTGTCCTTCTTTGTCCTGCTGGTCGTGGGCATGGTCGGCCACGGTAGACAGGAACTCCAGGAGGCGGTGAAGGGTGTCGCTGTTGCATGCTGGGAGCAGGTAGACCAGGAGCTGAGTGACACTCTGCTGCTCGTCAGAGTCCAACACTGCAGCACAGATTAGGATGGAAAGGGTGAGAAAAGAGGAACTATAGCAAAGAAGCATAAAAGACAGGGAAGTGATGCTTACATGTGGTGTTAATGAAGGCCGTGTAGAGTTCCTTGGTGAGAAGAGGGTCAGGCATGTCTCTGAGGAACTCCTTCAGCAGAGCAGCCACATCATGAACGCTGTGCTCCTCGTCCAGCTGGACATCGATACCGCGATCAAACTCCTCACGTAGCTGAGAAACAAGACGGAAAAGGAGAAAGAGAGGAAGAGGGGGATTCAGAAACATCCCACACACTTAACAATGCACATTATATTCCAAGTAGCACACACAACTGCTCACACTCCCTTCCTGCTGGTCCTCCTGGCAGATTCAAACTCGTTTTACCAGTATGGATTGTAATCTTTGCAACCCTTGGATGACTTCCAGAGAATTACAACGCCTTATGTACCAGTTTTCACGTTAATAAATCCTTATTTCACAGTAAGCTCACATTGGTGGCAAATGTATAAATGCTGACATTGGACAGTATCAACACAGACCAGCACAGAATGCAAAATGGAGATTTATTTTACACTTGCCACACATAATATACAGATGTGTGAATACAAACCATTTAATTCAGTGAGTTTATAATAAAGGCAAAGTCTTATAAACATACAAAGAGGCAATATGGTACCTGTAAGTGTTATTGTTCTATTTATTTAGGTGTGTAAATGGTAAAAATAATGAATTGAAAGATCTTTGAACACATCATTTGGCTCCATTTTCACACACTTTCCACATAGTTGCAGACAAAGTTGAGAGAACAATACTGCAGTTTACAGGCAGAATACAGTAGATCAGTGTATCCGTGATTAAAAGAATCGCTTTCATCATTACCAGGCCACTGCAACTGATTTTGAACTGATATATACGAGTGCAGTTCTGTGAGTCCTTAAAAAGTGTAATATCAGTCACATTAACTTTATGCCTTCAGATGACTTAGAGTGTTTGAAGTCTCTGAACCCTGAGCAGTTTCTGGGCGTTTTTTTGCTGCTGTTGCATATTTATTCATTGTGGACTCAGTGATTTATTGCTACCAGCAGCAGAGGCAATATTATCCCAAATTTTAGTTCTTGATACGCTCCAAAAGCACTTCATTCTACATTTCCCCTAATGCATCTCTTGGGTTTTCTTCATTAGATTTGCCTTGCATTACAAATGTCCACAGCTTGTTTGGCTGCTGTCACATTGTAACTCACTGTTGGCTCATTTTTACGGCAATATAAAGTCCTGCACCTCTATGGAAACAGCACAACCATAACTCGAAACAGAGAGAACTCAAAAACCTACATTGTGTAATATACCAAAGTAATTTTGCCATAAATTATATAAAAAGTTTTTTTTACAGAATCAGATTAGTGCAGGTGTTTTATTTTTGGTGATTTAAAAAACAAGCGACTTTATAAAGTAACTTTGATAAAATATGACAATTTGAAGCTTAGATTTGGGTAATTTATCCAACAGAACAGTGCATCACAGATAAGCAACTCAAGAACCATCGGAAAGTTAAATTCTGAGTTAAATCTTGGTGACTATTTCTAGATAGCATGTTTTTCATATCCATTTTGGGGTTTTAGAGTTCAGAGGGTTAAAGAGGGCTGGTGGTGTCCATGAGAACATGAGCAGTAAAGTGCTGACTCATAATTGTTAATAATAATTTAGTTAAAATTAGAAGACCCTAACCCCAGTGTTGTACATAAACGCGTTCAATGAAAGGCGTTCACTGAACGCGTTCATATTTTCGGTGAACGCTGAGCTGAACTGATCAGTTTTCAAATAATGAGCGTGAACGCGAATGCGCTCACTCTCGCGAGAATGAGCGGCACCCACTGTTCACATTTGTGTTTATTTAAAAACTCTCGTGACAGAAAGTGGTTTTCTGGTTTTACGACAGTATGGCAAACACTGATGACAGTCCAGCATGTCTAGTGCCGCAGCAAGTTTAACAGAAGAGCTAGCAAAGTTTTATGAATTAATGAATGAAGACACAGACAGCAAGAACCTCACATTTTTATGCAAACTGTGCCCACCTGGTCTGAAAAAACAAGTGCGAATGTCAGACTGACGTTCGCACTTAGTTCTATTGAGTAACATAGTGCCTTATCTATTTTAAAAATGTAACAAACGAACGTGAACTAGTTCATTTTTAGGACTGTGAACTTAGTTCAGATTTTTAAAAAGTGAACTATGAACGTGAACTAGTTAATTTTCATATGTGGGAACTGAACTTTGAGCTAGTTCTTTTTAAGCATGAACTGGCTCAACACTGCCTAACCCTACCCCTAAGGGAGCATGGAAGATCAAACTTTATTTTGTGTTGAAATTATGTCTGATTTAATTGTGTTTTCTGTTAGTCTTTTGGGAATTCATGTGCATCTTTTTTGTAAAAGCGAAGATAATTAGTTAAATAATGTATTTTTGTACCTATTAAAGCAGAACGATCCAGGAACTGTACAGTTATGCAAGTCGTAGTGTTATCGGAATATCCAACAATGTTATCACATTCCAGATTTCTTCATATCATGCAGTACTAATCCTTTCTTACATAGACTGCTCCCTTTAGCTTTCAAACTCTGGATTATGAAGTAAATATATAATGTGATTCGTAAACACTGTGACCTGTTGAACTGAATCAGTTACATCCCATATAAAGTCTTGATCGATTTACCAACTAGATAAACTTATTATGTTGTTCTATATGACGCATTTTACCATGATCTTCCATTTCATGAAGTGCATTCGCTTCGTATGACATTCACAAAGGCAGTTTTTATTCAAACAACACTCCTCTGCTTCACTGTAATGCAAACTGGAAGGTCATGGAAGTGTGCTTTGTGTCTTCTAGTGAATGAATAACCTTCCCTCCCCTCAACAGCCAATAAGTGTCTCCAGTTGTCTGTAACTGCTCCAAGTGGAAGTTGGCGTGGTGAAAACACACAACACAAAAGATTTTGTAAAAACTCAGCTGCCCACACTGATCGCTCCATTAAGTTTAACCCTGATTTATGCATTCTTTGACTCGAGGCAAAGGTGTCAGATAATGAAAGGTGTAGGAGTGAGTGGAATGACTTAATATTTGCTTGAATAACGAAAACAGCAATAGGAGCCACTCTGCTGGATGTGTGGATTTCTCAGGATTACTAAAGAGGTGTGTCTTGTGTGTTTCTCTCATAAACAGCTGAAGCTTTGGTGGCGTAAATGGCACATTTTGGCGTTGGTTATTGCACACACTATTCTTAGAGAAAAGGTTTTGTTTACTGGTGGATCGAAAAGAATGTGTGAAAACCATTTAGCACAAGAATTTCACTTTTGTTGCTTTGTTGTTGGGAAACTTAAACACAAGAGATTAGTCAATGGTTTGATGAGGATGAAAACAACAGAACTGAGCACAAAAACTGAGCAATACCCACTTGTCGAACTCTCTTCTTAGAACTTCCCACTCTAAAGATCCCTACAGTCTGCAAACCTGAGTGGAAAAAGGGAAAAAACTGTGATTAACAGAGCAGAAAGAGGAGAAAAATGCAAACCGGAGGTTCATTTAAGATGTTCAGAGTAGTTAAGAAAGCCGCTCACCATATTTCTCGATGTGCTGACAGCAACTGTCGACCACCCGGGGCACCTGACGGTAAATGGGATTGAGGCTCAGCCTTTTGTCCCTGTGCTTCTCCTTTTTGCTTGGCGTTTCGGCCGGCAGGGAGAGCTGCAGCGCCTCGAGCAGGCGGGACTGGTTGTCGTCCAGGTCCGTGATGGAGTCCACCGACATGCCTCCCTGGAACAATCAAGCATTTCTTTAAAAAAAAAACACAACCAGCTGCGTTAAAGCACAGAAAAATAGGGGACTTGTAATGTCTTACCCTCCTGCGAGCTCGTGGTGCAGCTTCAGGGGTGTTCGGTGATGTCGACTCGTTGGCTGTTTCCGATGTGGAACTCAGTGAGGAGTTGCTGCTGGACAACTCCTTGTTGGATGGCCGCTTGGTGGCAAACTGCAGAGTACATGATGCAAGATTCAGCGTTTTCTCCATTACTAATAGTTCAAAAAACGGAGTATTTGTCCCTGAAACAACTAAAACTGAAGCCAGGAATGAAATGGGACCTGTAAAATGGACGAGACGAGGTCTGAAGGGTCTTTGTGCTCCTCCCGCTGTGGAGGGTCCTGACGATAACCATCCTGACGCTGCCTGTGTGTTCTGTCATTAGCGATGACCTGGGAGAGGGGTATGCTGAAGGCCTGGGGTATGCATTCTGTGAAAAAGAAGAGACAAGTAAGAAATTATATTGTAGCTTATTACAAAGAAAATGCTAAATTTAGTTACACAAAATCCAATTAAACTCTTTATCACCTCCCCTGCAGCTTCCCTTTTTACACACATGCAATAAAAGCATCACAAACCTTATGGCACTACTAAACTACAAGCACTACTACATCTGTTTTCCGAAATAAGACATCATAGAGAAGAAAAGACCTGACGTAAATCTGGCTACGACAACCCACTAATTCTTTAACCAAAATAACACAACTTTGAAGGCTCGCACCCACAAGCAAAGGTCATTTTTAGAAGCTCTGACACATGTAAATACCCGCTTGCTCTTACTCCTTTGTTCCTTTTTTTCCCCCTAATTCTAAAGTATGGAAGAAAGACGGTTTGTTTTGGCAACACGCTGCAAGAGCTAAAGAGGTTTTTGCAAAAAAAAAAATCTGGTGGAGCAAAGACGAGGTAATTAACTTAGGATACACTAATGAAAACTGGTGCTGTGCTTCTCATGTATGCACACATGCAAGCACTGAAATATGTGCAGGGATCACTTCAGAGCACAATGATGTCATCCTGGGCCATCGCAGGCTATATATTCCATTATACACAATCCCGAAGCCAGCAGCTGAGGAAAAAATGTCCAGCTGTGCAGAGTGTAAGAAAAAAAATGAAAAAAAGAGGCAAAGGAAGACTGAGTGAAAGAGAGCAAGCAAAATGCATTCCACAACCACAAGTGAAGGTCTGTGGTTTATGAACAACATGACCACTAACACTGTGACACAACGAATTTGCTCTGCAGCCTCACAGCGTTAACAGAGCTTACATAACCCACACAACACACACAATCTCAGCTGCACATGCGTGTCCATCTGAAACGGTATTTCACACACGCGTCAACAGCCGAACCACATTCATCAAGCCACGTCAGATTTTCATAAATCTACATTTTCCAGGCCTGCAGTGTCTCAGGAACAACAGGTTTGGTTTTCAGCATTTGGTTTTCTCATTTGTGTCCATGTTTACATAAACTTGACATCCTCTCAGTTCATCGAGAAATCATCTCACAGCCTCAGGAAATAATCGGAATCTTGTTGGTTTTTTTTTTCTTTTTTTGATGTGCAGAAATGGAGGTGCCAAAAGGTACTTAAGCCCAATTAGTAAATCTGTGTTTTAACTGACAGCTTGCTTAACACTATCTGAGGTAAAAACTCAGCCTTTAGCAAAGCAGATTATAGCAGCTATTAAACCATTTTTGCAAATAAAGTTTGGCTTAGGCCTGATCATAACACATGTACAGCTTAGCTAACCGCAGCAGCCAGCATTTTCTTCTAGTGTCTCTCTTGCAAAGAAAAGGCTAAGCCCACTTCAAAGTGAAATACAGGGACTGGTATTTATGGACCCCAAGAGAAAATTAAACTCAGAATCCTTTTGCAAGTTAAGGCCACAGGTACATCTGAGCCTTCTGTGCTCTGTAGGGGTAAAGACAGGCATGCAGTGGAGGAGGAACCCACCTACTCTCTGTTTACATTCTCAGCTTTACCCTGACATAAATCTTAAATGGACGACTGGACAACAACATGATTGTTTTTCTCATCGACTACAGATCACATGCAACTCGACAATGTATTTACAGTTGCGACAGCTGTCATCGACAATTGTGTATTGGCGAAAGCATGCGTAGTATTTTCAGAGGAAGCAGCTGTAGCATAGAAGGCGTGCCATCATTCCAATTCAAATCTGTCAAAGTGGACATTGCACTGACCAAAGCTCCATTAAAAAAAAAGTGTATGAAAAACTTGCATTTTTGATTAGCGATTGGTGGTATGGCCTTTTATTTCTGTAGGTAGGGTTGATTTCACTGGGTCTTGGCCTTTTGAAAGGGTTTAGTTTGCATTTGTGTGCAGAGGATATGTCATATTTTATTTCTCAAAGCCTTTCAAGACAGTTGTTCATATTGGTGCAGCTTCACCTGACTTATCTGCTAAAACTTTTCTAACTACTCTTCATCACCCTGCATGAGCAGCAGCAAACGGTTACATCCTAGTACCTTGGATGGATGGATTGATGGATTGATGGATGGATGGATGGATGGATGGATGGATGGATGGATGGATGGATGGATGGATGGATGGATGGATGGATGGATGGATGGATGGATGGATGGGAGTTAGGAGGAATCAGGCACTGCCAATCTGGCGATGACTGGAGCCAGGACACAGGGCTCTTCAGGAAATGTATGGGTGTTTTCACATAGGATTTGTCCGTCTTTCTACACAGTTTTTTTCCAACTGTTTATCAACTAATCATTTACTTTTGTCCACCATGTTTCTGCATCTATGATGCCAACAACTTGGCAAGCCATGTACCAAAATTTTTACCAACTCTTCAAGCTGTTGCTTAGACTTGAGGGACTATTCACATAAATTTTCCCAACATTTCAACATGACATGAATATATAAGCTCCAAAAACACTGGATCCTCAACTTTAATGCAGCTGAAAATGCATCTTTCATTTCATCCTTCTTTCTGGGTAGCATCCAGTTTTGACTTTGTACTTTTGCTTCAGATAGCCTTAAAATCCTGTGGCACAACATTGCAAGCTCTGCAAAATCGTCAGTGGTTTAAGCATGGCAGCCGATCAGAATCTAGTGGACGTGTATGTATCTTCTTTGTAAGATAAAGAGATAAGCAGCTGCACTCTCACAAGTCTGATAAGAAAATCCCATTTTATTTTATGTGCTGTGTCTCTTTCCATTTGAGCTTCTTTGACGAACATCCTCATCTCTTTCTGCCAAATATGCTGCGCATATAGTACAGAGGCTGCTTATCATAGCTGGTCCCCTTTGCAAGAAGTCCCTCCACTTAAGCTAAATATAAACTGCTGAAGCCCAGTAAACAGAATTTGTGTTTTTATAACCTCAGTGTTCACCTGCCAGAGGGGTGGAGACCACAAACTGGTCCTCTGTCTCAGTGGCAGAAGATGGAAAGGGATGTGGTACAGTGAACAGATGGAGAGAGAAAACCGTATGAAGTGGCAAAATCGTGTGAAAACAACTTGGCATACCTTTGTCTTTACTCTTCTCTTTTGCTAGAGAGTCCAACTTCCTCCTCAGTGACTTTTTCCTCTTCTGTCCATCTGTGCCGGAGGGGAAAGGGGAAAAAAAAACAAATAAATAAATCATCTGAAACAAATGGTTCCCATATCTGCTGTATCTTATCTGGCTTATTATATTTAATAAGCTTATGTCAGGAATGCAGACGTAAATTAACCACAGGGGGAATGCTGTCCGTGAACTTAAATCCAGTTAACTGAACCGTCAGACAGGGTCAGCTGGGGTAGCAGTCAGAAGAAAAAAATTACTGCCAAAACACATTCAGTCACTTACACTGTTTATCTAACTAACCGATATGTGTTAGGATTTTATTACTTTACTAGACACTGGTGAATATTGCACTTTGCAATGCCATACATGGGCATTTATAGACATTCCTGACCTGATTTCTTGAAGAATACCCCAACCTACATCAACCCGACTGATTAAATATGAATAAAAGTAATACCTGAGTGGATAATAAGAAACGGACAGAAGAACTGCCAAAAGTCTCCCAAATTACGTTGAGTACTTGGAGGAAAATGTAACAATAATTATTGTAAACCCCCACTGTGAGCCTTGGTTTGGAAGGGGATTAGTGCACTTTGCATACTTCAAGTACATCTGATGTGCTGTTATTCCAAAGATCCCACAAAAAAAAACATTGCAAACAATCACATTCGGTGTTCTGCAAAGGATATTTATTGGTACAAGAGTGCATTACATCCAAGTCTCGGCCTGGAATGCACTGAAAGGAGGACACCACTTTGTCAGCTGTCAACTTGATGAATGACTCCTGAATCAGCTGATTAATGATCAGGAAACTGTGGAAACTGTGGCACACGCAACTTTCAAGTCTTGGAATCCTCACCTTACGCCAGGATGTCAGTTCATGGAAACATCAGCAACTTTTATTGTTATCATTCTGTCACTCTGCTATTTGTTTTCTTGGTGTCCAAAACCAACACTTTTTACACATCAGATCTTTCTGGACTTGTTCAGAGCCTTGATCTGTTGGTTTAACAACCTCAGTTTGAACCCCAGATGTTCCCTTCAGCTGTATCCAATGAGTCTCTTGTAGGGTTTAGGAAATTTTATCCAGCTCCCACAACGTGCTTGATGGTAGTGTTAGCTGCTTACGTCAGGGAGCAGGTTGAGTTTCCCCCATGTGTCTGACCGTCTCTGACAAATCTGAACAAGCTGCTGTTCTTCAATAATCAATTTATAACCTCTGCAGTGATGGATGAGAAATGTGTGTGTCTTTTTAAAGCTGTAAAGAAGCTTGGAGTGCAGGAGAAGAAGTGAAATATGACGGTGTATGGGAGAAAAATAGGTGGGAAACATTGAGGTTGGGGTGTGAGATACGAGGAGAAAGAAAGCAGATGTTGTGATGGAGGGCAGCAAGAGTGAGAAAGGAGAAGCAGAGATAGGAAATGGTTTGGATTTTTGACAGATGGCTCCCAAAGCCATACGGAAATCCCCCAAACCTCCACAACTCCCCAGTTCAACTCCCAACTAGTTGTGAAACTGCCTGATGAACCTTTACCGCCTTTTTGTTTCTCGTCACACCCTCATCCCATCCCTCTTTGTCTTTTCCAGCTCTGTCTTTCTTTAATCTGCTTATGGTTCTTGAAGAAACACTAGAAACATGACCCATGGCACTCAGATAAATATTAGAAACAGCGGGGCTGAAAAACACACATTAGCAGTGCTGAAATAGCACACACACACACTCTTACACAGTTGAAATATTTCTCTCCCTAGCACATGGCGGCCGTCAGGGGCTCTGGAATTCATAAGCAACACACACAAGTACGTATTAAATCATGGTGGGGAGAGGTTTAACCTTCAGCTGGAATGCAAGGCCCTGGATAATCCACTGGCTGCACTATACTGCTGCTATGGCACCCATTCCACTGCAATACAGTGCAGTGGAACAAACACTGCAAGAGCACGGACTGACTATCCTAATAACAAGACGTCATCTTTTGCTGGCAGTTCAAGTAAAATTGTGGTTTATGACTATTTGGGTCATAATTTTGGCTGGGAAACTGCAGAGATCTGGAAACAGTGCTGTAACAATTTTTAAAGGGTCAAGAAAGTGTTGCAAGGGTTGAAAACAAGCCAACAGTTGAGCCAAATTACCTAAAGCAGCGACTGCCAATATTAGGGTATGTACACCCAAAGGCATCATTAGACAAATCGATCATGTGAAATATTTCACAGGACAAAAAAGCAGCAAAAAATACATTTCAGCAACTTTTTTTTAAATTTTTGTTGTTTTATCTGATACTAGATATATAACTATTGTAGGGCTCTAAAAGCACTGAAATGAATGACTATTAGCAGAAACTCAGGAACTATTTGGTTGAACTGCAGGCTGTGTTTACACAAAGCAGCGAGGAGACAAGTATGGGTTTTGCATTACAAATTGGGAATGCAGACTTTGAATGATATGGGCATTTAACCAGTAAGAAAACTCTAATTAAGAATGTCTTTGAGCCGCATTAGGGGCAATGTAGAATCAAGTGCTTTTGTAGGGTGCTAAGTCGCTTAGTGCTCATTTAAAGACTCGCTCTGGTGAAAAGTGATGAATCAGTTTTTGGCTTGTTAACATATCCATATGCTATTTTTTATGGACCGGGAGACACATCATGAGCTAAATAAACAGTCAACACCATAGCTGAGCTTTTCCGCCTTAAAAGTGCAGTGACAGCCTCAAAAACAAGGATTGAGACTTCAAGGTTTCATATCTCATAAACCTAAGGAACCCTGGCAACTTGTGACTCCATGTTTTCTGTATCATTCTGTGTCATTTTCTGTATCATTTCTCCTCTTCAGAATTGGTTTCTGGTTCAACCATTTACAGCTGATTTACTCCAATATTACAACTTGACATTGTGCTGTGTGGGGTAGTTTTATAGTGTTTGAGTTGTAGGTGAGCTGGTGTGCTCAAGCTGCATTCTGTAATGGAGATATGGATAGAGAGGGAAGAAGGGACTTCATAGATGTCCACATTCCAGAGGTACAGGGTTAAATTAAGCCATTTCAATGCAGGAAAGGATTATTTTCATGGCGAAAAATTCTAAATATGTAACTTTAATACACAGAAATTAGTTTCTAGGGGTTTAATCACTGGCTGAAGAGGGGCTTCCCTGATCCCAGAGGAACTGACTTCTTGTGTCCCAGGAGAAAAGCTGCAAAAACACTACTCAAGTTGCATGAAAGCTGAATTTTACTCTAATGAAGTCCCATTTTTTCATATCTTGCTTTTTAGTGCACTGTGTTCCTACTTTACCAGATTTTGAAGGCTATTAATTTGTTACTTTGCCCACTTCTTTGCTTAAAATTGAGTGGGACTATGTATATTTTTTCTTCTATCTATAAACTGTGATGAATGTGGACATTTTTAGCATGGGCGAGCCCAGTGGAAAACCACCAATCCCAGCAGTTTCACTGCAGTGCTCTGCCCATGTGTGCTGGATGTGGATTAATTTGTCTAATTTTGTCATTTTCCAAAAGCTTATTTGCTTAATTATTTGGTTTACAAGTGTAAACACAGTTTGCAGATGGGGCCACAAGGACAAGTATAGCATGCTTTTCGCAAAATGTAGGACTTTTTAATAGTGGCGACTGGTGGGGTGAGTGCACTCAGCCTCAGCTCCAGCGGAAAGGGAGTCGCGTGTGAGGAGGGGAGGTCAGCAGATACCACGTCCAACAGGAAGCAACCGATCCCTATGTGAAGTGTGGTTTATATCTGAATTCATGTGTTGTCACAACTTCCCCAAACATGACTTCCCTTAAAGACACTTGAGGGATGGCAAGAGGATGTGGTCAGAGGCTGGAAAGTTTGCTTTACTTTATGGGACACTTGAAAGTATCTGCAAAGGCTTACACAGCAAACCTGAGTAGCAACACAGAGGAGTTCCGGAGTAAATAACAGACACATTTTGTCCCAGTTTAGAGTCACATAAATGTCAGGATCTTGAAAACGAGATGTTTTCTGAAGCAGTGAACCCCACCCATCCAAGGCATGAAAATTATGCAACTCAGGTCTGCAATTTGTGGAAAAAAAACATACCTTTTGGCATTGTTATCTGACATCCCAGGTCATAGTCTTGGTGCAAACGGGTGTAGGCGACTTCCTGAAGCCTGGCCCTCTCCAGCTCCGACAGGCTTTGGATGGCAACTGGCATCAAACGAACACTCCGCCCCGACAGGCTGCTCCAGGTGAAATCACCCTGAGAGGAGAAAGCAAGACCAAGACGGACATTAAATCAAAATGTCAGATAAGACTATCTAAACATAGAACTGACATTATCCCAGTATATTATTATACTGCTGTCTTTCATCCTTCTTTCTATTAACATAAAACTATTACAATTATAGTAACTTTTACAATTCATAGGCAGAGAAAAGGCCTATTAAAAGCCATGCAAAATGACTTGACCAGGGTCTTGATCACGTAAAGAGTAAAGCTGGAATGATTAATCAATTATTCATCCAGCCACCAACTATTTAGATAATCCATTCATAGGTTAGAGTAACTTTTTAGGAAGAAAAAATGTCCAAATTCTCTAATTGTAGTGGCTTAAATTTGAGTATTTCTGGTTTTGTTGCTTCTCTATGACAGTAAACTAAATATTTTTTCAGTTGTGGACAAATATGAATGTCATCTTGGGCTTTGGGAAACACTTTAGAACAGTTTATCACATTTTTCTGACAATTTCTGACCAAACCATTGATTTTTAATCAATAATCTAATTGGAGTGCTCGTGGAGTTTCATTACCTATATTAAGGTTCACTGGACTGAAGCATTAGCATTTGATGTAGCCTACATAGATACAGACAGATAACACATGCCTTGGGAAAGTCTTTCTCAAAGGAGCAACTGAGGACATATTTTGAAGTACTTCACCATCAAACATTACACAGATGGATTTGCAATATGCTCACCATACATAAACCATAAAGCATTAGGAGGAACACATTGCATATATGGGGAAGGAAATGTTGCTCGTACGGGGCCAGAGCATCTCATATATTCTCAATCCGCGATCAAGGTAGTGAATAGTGACGAATCGCTGGAATACCCGGAGACAGCGTTGATGAACATTGAGTCATCTGAATCTCTGGTCATGCATTCCTCTGTGTCTACTGAGAGAAGAGGTCAGGAAGAGGGAGAGGTTAAGAAAGAGAGAAGAGGAGGAGGACAGGAGACATCACTGCAATCTATCTAATGCCTTATCCAGACAGAGGGCTTACAAGTGTGCTCTAATGTGTCTGTGTTTATGGGCTCTTTTCTTGTGCTCTGCTGCAGAGGAAAACCATTTCACATCCATCTTGAAAATCAAATTTCATCTCTTGAGTGAGGTTTATTTTGAAAATCTGTGAAAATGTGGCGACTTTATGTCTAAATTCCCCTTCATATTTGGGCCTCTACTGAAAATTTTTCAGCTCTCTTGTTATTTGACCCAACTCAATGCAGTCATCATTCTGCCATGCGAGAAAAAACACACAATGTGCAACCTGCAGAGCCACCTGAGTGTGTGCATGAGCCAGTCACGAGTCCAACAAAGCAAGTCGCACATTGCTCCGCCGTTAATACAGCATTCTAGTTGTGTTTTTATGCGTGCGCAGCAGTGTGTGCCATTCCTTATCGCTGACTGAAGGAAACCCTTTTGGCTCCCGCTTGACCTCACACACAGCTTGACAGGGTGCGCACATGCACACGCCTGTACACAACAACACACAGCGGCAAAAAAAGAAAAGACAAACAGTTGGAGAAGTTAAATAAGAGGCCTCTCCTCGGTCGAGCTGGTTCCACCCAGCGGGATTTCTGAAGGGGATGGATGAGCTTCGGTTCTTCAGTGTCAACCTATGAAACCTGTGGAATGCTGACAGACGAGCGATTGGGGGAGACTAAATCCTGGTATCACTGCTGGATGCTGGCCGGTGTGGCCTGCAATTCAAGATTACAAACCATTCTAAAGTCAACCTGAATGATTGAACTATACTATTTGTAGGGGTTAAAAGTGGACACCACATCTGCAATTTATTCACTGCATGTTCATCCAAGGATCAGTTCTAATCCTTTTTTATTAAATATATTGTATTTTTGTCATCTACATACTCAGAAGATAAGATTGCACATAAAAATAGACTCTTATAGCTCTGGGTAACGTCTCACTACTGTTCTGGCGATCAGTCAAGATAGATTTTGTGCAAACCGAAGCAGTTGCACATGTATTTTTTGTAGTTTCACACACTGAAATCATTAGTGTCCTGTAAAGTGAGGAGTCTTTGAGACAAATGAACAGCAGGCATCACCCGAGGGTCTTTTTTTTCGTTTTATTTCATTTCAGCGGTTCATTTGGAAAGCATTCTTCTTTAGATTTTATGTAAATGCAGGATTTTTTCACTCGAAAAGAGCAAGAACAGTCACTTTTTCATGCCAAAAGTTGTAAAATTTTAAGTGTTTGAGCCTAAAAATACTGGAAAAAACAGCCATTATGTATTACAAAGACTCAACTCCATACAGGTCACTGAAAGCCCAAAGAAGAAAGCTATTTTCTTCAAGCTTCTGTCAAAAGGGAGAAGCACAAAAATTGCATCAAGTCAAGGGTAATTAAGACTTCATATGCTGGAAAAAGAAGAAAAATTTCAGTGTGATACAAAATATGTATAAAGTGCTGCTTTTCCACATTTGCTCTTCATTTAATAGAGCAAAAAGAAAAAAATACTGATTTATGAATCCATTTTTGAGGTGACGGCCAAGTTTACCAATCAAACATCCAAGGATTGGACTTCATGCTGTAAAGTCATTTTGTGTTCAATGAATAGAAAAGTTAAATTCAGGAACTCTGAAGTGATCAAGAGCTACTATTATATACACATACGCACCACGTAAGTGGAGCTAATGACCTGTAAAGCACACACACATGAGATTATCGCAATCGACATCTTTATATGATACAAAAAGCCACTGAGGTTAATGGGATGACATGCTACTGGACCATAAATCACATTTAAAATCCATGTCTCCAGACATTTACTGCACCTCCCACAAATGTAAAGCTAAAGCATCCATTATCTCCGATCTCAGTATGTTAGGAATGCTCAAGTAAAACTGTTTAAATAGTGTGTAGAGAGACGAATCTGCAGTCAGAACCCTTAAACATGTAGTGTTTGACTTCAAAATGTAGTCCTCTTCTGGTCGCAAATGGTGTTTTCTGCCACTTTGTTTCACTTAACCAAAGACTTAAGTGTGCAGCTTGCTGAGACATGTATGTTATGTAAAATATTACGTAAAGCCTTAATGCAAAGCTCCTATTAAGGATTGGATTTTGCAAATGCTGTGCTGCCGCCATTGTTTCTTCGTGCTCACATGTGACAGATGCTACGCTGGAAAGCTTAATGACTTGGCTGACCGGACTGGCACCGTGCAGTTAGATGACTAATGCCATTTGGACATACAGGCCACTGCAGCATGTGGTTTCTGCTCTATTTCAGACAAAAGGGACAAATGGCGCAAAAAGCCACAGGCAAAAAAAAGAGAATATGTCAGTTTCCGTGGCAACGCATACATACAGAAATCAAAAGGGGCCAGGAAGTGAAGGGAATATTACTATGGTAACGCACCTGGAAGTCGCACACACACACAAAAGCAGAGGGACTCTTGGTACTGTGACACGTTGATGGCATGACCACAATAGAAACACTCATATAACATGTTAATTAAACAGTTTTTCAGAATCTGTAATGGCACAGCGTCCTCTCTGGATCATTTGTGTCCTTGACAGCGCCGTGATACTCGATAATAAACAACACGTTGACTCCTCCTCCTTACTGTCGCTCAATATTCCATATACCAGAGAGACATCAGCGTGACTGCTTTCAGCCCGCAGCGCCGTGGCAACACATCGACAGAACCGTTGTTGTTATTGGTTCCTCATCTGTCACATTCGTGTAACTATGCGTCTCCTGCATGTGTCATCGAAGCAATGTATGCACACACATGCCCTCGAGTGTTATTGGAAATATCCTTATTACAGCACTGTGAGGCAGCAAATGGAGACAATGACAAATCCCCGTCTCACGTTACAAAGCCTTTAATCCACTGCTTTGAGAAATTAACACGGGGAGAAAATCTTGCAAGACTCCAATGAGTTTTGTGCATGAAGAGAGTCTGTGTGTTGGACAGTAGCACGCTTTATTTTTGTGGTACTGTAAAAATCACACCAATCCAAACTTTGTTTCTATTCTGGTACAGCAATGTTACTCACCTATGATGATGTGCTAAAAATTAAGTCAGAGATCCACCATGACTAAGAAAATGTAACTGATAGCTGGAATGCTGACTTTTATAATTATATTAATGTGTCTGGATGGAAATTTAGTTTTGTAAAGATTAGTTTGAATTGCTAAAATAACATTAGCTGCAACATACATTTGACTTTAAATGGATAAGTCACATCTGACTCATAGATTTAGCTTTTTTGACCTCTCGTAAAAACATGGAATTTATTGACACGAGGAAAAAATCTTGAGACCAGCTGCTCTTTTGGTTGTTCTTTTTAGTAAAATAAACAAAATATGATTTCCACATTTTAAATTCTGCAGTACGATGGTTTTTGATTTTGGTTGATCGAATACCTGCTAATAATAAACCTGAGCTTTTCTTTTGTGCTAATTAGCAAATCTGAGCATGCTAATATGAGAAATATGGTTCCTCACCATCAGCATGTTGTCATTGTGAGCATGTTAGCATTCTAACACTGGTATTTGTGGATCATAACAGCTGCCTGCATGGCTGTACACTGGGTGCTTGATGTGCATTTGACTAAGTGGTTTCCTATGAAACCAATACAGGCTATTAGGTCTGGCCGATAAGACGATATCGATATGCACCGATGGTAAGACATTACATCAATAACAACAGCAATATTGTTCGATAGAATGTTCAATAGTTTCACTTAAATGCTATGGATGTCAACCACCATAGAAGCCAATAATCAAAAGGCAGGCCTCAGTTGCATGAACAAACCCCAACCACTCTTTCTTCTGGTTGCATAAATTGCCAATCATATCTCTGACAATTGAACCTTTCACCCTCGGCCTCCTTGTGGCTTCCACATAGGCTTCCTGAGGTGCACTATTCGGCAGCTATCTGGGCATCTTGTTCACCCCATCTGCACCAACAGATCTCCCCTGCTGTAGGAGGGCTTCTCAGTCTAAAAACACTTGACCCTTTTAGTGTTTACCTAAACGATGCACTCCCAGCAGCGTGCTCCCAGAGGAGACGGACTTGACGTTGGGGAGAATGCAGGGTCTAATGGTACCTGTAACAGTCCATCTAGTAGGAATCTTAATATGTTCTTAAGTCTATATGTTTTGCATTGTTGTGTTTACATGTTTCTTGATAAATAGGCTGAATGGTTAAATGATTATAAATGGGTCCATGAAAACTAGCAATAATTATCAATATCGAGAGGCTGCACCCTTCTTTAGTCATACAAACACCTGATTAGACCAACACTTTCACTCGTGGTTTGTCTGCTCCCAGATTTCAAACCAGACCAACATGGCGGCTCATTTGGAAACTGTCTCTTATACTACAAAAACACTTCATTGAAATGTGTTTCTGAAAACATCTGATGAAAGAAATTCATTTTACATCAGCAACAGTTAACTTAGAAGTTTTAGGGACTTTCCAGAAGCAGTAAGTTTTTCTGGATGCCCCTGATTTGCATAAAGCAGTCTAGACTTTAACTGAATGTAAATGAGGAGCAGCCAACATCTCTCAGAACAAAACATGGCACGACTGGAATGTCTACTGGCATAGACATTAAATGGGAAGCATAGAAATGATGCAACCTGTAGGCACGTACGCTCATCTCCTCTGCACGTGTTGGTGATAGATGAGAACAATGAGAATGAGGAAACATTATCTGTCTGAAGAGTATCTGTCTTTATAATCATGTTGTCAACAACACAACTACACGCGCACACATATTTGTAAATTGCTTTGTATAAGCTATGACAGAGGTTGACGTGTAGTGATACTACAGGAAGGCACCAGAGAGCCGGAAGACCACTTAGAGTGAAGATAACAACACTAAGGGAACATTTTTTTGTACTTCTGGTTTGTTTTCTTTCTCTTTAACGTTGCAGCTGGCTTTCAATGACCCTTGAGCAGAGTTTCTGTGCCACAACAGTGAACTAGAGGAATGCACAAGTATTTTTCAGCACTTCTTTTTTTTTTTCTTCATTTTTTTGTCTTTTACAGGTTGGCTTCACGCATGCATGTAATACATTGCTTTCGCTGACCTGGAACCTCCTCAAGGTTCACATCTGCTTGTAATTACTGCCCACCCTACAGCTTGTCAGCCAGTGCTGCTGGTGTACAGATGTGTGTGTGCACGTTTGCACATGTACCTGTCACACGCTAACAGTTTAGCAGGCATCTTCAACTGTTATGATGCCAATTGAGGCCAAATAACTACCTAACTATGGATTCCTGTGATCCACATGCAGCTTGTTGCATAACCCCAATGCGAAAGTAATTTAGCGCTATCAGGCTTATCATGAGTGGTAAAATGTGAGGTTATCAGTCTTGACTGTGGGAGGTCATGCAGATGGAGTATTCAGTGACGAAAACAACCTGTTATGGTTGTAAATGCGATTATCATACCATCCATTCCAGTGTAAAGAGAGGGTCAGCTGCTGTAATTTAGACATTACTGGTTGTGTCTGTATGCAGCTGGAACAGAAATCATTTACACTATTCATCACTAAAATGATCAGTAAATAAATGGAGAAATTAATGGTTTTGATGGTGACTTATTTATCAGTACAAATGCCAAATTAATCTTCCTTCCAGCTTCTTAAATGTGAGGATTTTCTGGTTTATTTAACCCTCTGAACCCAAAACAGTTTCTAGGCATTTTTTATGTTTTGATCTGATCAGATTTTTGCTCACTGTGGGCTCATTTTTCACTGTAATATAAAGCCCTGCACCTCTATGGAAACAGCACAACCGTGACTATCAGTAGAAAGAACTCAAGAATATCTTTAATACAGTATGACACCGTTATAATGCCATAAATCACAATAATAAGAAAAAACTGAAGTTGAATTTCTTTATGTAAATATTTTACAACAATTGGGAAAATCTTGTTCATGTTGATTCCAGGCGTCCACAGTTGTTACCAATACGAGAAAAAAACGTGTCTCTAGATATTATAAATGTTTTAGTACATTTTGTATTTGTTTGTATACTTGTGTCTTATTTGCTATGTGTAAACACAGCCTGCAGTTCAGCCTAGTTCAGCTACAAAGTTTCTGAATTTTTGTTGAAGGACTGCTGGTCACAGCTGATCCAGTCATTGTTGCAATGATGAGTGTAGATTTTTTTTAGTTTTTACAGTTTTGTTTGTGTACAGATTAGTAACTCTGGGATCATGAGAAACATTTTTTTCGGTTTCAAAGTTTCTGGCTCTGATAAATGGTGTAATTTTGGCAATTTTAGAAACATATAACATGCCTTTCAAACCTGTTGGTGGACTGTGGGGTTCAGAGGATTGAATGCAAATAGAAAATCATGCAATATCCGTAGAATCTGAGGATGCCACATTGAGCTCTGACATTTTTCACAAATGCCCAAGGGACTTATCAGTGGACGAAGTGTATAAGAATAGTGCAATGACTTTAATTTCACTTCTTTTCCAGATAGAAAATTGAATTATGAGGTCAAAAAAGGTCAAAAGGAAGATAATTACTCTAATGATGACAATGATAACTCTAATGATGACTACTGGTGTAAAAGGAACCACGTGTTAAAAAGTAACTCAAACCTGTTGCAAAAAATGCAGAAAGTTAGATTTCATCATCAGAAAGCCCCTTTTTCCACGCTAACATTCCATTTAAAGATCCAGAAAACTCTGTTTTGATCAGTTTTGGCCTTCAAGCCAAGTAGTAGATAGAAGGAAGTTGTAATTTGAAAATGACAGATTTATCATGACGATTACGTTCCTGAATAGAACATATGAAATTGCAATTGTAAGAATTTGACCCATTGTTTCATAAGGAGTTGAACTTATGTGGCATATAGTGGAATGTGCTGTAATAAAATACACCACCGTAAAAACCAGATGAGAACAAAATGTACTCACAAATTAGCAACGTTGCACAACTTTAAGACAGTTTCCTTCTTTTTTTCCAGCATGCAGAGGAGGACAATCTGTCCAACCTTTCCCTCTGAGAATCACATCCTCAAAACATCAGTGCTGTTTGCCTGAGCGGGTTGCAGCGATGCTTTATCTTATTTTCTAAAAGGAACCAAAATGTCAAACTTGGCAGAGCATAGCTGTCCAAACTATTTGTATGTTGGCGTCTGTACTTAATGCTCTTGATTTCACACAGTGTATTCACAATGACGCACAGCTTGATTTAGTTTAAGGAGTTTGTTCCGTCCCTCTGCACTCCCACTGGCCATGGAGTGGCAATGAATGAGCATTTGGGTGGTGCATGGCTTAATTAATTGTTCTCCATACCTGGGAAGGCGTGGATGATTATTAAAGGTGTGCATGGGTAGGCTAAAGCTTACCATGCTGTTGTGGCTGCTAATGCTTTTGCCAGTATCACTTAGATTTTTATTTAAAGTAATGGAATCCTAACATTTGTAAGTCCCCTGCCAGCAAAAGTCAATCATTTTTCACACTTTTCACAAAAGAACTCCCATTTTATTGGTTATTGATGAGCACAAATTGATTCATTTTAATTCATATTCCAGCTGTGAGGAGCCACCACAAATTAGTGAAGAAACACACCATTTCAAAATCAACTTTGAAGCACTTGGGTATCAGCTTTCACTGCATATTGTTTTTGTGTGTCTGCCTTTGCATTTAATGAGGCCTTGCTGGCTGAGTCACAAGAATGAGCAACTTGGTGGGTGTGCTCCAAATATCTACCACCACCACCCACCCTCGCCTCTCCAATCATTGGCAAGCACATCTAAAGCCTCGGGCGAACTTCAAACATTTTAAAGACAGATTAATATGAAAGGCCTGCAGCCATAATGAGGCCCGACCTTGAAGACTTGGGGGTCTTGCATAACGGTTACGTAAGCTGCAGAAAGCAAAGGAAATCAGGTATTGTCTCAACAACCGCGGTTGGTCGTCGGAGGGAGAAGTTGAGGTAATTTGTGGTGTTGTATCAGAGCAAATCCGAGCGACCACAGACTGCATCCAAAAGCTGTCAGGGTATTTCTCTGTCAGCTGTCACTGGCAGACGGTTGGAGACATTATACTCCTATTTGCAACATGGAAACGTATGCATACTAACCCCAAGTACTCAAACTCTACATTTGTGTGTGTTTTTGCACTTAAGGGAATTGAATTCTGTCTGCACGCCTGCAACCTTATCCCTCAATCCTTGCCAAAGTTACAACTTGTTTTTGTCTCCGTGGTTTCTGAGCATTGTGGGAGGTGAAACATCGCAGCTCAAGTGTGAAAGCTGCACATTTAAACGTCTATAATAATTCACTGATTGCACAGTAAGGAATGCCTCAAATGATACTGTGCACCATGCTGAAGTTTGATAGTTAGGTACAGTGCAGCTGCTCTTTAAACGCAAAGAAATCGTCCTCGCCCCTACTTTGCATTGCAAACCATTAATTTGTTTGTGAGGGATGCTGGGAAACCTTTCAAATTGTTTAGAGTGGTCCAGAAGCAAGAGTATCTCTGCTTTATTTCCTGTCTGCACTTTCTTCCATATATAATGTTGCAATTTTAGTAAAGGGGAGGTTTCAAAATCCAAATGTTTGTCCTCTCAGTTTTACAGTTTCAGTCGGCTCTTGTCGCTACAATCTAAAAAAAGTATCCTATTACTGACTCTATAGTCAATAGATATGAATTTAAATTGTAAAATGTATGTTCTACCTTACATTTTGGCTCTCACAAAACTTTTTAAGGTCCTTCTTTTGGTAGAGGTTGTGATTTGAAACAACATGAAACATTCAAGATTTGTTTCCCCCAACTTGTGCATCTTTTACCCATTGACTTCACCTTGTATTTTGTCTTCTACTGTCCTTCTTGGACACTCGTACTCTAACACAAATGCAGCCCTATCCGAGGAATGTGTGTAATCTCAGTGCGTGTAATCTCAACTGTATACAAGTCTGTAAATTCTCCTCCCATCCAGACAAGCCGGCCTAGCTAATAAAGCTGGTTAATCATTACTAATCCTGTGTGGAAAGCGAAGCATTTAGGCTGGTGAATCGTGTGTTTTAGCATAAATAAGTGGGAAAAATACAACTGTAGACTTGAACTGAGATGAAGTAATTGTGGAATAATGGACAGTCCTTGACCCTGGTTGCATGCATGTGTGTGCGTTTCTGGGAGTTCCTCCAGGCTTTCATGTGGGCTATCGAGTGATGTGAAACTCAAATTAAGGTCACAACTCAGCAGTAACCCAACCACTGCCAAATACAACTGAGCCAATGAGAAGTGCAGCCTTTGAACCACCGAAAGTGGGCATGATAGTACTCAATAGACACTACACGGAAAGATAATATGCACTGAAAACTCAAGTCCCTGCATGATTATTGTTTCTTGTTTTGATGATCACAGGAGATGAGTATGATTGAGCAAGTACATGCTGATTGTGGTTTGATAAACTGCAGACTAATTTAGTCATAATAGGTTTCAAGCTTTTGGGAAAATTGCTTTCTAATTGCTTCTCCTATCAAGGAACAACATCCCAAAAAAATAAGAGTGTCTCCCTCTAGATGCCATCATCCTCCATTTGGGCAGCTTTGCTAAAAAGCAAGAGCCACAGTGATATAAAATAATAACAGAACAAACTTTAGTAATTTAGCACTATCTTACAGAATCTTTAAGGGAAAGAAAAGAATAAAAAAAATAAAGTTCAAGCTAGTAACAAGTCTCATAACAAAATCATGATCCCTCACTGGCTTCCCAGCGGCCTTTTTTCTTAGTTGAAGATATTGTTGCACACTTGATGCAAACAGCAAATCTTCCCAAATATTGAAGCAATCCTTAGAAAACCAAAAAAACTAAGGCCAAGTACAGATAATCTGGTACAGTAGATGCCACTGATGCTGCAATGATTGTATGTTATAACTCTGGAACCAAAAGAGGTCAGCAGAGACATGTAAGCTTGACTGTATTGCAACTTTAAAGCAAGTATGGTTGTCTGGGATTAGATCTTGTCCAAAAACCTATAAACCACATGCACAAAACAAAACTCTCTCAGCCATTTCTGCTTTTACATAGGACTGCAGTTAATGGCCAATTTGTGGTATTTGTACCTTTGCTTTCCACAAAGGTTGCCTGGCCAAGACCAAGAAGGTCTGTGCTGCTCAAATTGAGATGTATGTTGCGATTGCTGAACTGGCTGCATTTGTTCAGAAGGTGCTACAGCCAAATGTGTAACTACCTTTAACATGTTGCTGCAAAGACCCTTGAGCTGTGTTTGATTATAGGGACAATCCAATGTGTCATTTCATCAAACCTTGACACCAACATTCGAATGTACAGATGATGCCTCTCCGCATCAATACTTCTCATCTCTTGCACTAATGTACTGTATTGTACATGTGTGGAATGCATCTATGTTGTCTTGGTCAGCATGTACTTAAGATTGTAATGTATATGAATCCATCTTAAGTTTTCAGGGGCCCAAGTTAATTTATTTAATTAACTTGTTTTGCTAGTTGCAGTCCAAAAATTCAAAGATAGCAGGGTAACTATGATAAAACATGAAGAAAATCTTTGCCTAAAAAAGGCCAAAGTATCAAATTTGTTGCTGATTAATTGTCTTGTAAATGACAAACCATTTTCGCTTTGTGACAGAAGAGTTTGCATGTCAGTCTTGTGGTTGACCACATGTACATTTTGTTGCTTGATTCATACCCTTGTATTAGTTTATTTACATGTCTCAACCTGCTATTTGCTAAATCAGCTAATGATCATCTATTTTGCAAGACATATATACAGAAATGTGACTATACTTGCATACAGTTGCCATCCCCTCTCAGTAACTCCACAAATATGCAATTAAGATCAAGAATGAAGTTGATATCAACTACTTATGCAATACAATGATAGATAACTGTTTAATTCAGCGTGCCTCCATTAACACAGACATTTATTACAAGTACTGTGTGTCTGGATGTGTGTGTGCGATTTATCAGTCAATCAGTCAAAATAGTTGCGTAAGGAGCCCCATGGGCATTAGGTTCCCATCGAACTTTTTGCAGTCTGAGCGTTCTATGCCAGCACCGTGAGAACAGGATCTCATGCACACACACACATGCACTTGGCTTCGTAGAAACCACTCCCAGAAAACACAGTGTGTCACTCCATCAATTCTGGAATGTTCTATAAAATAGATTTCGAGATTAGAACTGGCATCTGTGCCAAAAAAGCCGCTACGTGTCGGTCCTCAGATGCAAAGCAGGAATCCAATTCAACTCGCCTTCTTGTCTCTTTTTGGCCACATACTGGAATATTTTCAGTAGAAATCATGGTTGCATCCTCGTGCACATTAACATACACCTTGTAAATACCTTCAAGGCGGCTGAGAGCGTTCCGATGAACTAAATATTTCAGGAAAAAAGTTTGCATACCTCTTACACAACATCCAGACAACTTTGTCCCATTGCTTCCTGCTGTCCAGACAGACACATGACCACTACGGTTCTTGAAAAAACAAGAATAGGGGATGACTTCACTCAACCACACACAGTTATGATGCTTTCCAGAGGCCTGAAGGCATGTGCCAAAGCCCATAATAAATTGTATAAAGAATTTCTGGCAATTAATATCCAATTCCAAGCAGTTAGCCTCATTAATCTGTCATTTTTGTAACAGCTGCTGTCCTCGGAACACTTTTTTTTCTGTAGAGAGCCTTACATTTTTTACACTTGTCGAATTTCAACTTGATTTCACACAGAAATTTCAGTTAGAGTGGTTTTGCAACCATGGATTGGGCCTTGCCTAAGATGATTTCCCCACAGAAGGCTTCCAAACAGATAAACTCTTTTAAGGAAGTGGGGTTACAGCTGTCACTTGAGATAAGTCTTTCAATAGGATGTTCTTGAGTTAGTAAATGCAGTTTTCAGCGTCTTTTGCAAAGACAAATACCATTTTCACAGATCAGAGTGCATTTACTTTAACACCTCAGTGTTTATCTTTCATGGATGTAAGTGTGTGCAAGATTATAGGCTGATCCTATTAGGCAATAGTTAGTTATTCACACCAGTGGCACGAACGTGAGCAGACACAAGTACAGCACATTCCCTCGGTTTCCCCCCTTTCTGTGCTTCTTCCACCGTAACCATTTAACACAGCGGGATCAGAATAAAGTCCTCATAAGACTCTTTATTTTCCACGTGGGTGCCAGATTCCCCGGTTAATCCTTGTGAGGTAGTTAAAGAGCAGGGATTATAACATGCTGCTTTGCTCCTTCAGAATCCGGATGATGCTGATGATGAAGATGACAGAGCTAAAAGGCAGGGCTGTGGTCACTTTATGAGACACATGGCAGCATTTATGTTCGGCTTAAATGCAACGTGTGCGCACGCATGCAGCCGCACATGTGTCAGAGAGATTGCACATGTATGTTACATATGAAGAAAAGGGGGAAATAGTGTATATTTATTGGAAAAAAAACCTTTGCAGACATGCTTGCAAACGCCAAAATAGTCCTTTCCTGTGTGTCAATCCTTCATCGAGCTCACAAGCCGACTGTCTGTATTGTTTGGGTTTTTCCGTCTGTTTTCTTGTATTTTCGGCGACCCGTGACAATGTGATCAATGTGTTCCACTTTATCTTTGACCCCAAACAACTTAAGGGCCCCCTTTTTATAAACCCCGAGGCTCTTCCTGCAAGATGGAGGGCGGAGTCCGGACTGACTTTGCAGTTTTCCGACAGAGGCTGAGGGTCTTCCATGACTGGACTGGAATGTATGACCGACCTGAGACAAAGCAGATTTTAGCCTCCAGGGTTACTGATGGCTGCACAGCTAATGAGCATTTCCATCAGATGTGGCTCTTGTAACTGTTGCACAAGGACTGTTGTCTCTTTTTACACACTATCTTTCCATTCACTCTACACTTAAAACAACATTACAGTGTTCTATATATAATATATGATAACATACACATTATCCATTATCCAGGAAGCAATCATGCATCACTGCCTTCCAGTTGTGCAGTGCAGTTTTTGTATTTATGTACAAGAACATTAAGGAATATGTCAGTTTAAAACATGAGTTTACAAGAACATCTATCATATAATTATATAAGATGAAAATCTAATTAGAAGACTGGTGAAAATCATGATTTGCACCTTCCTCACATGTCCACGTGGAGCTTTTTATCTGCTAAAACACACATCACTGGCCAAAGAAGCAGCCAACACCGTGTACCGATGACACTGTGCAAGAGTATTAGTCTAAAACGTGGATAAACCAGACAATCTAATAAAGAAAACTGGTTTTAAAAAAAATCCAGTTTATGGGTTAAAACTACAATTTGCAACATACAACATATGCAGTTTTTAGACAACTAACAACTTTCAACAACCATAAGATTTTGTGGGAAGTTCTCATTACAAGATGGCTGTGTTGACTGTAAAAATGTGGTGTTTGTTATCTACTTGCAGCAGAAACTTCAAAATGTAAACACAAAATCCATGTAAAAATTGTCTGCTTTTTATAAAAATCCATGTTTTCTCCATAAAAACAGCATAAAACCTGAAAAACAATTAACCCTAAGTAAAATTGAACTTACATTGCCACAAATATGCTGAATTTGATCAGTAAGTAAGCTATTCAGGAATAATAAATCGGTGAATACAGCAGAAAACACTTCAGGAGTAATTAAATCAACAATTTCGAACCATCAGTCTTGTTTCAGTCCAGGAAGTTCTATCCAAGTGTAACTTCCTGGAGACTCTCGCCACACCCGTCGCTGCCCAGCGATGCTTTGTTCTCTCTGTACTCTGGATGTGACGGTGCATGTGTTTATGTGTGCGTGTGCTTGTGCACGTGTAGCGCAGGTCAGCGCCAGGTCACCTGCTCTATTATTGATTTCCTAGCGGAAAGAGAGCGAACACGGTGCCGCTGTCCTTCTCCGAAAACAGCAGCCAACCTCCGACTGACCGAAACATGTGTGCGAATGTGTGTCAGTAAAGAATGCAATAAAGTGTTAACAATAACGACGAGGTGTAGAAGACTTTAAACAGACACTGATAAGTGCTAATGGGGTGTTTAATGAACACAGTAAACTACTTATCACCTTCCCACTGGCACGGCTCTGTGAGAGACCATCCAAACTCCACCAAAGTCTGTTTCTCACTGGGTCTGTTTAGTGTAGCCTTGATTAGTGGTGAGAGTTGGGGAAGTAGAGCAACAAAGCGTGAACCACAAGGTTTAAATAAGACACAAGCAGCCAAAATTTGCTCCATGGTCCCTTGCTGACATTTTGAGTGAAAGTGAGAACTTTTACAAGAGGTAAGAGACTGAGTGATAAGAGGAGCTGAATTTTAGATTTGCCTTTTAACCTGTATCTTCTAAGAAATCACCTCTGTCTAGTATTACATGCTGCATAAAACTGCAAAAACTGTGACAGTGGAAGTGCCAATATTCCAAATCATCAACCTAACAAGTGATGCATTATATATGCACTGGAATCCAAGTTGAAATTATACATTTAAGTTTCTTGTAGCACAGCACAGATATAGAATGTAGTGACTATAACAGAGACAAAAGATGCATAATTTTAATTGCGAATAACTCAAACATTCCTATCAACTATTTCACAAAACTGTTATTGATACTAGCTGTTTGTTAATTATGATTAAATAAATTTTAGAGTAAGTAGTGAATTGAGGACGCTTTTTGTCAGTAAATCTAACAAGAAAAATGAAAAATGAAGAAAGATACAGAAGTTAATATAATAAGACAAGTCTTTTGAAAACACTGGTTGTGCTTTTTAGGCTGTCCAAATCTTCTGGTAAATGTTGTTATTTTAAGTAAAGTTGTACATATTCTGTTTGTTTGTCAGTCTTTAATCCAGTTATCTCACAACAACCTTGTTCAAAGATTCCAATGAAATCTTATGAAATTTTAGGTCACCTATTGAGGAACAAGTCATAAATGTTGGATCCCAATCCAAGTGCAAATGCAGGATTTTCATTTATTTTTTATTTGGTTAAAAATACATAAATAAGTAAACATAAAAAAATCTTCCTTGAACTATTGAGCTTAAACTGTTTGAACAAAAACAAATAAATATAAAATATTATCTAAAATATTAAATATATAAAAAATAAAAAGAGAACAGTGAGGTTTACATAAATATCTCAGTTTGATGTTTTCATAAAAGCAAAAATTATGAAAATAATAACAATAAAAACATTTGCTAAAACTAGAAAGACTGAGTCCTTTTAGCATGGGAAATGACTGTTGAAAAGATGGTGGTTCCTGGAACATATGCTGCTGACTTTGTTTCCTCATCCAGCACAAATTTGACCTTCGAGCAAACTCTATTTGAGATTGCGAAGAGATTAAGGAGAAACCAAAAACCGTTCTTTACCTTCAGCAGTCTGTTTGTTCTGCTCTTTTCCTGACCGCAAACACGAGACTTTTATCTGTCTTAAATATCACCATATCAGGGACAGATGGAGTAAACACACAATGGTGGTGTTTGGAGAAGTTCACGACCTGAAAGTGTCCCTTATCGAAAATGTGTTTTAAAAAAAAACACAATTTTTATAATAAGACAAAGTGTCAGCGACCTATGGTCAGTGTAAATATACTTGTATTTTTGTAGTGAAAGAAGCAAAATGCAAAGACAGTCTCTTTAAAGTGCAAAAATGAGCAGAATTAGCTTGATACTACAACAGCTTTCTTCAACCTTGAGGAAGAAACTGAAAGGCCAAACGTCAATGAATCTTTATTTATACCCACACAAGGCTGTGCACTGATGTAATTAATAAAAATAGACACTTATTTCCTCACGTCACTGGTGCTACTTTCTTCAAATCCAATTTCAGCTTCGCTCCCAGAGAGAAAACGAAGGAGGAAGGAGCGCGGGAGTAGTCGAGGCATATTAATAGAGAGTAATAGCCTGGAAGGTAAATAGTGAGTGCGCCTCAATGGAAATGGGCGTGTAGACTTGTTGATCCTCACATTCCAGTGGCAGCCTTGAGAGCAGCTAATCCAGCCTTAGCAAAAGGCCCCCTTGAACCCCGGGGTCACACTTCGTACCAGTCTGCTGCAAGCTGCGAGTTAAATGCATGAACACATCTCCATCCTGGATGCGCACACACACCCGCTGCAAGCATTCCCAATGCGCCAAATGTGTGTGTTATTCTCGTCACAAACATTTGTGTCATTCCCGGCATCATCGGCTCCGCGTCTGACATGTTGCCTCCATCGAGGCTCTCTGGGATGTCACCAGGCTGGATGTTTGAACTGTCTGTCCGCCAATCTGATTGATTCTATCAGCTAATCTGACTCCATATGTCTGTCTCTGTTGTTTTCTGCTCTGCATGCTTTGCAAACAAAATCAATGATCAATTGGGTGAGAAAATGAGGGCAGGTCACGTAGACATGCACACTAGTCATCATCAGATAATCTGTGACAGGCATCATGACAGAGTGAGAATGAAACTAGTTTTCACCTTGAGGCTACTTGTTCAGACTCATTTGTAAAAACATCTCAGTGAGCTGTTTTTGCAAAATCTGCATGTGCTGTGTTGTGTTACCTAAACTGATTCTTCAATATATTGCTACTATGTGAACCACAAGCACAATACATCCATCCACTGAGCAGCAGTTTGCTCAGAAGTGACATTAGGACTTTGGCTTTCACGAGTCAATGTGGTGTTGAGCCAGATCTGTATCATGAGAATGATAATTAAATCACCTCCATCGAAGCACTGTGTGCGTGTCTCGTGGATTATTCTGCTATTTGATACAAACAATGAGAGGGCGTGCAGTAAAAGGCCCAGATTGGTACATGAGCTTTTCCTCAGAGAACCACACATGTACCTTGTTAAAGCAAAAACACTCACAACACATTTTGCCCCTCTAACCTCCGGAGAGACACCGAAGCAGCAAAACAGATGACTTTGCGCTTGATGTCGTGATTCCGCGGCGACCTCGGCCTGACATTTATGACTTGTTGGCTTTTTTATGAAACTTCCAGGAAATTTTCCCTTTTTTCTTCCTTTTTTTTAAACTGCAGCCCGAAGTCTGCAAGCCTCCCTCGTCAGATGTGATGCAAATACACAAGTTATTGATGCTAAAATGTTGCAAAGCCGTTGCTGAGATTTAACAGCTTCGGCTAACTTTGGTATGGCAGTGTTGCGAGGGTCATCCGCAGAGCAACAGCTGTCTGAGGTGCTGAAAACATGAGCGGGGGATCTCTCCGTGGGACGGCACAATCTGTTCTTATTATTTAGCATCTAGTTCTGCTTTGTGAGCATGAAAACGCTTAATAACTCATAAAGCCCCGGATAAATAGCTCTGCCTTCCATTCCAGCGCATTACACCATTTTGCGGCGCAGGCAAATCAATGAAAACATGCTGTTATGGTGCTTTAAAATTCCCAAACTGTGATGTAATAGGTCTTCGCTTCACACAGCAACATGGTGATTGACATCGCGCCCGAGTTGCTGCTGCACAAACAGCCAGGAAACATGCTCTGCTTTCGCCTAACGACCAACTCCTTAAACTTGAAGACACCTCTGGATGAACTGATGAAGAAAGCAGGGCACAAGCAGTAAATCAAGCTCCTCAAGACATCTCGAGCGCATATTTTGCTCAGACTCTGGAAGCACATCTGCCTCCAACAAACAGAGGATCAGATCTTGCCAGAACTTTCTCTTCTGCGTTTCCTCTGCTCTGTTTTCTCCCCGCAGCCCCTTCGACCGACTCCATAAAAAGACAAGTCTTGAAGGAGGGCGGCGGACTCCTCCTTCGCTGTTGATAATAAAACAAGTGCCTTTCCCTGACGGGGTCTCGAAGGAAAAACGAGGGACGGACAGTGTTGCCATGACGAGCCAAAAGCGACAGAGGTGGAACGCAAAGAGGCAGTTTGTAGCTTCTCCTGCCACATCCAATAGTAGAGAAAGGTGGCAAGTTAATGAATATACAAGAACACGAGCGTCAACACATGGCAGACATGATAAGAGGGCTTGAGTATATAATGAAAAGCTGAGCTGGAAGTAGGATTTTGCAGGAAAAAAAAACATGATTTCTCCCCAAAATTGAACTGACAGTCTCAGTTAATTCAGCGTGCATTCCTACTAACTGCGAACAAAATGTCCACACTCGCTAAGCTCTCCTCCTGGGTCAGGGTGTGCTTTGGAAAGCTTGTGATCAATGTAAATAAACTGCTAAAGGAGCTGCATGAATGGTTGATGCCACATACACACATACATGCACGCATGAGCTCAGCTGTTCATGACAGTCACAGCAACACCCAAGGATGCATTTGCAGATATTCTCTTTTTCATTCTGCCTTTCAATTAGCCACAAGAGTGAAGGCTTTGCTGATGTTTTGCTGCTAGGGGTGTTTGTCCTGGGAGTGGCAGGGGAGTAAAACAAACACACCTACTGTACCAGAACAAGGTCACACATCAGCAGGTAAGAAGAGCGATAAAATGTTTGCTCTCAGTATTATTTAGTTCCACAAGGAAAGGAGGAGGTAAAAGGAGAATTCAAGGTTTCTGGAAATGTTGTAGAAAGTGGCAAAAGAGGGGAAAATTGGAGACAAATAGTTGGTTCTTGTCTGAACAGGTAGGTGCTGTCAGGTGTGACAAGTGTCCCGTAATGGCTAAAGGAAGATGGAGCATTTTTTTATTTGGTCAGTGATGAGAGATGCTCAAACACAGATAGGGGAGAAGGGTAATCAATCATTTAATCTGTGCTTCCTTTGTTTTGCTCCCTGTCTGCCTCTTTTTCTTTAAACACACAAATAGTACCTCTTTCCTTCCAGTGTAGTTGGATTTTCACCATCTACAAGCCAAATCTTTCCGTTTTAAAAGCATTTGCCAAAAGACAAAGTATTCTTCAACAAATCCTTCATTTCAATTCGAAAGTGGACAACTTGTAACCATTTGCCAACGCCTGTAAACCCAAAACAAGTTTTCAAGACAAAGACGATCATTATTTGCCGATTGGCAACGTATCAGCTCTGGTTGGCTGCCGTCCAGGATTAGCTCACTCAAAACTCTAAAACTTCCTTGTTCGTTCGTTTGTCTGCTGTCATGAAGTGACATCCACACAGCGTTCACAGTGCACATGACTGACAGCTCGACCTGCAACTGTAAAAAAAAATCTTTCACTGTTGCTCATGAAGAGCAATATCTTCAGAAACAAGTTAAAAAAAAACACAGTTTTTAAATATGATTACTGTCTGGATCAACTGACAGTTATCTCATGTGGTGTACATGACTTACATTTCCTGCCTGAGCTCATGTGTTGAATCATATTTTGATTAGTTGTGAAATAAATGGATCATCTGCTGAAGCTAAATCAGTCCAGTTTGCTGAACAAGCAGTTTGGTTGTGACACGAGATGAATTCATTTATGCAGCTGATGAGCTGTCAGGTGATGAACTGAGATGAACTCTGTTGAGTTTGATGATCCACCATGAGGTTTTTGGATTTTGTAAAATGTATCCACAACTATCAGATATCCAAAACCACAAGGTTGTGGGATTGTCAAGTCAAGATGATATATTGTCCAATACTTTGGTTCATGACCAAATGCCTTCAAAACTAATGGCATCCCCATCAATTTCATCTCCTTTAGAATCTGAAACAGTTTTATTGCAAAGTAATATTTCGCATACAAGGAATTTGATGTGGTGATTTGGTGTTGCAAGACAGATAACCGATATTAAGTGTTCCAAGTAAAATAAACCAAAAACTGAAGCAAATCCAAGGAATTTTAAACATTTGAAAGAAATATAAGTATTTACAGTGTGCAGGAATGTGCAAATTATTTGTTTGAGAAAGCGCAAATTTTCATAGTCAGGGTAATCAGAACATGTTAGCAAGTTCTGCCTC
Source organism: Dascyllus trimaculatus (assembly GCA_024666655.1). Lineage (NCBI taxonomy): Eukaryota > Metazoa > Chordata > Actinopteri > Pomacentridae > Dascyllus > Dascyllus trimaculatus. The sequence goes on along the minus strand of CM045468.1, from coordinate 11,566,512 downwards.
AAAGTGAAACCATGCTTTCTGTATCTGCAGAGCGCAACTCAAAATTTGTGACCACATGGAACCATGACGCCGCATATTGGTTTGTGGACGACCATTCTGAAGCCTCAAGTTTGACAATGCTCTTTTAAAACCAGATGTAACAAGTGAGGGGTGGATCTGACAACACTTAATGCTGCCAAAATGCAATCACAAGGCCTAAAATATCCCTCATTTATCATCTATTTTACTTTAAATGGAAGTGTAGTTTACAGAATGGTACACCAAGCTGTGTTCAAAAAGTCTTAAAACTAGCATTTGAGACCATAAACTCATGAGAAAAATGGTAACTGATGTAACAAATCAAGTGAGAAGTAGAACTATTTTCTCATAGATTTTATACAATCTGACTTCTTTTTGCAACCACAGGAATCACCCTGTGGTGGCTGTTAGAAAGAATGCAGGTTTGAAGCACTTTGGTGTTGGCTTCACTTTTCAGACCCAGTGGCTACATTCATCTTTTATATCGTCTGTGGCACTCACTGCACAAATACCAGAAAAACAAATGGTTCTCAAAGCAAATGCTTGTTTTGTGGAGAACCTCTGCCAAGAGACTCTCCATCAGTAGCTACTGCTGGACTTTGGAGTTGCTTTAACTTGTACATGCTCTCCATCAGTGGTGCCCAAACGCAGTAGAAAGTTCTGCAGAAATCCTGAGCTCTCTCCACCCATTGTACTTACGACAGGGCTGGTAAAAAGACTCCAGCAGCAGGTTATTCCATAGCACTTGGAAAACCTCAGGAATAGTCATTGACACGGGGCGACAGCCCAGTGTGTAACTAGCTGCTATATCCTGTAGAAAAGTCGCAGCCAGTCTGTCAGAAACATCTACGAAAGACCTGAGTATTTAATATGAGAGGCAATGCAACCGTTTTCATAACAGACCGACGTGTATGGATAATGTGTTATGAATGAAATGACGTAAATCACATTAAAAGGGACATAGAAAAGAATTGGCCTTGAAAGAGTAGCTACCAAAGCTCACAGTTACACCACAGCTACAGTCGTTTTTCTAAACGACGCAAATGCATTACTTGTAAAATGCAATTCATCACATACAGTGCATTAGTAAGCAAATGCTCTCTGTTCAAAATGTAGTGAAGTTACAGCTCTGACTATGACTGGCTCAGGGGTGGCCAACCCTGGTCCTCAAGAGCCACAGTCCAGCATGTTTTAGATGTTTCCCTCTTCTAACACACCTGATTCAAATGATCGGGATCGTTACCAGGCTTCTGCAGAGCTTGATGATGAGCTGATCATTTGAATCAGGTGTGTTAGAAGAGGGAAACATCTAAAACATGCTGGATTGTGGCTCTCGAGGACCAGGGTTGGCCACCCCTGGACTGGCTTAACTTCTGCTGACTGGTTTAAGTTCTGTGTCATCCTGCCACAACAGGTTTAGCATGCTGATATTAAAGACACCTGCAAGGGCAGAACAATCTGAAATCAAAGCTGATTTTATTGCAATGAGCATGAATTAGATATCATCCTGCATATTTTTCCCTTTTTCTGACATTTTTAGAGCTTTTCTAAGTGATGAATCTTGCTTGTGTTGATTCAAAGGTGCGTTTTATCCACCGCATAAACCTGTAATCTACAGTACTGGAGAAGAAACTCCTTCCAAGATACGAGCCGAGTGATCAGTCCAGGGTGTTATTCCTGATAGTATTCCATTAGCACCATGTCTTGACACCATAAGCAGAACGCATCCGCGTGCCAGTACAAGTGGAACAAATGCACGGCCTGCCTCGAGGGGGAGATTAAACGTTTACGCACTGGCAACCGCGAGGTGCTGCTGCACATCACTCTCACTTGCTTTTCTGGCTCGCCGTCAGTCTCCTCCATCCCTCCATCGTGGTGAAAATATTTATCTACTGACGAAAACCCAACATTTGTTTATCATCAGCAGGCATAATCCCACCATTAATACTGATTTCATTTGAAGCTCCCTCTTTGTCATATTTTAAAGGCCTTCTTGTATCAAGTGTTGAGGATTTATGCACAGTCGGTCTGAGCACACACTTGTATTTGATTGTGACACACTGTCAGGACATAACTCTTATACAGTTACCGCCTGCTTTTTGTAATAAATCGCTGGTTTAAGGTTTCTTGAGGAAAGATTTAATATGTGTACACCCAATCGATGCTTTCTGAATAAAAGTCTTACCTTATAAAGCCTGCACAATGCAGGTTAACTTCTGTTTATACACATTTTCCAATACTATATTGACTTTTATAGTTTGGATAAGTTGTCGTGCAGCACTCCAGACTTACTTTGTTGGATTACTTTACTTGATTTTTACTGCATGCTCATGAAACGTAGAGTATCAACAGAACCTGGGCCAGATGTGTTCATATGACCTCAGAAAACCCAGATATTCATAGCGTGTCCTCATACACAGGGTGGATGGAGAACCCAAGTGGAAAAATGTAATGTCTCAAGGCAAAACAGGAAAATGTGTTCAAAATGTGCAAATCACAGTGACACGTAGTCCTTGTAGTTTCAATCTGGGGAGAAATTCCTTCATGTTTACTTATGAGAAACCACAATCTTATCTTTTGATCTGCAGCTTGACATAATAATATTGGCTTATTGATTAGAATTTTAATCACTTTCCTGCAATAATCACCAAAATACTGACAAACATTAACTGACACTGATCTTAAACTCTTCATGAATTTATCCTGAAATAAAGAGTTTACCTCAAAATCCTTGTTTCATAGAAAGAATATGTAAGTGTCCATTGTTGTTAGACTGTTTTTGAGATTTCCTTTGGTGAAAACAGCTTTTTCCCCCCCACAGTGACACACAGCTCTTCCAAAATGCTTGAATGTCTTAATTAAGTGACAGAAAAACATACAAATGAATAGTCATGGTATCATAATCTAACTCTAGTTGTCCTGTGTGTCCCGTGCATGAGGACACACTTCAAGTACATCAATTATTTATGTGATTACTTGTTTTAAATAATTTTTCAAGAAAATACCAAAAATCAACTGATTTTAACTCATAAAATGTGAAAATCTGCTGGTTTTCTTCATGTTGTGGCGGTTTGGAACTGTTATTTAGATTAAACGAACAATCCAATAGAGTAACCTTCACTCACTGATCAAGAAAATAACCAAAAGAATGACTCAAGATAAAAAAAAATCATTATTTGAGGATCTGCAATTTCTGAACAAATGGTTCTGTCACCACTCCGTCCTTCACATAAGACAAATTCATCCTTTTTTTGCTGCTTTTTGGCTCCAGGCCACAGTAGAAGCCCGCTAAGCTATGTAGCCAAGGTGCTCAAATAAGTAGCCACTTCCTTTGACTGTTCTTGATTCTGGGGGGTTTCCAAGCCAAGTAGGACTTGTGAACTATACATAATCCTTGTAGGGTTTTCTTGTTCTTGGTCTCCCCCAATTGTTTTTTGGGTAGTATAAATGGATTTATAGAGTAAATCAAGCTTGTGTAATGTTGAATCTAAGCTGATCCTATGCCGTAGCCTATGTAAGCGTCCAATGCAAAGCTAGCAGTGGTGTTTCCGTTTCACTGTGTTGAGTTTCTTTGTTTTCTTGAAACAATCAGGCCTGAAACCAAGTAGGAGTTGGAGCTGAGAAATGCTTTTGCCAAAATTATGCAAAATTGCAGATAATGCAAAAAAGAGAGAGAGAAGGCATTGCAACAAACTCAGCAAACTAGAAAACTAGAAAACTACATATGGCCACATTTGCAGTATGAGCAAGCCAGACACAGTGTCAGCCTGTTGCATTATTACAGTTTATTTGACAGAAGCATTGTCTTTGTGCATATCAATATGCCGTATATGCACTGGATCATTCTACCTAGTCGATGAGTCACAGTTGGGGAGGTCAGGCTGTTGCATAGATTCAACACTTACTTCTACAGGATGCTACTAAATAAAAGCCAATACTTATCAGATACCATGACCTTAACTAGCACTACTCTGTCTAAGAAACTGTCAAAGAAACCTGCTTGTACTCACACCACATTCTTTTTTGGCACTGCTTCTTCTTCAAACACAAAGGTACCAGGCACTATTGTGGCTTTATCGTGATTAAAACCTATTAGATCGGCCACTCAAAGGCCTTTCAGTGTGATTTTCTACTATCATGTTCGTACAAGCAGGCCAGAATTCCAATAAACAAATAACAGCCCCGATACATCAAATTTAATTTCGCTGGAGAGACGACAAGCACTGTTGTGGAGAATTACATGGAGAGCAATTTGGTCAGTGCACTGAAGCCTCATCAGCCCATGTTGGATGAGTTTTAGAGCCATTAACGCGGAGCCAAGTGGCAACAGCTTTCACACCACATAGCCCTGCTACAAAGCACTAATCCAGCCCACAGCATGGTGCCAGCTCAGCCAAAGAAAATTGTATTGTTTTCCAATCAATGCTCTAGGTTTATGAGGGGCTTCCAGCCACAGAAACATTGCTCATAAAGAGCATACAGACCGCTGGAAAGGATTCCTCACCACCAGAGAGGAGGAGAGGGAGTGGTGGATGAAAAAATACTGGTGTTTAAATCTGTCTATTGCACAAACTAACTCAGTTCCCACATTGAAGTGAACCTGTTCTGCTTCCCAAGAGCTTGGAAGCTTCGTAATCTCTGTCAGAAATGTGCCAAATAGTCAAATATGAGCTGCAAAAGCGCTGAGGGTTTCAGTTTGAGAGTTCAGTTCTCATCAGAGCCCTCATGGGTCCTCATGGCCTTGACCCATATCGGTGTGTTTTGCCTTCATCGGGCCACTGTGCTTTGAGGTGTAGAGTGTCAAGCACAACACCTGTGGCACTACTGCATTAACTAGGCTGCAGGTTCTTCTGTCGCTTTCTGCAGCCACAGCTAAAGCCTCCTCTGCAGAAACCAGGAAACATGTGCGGTCTTGCGTGTGTGTGCTCTGTGCACCACATGTCACTTAAAACGTTCCATCACAGGAAGTTTTTGCATGTTGAGGCCCCCTTTTTCTGCTCAGTTTCAAATTACACTTTCAGAGTCACTAGCATTGGAATGACTTCACCTCAAGCCATCTTTTTTTGCTGCACATGTTAAAATTCATGCAGAATTAGAGTGTAAAGGAAGGCGATGATGCAAAAAAAAACCTAAAATAGAAATTCTGCAGTAGAATGTATAAAGAGTGTGTGTAGAAACAGAGATGCTTCAAATTCTGTGTACAAACTTGTCTCTCAGTCAGATTCTTGCAAGAAATAAACATCCTTATTTCTGTTCTTCACACACGCGCAAAAACACTGTGCGCCCGTACGCGCTCTCAGAAACAGAAGATGTAAGCCCTCAAGTATTATCAGTGCAAGTTAGAGCCACTATAATAATAAAGTGAGTACTTACAAGATAGGAATTCTGCCTGTCGAGGAACACGGAGTCTCCCATCGTCCCGAATAAGTATCCACATATAGTAAAAAAAAAATCAAAATGTAGTTGCAGTAAATGATTCCTATAAGTCCAAAGACAAAGTCTGTGCGCCTCGGAACGGAGCGTAAAAAAAGTCTCCACGAACCACTTCTCCTCCTTCTACCTTAAAGACAAACTGAGAGCTTTTTTAAGAAACCGTAAGTCACAGCAGAGTCTGTTTTAAGAGCTGATGTTTCTCCACCTGGCAGAAACGCGTGTCAGAGAAGCATCTGTGCCAGAAAGGACACCATAGCGCGCAATGCGTAACGGATCCATACTGCGCGCCCCGTGGACTCTGGTGAAGACAGATGCTGAACCAAAACGAGGAGAGGCAGAGAGAGGTGTGTCAAGGCAGCATCAGTAATCACTAATCATGGAGGGTGGATTTTCAAAATAAAATGTAAATTTAGGATGGCCACACAATTATCAGTAAACATGGTAACAGCAGTGTTTCACTGAAACAAACAGATTTGTGTTCAATCAGTTCTTGAAAATAGGAATTCAGACATGAGTCACTACACACACACTGCAATTTCTGGTTAATCTCACAGCAAATTAAACACAACATCAATAATGCAAAACCCACTTTTGGCGCCTTTAACATGCTTATAATCAGTTTTTCACCTCATTCTCTTATGTAAATCCAAATACACAAACTCCATTTATAGTTTCTACTTTCAGACTGCATTATATATGGTCTACATTCACTAAAGCATACATTTAATTACTTCAAAGAGACAAAAAATATCCTGTTTCTTCAACTCAGCTCTAATATTATGCTTGCATAATATGTTTTAACTACATGCATGAGTGTAATCTTCATGTACAGCAGCTCTTTTTAACCTCTTATGGAGCTCAGGCGTTTAGAAAAACTATATGCTTTTATTTTGAAGGCAAAGTCATCCACAACTTAAAGTTTCTCTGAGTAATTGACACAGAAAGGGGAAGCGAAGGATGGGCGGGGCACTGAAGGAGGAGGACGAGCAGTGGAAGAAGCTTTTGATTATCAACAGCAGGGCTGCTCAAATGTTTTCATGTCAGTGACCCACAAATGGAGCTGCACAGTTGATAAGATTTGACTGAAGAAACCCCATACAGGGAGGCTGGAGTTTGTACAGAGCTGGAGCTGTTATTGCAGGGGGGTGAGGGGGGCAATAACATGACTCTACGAGCCATAATTTCACAGTTTTTATGATAAATGTTGTATCAAGACAAAAAATGAAGTAAAATCTGGTACTTTCATTGGAAATCATAGGATTTAAAGGCTTTTTTGAAGAACTGAATGTAGGGACAGCTGAGTAGTTTTAACCGTCCTCACTGGAAATAACCAGAAATGCCTGGTGGTCAGATAATATTTGTTCTGGCTTCTGGAAAGTTGATATTTTGGACATGCAAGGTTTCCACCAGCAGTGACAAATAGGCCTAATTACAATAGGAAATAAATCACAGTGGAGAGAATTTACCAGACGGACCACAGAACCAAAACTGTGATCGACTGCTTCCATTGTAAAAATCAGAGGTCATTTTTTATTTATGAGTGCTTCCCTTCTTTTCAAATATGCTTTTATAACCATGAAAGGCTGGGAGATTATAAATGGGAGGGGACGACTTTGTCTGGCTTTGTGTAACACTTGATGAGGAGGCAGTTGTTGGGCAATCAGTGTCAAAAGACTCCACTTGCATCAAGCTCCATTAAAAAAAACAGAACTAATGCAAAACAAATAGAGCACAGCCCGGTTTTATCAAGCACATCATGCACACACGAGAGCTAATGAAAACCATTTGCGTTGCTCTGCAGGAGCACTTTAACCGACTAAGACACCAGGTTCTTTTCTCTAATTTTATATACGTGAGAGAAAGAAACTGGACTGTTTTATCAGATGACCATGTCAAGAATGCCAAGAACTTAAGACCAACACTTCTTTTCAGGTTGGAGATAACAGAAAAACGCCGAAAGATTCACTTGAACCAGTTGCTGGAGTGTGTATCTCACACAGGAATCATCAATACACTGCAGCGCTATAAAGTTACAAGAGAAAGGAAACCTGTTGTTGCAAAGAAAAGGCTGCGGCTGCTTATCAGATCTGGTTTAAATGAGGTTTAGATTTTTTTTAAAACATCTGAGGTGTGTTCAGAAAAAAATCCTTTCTGGATTGAATGAAATTGGAACAGAAGGTGGAGTCTAACTCACATTTGGGCCATTATGATGGACTGTATTATGTAAAGGCTGACGTATGAGTTAGACATGAAGTCATTGAGACAAATGGTTTCAGAATGCGAGTGGAGGTGAAGTGTATCCTGGCATGCATAGCGCAGGTAGACACACACTTGTATCTGCATACACATCTCCAGAGTTACATGTGTTTGGAATGAGGAAGAACACCATCAAAGTGAGTCAATTCTTTGTCTGTGCAGATGCATCAATCCTCAGTTTTGGTCAGGTTGTAATTAGTTCATCAGCAGCTGCAAGTCATTTGGCTTGACAACAACTTACTACAAAATAGCTAAACAAATGATTCAGTGACAAAACATAAGTCGTGTCCAAATCCCAAATATTTTTTCATCTGTGTTTCATATGTTTCTGAAAAGGAAGTTGCAAATATCCTGCTGGAGTTTTAAGAAATGAAGACTGATCCCTCACTGAAACATTTAAGAAACATAAAATAAATTCTGGAAGCAAAAGTGCAAGAAAAGAAAAAAGACATTATAAAAAGCTTTGGAATACTGTAACACTAATAGGCTGTATTTTATAAATATTAATTGTATACATCATTTTTTTCATATAATAGGAAATTTTTGTGAAGAAATTATTTTGCTGATTTAAATACAGCAATAAAATACAATAATAAAAATAAAATAAAAATACATATGGTATAGTTTTATAGTAGAACTTTGTAAAAGTAAAAAATTGTAATTTATACAATTACAGATTTTCGATGTGGACTTTACTTACAGCTTTGACAAATTTTCTAATGGATAAATAATAGTTTTTATTTTGGTTTTAGTAGTTACTATCTGTAAATTAACAAAAAGGGAGGGGGGGATCTTTAAAATAACTGCAGGCAGTTTTTAAAAAAAAGGTAATTTCTTACAGTGTAATGAATTTGTTTTAAACTTGATATAGTACAGAGTTAGCGTAAAGAAGTTCATAGAGTTGTTTTCTAATACCGGAGATTTTTCTTTTCATTATATGGCTCTTATTATCGTCATGAATCATCAGCTCCTCTTTTCTGTTGTCTTCATTTTTTAAAGTCCCCCTCTGTCTGATTATTTACGTCCTTCAAGCTCATCTCTGTGTATGAAAGTAAGACATCTATAAGTTGTATCCATGAAAATAATCCTTTTCTGCCTGTTTTTATCCCTTTCTTTAAATACAATTCTGTTTATCCTGTCATGAGGTCGTTATATAAGCTTTGAGTTTCCAGCGCACATTCTTTCTTGCTTACTTTGGTTTTCAGTGCATTTAGTATATGTAGGCAAAACTGTATTGTATCAGAGTGTTTTTGTGAATATATCACACATATTTATTCGAAGAACTCTATTTTTCTAAATCCAGAATGTGACAGAAAGGAAAGAAAACTCGGTGTGAAAATCGAGATACGTTCTTGCTGATGATGTAGAGGGACTATAAAGAGGAGGAGAAAGATGTAGAGGTGATGTAAGTGCTTGTTTTTGCTTTAAAAACAGTGGAGTTCAGTGGTGAGATTAGGAGCTGTGTTTTATGGGCATGTAGGAGGAGCCTGTTGTCTCCTAAAATGGTGTTTCAATGGTCCCCTGGCTCACACACATACATGCAGAAAGCCTGTGATAGAACGAAGGGAGACTGAAGGAGAGAAGACTTTAGTGTATGGATAGTGCATGTTTTAATTGGCAGGACTCAGCTGCTACTGCATGGCTGAACTGCAAAGCAAAGCCTCACTCATCCCTGGAGCTCCTCGTATCATCTTGAAATTGTTAAAACGTTGCCGAAACGAGGCAGCGTATGATCATATATCAATTTCAAAGCATGCTCCGGAGTTTCCACTGTTGAATTTGGCTTGGCCTGTTTGCATTGATATATCACTTCCCTGCTTTTAAATGCTGATCGAGAGAGAAGGCAGCTAAAATTTCTGGGATCCCATTTCTCACTGCGCTCCTAATTGGCCTCCAATACTCTGCAGCTACTTGCAAACGTAAAAAACACCAAAATATGCAAATATGAAATCACCCGCTTTAAATGAGCATAGGGATATTCTTTTATGGGCTACAATACCAGCACTATATGGTATATGGATTTGCGAGCCGTTAATGTTTACATCGTTTACTCGGTGAGGTGCAGCACCCTCCTTCCAAAAGCTGGATGCCTGAGTGGTGAAATCACCGCATGGAGTGGAAAGTATTCTGTTAAAGTGCTTTAAGACGATCCAGTAAATGACAGAGAAAAATCCTGCGAGGCCTTCGATCTGTTTAATAAACACTCGCAAAAATAGATGGCGCAAGACAAAGATGGAGGATGCCGGGCGAAAAATGCGAGCAGAAAGTCAAGAATCTTATCTAACAGCTGGAAAGGTTATTCCCGATATGTAAAGTGTCACATGTTAGAAAATTGGTGCTAAAAAAAACATCATGCATGATGGGATGTATGTACAGATCATGTGACCCCTATCATGCTGTTCAAAGAAGGTGCATCACCACTTCAAAATGCAATTGCAGATGTATTATTGCATAAGCTGTTACTTTCAACTCTGCAGAAGTCATTACTTGCTTGTGTCAGGATGGCCCCTGGTGAAGTTTTCATTTGTTTCTTTGTAATTGTGGTCGTTGTTGTAATGGGAAAAAACCTCAGAAACGTGAAACCTGTTGGTAAGTCCACTATTTTTCTATGGACTGGCCTGAGGTTCGATTTTCATGATGCTCATCGGGATGCAGGAGTTTCAAAAATAGTGCAGTCCGGGGCGTTATGGTGTTCTTCAGTCCTGAGTAGAGCATCAAAATAAATAAATCTACAGGAATGAGTGTGAAAATTCAACTAAGTTTATTTGTAAATCACCAACTAGGAGACCAGGGTTCACATCTCATATGGAACCTTTATTCTTGGACTGAAGTTTTGTTTACTTTTGTTATTTTCTTGCTGCTTGTTTAGGTTTATGAAAATATCAGGTTTTGGTTGACACTTTCTCAAGGATAACTCCATGTTAGAAGCTTGGTTAAATTTACCCACCAACCTTACGCGGTTAGGTTCAGGGAAATAACACAATTTCAGGTAAATTATGATGATTCACAATATGCTACAAGCTTCTCCTCTATTTTCTGGGTTACCAGGGTGCTGCCTCACCTTATATATGATTGGCTGGCTGAACAGTAGCAAGAGTAAAACAAACAAACAAAAAATTAATCACAAAAATATGCTGAAAATGTATTTGTGATCTGTCACAGAAAACTTAACACTTTCTAAAGCAATTAAGTTATGTAGAAATGTAATTTTGAGAGACATGGGGCTGTCCACATTTGGCCTTGTAATGTTTTGTAGGCCTACTGTTTTGACATAAGCTGTTTATTAATCAATGACACTGCCGTTTTGTGAAACATTAGCGAACACAGACCTAACAGGAAAGAAATAACCTTATAACAACTCTAACCTAAAGTAAGCACAGACTCTTTTCTTCAGAGAAGTTCTCAACCAATGATTTCTTTAAAACTCCAGTTGTATTTAGCTTCAAATCTAACTTTAGTGATAAAAACATTACTCTGATCTGGACTGTGGGGGCCTCATAGCAACTTTTCTTCTGAAGAAAGTTGCAAGTTAAGTTGTTAGCCTGCTGAACTAAGCCAGTGACAACATATAGTGAACATTACTTTCTTTACATCAGCAGTTAGTTTCAGGTATCTTGGCAACACCAGAAAGTTTCATACCATCTTCCTTGGTCTTATTCTCTATATGGAGACAAACATTTGATTTCACAAGTTTGTCATCTTGGCGGTCTATGTTGCATTTCTGTACACATTAAATAGCTGGAGATGGATTTGTTTTCCTGTTAACTCTCTTTTTTTTCTTGTTAAATCAAGCATCTATAGATTCTAAAACTCTTTAAGGGAAATTTGCAATTCATTATACCCTTTAAATAAACGCTTCTACGCTTCTTAAACTTGTGCAAACTGATCAAATGTGACCAAAACAAAAAGTAAAAGATGCAAAACCCAATTAACTGCAGCCACATGTTTGCCTCCTTATTAGCTTGTTGATCTGTCTCTCTTTCAATCAGATGCTGAACTCTGACCCCCTGGTTTCACAGCACTGCCCTAAGGACGGGTGGAAGAGAAAGAAAACGAAAGAGAGGGGCGAGGATGAGGGGGGCGGTGGTAAAAACTGGGCACACATAAACGAATTTACAGCAGGAGCTGCACAAAGCAGCTCTGGGGGATGACCTCACAACTGGGGAATGTGTGTGTGAGCGTAAAAGAAAGAGAGAAAAAGACAGTGATTTTCCTGCAACGTGGGTTCACCCCTTCACTTTGGTGGTAAATATTTAAGTCAAACATGCACACAAACAAACACGACTAACAAATTATATCCGTCTAAGGGTCTTGGAGTGCAATCGAACTCCAGAGACGATCCTCTTCTTGCAGAAAAGATGTTTTTTCAGAGGATCTCTCAACATCCGCCAAACACAGGACACACACACTCACACAAAGTGACGACAGCGTGGGTCTGGATTCAATCTGGATGCTTCTATCAACAGGCCAACCCACTTGTCCTAAATCTCCATACTCTGTCCTGAGGGCCAATAGACAGAGAGAACAGGGAGAAAGGGGGGAGCAGGCGGGGATGGAAGTAAAGAATTCTGGGTTCTAGTGTAGCTTTCATCTCCATACCACCTCCATTAGAGCATGCTGGAAGCGACGGGCAGGTCGGGACTTTTGTGCAGTGGAAATGTTCAGCCCTGACCTGAGGGCTTCCCGAAACGTGAAATGCATTAGAATGCATTTAAAATGTGATATCTTCAAGTTGCAATTTAGAAACACACACAGTCTGCATATTTTAGCTGGTGTGGGAGATTTATCATGATTGAACTGTGCAATTTATTCAAAACAACATCACAGAGCTGGAAATTAAATTAAGGCAAGATGCATTAGGGCTATTTTGGAAGACATGTAGGAGATTTATTAGGGAAGGCAGATGATTGACCAAACTAGCAGTTTAATTACTGTATTCCTTCACATATAATTGGATTTTAAATATGTCTTTTGCTTTTCAAATGACTTGAAATCATACCCCAAATGTGTTGTTTTGCAGTGTACTATTGGAAGGATCTTGAATCTTCCTTGATGGTGTGCACCTCCAGTCCAAATGGGAATAGCCACACCTATAGGTGGGATTAAGTCACTAAAGTTTAATGCCTCTTAGCCTGACAAAGGACCATTTGATGCCAGAAATGTTGTGCTTTCATCATGTATAGCTCTAAAAGAATTAAGTGTCTATGCAGCTAAACTGCATTCTCGATTACGTTCTCAAGGAAACTAATTTTCTTTCTGTGTACACCATTGTTTGAGATGCATGCGATCAGCAGTCTTCTTTTCAACTAACCCATTATACATCAGATGTAGTGCTGTCAAGAATATCGCAGGCGTGATTGACAACACCAAAGTTATCTGTGTGTATTGTCAGTGTGAACTGAGTTGTCATCGTAGCACATCCAGTCTGAAATACCACTTGATGACCAAACAAACAGCTGATGCGAATTCTCTGCCTCCACCTCGTCAAAACCGGGTGACAATGGTGATAAGAGTATTAAAATGATAATTCAAGGGACATTTAGAATAGATAGAAATATGCAATTAATCACGAGTTAACTATGACACCCATGCGATTAATCGTGATTAAATATTTTAATCGATTGACAGCACTAATCAGATGAGGTGGGACTCATCACCTTGGTAACCCAGAAAATGGAGGAGAAGCTTCAAACACACACTGAAAGGGTCATATTTTAATATAAACCATGCTTCTTTCTTCAGTCTAACCAAGGTATTTTGGTGCCTCAACCTAACCAAAGTAGTGTGAAAGTGTCAACTTATCTGTAATGTGATATTATGGAATTGTACATCAGTAACATGCCCCTTCTGCAACATTTTACGCATCATTTCTATGCTTCATGGGTCATTTTTACACCAATAAAATAACACGCAAGATAGTTAACGTTTGGTTAAGGCACATATGATGCAACTACATGGTGTTTACTGAAATCCCAAATGCAAAAAAATGCACACTGGTGACACCCATGATACCAGGTTATTACCTGACCAAAGGGTGAGTGAAAACCAATTCTACACAGTGAATGAGACAAGATGCAAACCCTGATCTCCTCAGTTAAAGTCCAGTTGCTGACTCATGCCTTCATCGTCTTTTTCTGTCTCCTTACATGGACTTTGTGGCTCTTTCAAACTGGACATAAAACATTCTCCCAAGCTTCTTGGGTGGCATTTTTTTTTCTTGTAAATACCCACTCACTTTTAAGCTGCTGCGTTTTTTAATAGTTCCAGAAAATATGCAAAACTTTAAAATGTTTTCTAGGCTGGAAGGGCATGTACGGTCCTTTAAGATGTTGACATCTGTGTGATTAGATGTTTACTCCCACCCCGATAAGTTGGTCTGAGATTGCACCTAAAGTGGGAAGTCACCACCAATCGTCAAACTGGCAAACAGCCTCGTAATTGACTAAAATTTCCAATCAAAATGGCCTGAAAATGGAACCGGGAGAAGGTGCAAAAGTCTAGTTTCCTCTTAGACCACTTTAATTACAACATGAAAATTAGAAAATTTGAATGGAATTTTTGCTCATCGATACAAAATAAAAGTACTGCCTACCCCAGCTTTATAGTGGCTGACGTTTCTTGTGAAAATGGTGTAGTAGGGGGTAGTTTGGGAAATACGCCAAAAAGACTGTCATGGTTTTGGGTTTCTGTTTGTTATTTCCCCTTTTATTTTGAATTCACTCACTTCCATGCATCCCTGTTTGTTTTACTTCCTCCCTTTGTTTGTTTTCCCTCCAGTTTTGCACATCACCTGTCACTAATCACCCCGTCAGTCCTGCCACTATATAAACTCCCTGCTGCTCCTCATTCAGTTGTCAGATTGTTTATGTTGCTCCATGTCTTATGGCTTTCTAGCCGTTCCTCAAGTTGTTTCTTGTTTATTTCCTCATGTTTGACTGTTTGCCAGTTTGATTTTTTTTGTCTTTTGCCAGCACCCTTGTTGGAAATGTTTGCTGTGCTGACAGATCTGTTGTGCATGACCTTTGGCTTCCTAAGTGAAGGACTTGGCTTCTGGTCTCCTGAGTCTTGGTCCTTTCCTCTGAACTGTTACCAGTGTTTTGCTGGGTATGTGAAAGTAGAGGCGTCCCATGTATTTGAAGAAAGTGTCTGAACACAGTTCATGTAAAATTGCACAAATCCCCCCTTAATTTAAGCAAAAATTTGGCAACGATTTTAACTGAACTGCAGGCAGTGCTTAGACAGAGCAGAAAGGAGACATACAGAGATAAATTTAAAATCTAGGTCGTAAAATATCTGTATTATGTTGAGTCACCAGTTGTTTTTTGTTGTTGTTGTTTGTTTTGTTCAATTTTTCGCACACTTGTGGATACTTAGGTACAAATATTGCACATGCTGATTAATTTATTTATATATTTTTTATAAAATAACTTAAAAAATTCAACTTCCGTTTATTATTCTTTTAAGATTTGTGGCATTGTAACTTTGCTTTCCTGCACAAAAGACTTTTTTAGTTCTCTCTCCTTATAGCCATGATTGTACTGTTTCAATAGAGGTGCAGGATTTTATATTGCAGTGAAAACTGAGGGTACAGTGAGTAGAAAATGTGACAGGGGCAAAAAACTAGGGTTTATATGGTGAAAGAAAAGAGATAAAGAAACAATAGGTCTACCTGTAACATCAAGAACAAGCAGTCCTCCATGTACATCTGAGTAATGTCACATCTTCTAGCTACTGATGGAATAATTGATTTATATTATGAAACAAGTTCAAATGTAGCTTTTGCACACACATACTTTCTTATTTACCCACAGTTCATGTGGGTGCGCCAGGCTCTCCAAACACTAGAAACCTCTTGCTATCACATGTCAACATTCGCTCTCTTATACAAATGCTTTTGTTTCTTTATTTTTCAGAGGGGGGTCGTTTCCGGTAGCTGGTTTGGCATACACCACATTTTTTAGGAAAAGCACACCGTTGACATCTAGATGACAGTATATGTTATTAAAACACGGATAGAGAAAATATTTCTCAAGCAACTGGAGACAGTAAATGTGTTCTTGGTCTTGTTCCAGTTGTAACATTCTCCTTTTGAAAACCTCTATTGTTGACTCTGTCACCTAAGTGGACTGAATGGGTGGCTACATGTGCAAAAGCCTCTCCAAAATTGATTTAAGGGCAGCACTTCACCTTGAGTCACAAAAGAGTTGGAGTTCATGCATGCTGGTTATATAAAAATGACCTAAATATGAAAGTAAACTGACATATCAAACACTTGGGAAAATTTAGAGTGTGTGTTTTTGGATATGTCAGTGTGTGCAGGTGTTGTGTTGGCATTTTTTATTGACGTCATCACCGAAGGAAGGAAGGAAAAGAAATCAGGGTTTTGTTACTGACGTCTGTCTCAATCTCCTCGCTCATCTCTGTATATATTTATCTGTCAGTCTCTCGGCTGATGTAAATACCTCCTGGGCTGACCTTCCACCCCTCTATCATCTATCCATCTTTCTGCCTGCTGCTCTGTCAGCTTTGTTTGCCTGACTAGTGTTGGCTGGCAGCTTTCTTTCCTGTGAATCCCTCGGTAATCCTGCATAGGTCTTCTACATCGGGGTCAGACATAAGTGGAGCATGCACGAGAGGTTGTCCTTTGTTTCCCGCTTTTGTTTGTGCTGTCTTTAAATCCTCAGATTTGTTTATCAGGGATTACCTTAAAAAAAATAGATCAGATTTTAAGCTTGCAGTCGACTAAGGTGCAAATTAACTCCAAATTCCACTTCAGTGATGGAAAACTACTTGAAGCTTCACATGATGATTATATTTTTCAAGGGTAACTTTTTTTTAATCCTTAGTCAACTTAAAAACTTACACTGAGGTCCTTAAGGACAAAAATGTTCAGATCAAAAACAATGCTAGAAAAACACATTAATATTATTTTACACTTTCAGCAACTTATATCTCTTGATCCACATCAGTCCTGATCATAATCACCAAATATTCATTCATTTTCAGGAATTTAACCCTTTAAATGCCAGTTTGTTTACATTATATCATAAAAAATGAAAAAAAAATCAAAATAAGAGAAAAAGATGCACAAAACTGGCTTTAATATTTGTATATGTATATTAATAGGCATCATGGGAGCTCAGATATTGTTTCATTTTGTAGAGAAACATGAAGCAACTGATGAATAAATGGTACAATTTGTTTTTAAAACAGTATTTGTGCATCTGATCAAATTTTGTGGCTCTTTCTTCAATAAATGATGACCCACTCCATATGGAGCTTGACAAAAACACGACGTGTTTGTTCCTCAAGTGCAACCGAACGGCATCATTGTCTGTAAAATACTTCTTCTCCACATACAGATACGTCATCTTTCAGCTCCAGCTCCTCCACTTTAATACGCACGTGCACACACACACAACACACACTAACACACACACTGTCGTCCAACCTCCCACGCCTCCTTAATGTTTTCTGCCACAACAGTTGCCATGGTGTCTCAGCTCAGTCCGGTGCGCCGGACAGCACAATAACAAGGACGTGTGTGTTTCTGTGATTGTGTGTGCACGCATGTGTTTGTAAATTCACTTATCAGCGTTCAATATGACGTGCTAATGTAGTCTAATAGTACATTATTAGCCCAATAATGTAATGTGATGTCTCATAAATCATCATATTTCACATGTGCTTAAAGGTCTGACAACATTTTGCATGTTGAATAAATGAACCCTGAGCTAAACCTTTGAGAAAACAAACTGCCATGGGAAAATAGTTGCTAAGATTTCTGTATTTTTATGCTTTTGTGATGCATTTGCTGCAAGCAGGAAAGCAGAAAATAGCCTGCACTTGTTGCCATAGCACCAGAGCAAAAGCGTCTGGGTCATTATGAGGAAAAAATGGAGAGATCAGCATGAGCTTTTACATGTGTTTTTACTATTTCTTAAAAATATCAAACTCCAAATTTGAGTTACAGCCTCCAGGTGTGAGATTAGACTTATTATTTTAAGAAAAGACGCATCAACAAAATGCTTTCCCACAAATTCAGACATTTTTCTTTAATGAAAGGTGGCAGCTCCATGCCTGCTAGATCACGTCAAGCGATCCGCAACAACAAAAACTCCTCTCCACTTTGTCTTCTTTCCTTTTGTCGCTGACACAGTTCTGCCTGACGTGGAGGGTTTAGACCTTCTCTTGAGTAAACTAAAGCAGCAGCCGTTGAGGAGAGTCTCTCTCCGCTGAGCAAATCTCCAGAGACGCCTGAAAAGGATGGTTTGGAATAGCTTGAATAATAGAATAAAATGTTCACTGAGTGATGTGACGTGCGAGTGTTGGCTCAGCCCTCGTTCAGCTGAAGGATAGCATCTCTCTCGGCACATTTATCCAAACACTTTGTGTGCCTGTGTGTGTGTGTTTGCTCATAGGCTTTTGTGTGTATGAATCTGCCATCATGGATGTTTGAGATCTATTAACAACTGATCTGGAACATTTAGAAGATTAGATGTTTGGATAGAGATTGAACTTCTTTTACATAAACTCACTCAAACAAGATTCTCCTGTTGGTTTTAGGTATAGCAACATATTGAATCATGCTCAACTACAGCAACTACTTCTCAACATCCATGAATACCTGCAGATTTATTCGGGATTTTGGATCACTAATGTTATTAGCAACTGGTCAGTGTCTGCATCATTGCCTGCACTTCCGGTAGTGGAACAAAATCATATTCAACCCAAACATTTTCTGCTCCTTTCACATTTTTTCTAGCTGTTTGCACATTTTTCACTGCAGTATAAAATCCTACACCTCTATTGAAACAGTTTTTAAATGAGACATGTAGAATCATATGATTTTGATTCGATTAAGTTTCCCCACCAAACAGCACATCACAGATGAGTAAGGAAGTTGAAAATCCAACAACACCTTCTGTTTTATTAATTTTTAGCTCTGATAAATGGTGTACTTTTGTCAATTTTGTGAAGATAGCATGCCTTCTCAGCCTGTCGACAGGTTTTGGGGTTAAGAGGGTTAAATACTTTTTGCGACTTCAGCTTGTATTTCAGACTATTCATGTCAGTAAGCACGAACTTGGAGTCTCTGCTTGCTGCCTTGAAATTATAACCCTCCATAAACTGAGCCAGACTAGCTGTTTCTCATTGTTTTCAGTCTTTGTGCTAAGCTAAGCTAAGCTAAGCTAAATTAATCAGCTGCTGGCTGTAGGCTCTTATGTAATTTACAGAAGGCAGACACATTGATTTTCCAGCCCGTTCTCACCAGGACATCAAATACTGCTGGTGATCAGAGATATGCATCGGGTGTCTTTTGGCACGATGCTGCCCACATCAAAAATCAGTGTTGATAGATGTACAGGAATTTTTCCAGTTGAAATGACTGTTTGAAGGAGGTTAAAGATAGAGTGGCATGGTCACAGAACTTTCAAGCAGTAAGCTGAGGTTCCTGTCATGTATCTGACCATATTTTTTTTACTTCGTTTCATCTCATTTTGTGACATAAGCCTCCTTTCCATGACTTTGAAGCCTTTCAGGGCATTATCCACATTACAAGGCAAGCTTCTTGTTGCCTGAAAAGGAGCAACACCAGCTAAAAAAAATTCAGTTACACTGTCATGCCATCTATTCTTGATGCTACGGGATTCTGACTAAGCAGCAGTACGTGACGAGTTGGAAGTAAAACCAGTTTTCTCATCGAGCCCTCAACTAGAAAACAACCAGCAACAGATAACTTTTAGCGTTTATGCACAACTGAAACAAGGGCCACTTTTTGTATAATCTACTCAGACGTTCCCCACCGGTGTTAATATTAGCTGGAGTTAGAGCTCATTCATGTCTCCATGGCTTCATGCACACCAGCGATGTGAAACATTCTGAAATGGGGTAAAGGGCAAGTTTTAGAATAAGCTTTCATACTCATTTCTGACGCCTGTTAATGTGGCCTTGTCTATGGCAAAACAGTTAAGATTGTTTTTACACATTGGATTTAATACTGTAATCTAGTAATAGGTGTTAAAACTGTCCTGTTAGCTGATGCTGTCTGGAAACTTTCCAATGTAATGCCTCAGGGTTGGAAATCCCAATTAATATAATAAAAGTTGAGACTATTCTGCACTTCAGTCTAGTTTACAGCAACTGATCCCGGTACACGAGGTGATGATGGAGTGCACGTCCAATCACACAAACCACACACAGAAGCGAGGTCATGATTTTAATAAGGAACTGAATGGCTGAGAGTCACAGCAACGGCTTCAGCTGCCAGTATGATTCTTCTTATGATAATCAGTTCGCCACTGCATTTGTTTCCAATGCAAATCAAGCTTTCTCATACATTTGCAGGTGTTTCTTGGTGCTAGAATAGGACGTAGCTCTCTGTCCTTACAGCAACGCAGCTGATAAACCTTAAAAAGCATGATATTATTCAGGAACACAAGATCTGAGGGCTTGGCGAGATGGAAATATTTTCCTTCAACCTCTGCCCTTCGCTTTTTTTCCTCCCTGGAGTCGTATCTCGTTCTCTGCCACGCCTTGCTTTTTCTTTCTTTGTGTTTTAACTCATTTGTCATTTTCCCATGTCTTATTTCTTTAGAAGTTATGTTTTTGGACACACCATCCCACCTTTTATCCATTGTAAAGGACATTGTAATGCATATTTTAAGGAATATGCAAAATTTGGTCCGAGAAATCCACTTTATTGTGCCTACTATAGTTTGTTGCAACACAATTTGCAAACTTCTTGGACCCTGAACTCAGCTGAACTACCACAGCAATAACAAATGAGCACAAGTGACACTGCTTGGACATACCCTTCATCTGTGTTTATGGGACTGTGTGTATTTAGATTCCTCGGATTTTTCCAATATTCATTTTTTCACCACTATGTATGCATGCCTCCATGTGCACCCGCAGGACCCGCTGATACACAATGTACTGTATACATTTGCATAACTGTATACACAGCGTATGAATGTCGATGTGTGTCATCTGCACAGTCACCTGGCCTGAAGCATATCAGAACTTTAGCAAAGTCAGAATAAGCAGTTCTTCTCGGCTCATGGGATAAATATTTAGCCTGCAGTATAAACACAGCGGCCTTCTAGGAATGCTCTGTTCGTGGACGACGGCGATGCTTTTATCTTCCTACTGATAATGCAGGTGAAAGACAAAACTGTTGATTCGTCCAGATATGCAGCACGTGTAGCTACAAACCACTCTGACACCAAGAAACATCCATGTATCCTCACTATCATCAACCCCTCTGCTCTTTACGATTACTATGACGTATGATGTTATGGGATTACCATTATCTTTTAAGTGATAAAATGTGAGAAAGCTCTAAAGCTAAATTATAGGCAATGCTAAATAACATGTGGGAGTGCTGGACAGTTGTAGACCTTTTACAGATAAGAACTAGTTCATACGTTGTGTTGCTTGACCACACTGGAAACCAGGTTTTTGCTTAAAGCCATCATATCTCTTGGAAAACATTTATAGTGTTGCACTCGGATGTAAAAGGGCAGAAATAGTTTTCAAAAGAAAAAACAGGGGAGCCTGGCAAGAAGAAAAACCTCAATTCTTTCCTAGCTTCGACACAGCTGGATTATAACAGCATGAAATGGATGCAAATGTAAAACTATCAGCTTCATTCATGTCAGTTTCATTTTTCTTTTCTCTTTTTCGGTTGCAAACACTACTGCTACAGCCAGTGCCATTAAACATTTACTCACTACAGTGGTCTGCTGGAAGCAAATGCATCACATGGTGTTTTTGATGGTGTATCAAAATGAATAACACTTTATTTTGATCATTTTGAACCACCATTGCCCCAAAAAAGTATAAACAGACAACTTTCTGTTATTATTATTCCTATTAGTTCTTGAAGATGTACAAAATCCAAAAATGGGTCACAAATACACTCATCGGCTATTTGATGAGGTAAACCTGTGAAATCAAAAGGCCGTGTCACACAGTATGAGTCTTTGAGTCCACTAAGGTCCGCGTAATGTAAATTTCATCATCTCCCCAAGGCCATGTGGACCCTTCTGAGGATGTCTGTATGCAACAAAAAAAATGTTATTTGCATGGTGACTATGCTGGTGGAGCACTAGTGCACATGCACGCAATACTAGATGTCGATCTTTCGAGCAAACAGACTTAAAGTGACATAGATAGTAGCATAAGGCCTGTGTTATGCTAAATTTTGTGATCTCCCCAAGTCTATGAGAGTCTATTCTGACCAAACCTCGTGGAAACCTGCATGCACCCCCAAATTTGTGTCCACCACAATGGCAGTAGCATGCATGCTAGGCAGAAGTGTGCATATGCAGAACACAAAGACACAATCTACTGTATGGGATCTCGTGGACTCCAAGCAGACACAAAAGTTGTTCCATAAGGCCAGTGTTATACTTTCTGTATCCACAAGTACGTGACGGTTCACTGAAGTATGCATGAAATGAATTTCGTCATTTCCCAAAGTCTGTCCGAGTCCACATGGATCTCTCCACAGATGTTCCCAAAATGTGTTCCTTCTTCAAGGGTAGTATTGCAAATGCTCGCCAGTAGTGTGCATGCATGGAATACATATAAACCTCCTGCACTGCAACCATTGAAAAGGGCCCTCCTGGTGGACTCCAAGCAGGCTAGAAAGTACTATATTAGATCCAGTGTTATACTATTTGCATCGACAAGTATGTAGAAGTATGTAGATGCTAGGGTCCAAGTGATTTAAATTGCTACACAAAACTAACAGTAGAGCACGTGTTCAGCCAGTCATGTGTATGTGCAGAAGTCATGGAAATGACTTACTGCCCATGCATGAAACCTCTCTGAGTCCTCTACGCAAATACCAGCAGACTAGAAAGTAATAATTCTACTTTTTACAAAGCTTGGTGGTGCGAACCTCCATTTTCATGTGTGTTAAGGAGGTGGAGAAAATATTAGGAGGACTTTAAGTGGCCTCAATGAGACCATCAAGTACAACTCACACCTTTTTCACTGTCTCCAAAAACTGAAAATGTTAAAGCTTTGTAAAAGTAGAAATAATGGCACAACTGTTGTACTATATACAGTAGCTCTTAAGTGTATTGACAGTAGTAGGACATGGAGTTCTATGGCACAAAGGAACAAAATATATCTGGCTTTAGCTTAAAGGACAGTACTTGATAGCAGGATCCATTTATCTTTGGTCTTCTTTTCATCGGATTCTTTAACAATAATAAAAATCTGGAATCCCACCAGTCTCCTCCATCAACCTCCCAGCAATCCTCCCTAAAACAGACACTTTAAACCATTGGGGTTCTCCTCCCATTATTCTTGCAGCACTTTGGTATGCACCACTTGTAAATTGTTCTGCTACTTTAACAATTTGTCCTCAATCGAACTTGTCTACAGTGAGTTTAAACATTTACTTTGTCTGATTTGGATTTGACCACTGAAACATCTAAATTTGGACAAGCAGCATAAACTCAACATTTTTACGTGCGCGCACACACACACAAGCGCACAGGAAGGTTTTAAGTTCTGTGTAGGTGTTTAATTTCCCAGACAGTATTGTCATGTGGTTTAACATGAGCTTCAGCAGGCAGACTTGAATGTTTGTGTGTGTTTGGGTGGAGGATGAGAAGAAGAAAGAAGAAAGACAGGAGGTGGGGGTTGACAGATCCATCCCATCTCGTTTTCTGTCTCAGGAATGCAGCTGGAATCCAAGCTGGACTCCCCTGTTGGCTCCACCCACACTCCCACCACCTCATATCACACATACACACACATGTTGCCCTAGTTCAGTTGGGTCATTTTAACCATGAAGTAAGTGGCTGCCTGTTCTAACCTGTCCAGCTGATATGTAGCCTAAAGCCTTTTGTTGTTGGTGCCTATATGTATGTGTTGGGGGAAGACAGCACCTGTCCATTCCTTTAAGCTGACCTCAGTAGTAAAGTAAATGATCGCCAGGTTGTCAAACAGAGTTCAGCTTGTTGTTGTAAAGTACAATATGTCATGAAAACGATTAGTGTTTAGTGTTTCTTTGGCATTTATTCCTGTCAAATATGCACGTAAAACAAGATTCCTGAAGAACAGTGCCTCAGATTCTTTTAATCCATTTGCAACATGTATGATTGAGTGCAATGGGTTTGCTTTAAATTACAAGGCTGAATAGTGAGACTACTTCCTGCAGGCCTGATGATGTGTAGTTTGTCTGATTACAGCCATTCTTGAGGCTGATATGCAGTGAAAGAGCTCTTAATTTGCAATTCCAAGCAACACTATGCTGAGAATGAAGAATACAACTATTTTTTTCCCCTTTATACGTGGGTTAATTGCTCACAGATTGCACAGTGTAACAGATAGCTCAGATTGTTGAGTCCTGCAACTTGCCAGTCCAGTATCAGTTTCTTAGGTTGTCAACTTTTTTTCCCTTGCTGCATTGCATCAGCCAATACAAATCCATGATTTTCCAGCCTGATCTTCCAAATATTACATTCCTATACAACAAAATTTCATTTTCAATTGCATTTTTAAATGTTGCAAAAACATTTGTCAAGAAAATGTAAATTAGGTGTGTTTCTATTAACTGCTTTGGAACAAATCAGCTGGGCTTCGTTGTGTCACCAGAAGGTTGTGTAAGGTACTTACAGGTACTGCCTGGCTGTATCAATAAAGAGTGGGACAAACTCAAAGCAAACACAGTCTTCCAGTCTTCCAGTTGCCAAAAAACCTCAAAGCAGGAGAAAGAAACATAATTTCTGTCAACTAAGAGAGGAAAATGTAGTGAGTTAATGAGTTTTACGTTTGTTTTGCATGTAATCTTTCAAGTCATGCTTAATGCTGTCTGGAGACAAAAACAAAGAAAGGAGTGCAAAGAGCTGGTCAGTCACGTGATTTAAATGTTTGCTACGTCAGAACTTATTTTAAAAAAAGGTATTTCCATCTCCCACTACGCACTTGAACTCTGTCCAAAAAGTTGAACACTTTTTTGATTTTGGCTATTTCTATTGACTTTTAACGGGTTATACTTAAAAGTGTGCATAAAAATCCATTACGGAAACGCAATTTATGACACAGTATGAAACATTTCAACACCCAAAGAGCCATAAAGTCCACTGAAGGAGCAAGGGGAGGTCAGGCTGGCTTAAGTGTGGATGCATAAAACTGGGGTTTTGTTCCATGTGGGATATTTATCTTTAGATTTAAGTTTCATTTTCACTTGCTGCATGCTTAGATTTATAAATATATCACGGTTTGGGTTAAAATACGATATTTTCACAACATATTTGGAGCTTCTCCTGACTTACCATAATGGAAATGCAGTGTATTTTTTATCTCAGAGCACAACTTTGTGAAGAAACAGCTGGATATGCCAGTAACATAACATACATTTTTAAAAAAACAAAGACATGCTTATAATGAATCACTTCTAATCTCTCAATTTTCTCTATAGAGTTCATTAATCACCTTAATATTTGAGACCTTTGCTGTAATTGTTGCATTCATCCAGCCATACAGGAATACAGGAAATAATAATCTTCAGATGATTTAAGTTTTCTTCCAGGAAAACACGACATTGGCCTACTTTCCACAGTTTTTATGAGTTACAAGGAAATATACTGAGACATAAAGAGGTAACTTATTTTGCTCAGAAATCATTACTGAGCTTGTGCTGCTAAGCTACTCAGAAATGTAAATGTTCCCTGTAAGTACCACTCTTCATCACTCCTTTGCATAACATTATGCTGCCATAATGTCAGGTTGGGTATGAAGGATGTTTAAGGTGAATGACGTCCTGCACTTATCAACATCTTTATTGCTATTTTCAATTCCATTTATAATTTCAGTCCGGCGTCCTCATGTCTGATTTTTCCATTGCCGAGAACTCGCGCTGACTGCGTCAGAGCCTTTGAACGTATAAACTATCTCTTAATGCTTACGTTTGAGAAAGATGCTTTCTTTGTTCTCACTCCTACAGTCAGGGTCAGCAGCAGTGTTTACATCACTGAGTTGTTGCCGTGGCAACAGACGGAGCCTGCAGTCAGAAAAGGGGAGAGAGTCTGCAGAGTTAGATTGAGAAAATCTGTGATAAAATGAAATGAAACAAAAGGAAAACAGGAACGGGTTTTGTGCAGTTGCAGTATGAAAAACTAATTATTAGTTTTGGGAAGAATAAATCAGTGTGGTGAGCTGACATTGCTGTCAGGTGCTTTTTCATCATCTTTGACGGCAGCAACCCTTATTCAACATAGTCCATTGGTAAATGTTGATATTTAGATATTAAAGCAAATGTTTTACCACCAGCATGGATAAAATATGTATTGGGGCACTCTTTTGCATTTTTTTGGGTAGACTTGTGCAATTTATTGCACTTCCATGCAACAACCCTGCATTGAATTCTACCTTTACGTTGGATTGTATATGATTTTTATATATTTGTTCCAGGCCCTCTGGAATTATGGCAGCATCTGCTGGGTCAAAAATGTACATACAGCAATGCTAATATTTGATTAAATATCCCAGACCTGCTTTTTGGTAATTCTTGGCTGTCTCTTGACCATCCTGACCAAATCTCTCTCAGCAGCAGGTAATAGTTTGTGTTTTCTTTCTGATTGTGGCAGTGACACAACTGTACCATGCATTTCATACTTAAAAACAATTGTTTCTACAGTTTATTTTGGGATCTGAGACATTTTTGAAGTGGTTCCAAGAGACTTCCCCGACTTGTTCAAGTTAATGATTTGCTTCCTCAGATCTGTACTCAACTCCTTAGACTTCCCCACTGTCGTGTTTGTGGTTGAGTCTGATGAGCGCATAAAATGGGCTCTGTTTAAATTGGCTCAGAGGAGTCACCAGCTGTAGTCAATCGTAATCTCTCACAAGAAGCTATGAGGCCCTGCCACGAGGAAAATCTGATTAACACAAGTGTCTAAATTACTAAAACTGACCATTTAAGTAGCTGTTTGTATATTTTTGACCGAGCAGATTTGCGTATTTGCATATTTCTTTAACATAATAATGAATGATATGTTATTAAACAGAAAGATGTTCTTCAAGTAGTGACTAGCTGGAGACATAACATGAATTTGATAAGATTAAAGAAATGAAAACTGAACTTCCTCTGGGATAAATAGAGCACTGTTGGAAATATCAAAGTAGCAAGCAGCAAGATAAGGGGTAGAAAAATGAAATATTGTATCGTCCATAAACATTATAGCTTGTCAGTATAGTCACCTATGGTCTAACATTGGTGGAAATAGATTCTATAAACTTTTTAAGACAAGCAACAGCCTCAAAAATAGTCCAAACCACACTGCAGTGGCTTACAGTATATACCAGCATCGTTCACTCTGTAGATTCTCAGCTCCATTCTATAAACACAGGCTATGAACCAAATCTAAACATCAATTTTGCGTTGTTATGATTGCCCAGCATGTTTCAATAGCTGACTCTGTCCACAGTCGGCAGAAAGCAAAATGGAAAGATTTAATAACTTCATAAAGCCAAAAAAGCATGCAGGGAAACATTAAAAAATTCGAGCACAGGCTGCACACACACACTGTATGAGTGCGGTAAGTCATTTCAGAGCCTATTAAATCTCCATTAACACGCAGCCTCCCTGCTAGCTCGAGCTAATCCGACCCAGGTGTCTGTGTTTGTGAGTGTTTTGCGCCTCGTCCCTCTGCTGCCTTCTTCGTTCTCTTGGCCTTCCTTTTCCCTTCCCTCCGCTTTCTCCCCATCTCTGGCTCTTTTCCTCGACTTTGTATCTGCGCTCCAGCGAAAAAACTCTCCTTTTCCCACGCTCTCAGTTAAACCTGGCAGCTCTGCAACAGACAAAACCTCCTCCAATTAGGTCAAATTAGGGCAAATTGCAGCTCTCAGCGGGCAAAACCAGACTGACACACCTCACTGTTAGGCTCACCTACAGTCTGGGAAAGACAGCTGTGGATTTGAACTCCTCCATCATCAACCTACAGGGCCTCCATTGATTCTTCTATACACTCAGTTCTCAACATCTGACCTGCTACATCCATCTGTGTGCTTTTTTTCAGCTTTTAATCTTCATTTTAAGTGTTAGAAAGTGAGAAACAGATAAGATATGAACCTAAAAGACAAACCATCTGCTTTCTATTCAGTGGAACAGTGAGTCTGAAAGATGATACAAAGTGACAACAGAGTAATGAAATAGACAAAGTGATGAATTCAAGAGAAGCAAAATGAAAAGATAAATGATTTTTATCTGAAGAACGACACATACTTTGTCTAAGTCTTCCTTCACACTCGTGTCAGCCACCTGCTTTTTTCTCTGTTGCTGCTGCAGGAAATGTAAAAATGCATCACTTTTGAAACTCAGTCAGCCATATCCAGCAGCAGAGGGACCATTTGTTAATCAGGAAAAGTCAGTCAGTTACTTTGCTTAACCCTCTGAATTCCAACCAGGTTCTGCTGTTTTATGCTCCTGTCACATTTTCACTCTCTGTGGGCTAATTTTTTTACTGCAGTACAATTGTATCTTAAGGTCCTGCATCTCTATTGAAACAACACAACCATGGGTACAACAGAGAGAACTCAAAAACAGTATGATGACGTTATGATGTCATAAAACTGAAAAAAGAAAAATCTAAAGGTGAGATTTTTTCATTATTTGTTTTACAAAAATTTAAAAATCTGGAATCAACATGTAGAACATGTCTCCAAGTGCCCACAGGCGTGAAGATTATTGGGAAAAATTTGGATCTTTTCTCTTTTTGCTTTTGTACAAGTCTTGTATCAACTCTGTGTAAGCACAGCCTGCATTTCTGACCATGATAGCCAAAAACTCCCAGAATTTTTGTCATGTGACTGTTAGTCATAGCTGAGTCACTAATGGCTTCACAATTGTGCAGAGGATTGCAGAATTTTTAACCTTTTACCAAATCTGGTTGGACTAAATCGCTAATTTTTTAGTGAATTTTTAATCAGACATGTAGAATAAATTGATTTTAAGCTTAGATTTGGTTCCAAAACAAAACAGTGTGTCACATGTGAGTAGTTCAAGGACCATTGAGGAAAGTTGAAAATCTGAAGATTCTTTCTGTTTTTACAGTTTCTGGCTGATAAATGGTGCAATTTTGATGATTTATTGAAAGATAACATGCATTCCTAACCTGCCGTCAAGGTTTGGGGTTCACAGGGTTAATCTTTATTTGACTCAAATCCAAAATCCTTCTTTTCAACTTTTTAAAAAAGATCCTCTTCCATCCAAGTCTAAAAAGTAGGCCAGTAATCTTTGAATCTTCTGGGGACTAGTGGACCTCAAAAACTAATATGTTATGCACACACAGAGAGATACACACACTTATACACACACTCCCTCTCAAATACACACACATGAATGTTCTGGGAAGGTTCGCTGCAGGAGAGAATATGATCTCTGCTTGGAAGTGACGCTGTTCCCTACTAAAGCAGTACAAACACACATTGTTATGTTTGTGTGTGTGTGTGTGTGTGTGTGTGTGTGTGTGTGTGTGTTTGTCAGTGTGTGTGATATGTGGGTGTTGGTGGCAGTACAAACAGCTCCACTCCACTGGAGCTGTCTTATGAGAATACTAAGCGAGTGTGTAATAATAACAGTACATGCCCACATTTACCAGAAGATTTTATTGGTTAAATAGTTTTAACAGTAAGAAGGAAGGGGGGCTGTTCATTGGAAAATCTACATGCAGATTGATTGGATAAGTGCTCTGCGGCCCACAGCAGGTTTAGTAAGTAATATCTATATAAATAAGGTTTAAAAGTTTGAGGGCTGTACAGCATTCTCATGAAGTTAACACATTTCAGGATCATATTGTTGGGTTTCTCTCCCTGTCCAATGCATTTTAAACAGTTTTATTTGGCCGCGGTGCTGTGAAATATGCTCTGACTGCAGCTGGTATCGGCCATTGTAATGTTTTTGTAAGATACTTATGACACAGAGAGGCTGAGGAGACAGATGTGTGCAGCTGTGACTGGCCACAATGCAGCCCACCCACATTTTTACTGTGATTCATCACTTGTGCGCGTCTGTTTGTGCGAGAGAGTCGAGATACAGCCGAATGTTCCCCAAGTTTGGCCACCTTCTAGGAGAATCATTGGAAGCTTACTGGTGCCCTCTGCTGGCTAAACAGCTCAACATTTAGTTTTTATGTGCAATAGCATGAAAACTTTCACTGAAACGTTCAATAGATGACAATATCACCATTATCATCTTAAATGATGCAGGTTTAGAGGTTAAATATCATTGATTTAGTATCAGGTAAAACCTCACAGCCTTTCGCTGAAGCTAAAGGCTGAAAATTTGTTCTAATTTGAGAATTTTATTGTGTTAAACCGAAGACACAAACAGATAATTCTAGGCCATACTTGATTTAATAGGAATGAGTGATGTGTAAGTATGTATTGACTGTTAAATACTACCTAAATACAGTGGTAATGAGTCCCAAGAAACTCTAACAAACTGTATGTGTGTAAAACGCAATGTAAGAGAGATCAGAGAATGAGATGTATGAGGTATTCAGTTATTTATGTGCATACTACAAGAACACACACACAAGTAGTAAGTCTAAAATGAATGTTTACAATAGGCAATCTGAGTGCATCAACCAGTTTTATCCTTTATTTATGTTCACTTTATTTATTTAATCGGTATTTAAACAAGCCGGGCTATTGAAAGCAAGCTTTACTGCACCATGGACGTCCTAATCACAGTCTGTAAAATAATAAAAACAGGCTACCGTGTGCATCAACAAACTATACAACATACGGATCAACATCAGTTTCAAGGAAACGCATGCATTCACACTGGTCTATGTTAGTCGAAGAACAATGCATTCCCCTGTTTAAACAAAGATTCAAGAAACAAACACAATAAAATAAATGCATTTGGTAGAATTAAAGATAAGTTACTTTATAATTGTGAGATTTTGGTGTGATTATGAGATAATCTGTCATAATTATGACATAAGGAGTGTCTGAATTGTTTGGTTCTTCTGGTGAATGCAGTGAACTTTTGTATATAGACCTGCAACCTTTAGCACAATTTTACCTTCATTTTACTTTTTAACTGCTCTCACTGCCTGCATACTAACTGACACTTCAGCTATTTCCACTGCACACACTTTATCTGTGTCTGATGCTTTAAAATCAAGTAAAAGTCCAACTCCAGCTACAGCTGTTATTCTTAAAGTACGTCTCCAGTCTTTGACTCAACACTTAAAAACTCATCTCTGTGTATCAGGGGTAAATGTTTTGATTTTTCCTCCCCTTAAATATAATCTCTTTCTGCCTTAAAATTGCTTGGATATATCTTTTCACAATGATCTATATTTAGAATGTGCAAATTTATTAAGTCCAAAGGGACCTTTTTGCACATCTACTTCATTGGCAGCTGTGTAAGAGAAGAACATCCAATAGTTCCAATCAAACTCTTGCAAACTTGCAAACATACATTTATTTATTTCAGTCCTTTATCCAGCAAATCATCTATATACATCATTGCAAGTTAGACATTTTGTGGAACACCCCACCTCTTTCTACACTCAGGCTCTGCTGCTCGCTGCAGCTCAAGGGCACCAGCTCACTTATGGCTCCGCTTACATGCTATCAAACTCCTCTTTGCTATACAAAAGCAAGTTGTAATCTTGGTGTTATTCAGACGTACATGCTCACGTCTTATTTTGCTCAGAATTTGTCCTCAATCACTTAAAAAAAGACCATTCTGACATGTTAACAAGGTAAAAAAATCTTTATTTGTCAGAAAGAGGGCCAAAAAAGGCAGTTCATCTGCTTTCATCCTCTTCAGTTTGACTCTTTTCAACAATGAACATTGGATGTTTTTTCCCAACATTTCCAATAGTTTCTGTGTGTGAAATAGTACATAAAATAACAACATAAACAGACGAAGTGAGAGTGAAGGAGTTTGCTGTTTTATGCTGTTTGCAGATATGTGATCGAAGATGAAAATCTGAGAAAAGTTTTACTCAAAGTGTCCACTAGATGGCATTAGGGCACTCTGCTGCTGATTCTTAATCAGCATTCCCCAGATAATGCCTTTCTGATAAGCCAGTGCTCCACAAACTGAAGTTTCCTCCCGTTGACACCACAAATTTTGCACCGTGAACTTGCGCGGACTTTGAGAAAACCCAGTTTGAGTGCAGATCTTGATGGCCGATCCTCAACACACACTCACACCTGCAACCAATTGGCCTCTCCTGGAACTCGAGTGCGTCGACCCATTCCTCCGCTGAGCTATTTTTCTATTTATAGACGCAGGACTCACACTGGGCCTAAAATGCCTGCTGTCTCATTCTGTTTTGCTTGCTTACTGTCTGGCAGATTTGTGGGGGTGAAAGCAGGGGAACGGTGGGGGTTCTCCAGTTGAAATCACTTTCAGAGGCAGGAGTTATATTGATTTGCATACTTGGATGGCGAAGGTTTGCTTTCTTTAGAGGCTGTCAGAGAAGAAATGTGTTGAGTTTATGATGGATTCATTAGTAAGTATAGAATGTCTGCATGAGTGTCACTTGAGAGTTTGCCTTAGCATGACTTCATCTCTAAATCTTTACACCCCACTGACCTACTGACCCTTAAAAGAAACCTGCAGCTCACTGTACTCGCCTTGCAGCAGCATGCATGTTTAGATGAGTAAATGTTTATTTTGCCCTTGGTTATGCAAGTAAATTAGAAATCAATTTTCGCTGTGGAGACAGTCCCTGAGACGTTTAAAACTGATTTCCGCCCGTTGTTTGAGTTGACTCCCAGCAGATAATGGTGACTCCCAACAGCTCGGGCCAGGAGAAGTGTGGAAAGAGCAGAAATGATAAGATGCAGGCAAGAAAGTGGCTCACTCAGTGGTTTTGTGGGAAAAAAAATCAAAGGAGAAAGACCAACATTGAGTGGTTTCAGCTTGTTAAATTCAAGGATTAGCTGTTTTTTTTCTTTGTCTTACTTTGCAGTAAACTGATTACCTTTGGGACTTTGGTTTATTTCACTGCTTTCTCATGTTTTCTAGGCCAAACAATGAATAAATGAACCATAAAAATAATAACATTAATAAATAATAACCCTGCTAGTAGCCTACTGTGGCTGAATATGTTGATTTTTGTTCTTGGGAACCGAAACATGCTCAGTAAATTTCATGTCATGTTGACTTTACCCTAAGAGGGTAATAGAGGACAAACTCATGCAGTGTTTGAAAAGGAAAAGATGCGTTCTCTGGAGATTTTCAGTTGTTAAAATGGCCTCTTAATCTATCATTTTTATTGTTTGCAAGTAGATTGTGATTGGTTTTGCCCTGAAAGAGCCAAAAGATCATAAGGAATATTCAGATTCATCTTCTGGGTGTCATAAATATTGACACACTAACTCATAGCAACTACTTTTCGAGCTGCAAAGTGAGTGAAATTAAATAAAAGTTTCATGTCATGTTGACTTTATCCTAAGGGGGTAATAGAGGAAAACTCATGCAGTGTGTAAAAAGGAAATGATACATTCTCTGGAGATTGTCAACTGTTAAAATGACCTCTTAATTCAACATTTTTATTGTTTACAAGTAGATTTTGATTGGTTTTGACCTGAAGGAGCCAAAAGATCATCAGAAATATTTAGATTTCAACCTCTGGGGGTCATAAATGTCAACACACTAACTCATGGCAACTACTTTTTGAGACACAAAGTGAGTAAAAGTAAGTGGAAACCACATAAACTGGTCTTTAAAAAGGGAATTTTGTGCAGACCTTTGAAAGATGACACTGATTTAGCTGCCCTCAGCTCCTCGGGCAGGATACTTCAAAGGAACCTTCATGTCAGAGAACAAATTGCTGCATGCTTTCTGTGTAGTATTTGGAAGGGCGAAGCTGGACCTGTCCAACAAACTCGGGCTGCGATCCCAGCTTGGTTCTTGTTTCCTCAAAAGTGGAATCAGCCTGGCACGATCTCAGTGCTTTGCTTCGGTTTGCTGCATTTAGCATAAGCCGCAGATTAGAAAGAATGAGGTTTGGGAGCATGAAAGTGAGTCAATAAAGCGAAGAATGGACGGTTAGCGAGCTTCTGTAAAGAGAAACAGAACCAAGCAAACAAAGAGAGGGACGGGAGGAAGTTGGGGGTCACTCAGTCAGTAGCTAACCCTTTTTTAGTAGGAGCCCCGGGGCCTCGCCATGAAGCTCTGACCTGGAATTCCAAATAAATAATTCCCTAAACCTCCTCCGAGAAAGAGACTCACGCACGTAAGAGAAGGGGGTGCAGAAACCAAAATGCACAATTTCTCCAAATCCATGGCTCATTTAAACTGGTTTACCAAATATTTGATTAATTTGATTAGCAGACACTTGATCAGTCTGTAATACACACACACACACACACACACATATCCATGCATGCACAAAAACATTCACAGGTATTAATTCTCAAAGCTTAGCCCTCAAAGTAGCCTAAATCCTGCATGTGCGAGCAGGAACATTCGGTTAATCCTCACCAAACACAGCACAAAACTGTTTTATTCAGTCATAAATTGGCATGGAAAGGGAGGCATGACACTGAGGTCAAAGCTCTGCAGTAGATAGAAGTAATTAAAATACACAGAAAAGAGAGTAAACAGGCAACCATCCTGGGTTAAATGACTTTCAACTCGCCGAAAGAGAGAAATAACATCGCATGTGTGAGGGCCGTGAGCAAGATGTTCTTGCAAGTTTCAAGCAAAGTCTCAATATTCAGATAAAATCAAAAACAAAATTGGATTTTATTCCTTTGGGCTCATTTTTTCCAGCAGTGGACAGGATATGAAGATGTAGTATCCTTTTGATGTAACTTCGGAAGACTGATGCACACATGCACAGTCGCTAAAATAACAACATTCAACCTACGTAACCCTGGGCAAAATATCAAGATGGAAAAAGCTCTTTGTTAATTTAATATAGCATAATATTAGATATCTGCATTAATAAGAAAGGTCAACTGTGGTACTAAGGAGATTTGAGGTTTGTAACTCTCACACTGAGCCTCATACTTTGCGGAAAGTAGAGGATTATTCTGGCTGATTAAAGCTTAATGGCTCATTTTAGTAGTTCTGGCCATCAGTGATTGCTGAGATCTGGAACCAGGACAGTATAGCTGCAATAAAGTCAGACTCTGCAAGAAACACAGATAAATAGACAAGTCTACTTGCAAAATAAATGATAATCAACTCATGGTTGGCTATTTTGTAGTATAAACAAAAGAAATCTGTTTTATTTACGTGAAATTAAAACCAACCGATCTATTAATTTCGATGCTGACTTTTGTATGCCCATTAAAACACATCAAACTTAACTAATGATTCAAAAGACATTTAATTGAAAATCCTTTAACTTTTTTGTGAACATTTTGTCAGCTAAACAGAGAAGCCATTTCTCGAATAGTTAATGTTGTTTTTTGTTATAATTTTTGGCATTTTCTCTCTGATTTTTAAAGGTGCAAATGGGAAAAGTACATCATCCACCCATGCAGCATAAGCTTGATCAGAAATATGAACGTAAACATCATTTTTAATTAGCCAGACCTGCAGTGTGAGTCTTCAGCTATGGTTAGCAGAAGGCTAAACTATTAGCGACATAGCCACTCATTCCCAGCTTTCGTGGTAAATCTACCCACACAAAACCAACCAACCAACCAAGCTCGCCAAGACTCTTTTAGTTTTCCTTTATTGGGTTGGTTTTGCAATGTAAAAAGTTGTTGCCAATGCTGAAACAGCAACTTTCCCTGCAGGAATTTCTGCAGCTGAATTAGGCTTTCCTCAGTCAGGATGTGCACATGCATCTGCATTTGTAAAACGGCCAATAGGAACAATGCCATCTCTCTAAAAAGACCTGTGATTGGTCATCATCTTCCATCATTGGCTAGATTATTTAAAACCTGAAAAGAGAACCAAGAGAAGGTGTAGAAGTCTCAGACCACTTGAACTACAAAATGCTGAAAGGTTATGTTACAATTGACACCTGACCCAAGAAATACTGCCTAGCTTAGCTTTAATGCTCATAATTACCAAGCCTGGCCCCCTGGAACTAATTGTCTCAGTTAGCAAGCTTGTTATTGGATGTTGACAGGACAGTAAGTTCACATAGTTTATTAGAAGCAGATTTGTACCATCAAGTCCTATCTTTAAAGTGTTTGCCAACTATTTCACTTTTGTGGTGCAGTTTAATTGCCAACAGAGAGGAAAAATGTAAGTGGATGGCCGCAACCGTAGTTAATTAGCTATGATAGTGTCGTCATTTTAGCTCATCGTTTCAACAGCGGACAGCACTATCAAATTGGCTTACGTTTGGTCAACAGCATATGTATATATTTAATTGTGTTAAATGTTGGTAGGGCTGGGCTTTTATCTTTTAATGTCTGTTAGAGCACCTGAAAAGAAAATCGCAAGTTACTGGATGGAGAGTAGGAGGAACATTGCTACTTTTCCTTTAGTACATTGCTTACTTTGGACAGAAAGTTCTAAAACAATCCTAGAATTAATTGTGGGTTCACTAAATGTTCTCAACCGCTTTTTCAGCATCCATCATTCTGTAACTGTTCCAACATTAGACAAAGAGCAGGTGTGTTTTGAGATATTCTGAAAGGTTTCTTTTTACCCAGTGTGAGTATCATATTGCCAGAGTTTACACTGATTGAGTTCAATACATAAGTGGGAAGTTGTAAACTTAACACACCATGGCATATGTGAGAGGATCTTATCCATGTTTCCCCTCTGGCCCATGACAAACCACATTAGAGAGGACATTAGTGGATGAAGGGGTCACTGTAATACAGACATACTGGAATACACAAGGGGATGGACAGTACTGCCTTCAGACTTGAAAGTGCACAATTAGATCATCCAGCCGCTGCCTTCGGATTGTCTCCCACACACACAATCACATTCATACACACTGAAACGTAACTCAACACTGCTGCTTTTCTCACTGAAGGAGAGGTTTAATCTGCAACAGACACACAGATTCTGGCTACGGAAATTAATGTTTACTTTTCAGACGTCTCTATTTCAAGCTGCTCTCTTTTTCTTCATTGTTGGGAAAACATCCCAAAGGAGATGTGAGATTGCTCAACCAAAATACTGCCAAACAAACCCTGCTGTTTCATATGGTTCTTTTCAATGGAATATCATGGAAACTTGTCAAAAATATTGCCATGTGAGGTATCATGTTTCTGTACGCAAATGAGAGGAGGCATAAGATGTTTTTACACATACACTATACAGTATGTTGTGGTCAGTGCCATCTCCTATTGCATGTTAAACTGATTTTCATACTGCTATTTAAATAAGTTTTATAACCTTCTGGCACAAATGCAAGATATTGCTTTATAACACAAAATTGTATACCTCAGCCAACCAGTCAAACTGCAGATCAAACTAGACCTTTCAGTGTCAAAAATCGGTTTTCAACATATGTCATCTCGAGGCATTTCACATATTGAAGAGAACATCTAGAAAATCAGATGGAGAAACCCAATGAATCCAAACAACTCCCTTTGAGCAGTTCAGTGGAAGGAAAAAAAAATCCCATTTAGCAGGACCTCTGGCAGAGCCACGCTCAGGGAGGACAGTCATCTGCCCCGTCTGGTTGGGGTGAGGGTAATGAGGAGCGAGATCAAACAGTGCATAAGGGAACACTGGAGAGATTGGTAAGGACATTGAGCGCATGAAATATGACTAACAAAATATTTAAAATAGTTTCTCATGAATTTCAAGTAAATCTCCAAACTGTTACAGCTGTATTTGTATTAATATGTTTTAGAAAATCCTAATATAATTCAAATTCAAAAATCTGCATTTGTAAAGACATTAGTAACTGCAGCTGTCAGTAGACGATTTACTTTGATCCTCCCCATTGCTTCTGTAAAATCTACTGCAGCGCTTCTGTAACTGTAACTCTGCCATAACCCCTTATGAAGTATAAATCCAGTTCACCACTGGAGTGAGATAGTGGCTACCAACTGGCTCTTCTTGTATCCCATTTGTTTTGTGCAAACATGCTTTGCTAAGCTACCACAACTACTTGGACAATGATGTGTTAGCATTATAAATCCCTCACATGAGAAACTTCAAAACACTAGCATTTACTTTTATCTTCCTATCCGGTACTTGATCCACAGTTTCATTATTGGAGGCTTAAACTTTTGCACCAGTTGCCAAAAAAAGCTTCATTTATGCATTTGTACCAAAACTGTATGCATCATATGATGGTAAGATGATGCCATTTCAGCTGGAAAAACTGAAATGCTTAATATTCCTTATGGGGTTTCTGTTACCTCCCTCAAATGCAGACAACATTCAGGTCCACCAACAGGATGTTTACAGCCAGACTCATTAAAATTAATAAGGGCCATAATCAAACTACAGCCCTTTGCAGGCCCACGTGCATAAATCCAGCCCTTCTCCCAGGAGAGGAAGTGCACAAAAACATGCTGCAAAAATCATCTATACCATCACCAGGATGGCAATGAGATACTGTTTTAGTTAGGACTATGTTCTGCTAAAACTGTTGATTTAGGAGGAGATAGCTCCAAAATTAAAGCTCATTCTGGTGCAGAATCCACCTTAAATCATCTTGCGGTATCACTCAACCAATTGAGTAAATACTGTAACTCATTTTCTAGCGCATTTATATTGTTATGTTATTCTTCAGCACCACACTAAATCCTATATAGACAATTCTAGATGTCCTTTAACCCGATTCAGGATACTGTGAGATCAGACTACACCTTAAACAAATGTGAACAGTTCCAGAACCTACTGCTGCGAGCCAAGAAAATCCACCTGTCTTCCATCACGACTTCGATGTTTTGATGGAGGCTCTTGCAACAGCGTGATGACATCCTATATTTGACTCCTCGAGATCCACAGCATGCTCCGTTTGCTCTGCGCTCTCGCCACACCAATACAGTAAAAACCAACAAACTAAAGAGAAATTGCATCTCTATAGGTTTCTGGATCTTGGCTGAACTGCCCAAGGTTGCGTAGATTTTCTTATAAGTGTGTATTTTTGGAAGGAGCATTCCAAAAATGTCAAACCCTCAAGGTCTTGTTCCCTCCAACGCAGCCTCATCATTATGAGCGAACTTAGGGAGGAAATTAGGGAGGAAAGGCAAAATGGATAGCGGTTCAGTTCACGAGTTCAAGCCTCTATGTTTCCTAAAGCATGTCCAAGAGAAAATATGTTCACAAAGGGAATGCTGGATGTCAAGATTTAGAATATACGGTATGGACTGCTAATAAATGGATGTCTACATCAACACTATTTGCTTTTTTGTTTCAGCTGGGAGCTGTTGATCTAATTAATATGGTCTAATCCTGAGAGTTTATGAGTGACTACTATTCATAATGGTTCTTCTGGAATGCAACACTGTCTTTGATTATGAACTATGCATTTCTGGTGGAGTATGGACAGCCTGATCTCTTTGAAGTGCAGAGTGCTGACAGTAAAGGCATTATTTTCTTCAGTTTTCAGTCTTTAAACTGCCAGAAGTTTCTTGCACAAGAATCTGAGGGTGAAACCCAAAGGTAGCAGAATTTAAGAATCCATTCCAATATTTCACAGCAAAAAGAAGCCGAAGCTTTCCTCTTATTCTTTATTAGAGGCTTTGCTGCATCTTTTTTTCCCGATGCTAAGGCCACGTGTTATTGTCGTTATAAACACTTCAATATGGATCACTTTCGCTAGAACAAAAACTAAAATTGCTGGATTCTGGCACACAGCCATGACCTGTGTCAATTCCTCAGCTTGTATCGTTCAAAGCAAAAGCAATGGCGAACATGTGCAGCATTTTATGCTCAAATGCTTCAGAAAACATGCAACACAAATTATTTTTAATTTCACATACCTTGTGGGTCATTGGGTCAAAATATAACACAGTACTGTTGCACCAGAAATTCTACCACATAGCCAGCAAACTGTCTCAAGTAGATCTGGGCTCCAACTAATAGTTATGTTTTAATTATTAACATTAGAGAATGTTGTGAATGAACACTGAAAAGATGTTTCAAAGGGTGGGACTCACATGCACAAACGTACATGTGTGGCTCAGTTGCCAAAACATAAAACGGAGAAGCTGAAATTACAAAACACACTGAAGGAGTGTGATTTATTCTCTCCTAAGGATGTCATTACTCCATGATATCTTTACATAGCAGGTTGCTGTTTGCTGCATTATTAATGGTTGTTAAATGTTCAAAACCTTGCATGTGGTAGCTTTAGCTTTGCAAAAGCATGTACATGTGTATGTGTTGTTTACAGAGATATTTTCTGTGCATCCACCAAATATATCACAAATGTCTCAGTCTGACTGAACCATCTAGTTAAACCAGCAGTCTGTAGCTATGGTAGCAGTTCTGTGAGACTATATTTAGGCACAATCATAGTTCAGTATGTTCGCATGCAACCATTTCCTAATTAGCACTCCAAACAACAGCTGAGGCTGTTGGGAATGTCATTAGTTTTATGAGTTTTTTGGATCCAAATACTCTATATACAGATAGAAATTCTGACCGGATAGTCTTGCAAAAACAAAAGTCATACAATCATCAAACTTATGTCTAGTTATGTTTACATCTGGGAAGCATGAATATCTGTGCTAACTTTTGTTTCAATCCACCCTGCAGATCTTGAGCTTTGTTGAGACTGTCCTCCCATAAAGAAATAACCCTACTGGCTGTTTGCACAAGACGCTTATTACGGACCATAGTTGCATTTCAATGTGACCTATAGTGGTCTATGACGGGGGCAAAGGAGGAAGCATGATGATGTAGTTAACAAACCACAAAGTCCCAAAGGACTCCCAGAAGGTCGGGGTGAATGGATGGGTCAACAGAATTCTTGACTTTAACCCAGGAGACTCATGCTTGTTTCTCATTTCAAAATACGAGTCAGCATTTCTTTTAGCCATGACTATTCCACAACCTCATGTGCATGTTCATCATCGTCAACAAAT
Source organism: Dascyllus trimaculatus (assembly GCA_024666655.1). Lineage (NCBI taxonomy): Eukaryota > Metazoa > Chordata > Actinopteri > Pomacentridae > Dascyllus > Dascyllus trimaculatus. The sequence continues at coordinate 11,525,832 of CM045468.1, read as the reverse complement.
TCTCATTTTTAACCCAAACACTGATTTTTGCCAAAACCTTATCAAGTTGTTTACATTCTAATGGTTTGCAGTAAGAGGATAGGTACACATGACCGATATAGTCACTCCGTTTAGGGGGCTTGTTGGAGAATATGTGGGGTGAGCAATCTGCAAGATATCACCAAAGTCAAACAGATTCATTGTCTGGGGTCCATGAATGTCTGCACAAAATTTCATAATAATCTGTTGTCAAGATATTTCAATCTGGATCAAATTAGTAGACCAACTGAACAGCCAACACAGCTATATAGAGCCATAGCAAAACAGCCAACATGGCTATATAGAGCCATAGCAAAACAGCCAACATGGCTATATAGAGCCATAACAAAACAAAAACTAAACCAAACACACAAAAGCAAAGCAAGTATTTACTAGTTAAACCTTCTTAAAGTGTTTTTCTCTACTTCTTCTTGGCATGTTCAGGACTCTGGGATAGGTCAGCAATGGGGCACAAACATAAATCAGCATTAATAAACACTGAAGCGAAGTGCTTTTTCTTCACTTCAACATTCTTTTGCGATGGATCATGACAGTGATCCTGAATTCTTTTTTGCATCTCTGTATCCAACTAAAAAGCTAACTTTCATGTTTCCAACTCCCTGACAATTCATAAACAACTTGAAGTTGGAAGCAGAAAAGTCCCATTGTGATTTCTGGTCTGTTACACAAAAGAAAACAGGGATTTGATTTGTTCCCACAGTTGTGTATCATCTGTTTCTGCACACTAGCAACAGCCTCACAGCTTTTACAGCTGACGTCACCTTTTATTGGGTAACTTGATTGTTACTCTTGATGCAAGCAAGCAGACACATACTTTTCCTTCACTTTTTCACCAACTCTATGTGTTAGTAACTCAGTCTGCCATTGCGGCTGTAACTTACTGATTGTGGTCGTGAATACATGCACCACAAAAAAGCAACCTCTGAGGCCTACAGCTACAATTCTTTGAAACATGTCATCAATCATTTCGATGCACATTTTGTGTTGGAGATCTTATTTTGGAAGGATTTTCATCACTTTGTCTCCCCTTTAAAGCATTAAGGGTAAGTGGGGCTAAAAATAGACTCTACAATGTCAACATTCTGGCGCCCCATATACAACCAGGATTGAATTAGCCGACCACTGTTTCCTCTCTGAGCCTTTGTGAGCAAAGTGTTGTAAGCGAGACGGCAGCTCTGTGTAAGCTCAGCGTACGCTTCACATGCTAGCATTAGAAATTCCAGCGTGTCAGCGTCCCAGTAAAAACCTGCACTGTTTTCATACTCATGCTATTTTGCAAGAAAATGTGTTGACATGATGACCAACTTTAGAGTCGAGCGCTCCACAAGAACCACATCCATCCACTGGTCCCTCTGTTGCGATAACACACACGGTACTTTCCGATGATTTTTATTTTACATCGTTGTTCTTTCAACATCAACACCCTAACCGTGGAAAAAAAGTAGCCGCTAAGCAATCATGGCCAATAAAACTGTCAGACGTTGCTTTTTGAGTAAACCATTACATCTCTACTTTGTCTCTGGTCCTTCGTTCTGCTCTTTCTCTCGTTGCCTCTCTGTCCATGTCTCAATCCTTAAAAAGGCATAGCAAGAACCCGATGTGCACAGGTTGGCCGAAACACACACATGCACGCACTTAGTTCTGCACATGTGAAAGATTTAAAGTGGAATCTCAAACCGAATATGTGTTTGGACTTTGAATAAATAGTGACACATGAACTTATGCCTACATTTAAAACCTGTCTGTCCACTAGAATGGAGGCACTGGCTTTAGTCGTCCACAGTTTAATGTAACTGGGACTTAAGTGCCAGTTTAACACTAGTATTTAAAGCTGGAATTAGATTGATAAAGTAATTGAATGATTAATTGGGCCAGTAATTTGAAGATCACTGACTGGTTAAAGTCTCTTTTCACCCTCATCTCTGTGTATCAAAGGTTTTGTCACCAACATAATCCCTTCCTACTTCCTTAATCCAATTCGTTCTTGGAAAGTGCATAAATTTCCATATCCCTTGCCTCTCTCTCCACCCATCTCTCCCCACTCTGTGCAGCTCAGCACACCGGCTCACCTCTGCTCCACAATAGCAAACTGTAATATTAAAGTGTTTCAGTCTTATATATTTGATCCAGAAACTGATTATGAAGACAAATAATGAGACAGAGAGCCTGAACCTGTAAATTTACTGGATTGATTCCTTTTGTCTGTTGCATATCAAAACCTGGAAGTCTGAAATTCCGTTTTTGAGTCATTTGAACTCTGCAGTTTCAAGGTGGAAATGCTCAGTCTTGGATCTGACTGCTTATTTTACTCATGTTGTGTCGTCCACCATATTAAAAACACTGTATGAACATGCGAATAATGTCTGCAGACACATCGGTAGGCCTAATATAGCACATTAAGTATACGTTAAGTCTAAAATTAGCAAAGAACTTTGTAAAACCGGTGCATGACTCAAGCAAGTGTATGTTACAATATCGAGTTCTGCTCAGACTGTGAATACACTTGTCTAATGTGTTCTGTGGCTTGAGAGCAGCTTTATCATATCTGACGAAAATAACCCTGATGATGTCAGGGTTATCAAATTTTAAAATAAAAAGTATGTCTGCATTACAAAGTGGAAGTGTGGATTTTAAAAGACATAGGTGCTTGCCAGGCAAGAATGGCACTATCTAGCTGCATTATGGGAAATGTAGGGTGCAGTGGTTTGGAACTTTACCCACTCTAGAGACAAAAAGTCTGGATTATCTTTACCTTTTGCTGCTTTAATTTTGATTGTTAAGGATGTTTTTCTAAGTGCATAAAAAAGCATTGTATTTATATAGGATAAGTAATGTAATTTTGAAGTTTGTAAGGGTGTTTTAGAGTCCTTTCCTGAGCATATAAAGAAGAAATGGAAGAGGATAAGATTGGGGAGTGACCACTGATTCCTTTGCAATCCTTCTGATTTGAAGCAGGCCTCCATCAGCACCAAAAACATTGCTAAACTGTATCTGAAATCTCCTGTTAGCAGCTGCAGGAAGTGGTGCTGTTTTTCTTAAACCGCACAAAACTGAAAGACTGTGTCAATTTCAACTTTTCTTTCATCTAATATTTTACTTGGATTTGCCAAAAACAACTTACTTGCATCTAAATCAGTGTAAAATCTGACATACTCCCAACATAAAGCTTTTGTTTACACTTAATTTCAGTGTGTGACACATCCCAGCAGACACACAACCTTTTCAGGCTCGGTATTTTTACAAACACTCTGAGGTGCAATAACTTCATGGTCCAGATTGTGCTAATGACTCCATACTGATGGCCTCATGCTAGCCTCGGTGGGCCATATCAGGGGAGTTAAAAAGCAGCATGGAAAATAAAGTTACAACGGTGGGAAACTCTGCAAAGCTTCTAGACATCTCAGAGAGGAGGAGAGGAAGGAAAAGAGAGTGTGGATGCATGTGTGTGAGAGAGAGAAAGAAAGGAAAAACAACAAAAAAAAGCGAAACAGTGAGCGGAGCTGGAGCGGTTCCTTGTAATAGGAAATGATGGGAGAGCTGTTTGAGGGCCGCGTGGTTTTGACCCTGTGACCGCTCCCAGTCGTGAGAACCGAGTCCATGGCCATGTGTCCTTAAGACCCTCACATCATCACACGCTGCTGCACGTACACACACACACACTCACTTACACTTAAAACACAAGCAAAAATCAGCAGAGAAAAAGAGAGTGAGTCCTCAAAAGAAGCTGGAAAATTATCATACCTTTCCACCAGTGCATGTGGACTTGTGCCAACTATGCAGCCTATAAAGCGGCCCCCCCTCGTCTCACTTTAAATAAGTCTCCCAAGTATGTTTTGGTAAGGATTTCATTCGCTGCCTGCCCCTTATTCACACTCAGTTTGAAATCTACAAGAAGACAAAAGCCTAACTAACCCAATGATGACAACAGTAGGAGGGAAGCACTGTCTGCACTTCATTGCACCTTTTGTCTGAATTATTTAATCCTTAAAAGCTCCATAGGATTTTCTTTTGCTTTCCCAGAAGTGCTTTTGTACAAGGTGTGACTCTCACAAGGACTGCAAAAAAGAAAAATCCAGGTGGGAGAGGTGAAAGTTGCCTGCTACCCCTTCCCCCTCCCCAAGTTAGTTACCCATGTGCCCTTGGGCCAGACTAGGAAAAGCTGCAGTTTGCAGGACTGTAATGCACTCACTGGTTGGAAAACGGTGCTGCTTCCAGGTGTAGATGGGTCAACGCTCCCCTTTTTCTAAACCCATAAACCTCCTGCATCTCCACACCTCAGGTCATGACTCAATACACAGTCAGATTTTAGATAAACAGGTAACTTTTTGGATCCAAGTCCTGAAAGTGTGGTTGTTATTTTTGGCTGAACTGGGAAGAAGCTGTCAGCTGATGCGTATTTTGGCACACAGTGGATTTGACCTGCTTCTTGTAGAAATAAACATGTTAAAGTCCGCTGATTTGTTATATTTTTTGATTGTTTCTAGAGCTGTGTAGAGTGTAATTCAAATCATGAGAAATTCAGTTTTACGCACAGACATGCAGCATCATACATGCGTAGAATGGGCAGAAAAGCGCATGATTTTCCTCATTTACTGCAAAAAAAGAGCCCAAAATCTGATTGTAGTGCAACCACAGGGGGGCAAAAACTTATTATACTGCTACAGAAAGTTTACCTCCGATTTCCACACAACGTAAGCGTGAGAGCTGGACGGCTGCACTTTCCTCTGTAGCCACCTCCGTGGAGAGAAGAGCGTGCCGGTGCTCCCGGACGGCGCTGCGCTGGCTCCCCTCACCATAAACGGTAAATCCCCGGAGGTATTCCTTTTGGCACGCTTCACTATGTCATAGTCAAAGTGGAAGTTGGAGGATGGAGAAACATCCAGAGGGATGGAAGGAGAGGAGATGGAGGGAGTTATGGGTTCCTTTAGCGTCGGAATCTTCGTGCGTAAAGCCGGTTTCACAGCCAAGCGCTCCGGAGACGCACCTGCGTCCGCTCCAGAAAACCCTCCACCACTCACTCCATCGGTCCCGGTGCCACAATGTCTTATGATAGCGGGGTCCAGGCTGCGGGTTTGGCGTAGCCTCCGTTTGGTTATGGCTTTGGAGGCAGGGGATGAGCAGGAGAAGACGCTGTTGAGAAGTCCTTGAGCGGCTGACATGTCTCCTTATTTTCACATCAGCGCTGTTCTCTTTAAAAAAAGCTGTCCAACAATTATAAAAGTTCAGTATCTCCCCATTAAAGGGAAACTCCAAGCACAAGGTGATGAAGAGCTCAGAAAGTGGTGCATTTGGCTGCGTAAAGTGGAGAAGGTGCCAGTCTTCTTTTGCTCTCTTGTGTTCCTCTGCACGCTGATCATTCCCATACTGGTGTGGAGCCAGAAGACAGTGTGAGAGTGTGAGTGTGTGTTTAGGGGGTGGGGTTCAAAAAACATGAGTGCCTGCACACTTTATTCCTGCTTAATAACCAAAATGTAAACTTTGTTTTGTAGCTCCATGGCTGCAGGGTTTATCTTGACTGAGATCATCAGTGTTTGATCCCTGACCTCTCCCACCAAAGTCCACTGAGAAAAGCATCAATTTAAGCTCATTCATCCCCCAAATACCTCCACTACTTTTTTCACTTCTGCAGCTTCTACAATTAGGTTGAGTTTCTATAATTAGTAAGCACATTTTCATATGGGTAATTAAGCAAGGACAATCAGACTGGCAGAAGGTCATAGAGACAGACATGATTTAGCTCGGGATGAAAATAGGAATATTAATCCTCGTCTCCCATTAATCCACCTCGCTGTCTGGGAATAATAGGCCTATCAGTGAGGCCTGCTGTGTGCTATTATTAGCCAAACAATAAGTGAGCCCTAGGATTAATCGCCCTTGCTTTTCTTTATACACCTGTACACGGAGCCAGACATTTGTTTACACAGATGCTCATAGAGGAGTTCAGTAATTTTAGTCTGTTAGGATGACTTTATGTGTGTGTGAGGATAAGGAGGGAGTGTGTGTGAGAAACCCTGAGACAAAGAGTGAGAGAGAAAGAGCAGGAGCATGTGTGGCTCTGTGTGTGAAAGTATGGGAAAAATGAAAAGAGACAGCGGGAGTCTGGAGAGAGGGTGCCGGGTCGGCTGATAAAGGAGCTTATGAAGCTGCGCCGCATGACACACTCACACACATACACACAACACAGCATGACACGACACTGATAACAGCTTAGATAGATCTGACCCTTCTAAAAACAGGCTGATGGGGGGCAAGAGTGAAAACACAGAAGCTGCAATTGTGAGAGAACATTGTGTTTTGCATTAGATTGTATGAGAAATAAAGCCAGGAACTGTGTCTATATTGTTTCAGTTGGGAAGGAAGCCAAAAATAACAGTAATATCTGCATCAATGCATCATTGAGAATATACTATTATACCTAAATGTTCCCATACCGCAGCATCCCTTTTTATTTTGCTGCCTTCAAGCTCCTCACTCAGGTTACCCTTGTGGAGAACATTTAATGTGAAAGTCATTTGACATGACTGTCAAAATATATCAGACATGTTCAGGGTCAAAGGGAAGGAGAGAAAATCAGCATGGCTACACTTCAGCCAGTCATGTTCAGTGTTATATAGACACTGTCCATATTTGGTGTACAATAGTAGAACAGTGCTGCCTGAAACCATTTTAAGCAAAAAAAAAAGTGACTATATTCAGCTACAGCAGCAGAGAAATGGTTTCCGATGCTGGGTCTCAGTGTACATTTCATTGTCCAGGGTTGTTATACAGATATAAATGAAAAGGTTAGAAAGTCAAGAACAAAAGAAATCAAATTACTCGAAGGCCCTCGTATGAAATATGCAACAACAGACAAGTGAGTTACACAGGGTCTATTTCTATCTGCTCAGTACAATTAACTTTAACCCATTTATGATGGAAAGAGAAATATTTGTCCAGATCTATTACTCCTACAAATGAATCAGATCTGTTTAACTGATTAAACTCTGAGATTGGAAATATAATCGAATAGCATGCAGTTTGTACCCCAGAGCGATACATGTGTCCAACTGAGGAATTCACGTGTTCCTGGCTGCACATGTAAACATCCCCGTACTGTAGTCCATACTTAAGAGACAGCACATTGTTTCAATGCAAGAAGATTAGATTATTGAGACATGGTGAATTTTCTTTTGTTGTGCTTGCCTCAAGGAAAAAGGAAAATACCAAAACAACATGTTTTGCACATCTGAGCCATAGGATGTATGATACCCACTTTATTTGCAGATATAGGGTGCTTTAATCTTAGGATATGATCAGCAGAGTTGTTTGCAATGGGGCAGTCTATTTCCCATGGGTTATTAATAATAATATCATGTCATAGATCCCTAAATGAACACAGGTGGCTTTTCTCTTTGGTGAAATGTTTTCCCAGGGATCCTTACATGAGCCTTTTTTTTGCAAGTGGATATGGAGATTATAAAGATGGTGGTAAAATAGCATGATTTAAATTGGATAAGTACAGAAATCTATAAGATTGAATTTGAATAATTTATATTAAATTTGAATTGCTCAACTTAAATGATTGTAATAAAAAAGTGAATTTCTCTTTTGAATTTGAATTAGTCAGTTTAAATAATTGTAACACAAATTTAAATTCTGATCTTATAATTTGAATTTATTTATTATTGAGACTGACTTCCAATAAACTTGAAACTGAATTAATATTTTGAAATTTTATTAAGCTGTTTTAATTTATGATATGGCATTTGATCCTCATAATTCAAATGCAGCTTCAAGAGGCACATATTTCTGCTCCCACATGTAATCCACACAGATTTACTACTTCATTGGTATTCAGGCATATAGATTTTATGCGCTTGTATACTGACATCTGTTGGTCATTTTTTAAAATTGCACTTTTAGTACGGTGTCCGAGAAAGACCATTTCGACGTATTGGGTTGTGCTTTTTATGCTGCCTTCACTGTTGTGTGAAATTTTGAGGTAGAGTTTTTGCAACCGTGATAATTTATTGAATGAAAAATACATACGTGATGCTAAGTTTCAAGTTTGGACTTGTAATAAATACATATGGTATAGACAGATTTCTATTCTGCCGATTAATTTGCTGGATGTGCAGTTTCGACTGTGCATACACGACTCGCAATGTGGAAGTGTGTAATTTCCGAGGTGTATGTGAAAGCATCATAGGAGCGGAGCACGTATTCCACAACAGCGCCATCTTTCCATAGTGTGTTTTGGTGGGAGACCCCTCACAGCAAAGGCAAGGAAAGGGTTAAGGAGAGTATAAGCTCTGGATCGATGCCTCCTCTCCCACACGTCGCCATGAACAAATGAATTCGCGGGGAATTAAATATCAATTTCACAAAGGAGAACGAGTCCTGTGCTTTGAACCAGACCCCACCAAGGCTAAAGTGTTGTATGACGCTAAGGTAACGGTTTATACAAGCGAGTGTCGCCTTTTGGTTTATTGAACTTGCACAAACGAAAAATTTATAATGGAAAAAATGGGTTGTTTCTATAAGGAGTGGGACTATGAATGACTGGGAGGTCGACTTAGGCCACACACAAATAACTTTAGCTGCAAAATTAACCGTATTCCGTGAATTTGCCGCATGGTTTCCGGGTGCGTTTGATTACGCGTTTTTCACTGTAGGACATTATTTCAACAGTAAACGCAACTTTGGTGTTTATTAACGTTAGCGTCTTGTTTATTTCAAAGGAGGTTGCTTGATACGGAGTCTCAGTCCAAACAATCGCTAATGAATGCAACACTGTCATTTAAATTAACCTTGGAAGCCCTTTACAGAACAATTTGTTGATACAGCTGTGTAGCTACTTTCCAAAACGATTTAATGTCTCCCATAATAAACAAACGCACCAATAAATCAGCCATGCTAACTTGCACCAAGCTAACCATTGCAAAGTTTGTGCTGTCTTGCTATTCCACTGTCGTTGTTTGCTTGCAGAGAATATAAATTTAATCAGTTTCGAGCAGATAAAAATGCTCAACCCGAGAATGAGTGTGGGTTTTATTGTACGTTATGTTGTTTTCTCAAACTTGCTAACTTGCTAGCTAACGTTACCAGAGAGCTATTGGCTTTGGCTAACCAGAGCTAGCTAGCGGTTAGCTTTGACAGCTGTGAAGCTGTATGTCTATGGGTTGCAGTGGTGTTAACTCAGTTATTGTACCTAAGAAGCAATACTACTCACTGTTTACTATTGTATGTCCAACATTAATGTATTTGCATCGAAATGCTGATCCTTACATGATCATAAACATATATTTGTTCCTAACACATCTGTAAGCATCGTTTTAGTTGTGTAAGTGGACCATTTGATACCTTTTTTTAACAGGACCATAATTACTGTTGTGTCATTTATTGTTAAATGGAATATATTCCAAGTGTTGCATATGCCAACTTTGACTGTAGAACTTTTCAGACATGCACTGCTTTCTGATAGTTTACACCAACTGAACACGTTGGCTTCATTTCTGAATGAACACCCTGCATACTGTGTCTTTCTGCAGATAAGTTACCGTAGTTCAAGGTGTGTGAAGTGATTTAGGGAAGGATTTTCCACATTTCTGCACGAGCTAACTGAGTGATGAAGCAAAAAATGTTATGAATCCTGTGTCTGAAACAGGCTTGTTTCAGTACTGGTATAAGCTGATTTTTTAGTAGGTTTTAAACAAGACTCGACTAACTCTTGTGTGTTCACATTACAGGTCCTTGATGTCTTGATAGGTACAGATGAACATGGAAGACGAATCCCAAAGTACCTGATTCACTTCAATGGTTGGAACAGAAGGTAAAAACATTAATTTATTTGCTCTGATTAACTGTAGATGGACACACAGTTACTCATCTGCCAACTTAACTGTATAATGCTCAATGTCGTGTTTAAAGTTGCAAAATGTCCTGGTCATTATCATGTTAAGCCATGTTTTTATTAATTTTTAAAATGTCTTTGTTTGTGTAGCTGGGATCGTTGGGCTGCTGAAGATCATGTCCTAAGGGACACTGAGGAAAACCGTAAATTACAACGTAAACTGGCTCGCAAAGCTTTAGGTCGCATGTAAGTTCATGTTGAAGTAATTTTTGAACCATGGAGGTAATCATCAAAATGCAAAATGATTCCTGTTAGATTACACAGCCTGCCCCACCTTTGTATTTTGTTCAGAACCTTTTCAATAGCTTTGTAACTTGATGATCTGACGATTAAAAAGTGCTTTAAGTAAATTCAGATTGGAAAAACTGTAACTGAAACTACAAGTCCAGTACACTGTATGTCATTGCTTGTAGGTTTTGGATTTGACCTTTTTATATTTTTTTGTTCTAACTATAGACAGGACTGATGCAGTTCGTGTGTGCTCTGTTTTTTTTGTCTTCTTCTTGGTGGCAGGAAGAGAAAGGGATGGGCGAAGAGGCGTCGTCGTCAGTCTGGCACTAAATCTTCTCTGAAGACTCTCCCTAAGGAGGACGACAGTGATGACGCATGTGAGAAATTTCTCTACATCTTTGTCCTGTGCTCTTGGCCTCCCTGAGCAATCATATTAAGCCCTGCGAATGTTCCTGTCTCTAGGTTTGATTTCCACTTCGGAGAGCAGTGACGGGGACGATTCTGACCCTGAATCTTCAAACAGCGGGGAAAGCACCTTCTCTGAGGATATCAACAAAATGGTAAGGTGGATCAGTTTTGTGTCAAGAACATATAAAGACCAATTTTTGTGTTTGTAGACCTTCAATTGATGTTATTTGGGAAACCTGCAGTGAGTACTCCAGAAAATGACCTTCATTGCATTTCCCTTGTAATGCCCACTTGTATTAGCTGTGACCTCGATGGTGCAAGATAAATGGTTTGTCTTTTTGGTCGTTGTTTGCAAATTGCCTGAAACATTCAAAAATGGTTCAGTCAGTATCATTTCTATGACTTGGGCTTCTTTTCTTTGAAAATCTTACCTCATAGTTTCTACACAATATGTACCAGTGGATTTCTATCTTCTGTTTGTTTCAGAGGGTTGAGCCAGACGTTAATGTTAAGAGGGAAACTGAAGAGAAGATTGTCCATGTTGACATCAGCATCCCTGATATTCTTAAGAAGAAACTGGAAGATGACTGTTTCTACATCAATAAGAGGAAGAAGGTACTTGCAGCATGGTATTGGAGTTTATGTACTTCCAAAAAAAAACTGGAAGCAAAATGTATACATTTGATCAGTGATTTGCATTTCTTTTTCATTCTTTTGGTTGATGCATCTGGCTTATAATTTGGCTTTAAAACTGAGTTAGAAATGGACACATTTTTTAAAGCTTTATACATCTGGCTTTCCTGATGCTAATATTTTAGTTGGTATGGAATTGACCTTAAACTTGTCAGTAATTGACATGTTTTTCTCTTCTAGCTTGTGATGGTTCCCTGTCAAACAAATGTCGTGCACATCCTTGAGTCCTACGTAAAGCACTTTGCTATTAACAAAGCATTCATGGCCAACGAGAGGTACAGACGTCAGCAGAACCCCACACAAAACAGCAGTCCACAGCCAGTTCCTCCAGAGAAGAGGTTAGTCTTTCTTCATTTTAAACAGAAGAAAAAATAAGTCAACGGAAGCAGATGTGCTTAGTCAAAAATACAGCAGATTATCAAAAATCAATTGCATGTTGGCTATAATTTGTCATCTTCCTTCCTCATAATCTGTTGTTTTTATGGTTGCATGTTCTATGAACTTCAATTAATTACACTCAATTTCATTTGTTTTAAGTGAGGAGCTGTGTAAGGAGATGGTTGATGGCCTGAGGATCACTTTTGACTTCACCTTACCTATGATCCTCCTCTACCCCTGTGAACAAGCGCAGTTCAAAAAGGTGAGCTCCTCCAGGCTCTTTCTGGCGATGAATGAAGGCTCCCCTTGCTCCAGCAAGTAAGTATATCCTGATAAATCACATCATATAAGCTGTATAAGAACCCACTGCTTGGCTCTACAATCAAACTGTAATCCTTATTCTTTCTCTCTGTTTTCAAAGCGCCCAGCGAGAGCGCAGTCCAAGCCCACTGGGGCACAACCCTCCGACCCCTCAGTCCACAGACAGCCAGCCGGCACTGAGTGACATCTCCACCACCACACCCACCGCTCCAGCCCCCACTCCTAAGCGACGGCGCCATCCTGATATGGACTGTATTTCATACCAGTCGCAGTCCCTGAGACGCTCCACCAGGAACACGTCTGGAGGCGACCGTCCAGCTGAAGGAAGCAGTGGAGGTAATGTATTTATATACTTATATTTTGAGGAATTTTCTGTTGTCTTCTTGGTATTTTTGTCTTTTGTGATCTGTATTTTGTGAATCATACTGTAACACTTAATTGATTCGTGACCTTTAAATGAAACATGCCTAATGATCCAGGTGGAGGCAGTGCCACAGCATCCCCGCAGCTCAAACGCCGTTTGGTCGATCCATCAGCACAGCCCAAGTTCTTCCTCAACCTTGACAGAAGTAAGCTGACACTGCACTCAAAAAACGCTTGCTGTGACTGTCACATTCATTCTGAATTTGTAGTTTTAAGCCATTAGTACCATTTTTCTTGAAAATCTGGACGACTTGCATTGCATTACATCAGTCTTCTTCTTGTCAAAATAAGACAGATATATCCTTTTTGTGTAATAGCTAAATTAATTGCAGCAGTGGTTCATATTATCAATTATATCTGTGTTTGATGAGGATGCATGGCCACCGTAATGAAGATTTTTTGGTCATAATTAGGTTCATGTCGAATTTCAGATTACAAAACTGTTTGTGCTTGTAATAACCTGTTTTTCCCACTAGATGGTGGTGTAATCCCATGTTTTTCTGCAGGCAAGCTTCCCCTCTCTGAAGAGCTCAAGAACTATTCTTTCCTAAGAAGTTAACAGTTGCTGATTTACTTATTTTTTGTGTTAATTCTTGATTTTGATTTGTCTTGTTAGCAAGCAATAAGAGGTTGTGCAAATAAACTACAAATATGAAAATAATCACTAGAAAAAAGTTATTCCTTCAAATAATCCATCTGTTTTTTTTTCTTTTTTATTGTTAACAAAGAAACCCCAGTCCACAGTGGCTCATCTTCCCCGTTGCCCTTGACGCCAAGCAAAGAGCGAAGTGGACCCTTCTATGGCCTGGAGAGCCGAAGAAACAACGAGCTAAATGAGGTGATGAGGATACTATTTCCTGGAGGGGAAGCGATGTCTTGCTCAAGGACGCTAGCATACTTACATAAATGACATGTCGTAATTGAATTTGTCGGACCCATACCCAGTGTGTGATGCAGTTTGTTCTGGTGTGCTTTTGCATATTCTCATTGTCATTTTATATTTTGCTCAAGGATTATTGTCTTGTTTGTTAGCAAAAAGAGCATTTGTCCTTGATTCTTCAAGATCAGTCTCTTGTGTGTGGCATTTTTGTAGCAACTTCAGTAAACCCAGGAGATTTCTCACTCATAGGACAGTGAAAATTGACTAAAGGTTTCTGTTAAAAGCCTTTTTCTTTTCTCTGTTAAGCAGGTCTTGAGCTGGAAGCTGACTCCTGATAACTATCCTCTGACTGACCAACCTCCGCCACCCTCCTACCTGTACGGATCGCAGCACCTCTTACGGCTTTTTGGTTAGTTTCCCATTTCAGTCTGATTTCTGTCAGTGATCCCACGGTAGTCTTGTCCCAATGTCATACTCTCTTGTCTTGTTTTTCATCTAGTGAAGCTTCCTGAGATCCTGGGAAAAATGCAAATCCCTGAGAGGAACCTTCGAGCCCTGATCAAACATCTTGAGCTGTTTCTCAGGTAAATGATTATTGTTTCAAATGAAATGTTTCAGTATTTTAATTTCTTGCAAAAGAATCGGTCCTTGAGGTAAAGCAGAACCAATGTAATTAAGGTTAATGAGACAAAGTACTGATTTCATGGTGTACAGATGGGAGAGTACCAATCTTTGAATCACTCAGGCCTGAAGGCCTTTAGTTTCCTCACTAAAACATTCAGGCATAAAATTGAAATCTCACCCACTGCTTTAGAAATGTTTTTTTTTTCTGCCAGGTGGATAGAAACTGCGGAAATAACGTATAATAACATAAAATAAATCAATAAAAAGATGCAGTGCTGCATTGAATTATCAGGGCATGGAATAGAAGGCACTTTGGCTTAAAATGCACCTTGCTAATAACCAGCAAGGTTCATTAACCAAGGTTTGACCCAGCTAAGCATGAAAACCTGATGGAAACTGCCAGTATTGAGGTGCAAGAAGTTTTAATTTTACAAGGAGAGAGGAGGGAAGAACCTGGAAGCTACTGGATGCATAGTAGCTGTCAATAGATGTTATGAAATGGCTGAAAACGTGGTTGTCAGGAAACTATTTGTACGCTAAAATAACCCAGAAACACCAAAACAAAAAGGAAAGGAGGAGTAAGTAAATGAGAACATGGAGGGAGAGATGGAGTGAGAAAGAGCATGTGTTGGAGGGAGGGAGATGAGTGGGCGTTACACAAGCGCGGGAGTCTAATCTTTAAATCCTCCCTAGCGATCTTCAGTTCAGCCGGTCCCAAACCTGAGGGATTTAGGTCCTCTCATTCTCTAATCAAACGTTCACAGTACCACCTTCTGCCAGCAAGCAGTGCTGTGGAGCAACAGCTGAACTCAGCATGGAGTGGGCACAGGAACAAACCTGAGCCTGAGAGCCAACATTCCCTCTACTCCAACAGAAAAATGTGTATAAATACATAAAGTGGTGCTCAGTACTTGGTGCCACAGAAGACATGAGGTGGTCCTCTGAAAATAGCAAGAGCTGGGATTCATGTCAACTCAGAATGTGATGCATCGTCTTCACCAGATTTTTTTTTTGTCCCATGACAGAAACGTGATCATAACACTGTAAATTAAGTGCCTCAAGCATTAGCAGTTCCTCTTGGCAAAGCAGCTCATGCAGCATCATCAGTATTAAGGTAAACACGGGCAGAAGGTCTTTTAATTCACTTCAATGGCACTGGACTACAAATCACTAGTGCATCTCTTTTCATAGAACATTATTCTTCAGAATGGTACAGACAATAACTAAGTTGCAAAGACTGAAGTGCTTAAAAGTAAATTACTTTTGCAGTTTCAATCTTCTATGCTGTGAACAATAAGTTGTTCCGACAGGATTGATTGCATTCAATACGAAAAAACTCCAACACTGCCATGTTTTCTCAGTATCTAATTAATGTTCACAGTGGTGGAGACTGGGCTGGACGCTGGCCACAAACTGAAACACTGGCATCTTTTGGAAAAGACTTTTTTTTTTTTACTCTGAAATCAGCCTCGTGGCAGATTGCGCCGAGCGGGCAAAAACTGATTGATGTCGCAGAGACTGAAGTGCAGTGCATTCTGGGATTTGGCCACAGTTGATCTCTCACTCTCCCCTTTCTCCGCAAGAATGATTATGATTAAGTGTGGGTGTGTGCACATGTGTACGCACACGTTATGCTGATTTACAATGTGTATGCCTAAAGCGGCTTGCCTTGTGTTATTACTGATCTAACAGCAATAAAGATTAGTACAAGGATGAATTTCTGGCACCAAAGGGAGCAAAAATATATTTCTTGATTAACAAATATCTACTGAAACACATTTATTGCTGTTTAGCATTTGTCTCTGAATCAACTTTGCGTTTACAATGAAAAACGAGGCTTGAATACACTTCATTCAAGTCAAGAACAAACTGTTGCTCATCTTTTGTTCTCTCTTGTGTGGTTGTTTCCCTTTATTGTCCCATTAGGGTTGTCTAGTTTGTTATTTGTTGTTAAAGCGTTCTTAAGTTTTCTTCTGATGAGGATAATTTGTTTGCATTGAGATTAGGAAGGCCGGTGGAGCTAAGATGAGATGGCAAGATTTAGAGGATTTGGCCGAGTAGCGGATACTAAGAAGATTCCGGATTAGTTTTCCCCGCTACTGATTAGATGGGAGGAGGGGGGATTTTACACTCTTTCCCTCTCTGACTGTTGGTCAGTCATTCTCGTGTTCTGGGTTTTTCTGTCGTAGCGATTGGTTGTCTGCTGGTGGTATAGGGATGGATGAGGGGGCTTTGTCTCTGAAATATATATCCCAGGCAAAGGGCAAGGGGTCTGGGATTTATGTGGAATGAGCCAGGGATATCTAGGAAAACCAGAAGTTGACGTGAACTGGAACAGGACATTCGAGATGCTTTCCTGTTATTGCTTTTTGCTTCATGTAGGCTTATCGTGTCTGTGCTGGTTGTCATCTGACAAGCAGCCTATGCTGAAAATTTAATGTGAACAGAGGACTCGCGAACGGTGTCTGCGTCTGAATATCTCACAACATTTCACTTTCTTGTACTTCCATTTTCCCACCCCTCCCCTCTCAGGTTTCTGGCCGAGTTCCACGAGGATTTTTTTCCAGAGTCTGCATATGTGTCGGCATCAGAGGCCCACTACAGCATGAAACAACCGAGGCCAGTTTACTGAAGGAGATGCTGGCCGCTGTGTTTCCTTCCCTTTGTGCTTGTCTCTTCCCTGACCTTCCCCTTCAGCTTGTCCAGACTGACCTGTCTGGGCTTGTGTTCAGCGGAATAAAAAGCAGCTTTCTCCGGAGTTCAGCTCTGTTGTGTTTGCCCGCAACACCCTTTCTTCTGTGCTGGCCCTAAGTTTCTCTGCTGTTGCCTTGTGGAAGCTTCAGTCTTCATCCCACTAACTCCTCACCCATGCTCTGTTTGTGGCACCGTCCTGCATGCCAGGCCACTCTGTGCTGCTTTGCTTTGGTGTGCTGCTCCAAAGCATGTCGAGTGTTGTGTGTTGACTAACCCTAATTGTCATTGCTTCTTCTAAATGACCTGGCCTGCACTTTTTAAGACCAGGTTAAGGCTGGAAGGTTGGCTCAAATAAAATGGCTTTGAAACACTGAAAACAAAGCCCTCTTTCCTCTGACTTTGCTCTTTTCGAGCTTCAGTTTGGAAATGTTGTGTTCATTTGAAGGGATGGAGACATGGATAAAAAGCTCTGTGTGCTTCTTCTGCCTGTCCGATAAACTAATTTTGGATCCTCCTGAAGGCATTGAATGCAGGTTTACCTTTTTGGAAGCATAGCGCCCCACTAAAAAGTGACTTCTTTTAAGTGCTTCCCATGCAATGATCTTCTGGATTGCGCTAAAGCTGCAGTAGGACTTGCTTCCTATCCTGGAAATGTTTCGCCGCTTTTGCTGAGAAATTTATTGACTGTTTAAGAACTTTTATTGAGGAATGTTACTCCTCCTGATTTTCTCTAGAATGAAACCCTCTGATGGGATATTTTCTTATTTCTTGCTTTGTCTTGCTTTCAGTGTTTGTCCTGTGCCTGTCTGATAAATGTCTGTCAGCTTTTTTTTCTCCCACCTTCTAGCAGAAAGGATAAGATGCAGTGGTGTACAGTGTATCTCTGCAGTGCATCCTTAAGAAAACATAAGGTAATCTGCGGTTGTTTGTGTTTGCAATTTTGATTGTTTTCTTTGAGTTCATTGAGTACCAGAAAGATTAGACAATCACTTAAATGTGTCAAAACAAATTTAGCATGCATTTCTGTGATTTACATCAAAACAATGGATTCTATTTGCATTTTTATTCGAGATATTATTAATGCTTTGAGTTGTGAACCTTGCATCTGTGGATGTAACAAAACCAATCAATCTGGTCACTCATGGCGTCGCGAAATATGTAAATAAATTCAAAACATCTGTCCGGCAGTATGTTATTTATTTTTCTCTGCACACCACTCGATCATCAGGATACCTCAAACTTTGTTTTCGCTGTTATATCATTGTTGATCGTTTGTGTTTTGCTTAGACTTTTCTGTTGTTTGTCAACATTTCCTGTTTCTTTTCTGCCCTGTTCATAGTTTAAATAAAGACTTTTCTAAAACCTGTCCGCTTTTTTACGTGTACATAAGGCAGCATGACCGTGTCTGCCCTCTTTTGTATATGCGCTACCTGAAATGTGATTTACTATCTTCTTATGCTGTACCCTTCCTGTGTGCTGTTCACTATAAGATGAATTAGCTCAGAGCATGCAAATGGATTTGAACTTAGTACTCTATTCAAAATTAAACACATGAGAATTTTATCAGCTACCTTGACCTTGCACGTAACCAGACTATAGCAGATTAAAACGTAGGCCCTGAAAGCCTCGTTACCACAGCTTGGCATTTTAAATCTGCTTTCTTTTGTCAACACAACTCTTTCAGCTACTTAAAAGTCATCCATTGGAAAGTTAGCGGTGCTCATTTATATAAAATTTGACACTAGTGACACTATTTAATCAAAGGTGATAAAATAACTGGCATAATAAAAGCCAGAGTGGCAGGGGATATCTCTTACTGATGAGTGATGCTCCACTGGTGAGCTGTTGAAATTTTGATCTCATCAATGTAACGTTGTCTGCTGAATATGGATGAGTCTTGTGGAGCTTGTTGATATGTTTTTGATATAGTTCCAAATCAGGTACTTTTGGAACAAGTTCTGAAAGACATGGTGGTCAGAAATACAGAAATACAATCATGCTTGAGATTTAGTGGAGTAGTTTCCATCCTACAGGTCGGAATGAGACGCATGAGGTTTCTCACCCTTACAGTAACCAATGAGTAAAACATGTTTGCTTGCAGTCATGGTTGGATGATGCAAGTTCATGTAAAGCATGCTAAAGTGTTTGAACAAGAGTGCTTGACAAATTCATATTTTAGAAGCGCAAGGATTCTATTTGCGAGTGTAACTGTTGCAGCACGGGCTCGACAGACATGTTATTGTTGTGTTTTAGGGCCAATGGTGATACCAATCATTAGTAAGCCAGGAGATGCACAATGGATGTATCTGAAGTAAAAATGAAAATGTTGGTGTCAAAATGTAGAGTAACACAAATTGCAAAACCAAGCTTTGTTTAAATTTACAAATTTTATCAGGATTCAGTTTAAAAAAATTACAGTAATCAGAAAAATGGTGATTATCTGTTGACCCTAAGCTGTATCAATAGTCATGCAATTATAGAGACTAACTTTATTACTTAGATTTACACAAGAAGTTCAACACAACTTTCTCTGCATTAACTTTGGAGTCTGAGTCTATAAGCTTAGTATATGTAAAGGATTTAAGGCTGGATGCCAAGCGGAAACTGCTGTCATGGCTTTGCCTGAAAACTCATTAATTTCTTCCAGTACTTAGCTCCCTGATATTTGATGCGTTTACATTTGTGCACATGTTCAATGAGAAGTGGTAATTAATTAGCTGTAGAGGCGTTACTTGAAGATTCAGACAACTTTATTGATCTCAAGAAGAATAATTTATTTTCAGCTTACTCAGTCAATATGCATACCTTCAAAACTTACAGGCAAGGTGGTGGCATGTTCATATGTTATAATTCATACAAATGATAACTAATGTAAATAAGTATCGGTCTTCAAAGGATATGACACTAATTCAGATGACAGTTTTAATACCCAGATGGCAGGGAATGTAGGACTTGGAGTAGCGGTGTGTTCTCCCGAGGGACACATTATGACCCCGACCTGAGAATTCGCTGGAGAAAACATGGGCGTATTGGCTGATAATTCATTTTGCCTTCTGTGCTGCTTGTTTCTCCCAAAGGGAACACAAACCTCTTTGCTGGACTCTAATTATCTTGGAGCAAATTTTCATAATGCCATTTCGGCTATTTTTGTCCTTCACAGATAATCCATTAAACCAGCAAATAAATGACAGTATTAGAAGACATTCAATGAATGACTGATAAAAAAAAAAAGAAATAACACAAAATAAGCTCACAGACACCAAAAGAATTAAACCTCTGTATTAAGTGAATTGTATTTCTATGTCAACAATTTGAATGTCCTTGCCTTCTTTCTTGTAATTTTGAGCTTTGGACGTTTCTCCATGCATGTCTTTATGTACTGCTGAGCTAAACATAGTTCATTTATGCCCTGACACAAGAGTAACGTCGATGCTGTCTTCTGACTCCCAGAAACAGACAAATTTCCCCAAATATCTTCTGCCATTTGTTATATTGCCATTGTTAAAAGACAAAATGCTTAATCTAATTTTATGGAGTTAGTTTAGACTAGTTAGAAATCTTAAAGCTTAATGCCTTCATCTGCTCTGAAGCTCTCATGCCGGCTCTGCTATTCAGATTAGATCATTGTATTTAATAGACCACAATTACATTCAGTGTCTGGTGCTTTATACGTGATTTATGAAAGTTGCTTTTGCATAGATCTTAGCACAGTTGCTGAACTTCCCAGACCCGTGATAAATGATGACTTAAACGTCCCATATTTTAGCCCTGTTTTAGTCAGGATGTTTCAGGGCTGCGATGGCAAAGAAGAGCTTTATTGGGAATTTGGCTTCAGTAAAACACAGTATATGTGAGCACAGAGAGCAAGAGAGAAGCAAACTGATGTAAACAGCACCTGAGTTTAGGTTGCACTGAAAACACAGTAACCAACCCAGTACTTGCTACTTGGTTTCAGATTGGTCTTAAACTTTTCACCATTAATAAATGTCCTTCAGCATTACAGTTTCTACAGAGCTCTGACCTGTACATACGATCAAAGCTAATATTAGCCACATTAGCCTCATGACGTACTAACACTTGAGATTTTTCTATTGTTTTGGGGACATTGCCACCAAAAAACAAAGTAATCAATGTCGTCTTCAGTTCTTCAAATGCTTGGAGTGCATTAGGACTCTTGCCTTCACTTTTGCAATCAACAACAGAACATTCGGTGTGTTTTGCTCGTGGTTGAGAACTTTTTGAGTTAGCAGAAGCAGCTCTAGCGAGTAAATAACACTGGCAAATTGTGAGGCTGATGCTCACTCTGAAAGGCTTACCTGGCAGCGGCATGCAGTTAGGGGGCAGGATTTTGTAAATGTTTAGCTCGATAATTATTAGTGACACATTTAATACATGGAAACTTGATAAACTTCTTCCTGGCAACTGAAGCTGGGAGTCCATCTAGTTGAAGGCTGCCAGAAGAGTGGCAGCTTTTGTTTTATAGCTCCAAGTGCTTAGGACATACAAAACTTGATAAAAATGGATTTTTTTTGGATGGAGACGGAGATGCTACAAGACAGGAGATGTACAATATGACAAGTCTGAATCGTAAGCCTTAATGCTGTTTCAGTTAACCCACAGCAGCATGGGTTAATATCGTGAAAAGGTAATTACAAAAAGGAACTTCTGTTTAATGTAAAATGTGCGAGAACTGAGTCTCCTCTTCTGTACTTAAATACAGTTTCTTGTCTGCAGAACTATGCTCTTAGCTTACTCCTGTAGTGTACCTTTGGGAGACTGGCTAACCTGGCCTCCCCGTGTGAGGATTCTAATGGGTTTCAGTGGTGAACCTTAATTGTATTTGGACTGGGTCAGACTTCTTGTAATAAACCGCTTATCAGTGCAACCCAAGACGGCACTCTCTTGCCTGACGCTATCAAGTAGCCACAGAAGCCACCAGTTCAAGGCTCCGCATGCATCTCGAATCGATTTCCTGTTCTGCGCTGTCTCTATCAACTTACCACATGATTCAATTGTCGGAGAGAAAAATGGGATGAAATGAGATGTGAGCTATCACCTCATAAGTGCTGCTGCCTGCACCTTTAACCTGAGAGCGTCTCTTCTTTTGTTTTGTGTTCGCCCCTTCCATCAGCAGCGGCAGGCTCATGTGTTTCCATCCCACTCTCCCATCTCCATATCTCACTTCTTCTTCAGTCGCTGAGAGGTTTTTCTTTTCCTGTTTTTCCCATCCATATCGCTGTCTCTTTTGTCTAATGCTCCCTTTGATTGGTCTTTTGTATTTCCTCGCTCTCTTCAGTACTTAACTTAGAATGAGGAGTAGAGAGTGAGAAGCTTTTGGCCAATAGGAGTACACAGACATCTCTCTTCACATCCATTTATCTCAGTTGGAAGTGTTTCCTGCCTCCCTTTTCTCTTGTCATCCACTCCAAGCTTATGCCTTATCAAGACATCCTTGAACGCTTACATCTACTTCGCCATTTTTTTTTCCTATCTCACTTTCACTCTTGCACCATGGACCTAGGGAATGGATTTCAAGAGGAGAGACTGGACACCAGTCCCTCGACCTCTTCTGATTCTTCATGGACATCATTTGACCTCAGCACTGACCTCACATCTATCAGCTCTGACCAAGTCTTGACTCCTGTGACAACAGCCCCCAGCAGCTGTAAACCGTTCGAGGACCTCCACCTAAAGAAGTCAGTCACGGTTTCTTCTAAAGTGCGAAAGAGAGAGGTTGCATGGAGAGAGACATCTTTTCTTGGAAGTGATGAGTAAGTACAGCATCATTCCTCAGGGACCGGATGAAAATAAGTGACAGAAACACTTTGATGTGCAATCTACTGGAGTGAAATGTGAATTTGACCAGATTGGTATTTTTTTATAATCAGTTAAATATTTACACATAAAGTAGTGCAAAATTAATGAGTTGCACATATTTCTGTCCTGCACATATAGATTTGCATATTTTGCATGATGATGATGAATTTATTATGTGTTGTAAGAGTCTACAGGTTCTGTAGAATTATTAAAGGCACGGTGGTGCTTTGAGGTAAATATCAGAATGTTAACAGCAATTTAACGAGCTGATGTCAGTATATTATTTTAGCATGCTTGCTAATAATTTGTTCTTTTTACCTTAAAGCTGTAGTAGACAGGAATCTGGAAAAGGAAAAAAAAAAAACGGCAGAATACAGCCCCCCTCCTGCAGCTCGGCCGTCTCTTTGCTATGTTCTAATCCCTTCATCAGATGATCACATGCTTCCAACACGCGAAGATAGTAGGGTTAAAAGTCAACATTAGTTAGTTTTTTCACTAAAGGTTTGTACTTAACTCTCATCAGTGAAAGTCCTAAATGTCGAACACATTGCACTATTATTTATTATTTATATTCTCTTTCCTGTTTTGGGAGAAATCTTCTGTGATTGGTTTTAAGCTCCTATAGATTATACTCCTAGATTTTCGAAAGCATGAATGAAAACAGAGCTAACATGATGTGCAAAAGTCCAGTTTTCTGCTGGACCACTTGGAATACAACATGATGAAATATTAATATTGAATTTTGCCCAATGATGCGAAAAACTAAAAACCAAAAAATATAACCTATAAAATGTGTAGCCTAGCTTTAATACCTGGGAGTCCATCTAATTTAAAGATATGTCACTCAAAATCAAAAATTGTCAGCTTCATTGTGGTTTTTACAAGGAAAGTCAAGGCGGTCACCAAAGTCATTAAGAATCATCCTCGAGGGACCATGATTTCTGCACCAAATTTGATGGCTGTCCCTCAAATAATTGTTGAGATATTTCTCTCTGAACCTGAGTGATTGACAGACACACTGTACCGTCTCCATAGTACAGCTAGTGTGTCTAAGAAGCGCTCGTAAAAGGAACATAGTAGCTCGTGGCAAAGTGTCCTTGAAAACACCATTTTGTCATGTGACTCCCATGAGGAAATGCATGATTATGTGCGTTAGATTGAAATTCAATCAAGGCAGGAGTAAACATGCTGTCCCACATGATGCAGTCACTTTTAAATATTCCACTCTAGTCTGACATGTATTTGTAATCGCGACCTCAGTGTGATTTTTATCAAAATCCAATCAGTGGATTGAATCTTTTTGTATAATTTCTGTCATGTTGTGGGTTACAATGTGAAATAATGAGCACCTCGATACAAGTGCAAGTTTTGATCAATCTGTTTTCATTTTGGCTGCCAATATCAATATGTGTTTGTGTCTACTTATTGAACTGGTAATGACATCCCATCAACATTTTGTTCAAGCTGTCGGATCAGCTGAATAATTACAAAAAAACAGTTGTTTTCTTCTGTGTAGCCAAGGGTCAAATAACACCAGGGAGAGAAGAGGTTAAAAGATCACTACCAGTAGCACACAAGTGCACGGAGACTTAGCTTTCAGCCCACAGTGGAGATGATTATCTGTTGCATCTGGTTTTAATCATGAGTGGTTCAGTAATGGGAGTCTGATTCCCAGTAGCAGGACTGTGAGAGCGGATAAAACAAGCCTGGCATTAGTTTAGATCGAGACCATAAATCACCTCTTCTCCTTGAATTCTTCCGAGAGCCTCTGGGAAGTGGGAAAACCCGTGATGTTGTTCATCAAGCCTTTCTTTTTTGTCTTCCTTTTCTAATTCCCTTTCTTTCTTCCCACTCTCCATCTTCTCGTCATGCTTTGATATATATAATTACTCTTCCACATACAGACAAAAGTCTGAACACGCTCTCTGGCTGGCACTCTCGCCGTGTCTTCAAATCACCTCTAACTCCCTGTGGAGTGCTCCGTATCTTTACATGAAGACTGATTAAACTTGGGCTGAGGAATATTTCAGAGCCAGCCGAGGAATATAAATTCATTTTGCTCTTTTTCTCTGCATTTGTAAGTCGCATCTTTCAAATGGAATCGCTGAAGGGGAAGGGAAAATGTCAGGTTGACTTTTTCACATTTTTTAACAACTTCACAGTTCCTGAATAAATATATGGAATGTGCTGTATATTGTATTGATGGGAATAACATTTTGCAATGCACTGCTGTTGTTGAGAACACAAGGTAAGTGTTTCACATAATATATATAAAATATGATGAATTTTCTTTGCTTTATCTTGTATTTTTTATTAAAATTATGTTTTAGTTGTTGATCTGTCTGACCTAACATTCCTTGTCAAAGACAAAATTCAGCCTCCCGGAAATTGGACCCATCTTTTCGGACAAAAGTTAAGTAAAAGGATCGACACCATTCTCTTTTGCTAAATATAAAGCAAGAGCCAACAGAGATTAACTTAGCTTAGCGTAAAAATTTGACTTTCAAAACTTGTAGGTGCTATACAATTCACTAGTTAACACGTAAAAAAATGTACTCTGTGTATCTGGGATTTTTTAAAAAAGGTTTGTCTGGATCAGTTTCTTGGCTAACAGCAGCCTAGTCTGACACACCAGATGTTGACTGTGGCTTTAGGACTAGTATTGGTTGCGCATTTTAGGTATTTTCAAGATCCTCTTTGCTATTGGAAACAACAGCAGTATCAAAGCCAGTTACCTTGTTGCTGAATTTCGTGAATGGTAAAAGTTAAGTCATGCAATCAACGTATGTCTTTTACCGTTTTTTGTGGTGCTTTCTTATGTGCAGAATTGCCGTTTTAATGACAGTGCGAGCCTCCTTGTGTGTAACTGTTTTAACAAGCCAGGTCTTCCACCGACACTGTTTTGCAGTGGCACAGTTGATGAATCATGGGCTTAATGCTGCCCAAGACAATTGTAATGACTTTCAAGACATGCGAACAGGCCAGTGTGTTTTAGTCAACTATAGTAGAAAGATAACGTTGTGCCGTCAGACCATTCTCCTCTGATGTCATAGCACTGTGAAGATGGTGGTTTGGTTTGAGGTTTACTTGTGTTGGACTAACAGTGGGCAGTTGTCATTGTCGTGGGTGAACAAATAAACTTTATCACAAAATATTTACAATATGGAACTGCAGTTCCATTTTTTGAATGACTTGCGAAACTTTTTTCATGGAGGTATATTTTAGTGCCGTTTGTTTGTCTATTAGTAAGACTAATCAAAGCCTATACTCCTTAATTTCATGAAACTTGGTGACAAGGTGAAACATAGCAAAATGACAGACCCATTAAATTTTGGTGCAGATCTGGATTGCTTTCTTTAAAATTGCAATATTGGACATTGTCCTTGGTGCTGGATGTGCTCTGAGAGTCTAGTTTTAACTTTGAAAACAGGCATGCTAGCTGTGTAATCAAATCAGGTTCATTTTTATAGCACATTTCTCAACAACTTGAGCTGTCCAAAGTTCTGTACCTATAAAAGAGAGGGGCAAAAGACAGAACACAGGGTAAAACTTGTAAAATCAATAATATAAAACATTTAAAAACAAGACAGGCTTCATACCAATTTGTAAGATCAACAGTTAGATTACAAGAAATGTAAAGTCCACGAAGAGGAACTAAACACCATTGAAAATATGGCGTTTAGTTCCTCTTTGCAAGAGGACAACTCTTGCAAAGAGGAACTAAACAACTCAGAATGTTTGAAACATCTCAAACATCTTGAGATGTTTCTTAAAAATGTCAGTGGAGGAGGGACATTTATCCACTAGCCTTGATTATGGACTTTGTCGTGAATCACCTCTTGGCTCTAGGTCCTTACTGAAAATACAGACATGATAGAGTCTTCTCATCTACGACTCCACTGAAAATAGAAATCATGTCTTCTTCTTCAATTTCTGTAGAAAAAACAATTTATTCCCATTGAGCCAGCTGTTTTTTTAATGATAATGACATTTTTAAAGTTAGAATGTGCCTGACAGCTACACAGATGGACAGAAAAGCTGACAGTGACCCTTCTCTAATCATCCTCCATCAGGGCCTTTAACAGTCCCTCTACATTCTTTCCTGATCTTTGTCTGTGTCTCTCAGCAGTGTGTAGGGAAACAGTTAATGTTCTTGTGCTGTATTTAAAGTCTAAAAAGGTCACGGCGGTCAGTGCACTTAAACCCCTGTGGCTCGTGCATTTAGGGAAGCTTAGCAATGATTGTGCCATTCGGAAAGAGGATGGGATCGCCCATATGAGAATAATAATGTAAATAATAACAATATAATTACCATTATGCAAACATAAATGACTGTTTTTGTCATGTTTTTGCCCTTGCACTGTAGTTCTCGGAGCAAAGCAAACCAAAAAAACCCCAAATGTTACAAGATAGCGAGAGAGAGAGAAGGAGAGAGGGAGGGAGGGTGAGGAACAAGAAGGAGAGGCAGCCTGACGATAATCACACCACAGAGGGAGAGAGCCACAGAGATGTTAAGAAAGAAAGAAAGCACATAAAGAGATTGAGTGATTTTTCTGGTCGCTGTTGAATCACCTGACCCCATCACTGCACTTTTGGACCCTCTGCCCCCGAATCGCGGCTTTCTCCAAACCCTCATCAGATCTTCTCTCTTCTCATTTTGCTTTTTCTGCTCAACATTCTTGCATCCCAACTGCTCCACAGCTTCTACCATCGTTTTTTTTCTTTCATCTGTCATGACCTAGACATAAAGTAATTTTGCTGCAGTTGTGGTTATTGTTTTTTTTTTGTTGTTGTTGGAGTTTGACTCTCTGCTGGTGGCAGCCTGAGGATTAGTCGGGCAGAGAGACGCAGCAGAATGGCACACTGAGGCATGAGGTAAGATACGATACAGTATTTACCTTCATGTCATCGTCCGTATCCATATAAGATTAATAATGATGGGTTTCTATGGAGGAGTGGAGTGAAAGTGCAGGTTAGTACAACTTGTCTTCTGTCTTCTTTTATTCAACATAGTTGTTGTTTTGTATCTCAGCTGTTTGATTCATTCATGCTTTTGAGATCCTTTATTGAAATACTTCCATTTTACATACTTATGGCACAGCACAGATAATGAAATATCACAGTTTGCTTCCATGTTTGACTGCACTTTGCGCCTCATTTCATCCGAGCGGAAGCTTTAAATGGTTAGGTCTCCCGGCGAATTTCAGAGAAAGTTGTTGCTATCTCTCCAGGCAAGCACAGTGTGTGGCAGACAGACATTTTCACAGTTGGTTGGAGACACTCTGATTGGAGCCCACCCACTTATCTTACTGTACTAACTGCATTTTCGACTTCTTTCAAGCTCTGTGGCTTTGACAGGAAATTTGGGAGGATTTAAAGTCAGGATTTAGTGTGTGACTGTGCACTACAGTAAGATGGTGGATGCTTAAACTCACATATACACACGCATATTCCTTGTCACATTCTCAGTAATGTTTCATTTGAGGTATGAAAACTTACCACTGAGCCAGCAGAGACTCTTAGTAGTGGGTTGATAAAGTTCTGTTGTCTTTCCTAGATTGGCAGTACATTGTTTGACCAAACTTACAAACCACTACTTGAACTTAAAAGTGCGTCAATCAATGTTTTTATATCAACAATAGATCAGTTGATTGTGTTCTATGTGAAAGATGTCACTCAAGGTAGCAAACCCTCAGAAAATTCACATTTATCAAGTGCTGTAATCTCAAGTTTTCTCTGGATTGGTTGTTGGATGTGCCCTTAACCAACAAAATTCTCATTGGTCGGATAAAAGTGCTACAAAGTAGCATCCCAGGATTAATCCTTTGTTTTTGGTTCCTGGAGGAACAGATGACCTGTTGAATATCCCCACATTTTCACATCTGTGAACTCACGCATTCCGATGGGGAATGCTCGGCATAGCTTATTTAATTTTGACTGTTTCGTTGGCGCCAAACTAACTGGCACAGTGTTGAAGAAGTTGTCGCTGTGGCTGCATTTTGTTGAAATGGGTAGCCAAAAAGTTTACTGTAAACTTTGCCAACAGCAGTTTACATATCACATATTTACTTCTCTAGTTCTTATGCTGGACTAGTAGCACCAGTTAATATAGTTCAGAAATCATGAATATGGACAGGTGCATGCTGGCCAGCTCTCAGTCTGTTTTTACCAATCGCATACAATTAGTAGGTTTAAATGGTTCAATATGCTGCGGATACTAGGTTTTTAATCTGTATTTAGAAGTAATCTTGACTAATAAGGCTCGGAGATAGAGTGCACTTAATGCACTGTGGCTGATTTAGTTAATGCAGATGTACCATGAGCAATTTCTTTCCGCACGACCAATTGATTCGTTGATGAGGAAATACAGTTCACTCAACCAAGATTTTCTTTTGTTGACTACAGCCCTACATCCAACCCTGCAGTTACCTGATAGAGAGTTTTTTTCTTTTAGCTCCTATTTTTGGTGTTACCGCCCATAAATAGGAGACCTGTAATAATGTCATAATAATGACGACCTGTGTTGTAAATATGCGCTATATAAATAAAACTGAATTGAATTGAATTGAATTGAACTTATTGCTTTGGTTCCATCTTGCTGCTCTTGTCATCATGTCCTTTTTAGTCATGCTATTTGGCTAAAGTGGCTGAAAATGAGATATATTTTCCCCATGGGTTTGTACTCACCAGAATCACATTCAAAAGATGGACACAGACATGCCTCCAAATCCAGCAGTGCTCCAAGTTTGGAGTCTTGGTCAATGGTTTGGGCTCTTTGTCATGTTCCTTAATCCATTCCTGAGCAGTTTCTGCTGTGTGCAGTGTTGTAATCGGGGGGTGTGCTTGGTCTGCAACAATATTTAAGTGGGTGACAAGTGTCAAAGTAGCATGCACACGAATGTCAGGACATTACATCAGTGGTGTAACATACCGTTCTAAAGTAATAATATTTCCAGTGTATTACCACAGTAAGACAACCATTATTGCAAAGGCAGCACATGTCAAAAGGAATGGAAATTGAGCCTTCAAAGGGTCTTCTAACCTGATTAGAATTATATGGCAGTCCTTTGGGGTGATTGCTCCTTTTTATATGAGGCTACAGTTACACTGTCATGGTGATCACACAGTAACATGGTTACCCAGTAATGGTAGTGTGGCTTTCATGATCCAGTCACACAAGATAATATTATATGTCAGGTATTGACGCTTTAAAATCAGATTTGGCTCACACTGAGGGTTCAATGTGGAAATGGTCTGAGTGGACAAATTTCCTCCATTATGAGGTCACGGCTGGTATTGATGTAGTAAGATCGCATTTTGTTTCCACTGGAAACTCAAATATGGAACTTGTCAGACTGAATGAGTCCAGCCACATGTAGGAAACAAGTAATGAGTCAATGTACTGCTGTATAAATTTGTTGGAGGGATGGTTTAAAATGAATGTCAAAATTTTACTGCATCCTGCCTCTATCTAACCAAAGGTGTACTTTCTGAACCCTTGATCTCCGTGCCGAGATCTAGAAATCACTCCAGTGGTATGTGATGTGTAGCATTTGTGTTTGAAATATTTGACCTTTGATCATGGTGCCGATGTTGGACCACCAGTTGAATTTGTGAGCACAGCTGGATGTGTATCGAATAAAAAAACTTGAGAGTTGAGACATAGCAGGATGAAACATTTGGATATGTTGTTACGGTAGAATAATACATAAAAGATTCATTAATCCAGACGTGTGGGATCTGAAATGGCACCTTTTTATAGGGGAAATTGATTTTGACCCATGTAAACTGATATCTGGGTCTGTTAGTTAAAAGTGTATTGTGACTGATTGGAAAAAGTGTGATTAAATGCTATTAAAGGTCCCATATTTTGCCTTTTTTCAGCAAATTAATGAAAGTCTTATACGTCCTCATAATGTGTTTTTCATTGTTTCTGCCTCAAATACTGCAAAGATGGTTCATTTTGTTATGAGTGTGTAACTCCTGGTTTTAGCTCTGCTCGAAATGGTCTGTTTCAGTTCTGTCTCTTTAGCTTTCAATGGAGCTGAGTTGCTGCTGTCCTTCCCCTTTCAGGAAGAAAACTCTCTCTGCATCTGTGATTGACAGCATGGAACAGTTTTTACTTTACAGCTCCAAGTTTAAAACAACCACAGAACTCAATAAAAATGGATTTTCACCGACGGGACTTTTAAATTAAACATTAAGGACATGTGCCACCTGGGAGTGAGATGTGTGTTGCATCAAATCCACTAGATAAGATGCAGATGATAAGACTTGATGGCAGGTTATTACTTTTGTTCTGAATTAGGATGACATATTATATTTTTCCAATTATTAGTCTATTGACCTTGAAATGAAATCAGTCATCTTGGATTTTGCATAGTGAGTCATTGCCCTAATCCTTCTCCCTCTCTGTACTCACCCCTTCATTCCTTTATTTTACCATCTTCCTACATTCTTCAATTCTCCTCTTTTTCCCTCCATCTTGCCTGCGTCCCTATATTCTTCTCATTTGCTCCCCCACGACAATTCACATAACATTACATAAAACACAGCTCATGGCAGTAAGTGGATTAAAACTAAACTAAATTGCCTTTACTTAGGAGACTCTTTTGCTTGTTTTTCTCAGTAAACAGACCAGGTTACATAAAGTCAACAAAGCCTCCAGATGGACATGACCGAGGTCCAGTCATTTGGCCAAGAGTCATTTCCAGCATAACATGCACACAAAACACACATACGTATGTGTTTGTTTTAGGGCATTTAGGAGCTCATTCTCATCCGTTAATCCAATATTATGGTAACCTTAACTGTGCTTTAATTCTAAATCCAAACCTTTGAGGCTTGCAGAGGGAGAAGTTGCAAACACGCATCACTAAATTAGTGGAAAGAATTATGAAGTCAATGGAATGTATATGCAGTTTTACAGGCTGCTTGATGTCCATATCTGCAGTGAAATTGTTCTCTGGCTGATATCTGATATTTCGCATCGATATGATACACTGTGTCAGCTGATATTTCAGTCTAACCTTAATTTTTTACCACACTGAAAATAAAATTAGATACACAGGGGTCACGACCATGTTCAAATCAGTGGTCACGTCCCTGTAGACAAAGCTATAGATAGCCTTGGCTGAGAGTCAGTACCAGGTGGCATCCCAAGGGGGAGCAAATGGAGTTGGCCTTCACTGAACTGGAATGTAAAGGATAGTATCATATCTTATCATAATTTGACTTGTTAGCTTATGGGATATTATACACAGCAATCATTCCTCATTACCTGCCAAAACTGTGATATCACATTCTCAAAAGAAAGCTTAAATCACTTTCATTCTCCTTCAGTCATAAGTTATGTCATTGCCAAGCTGCGGAACGTTCATTTGCATTCTGTAATACAAAGAAACTGATGCTGCAGTATACAAAAGCCAAATTCAGCTGTCAGAAGAGTGATGTACTCACCCGCGAAGGGTAAATGTAGAGGACATCAGAGCATGCAGTCATAAATCTGCAGGATAATCAGACAGGCAGCACTTCTCACAAGACAGCTTTGTTATAAAGTTGAGTGTTTGAGAATGTCGGTGCCATATATCACTCTGGCTATCAAAGTAGTGCTCGCTATCAAAGATGTTTTATTGAATTAGGCTAACAACCCTTGCAACTGGCTTAACAGTGATTTCTGCCATATCTATCCCTTCCCTCTGAACGGTAAAAGTTGTCTTTTCTACCTTCCTTTTAGTCACTAACGTCACTCAGTCTTTTCATACTCATAATTGATCTTGACAGCAGAAAGCAGAAAACAGTTCTTACTTCAGTTCAGAAATAAATCTGGTGCAAGCCATTGCAGCATTTCAGCAGCCATGTCACTGGAAAACAATCAAACATGAAGAAACATGACAAATGACATATTGTGTTCTACCTCTACTGGCTGATTTTTTAAACATTTTTTTCATGGAGAAACACACTTCATCTGTTGCCCAACATGTTTCGTAGAAGCTGCACACTTTGTTTGTGAAGCCTGTATGTCAGACTGCTGGGGCCCAGTTGCTTTTTTCTGTCGAAAAACACTGTGTTATGCCACAGCACCTTTTGAAAATTCACTGCATACCCTCTGCCTTCTGCAATTAGCTATCACCTTTATGAACATGATCCATTTTGCATTTGTGCAATAAGTGACTACTCACATTTCTGTTGGTGTTCCTCCTTTTGCTCTCCTGTATATGTTCTGCTTTAGGCTCAGTCTTGTATTTAATGTGTCTGTGGGGCCATGTGACATAAAATTTGTCATCTGCCAAGTCCACATGCAAAATTTGTGTCCATATGGCAAATTCCAATTTGATGCCAATTTATTGTACATGCATGGAATGGAGTCCTCCAAGTGGAGTATAAATTAATCTAATAACAACAACTCCATGATATCTGCATGGAGTTGCAGCAAGGGAGTATAATCAAAGTCAATCAGGAGCAAGTCTCGCCACTTGGCTGCCATTTGGTAATGCCTCCGAGCAGTTATTCCAGGCTTACAAGATGTATCTAAATAAATACAGAGAGAACCAAAACTGGGATGAAATTCTGGAATTCTGCCTTGGATTTCCATTTCATGATTCATGCAGTGGTGACCTAAGGGTGCGATCATGTCCACTACACTTATTTTGTTCTGTGAATCTGGTTTTATCAATCTGGGAGGAGTTGACATTCTACGAACTTATACATACTGTTTTCCCTCTGATTCTTGTTTTTTCATACCTATGCCCCAGAGATAGCCATGGCCGAAAGGGGTTGTGTTTCCAGCTTATCCATTCCATTCTTGTAAATTTAATGTCTCTTGCACGCCTTGAGGGAATTTTTAAAAATTTTGCGCAAACAATCCGTTCAGCTCACAGATAAGCAAGTTTTTAAAATTAGTTTATGGTAGTAAAAGGTCACTGTGAGGTCAAGTTAATGTGATATATCAGGAATGCCTTCAGGGAATTTCATTACATCTGGCAAAAACCTGGAGTTGAGGATAATCTGATTATAATTTAGTGGTCAAAGGCCACAGAATTTTGTTGCCATAGATCAAGAATTCATCTGGCAAAATTTCCAACAAATGTCTAATTAGATAAAATGAGGGAAATGACAATTTTATATCCAAAAGGTCCAATGTTAAGGCTGTACAGACATACATGTAAAATGCAATCTCTTTGGCAAATAAAGACATCCAGCAATTAGGCACTAATTCTAGTTAGAGGTACAATACTTAAATGTAGTATTGTTGCCTTTACAATGTTTTCAGGTTTGATCCTTTCTCATTTACCTAATACGTTTTGCTGCTCAATTTTGAGTAAAAGTCATCATATTTAACACATTTATAACATAAATATTTTATCCAATCATCAGCAACTGTGAGCAATGTGAGCAGATTTTCAAATCTCAGCTATGCCCCTGTTTTGGGTTCTTCTTTAAAATTACTTTCCAGCTTATAAATGTTTTAAAGTCTGTGCAAGCTTTGCCCTTGAATTCTTATTTGTCCACATATGGATGCAGAGGGAGTAAAGATTAACAGCAAGGAGCCTCCCTTCTCCCCCTGTGTTATAGCACCAGAGCCTGCACCCACACACAGACCAGACAGAGTTGATTTTATGTTGTCTTTAGGTAATTTCATATATTTTCTGAGAGAAAAGGGAGGGAAAAAAGTAGTTTATGTGATGGTGTGTTAATAAATGTTCCCTCTCACTCTGCACAATCAGATTTTATTGTCACCGGTCCTTGTTTTTCTCCTCCAGCGAGCCAGCAAGGACAAGCGCACTATTATGTTGTGTCCTTCCGTTATTGTATACATCATTGTTGAGTTAATCTCACATTGGCTGCTGTAGGCCCACAGGCACAGCTGACCTCTGTCTGCTCTGACCACAGAGAAACACATCATAACCATTGATTTTCACACACATGTGCACATATATACATTCTGCTGTATGTCACACACACATCCAGGGTTTAAGAGTAGCATCAGGCATCTTTGTGTCTGAGATCCACACACGTACACATATATACACATACACATGCACAGTGTAAGTCCAGCTGCTGAAGTCTGCGCTTAGTGGCAGCTCTGAAGTTGGCACACATCTGTTCATGCATTGATCCAGCTGCTCTGTGTGGAGGAGGAGTAAATGTGTCCACTGAACATACTGTATAGCACACATCTTGACATCTTGCCGATGAAGCCATGTGGGGGAGGTTTTCCCAGCATTGTCCCTTGCGATCTCACGCTGCATGACACTTTGTGCATGTGTGTGTATGCTGGTGTCCATGCATTTGTGTGTGTGTGTGTGTGTGAATGGACTTTATCCCTGCTGGCCCAGATGCCCCAGCTAAATCCATCACCAGCGGTGCTGCACAGCAGTGCTAAGCTGGAACATTTGGCACCAAGCTAGGAATGAAAAAAAAAACAGGGACACACTCAGACATACACATATGCACACACACACACAGAAAATTGAGTTTGGGGATTTTTTTTTAAAGAGATTCAGAGGAAGTGGATTTTTTTAGTGGAGGAGTTGGACTCAGGGAGCAGGACAGGAGCTCTTTCTCCGACGTTCTGAGCCTTTTGGTGGCGGTGGAGCTGGGGCATCCATCCCACTCACTCCACCCGATCATTCCTTCATCTGTCCAGCTGACACGATGGAGCCGTGTGAGGACGATGACGAACTGGGGATGTTAACAGCTTTCCAGTAAGTTCTGGACTCCCTGCGTGGTTGTTGTTGTTTACTTGCTTTGATTATTCAAATCGGGAACTCTCTTCAGTGATGACTTTGTTGACGGATCCTCATAGTGGTTGCGATTGATTGGGGGAACTTTTTATGGGCCTCTGGCTTGGGGTCACAGATTCTTTATTATTCTGTTACGTTACGTTTCAGGCCTGTTTTTCTGTGAGCTTTTGATAGCTTCTCTTATTGATTTTTTTGTTTTTACCTGAAAAGTGTTTTTTACATGGTGAATTAAGAGTATGTGTATTTTTGTTTGCAAAGGTCAGCTTGGCATTGTGTCTAACATTGAGCAGTAGCTGAATATTGGATTGTAAACCTAAGCCATTGAAATGTTTTAGAGAAGCAAAAACACATGTGATAAAGTGAATAAAATATTTGCATTTCGTGGATGCATATTGTAACAGAGGATGCCCAACTGTGCCATTTTGCATCCTCAACCAAACTGAACCCAAAGGGATGCAAAATGGCATCTTTTGCAGAAATGAGCTACTGTTTCTGCATGTGTTAAATCACATTTAACTGACTGACCTAACTTTACTGATAGTGATCTTAGACCTGATCCATAGGACAACAATGTTTTTCTTCATCATCTTGTCGCCACAGTCAATCTAAGCAAGCTGATGGATGTAACATGGGGCTGTCCTGCAATAGGCTTTAGAGCAGCCATATTGTAATCTTGCACACTGAATTGATGGCACGTGAGTCGCAAGTTACGTAAGTCTGAGGTGGGTCCAAGCAGTGGAGGAACCCAGGGCCTTGTAATTACTGCACACACTTAGAGATTACAGCATGGATTGACAAGGTTTAGCTTGCTGGCTGCTGAGAAGTGTGGCCATGTGTGTGTGTGTGTTTGTGGGTGGGTGGTCTCACAAAATATGATTTTGCAGAATCATTTGAATGCACATTGCTTCCCTGACTGTGTATATACAGTATGTAAACCCAGGGTTTGTCTGTGTGTTGTAGACTGTTTGGTTTGGGAGTTTGCCTCACTTGCCATTGTGAGTAACTGAGGGTCAGGAGGGGATTTAATTGTTTTAATATTGTCCCTCCAGCAGCCGGATAGCGTGCTTGTGCTGAATGATTGTCATTTGTAGTGATAATCCACATATAACCCCCACATACATAAGAACACGAAAGAGCACACAGCTGTATGTTATGTTTTATTTGATTTGCAATAAAACATAACATCTAGCAGTGATTTGTTGCAGGGGGGCAAAAGACCGTGGAGTAGTTCAGCTAATCAGAATCAGAAGAATCAGAATCAGAATCAATAATAGAAAGTTTAGTTGAAAGTTTATGAAAAAACATTGGCAAGTGAGCAGAGTTGAAAGATTTTGCTCAACTTACTTGGTAAATGGTTTGGATAAATAGCTATAAAACTATAAATACACAGTTTAAACAATGAATCAACAGTTTAAATAATTTGATAAATGTCGTGGCTTAAAGGTTATAATATTAAGCTAAGAGTAATGGATAAAACACTTTTAATGTGAGCTGTGTAATAGCTAAGGGACTGAAATGGCAAGAAGTAACTGATGATAAATTGTTGATTACGCTAAATAATGGCCACATGTTGAAATATCTTGGTCAGGTTAATAGATAAATGGCTAAAGCAGCTAGAAGTAATAGACAAATAGTTTAAATTGTAAACTAAAAGCAATAGTTAAGTGGTTGCAGTTGTTAAAAGTAATAGGTAAATTGTAGAAATAGCTAAAAGTAATGTTTTATTGGTTAATAAAGCTAATAAAAAATAATGGATTAAGAGTTTTTGGCTGTAGGTTGAAATTGGAATCAAGGATTAATAGCTGAAAAAGCTTAAAGTAAGGGATAAATAGTGAAGTGGTTTACTAAAAATAATGGCTAAATGGTTGTAACTGCTCAAAGTAATGGCTAAACTCTTGAAATACCTGATATTTTACTGGGTGAAATGGCTAAAAAATAATGTCAGAATGGATAAACTGTTAAATACATAGCTAAATGCAGTGGCTAAAAAGTTTAAATAGTTAAAAGGATGCAAAAATAATGGCTAAATGGTTGCAATTGCTTAATGTAATGGAAAAATTGTTAAAAATCCTGATATTTTATTGGCTGAAATCGCTAGAAGTAATGTCTAAATTGTAGAAATAGCTCAAAAAATGGATGAATGGTTGAAAATGCTAAAAGTAATGGCTAGATGTCAAAATATTTAGATAAGAGTGCTGGATGAATGGTTCAAATAAAAGTAAGTAATGCATAAATGGACCTTAGATGTCACAGGATCTGCTTTTGGACACTGTTCACATTTAGAATTCTCTTGAATCTCGTAGTTAAAGGTTGTCTTCATGTTTAATTTAAATTTTCAAAATTGATTCACTGGATCATATATTCCAATTTAAAATACTTAAATAAAAAAATTACATTTTCAAAACTTATCCAGCAGCTGTGAGGTAAAAAGTAAAAAAGATGGCATGAGCCTCTTTTCTGTCTCCCTTTTTTCTTTCTCCCTAAATATAAACCCGTGCAGCGGCTGGTCAGCAGTGGGCTGTGGGATTGAGGAAGCGCCAGATCGCAGCATCATTGTTGAAGGATTACAGCAACGAGGTGATAGGTCATTGGCCAGGAAACATGTGGCCCAGAAAGCAGACAAATGAAATTTGATTCAGACTTGGCTCTGCTGTGTCAGGCAGACAGACAGACAGACAGACAGACAGGCTGGCAGGCATGGACTGATTTTCTTTCAATCTCTCCACCTGCTGTTCCTGGTTTTCCAAACCAACGATATTGCAAATATTTGAATGTTGACTCAGCAGCTGCAGAAAGAGTGAGACAAGTGAAGTCAAGTGGATCTGCTGTGCTTTTTTTTCATTCCTGTTGCACTGTAGTGGGCTTGGCACAAATTCATAGCCATGTTTTGTCATCTGAAATATAAGTCGGAACAAATAACAAGTACTAAGATGACAGCTTTCCATCTCTTTGTTATTGTTAGTGCTTATGCAGAAGCAAGAGAGTGAATATTGAGTGAACTAAAACTAAATGCATTTAAGGCTGCACCTCGAACCTGTTATTCCATAAAGATGTATAACAGATGTAAGAAATGGAGACATTTTTTTCATTTCTACACTGTGATGACTCATCTGAAGTTAAAAGGGCATTGCTGTCTCCCAAAAGAATCTCTTGGGTACAGTTTTCACACACTTTTAATCTCATTGGACTTGTACATAGCAAGGAAATTAGATTCTGAGGTATTACAAACTTTGTATAATAAAATTTGAATGCAATGAAATTCAGTGGTTGCATGGAGACACGGGTGTTTTTTTCTTTTTTACATGAATGAAACAAGACATCTTAGCTGGTTTGTTAAAACCCTAATCTAATTCTCCCATTCTCAAACAAGGCCAAAGATGCTGTGTACTCTTTCTTTGGTTCTGAAATACAGCTGCTCCACCTCGTTTCCCCGCTGCACTGCAGGACGTTTGTGCTTGGATTGGTTCGGTCAAGCTGGACGGGCCTCCAGGCCAAATCGGTCATAGGTCGATTAGTTTGCTGGCAGGTGCTAAACGTCCAGTCCTCCTCCTCTTCCTCTTCTTCCGCCTGTCAGATGGAAATGCATGTAAATTCCTGCTCCTGGCCAGAGAAAGCCAACACAAATGATTTGGGAGGCACACAATCACCTACTTGGCTCTCCGATTCTGATTCCTCTTTGGAATGAAATGTACAAAACAAGCACAACAACAACATTTTAAATATTCCAAATGCAGGAGTTATATTTATTGCGATTTCCTAAAAAGTGTGCTGCAGGGTTGCAAAGCAGGTTACAAACAGAAAAGGAGTGTCAGTTGCTGGATTTGATCTGATAGCAAATGTCAACTTCCTGCTGTTATTTGCATCCATATGTGACTTTTAAGCTTCCAAGCTGTCAGAGCTGTGACAATTTTCCATATATTGTAATATTTTACAATATTACAACAATATATTACAATAAATAACTACATTTAACCCTAATTAAGAAGAAAAAAGCCCCTGTCCTTTCCTTTCCTGACACAAATGTAATGTATGCATTTCTGAGGTTGTGCTGACATGTTGCTGAAAAAGCAAACCACAACATTGACAAACAAAAAGGCCAAATCATCAATATCACATGACCAAAAACCCAGTGTGTGTGTGCTGCATGTTGGCAGGTATTGATGGAGCATTAGCAGGCTGTTTGCTTGTTATTCTCTGTTGCTGCTTGTTGTTGTTGTGTATTTCTTTGGTCTCTTTGTGATTCATGCGGTAGCTAATAGGAAGCAGATGATGATAATCTCACTGGGAATACCACTTATCACACAAACACGATATCCATAGTCTGGACATGCTCACCAGACGTGTCGCACTAAGTGGGGGATTTATGGGCACAAATCCGTCGTCTGTTTCCAAACAGCCCGAGATCTATTCATAAATGTCAGATGAGCTAATGTGTAAAGCCACAATCCCTTAATGACTAAATGCAGATGTGGCAGCGACTCGGCCAGTAAAGAAACATGTACATTCAACAGGGTTATCACATGATGTTTTTCTCTGCACTCCACTGTAGCGTCCTGTGACATTTAAAAGCCATATGCCACACAGTTGCATATGGGCTTGTGTGAGCTGTGTTCCCTTGCATGTTAAATACCCAGAACAGATGGATGAGATTTGAAACAACAAGTTTTCCTTCACCCTTAGTGGCTGTTTGTTACATTTCATCATCAGATGCTATTTTCATGACAAAATGACTCACATATTTTGTTGTTTTAGAGTTGCAGATAAGGTATAAGCTGAAAAACTGCAGTTCTTTTCAGTTTTGCCTAATTAGATTTCACACAAATTCTGCATCAGTGAGCCAGCAGTAATAGCTGACAGTGTTTGAGGTGTTTTATACCCAGTTTTCCAACTCAGTATTTGTGATCAGGCAGTATAATTGACGAAAAATGACCTCCAAAGCAAGCTAGAATGATAATGCGGGTCGACTTTCTCTCTGCATCACACTTGTGCTTTTGGTGGAACATACCAGAAATTGAGGTTGACGTGTTCATTTGTTTTGAACTTTAAGTTTCTTGGTAGAAAGTTGGGAAAGAAAAATGTTTTACTCTGCAGATATGCACTCACCAGCCATGTTAAGTATATGGAATCTAACACAACAGCTTCTGTATTGTCAGTTTTTGTTGATGTTGTCATGGTACAAGTCAAAGAAATGCTCATTTTTACACAAAATGAATAAATGACGTTGTAATATCTCATCAAGATCTTTCAGTTTTTTCCATATCTGCAATGAATATTAAACACAGCTATGACCTCTATCAGGGTTAAAGTGGACTTGGAGCCCTTTCATAACAAAAAATGTTAAAAAAAAAATTGTAAAACTAGACTTTGTGGTAGAGCTGTTGTGTTGGATTGCAATATATTTCACAAGTGTACCTGGAAAATGGCCAGTAAATGTAGAAGATTGATGTGAAATTAATTTATTTTGCGGAACAGTGTATCACTTTATCAATGGACTCAGTAGTTGGACAACTTCCCTTTCAGAGTCTATTTCTTAGTCCTGGTTATCCTGGTGAAGCTGGCTTTTTTCATGAAATAGGGCCCTAAGTGTACATATGAGGGACTATTTGCTAACTTGTATAAATTTTGCTCAGATAATGTACAGTGGAATTGACAATGAACAAATGGAGCATCAGTAGTTGGATCTAATTTGTCTTTAAGTCCTATAAACTCCTCCCCATGGATAAAAGTTACATATTTAGATGTTTTTTTTCCATGAAAGAGTTCCTTCTTTCCAAAGTTTCCCAATTGTTGCAGTTCGAGCACACCAGCTCACCTGCGACTCTGCTCAAACATTGTAAAACTACTCTGTGCAATACAATGGCAAGTTGGAATATTGGAGTAATACAAGTTAACAGGACTGGTTTCTTAGGTTTGTCACACATGAAACCCTGGAAGTCTGAATCTGTGTTTTTAAAACTGACATCAGTACGCTGCCATTCTAATGTGGAATTGCTCAGCCATGGCTTGACTGCTTACTTCTCTTATGATGTGTCTTCCAAGCATATAAAACCCCACATGAACATGTTAACAAGGTAAATTAAAAAAACTAGATTTTCACCTGAAGGGTTCTTCAATGAAGAGGCAGGTCATTTCTTGTTGATGGGTGATGTATGAAGTCCCAACGAAAAGATTTTGCTGCAACGCATCTGCAGGATGTGTTTAGTGTGTCTTCTGAGATCTGACAATTGAAATTAGTGTAATTGTGGATTTGGACAAGTTTAGCCTTCTTTCAATGTCAAGTGAATCATGGAGCATCTGTTAGCTTTATACACGACAGTAGCTCGGTTTTCATCCAAATGTAGAGAAAAGAAGCAAATCCCTGTCAGTTCTTTCTGGGAATATTAGAAGTTGGTGCGTCTAGACACACAGCTGGTGGCAGTAATTCTCCAGTTGGGTACCATTAAGTAATTGCAAACCAAGACGACAAAATAAGATACCAGTAAAAACTCAAACACTGAAAAAGAATAGAAAATATGATGGATAAAGGGCATTGTTGTTTGTTTTGTGTTGCATGTACTATTCAACACGTCAACTTTTCCACATCCAAAAGACGGATTTTGATCATTTTTGCATGCTTTTTGCAATTTTTATGCAGAACTTGAAACATCCAAAATAGGATGGTAATAGAGCTACTGATACCTGTTTATGTCAAATTCCTTTGCCTATGTATGACAGTATAAATAACATGCTGAAGAAATGTATGAAGTGGCACATCATGATCACAAATGTGCAGTTTGCTTCTTATGGTTTACCTGCTGCTGCTTCAGTTATTGTTGTATTCTTCCAGAGTTTATGTACCACCTCAATCCAAACACATTTGAACAAGTAAAAATTGCTTTAAAATTGCAACACACAAACAAAAGCCCCACCACAATGTAGCCTCTCAGCTTCTGTTCCAGGAAAATCTGTTATTTATTGCATCCACTCTTGCCCAGAACACTTCCACCATTACTTCTGCTTTTTCTCTCGCATCACTGGGAGAGCTGCCCAGTTATGTTCAGCAAAACTGGGATTGCGTCCAAGCAACAAACCTCTCAAGCCCCCTTTTGTCGTCACATATTGTTGGTCCTTTGCCTGGTAAACACACTGTTAGTCCCTACATTCACTGAACTTTAGTTTCTGACACATAAATTATTGCTGCTCTGTTGGAAATACCTGAAATCAGTGTTTCCATTGGATCAAGCTGTTTTGCACTGGGATTTATTTTCTGCCAGAAATGTCTCTTATATCATGTAAGGAAGCCAACAAATATAATGATATAGTTTTTAAAAAAAGCTCATATCCCACTGAGATTTGTATATAAGCATGCTTGTTTGTGTGTTTGAGTGTGTTTGGCAGTCGCCTTGAGAAATGTGGCTCAAAAAAAAGGAAGAGGCACATCTCTCGTCAGCATTCAAGCTCAGTGAGTGTGTGCGTAATTAAATGTCACACTGGGCTTGAAGAATAGCTAATAGCATTTAATCAATTTGTTCAGACTACGTGTGGGTGTCCGTCTCTGCATTTTGATGTTGTGTGCATGATGGAAACATGCGGCCACCGTCAAATATGTGCTCCAGAGGAAGATGTGGTTTATTTATTTATTTATTTGCGTGTTTTTGCAGCTGATGCATGTGCTGGAAGCTTGAGGGGTCCGGCAGCAGCTTGCTAATACGCAGCGAGTTGACAAATAGATCCTGCTGTTCCCCCCAGTTCTCCTTATCTGTTAAGTGTCTACGACAAGCTCCGTTATTGAAGAGGGATGTTGCGGAAGCTGACAGCGGGAGGCACGGGGTAAGAGACAGAGAGGCAAAGCAGACCCGAGCCAAATGTGTTATTTGTTTAAGCCCGCATGGAGCAGTCAGCGGGTTTTACTGCCTCAGGAACAGTCTGCGGTGCTTCCAGGTAGATAAAAGTGTGCCAGGTAGATTAAAAAACTCTGTCTAATGTTCTCTGGGAGAACATTAGACAGAGTTTAATGTACAAACAGGAGTTCTCATAAGCCTGTGGAAAAAAAGTTTAACAGGATACACCATGAAAGCTTTAAAAGTTATTTTGTAAGTTTTTTAAGAAAGAAAAGACACTGGGAGATATTTTAATCACACTGTGGTACCAAGTAATTATTAATATGAATGTTTCAGAAGGTCTGGATGGTATTTTTCTCTCATTTTGCTCTTTCTGGTTCATACTGTGTGTGACATACATCAAAGTTTAACTTACTCTAATCATCTTTGAATGTAATTTTGGCATTCGTTGTAGCAAAATAAGTAGATTTTTAAAGTCCTTTTTGATATATGTTTGGTGTAGAATATTAAATAATATCAACTGTGATGTTGCTGCCTTTGTTTTGTAGTGAACAGTTTACATGTAATAGGAAACAATAGACAGAAGAGCAGGTCCTTGACTTGATAGTTTGCAGTCACAGAATTTTTGTGTAACTAGGCCACCAGGGTACGCCGCTCTGCTTTTATTTTGAAAAGACTTATGTGGCTCAAACGGCAGACTGCTTTCAGACAGTCAGCTGTTGTTTTCAGTATTAAAAATGGTAGCACTGGCAAGGTGAGGGAGAGTGTTAGCAGCTCCTGTGAATGTGCCGGGCTATTTACTACTGTTGGTTGTTTACTTTTACTCTGGTTCACCATGGCAACCACAGAAAGAAGGAGCTGAGGAAGCTGGTTATTGTTGTTTCTGAGGTGCCTTAATTATGCACATGTTCATTAGTGGATGAACACACTGTGGCTTATACAGTTTAGTTCAACAAAGGTATACACTATATGTTCCACAATAAATAATTACTTAAAGCCTCATGTTTCGCAACATGATGAGAGTAGGAGGATTACATACTGTTTGTTGCCAGCTTTTAGGAGAGCTGCAGCAGTTAGTCAATTTAATAGATTATTTTACAGCTGATTTTCATCATTGATTTATCTTCTTTTTCTTGCTTTTCAAACAAAAATGCAAAAAACCCCTGATGGTTCCAGGTTTTTAAATATGAAAAAATGTTGCTTCTCTTAATTTTATGTGAGAACATATTAAATATTTGGGGGTTTTGGATTGTTAATTGGGCAAAGCAAGATATTTAACAATGTTAATTCAAGATTTTTACTTTATTATGAGGCTTTACAATCAATAAAAGAGGAATTAGCTAAGTACAGAAGTAAGGCCAATGCTGCCTATTTATCTAGAATCCACTGAAACCTCCCATTCATTTACAAGAACAGAAATTGATTGAAGGTGATGTCACTGAAACGGCTCTCCTTTTTCATGCTCGTTCTAAAAACACTGACTGTGCCCACTGACCCTCTTACATTTCTTGTTCCCAAATCTCTAAAGAAACACTGGATCTTGACTCTGGTTATATTGTGCATATATAAAGTATAAGCCTTCCCCACTTCTTGCTCGCCTCCTCTTTTCTTCTCTCTCATCTCTTGTTATATAATCCCTCCCCCTCTGAGCCTCCACTTGCCCCTTTCCCATCTTTTTCATTCATCACCTTCAATCCATCACACCTTCCAACCCTTTTCTTTCGAGGATCCATCTCTTCCCTCCATCCATTTATCCTCCCTGACCTTTTTCTCTCTCTTGCTCCCCCTTCATGCCGTCATCATCTCT
Organism: Dascyllus trimaculatus; assembly: GCA_024666655.1. NCBI lineage: Eukaryota > Metazoa > Chordata > Actinopteri > Pomacentridae > Dascyllus > Dascyllus trimaculatus. The sequence continues at coordinate 11,481,059 of CM045468.1, read as the reverse complement.
CCCCTTATACACGTCCCTTTCTCCCCCTGGTTTTATCAATCTAGTCCGTTTCGCCTCCGTCCCTCCCCTCCCCTCCCTCGCTTTAGGGTTGTCTGCCCTACCAGATTAGGCATGTGTCATAAGGAAAAGAGAGAAACAGGGAGATTGCCAGTTGGATTAAAGGGGGTGCTGGAATGAAATTCTATGATCTCATTGTTTAGACGAGTCACATAAAGTTGTGTGTGTGCATGCGAAGCGTGGCGTCGGCTTTATCCGCTGTAATGACAGGGAGCCGGCCAGGAACGCCCTGGCCCCTGCAGCGTTGCATGCTGGGAAATAATGCATGTGTCTTTAGCGCGGCGTTTATGGAGTGATGATTTGACTGATACGATTTTATTGTTTTCATTTATCATCGTGACTTTTGACAGTGTATTAAATTACTTTGTGCTCGTGGGTTTGGTTACAGAAACTGAACGCTGCAGCGCATTCACGTTTACATTCTGTTCAGGTAATATTGAGATTGAGTGCCTCATGCGGCGCTGTGACCTAGTAAAGCAGAGAGTGACGTGGCAGTATATTTAGAAGAATGCAATGCTTCTAAACGTGAAGTCAACAAGCAGTTGAGTATTTTACACCACAATCCAGTAAGTGCATCCGTAAAGACGAACAAATCTTTTTAAATCCTGCATTTTCTTATGGTGAATATGACACATATTCACCAACAGCTTTTTATTATATCCCTTTGGTTTTGTGGGTCATGTAAAATGTCAGTTTTTTATATTTGTCACAGCCACCAAAACTCTTAATTAGCTCAGGTTAAGCAAGTGTACGTTATTTTGTACAAGTTCTGTGCTATGCATGGGTGGAAATAAGCATTTAAATCATCCAGTCAACTGAAAGTTGCAGTATATAACAAGAATTTGCAATAAAATGTATCAAAAGTGAATGTACTTATTATGCAGAACACCCTCTATCTAAGGCAGTGTTTCCATATAATTGTTAATCTGATGCAAACTTTTGAAATGTTGCATTAAAGTGTCATCAGAAGATGGTGATATAAGCCAGAAACATAACTGGTTCTTTGCTAACAGCCAAAAAACCTCTAAAAAAGAGAAGCAACAAAGAAAACATGGGCAATCTGTGGGAGAAAAATGGACAGAAGACTTCAGGCATTGTTTTCAATCAGGCAAATTGAATTATTCTTTCAAATTAGCTGGTGACGGCCATGTTTCCTGGGATCCAGATACAAAGACAACAAAGAAGCAGTCAAATGAGTTAAATGTTATATCAGAACTTATTCAGAAGATGTGTGTCCATCATTATGCACATTATCTTTTTTTTTCAAGGCCGAAAAACACCTCCACATCATAAAGGCTTTCTTCTTTCATTTTGCAAAATTAGAGATTTTTTTGTTTGTTTGTTTTTTTAATTTTGCAGTTTCCATTTATCTTGGCTAATGTAATACTTTAAAATTTGCGTTAAATAAAAAAAAATGTCAATGGTGCATTCACATATATGCAGTATTTTAGTGTTGTTGTAGCTCAACAATAGCATATAATAGTATTTTTTTTTTTTATAAATGGTCACTCTGTATATTCTGTTGTCTTAACCAGAAAGCTAGAAGCTCTTGGTACAGAATTACAGCACTGGGGATGAACATTATTTTAGAATTTTTCTCCTTAATTTAGACCAAATTCAACAATCCTAGAGTAATATTAGACCTGATCAATATCAATACTAAAAGGAAATAGGAAATATAATCTACAAAATCATTTTTGACCTCACAGTCTATCACCTTAAAAAAATGAAAGCAAGTCGTTTGTGTTGACAACACATACAATAGCAGATAATTCATAGAGTGCAGTACAGGAGAGGGGATGTTTGAAATGGGTTTTATTGACTCTGAAAATTGTTCACACAAAACACCACACCAGACCTATTTGCATGTCACACGTGACTGCACACCAATCAAACAGTTGTGGTGCGATATCACAGCCAACCTTTCCCATGTTTGGAGCTGCCACATCCCACCTCTCCCCCAGTAAAATGTTCTTTATCACCAGGAAAATCATCATTATGAACCAGAAATCAAGGAACACAATATCACACTACTTATTGAACACATATCAATGGAAAAATGAACACTCTAATTCCAGTAATAAAACATATAATATAACCAAACCCTACCAGCTATTGATAATATAATCTATCTGTAGCAGTCATATGTCATGGATGTTTATTCTTTTCTTGATATAACCACTGATATTAATAGTTTAACTTGATACTGTCATTACTATATTGTTATTTTTACTATTATTATCATTAATTCCCACTTTCGCCTCCACCACTCTGCTCTTCTCGCTTTGTCAAATAGTATTATCGTTTAACATTGATTGCCATTGCTTCTATTGTTGCTGCTGTTGTTGTTATTATGTCTATTATCATGATGTTTGGTATTAAGAATCTGCTTAATACTCTATCTCTATCCCTAATTCAAAGCCTCACCAGTTTACTTCGAGTTCTTCCCTTTATTTATCTCTGTATTTATTCCTTTTCTTGCTGGTTGTTTATTTATTTTATCTGTTTGCTTTCTTTCTCGCCTTTGTGCTCCTGTCTGTTTGTGTTCTGTCTCAATTATTTGGCGATTCTGTTTCCTCCTGTGTCCCCATCTCCTAATTCCTTGTTTTGTATCGAGTTACACTTGTTTTTTGTTCACTTTGTTGCATAAACAAAAGAAATTAGCGACTAAAATCAGACAGTTTTTGGGAATCAACCACAAGATACTCACATTTATGCTTTTATAGTGCAGTACAGTAGTTGAGTAGATGTTTTTAGTTGCTTTCCATCACTGGTTGCATGAACGCTGTCTTTAAAAAAAGCATATCTCAGCAAAAGTTTGGTGTTTTATCGCCAGAACACAAAAATGTCCATCCATCCAATAAATGTTTGATATTAACATCCACTTCTGGCTACTAAAGACTGCTTAACACGTCCAGGTTAAAGAAAGGTTAAGCTAAACGTTGAAAAAGTTGCATGACTTCAAAGCATGAGACAAGGATTGTTGTGATTTTCAATGTGTGATGATTGTGGCCGAAATAATTCAGAATAATGATATCATTGTGATAACTGCAGGAGATCTGAAAAACAAAATAAGCTATTGCAGTCCTCCAACCATATTACAAGTGGGATTTAGCACCTTACCCCCTACTCTTTGGAAAGTGGAGACACATGTCAATCCACTCGTGGCACAAATGCAACCGTATGTAGTTAGCATGCCGGAATCTTGTTAGTTATCTGAATGACCAAGACAAATCGCTCCACCAACTCATAATGACCAAGTACCATCACCCAACGAATCAAGAAGAAGCTATCCATCCATCACTCCTTTCTGTGCTCTAACTAGGTGAGGCTTTCCGTGTTAAGTGCAGTTAGGCTGCAGGCTTTACTCCTGGTGGTGCCCTTTACATCGATTCTTTCAGCTTTGCAACCATACTGTCTGTGGAACCCTAAGACTTTGGCTGGCACCGTTTCTGGTAGCAATATCTGATTGTCTTTGATCCTCCGACTTTTGTTCTTGATTAATGAAAACATTCTTGGCAAATGCTGTCACTTTTGTCCATCGTAATGATTTTTTTGTGTGTGTGCATATAGAGTGTTGTGCACCTGAGACGGTTTTGTGAGCCACTAAGAGCTGCACACTGTGGTAGTAATGAACTAAAATTTTATGACATCTTAATTTTTCTCTCTCTTTATTGGGTAATGGCAACCAATGTTAAGATGCAATGCCACCTACTATGTTGGAGTGTCACCCAGGTAGTTATACTGGCACTGGATTATTCACAGTATTATTAACACAGTCTCTATATTTACATTGTTAGAATCCGAGTAATTGAGATACGAGACCATAGTTTTGCCTGAACCAATTGTTTTCCAGTTTCCTACACCTTCAAAATTCAGCTCTCAGCCTTTAACCCCTAACTCCTCCCTCCGACAGTAAAAAAGACATCACACTTCATTAACTGACACAAATCATTGCCAGTGTAAGTCATCTCGGAAGAAACAGTATCAGAATAGAGACGAGTGAGATGTGCAGTTAAGTGGCTGTTGCAAAAGTGACAGTGATTAATGTTTCAGCACCGACACTCAGAGGCTTAAAGAAATGTCAAAGTCATCAGGGTTCACTTGTACCAGAAATATAGCCTTTTGATTTCATTATCTGTGATCGCCTAATCAGCCAGATGTTTTTGAGTGTGATGGATAAGCTTCAAGACAGAGCATTTCAAGGATTTTTTTAAAATTCATGGTTGTACAGGATACAATCATAATGGTTATTTTTGCTGGATATGCTGCACGTTTAAAGGAGACAGAAGTGATTCAGATACACACACACACACACACACACACACACACACACACACATATACACATACACAAACAGCTTAATGATTAACTCCACCTGTGTGTCAGCCATCACAGTGAAGGAGCGCTGAATGCCAATGCGGTGTGTAATAATGCGGCAAGCACGCTTTTGTCTGTCTGAGTTTCCGCGCACCCGCACGCAGTCGCTCACACGCGAATGTTGACCTTGGGCTATATTGTTATTCATTAGTGGACAGAGGCGAGCACGCTGCCTTTTCTCCTCTTATCTCTTCGGGACACAAACCAGCAGTGGGATGCCAGTGGCGTTCCTATCTGTCTTCACTGTAATAAGCATCGCTGTTTTAAATCAGCCGAGTGGCCAGATCAGACAGCAGCCAGGAAAGATAAAAGGAAAGGTCCTGCTGTCCTGTCCATCAAGTGCTTTACGTTTTCATCGACCAAATGAGGTGATTTAACATGCTAAGGGGTTTCGTCAGACCAACCAACATACTGTTTTGACATAGGTCTGACAGATAGGTCTTTTTCACTTATCATACAAATTATATTAATATCAACTCATTCCAGCAGATACCTGTCTGGACTTTCAAGAACAAATTTTCAGAGGCCAAAAGGTTATTAGAGCTCATAATTTCTGAAAGATATTAAAGTCTTTAATATCAGAGCCAGTGGGCCTCTTGCAAGATCTTTTCCAAGACAGCAACGTCTCCCAATATCTGCAGATCTCAGTTTTGAGGCCTCAGTCAAATCATGAGTCCCAAACTTTGTGTTCCTGAAATCATGACACTATATGTCGCTACTCAAAGTGAATGTCATAAAGTTTTAGACAACATTTACAAGAGTAGATTCAGAGACATAATGCACGCTTTTAAATTTAATAGAAACTAACCAGATGTGCATCGGTTTGTGTTCACCTTGGCACAGAAGCACAGTTATTTCTGAGTCAAGTGTTTTCATGTTTCCATCAGTTTTTCTTGACCACGGCAGATTCTCCATCAGACTGTGACAATTTGATGTATCATCTATTGTGCATCATGGAGAAAAAAACCCAAGTCAAGTCATGTGGCCTCAGTGCTGAAGTGAAGTTTTTTTTCTGATTTTTCTCATGTCTAATGTAATCAGATTTGGGTTTGACTTTGTGGGATATGACTCAACTTCCCCCAATACTTTGGAAACAGCTATAACTCTGATGTCTGCATTTGATACTGTGAGTTGTAAAGTACTGATTATAGAGGATAAAGGCAGAAAGAAAATGATTTTCTTTTGTTTATCTGTCATTTTAGTATGAGAGCTTATGTTTCATAATGCAGTCAAAGTTTGCACTCAGACTCCCCCTGAGATGGAAAAGTTGGGTGGGAAAGTCACAGGAGATGGAATCAGTGAAGTACGGAAGCAAATTACAAACTTAAAAGTAAAAGGTCTGACATGTCCTTATCACACCGCACTCAAAACGTTAAGAATGCAGACTTGTTTAATAAACCATCTTTTTGGTCTCCTTTGCATATTTATTATGCATTTCTGCTCCAGTGTGTGAATTTCCATGAACTGAATTGCACTTTCTTTCAACTTTTGAAAAAGGATGACACAACAAAATCGAAACCAGTTTTACCTGCTACAGGAGATAAGGTTTTTGAAATATCTTGAATTTCCCTGCAGTGTGAACCTAAACCTTGGGAGAAGTTATCAGATATGGTGCGAAGGCCAAAAAGCACAACACATTCTGTTCAGAGGTTGGTGTAAAATGTCATTGGTAGGCAGGACATTCCTTGTTCTGTTTTGCATCCCTTATGAAACAAGTCATGAAAGTAAGATGTAAATTCATGGGCCTTGGCAAAAGTGTGTTCACTGTACCAAACAGTGTGCTCTTTGTCATTCTGTCCTTCTCTTTGGCTCATATCCATTCTCTTAAATGATCCTTTATTTTTCTGTCATTTTAAAGTTAGGCAACTCATTCTTCAATCACTTTATCCAATCTCTTAAGCCTAAAAGTACCACTCATCTTGCATCCACACACAGGAGCCAATTTTTAGTCACCATTCCTTCCCTAATCCAATCTGCTCCTCCTGTTGTGTACAGCTTCCGTCTTCTATAAGTGATGCCAACACCCAGTCACCACTGTACATACGGACATCAAAACTCCATCTTTTATCAGCAATTCCTGTGCTTATTCAAAGACCTTGGTATACACAGCTACTTTATGTTCAAGAAAGATGCTAGTAGCACAGAAGCTGTCAGACTACCTTATCGTTATGTTGCAGAATGCATGCATTGCACAAGATAGCAACAACAAACTGGTATCTGTTATGAAGACCAGGCAGACCTATTATTTTTGTGGGCTCCCATCCATGTTTGTTGTTGTTTCCTTCTCTGTCAGAGTGCCATGTCAAATATATCGACGGGGGAACAATACATTTGAAATCTGGCTGCGGCAGATGACACATTACATTCTACCGTTCTGTCTTTTTGCTGTCGCCCTGACTTATAGATGTCCATTAATCTAAGAACATCCCATTTGGAGATCACAGTCTGAGGAGACAAATACTTGATTTATTCGCTGCAAAAAGTCGCATCATTTCAGAACTGGGGTCAGGACTGACTCCTGAAAACTGTTATCCAAAAGCTCCCAGTGATGCACGATGCTAGATATCCCAAAATAACGTCTATCGGTTATAAACTGCAGACAGGAAATTGAACGCACTAACAGATAAAAGAGACTTCATTCATTTGTGCCTTTCTTGTCCTGAGATTGGCTTCTGCCTAAACCAGTATGAAATTATGAGAGTGCAGCGAGGCCTTTTATTTTTTTTATCCAGCTAACCATAAAAGTATGTGTGATGTGTATGCATGCATGTACGTCAGTGTGTGCCTAAGGGACAAGGAGGTTCATCAGAGTCATTGCATCAAAGCCGTCTGATGTAAAATGACTGCTTTATGTCATTGCTGCTTCGCACTCGGAGCAAGCAAGTGGACACATGATGCCTTTTATTCACTCACAGACGCTGAACATGAAGCGCAGTTCGATTGGACCAAGGTTAATATGGATGATCTGAAGGTAGTTTTGAACTGTGAATTGAAGCCCCTTAATCCCTGAGCTACTTGATGTAAGCTTCCACTTGAAAACATATCCCACAGCTCAGTCAATTGTCAGCTGGGACACTGTGAAGCCAAAATGAACAACTTGAATTTTCAAAAGTTTCTTTATTCTTGTCACCAGGCCAGAGTGAAATTTGGAAACCTCCAGCAAATATGAACATTTTACATCCGACTAATCAAAACTGGAACTTTGCGAGTAAATAACAGCCTTAGGACAGTGGCTCAGTGACACTTCTGTTATTAAATCTCTTCTAAAAGTTCTCAATCCCGACTCCTAGTATTACACAGTTTCTTCTGTAAATATGTGGCTCTGGACACCTTTCCAAAAATGGCGCTATTTGTGTTTTTCTAACTGATATTGTCTGCACCAGATATAAGGTTCCCCAGGGTGAAATATCCACCCATTCATTGGTGATTTTTTTTAACCTTGTTAGCATGTTGATATGGTATTTTTTACATGCTGGAAGACATATCATGACAAAAATAAGCAGTCAACGCCATGGTTGAGCATTCCCCCCTTTAAACTGTAGTGCACCAATGACAATCTCAAATGCACAGTTTAAAACTTCTGCAGTTTCATACACAAACAAAGGAACCAAACCTGTCAGATTGGGACTTTCTGTATGAATATTCTTCATCAGAATTCATTTCTGACTGGAACATGCCTCGCTGTATGTAACTTTTATACACAGGGATGAGGTGTAAGGGGTTAAATCAGTGACCACAGAGGGAGTTCAAGAGCTTTGGATCAATAGTTCCCTTTCAGAAGCCATTGATTTCCATTTCATATGAAAATCTACTTGCAGAAACTTTAAGTGATCTACAAAATCATTTCACTTCTCTGTTGGTCAATTCAGCTCTTTGGCCACAACTGAAATAACTCAACTTGCCATGAAATTTTGTAGACTGTATAGCCTCCAGAGGATGACTGACTTTTGTGATTCTCTCACTTTCCTTGTTGCAGAACTACTGGAATAATAATAATATATCAGTATATATGTATATATCTTATATAGCCTCAAAGCACGACTAGCATGGCAGTGTCTAGTGCTGACTTGATAACAGATAATTAAGTATTTGCGCATCTAATCCTGAAGACACACAATAAAGAAACAAGGACATCGCAATGACATCAGTAGATTAAGTGTTTTTCACAGCTTCTTGTGTTAAATGAGTATCACAATTCAATTTCATGATAAAGCAAAACTTGCAGGAAAGCACAAATCTAGACAACAACAGCATCCTAGAAAACTGCTGAAGGTGAAATAACAAACACTATAACTATTTAAGATGGAATATTTTTTTTCATGTCGCTCCCATATCCAGAGACAGCTTGAGCTTCTTGCAAACTTTTTAATCTCTTAATATACAGCAAAGTCAGAACCAAGTCTCCAGCTTTCAATGTGATCAAGTATGCACTCTTGAGCTGCTCCCTAGAGAATTGTTCATGCTCATAAATAGTGATTAGACTCTGCTAAACCATGAGAGTAACTTTTTATGAATTCTTAAATCTCATGGCATTCAACTCAAGGATGTCCACTTTTAATTCCCTAAATTCACGTGGAATGATATTTTGCCTTCTGAATGACGACAGTAACTTCAACTTTGAAGAAAATGCCAGAACCCAATCTAGTTTTACTTACTTTTGAGACTGTCTCGTGACTCAGAGGTCAGTCAAATCTCAACTGACTGATGCTTTTTTCATTGATAAAACAACTGAAAATCCTTGAACCTGCATTGCATTGGATGGCAAACCTACTTTCCCCTCATTTGCATTCAACTGAAATTCATCGTCACCCCCAAGGTTCATTTGTGGTTGGTCTTTGACCGCTAATGTGGCAGGAGGCCAACAGGAGCAGCATCTTGCTAAGACTGAGCCATCTGTGCACGTGTAAACACACAAGACCTGATAGATGACGGGAAATGAGAAGGGAAGAGTCCTTGAATGTTCTTGTTTGAGACAATAGGCAGGCTGCAAAAATGATCAATATCAAGTCAAGGCTTGTATTTACTGTTAAATCGTGTAATATGTTTGCATCTTAAAAGATAAAAGAGAAAATATGTGTGAAGAAGGAAATGCAGTCGCATTTTCAGGCAAAAACAAATTGCTGTGTGGCCAAATGTTCATTCCGTATGAGTAACAAGGAAGCCGTCTGTGGTCAACAAGCATGTTTGTATCACGGTGATGCTGGTATGTGTGCGTGTGCATGCTCACAAGCTCACTTAGTAAAACCAAACAGGAGAGGGAAAAAAAAAGAAACAGCCATGAGAGACGGGGTCTTGCTCCCATCAGCGTCCCATTCTGCAGAGTCAGCTTTCCTCTGCCCATCACCACTCTATCCCCCCTCCCTCTGTCTTCTGTCTCCCTCAGTTGCTTTCTCTTTACAACCAGTGCACTTTTACTCTCCTTTTTGTCCCTCCTCCATCTTTCATCTTGTTTCCCTCTTCTTCTTCTGCCCCCCCTCCTCCCCCTTCCTCTGCATCCTCCTCTCTTTGCCCTGTAAAGAGACTCGCAGTCCCGATGAACGGAGGGCAAAGCCGGAGCCAGAGAGCATCCGTCATCCGTTTGCTTTGACACTCCCTCCCTCTCACCTCCCTCCCTTTTTCATTCTCTCTTCTCTCTCTCTCCTCTCTCTTCTCTCTCTCCTTGCCGCGGCTGCGATCACTGCACTTCTCCATGGGCTGAGATGGAGAGCACATACAGAGGGCTCAATGCAGCCCAACTGATCCAGGTGGACAGCAGCAGAAAGGGCTGAGCCGTCCTACAGAGAGCAGAGAGGTGGAGGGTGACCCTCAAGGCAGGGATTTGGACTGTCTGCACGCTAGATGGGGCTTTCAACAAGAGTGATACTTGCTGCTGCTTGACTTTATTTTCTTTCACTGCAAGATCCTGTCTTCAGCAGACATTTGTTGACTTCAGATATGGATCCGGGTTGACACTGGATTGGCTCGGTTTTAGCTGTGAGGGGATTCGGATGTGGATTAGAATGCTGATGTGGAGCACCTGAGCTCTGGGACATTGCGCTCTGTAGCAGGAGCACATGGAAATGTTTGGTTTCTCCAAGATGCCAAAGCTGTCTGGGTGAGTGTGTGTGTTGAGTTTTAAAACCTTCAAGGGCATTCAAGTAATTTTTTCTTGGAAACATATCAGCCTATACATATATTTGTGTATGTTTACACATCTGAATGCCATGTGTGTGAGCAGATTATTGCTTGTTTTTGCTCTAATTTCTTGACAAATTCCTTGGAAACCATGCCAACACAATTAATCCAAGGTAATTCCAGCACAAGGAGTCCTGACTGAGGAATGTTTGGTTTTTCTACCTAAAAAGTTTTATGACTCTTGAAGTGGAGTATTGCACGAGACAAACTGTGGTAAATTAAAATAAAGGCCTTAATTGGTGCATTCTACTCTGTCTTCTTGAGCGAGTAGGAGCCTGACTGTGTTTTTTACTTCCTTCATTTGTGCTGTTTTAGTGACCAAGCAATCGCCATGTAGGGATCTATAAGGTATGCCTCACTGGAGGCTGGAAAGTTGTTACTGAAAAAATTGCAACACAAAGTGGGCAAGTAGACAAAGAGTTGAAACAAAACTACTTGAAAAGACACCTTGGGTTTCCACTCATTGGAGTTCATAGGCAGAAGATTCAGACAGGACATGAAAAACCTGATTGGAAAACCTTGTACTAATAGGAGGCTAAATTGGCAATGATTCCAGGTCTTGAGAAATGTAATGGCACTGATTAATTAAGAAATGTGCATTAGTCAGTTTGAAATTTTGTCCTGAAGGTAAATGTGTCTTTGCTCTTTACTGTATGTCAAAGGTATCACATTTCATTTCAAGTACGCTATATGATGCAGCAGTTTTACCAAACAAACAGTCTGATTTGAACCGAATGTGAAGAAACATTCAGAAGACTTAAGACAGAGGTCATGATGAAAGACACACCACACAATCCCTGTCACACACTACTTGATACACATGTACATATATACATGTTTGCATGATCCTTCACTCATATGTGCCCGCATGGCTAAGCCCGCTAAACATGGCTCGTGGCAAATCTTTTAAACCTATACGTGAGCACACACATTCAGTCAGAGGTTAACATCTGGAGTGCATGGAAGAAGGAAGAAAAAAGACACAAAGTTTGCAAGAGCACATCTGAGCTTAAAGCAAGAACAGCTGAGCGAAAGGCTTCGTTAAGGCAGTTGCATGTTTTGAAAGCCTAAGGTTCATTCAGTTCCTGTATTCTCTGCATCGTCTTACAAGTCCAGACTTAACTGACTTACGCTGAGAATCCTGTGGAAGCCATTCTGACATGGACACAGCCTGTTGTGTTTGATCTCTCATATGCTGTTAGGATTAGATTAAAGAGACTGTAAAATACAAAACTTCAGCAGGAAGAAAGTCACCAACTCGAGCTTACCTGTGGCTGAATCTCAGACAGGCTGAGTAAGCTCTTGATGTTGAAATGTGCAGGTTTGAAGGTAAAAGCGCACATTCTTAGCAGGTATTTTAATGCACTCCAAGTCAGTATTAAAATTTCAAATGTTTGACACCTCATTTTGAACAATTTTGCACTGTATTACACTTTTGGCCCCTGATAAATTGGCTTATGTGAAGTTAATTTCTTTCTTTCTGATATGTTTGACAGGGATCTTTAAACAAACCTGGGGTAGGCAGGATTATTTTTGGCATCATTGGGCAAAAATTCCATTCTAACCTGTTCTTTCATATGATATTGTGTTTCAAGTGGTCTGAGAAGAAACTAGGCTTCTGCACCTCCTCTTGGCTCCCTTTTCAGACTGTAGAAAACAAGTTTAAAAATCTAAGCCAATCACAGGTCTTTTCACCAAGAAAAGGTGAGATGGCAACATGGTGCGAGTAGAATGTGGTGGTACAATGTTAGATGTCAGATTTTCACTTTGGTGGGAGGGGCTTAGAACAGAGAGGGGAAAGGAGATGGCAACTGCAGCTTTAAAGTTGGCAGAATCTTTTACCTTCGGGCATAGAAATGCTCGTTGTTCCCACCTGCTTCCAGTTTTAATGCTAAGCTAAGCTAGCCATCCACTAAGTTTAAGTCTGTGCCCACCATTTTAATATACTTAATTAAATAATGAAAAACCATGGCAAGGCACTGTAGTCCTGAGTAATCTTGCAAACCAATGTGTTAACTATCCTTGTAAGTCATAAGAAGAGGGATAAACAGTTTAAAATGCCCTTCATGAGTGTTCCAAACGTCACATAAGATGGAAAACATTCATATTTGGCACATTAATGTAGATGAATATGTCACACAGTACAGAAACAAGTGTCTAAAGTGTGAAAGTGTTGCATATGATCACATTTTTATTATATTATGAGCTCTAATTTGAATAAATAGCTTCAATTTCTCAGGAGAAGTGCTTCACCTCCCCTTGTTTTCTAAGAATTTTACCCTTGCAGAAGCCACCTCGCCTTATGTTTGACTATTTTGTCAGCCAGTCATAACGTCCGCCACTCCCACTTTTACACATTTGGCTCCGTCCGTTGTCGACAGACTGTAAAATGGCAAAAATTAATAATGGCGTAATGCTAACAGGCACCCAGAGAGTGTTTGCATGGCAAGTTAGCTGCACTTTGCAAGTGCCCAGATGGCTGGTGTGTATCCATGAGCTGTCATAATACAATTTCGAAGCCTTCTGTTTGCAGATGGCATACAAGCCAAATTTGCTCCATAAACTTTAATGAGAAGTTGTGGATCATTCCCCACCTTTAATTGCTTGTGATAAATCATTCATTGTAAGACAGAAACTAAAGCAGCTGTGGCAGGTATGGAGGGTTTGTCGTCTTTCTGTTAGTGTGTGTGTGTGTTGTTTTTAGTGTAATTGTGGCCTAATGAGAGTTTTGTCATCGCACATCTGGCTTTATTTCAGGAACATTAACCCAATCTCTCTTATCCACTCCAGTACATGCAGCCTAAAGACTGGACCTGCATCAGCATTTGTGGTGTGGGAAAAACCTTGGCTTTAGCGTGTCGGCATTTGGCAGCAAAACTAGCCAACAGGGCTTGTTTGTGTTCAGAATATCAGATTACAGTAATGTGTGCCAAATTACCTTCTGTTTTTTGCCAATGCATGCTGCTACTTCAGTGGCAGGTTCCATTGTGCTGAGAGCCATCTGACGAGTCGTGGCATCCAAACAGTGATTTTCAATTTTGAATAATTCAGGGGACTCATTGCGTAAAATGACCTGTAACTGTTTCATAATGTTCAGATTACATGATCAGATTATTGTCTGGTGCGCATGTGGAATTTCCAATTTAGTGCTGTTTAACTGTTAGTTTATAGCTCATGTAGAAGATCCAAAATGATCTTATTTACCAGGATTTTCCCCAGAAATTCTCACTTTCTACAAATATCGTGCATAGTAATATGGCATGATTAAGGTTAACACAAGTGTGTTTAGACAGCTAAAATACTTAAAGTCTCAGAAAAGTTTTTGGACATGGTTGTCAAAACGGCCAAAATCAACCTTTCAACCTACGGCTTGTAACTCTATTCTCCTATTTAAATGCCTAATGTGCTAATCTAGATGCTCACCCTGACCTTCACACTCGCCTTGCTACTTTTAGAGGCACCTACTTTCTTGAGCGGCACTGAAATTAGACATTAGACATAAATCGTGAGCTGCTGAATTGTTCACTACAGCTGTAATTTAGAATAAGAGGCTGAAATTTCCATACGTCTATATTTCTTCAAGTTCTGCCTGTGGCAAAAAAAGGAGGCGAGAAATTCAGTGCTTCACTATTTACTGTCTTGATTAAAGCCACAGCACAAGGAAGAAGCAGGAAAATGGTTAGTTTTGACTTTATTATAGGGTCTGTGGGGGTCCAAGAATGTGAAAGTAAAGGCAAGAAAACATGAGGGTTCATTTTCATCCATAATAATGGGCCTTCAAACAATTGGTTTAAAGGATTGAAACACAATTTTTGAAAGTTGCATAATTAATATTGTGTGTTGAAAAAGTTGATTGCTGGGATATTCACAAATGGTAAATGGTCTATACTTATAGCACATTTTAACATTAGCTAAGTTCTACAAAGTGCTTTACAGTGTGTTTCTCATTCAACTCTTGTAACGTGATCACCTGCCACTGGGAGCAACCTTGGCTTCAGTGTCTTGCCCAATGACAATTTGTACATAAGGAGGGGCCAGGGATTGAACTGCAATCCTTAAGATTACAGAAAGACCCAAACACCTGAGCCACAGCTGCCCTACAAACTCCATGGAGGAGGTTTAATTGTTGTGATGATGCCTTAAATTGAAGAGAGAATCTCACTTAGAAGACTGGAGTTTTTGTCTGGTCTTCTAAGTGAACTTATGCTTTGCTTTCATTTGCCTTTTGGTTAGGTTCTGGAACCTGAACTGCTTGGTTAGATTTACAAAAATATCATGCTTTGGAATAAAATCTGAAGGAAAAAAAGTACATGTCAGGAGCTTGCTGACGTTTACACTCTTAAAAGTAATTTAGTAATTTAGGGGACCCTTTTACTACCACTTACCTTTAGAGTTGGAAAACAGTTATGAACTTCGTTGTTTTGGTAATTACAATAACTTAATACTGTGTGCAATTTAAATCTAAATGTTAGTGTAAATAAATTTAAAACTAAATTGAAGTTGTAGTAAATTAACTATATTAGCGCGATAACTTAGTTTTCTGCAATTTGAGTTCAGGTACGGAGCCCCTCTGGTGACATTGGATGAAAAAAAAATAATGCGTGGCCACGAGATAGTAATGCGTGGCCACGAGATAGTTAATGCGTGGCCACGAGATAATAACGCACGGCCACCAGATCATTATTGCAGTCATCCCATGCAGACTGTTGGACAAGTTTGATTTAATTTCATTTTATTTTAATATAGGAATGAATTACAATAGCTGTGTCTCAATTCAGGGGCTGCATCCTTCTAGGCTGCATTTTTCGGCCGCATACGTCACAGCGGTGCGACGAAGGCTGTCCCATTTCGTAAAAACTCGACTCCTTCAAATGCGGCCGACGAATGCGTCCTTCTTTTCCACAAATTTAAAGGATGCATCCATAGACATACAATACAATTACAATGTGTATATGTCTATGGATGCATCAATGTATCCTTCGTAGCCCCAAATATCCCAAGATCCATTGCGGGCCGCTGACAGTTCGATCAACAGCTGGAGTTTTAACAGCTGACGGCTGACGGAGAACATGGATCCATCAGCGGCGGAGGATTCTAGTTTTAAATATTAGTATTATGTTACAGTTCACTCCAATAGTACAAGTGTTGAACACATTAAAATGTGTTTTAAAAAGCGATTAAGTTACGTTATTGATGTGAGCCGCTGCAGTTTAAAGCGTTTACTTTCCAGTTTTTCAGCTTCAGTGTTTAAGTTTTATTTTACCGAGACTGTGGCGATTTTTTCTGACTGTGGCCACCACGAAAACGACTTATTCATTCATAAATATTCATATTTTGATTCCTTATTTAAATTACTATATGAAGAAGAAGTAAAATGGTTACGAGGTTACTAAATCCTACTGGAGCTTCTATTGGTGGTGATTCTCTGTAGACCAGTGAAAACATGACTCTCCTCACTGTTCTTAGTTTAGCTCCACCAAGTTATCTGATAAAATGTTTAATCAATTATATTTGGTTTCTGTTCAGACAGCAGGTATTTAGTGATCCTCATCAGAAACACTCAGCCCAGAGATTGTGGAGATTTATAATATTTGAAGTTCATATCGACGTGGATGTCAACAGATTTAAACCAGCTGTGGACGCTTCTTGTTTCTCAGACAGTTTAGTCCCGAACCACTGGACAGTACAAGACTCTCAAGTCTTCAAGGATATAAAACATATCAAAAACAAAAATTACAATTTCGGGATCAAATCTAGTCAAAAATTAGGTAAAATTACACCGTCGTCTTATCCTGATTGTCGGGATGAAAATTTGTTTATCAGGGTTGCTAGGCAACAAAGAGCGGCGCTACAAGACGTCATAAGGCAAGCAGGAAGTTCAAACGCTCATTATCTCGTGGCCACGCATTAACTATGTCGTGGCCACGCATTAACTATCTCGTGGCCACGCGTTATTATCTCGTGGCCACGCCATATTATCTCGTGGCCACGCATTACTATCTCGTGGCCACGGGATAGTAATGCGTGGCCACGCATTATTTTTTTTCCATCCAATGTCACCAGAGGGGCTCCGTATTCAGGACTTCAAATCCTTAAAAGAACTTGTAGTTGATCATTAAAAATA
This sequence comes from Dascyllus trimaculatus, assembly GCA_024666655.1. Classification (NCBI taxonomy): domain Eukaryota; kingdom Metazoa; phylum Chordata; class Actinopteri; family Pomacentridae; genus Dascyllus; species Dascyllus trimaculatus. The sequence continues at coordinate 11,464,324 of CM045468.1, read as the reverse complement.
CCATCAACTGCATAGGTAAGATGATTTTCGTAACTCAGTGTAGTTCACTGGTTGAACATGATTTCATTAGTTGTGTTAATTGTTTTTGAGTACTGTTTTTAGAGTGTAGGCAGCAAAGCTACCTGGTTAGGTTTAGGAAAATAATATGGTTTGGTCAGTCCCACCCCATCTGATCTATAATTGGTTGGCTATAAAGGCTGAACAGTTGCAAACCAATGAAGTAAAGATACTTTGATTAGAAATGTATTTGTGATACATCAAAAACAATTGTATTTTTTAAATTGAAAATGTAGTTTAGTTGTTCAGAAATGTCATTTTTAGGAGACAAGGTTCAGTGGGGGACAAAACATGTAATGTAGTGTCGTAAAATAGAAAATTAGTTTGACCTTTTCAGACGATATGGCTTTTTAACTTCTTGCTGAGAGTTCGTTGAGAAGATTGATATACCACATTCATATATGTAGGCTAACTATGAAGCTAAAAGTTAGATTAGCTTAGCATAAAACCTCGAAAAAGGGGGACAAAGGTGGCTCAGCTCTGTCCAAAAGTTTAAAAAAGAAAGAAAAAAGCCTAATAGCACATCTGATGTTCACTTGTCACCATATTCTTCTCTCTTTACCTTTGGACCAACCTTTGTCAAGACTCAATTTGAATTTATTGGACTCCTTGTGTGGCTCTTCAGTCAGGTGAACCAGAGTGTAGAAGAATGTCATGCCAAGAAGTAGGAAAAAATGGTTTTGAATAAAAAGCAGGCAAAGTCTTTTCTTTGCCAAAGAGCTTTTATAAGGGGAATTTGTTGGGCTTGTCTCCATCATATAATATTGTAAGGTCCTCACCCGACTATGTGAAGTGCCCCAAGATGACTTTTGTTGCGAATTGGTGCTATATAAATAAAAGGGAAATGAACTGAAAGTGCTTGAGTGCTCACATTTTCCCGATATTTCATCTTTATGTTAAACAATGCAAAGTAATCCAATCACTTCCTGGCCTTTGCTTCATATTTAACATATATGCAGTGCATGAGGGTGGTATCATTATTTGGTAAAGGTCGAAGGAAAGAAAAAATAACATCAAGCTCCAAGGCAACCACCCCCCACTCAATTTCTCTTTCTCACTCTGTCTGTAACCCTTAAAGTTGCACGATTTTCTTGATTTGAGTCTGGATAATCCTCCTAAGGGATTTGGTCGGTGATCACTGCAGGGGGGGGCTGGCAGGTCGAACACTCTGTTGGCTGTTTCATTCAGTATATGAAATCGCATCACACATCTCTCAGCATCCTCTCTCTCTTTCTCTCTCCCACCCTTACCTATCCGTCTACTTTATATGGCAGCACATCCATCCACTTATCTGTGTCCTGTCCCTGCTCGTAATTTAAACCAGGCGCAGCCCGCCTCGTGGCTGCGATTCATCCGTCAAATTGCGACTGATCAGCAAGTTGAAAATATACTTTTAAAACATATTTTGTTTATGTATTAGCGTAAAAAGTGATGATGTTTTTCTTTTTTCAGTGTAATGGCACAGTAGCAAGTTTAATTTCATCCTGGTCTAATGCACATTTGTTATCCCTCAGTGCTTATTTGATGAAAGATACCAGCTCTGAAATGAAATGCATTAATCAGTCCCACATTCTTTGCACTTTCTTCTCCAGGGATTCATTTCCTGGTGAACACTAATATTCTGTTATGTTATGATTACCACATTTTTACTCCTCATAATTCCAGTCATCTCTCACACACCAGATAATGCTGAAAGACTGTACAGCGATGCGCTTCGGCTTCCGCTCCCCTTTTGACGTGAGACCAAATTTGATCAATTATGCAAATGAGGCAAAACCCATTTTGTTTTAGGGCTCTGTTCAGATTTCAACTTCCTTCCCTCGTCTCGGCTTCGCAAAAACAAATAGCTTTCAGAGCAAGCATCATCTCCCAATTACACTCTCATTCTCAAACCGCAAGCACACTGAAATTTTGGTAGATAATACGCCGGCTGATCAGTGATGCACAAAGTGACATTCTCATTGAATTTTTGCCCAGGGGAGTGCATCACGTGTTCTGTAGCGGGAATGTGACATATGGCATGTATTCTTCTGATAGGACTTTCATGTCTCATGCATTCTGCATGGAAGCAATGCTCAGGAGCTGCTTGGTGCATTATTTAATGACACATAGGCGCTTTTTGCTGTATCTGTGGATAACTGCCTTGTTGCATCCATAATGTGGCTGCAGAATTTCATTTCAAAGTGTTTTCTGTTTGCTGAGACAACCTTCTCTTGTCCCTAATCCCCATTATAACAAGGCATGTAATGGTGTTGGGCCTCGGGGTGAACCCAGAAGAATCCCTGAGAACAAAGGCACCAAAACCACCCATGCCATTGATCTGCTCTCTCTCTCTCTGAGCTTATAACTCCATTCTAGCAGTGGAGCGTGCACTGACGTTGAATTATAGGATTCTGTAAGAGAAGAGAAGATACAACACAATACGATACATGAATACAAAAAAATGGAGTTGGATGTGATTCAGTGTGATACTATTCATTACTACTCACAGTGGCCTGACATCTTAATAAGACCTTTGTTGATCTCTGCTATGAAAATTTCAAATGTTGCTCAGATATGACATGACAACACTCGTGATAAGGTCACTTCAAAGCCCATTATTTTCTTTTTTTCCTCCTTAGCACAGCTGGAGCTCTCAGAAAATAACCTTAAAAATATCATCAAGGAAAACTGGTGTCCACACAGACTGCTTAAGCGTTAACATGTCAATCATATTTGACCGGACTGAGTGGTATGACTTGATTATCATCTATTTAGAAATTGGAGCAGGTCAGTAGGATGGACACCTTGCAACCTTATAACTATGATGTGGAATTTTGACAACAGCTTTGCATGAAATTGAAGCTTTCGCTCTCATCTGACATAATGAAACACTGGAGTCTTGTCTTAGTAGCTAGTGTATGCCTTTAAATGAAATATTGTTCAGCTTAACCCCATGTAAAACCACAGCTAGTCCTTTATACACTGGTTTTTGCGAGATATTAAAAAATAAACGCTAATTGTCCAGTCTTTATATTAAGCTAAGCACCTCTCTCATGGCTCTAGTTTCATATTTAGCAAACAGATTGAACTTCTCTGGTGAAAATTGAGCTTTCTTTACCATGTTAACGTGCCTATACAGTGTTTTTTATGTGCATGAACATAGATCATGACTGAAATAACAAGTGCCTAAAAAGATGCAGTGCAATTGATCTCAAAAACTGGAGAAATGGGGGAAAAAATTAACTTTAATGCACAAAGATGAGTTTTTATGGGTGAAATCATTGACCGCAAAGGGGCTTTAAAAAAAAGATTTAACATGTCTGTATGTTCCGCATTTGTATGTATATGGTTCCAAACCAAAGATTGTCCTTTGCATTTACAGAATGAAGGGCTTGCTTTTCCCTTTCTAGCTAAATTGATGCATTTACTAACATCATGTAAGTGTTAGCATTAAACACCAAGGTCACATGGGTAATTTTGTATTCACTTTATATAACAAGCAATTCAATCTTAAAAACAGTGTTTCACTTATAGACTCCAGAAATAAGTAGAATAACCTCCAAGTGAGTGAGAGAGTGAGGACGAACACAACCGTACTGTACATGTCTCTTAGCACACTCAATAATTGATCACTTTGGTTTTTACTACATACAGTGGTTGTCGGACAGAAGGAAAGTTAAAAATATCTGCTACATCTTTCTTACATTTTAAATTCACAAGCACAAACGCGCCGCTGGTGTTCTGGGGGAGAGGGTTGCACTGGGAAACAGATGAATCAAACATGACAGAAAAAAATGTGGAATTAATGAATCCCTGTCATTTATCTTTAATGTCACTCGTCCAAGCTGGGAAATTTTGTTTAGTTGCATGAAGTTGTTTTGGATTGAGGACATGGTTTTCTTGTCAATTTAGGTTGATGTCAGCTCTTGTGAAGATGATCGGATGCTTTGAGTGTCGTTCAGTCACTCATTTTGTCCAGGAGTTGGATAGATTGAAGGTTAAATGAGAGAGAAGAGACGTTTAGTGGATAATGTAGCTGGTTGATGAATATTATTGAACCCTTATATGTAAAAAATGATCTTAAGATGACTGAGTGACAAGGAGGTGATGTATGTCGTTTGTTTGCTGATACATCTGCTTGCTAAAGAGGCGAGTGGAAGGATTAGTTCTGCTCCAAATACTATCATATAATACTTAAGTGCTGATGCGTATTTCAGAGCCACACACACACACACTAAATGTACTGTAAACATACGGTACAGTGCTCACATGTGTACACAAGAACTTGCACTGGCTTAGACTTTGGGATGTTTATACACAATGTGGTCAAGATTCTTTCACCCACTTCTGCTGGCTGAGCACGGCCATTACTTCCTCTAATTGGGCTGAAATGAATTGAGTAATTCGATTTTGAGTAAATTGAAAAGCCAAACATGAGTTGAGCCCTCCTGGTTGTCCGAGCGTAGCAGTGTGAAGCTGGTTTGGAAATGAGTAACTCTACCACTGCATTATTTATCTTGCAGTGCAACAAATTGGAAGACAGGGAATACAAATTTGTCACTGGTTTGTTTTGCAAAGCACTGAATCCAAAACTGCAGTCTTATGCAACAAGCTGGTTGGATTTTCGGGTGGTCCAGTTCCAATAAGTGGCCCTGGAGAACCTCTTTCAGGGCAGATTTGAGTGGAAAAAAGCACCTACAGAGTAGATACTTGTGAGCACCCTTAAAAGATGACAGTGCAGGTCTCCTGAAGAAGAAAAACACAATTTTTTCTGCCCTCTCATTGTCCTTTTTGAGTATATAAAGTACCTCACATAGTCTAACAAACCAAACTCTTCAGTTTTCAATGTCCTATATAAGTAAAGTTAAGTTAAGTTGGGCTTTTATTAATCCCACAGTGGGGAAATTTGTATTATTACAACAGCAAAAGGGATAGTGCAAAAATTTCAGAAATGTTAGAAGGAAATAAAAAATGATAAAAGAACAAAAAACAAACAAAGAGACAGACAAACAAATGAATACTAACTCAGATTGCCCAAACTGCTCTGGATGTAAAATAACAATATTACACATAGCAGTGGTATTGCACACATTCTTTCATGAATAGAAGTATTGATAGAGGAGCATCAATATTGCACAGACGAGTCCAGAAGTAGAAGGAAACAAAATTTTGCACATATTCTTGTATGTGAAGAAAAATTTATACTTTACAGGGTTTTTAAATTTACAAAATCTTCATATTTCACAGCTAAAATGTGTTGATATTGTGCTGAAAAGAAGCATGACCTGCTCACAGAACTGGATTTGCCATTTGCCCCCTTTTTTTGTGGGTCACCTCCACAATATAGCAACCAATCTGAAAAAATACACCTAAAATGCCCAATCCAAACTCATACTCAATTATTTATTGCTGCACACTTTTTGGCAGCACTATTTTCAGGGCATTTTAAGCCTTTATTCTAAAACTGGCAAACGATTTACAAGCGAACGATGTTAGCATGGAGAAAAATCCAACACAGGTAACATATGAAAGTGAGAGAAAAGAAGAAAAACAATGAACAAAAAATGATTCAGGCTGTTTGTTTGTGAATCATTGAGCTATGAAGCATTTTAGGCTCCAAAAGTGTGCACCAGTTTTGCATTTAAAACACACTCACAAGCCTGAATAAGATGCCACTGCATGTCTGAAATATTTAAGTTTAATCTAAAATCAGAAAAAAACATTTCAATGGTTAAATATTCAGCTGTAAGTGTATTTAGCAAAGTTAAGCTCTTCCTTTCTGTCAGGTTTGAGATGCTGTGGTAACATGTTTATCTGTGGCACATCCTTCCTTACAGCACTTTTTAGTTCCTCTCTCTCTTTTTTCTTTTTTTTTTTTTTGCTCTGCACGCACTCTGAGTAAAGAGATTTTCATTCTGACATTATAATTCAAGAAGCAAACCGTGAGCATAAGTGTTTCTCATTCATCCTAATGATCACCATTCTCCTGTGTAATCTTATTTAGGGATCGTTTAGCGACGCTTGTTCGGCTGTGGTATTTTTAGCCCTCGGAATTATTGCCTGTGCAGATGTTCTCGCCCGGTTGTAAATGTTTGCAGCCTGCATGTGTTTTGACAAAGACTGAATGCGTCCCAGCGACAAATGAAGTGTATTTAGCAAAGTGTATTCACACATTGTGCAGCTATTTTACTAATTGGAGGCAGATGTACACACACACACACTGTGTTCTTATATTTATTTATTTATTTTAACCTTTCCGATTGACTTGAACCAAATACACGGAGGTAGTCAATGCTTTGGTTTTCATTACATCACGCGAGTGCAGTCAGCCAACCAGAAACTAAGTAGTAGTGAAACTCCCCATAGGCATGTCCTCAGTTAATGTACTACTACACGCAGAAAGTGACAACAAATTATTTTGAACATGCATATAAGCACAAATGGAGACATTTTTTAAAAGCTCAGACATGACAAAAGTCCCACTGCGCTTTTGTCTAAACTGTGATCTTTTTTAAGACTAAATGGGTTAAAAGAGGAAAATCTAAGCCCTGAATTCTTTGTTCATTACAAACTGGGAAGGTGACTGGTGAGTAATTGCCTTTGGCTTTCTCTGGGGATCCATCCATTTGATCCTAAGCTGCATCTAGGAGCTTATTGTTTTACAGCCAGAAGGTTCAAAATGCCTTGGAAATGCTGAGAAAATCTGGATTTTATTTTGGCATATGTTGCTAAGGTACGGGAATTTATTGTCTCAATATCAGCTTTGACTTTGAAAAATATGTGACTGCAGTGGCGCCTTTTGGTTATGAAAATTTAGTTTTCTGGGGTGCGTTTTCCCCTGAGTGAGCTCAAGTGTTGGCGTAAATATGATTCAAATAGACAGTCATCTTTTCAAAGCATCATTTACAACTTGCTCTGCTGCCCTTTTGTATTTTCTGCCCCTTGATTCCACTGCAGCTTTAAGTGACATTTACAAAGAATCAATGGGGTGTTGTGTTGTGGACTGTGTTGGCCCGCAGAGACACACCGCTGTGCAGCAAAGGTTGAAAAGCGACGCTGTAAAGTGTTTTCGGGTCTGCTGCTGATACAGATACAGTGTGTCTCTCGGATGGAGTCACAAGTAAACTAGAGGTTCGAAGAAATGTTTCTTGCTTGACTTCACCATCACCTTTATCTTGTCCTGATACAACTCAGTGCATTTTCTCACCCTCTATTCACCTCCTTTGGCTATTAGTGAATAGAGGTGAGTTATGCATTTTGGTTTTTCTTAGACTTTATTCAGACAAAAAAAGGTGGATCTCAGGTATCACTATTAATATAATGATTATGAGTAAATTCAATGAATTAGCGATGAGATTTCCAGATTTTGGTTCATTCGTACAAGGAATTAATCATAATTAATCACCCCATTGTCATGAAATCATCTAAATCCGCTACCATGAAGACTAAATCTAATACATCTTCCAAAGCAATACTTTGAGCTGAACAAGCATGACCTCTTATTGTGTTGTAAGGGGCTACCTATTGATCGTTATTTCCAACACACTAGGCAATCCTGTCCGTCAATCACAGCTTTGACTTTAATAGCTCCCAAAGGGCAACTGTCCTTTTGCATTTAAATTGGCTCACAGTGTTAAAAAAATTATTTTTTCACAGTGTGTTCCCATATTTAAAGCATATGTTTATTATAAAGCAGTGACCAAGTAATTGCCACAGGCTGCTACACCCAAAATAGATGGTTTACTTACAATTAATTAAAATGGAAGAGTCTCTTCTGTTTTGATTTAATGGCACCAAATGCCCCACCGGAAAGCCTAAATGCATTGAATAATTACAATAGATGAATCAGTGAGGGCTACATACTGATATATTGACCAAGCCCTCGGGGAAGAACACATAGTTTATGTTTTTTCAATATAAGAGGAAAAGCCCAGGTGAGCTTTTAGCTCCTTTTCTATAAAGTGGATCATTGTGTTTGGGGTCCCTTACTTTCCCCTCCAGATAATGAGCTGTACACTGTAAAACATCATAGAAGATTTTAGTGAAGTCAACTCATATTTTCTAGTTTCCATGATGTAAATGCGTTAGTTTTGCACATTTGTGCTTAAACTGGAGGCATTTGACAGCAGTTGAGAATTCACCCAATAAATTAAAATTGTAAGGTTTATAAGGAACAAAACTTACTTTAAAAAATCAGTTCCTACACTCGTAGAGTTATAATTTATCTCGTAGTAGCTGGGAGCAGCCTCACAGATTGTCTTTGTAGTATTTCTGTTCAAAAAGAGCTTTAACAGCTGAGATTCTCAATGCAAAAAGCTCAAGAAACTTTTAAAACTTTGTCTATAACTGTTGTTTGTGACTAGTTGAGTAAACTTAATGTCTTGAGTTGAACTTGTTTTCTAAAGTTCAGTTAATTTAAGCTAATTTTATTATTTATTTTAGCTAATTTTACACTTTTACACATAATAAATAAGATATTTTTGAATTAAATTTTTCAACCGAAGTGCAGCAATGTCACTTTTTTAAGACAGCAGTGAAACTTATGATTCTAACCTGAATGAACTTAAAATGTTTTGCAGTTTATTTGCATAGTTAATCTCTTCTAAGTTGTAGTCTCATGCTGTCCTTTTCTGCAGTCTCACAAAAATCTATATTACTGATTTACTTTTTCTTCAACAGTTTCTGGCTTGTGTGTCCTTTGTGTCCTCGATTTATCGTCTCCCCCAGTGGGATCTAGAGGTTTCATAATTGAACACACTGGTAGCTGCACCTGCTATCCTCCCACCAAAGCTCTTCCGTTGCCTAAATGTGACATTTCGACGCACCCATGCTTGTCTCATATTGTTACACTGTCTGCAGTGATGCTGGTGTCCTCTTGTCCAGTGTGGGTGCTTCATTGTTAACCTTTCGAACTCAAAAAAATTGCCTAAATGACACCAGTTGTCAGAGCCAGAAACTGTAAAAACAGATAGAATAATCAGATTTTCAACTCTTAGAACGTCCTAGGTTTACTACTCATCATATGTGCCATTCCATCTGGCAGATTATCTAAATCTAAGCTTAAAATTGTGATATTTCTTCAAAAATCCCTTTATTCAACACGTCTTTTTCAAAAATTCAGCAAAGATGAACGGTTTGCATTAAGTAGATTCTAAAAAAACTGAATATTGTGCACTCCTCGACTCAAACGTGAATCTATTTGTGACTCATTGGTAAAGAACAATTGTGACAAAAAATTGAGGAACTTTTTGGCTGAACTCGGCTGAACTGCAGGCAGTGTTTGCACAGAGCAGAGAGGAGACAAAGACGGAAACAAATTACTACTGCTACAAGTCTGTTGTACTGCACAGAAGACATATTTGAGTTCCAAAGAGGAGCAGGATTTAATATTGCAGTCAAAATGAGCCCACAGTGGGTAAAAATATGAGACTACTCGGGGTTCAGAGGATTAAATGAGGCTGCAGTGACCAGAGGTGTAATCAGGCCAAGAAACTATGATTGATGCAGCTGAATGTGTACATATTGACATCACCTTGACATGTCTGTCTGCTTATATACTGCGTTGACTCGAGTATCAGTCTTCGCATTCTGGAAAGTGCTGTATAATATTAAGGGAGCTGTCCATGGTGCTGAAACCAACCAAGCCTGAGTAAAACAGACTCCCTCGTTCACCTGCTTTGATGTCTGTAGCTTCTTTTTTTAATGGTGAGCTTTAATTGATTCCATCATCACACACTGCTGGCATGCTTCCACATCAGTAAGACCGACGAGTGTTTGTAAGGAGTTTTTTTTTTTATCTCCGGAGGATATAACGATCCAAGTCCCACTAATCACCTCAAGTACAGTTCAGCCTTTATTATGATCTCAGAGAACAGTTCATTTGCAGGGAGAAGACTTTATTGGTAGAAATGCAACATTTACCCGCAACCATAAAACAGCAGAACAGCGGTGACTCACTGCCTCTGCGGTTAGTGCTGTTCAGCTACGGAGTTAGCAGCTTGGTGTCTGACAGGGAAATGGGAATGATTGTATCTGGTGGTTTGAAATCTTGGTTGCCTGACAGGAAACTAAATGAATAACATGTTTTAACAAGATTTCCCTTCTGGATATTGAATTACCCTCTCCCACTGCTCTGAATCACTCGTTTTTGCAGTGATTTATATGGTGTTGTGCTCACTGACAGCTGAACAAACAACCGACCAATCAGAAGTTGTTGGTGGAAGTTTGAACGGGGATATCTTTCTGTGGCAGACCCTGAAAGTCGACCAGTGAAAAATAGTGGCAGAAAATCTGCACATAATGGTGACAAGTGTAGGGGTGATTGATAGGTTTCCATTTTGTTGTCAGTACACACACTTATTCTTCTAAATGGCATGAAAGACCAAGGTAAAATGGATAAATCACTTGATATGGTGCCAGAGGCTTGGTGAAAAAAGTGGCACTTCAGGGGCGAGTTATTAAGCTAATCAGCCTCTCCAAGCTAGTATCTGTTTGTTTGTTAGTTTGTGCTGTTTAATGTCTTTGGTCTGTTGTGTCATAATTGTACATTATTTCCATAAACCTCTGAACCATTAGTAAGTTTTAAAGACATGTTATCTATAAAGAAATCACCACAATGATACCATTTGTCAGAGCCAGAAACTGTAAAAACAGAGAAAATTGTAAGACTTTCAATTTTCCAATAGTCCTTGAAGTAATCATGTGTGACATGCAGTTTCATTGAGAAATGTAAACGAATCTAAGCTTAAAGTCATGATATTTAATCAGAATGCCTTTATTCTGCATTGCTTATTTAAAAATCTAAAGATAAACCATTTGTACTAACTAAATTCTGTTAAAAACTAAAAACTCTGTGCTCCTCTGCACAACTGTGAAACCATTAGTGACTGAGCTGTGACCAAGAGCCACATGACCAAACTTAAGGAACTTTTCAGCTGAACTGCAGGCTGTGTTTACTCAATGCAGAAAGGAGACAAGTGTGGAAATGGATGAAGATGTAAGAGGCAGAACATTTTCTTCTCAATATAGGAACTTGGAAAAATGTTGTACGTGTTTATTCCAGGTTTTAGATAAATTCTTTCCTTATTTTTAAATATTTATGGCATTATAGCTGACATTTTTGAGCTCTGGCTCTCTTTACCTCTTGGCATGGCTGTACTGATATTATATTGCATTAAAAAATGAGCCCACAGTGAGCAAAAATGTGACAGGACCAAAAGACACTCAGAAACTGTTAGAGGTTCAGAAGGGTAAATGAAGAGTTACTGAAGAGCAACAAAAGCAAGAGACATTAAAGCAAACTAATGCTTAGTGAGCTTGGAAAATAATAGGGCTATTAACGAGGCTCTAACTTAATGGGACGATAAGTTCACATAGTTGACTGCACTATTTACTCATGTCTCTTTGCTGGAGCAGTTTATACTCCAGCAGAGAAGGATAAATAAAAATGAATGGTGCAGCACCACTAATAAGCTACAATGTCCTTTGCCATGTCCAGCTCTTTTTTTCTGCAAAGATCTGCAGCACTTTAGCATTAAAATCTGCTTAATTACACCATTTAAAGACCCCCTTCAGTGAAAATCAAGCACTTTACCTTGTTGACATGTTCACAAGGTGTGTTTTTAGATGCTAAAAGACACATCATGAGCAAAACAAGCAGTCAACACCATGGTTGAGCATTCAAGATTGAAACTGCAGTGTACCAGTGACAGAACAACCTACAAACCTACAGAACAATTCTGTGAACTTGCATAGTGGGGTTTTTAACATGCCATTGTGTACTGCAGAATAGTTTTACAGTGATTGAGCAGACTCATAGGCGAGCTGGTGTGCTTAAGTTGCAATAAGTGGCAAAGGGAAGTATCATTCTGAAGGAATCAAAGGTGTCGAGTTGCATCTAAGCCATTTAAAGGCAAGAAAGCATAATTTTCATGGAAGAAACTTCTAAATATGAGACATTTTTTCAGGGTTTAATCAATGTCTCGAGAGGCTGGCGTGACCAAGACTTAATAGACAAAGACAGAAGACAAAGCACCCCTCATCCCCACCCCACTCCGCTCACAAACAGAGATCTGCTCCGATTAATACAGTGTCAGATTGAATAATGAAGTCAAGCAGAAGGCTGGATAATTCAGATTTTCAGGCTGTCAGGATTGATGGACTGTGTCGAAAGTCCAATTTGTGTTGTTATGGAATGAAAATGTGAATATGATCTTTACATGGTGAATATGAGAGTCTTCAGTTGGTGATGGATGGTCGGAAAGGTGAGCAGGAATCAGATGAATCAATGGATTTATTGTTTTGTTTATGAGTGAATGTGAGTATCTTTTTCACTGCATTCCTTAAATTTGCATCTGCTTTATTTTCAAGAGGCTCCAAAGTCTTTGCTACAAATTAGCAACTTTGTGAAACTCTTGCACTTTCTTTCTTCCATTATGCTTGTTTAGCAAACATTCTCCCTCTGCAAGATGTTCAAAAAAGCCTGCAGAACTGAGCTTAATGTTCAAGGCGTTACATAAAAACAGACTGTGTGCGCATTTGTATGTGTGTGTGTGTGTGCACGCTGAGAGCCAAAGCATGTTGTCTTCAGATAGTAAAGCTATATAAAGTGAGAGCACTTCTCGGGCAACTTTTAACAACGTGCAGCAATGTTTCATTTATGAACAGTATGAAGACTGAGTGACTAAGAGGGAAGGCAAAAGAATGCAAATGGAATACGAGAGGAGAGAGGAAGTGGACTGGACTGGACAGGAGGAAGGTCAGACTGGATTGCTAGGACCTAAGACTGTGTTAAGTTGGAGCATTAATGAGCCTAATGAGGAAAGAGGAAGAACCTCCATTAGCAGGCCAATTAAGAAAGTTCGAGTGACAGATCAATGCCAGATTGGATGATCCTGTTCTACTGACAGCAGCACAAATCCATTTAATTCAGGTGAGATGTTAGCAACCCTGACCCCAATGTACAACACATCATCTTTGACACAACTCCGACTGACTCCCAGTTTGTACTTGCAGGCTGGATTAAGCAGTTTGTTCCCAGTAGAGTGCTGGTAAAAGTAACATGGCGCTGAAAGTCAAACATGTTAGTGTGGTGTGTATATAACTATTTTAAGGGCTGTTTTTGATTGAAGTTGGACATGACAGTGCCAGCACTATGTCCTAAGCATCTCTGAAAAATTACATTCCTATACAACTGAACTGCATTCTCAACTACGTTTTGAGGAAAACTCATGTTTTTGCCAGATTATGTTTGCTTGTAATGTATCACAAATACGTTTCTAATCAACATATTTTTGCATTTCAATTTATTGCTTTACTGTCACAACTTTTTAGCCACTTTCTAGCCATTAAAGTATTCAAACTTTTGCGGTGGATTATGGAGAAACTGGACTCTATTAGTTAGAGTAAGTTAGAAAAACACATTAGGTAACAGCCTATTCTGTTGCTTGGCTATGCTTATAGTCTAACTGCACAGATGTTTAACTTAATAAACTTGAATAGCAAGGTTAATACAAGCTAGCTGTACAACATACAGCCACACATACTGGAGTAGTTCATACATCCGGTAACAAAATATTTCAGAAATCTGTCGACAGAGCCGGCAGGACAACCAATTCAGGTATTTCTCACCTTGCATTATCCTGTTTTTGTCGCAGTAATGCTTCATGCACATACTCCACAAAACTGGATGGTCAAAACTGATAAAAGTAGCTTGTCTGTGTTTCCATCCATTTCTAAAGAAATGCAATTCAGTTTCGGGCACCAAGCAAAGCTATGAGGATTCGAGACAGCTGTAAAAAATCGTGGATGTATATTTGTTATAGTGCTTGGAATCTATGCATTTCATGTATACATACAACTGTGTCAATGTGGACCTGCACTGGCTTCACAAAATGGGAAATAGTATGTGTGCTCAGGAGCAGTGTTTATGCACAGAATGCATAGATACAAGCTATTCAGCATGTATGGAATGAAGTCTTCCAAGCAGACTCTTGCAGTGAAGTTGTATAACAGCAACAACTACTGTTTGTTTTTGGAGAATGGATGGATGACCCCAGTTGATGATGTCTCCACTACAATACCCCAGGCATTCATCACACAATGTGACACGCTTCAAAATTTATATCTTCACAACATGACACAGATTGTAACCAGGATTTTATTAGACCCTGCTCACTCACACATTATAAACTGCTACAAAGCTGTTATCTCAGTCTGTATGGGGTTTTTAGTCCGCTTAACCCTCCGTTCGTTGTTATTATTAAAACTTTAAATCAAAACCAGAGAGAGACAGTCAGCTGCGCCCTTCATCCGGTGCTTCTCCACTGGACCTTTAAATCAGTAGCAGAGTGTTTTTAACAGAATCTCCTGCTGAGTTTAAAGACACATTCTGGAAACACACGCTGAAAAGTTACTTGAGGCTAACTGTGAAGTTTTCCAGAGAGTTCCTTTATTTTCCGTGTTTGCGTGTTCAGTCGTGTAACCAGGAGTCTTTGCATCTGAAGCCCACTGAGCTGAAATCCCTTTGGTTGGAGTAGATTTTCCGAAAGCACTCAAGTCATTGTATCAGTCTATAAAGGAGCGAGTGAACACTTTTTTCTTCTTATTGCGGAGTCAGCTGACATGTTAAAGTGAGAGGGAAGTGACCCAAACCCTGATTTACATTTTTCATGTATATTTCACACTGCTTTTTCCAGCCACTTAACCTACACGTCCCTGATTCTAGCAGCATTCAGGACACTCAGCAGCCGGGCTTGTAAAGGGATGAAAATAAATCTCCTATAGAGCCGCGTTTGATCTCAAATTAACCTACTTGTTCCTTAGAGTGTAAAGTGGTGGGTTTTACTGTACTGGCTACTGTAAGCATTGTTATAATGTAGGCTAAAGCATCTTTGGAGGGCTTTTTCGCCTTTTGTTCAAATTCAATCAGTCTGGATAAAGATCTCCAGGGCCAGATTTAATGTCTCCCGTTGTGTACGTGCATGGTTTATTCAACAAAAAAGGAAGGTCAGATGAAATTATTTTCACTCCCAGAAGTAATAAGTGGCCGGGCCACTGGCAAGTCCTTCAAATGGCCTCATTCTCAAAGCTGCATCTTTGGAAATGCTTCGGCATCTTGTTTGAATTACAATTCTGCTGAGTCAAACTCTGAATTGAAGATGTGTGTCAATAAAGAACAAAGTGGAAATGGCTGGGTGACTCAGATCCCTCTTTGAAGAGACCGACTCTGATCACTACAAACCAGAAATTAGTCACACATCCGATCAAACAAAACAAAAAAACACACATAAACAGAACTGAATATAAAATATGAAAAGATAATGAAAACAGCCCAGATGTCACAGTAATGCCTCCAAATATCTGAGAACTCGCCACAGTTCTTCTGAGGATTTTGGATGTCTCACTTGCTTCTGTCTCTTCATGTAATCCCCGAGTGACTCACTGATGTTACCAGGGCTCTGTGGAGGCCATACCATCTGTTGCTGGACTTCTTGTTCTTTTTGTCGCTGAAAATAATTCTTTATGACTCTATGGCTGTATGTTTCGGGGTTGTTGTCATGCTGCAGAATGGATTTTTGGGACTGGTCAGACGCCTCACTGATGGCCCTGCTTGATGAATCAGAATCTAAGCCTCTAAAGTGACTAAAACCTTGACACAGTGTTGAATGTTATGGATGCTATGACACTAATATAAAGGAATACATTCCCTCCTTGTACGCAACTCAATTTGTGGTTGTACAAATGCAACCAGCACTCCTTGTTCATTGATATTTTGATGATAAATTCATTTATTTGTGTAGAAAAAAGTTAAAATCTCAAATTCCAGCTTCTTTAATTGGTTTCTTTTCGTCTCTATGACAATAAATGCAATATCTTTAGGTTGTGGACAAAAATAGACACTTAAGGACACCATTTTAAGCTTTACGAAACACTAATTTGCACTTCTCAGACCAAACAACCCAACATTGTCAATTTCCAAAGTCGCCAATGATCTGTTATATCTATTCCTACTAACTAAACTTTCATTTGAGATTTTGAATTGCTAATTTCTGCACAGTAATTTTATAAGAACAAATCCTCTAAACACTTTAGTTAACATTAGATCTATCTCTAGTTTCCCATGATTGTTGTGGCATTCTCCATAAATGCCACAACAATCATATTTACTAATGAAAAAAGAGGGATTTCTAATCTACTCTGATGGACTATTACATGCTTGGCGTACATGTGTATGTGATGCTATAGCTGTTACCCTGGATGAACCCTGCATTGGATTACTTTACTGGACAGTAATAATCCAAATCAAAGCTGCAGTACATGAGAAATGAGGCATTTGTTGAGATGCACCCGGAGCTCAGTGTTTGGGGCTGTGCGTTCTTGCTGACTGGAGCATGTGGC
Source organism: Dascyllus trimaculatus (assembly GCA_024666655.1). Taxonomy (NCBI): domain Eukaryota; kingdom Metazoa; phylum Chordata; class Actinopteri; family Pomacentridae; genus Dascyllus; species Dascyllus trimaculatus. The sequence goes on along the minus strand of CM045468.1, from coordinate 11,447,887 downwards.
TGAGTAGGGAGCTCCGTGCCAGCTGGCTGCACTGCTTTCTGTGGAGGTCTGACATATGATGCAGCAAAAAGCAACCTGACCAACCTCAGTAACCACAATATTCGTCACTGAATAACGATGGGTATTTGTCATGTGTGGAAAAACATAAAGATTCAATGATGTTGCACAGACTGAAGCTGTTTCTTTTGCACTCTGACTGCTTATGCAAGAGGCTTTCTTGTGCAATACATCACCCTGATCCAATCTTTGTTCTTGGTGTTTTAAACAAGCTAATGAAAAGACAGAGCGGATCAATATCTGTAATGACAGTCTATGAAGGACCAGTCATGAGAAATCAATAACAGGGAGGTGGTTTGTGGAGAAAGCAAACCATCTGGATTCTAATTTTCTCAAAAGCACTAAAATAAAACATACTATACTCCTCTGAGAAGGTAAATTACAAAAAATAAATTGATTGCAACAAACTTCCATCCAGAGGCTTTCTTAGTCATTTGTCTTCACTAATTTATTTCCAGGTGCATGTTTTGCTCCATTCTGTCTCACGGCATGTCATTTGTCAGTCCACAGTCTCGACAACATGGGATGGATTCCCATAAAATCTGGTTGACGTCATGGTTTCCAGGGGATGAACTTTAAGCTCTGAAGTTGTTTCCTGTAGTGCCACCAGCAAGTTGACATTTTTGGTAAAATGTCACAACATAAATTGAATGGATTTGTCACCAAACTCGGAAACAATACTATTATGAACTTAAAACTTCCGTGGAGCTTATAACCAAAAACCTGTACATACTCCTAATTAGCAACTGCTAGCATTTAGGCACACTGAATTAACATGATAAGTTAAGCAGTGCATGCTTAAACACAGATTGTATTTAAAAGATGGCCAAAGTTTCTGTGAAACCAAAATGGCCAGCAAGGGGGCAACTACACTGGCTCCAAAAAGAGGAAGATGCTCTCGATTTATTACCTCAATAAACATTGTCCTAATGATTTTAAGGTCTCACTCGCTAGTATCCTGTCTTCTTCAGTACAACATTTTGAATTGCGATAGATAAGTTGCTTCATTTGCCTCTTCCTTGTGTCTTTGAGTTCTCAGTCAGATCTATCCCTCACTTGATATGTGTGATTTCAAAAGACCAAGATGGCAACGACTGAGTTCTAAACTACAGCATCAGAACAGTAGTCTGCAAACCAAGAGGTGGCCTCACAGTGACGGTATATCCATTCTGGATATGCAGTCTATGATAAAGCACAAACTGTCTATAAAAGATAGATGTGGCCTCTGGACCTTAAAAGTGAAGCCAACATGTAGTGCATTAAACCTGCATTCTTTCTAATAGCCAACAGGGAGTGATGATGCCCAATTGTAAAGACATCTATGAGGAAATGACCCGAATTCTTACTTGTTTTATAACCTCAGTAAATATTTTCCTGATGAGTTTATGGCCTTAATCACTAGTTTCAGGTCTCCAGAAACACAGAATGATGTTCATTTTGTAATACATGGTTGCATTTTGAGTAAAATTGACAATAAATCAGGATACGCTATAGGGTATGGCTACCTTGTGATCACTACTATATTGGCGCATGTAATGTCCTTGTGTTGTCAGTTCGATCCACCCCTTGTTTGATACATCTGGTTTCAAAAGACCACTGGCTAAATTCCAAACTCAAAGCTTCAAAACAGCAGTCCAAAAACAATGAATTACTTTTCAGTGGCAACATATACCTTTTATAGAAAGTCTATGCCTAGACATTAGCATGAGGGCATTGTCTTTCTAAAACATATTACCTTGCTAATGACCGCATTTAGCCCAAATTATCATGTTGCATAAGTGTGTTGAGTCCAAATGAGCTCATGTTAGCATGCCAGTATTGAAGATGGCACCATTGGAGCCATTAACACCACATGAAGCATGTTTTATGCTAACACTAGCCTTTCGCACTTTTCTTATGTACAACTTTACCACTAGCATAGTTATCTACTACAGGCAGACTGCTTTCACTGAATCCTATATGAACAAAATTATTAGCTATAATCTATGATTTTATTCTTTGATATTTGACTAATGTCCATTCTGTAGCCTCTAAACATTTGTAAGTTAGTTTGCAAATTAATTTTTAACTTCAGCTCCATATTAAGTGGTGTCGTCTTAGTGTCATCTTAATGTGCCTAATTTAAATGGTTTAAAGGTAGCATTTCCATTTGATTGTGTTTAACCTTTTCAATTAAAAAAAGGTGTTTCTCAGCTCGTTTTTGTCAAAGGCGGAAAAACACATTGATGGAGTTTGTGTTGTGAAGTGTGAATGACTAGGAGAAATTGATCCCTTGAGATAAAGTTGTCAAAAGGAACATGAATTGATCAGTATGAAAGAAAAGAGTACTTCTTGAAGTCAATACGCTGTCCTTTTCAGCAAAGGCAACACTAAGAACAAAGCATCCTGCCGATTCTTTTGAATGCACATTGGATTGCTGGGATGCTGAAGGCAAATGGTTCAAAGGGGGAAACAAGGGAAAAGGCCTCGTGTCAACACCATAGGTTTGTAGCACTTCAGTTGGAGTAAAATTCTGGCGCATAGTTCATCTAGAAGACAACATTTGTTATGTGGAGTCAGGGGCTACGTTTCAAGCAGCAGCAGTTTGTGTTGAGATCTACTGAAGTTTGTACTTTTCTGCACAGAGATTCTTTAGTCAGTAATCTTTTGCATTTTAGAAATACAGTATAAAGGAAGCCTAAACCATCCTGAAGGATAGAGACTGGAGTTTTCAGTACTGTTTGTAGGTGACTTTTTAAACTTAAATTGAATGCATCTGTCACTGAATTTGTGCTACTATTCACTGCATTTTGAGAATTCTTGAGAATGCTTGGTTCCTGTGTGTGATCAGTGTAGTTTGTCTATCTGGCCATCTGTTTATTTGTCAGCAAGAAAAAACTACAAAGCTGGTCTTTGTGAAACTTGGTGGAGATGTGGGGTTTTGGGCACAGGAAGTCCATTAAATCGTAATGTGGATCAGGGTTATTTTCATTAAAATTGTGAGACAGAGCATTGGCGGAAGATTCTGTGCACTCTTCCTGTTCCACAAGCTTTGTCTCACTACCAAATTGTGCCATTCTGCTGCTTTGTCAGGAACACTTGACGTCACATTTGGATGCACTTGGTCTTTAGCCACATTTTTTCATGTGCAGGATAGTACAGAAGGCCGTTAAAAATCTGTGAACATCAGAAATAGTTGCCATTCGTCCGTTGCCAAATGTTCTCTGATGGTGTCATTACCGACACTCCTTTGCCTTGTGGCATGTGGTTGATGTTGTGAAGGGGTGTCCTGAAGCAAAAACCATGACCTTTCCTAACCTTGATTTAGAAGTTTTGGTGTTTAAAATTAACCAAACAGTAAGTATAAATGAGATCCAAGTCTGAAAATGAAACTAAACTAGTTGAAAAATAATGATTGGGCACAGGACACAGACATCAGTGGCATAGGTCATGTGATTAATGCCAATTCCACCCTGGCAACCTCCTTTTAAAGTGGAAAAACTCTCTACTTTACATTGATTGGCATCAAATATTGACATGGGTGGCACCAACACCAAAGGACACCTTGTGTTTATCTCTGAAACTCCATTGGCTATTACAAAATATCCGCATCTGTTTCCCAGGGAATGAAAACGGTATGGTTCCACATGCAAATTTGTCGGTAACTTATATGCTAGCAGAGAGCATCTTTGTGGCAAATTACCATAATGTTCCAACAACTAAACATCTTTATCGGACTTGACTTTGATTTGGAATTTGGTTTGAAACTGAAATATCTTTGCAATAGTTGTGATCCCTGAAAGATGAATCCCAGTGACTTTTGTGACACCCTGTGAAACACTGACATTCCATTTGGCCTCCGTTGTACTCTGTGTTTTGTGCTCATTAGCATAGCTTAGCATGCTGATACATTAACAATCCATTAAATTAGTGTTGCTAAAATATAATGCGCTAAACAACAGCATATTAGCAATGTTATTAGGCTATTTTGCACTGCGTGGCCTTAGGTAATGTGTGACGCAAATGTTGACAAGAGCGGCCCAGTAATGAACCCTTTTTAAGCTTTCAGTTTCCATTGTGGTGTAGGATCCAACAGCACTGATGGCTACATTAACTCCAAGTTATCAAAAACACTGAGGATTTGCAGCTACTGGACACAATTCTAGTTCTGTAAGGATGTAGGAAACAGAAAAATGGGGGGTTTGTTATCCTGCATGGTTAATTTCATAGAGTTGATGGGAATGCTAGACAGGAGAACACTGTTAGCTAAGACATTGGGAGAGTAGAAAAATGGCACTTGTTATCCTCTCTGAGTTGAATCAGTTAGTGTTGTCTTCTCAGAGTTTAATCAATCAGGTTCAAGGCCAGTGCAACAGTTTATTTGGTGAACTCAGGAGTACTTGTCCTTTCGTAGGCACTTTCTTTTCCCATGAAAAGGCCCTAAAAGAGGTTCTACAGGGACAGTTCTTGTGGTTGGAGCATTCACAAACGTTTGGGATACTGTAAAACAACCTTAAAGTTTCTACAGTGTAAAACCTAATTTTGAGCATATTAGTATCAAGATCTTCACATTTGCGTCCATTTTCTTGAAACATTTGCCCTCTTCTCTCTTATTCTGACAAAATAAGAATTCTATGAATGAAGACCAGAAGTGAAGAGTGAAATAGCCGTGCCATGCAGGTGAACTTTATCAGTTTCCTATTCCCATTTCCTGCTGTGAGATTCCACCTCTGAGCTGGAGCTGTGTTTCCATACACGCTGTTGCTCTCCGAAAATCCTCTTACTCCACACACACACTCGCACACATCCTCACATATATATATATATTTATATATATATATATATATATATATATATATATATATACACACAGCTGAGCACGCTCACTCATACACACACAGGAATACTCATACTCACACACAGCGTGGATTTGTTTTCTCTGTGATGAGAGGGATTATGGGATAAAGGAGGCGAGGCCACGGCAGTTTAGTTCAGTTTGGACCAAAGCTGCTCTCAGCAGCAGCACAATGACAAACGCAGATGGATGTCTGGCTGCACACTGGAGATCTGTACAGCCGGTAACGCCATGGCCACTGTATATTTTCAGCACAAGAGCCTCTGATTGGGATTCTGAAGTGGCGGTGGATCTGTTTTGCTTTCAGATGACTGAAGATCAACAGAAGCACATGCATTGAAGCGTGATCCGAGGATGGCAACAGAATAGAGAGGAGTTAAAGTCAAAAGCCCAACAGTGTTGAAATGGATCTGTTGCTTTTAAGGATAACTTTAATATTTTTGTTTTGATGCCTTTAGAGTTTTGTTCGTGGAAACACGGATGCTATTTCTTGAGACAACTGAAACGTCGCTTTCGTTTTTCCTTTGCTTTTGTTCAATCTTGTTTCCATTTTTATACACTGCAAGCTATGGCATGACTGACTGATGTATTCAACCCATCAACAGCACAAAATGGGAATTGATCGGCTGGATTCTTATGGTGATGACATCCTAATCTAGTATGCACTTTCGCCTATTTTAAGCATTTTTATTAGCATATGACTGATCAATCAGGCCTTTCAACTGCTTTCAGTGGAACAGACCCCAAAACTGAAACCTCTAATGGAGAAAAAACACTGGAGAATCAGCTGTATAATTGAATATTAGTCTACATTTTCACTCTGAAATGCCATTAGTCCTTTAATTGTGACTGCAGCTGTGCATCAGCCTGATACCAGGATCTCTATAGTTTATAGCAGAAGAAGGAAGCACTCCAAATAAAATAAATCAAACACAAGAATGAAGTGCACAGATGCTTACATTCAGCAGCTTTTATCTGACTTAATGATCTTTTAATGCATTTCTTGTTGTTTCTGTAGAGACTTACGGGGTGGATGCTGTAGGATTTGTGCATGATTAGTCACTGTAGCATGTGAGACATTAAAGACTTGTAACTCTGCACAGCTGATTCGCGGTGATGATACGTCCAATTCTCATTATAGGATCTTTGCATAATTCACACTGGGGTGCCACAGTTGAGCCACTTTCTTCTCCCATCTCCTCTCGCTGTCTGTCCCCATTCCCACCCTCCTGAAATCCACAATGACGTTGTTAGCATAATCTGCAATAAGTGGAATCAGCCGTCACATCAGTGCCCACCCTTGCTGCATACATACATTTTTTGCAGAGTGACTCCCCCAGCGCTGCTTGTACATGCGGCCATCGATTGCCTATCTCCGGAGCCGATGAGCTGTTATTGGGCTTCGGTCGATTGCACTAAGCAGTGCTGTCTCACACTGCAAGCCACACTGAGAGACAAGAACTCACACTAATTGGACTGAGAGGAATCTAACCAGAAGTGCACAAAGTGTCTCTGAGTGCCTTTATGTGCATGGAGGGTGGTGGGATTTAGAAATGAAGATGATCCTTGTGCAACAACCTTCCACTGACTCTCAAAATTTGAGACGTCTTTATTAAAAATGTTGGTCTGTGTCTTGATTCAAGAGGCTGGTCTTTGCTTATGTGAATTCATTATTCGTCATGATGATCAAATGCTGATTCCAATGTTCTTTATGTTTCAGCCATAAGAACAAAACGTCGGGCTGGCCTCCCCCTGGTCCAGGCTCCTGGGGTGGACTGCAGGGTCCCCCATACAGCTGGGACAGCATGAACAACAGCAGGGAGGGACGGGACTGCTTCACTAAGTATGTATGATGCTAAACACGTGGCATGCACGTGCTTAAACATGTGGAAGTAATTAATGAATGTACAATCATACACTTGAACAAATCGCTATAGTTTCCGCAATCACATCTGGTTGCTTCATGACAACTCACTGGAGAACTGTAGTGTACATTTTAATACAGAATCATGGTTAGTGGTCTGCATAACGCAGATCTCTATGTGTTTCAGTTTACATCTGTGAGCTCATCCAATCACTTGGCCTAGAATGTTATGAAATGGGAATAATACCTTTAAATGCATATATATATATATATATATATATATATATATATATATATATATATACGTGAAAATCACCAAAGGAGCCTGTAATACTCTGAAAGGATTTGACAAGTTTGGTTTTAGTTTTCGATGGTGCATGTGAACATGATAATACAACATGTGAACTTTAGGCTAAATGGGTAAATACAATCCACCAGTTTCCAAGTTACTGCCCCAAGCAAGGAATTTATTTGGTATCTTGTTCATGAGTGATGGGAAAATGGAGCGTTGTGTACCGGTCTGTGTTGGTGAAGAGGAAGCTAAACCGTAAGGCAAACCTCGCAGTTTACCAGTCAATCTTTATCCCAACTCTCACCTTTTGTCCTGAGCTCTGGACAGTGACCAAAAGAATCCATCTGCAGATACAAGTGGCCAAAATGGGTTTCCTCTGTAGGGTTCCTGGACTTAGCCTTAGAGATTGGATGAGGAGCTCAAACATCCAGAGGAAGCTTAAAAAGAAGTCGTTGCTCCTTTGTGTCAAAAGCAGCCAGCTGAGGTGGTTCAAGGATCTGATTAGGGTGCCTCTTGCAAGTTTAAGCTGGGAGGAGACTTTGAGATAGACCCAGAATTCACTGTTGGGGTTATATATTTCATCTGGCCTGAGAGCATCTTGGGATTTCCCAGAGGGAATTGGAAAGTGTTGGTGGGGAGAGAGATGTTTGGAATTACCTACTTAGCCTGCTGCCACCGCTACCTGGCCCTGGACAAGTGGAATAAAATGCATAGATGGACGACTAAATTCAGTTTCATTAAAACAACATAGAGATGCTAACAATACAATGAGGCGCATTAAACCAAAAAGTGAAACAATACATACAGATACAGTAAATGTGGATGAAATTACACCTAGAGTTGTGCATGTAATAAAAAGTATACAGATTGTAAGCTTGCACAGTGTGAATAACAGGCTAGGATGTAGTGTACGGTGTAAAAAGAAGCAATTATGTGCAATTAAACCTTTAAATACCAGTCATAATGGAGTACAAACTGAGTTAAATATGTATGACACCCTGCAAATACAATATGCATGAAGCCCTTATGCTTCATTCTGTAAGTCACTACTAAATAGAAAACATACTGAATGAGCCAGTATCATCTGCCCTTTCCTCCTTTCAAGTACAAAAAGTAGCCTTTGTATTGGTAATTTTGCATTGCATACTTACATGCACTGGCTGTTGTCACTGTAAATTTGTCATGCAGGAAGAAATCTTCTGCCATATAAGTATGCAAATTCTCATGCTGGTCTGGAGTTGAGGTGTTAGTGTACAGAACATTATGCACAACGCGTCGAGCTGCATGCAGACACAGTGGAACAGGCTCTGATTTCTCTGTTGCTCTGAAAGGATTCGTTCATAAATTACTTTTTTGTGCGTGTAGTGGTGGTCTTCAAAAAGACCGATCACTCTTAGTGCTTGATGTGTGTCACCTTGCCCTTTTTACCCTTCCTTACATATCCTCTGGAATTCTGTCATTTCATTACAGTTTTAAATAAATCAAAATTTAGTTTTGAGCATGTTTTCTGGAAGCCTGGCCTGTCAAGAGAAGAGTTGTGGCTTGCTATGAGAATAGCTGACAGGTTACAGATACCTTTTAACCCAGCCATCACTCACTCGTAAACACCCAAAAAGCCTGCCTTCCTTTTCTTTGAGTATTTTCAAAACAAATTTAAAAATAGTGACAAAAGTCCAAATGACGGATAACTTTGCCCACACTGACAAACTTATACTTGGAATATTCTCCTTATTTGAATTTTGCAGAGAAGTATGTGCTTTTTATGAGCCCTGCCTGCTGTTGCTTTTACAATGCAACACTCTGATATTGAGCCCTGTTTATTGCTTTGGATGTACAGGTGGGCAACACTGATAACATTCTCCAACATACTGTGTAACATTTTATATATAACATAAAAATGTTTGAGTGAACTGAGATTTTTTTTTACAGTAGGTGCACTGAAAAGTTCCCATTGCTTAAGGTGACTTTCAATAAGTGCAGAGGGAGTTGCAGTAGTCCAGGTGGTAGAGGACAAGCACCTTTACAACAAGGTCTGCCTTTTTTTTTTTTTTTGTAGTTGGCACCACTGCATTGCTGTTCATACTGGTTTTCAGGCCACAGGTCACAACTGAGGTCACAAATCCTATATGTAAATCAGTCCTGATCATTTAAACTCAACAGAACAATCTCATTAATTGACATCATCTCACATTAGACATCATGACACCACTTAGCTCCACTTGTATGCACAGTTAAAGTTTATGATGCCTGATAGTTAAGATTAGGTTAGCGAGGTCTATTAATCTTATTATATAACTCAAATGTGCTCGCTTTGTTCTTGACAGTATTACATTGTTTTTGACTCATGATAGGCATTAATTGAAGTAGTTTGAAATTATCTCATATAAAGTCACTGGGGTGAAATTTAATCTGACATTGGCAGGAAGTAAACCAACCATTTGTCCCAGAAATCGTGTTTTTAATGTACAAATTTTAAATTTGGTTGCAGTAACACGTTCAGTGACTTGAAATTTAGGGTAACTGTAACATTTGTTAGTAACTGGGGCTCCAAAAAATTGTTAGGTGGAGGCGGCACCTTACAGTCGATTAAGGGAGTAATTTTGGTCATGGCTGAAAAATAGAAAGTTCATCAGCTATGAACAGTTTGTGATAAGAAAATACATTCTAGGCCAAGTGGGAATTTTAGGGTTTGCATTAGGGGTCGACCGATATCGGTTTGGGCGATAATAGGACACGATATATATTTATTTTTTAAAATAGCAGTATCGTTATTGTTCTCCAATAGATTTCCAATAAAGTAATTTAATTTAAAAATGCACTTCTTCAGCTCTGATGCAGCCACCTTTCTTTATCTGTAGTTACCACTCTGTCGTCTTGAATGATTTCTCACCCCCATCACATCAACACGATTCAATGTTAAAAGATTCTCTTTTAACTAAACATTGGTAAACAAAATAATAACAATAATAATAATTTTAATTAATTTCTCTTTTGTATTTTTACTGCAAATGTGTATAGGCTCTAAATATCCGTTGTTGGCCTCCTTCATTGCTAAAAATTGGTATCAGTATCGGCCACAACAAAAGATATCAGTCGACCCTTGGTTGCTACTATGCTCAGTTCCATTCTTCCATGAGTAGCAGCAATATCAGGATTTGACCTTTTGTTTTCAGCTTTCCCCCTGACCCCATCACCCTTGCAACTGTCCTTCTGTGGGATTAAATCCCACCGACCCTGACTGGGAAGATGAGCCAGCGCCACAGATTGGAACATGCTTCATTACAGACAGATTTAGCTTGAGATTTCTGCACCGTATGCACAATACAGATCAATGTGATAACCGGGAGAGAATGAGAAAGCGCAAGAGTATGGGGGAAAAAAAACTCGGGAAGTGGGTCAGAGATTGAGATTGATCTGGACTGGCTGGAGATAAAGTTGCATCCCGTGCGGTTGGAACATGTTTCATCATCTGGGGCAGAATCAGGCAAAGCTGCAGGCATATATATATATATATATATTGTGTAATAACTAGATAAATATCTTTTTAGATAAAATCATATGGTTGCACACATCTGGGACTAAAATTAGGTGGGATGAGGCAGGAAATTCATAAGATCTCCTGTATGGAATGTCACACAACAATGGAGTGGATGCTGGCCAGGCAACAAGAGACACCATGTACTGGACTTTATAGCAGAAAGGAGGCAACAGCTGCCAAGGGAGCTTTTTAAGCTGCAAAAGAGGGAAGGAGGGAGAAATAGAGAGACAGAGAGAATGAGTTAACCCCACTGAAAGTGTATATCACCTCTTAATTAACAGGCACTTTGCATTCTCAATGTCTCGGTCGAGACAGACGTCTGAGATTCAGCAAGCAGGAAGTAATTTAATATGGTACATTTAAATTTTAGTGGCGCTCTCGTCCTGAGTGCAGTGACTTGCAGGAAGGCAAAGAAAAGGACTATGTTGAATTTCACCAATATTAACCTGTATTAAAGTTGTACAAAAGATTGGTGGCCACAGATAGCTGCCAGCGACTCATAAAAATCATTCATTAGGAAATTTGCCACTGTGATTTAATGTCAATCTCTTAGAAGGAGCACAAACTTCTTTTGAGATTCACCATTTTGCACGCTTCAACAGTCAGACTGAGTGGATTTCCCTGAGTTTCTGCAACGTTAAAAGAGCACAAAAATGCAATGCAGCCACTTTTGCTCAACTGGAAGTGCCTTGGTCGCTTTCTCTGGCTATGCATCACTATTGATAGCATTTTATCCACCTAAGCATAAAGCTGAAGAACCAACAGCCTCAGGGGTTCATATCCACATATATAAAAATGGTATTGATGAAACTAGAACTGTCCAGAGCACAACACACAGAGAATCTAGCTTAAAAGTTACCTGGAGAAGATATCAGTGAATGCAGGAAATGTGGAAATGTAGTTAAAATGTAGACAGGCTTCTCACCAATTGATAGTGGTTGATTAAATCGACCACAGTAACTAATTAATTTTGAAATTAGTGTTTCCAGCTTGATTAAAAACATAGAAAAAGGGCCTGAAAGATCCATTTAAAATACATAGAAATGAAGGTACACTCTTGTTCTTGTAACATTGAAGTAACTTATAAAGTGATACTATCACGATACATTGTCCCCGATGATGAAGGGCATCACAATACACCATCCTTGATACACTGTAGGACAGTCCTCTTCGACACCTCACTATATCTGTGTAAAAAATAACCCGAAAAAGGCAAAAATCAGGAATTATGTTATTGTTTGTGTGTGAATTATGTGTGCGTCAGTTCAATCAATGAGCTCTCTGATGTGCTTTTCCCAGCTGTTGGCTGCCTCCATCATTTTCTGCCCAAGCTAGTTAACTTCTCATCACTCAACCCTTACTTATTTGATAAGAGAGGAGTCATGAAACAGTGACTGTGTTATGCTAATTGTTGGGGGAATTCATTTCGAGCATCTTCATGTTTTAATATACATTTTGATATTTGGTGGTGGTGTCAGTGTATTAATAGCATATGGCTAGAGAAAGCAATATATATTGCCAAATCAGTATCACCAATATCTTTGACTTTGTTGATCACTTTAGTTCTATAAGCTTAATGAACGTGAATCGAAGATCTGACTTGTGTTTTATTGCATAGCACTGTATGGCTGTTTAGCTCACAGGCTTTCAGATTTTTAAACACTTTTAGAAGAGAGAAGGCTTTTAAGATGAGGAGTATATATGAGTATGAAATACTACTCAGCCTTGGTAGCAACCTTTGGTCAGGATACACATGCAGGTATTAATGTCACGTTCATGTTATGTAGAAAAGAGAATACTGGTCTGAAAGAACTGCATCTTAAAAACCTGCAAATTTGATTTATTTGTCTTCTTCTACTCTTACTTATTATAGCAAAGCAAAATAAACATCAAGCGACATTTCTGCAATGACTGCCTATAAAGCAAATAGTGTTGAAAACAGTTTTAATGGCAACTATCCAAGAGTCCAATTTCAACAAAGCGTAATAATGCCTTACTGAAGAGGTGTTTAATTATTTTAACAATGGGCTGACAACCACGTTTGCTTGATTTTGCCGGCACTTTCATCCCACTTTTTTGTGCAAAGTTGGCTAAATTGGAGCTGTCAGAAAACTTCTTTCCCAGTCACAGTTCTAACTTGGATGTTAAACGCTTATTTACAAGTGGGAAGCTATTAATTACCACAGAGTGTACACAAAGATGGATGATGCATCGACACCTCCTCTCACTGTACTAAAGTGGAGCCAAAATATTACAAAAATGGGTTCCCGAGAAGCTGTTTTGAAGCTCGGTGTGGTGGCTTCGACCATCAATGTCAAGCTAATTAAAAAAATTGTTGGAGCATAAGTGAAGCTGAGTTGGAGACATCTTTAGGCCATGGACTGTCCTATAATGTCACCCACCTGTCATTTGAAGCTGCCACACACTTATTTATGCATAACTTTAAGCCTTAATATAATTTAAATGGATGAGTTCTATGTAGATTCACCGTGAACTTGGAAATTACGTATAGAGTTCAAGCTGTGCTAGGCTTTTCCAGGCTGTGAACATATTTATTTTTTGCTGTAAAATTCGACTATTTAACATGGAGGGCTATGGGGATTGATCCACTTTTGGAACCAGCCTCTGGTGGTCATTCGAAGCAGTTTCTGGTGCTTCTGCATCAACGTCATTTTTCATCTCTGCAATTTTCCACTGAATGACAACATTTGCAACCAAAGTCTGTGCAATACTGACTGGTTGCCTAGTCATTGGTCACTGCTAGGCTATGACTAGGCAACCACACTTCAAAGGAGTGTTTACCAAATGCTCTTTGCCATGTGAAAACCAAATATCCTGCCTTTCTGTATGTGTTTCTGTTACTTATATTAGTTTGTAATATGAGGAAACACTGTTCAGGAAAGCTCAGGTCAACTGTGAAATAGACCTGCCAAACTCCCGGGTCTCAGAATGAATTAAATTGAAATTAATTGGAAAACTTGCAGAACTAGGAATGGATTTCATAATAATGACTATAACTGTAATCAACAGCTGCAGTAAATAAGAAAAAGGACCTTTACAGAGCCTGCATAAAAAAGGTGTAAAAGTTCTTTACACACTGAAAAATGAATAATTGTGACCTCATTAAACGATCGGTGCACTTTTATTCTGAATAGTCTGTGGACTTTTATGTGGCTGTAAGAGGCAAATAGGTTCCAGATTGCAAATCTGAGGCATTTTATGAATGCAGAACCTGTGCTCTCTGTTATAAATGGCTCTTAAGCATAAAACGTTGTAAACCTATGCCAAAGCACTGATTTATGGAGAGCAGATCGAATGGCTCCAGTCATTCACTCTGAGTTTAATGTTACCTGTCTAAGCTGAAACTATTACTTTGATACCAATGAATTCATTGATCGATTTCTAATTTGCACTTAGTCGTGTTCTTCAAAAAGCCTTCTTTAACCAGGAGAGGAGATTTGATTTGTCATTAACAGCTGCATGTCATTTGAATTGAAAGTAACTGCTTACTCATTTTACATCACTGTGGGTCAGAAAGTCAGTCAGCAAATTTTCTGAACTCTAAGTGAATTAAAGTAGGACATGCTTCTTCTTCCTCTGTATTTATTTCACCACATAAATTGAACTAATTTCTTCCTTATTTTGTTGTTATTTTTCAGTCAAGTGTCCCACAGCAGCTCCCTGGAGGAGGTCCACCTGGATGCGGTCCCTCCTGCCCCACGACTGGTGGAGATGAGACGGGACCCGGTCCTGGGCTTTGGCTTTGTGGCGGGAAGCGAGAAACCGGTGGTGGTCCGCTCTGTCACGCCAGGTGGGTGTCAGCTTGACCACATTAAACTCATATGTTTTGCAGAATATAAATTGGCAATAATGGCCAGCTGTTTAAACAAGAGATACAGGGTTCCAAATCAGTTTTTAAAAGATGCATTAAATTCATACAAGCAGCTTGAAAATCAGCTGCATTTAATTTACTTATGTACTGACAGAGTTAATAAACTAATTTTGTATTTTCTTTAGCCTCTGCAGAGAAATTCCAAATCAGAATTGAGACATTTTTCATATTATCTGCCATCTCGCCGCTTTGACTCGCTTTTTTTGCTTTTCCTGCCCAGCTTGCCGAGCAGGCCAGCTGCTTTGCTGACAATCATCTGTCAAGTCATCACAGACACACAAAATTCTTTCATGCCGCATCCCCTGTGAACTGTCGTTTAGGTCATGCCTATTTTCTCCGGTCTTTGCCATGTAACAAACAGAAAACCTCATTTTAGACCAGGAGTTTGGTGCACAAACATGTAAAAAAGATGCTATTTATACAAGAATATGTTATTTCTAATGCAATTGCTTTTTTTTCTATCAGAATTGCCATCACAGTTTGAGGAAAAACACATTTTTTAAGCTGCTGCTATCACATTCCGAACTTTCCTCCATCTAAAGAATTTCTATTAAGTGAAGGAGTGAAGTTATATCATCCAGTCATTCCTCTGGGTGTCTGAATGACTAGAAGGAAGAAGAAAAACATCAAACTCTGGCAAGATGTGATAAAGCTGCAAAAGGAAAATAATGCAGTTACAACAAAGCAACGTGAGAAAACAAGTACTAATACCTCCAGCTATGCTCGAGTACAAATCTGAGAGTGTTGAAAGAGCAGGTTTATGAGTTTGTTTTCACCATTTGAAGTGTGCTAATCAGCTCAAACAGCTGCTACCAAGACTGCAGACTGTTAGATATTCCAGCCTGTGATTGCACATGCAAGTTAGTGTTGACCACATGCAAGAAAGAAAATGAACACAAATTATTGTTTTTTTTTTTTGGAACTATTTTGGTTGGCTGGCTGATTGCCAAATTGCTGCCAAACTACTGCTTACAGACTCCAATCAACTGTCAGCTCTATTGGCTGCACAGACACACAGAGTGATTAGGCATCTCAATAATCAATCAGTGCTGAATTCTAAGCAGACAATTGAACTAATGAATATTCTGTTTAGACTGGCTGCCTGAGGAAGGGAATACATGCACATGCAGGCAGTAGATTAATGCTCACACTTATTAAATGACACACTCAACAAAGTGGATTTGTCTACAAATTACCTGCACGCTGACACAAAAAAGCACAAATACACATTTGCTGTGTTCATTCAGCTGCTTTATTCTCAGATAATCTGTGGATGACAGAGTAAATCTCTGCTGTTTTGATACAGCGGTTTGATGGCTTATTTTGCATGTGTGTGTAGGTGGTCCGTCAGAGGGGAAGCTGCTGCCGGGTGATGAGATAATTATGATCAACGATGAACCCGTCAGCTCGGCTCCGAGAGAACGGGTCATCGACCTCGTCAGGTAAAAACCTCGGGGACGGAATCAGAGTTGGAATAATTCAGATCAAGTCAGGAGGTTGATTTTATAGAGAGAAAAAAAGCCCCTGCTGAAATGCAAAGGCCCATTTCGCTAATATTATAAAATAGACATAGTTGTCACATTGCTTTAGTTATTTGTACAAATACTGTCTTTGGGATTTCTGCTTCCACCTCATGAACTTTAATTACAGTGCGCGTAGTCATAAAAACAATAAAAAGCAAGATTAAGGCAGGCAATACTCTCAAAACCATAAAAACGTACATATTTGCATGGGTATAAAGCCAGCTCACTGTCATAAGTGTTGTTATAATTCTGTATGTACAAGCATGTACAATATTTACCATCACTTCTGCACTAAACTGCCTTGAAAATCAGGGTTACTTTAACATAAATTAACTTTATATTCCAATTAAAGCTGTTTGAAGCATTTTAAACAGCAGCGTCAACATTAATCATAGGGATAAAACAACAACAAAACGACAATTAATTAAAGTCGTTACCATTCGTTTGCTTTTTTTAAAACATCATTAATATCACTACAGTGGAGTTCTAGTCAGTGCTTTCCACTTGTCTGCCTAATGTGAATACTGCTCATCACTTGAATATAATAAACATTCTGAATTAATAAGAGGAAACAAGAATTAAAAGTGTTTGCTCCTTTATAGGAAATACAGTCACATGTTTTTTTTTTAACTGAATGGGAAACTAATGAATGAATGCGTGTTCATGCTGGTGGTTTTAACTGCGTCTTCTTGTAAATGGCGATTGCCAGAGGCATCTCATTCCATTTTGCACAAGCTAATCAAGTCCCTGTTGTTTATTTGCTTGTGTTGTTCACTGTGATTGTTTTTTTCTCATGACTTTGTGGTTTTGCTGTCTTTTTTACTTCAGGAGCTGCAAAGAATCCATCGTGTTGACTGTTGTCCAACCGTATCCTGTGAGTAGATCATGCAGTTGTTGTGAAATGTTTTTGTGCCGATCTAACATTTATAATCCAGACAGAGGATTTTTCTGTGTGCCACATAGTTAGATTTTGATAATTTAGTGGGTTCATAGTTTATAAATGAATATGCTTTTGTTAAAATATCTGATGTTTTGATATAATCTGTAGCAACAAAAGCATGGTCAGAATGACAGTTCAGAAATGTATTAAAGAGCATGTTCATAAAGAACATTGTTTTTTCTTGAAAGCATGTTCAAAACTGTCTAAAAGACTCATCCAGGCCTATTAAATTACCTCCTGTATTTAAAGACTAAACGCTAGTGATATTCAGTATTTTTATTATTGTTAGCATATCCCATAAAAAGGTCAAAACCGACAATAAATTAAGGTAGATGTAGCCTGATGTCTTAATGCTTTATTGTTTATTGTATGCATAACACAACATTGGATCACGTGCCCTTTTTTTGTCGCATGATAGTATTGGATTCAGCTATCGGTAAAATAGTTTCGTGACTACTGTTTCTGAACTTAATAATGAATTTTTAAACTTTTGCTTTAAAGCTGCAGTAGGCAGAAATCCGGGAAAGTCCTGAGTCCCTCCCACCAGACGAGCTTGGTAAAATGTTTAGGCTTCAAACGTGCAAAAAGAGCTCAGCTACAAGCCTGTATTCACATATAGCATCAAATGGCATTCAAAGTTCATTCTCCTCAATGGAAAAATAATCTTTTGTTTAAGCCATTGCGCCACCACAGCCAACCTTCACTGCTGACTGTTGCGTTATCTCATCTAGTCTCAGTGAAAAAACTGTGATTGGCTTTTAAAACCTAAACACAGAGCCAAGCATGTTGCAAATGACCAATTTGATTACAATATGTTACAAGCATAATATCTAATTTTTGCCAGTTGGCATCAAAATAATACTGCCTACTCCAGCTTTAAACCTACATGAGTCAGAAGTCCTTTAAGAGTTAAGAAATAAATTACATTTGAACATGTACATTTCTGATACAGTCCCATCTACTGGTGAAGATCATGCAGTACAATCAGGAAATGCTATTAAATTGACTTTCAGGTGAGCACTGATATTGATTCACTTAATATAAATGGTTAATACTGAGTGAGTCCCACTTGTTGCTGTGTATCAATCCACCTTTAAAAATAGGCCCAACAATATCTTTATTTCTCCCACTGTGACAAACGGTTGCAAAAAACTACAGTGCTCAGCTATTTCAGAAGGTTTCTAAGCATTTTGAAAGAATAAAACTAGACGTTTTTTTACTCATTTTTAAAGCTCTGCCATTGGGTCGAGTTAAGGCCGAATGAAACAGTTTGGAAAGCCTGTTGGTTTTGATCTTTTTATGGAGAAAAATATACAATAAAGACTGCCTTGTCTTTTAAAATAGATGAAATGATGGTTCTGTATTCCTTCTTTAAACTTTGTTTGAATTTTTTTTGGAAAAAATTAATCACAATTTTAAGAATCTGAGTAAAAAGTGCTTGTTTGGTATAAATGTTAACATAGATCTTGTTCTAAATCAAAAACCGCAATGTGCTGGAGACCTGTTTTTTTTCCTCTGCATTTGAGCACATGTTTATGCCTCTCTTTATCTCTTTCCATCCATCTGTCTATCTCTTTCTTCCTCTTCCACCTCTCTCTCTCTCTCTCTCTCTCTCTCTCTTGCTTTGGATGGTTGCCTCTTAGTCCCCTAAATCAGCGTTCATCAGTGCAGCCAAAAAAGCCATGCTCAAGTCCAATCCGGTCAAAGTGCGCTTTGCTGAGGAGGTCATTATAAACGGCCAGGTTCCAGTGAGTTCTGCCACACATAAACACTGATGTTTGACCTATATAGGCCATGCCAGATGGTTTTCACCTAAGATAGACAGCTCAGTGACTGCAAGACAGATAAGGAAATCACAAAAATGAGTTATGACACAACATTGAATTCCTTTCACATAATAAACCGACCGTAGGAAGACTGATCGTTGTCCATCTTTTACAGAACCCGGTGAAGGACAATTCTCTTCTGTTCATGCCAAATGTCCTGAAGGTCTACCTGGAGAATGGGCAGACAAAGTCTTTTCGCTTCGACAGCAGTACCTCTATCAAGGTGCGTGTGTTTCAGCGCTTTAAGGCACACTTTACGAAATTAGCAGTCGCTGCAGAATCTATAATTACAAAGAGAGAAATTCATTTAAAGTTCAAATTAGTGCGTCTCGATGCACATACGGACCATGAAATTCAGTCGCTTTTTGAGTTCCATTTGTTTGAGCACCTTATTTATTCAAGTCAAGCATTTTTTGACTTGTTGATTTTTATTCAGTCGCGATCCTCTGTGGCTCCCAGTGTGTCGTCGAGAAAGAAAGAGGGCTTAATGAGTTTGTCTTCTCAGTTCAAGTGTAAAAATGTTATCTTAATAAGGCCTTTAATTGAAGATCAATGAACAGAATCTCTTATTTTATCTTTCTGACCCTTTAACCCAACATTTTGGAGCAGGAAATACAAAAATGGCAATTGGAAATATATGCTGTCTTTCCATTTTTGCTGATTTTGATTCCATACCAGCAATTATTAGGTTTTAAAGTATCTAAGTTATAGCTGCATAGCAACCGAGCAACCTAGCTAAGCTATTAAGTTCTTTTCTGAAGGCTGCACAATTAATCAGATTTTTGCTATGATTTTAGCCTCTATAAAATGAACATGATTGACTGTGATATTGACACTTAAAATAAGTCCTCCACTCATAAAAAAAACTCCATTTGAAGGCCTTATTGCACTTTTTAATGGTAGTTTTTCGATCACGCACCTGTCTGAGTTGTGTGCACTGCAGTAACCGAGGGTAGACTCGAGGCTTCTTTGTGCACAGACGGCTACCGTGCGCCACATGTGAGGCGTTTAGGAAACATTGGTGAATTGTAGTGTTGATCGCTGAGCAGATGTTCAGCAAATTAGGTGTTTTTGGTGCAATTTTATTTATATTTTGTCCCTAGGAGATGCACTGAATTCAGGTGAACAAGAATCTTACTTTAAGTCTAGTTTTGCTGCAAAGATTTGTGCATGAGCAGGATTGTAACAATTTGGAAGGGAGAGCAGTATTCTGTTTATTTAAATGTGAAAATGCAATAATAGGTATTTTTCAATAAAAATCTGTGAATAATCATAATAAACAAAGAAAAATACATAAATAGCACATGCATCCAGCATTAAAACTTTCCTTTAAGTTGCCTGTGTATGTAATAAAGGTGACTGACAGTCAATATGTGGTCCACATTAAGTCAAGGATTGCTTTTTTTCTATTCAGGACAGACTTTATTATCTGAAAACAAGATTTTGAGGCTCAGCATGGGACTGTATAATTGGCAAGGTGGATGATTCATGACTCTGTGATGAACTCAGCCACAGCTGTTGCATTATGCCTTCAACTGAGCTCACCCATCTGATCTCTGTTACTGAGCTACTCTATATACTGTAACTCTCTACTCGCGATGTGCACCTCATGTCAGCTACCTCAGCTTCAAAAAAGAAAAAGTAAACTATCTGATGAGTGACAGCCCTGTTGGGAGCAAAACACTTTATTTACTAAAACATGTTTTGACGTTATATTGAGGGAAAACTTAGAAAAAAATAGCATTATATAAAGTTAACACCTGAATAAGTTAACCTCTACTTCACTTTTTTTTACCACATGTTCAGTTTTTCATCTTCTAAGATGAATATAAGAACTTCTCAGTTTGTTTCTGCTGCAAGCACACAATCCATATTGTAAGCATTTGCACAAAGTTCATGAGTAATGCCTTCATATATTCTGAATATGTTTCCCCACATGGACCTCTACAGTTGTGACCTAGTTCCATACAAAATACTAAACCCAGTAAAGGACACACTATGCTATGTAGTGTCACAAAATTGAGTGGAGTCTCCAACGTCAGTCTTCATACTAAAAAGGACTATTTTTATGTGTGTGTTTTGCTGATTTACACTAGTTTTCCAGAATGTGTTACACCAATGAAATGGACAAGCATTGCACAGATGGAAAGATTGGAAACAAAACAGCGGCTGTTGAGGGATAGCTTGAGAAAGATCTTGGAAAACAAATCAAAAATATAGTATACTAGTATTTATGATAACTGTGGCATTTATAAAATGTAATATTGATATCATGTTAAAAATACACCTAATACTTGATAATATTATGATTAATCCAGCACCACTAGCTCTGTTGGCTGGGATCGGCTCTGCCGCCCCCCCCCCCTTGACCCTACAGAGGATTAAGCGGTGTATAGATAATGGATGGATGTATAATGAATGAATTCGTGTGCCAAAAAAGAGACAAGACACACAACAAAGTTAAACATGAATGCGATTGATAGCTTTTTTAAAATATTTTTTGTTGTTGTTGTGAATTCTTTTTACGACAGTAATTATAGTAAAAATCTCAATTTGTGCCAGTCCTGCTTTAGAAAAACATTTAGCTTTTATATGATATTTATTATGATATATGACAGTTACTTTTCATAAGATATTTGTTTGTCAAAAAAGGAGGCAAAACACACAGTAAACACAGTTAAAGATGAATTTTACGGACAGCTGAATTAAAAAGAACAATAAGTGAGGACATTGCGATCATATCATCATCTTTAGTTCTTTAGGCCACTATAATTGTGCGTTAAATGAAACAAAACACACAAATAGCGTTTTGTTTTGATATTGCAATAACATCTCTTTTGTGAAATCTTTTGACGATTATAATCATGTAGTAGAGATCTGATAATGTGACAGTCCGAGTTTAGAAAAAGCATTTAGCTGTAGCTGTATGCATGTAGATATACAGTATATATATATATACGTAAAGCCTAATCAGAAGTGGTATTCTAAAGTCACAGTCTGTTGGTGCACTTTGCTTGATTTTATGTTCTGAAAAATACATTCAATTCTTGCATAATAATTGAACAATAGAAACATGTCAGCTCTATTCAACAACAGTACAAAACTGTTTTTATGATTTTTTTGCATTGTTATTTCAGGAAGTGATCCTGACCTTGCAAGAGAAGCTGTCAATCAAATGCATCGAGCACTTCTCCCTCATGTTGGAGCAGAGGACTGAAGGCTCTGGAAGCAAACTGCTTCTCCTGCACGAACAGGAGATGCTTACTCAGGTAGATGTTTTCTCTTCTTTTACTTTTTTTTGTCACTTTTTACATCTGATGCACTCACTCACACACACACACACACACCCCCACACCCACACACACACTAACCTCCACACACACACATTCCTGCTCAGTATTCAAGCAGCATTTAGACCCCAGTGTCATTTATCAGCACAGGCACAGCAGGGGCGACAGCTCACATTACACCTACCCTCCCACACACACACACACACACACACACACGCACGCACACTCTCATGCACACCCCACAAATGCATGAACACCATACACACACACACACACACACTCATCCACAGTGCCCGCTCCATTCTAATGAGTCTGCAGGATCACAAGAGGACAATTTTAATATTCATACCACACAGTTCAGATGTGAAGCGCCGCATGTGGCACACACAGTGACAAAAATTGTTTAAGAGTCATTCTTCTATGACAGACCCGCGAAACCATACACTAGACTTTAATACACCTGGATGTCAATCTCAGTGCCAGGTGCATAGGAGAGAGTTGGTAGTGCTTGAAATGGAAAATAAGCTCTCCCTCTCCTCTCTACTCGTGGATATTAAATAATTTATAAAATATGATCAATATTTTAGAGATGATGCTGGTCTTGTGGTTTTCTTCTTGAGTAAGAAATGGAATCAAATGCACAGATGACCCACCAAGCAAGTTGGAGTTTTCTGGGTTACTGCTGCTGAATTACACAACCGTGTCTTTAGGTCATAGTGACTTGAATAGCACTAATATGATTATGAATATGAAAGCTGCTGCCACTTTAGTTTCACTACTAGAGCCTGTTCTGTTGATGCTACATGTGTTTCACCTGTGATAGAGTATAGCTAAGCACTGTGGACTTCTTACTTGAGTATTTACATTTTATATTATCTTATATTTTCTCCTCCGTTGTGTTTGTTTGACAGTTGTCAGTTATTTTGCAGATTTTACTGACAAAAGCTGATTATGCTAATGATGATAATAAGCCTTATCAAAGAGCCCATATGCTTTTTGAGTTTTTCCCTTTTCTAAAAAATGTGTTATAGCTTCTTTTTTGCATGTGAAACGTCTGCAAACTTGTCAATAGAAAAGACAAGCAAGAGGTTTTCACTCCACTTAAGAGCTTTTGTCCTCCAGCTGGAGGCAGCGGCGGCAACATTAAAGACAGATTGTTATGGGAGCCTCTGAAGATCGGCTGATGAGGTGGCACCCATGTGTCAGCGCATCTGAGCTCCAAGCTGACATTTGCAAATACCTGCTCCAACAGTACACACAGGATATTTATAGTTAGATCTGACTAATCACACAGTAATGTCCATGTAATGAAGTGGCTGTAATGAGATGCAGGAGAAGTACAGCTCATAAAACAGTGATTTTCTCTCCCCACACAGAAAACTCTGCTCTTTATGTGCCTAAAATGCCACGTTTGAAGTCCAGAAACAATCTCGATCACCAGTCGCCTGCCTGACATCTAGTTTAAGACAGCCTCAAACAAAAAAAGAGCAGCTTCCTTGTCATCTGCCATTATGTCCTCATTAGAGCCTCCTTTGCCTGGACTCATACTGTAGATCTTGAGTTACAGTACATAACCAATGTTGTCTCACCTTTGTCAGGCCGGCTGACAAATCAGAGCAGACTGAGCATTTCAGGAGGAGGGTCCTGAAGAGACAGGTGCTAAAACGGAGTGTTTCAGACAGAGAGTGAATCTTTGTGTCTCCACAAAAGGGGTTTTTAAATAGATCTGAGTGGTCACAAGTTCAGAAAGAGGATGAAGAGACAGAGGATTGGAAACCAAACTCCTGCCATACTCTTGACCAGTTAAAATTAAATGCTGCTATATGGCAATGTAGCAGTGCTGTTAATCACCTAATTCATTTATCTGAATAATTACTGTCTTACTTTTACATATCATGCTTAAGTATCTTGCTTTGCTGCTAAATGCTATCCATCTGTGCAAGTAAAATCTACAGAGCAGGCCATTAATTTTCATTACACTTGGTCTTCTTGTCCTTAAAAGACTACTTTATTATTTAGTAGTACTTCTAAAATAGTTGCACATCACAAGAGGCAGAGTTGAAAAATATTGGGCAAAATTCATGCAAGTAAAGCTGAGATATCTTGAATTTTGGAATCCCATAACACTGAATCCTACACTTCCCACAATGCAACACCATCTCTCATTATACCGACCCTGCTTGAGAAATGCTCACATCCTCCTTGGCTCGGATCTCTCCCTTTTTCTCTCTCGAACTGTAACTGCAAGTATTCAATTACTTGTAACGGTATTACTGATACTATGGCTCCTACTACTGCTGCTAATACTGTTATCTTCCATCTATCATCACTGCTTCTACCAGGACCACGATGCCTCAAACTCATAATAAACCCACTTGCATCTTAGTTAAGTTGATATGTGATAACACATATCTGGTTTTGTTCTGTCTTTATTGAGCTTGTCTATCTCTTTCTCCCCCAGGTGACCCAGAGGCCCGGCTCTGACAAAATGAAGTGTTTCTTTAGAATCAGCTTCGTGCCCAGAGACCCAGTGGAGCTGCTCCGGAGAGACGCCGTGGCGTTTGAATACCTCTATGTTCAGGTAAACGGTGCCAGTAATAGCAATGGTAAACAGACGAAAGTAAATAAGCTAAAATTCTATGTATAATGGAAGAAAAAATAATTTCTACCAGATGTTTTGGAAATGACTTTTGATGATGAACAGTATTTTAATTATTAATCTGTTCAAGACAAAATCCTCATGTGCAAACAAAGTCTTCAAATAAACTCTTGTACAAACTTCCTCCCTGAAAAAAATAAATTGCTTTCCCATAGGATTTCTTTGATAATTAGTCAAGTGAAATAGCCTGGAACAAGAAAAGCTAATCATCTTTTCTAGTCAGAGTTCACAATTATGTGCTTCCGACTGGAAGTTGTATCCCTTTGAAGGGATCTCAGGCCACCAAGGTTGACAACAACTCACTTCAGCTCAGCAGGGATGCACTGCTGCTGCATTTGCTCTTCAGAGAGATAAAAATGCAAACACAAGGCCACAAACTGACTTTGGGGTTTTTGTGTAACTTTGCTTCCTGCTTTGGTGCAGAGTTGTAACGACGTGGTCCTGGAACGGTTTGGCCCAGAGCTGAAGTACGATGCTGCGCTGCGACTGGCTGCGCTGCAGATGTACATCCTGAACATGACAACCCGACAGAGTCAGAAGGTCTCACTCAAATATATCCAGTAAGTTTATGTGTAAATGCAGTCGTGGGTACATGTGGGTTGTTTGACACTCCTAACATGATCTGTAATGTTAAACCGTTGTACTGCTGGGAGCTGTGTCATCAATGATAAATGAAAGACTCACTTAGACTTAGAAAAAGTTTTTTTTGATGGTTTTACAGAAGTTTGTTAGGGTGAGTTGAACACGTTGTCCTTTATTCTTTCTTGTTTGGACATATTTGGTTTGACAATCAATTAAATCATCTAAAGAAATAAACAAGACTCATATGGTAAGACTTTTTCTCAAGTGGCAAGTGATTTAACTCTTTAAACTCCAAAACTCACCAGCATCTTTAGTTGTCATGTCAATTTCTTTAAAATTCTACACTAATTGTCAGAACCAGAAACTGTAAAAACAGAAACAACCAGTTGATTTTCAAGTTTTGGACAATCATTGAACTGATCGTTTGTGAAATGTGGTTACATTGGGAAAATAAACCAAATAGAAGCTTAAAATCTCGATAGTTAATCAAAATTAATTATACTACTTATTTCATTTTAAAAAAATGCCAGAAAAAAATAATTTGCATGAACCAGATTCTGTCAAAAACATAAAATTCTGTGCTCCTTGGCACAACTGGAAAGCCATTAGTGACTCAAGTGCAGCCAACAGTCACATGACAAAAATTTGCAGACTATTAAGCTGAACTGGGCTGAACTGGAAGATGTGTTTCCACAGAGCCAATAAGATACAAATTCTTTAAAAATCAGTAAGATATGTAAAGTCTGTAGAGCCCACATTTTTTAAACTACTCGTAACACTCGTGGGACCTTTGAAAAAGTCTCTGTATGTTGATTCTGTTTTTATTTAATTTTTGTCAAATAAATGGTCAAAGAAATGTTTTTTTTATTATTTATGACAACATAACTTAATCATTCTGCACAGTAGGTATTTTTGAGTTCTCTGTCCTCCCAACCATAGTTATGCTGTTTCCATTGAGGTGCATGGCTTTATATTGCAGTAAAAATGAGCCCACAGTGAGTGAAAAGGTCACAGGAGCAACAAACATGTCCAGAAACTGCTTAGAGTTCAAAAGGTTGAGAGAATTTGTTCCATTCACAAAGAAATTCACATTTATTTAAGATCTGTAGCCACAAGAAAACATACTTGTCTGAATTGATAATGATGCCTTCGCTTGAATGAATTTGGAGTTAAATATAGAAATTAACAAACTAAAATAAAATGGTACCAAAAATACCATTTAATGCAAAATTAATATTCTGTTTATATTATCATCCTGGCTTACCAATTTACTAGATGCTATTTTGGGATATTGCAGTTACACAAATTCTTCCATCCTCCACAGAGAAAGTTGTCCTCCTGAAAGTCAATTTAGTGTTTTGTTCTGTTGCTGACAGCTTGTCTGAGACTGACCGTCATCCGATTCCCAGCTTTCGACCGAAAGTGTTTAACCAAGGTCCGGTGGAAATGCTTTATTCCAAGGGCGGCTTTATGCTGAAATCAATCTTCTCTCCACAGAAAGGAGTGGGGTCTGCCGTTGTTCCTGCCTCCCGCTGTGCTGTCCAGCATGAAGGAGAAAAACATCAAGAAGGCCCTGACACACATCCTCAAAACCAACCAGAACCTCGTGCCTCCAGGGAAAAAAGTAACGAGCCCTCTTTGTCTTCCTTTGCCCTTGTTAATAAACTTCTGACACACACACACTCACACACACAAACACGCAGTCTATCTGTTTTCTGATGCAATATCTTAAAATAGCATCGCTGCCATATTCAACCTTGTAAAGGTTCCCACCCTTGTCAACCTAAGACCTTTGTCGAGCTGGGCCTTGAATGCTAATGCGAATAACACTGTCAAACTCTGTGCATAATAAGATATTCATATTCACACACACATGTCCCAGTCAGGGGGCTGCTTAATCCAACTTTGGCTGAACTTTATAGCTTTTTATGGAACTGTTTTAATGATACAAGCAGCTGCTGGTTTGTTCATTCCCCACGTATCAACTTTGACAAGTACAAATCAGCGGCGGCAGACCAAAATAGAATTAACCTATGCTGGAGATTTACCTGTAGCCTGTGATTTCCTTTCAGCTGTCTTGCAAATCCAGAGATTGAATTTATGTTAAGTCAACGGCACTTGCTCGCGGGCTGCTGCTGTAGATTTTAATATGCTGTGGAGCAGTGAAATAAGCGATGGGGCTGAACATTTTACTATATCTAACTTGGGAGATTTGAATTTGATGCATGTCAGAAGTAGATATTATGTTGCTTCTTTCGTTCTTTAAACTGCACAAAATAACAAAGATAAAGCTGAAATACTCTATATTGTTCATGTTCTCAACAAATCCCATGAAAGTCCAGCACCAACAATGACTGACAGCTCATTTCTGTGTGCAAAAGAGCTCCATTTTTGTCCACACATTGATGAGCGACTGCATTGCGCTGGAAAACATGTTCCGTCATCACAATAAACATGGGTCATATGTTGTGTTTTTGCAGTTGATCCTGCTGTCAAAAACACTCACCAGGGCATCAGTTGTGAATCAATCCTGACTGTATATTATTTATGCTTTTCCTTCAGGATGCCCATATTTCATCTCATAATATGACACCTCAAAGCTGTCTCTTGAGCACTCTGCTTTGTGTTCTGCTGTCTCAAAACTATGCTAAGAATGAATAAATGTGACAAGAATGTGAATGAGTCACTCCAAATTAAATGATCTCCTCTGTCGGTTTTATGGCTCACATTTGATACACATCATACTCTAATGTGTTGCTTTATAGCGACAGTATATTTATATATTATTTGAAAAATGATTTACATGTTTGCAGTTTCTGAGCCATGAAGCATGAACTGAAGCTGAATGCTTGCACTTGTCGGCAGGCAAATTAGTATTATGTCCACTTTAATCTGTCTATTTCTATTTAATGTAAACCATATGTTCGTACAGCCAACTTAAAGGAAAAAACAGAACCCTTGACCCATACATAAAAGGGATCTGGTGGCTCTGTTTTGCTGTTGGGGTCATCATTTGGCCAAATCAATACAAAGTGATTCTGAGTGATCACCTTTATCCTATGATGAAACATTTGTACCTGGATGGGAGTGGTCTTTCCTGGATGACAATGCTTCCCTCCACAGGGAACGAAGGTTTACTGAATGATTTGATGAAAATGATGTGAATCACGTGCTGTGGCCTTCACAGTCAACCCAAGTGGACACCTATGGGAGATTTTAGACTGATGTGTTAGACAGCATTCTTCACCTCCATCATCAAAACACCATATGAGATAATATTTCTTGAAGAATCTGTGTAAAGGGAACAATGATGGTGTTCTGTATACACCAGTATATCCTGTAGGTCTTCCTCATGTTGCCAAAATAGCTCTGATTTGTCTGGGCATGGACACAGAACCTCTGAAGGTGTCCTGTGTTGTCTGGCACTTGGACATTAGCAGCAGATCCTTTGGGTCCAGTACTTAGCAGAGTAGGGCCTCAGTGGATGGGATGTGTTCCTGTGATTGGAATCGAGGGAGTTCTGAGGCCAGGTCAATGTGTTTTGCTCTTTGTTGTATTCCTTGAGCTGTCCCTGAACAGTTTCTGCTGAGGGGAGGGGTACATTGTCCTGCTGGAAGAGGGGAGTGCTGTTGCTTGGTTAAGTAACATCCACATGAACTCCAGGACCCAAGGTTTTCCCAGCAGAGTACTGTATTGTAACGAAATGATCAATGTTATTCACTTCACCTTCCAGAGGTTTTGTTGTTGTGGCCTGAGCAGCATGATGCGCTGACTAATCATTTGTATTCACAGTGGTGGTGACTATCCTGCCTATTCATTAGAGAGTAATACAGCCAAGCAGCGTCAATAAACTGACATTCAATTCAAACCGTCAACGCTCCAAGTCACCTTTCTTATTACAGTCTTGAAGTTATCACTTAGCCTTCATCAAAAGACACTATTCTGCGAAAAGGCTGTAGTTAAGACTGAGCTACTATTTCAGAAAATGACATTTTCTAATGTAGATGTCAGGTTTTAACACACAAGGTCAAACTTCTTATTACCCTTTTGTTTGTGAGATTGATGATGGGTTAAATATCAGTGGATTTTACTGAGGACCAGGTGGTGTCGTGAAGAATTAACAGGGAAGGGATAAAACTTCAGGTCACGAATAGACTGTATTCCAGTGTTTTGAAATAGATCGTGATGCTATGAAGTCTACATTTTGAAAATCCTGTTGACCCTAAATGACTGTAGAGGCACACGTCCACATAAGCAGGCCACAGAGTGCTGCAGTGGAGCAGCTTGAAAGATTCTGATCTGATTGAAATGACATGATGGGATATAATGAGAAATCAGTGGTCCAGATCAAAATGGCTTGAGAGTGCTTTACATCCTGACATCAGAAGACAAATGCATTTGTTCAAGTGATTTGGTTTTAGATGCTTACTAATGTATTTCACTTCTCTCTGCCCAGCTGACTGCTTTGCAGGCCAAGGTGCATTACCTGAGGTACCTCAGTGAACTCAGACTCTACGGCGGGAGGGAGTTCAAATCAATACTTTTGGTAAGGACATTAGTTCCAGAAAGGACTTTGAAATAAGTTTGAAAATGAACTTGAGTTTTGTCAAACAACTTTTTGGAAACAAATTTTTCTGATGCATATACACTTCTTTCTGCAGCAAGGTGAGAAACAGACGGAGGTGACGCTGTTAGTGGGTCCACGTTATGGCATCAGCCACGTCATCAACGCCCGCACCAACCTTGTGGCCCTATTGGCCGACTTCAGCCACGTCAACCGCATTGAAATCCTCACTGAGGATGAGACCAATGTCCGACTGGAGCTACATGTTCTAGATGTCAGGGTAAGCACAGTTCTTTTTGAGAGCAGAAGTACCAGAAAAACACCACTTTGCCCTGCATAATTTTAACATCTGTTGTTTTTTCACCCTCCCTCCATCTGCCCGTGCTTCCTTCCTTCCCTCTTTTTTTTTACAGCCCATCACACTGATTATGGAGTCCAGTGATGCAATGAACCTTGCTTGTCTAACAGCAGGCTACTATCGCCTCCTGGTGGACTCAAGGAGATCTATTTTCAGCATGGCTCACTGCAATAGCACAGGAGGGGATGAAAACAGTGAGTTACTATTATATTTTATGTTCAGTGTGTGATCAAGATATTGTGAATTTATAAAAATTGGAAAACCATTAAGCACCATTAAGCCACTACTTTAAGAGAATTTATGCTGCTCATTTCTCAAAAAGTGCATTTGAAACAGTGTGAATTTTGAATGCCATACAGACAAGTAGCAAGATCTTTGTCCTGGCAGAAAGCTCCATAACTAAAACAAGTTGAGAAGTTGATGATCATTCTTGCTCTGACACATTTTAGAAGAAAAAGACTTAAAAATTGATGCTTTACAGCACAGCGTGAAACCTCAAAAGTCGAGCACTGAGAGTTCTGGTGAAAAAAATGCTTTAAAATTTAATCAAAATAAAATATAAAACACATAAAGTAATAAAAAAATCTTGCATTGCTGCTTCCTGCAGGTCAGGATCGTGTCCTGGAGTGGCCATACAGCACATCTTTGGGGGACAACGAGGAGCCGTCACCCAGCCAGGTGGAGGTCTACAACAGAGACTCCGAGTACTCTGATAATGGGCAGAGGGAGAACAGCATTTCTCCTTATTTCCATGAACCCCAAAACCCTGACAGTGACCTTGGGACAAGAAGAAGTCCATTGCCTCCTCCTCTTCCCCCTGCTACTAGACACAAACCTCAGGACTCACCTCGGAGCTCCAAAGTGTCATTTATTTTTGGGGGAAACCCACCTTTGAACAAGCCTAAGAACTTAGGCTATGAAAGACTGTTGGAGAGCCCCGAGGTGCCCGAGCACGGACCACCCTACTTGCACAACAACACAGACTTTCGGCAACAGGAAAGAGTTCCATTTCAGTTCAGTGGTCTAACACATGTGTACAGTAACATTATAAGTGAGGAAGGTGGTGAAGAACCACTGCTAAGGGATCTGTTTTACCGCGACACGACGGACGATGCAGAGGACGACGACGATGCTTCCTGTGAAGAAGACTCCACCGGGGGGACACCTGTGGGTGATGACAGACAAGGTGCAAATCAAGGTGGAGGATTATCCACAGCAGCCGGCAAAGCTACCTTCCTCTCGCTTTCTGGTTCTACTGACGACATCATCGACCTGACCTCGCTGCCTCCCCCTGAGGGAGACGACGGCGTTGACGATGATGACGACGACACACTGCTGCAGACACTCAACCTTGCGATTGCGGCTCCACCACCGGGCTTTCGGGACAGTTCAGATGAGGACACAGTACCTGAGGGAAGGCCTCTAAGCACACATGACAACGATGATATCCCAGTGTCATTAATTGATGCCGTTCCCACACATGGAGAGGGGGAGGGGAGCAGGGGAGGGGAGAGAAGGCGAGACAACACGGCCATGAATACTCTGCAGGCACTGGAGGCTCTCTCTGTCTCTGAACACAGGCCGCCCCCTCCTCCACCCGGCAGTAACAATCCAGGTCTGTTGTAATCTAACACTAGCGCAATTATGTTTGATCCCTATCTTTTATGTCTTTGTCTTGCACTGATTTTCAGTTGTTTTTACTCACTCTTACCCTCACTAAATAAGTTGTGAGCTTTGGTCTTCATTATTTAATTCTCTTTGATATCATCCATACCAATAAATGTGAATGACTTCATTTGTGTGGGTTTTATCAGGGAAAAGTTATTTTGTCTTTTAACACATTTATCCTCACCTCTGGCTCTCTTCATGTTAGCAAATTCCCACAAGACATGAATGAGTTTAGAACAGGAACCATATGTGCGAGGGGTGATTAAAAAATTCAGGGACTGTGCCTATAGACATCAAAAAGCATACCTAATTTAAATTTGGCCACCATCCCTGTCAAAGTAGTCTCCTTGCGCAGCGATACACTGCTCACAGCACTTTTGCAACCCTTGTAGCGCTCCCTGATGCATTCCTGACCTGATTTGCCCTGGTTTTGGAAATCGCACGCCATGCCAGTGTGAAAATTGCTGTTTCTTCTTGCAGTGGTAACCACTGACCCACCTTGCCAGTAATGATCAGTAAAGGCTAATTCCAGACTGCTGACTGACGCAGAATTTGATGTTTTCTTTTCTGCAATAGTTGAGATCCATGATAAAATCGCACCTACCAGAAGTCACAAAACCCTGATTGTGATGCCTTTCATGCACATTCCCCACCAACAGCATCTAAACTTTTTGACCACTCCTCATATAATGTGCATTTTTATGAAGTGCAAATACAGTCGTATATCTGTATAATATTTCATTCTGTAGACAGCAGTTAACTTTTAGTTGAATGATGTATATTCAGCATTGTATTTCTTGTCTTCTAGGTGTTTACTCATCTCGTGGGTTTAGCCCAGAGTCCTCCTCTGATTCTGGCAATGAGACCAACTCCTCAGAGATGACTGAAATCTGTGAACTAGCTGCTACTCACAGACTAACTGAGAGCCACATGCGCCTTCTGGTGGCTACCAGGGAAGGCTACCAACCTTTACTCGAGGAGAAAACAGAATTCCCCGTTTCACCCAGCACAGGAGGAACAATACAGAAGAAAGCCCGAAGTCCAACACGGCACCTTCAGCCACCTGCAGTTCCTCCAAGGCGGAGCCCCCAGTTGGAGACAACATCATCAGGAAGCTTAGACATGAGGTCTCAGACTAATCTCTCAGCCACTCTCCAGCGTCCAAGTTCTACCACGCCAGGTGGCAAGCACCATAAAAAATCTGCAGATTCTAGTGGAAAGTATAACACCTTCAGCACAAGGGAAGGACATCGATTTGAAAGAGGTGACAGCCGCAGACATTTTGACTTGGACCAGCGCACTTCATTCTGTGAGCGAGGGGAAAATCAGAGAAGACAGAATTCTTTTTTGGCAGAGAATTCTGTGGCTGAAGGCCTTGGAGTGAACAGCCTCCCTCGTGACCACCACAGAAGTCCCCGTCCTTCTTCCGCTATCTCTGATCGCCTCTTAGACGTTTCCAACTTAGGGGATTGTGGTACAGATAATGGAGCTGCAGCTGTTGAGCAAGATGAACATCTGGTTGTAGCATCATTGCTGTCCCCTACCAAAAAATCCAGATCAGGGGGATCTGACCAGGGATCAGATATACAAAGTGACCATCAGCCAATTTCAAGACAACAAAGTGTTGCACGGTTGTGTGAGTACCATCTAGCAAAAAGGATTTCAAATTTGCAGGGAGAAGCCCACAGTTCACTGCAAGGTTCTCTGTGCTCATCACTGGATGCTGGTGGCAGCACGAACAGTAGTGCCTGTGCCACCCCAACAGACTCACCACTTGGCCCTGGTGCGGTTGAATCAAAACACCATCATTTGCAAAGGCACCCACTTTCTAGTTCCTCCTCCTCTTTACTCAGGGTGCTAAACTACGAAGATAACAAACCTGGAGTCCCTCTTGGCGTCCCTGGCCAAAGCACTCAGGGAAAAGACCTCCACCCTCATGCAGACCCTGCCCTACTTCGGAAAATGCTGCCCAATATCCACCCTCCTGCTGAGCCAAGCCGACCCTCCTCAGCCACGCCATCTAAGCATAAAGAGACAATAGGAAGTAAGAGATCCCACAATGATCTGCTTGCTAAACAACAGGCCTGTTTGAAGGGACTGAACCAGAAGGAAGGCAGCGAGGCCTACAGACAGCTGATTAACTATCTAACAGTCAGCCAGATGCATCAGGGAGGGAAGCTGCACAGTGCAGGCATGGGAGGAGCAATGAAAAAGGACACCAGGCGTTTTATCACTAGCAACCCTCAGCTTGTTGAAATGGTTAAGAATCGAGGGAACACCATTGCTCGCTGTCCATGTATGCCTTCTTCCATATCATCCCCATTTCTTAGCCCAAATATGGTAAACCCTAATGCAGCCGCCATGCAGATGGCTAATAAAAATTCCCGGTCATATCATTCTGCCACACTTC
Organism: Dascyllus trimaculatus; assembly: GCA_024666655.1. NCBI lineage: Eukaryota > Metazoa > Chordata > Actinopteri > Pomacentridae > Dascyllus > Dascyllus trimaculatus. The sequence goes on along the minus strand of CM045468.1, from coordinate 11,413,590 downwards.
CTGCCAAACTCAAGAGAAGTCCTGATATACACGCTCAGAGAACGAATGACAGCTTAGATTTTAGGCCAACTACTTCTGAGAGGAGAAGCTCCTTTTCTGGCCTTGAAAGTGAGTTAGAGAGGAGTGGTATGGATCCTGAGCAGTTTCTGTCACTCTATAAGAGAGAGGGATGTGCTAGCCGTGATGGTGGAAACCGTGAGGGTGGAGGTGCCATGAACAGACAGCCACCTCGGTCAAGAAGCCAACCAAGTGGCAGCACAGAGGACTGGTTCAAATCAGACCCGAGGTCAAAACATGCAGTTCGTCAGTCTCCGCATTCTCGTCCTAATGATTCTATTTGTTTCACTGGTGCCCCCGGTATAAGCGGTCAGCGGGCAGACCTCAACACCCTCTCACTTGGAAGAGGAGATCACCCTTCAGCTTTTATCAGGCAGGCATCTATGGGTAGTAGAGCTTGTCTTACATCTCCAACACCTAACCCACAACCTCCACCTCCTCCACCGCCTCCACCACCACCTCCTCCTTTCTCTCTGCCCAACACTAGCTCCAGCAACTCAGGATGCCCACAAGATTCCATCCATTCCATTCAGTCTCGGCAGAATCAGAACCACATTCAGGCTCTTACCCCAACCCCACCACAGACAGATCACTTTAGCAATAGCCTGCAACGTGGTCGGGAGCTCAAACGCAGCACGAGCAACATCACTGCCAGTTCTGGTAGTGTGGAAGCTCTGTTTGATAAGCCCACCCGAAGCCGGAGCCAACAGCCCTTATCACCACCTGTGTCCCAGCAAGGTGACACCAAGGTCCAACGAAGACCAACAAGGAAGCGACTCTCCAAAAGCTACTCCCAAGGCTCTGTATCTTCCCACACAACATGCTGGTCTACAGGCAATAGGGTCAACAGCAGAAGGGCATCTGTGGCCTTTCCATTACAGAAAGATGCAAAACACATGAAGGGCTCTCAAAAGTTGGACACCAGTCCTTGGAGATGCAATGGGCCCTTTAGCTACTGTTTCTTTAAACGTAAAAGCGAGGGCGAAGAGGATGAGATTGAGTGGGAGAGGCCCAGAAGAAGCCGTGGTGGAAACGATTTTAATGATGGTGCTGCTGCATCATCGATATTACCCTGTGGCTCAGCATTGGATGCTGCTGGGGAGCAGCTGTACGGGGAGGTCCTCAATAACATGAGCTTTAGTGACCGCCTGGCAAGAATCAACGCACTCAAGGACCGCATGTATGGCTTTCCATCTGGCTTTAGTGATGTCCGCCGTGATGCCAGTGAGCTCATTGCACTGGTAAGGTCCAGCATCGGTCGCTGCGATCGCGGAGTCCAGATGCCTATTCAGGATGTATCCCAGTACAAGACGCTCCTCTCTGTCGAGTCGAAAGAATTAGGACGGGCATGTCGGAGGATGGCACAGGCCCACAGTAGTCCTGAGGAAATGCTGCTAGCTGTAACTTGTAGCTTTCAGGTGCTATGCTGTCTCTGCGAAGCTTGTATGTGTTTGGTTCGGGGGCTCGGAGCCTCGGCTTCACACCAACAAAGAGAGGTCGTGGCAAAGGTTGACGAGGTTGTTATGAATTATATCTGTTTGCTCAAAGCAGCTGAGGCTGCCACCGTGGGAGCACCAGGGGAGCACAGCGTGAAAGCCCTGGTCCGCCACTCCAGTACCATGTCGGCCATTGCTAACGCACTCACCCGCTCCCTTAAAACGCTGCTTAGCAAGTAGAGGCTACTCCTTATGCTTTGTAGTGTGGCCTATGCAATTAGACGTCTGTCTTTAAGCATCTTGTTGTTTTTGAGTCTGCTGAAAGAGTCATATATTTTTCATATAAGGTCTCCATATCAAATTTTAAAAAGTGTTAAGACTTGTAGCAGTTTGACTTAACGTTAAAGTTAAATAACACACACACTGAAAAGATGAGCAAGATGCTAAAATACAGTCCTCTGAATGCACTTGCTTTTTCTGATGACAATATTGTAATGTACATTTACAAAGCCATACTGTCACAGACCTTTGTAATATGATATGTACCTAATAGATGCTATACCCTTTTACCTGTGCATTATGTAACTTATTAAAAAATGTATATTATGTACATTAATACAATATAATTATATTATTTGCCGTAGCAGTTTTAACAAGCCACCGAGTACTCAGCATAATTTGCTTTATTATTGTGCAGGGCTGGAGTGAGTTCACTTTCAGTTCAATCAGTTCATGAAGTGCAGTTTTACTACAGATATTTATAATTATAAATACAATAATTTACCTGTAGAAATGTCAGTTAAAATGTCAGTCCAGTGGGGAAACTGTTGCATCATATTCTCACGCTAAATATTAGGTTGAATTTCTAAATTATTGTCAGAATGAACTGATTTCAACCTTGTGCATTTCAGTGCAGTTTTTTCTTCTCTTTTTATTTCCATTTTTTTGCAAGACAAGAGGAACATTTGTTAAAAATGGTTAAAATACAGGGACATTAAAATTGCACTGCATCTACCATTGCTTCATATTTTACCACCAAGACTATTTTCAGAGACAAAATAATAAGCAGTAAATAATATTTACTGGTGTAATAAAAATTTATTTCCCTAAATGGTAAATATATAAAACTATACTACTATTATATTAACAATTCAGAAAACTTGAAGAAGTCTTTCAGATTGACCACTGTGTTCATTATATCAAACTACTTTTTCAGTTTGTGTGTTTTATTATCATCTGTTTTGGAATAAGTTTTTGTGCTTGAATGATTTATTATTCCACACTATGTATCAAGACGCAGTTACGTCTCAAGAAGAAATTCAATTCCTGTTTTTTTTCTTTTTCAATAATACACCAACCTATTAAAAGACATTTTACAGATATTTTTATGTCTTATTCAATGTGTCTTTTGGTTTTATTGCTTTACTGTGACAGACAGAAAACATTAAAGACCCACCTCTGCTGAACATCAGGGGGAGAAGTGAAAGGAGAGAGAGGCAGGGACTTCATAGATCTGCACATTCTAGGGTAAGCAACAATGGAGAGCTACATAGAAGCCTTTTTAAGGCAGCAAGGGATTATGTTCATGGAAAAAAACTTCTAAATATGTAACTCTGATGCAGAGTGATGAATTTTTAAGGGGCATATCAATGACTGGAGATGGACTTTAAATGCTGGTGATTATTTGAACATTCTTGGTTAAGAGTTTTCATAATAAAACACAAGACACTTTGTAAATCGAACATGTAACTGACAGTGACAAACTGTTATCTTTGATGAGTACCTATAAACTCTTCTTTTAAGTTCCAGATGTTTCTGTACACTGCAGAGAGGAAAATCCAGTTTACCTGGTGCAGATGGTCTTGGAGTCCCAGCTTCATGTCCTCTATAAAGGACAATTTGGCAAGGCTGTAACATTCTGATGGGCCGACATGAACTCCATTATCATTGATCTGGTCCAGGCTGGCTTACAAGTATTCAAGACCCCCTGTGGTGAAAATCAAGGGGAAGGGTGAGTGGGGAGAGAGGCAGGGGCATTATGTATCAATTATTTGAGTTTTTCTTTAGAAATTGCCCGTTGACTCACTTTTAGCTTCTTGTTTCACACATTCAAATTCAAGGCTATGTTAATCCAACTCAAATCAAAGGTGGAAGCCTGTTATTTCTCATCCTGTCACCGAGTCTAAATCTGCAATATTGAACAATGAAATGAAATAAGTCACTGATTATGGATGAATTAAAATATGAAAACACTTAAAAGTCATCATGAAAGTCTTTGAGCTCACATTAACAAAAAAAAGTTATTAATGCAGGTTAACTATTGATTTTTTCCTGTGATATTTAAACTGCACCATATGCAGCTGAAATATCACTATATAGAATACTTTTTAATGTGAAATACCTAATCACAAGAAAAGAAAAAAGTTATTTTCCCTGACCTTTCACAAGTGATTGAGCACATCGGGCAAATCGTACCACGAAAACAATAATATTAGCAGGTCGCCTAATCCAAGTAGTACAGCATTGTGGAGTTTACAAGTGGTACTCCAAATATAGCAAACATTTAAAAAAAAAAAGAAATACAGGCAAGTTTGTAGGTCTACAAGCAATTTTTATTTTTTGTTTTAAATCTCAGAAAGTATTTGATACATCAAGCTAACATTTCACAAATGTCTTTGTAAACATCCATATTTTGTGCCATGAAATATTCAGGTACATCACAGATGGTTGACCAGAAATTGTTGTAAAAATGTGATGATTTGAGATGGTATGAAAAAGCCCTTTTAAATGCAGAAATTATTATTTTTTTATTAAAAAAAAAAAGATAACTCATAAGTATAGATCAGATTCATCGTTATTGTCATTGCACAGAGTAAAAGTACAAAGACAACGAAATAGTTTTTAGAAAATTAACCAAAAGTGCAAAAGCAGCAATAAAGTAAAGCCCATTACATACAGATTGATATATTTAGTAGAATATATAGATGTGGACACAATATAGAATAGATAATTAATTGCACAGGAGGTTATAAATAGTGGCATGAACAGTACACGCAGAAAAAATAGTGTGGATAGTACAAACTGTAGTAACAGTGTATAGTATTAATAGTGTAAACAGTATAAATGCTATGAGACAAATGCAGTACACATTCAAGGACAAACAGTATGAATAATGGACATGTTTTAGATGGAGCATATATGCAGCATATTCACAGTATGAACAGTACAGCATTACAAGCAGTAAATATTGGATAAAATAGGAAATATATGCAGTTTAAACCAAGCATAAAGTCTGTATGAAAACACGAGTTCAAAAACTTGGACTGTGTTGTTCCTGTGGACGCTTGCTACGTGATTCTCGTGACCTCCCCCCTCTCCCAGTAGCAGAGAGGAGATATGGGGGGAACACATGAGGGAGGACCGTGACGCATCATTTGCATATTCGGCGCCTGCTCCACGCATGCTGGGAAGCTCGACCAATCAGATCGACGCATGCTGCAAACCACGCCTGCGCGGCAACTCGTGTCGCGCGCCTCATCAGTATTGTACTGGCGCAGCTGCAAGCAAAAGTTAAAGAGTTTTTGCTCCTCTTAGCTGCACAAATGCGAAAGTCTTTTTGTTGGGCTGGGTTGAAGTGAAAACGCGGGGACATTAAGGAGGACGAAAGCTGCACGGACGCCTCTGAAGAAGACTGACGAGTTCCCACAGAAGCCAACGACCGCCGTGGAAAAGTTATTGTTCGCGACGCCCCGTGGGATTTAAAGTTCAGTTAGCGACACAGGCTATTAGCAGGCAGTTAGCTTCGTGTCTTTACCTCTTAGTCGGCTAACAATGGCAGCTGTGTATCCGCCACGACGTGCCTTGGTGGAAATACCTGCACCACAGCCCAAAATTGCAGGTAAGAGTTGTGCACGACATCGTTGTTTTGAGTTTGTGCAACTTTGTGCTCTTTGTTGCGTCGCTTTGCTATCATGCTAACGTTATAACCGCGCGCGCCCTCAGTGTTAACAGGCATTTAGCATCAATGTTTGAAACTGCGCCATTTCTTATAAAGTTATATACATTTGCATTAAAGTGCTGTTTACTGTATGTTTACTGTTTGCAGCGAGTAGCAAACTATATCGTGGGCGACTGAAGAAGTTAATGAAAAAGTTTTAACATTCATATTTCATTTACAGCACGAATGAGGAGGTCCTACCTAGAAATTTTAAGTGCACGTTTGGCTCCATCTCCAATTCCAAGAGGGAGAAACGCAGCTCCAAAGCGTGTACAGTCATGTAAGTACAAATGGAAACGCATTAAAACTCCACTTGCAAAAACTAAGGTGTGTCTGATTTTGTGAGCTGCCATCACAGGAAGCTAAATGGCAAAAGAAACCGAGTGTGACAACGCAAAAGGGTGTGTGAGTGCCACATCTGTTTTCTTTGTCAGTCAGTGTTGTGTCAGTAAATGATAATGATTGTACCTGTCCAATAAAAACATTTTAGGTGCCATCTTAGATGTAGATTTCAGGGAGAATGCAGGAAATTACATGCCACATTCAAAGAGGTTACTTCCCCAAACAACAATCTCCAGAAGAGTAAATGCATCCTACATGTGTGTTTTTGTTTAGAATTTCCACCTGGTGCCTGAATGTTTTTTCCCTGACATGAATAAAGACAATTCCACAATAAATTGATTCAGAACAGGCATAAAAACTCACCAGGTTGCATTAAATGGGATTTTTGATGCTCAGACTGTTCCAACAAAGCCCACACACATAAATACTACAATTTAACAAGTGAGCTATAGTCCCATTTACATGCAAGTAGCTACTGGGGCATTTTGGTGATTGTTGGTATCCACCGGTTTGCTGTGGTCTGTTGTTCTCCTAAACATGTCTCTTTTGTTTTGCAGTGGACTTATCCATTGGTGGAGTTTGGAGAGGAGGCATCGAGGAGCATTGTGAGAAGATGGACGAGCACCATACACCACTCTCCAAACAGCAGCTAGTACAGCTAATCAGATCCCTTATCTTAGTTGAACAGGTATGCATGCTGTCCATTTCAAATGAAAATATCAAGATAACATGGCAATAAATGCATATGTTGTGTATATGCATATATTATCAGATTTTAAAGTACTTTCGAACTTACATCAACAAAATTTTTGCTATTCTCTACAAATTTCATAATTACACTGAAGTGAACATGACTATTTTTTTGGAAAGAATATTATATTAATGACGGTCTGTCTTTTAAAAAAAACAACATTAAACTGACCAAGCATTTAAAGCAAAAGTGCCATTTAACAAAACACCCCCGCTCCAACCCAAGAAATAAGTCATTTGTTGTTTCAAAGTTGCAGGAAGCAGTGAATAAAGAACGAATTGGATTTTACTTATCTCCAAAGCACTTCTCAACACATACCTGGCTTATCTGACATGTCTCTTTAACCGTAAATCAATTTCACATTGTGGTAGGTCGCAAGAATATTTGGTCCTTGCATCATCATGTTAACACTGAGATTGGGACACTGGCTTTTAACTATTGTGCTCCACATAAGTAGAGAAGTCTTTAGAAGCTACTAACATTAGATAAGCTATTACCTTTTGATCATTTTAAATCTCTCTTGACTGACAGACCAGTGTGAATGCATATCTTATCTTTGTAGCCTAATGTTGCCCTTTATTTTGATATCCTTGATTTGTTTGTTGCTTTTAATTTGTAGATTGTGATCAGGGCATCCTTGCTAAAAGAGAGCTTGCTCTCAGTGGCCCTCAGTGTTTAAATAGAGGTTAATGAAATGAATATACTCATACAAAGTAAAATAAAATGTACTGCTTAGCTCTGCTACTGCATATAATATAACTTGCTGCATTTTATTCCAGAGTCAAGAGCCCCGGATCATGGCGTCAGACCTGAAGTATCTGCAGGAAGACCTGCAGCTAAAGAAGGCAAATGTTTACAGGTCCATACCCTACTCACGTTTTGGCTCCAACAGGGATGCTCACTGCTACAGGAAGGCCTATCCTCATCTGGTGGCATTCAAAGTGAGTATTGGTGGTCTCTAACAGAGCTGCAATGATTACCTGGTGAGTTGTCAGTGATTGAATTATTCTGTTTTGTTAGTTGATTAATCAGCTTGAGTCTTTTTTTGTGTGAGGGGAAAAGGTCAAAATTCATTTATTTCAGCTTAAATTTGAATATTTGGGGTGTCTTTACTCCTTTTATGACAGTAAAATGAACATCTTTGAGTAATAAAACATTTGAACATGTCATCCTAGGCTTTAAATAAATCAATCAAAAATAATCATTGGGCTTAATTGACAAAGAAAACACTTGCTAGTTGCTTCCCCAGTGTCTAACGTTTTGTGATTTTGGAAATGTGCACACTTTCCTGTATCCTGTCTGATTCTCTTTGCCAGAAGGTCTTGCATTAAAATACAAAATCAGTTCTCTGTTTAAAGAACATCCCTGCTATTCATATCTAATTGAGATTTTTTTTTCGTTGTAACGACATTTTTGTCACATAGATTAAACCCTGCTCTGCAGGATGTCTCTCCGTAAGCTGGGTGTTTAATTGTGTCATGCTAATCTGTCACCTGCATATCCTCACCCTCAGGTCTCATGTCAGGAGTGGGGCCAAGTTCTTCTGAGAAACAAAGAGTGGGATGCTGTGTTGGAGCACTCATTGATGGCATGGCGATACACCAGTGAGTTGCCACAGTGGGATACAGCAAACCACAACGCTCTCCGAGAACAGTGTTACAGCATCCTGGCAGCTCACAGCCTCACCGCTCTCGAGCACTACCACCCTGAACCCAACAGGGGACGGGAACTGCTCAGAAGGTACGTCAAGCTTATGATGCCACATGAAGAGGCTTCACATTGTCAGTTTGTCAGTGTGCACACTGATTATATTCCTTCTGAAATCAGTTTAAGGCAATACTGCACAAGGAATTTGCCACATAAACAGCTCAGTTCAGTTCAGTTGCCAGAATAAAACTCCCATTCTGCTCATTCTTTTTAAATATGCATTTTTCTGAAAGGTCACAGTGAAGCAGATACTAAGTGGTGCTTGTGTGCACCAGTAACACCAAGTGTGTACTTCCTACATCCTTCCGAGCAAAAACACGATCTTTAAACAAACCAACTTAACTTGGGTTGCTTGGAAAATTGAGCTACAGCTGCATTCACTGTTTTTGACTACTGGAAAAAATGTACTATACCGACCCACGATATGCTTACTGCAACCTCTTTGCTGATGGGTTGGCGACAAGTTGCTGACGTAAATGTCCAACTGAAGCAGAACAGCATAAACATCCTACTGGAGTCCCATCTTACCACCAGTTGAATCTAAGCTCAGACAGGTTTAACGCCTGGGCTGGTACTCCTGCCCCTGCAACACAGGTGGGTTTACCTTCCTACATGCCTCCCAAACTCATGTATTTACTTAGGCTCTCACTGGGATGTATTTATTTTATAAAATGTTTGTCATTGTCATATTTTTAGAAACCAGGTAGCAGCTAATGTATGGTATGTGGGTGCACACTGCATAGCTTTTTGATGAGCTAGATAGGCCAGATAAATGCTGTTAATGATAACTTTATCACTTCCTAACTTCTTATATAATCAGTTTGTCACAAAGCATAGATGCTGCATTTTTATTGATAGTAAAATCAGTGTTTTTCATAAACTGCTGACTAACAAATCTGACTTCTATTTTCCTATCTCAAGGTTAAAGATGGCTCAGCTGCATAGCCAGTTAATTGTTCCCTGTATTCAGGAGTTGAAGAAGATTATGGGATGCTATGATGACTCATCCATGGATACAAAATGATACAAGAAAACACTTCAACAGCTGGATTCACCGCCGTGGAAAGTGTGCTCAGTGATTTATGTGTGTTAATGGGCCAAAAACATTTTACATGGTAGTGTAAAAAAACCACTCCAGTATTCTTCCAAAGGGCACGGTCGCAAGTGCAAAATTAACAAGTGCCACACAATGCAGGTTTGTAAAGGTAATGAAAACTACCTTCGAAATGGCTGGAAATGCAATAAAACCTCTTATTTATTCACGTGGCATTTTAACATCAACTGCAAAGTGTCATGTGAAGAGGATTGTATTCACTGGCAAATGGATCATTCTGTTCATGTATTACATTGTGGGCTATAAAACATGTTCCTCTTTCCTGAAGACCATTCAAACTGACAAATGTTCCGTTCACTTGGTGCTGGCAGTGACATAATGAAAATGATGTATATTTTTAGATCTTTGTATAGCGTAGTTTGGATTAAAAAGTAAAGAATATAAAATGTCTTTCATGTTGCTTTACATGGGTATGTGTATATATGTTACTGTTCACAATACTTGAAGCTGTGGCGTTTTGTCTTTGACTAGTTACGTGTTTTATGTGTGCGTCTTGTTTGTAGAGAATTGTCTGTCATTGATTGCACTGTTGCTGTTTGTCCTGAAAACTTGAAACTTTTTGATAAAATAGATTCCTAATTTAAATAAATTCCTGACTTTGAACTGCAGCAAAGCGTCTTTGTCCATTGTCTTGTGGCCTCAGTGTTAACCTTGATCCTCTGTGGACAATCATAGATATCAAACAGTGGCTGTAATGTTTACCTCTGATACCACCTCTGATTTACCTTAATGCAGATTCTGTGCTTTGATTCAGAAATTATCCCTTGTTTGCTCTTTGATGGCGACTACATTGAGTGCAAAGATCAAACAATGTGTAATATACAAATAAGTGATGTTATAAATTATGGTACTGCTTCATCCAGTTTTTTAAAGTTTGTTATGAGAATTCTGCACTCATTTTAGTATTGGTAATCTATTTCCAGGAGTATTAGTAACCAAAAAGTAAATTCATACTTTTGTCTTTCACTGCTATAACAATATATTGAAATCCAGCACCTTTTTGTTATTTACCTTTTAAATAACATGTCTACCCACAAGATTTGTCCAGTTGTAGTTCAGATCTCTTTTTACTCTAAAATTGATTGTAGGATGTGGTTGCTCATTAGCAGATGGAGATTGCTGATTTGTAGAGTGTTGAATTTGCAAGCCGCTTTTATTGGAGGTTTCGTATTGGCCATTACAGCAGATTATAGGATTAATTGATCAATAGGTTGATCATTTGGTCATTGTGATGGCATTTAAACTCTGCTCTGTAAGTTACTATTTCATACCACTAGGTGGAGCCAACGCAGCACCATTCTCCAGTATGCAGTGCCTGTGGACGTGACTTCAGTGGAGGAGCAATGTTTATGCCACTGGAGAAACAGCTGTTGCCATGGCACTGTGCAGAGTGAATATTAAATAATTTTTAAATGCTATTTAAGGTTCAAGATAATGAATGGGAGGCTGATAGGGTGAAAGGCTCTTGGCTGACAAACAGCCATCCCAGTGCAGGCAGTGACATTAATTCCCTTTGGAGATGAGGATCTCCTGTGATATCCAAAGTTTTAGAACAGGGGTATTCTGCAGCTTTATTCCAGTGTTCTCTGAAATGCAGGTTTCGTACAATTAATTGTTTGTCTCCATGGTATTGTAGAGTGGAACCTATTAATATTACAGCCTGTGGCCGCTCATGTAAATGTGGCCGATGTTTTTTTTTCTCTTTGGTTTATTTATTAATTTGCAAAGGGACAATGTACGCTAATCAATATTAAAATAAATATAAATGCCCCCAAGTTACCCAAAAAGCCAATTTTCATCTCCCAAATAATATATATTATCCAGTATATACAGTAATTACAGCAAGCTGCATTGTATTCAGAGCATATGCAATATAAATAAAAAGTATTTACTGGTCAGATAAGTACTATTTAATACAGCAAATATAATACTGTTAAATTATGTTGATGCAGCATAAGTATAGTCTTGCTAAAGGTAAAATGAAATCAAAATGATTTATTTATATGACAGGCATATACTCGCTGTGCTTCAAAATAAAAAAAACAGGCAAAGGTTATCGATGAAAAAACAAGAAAACTACATATAAAAAGAAGAATAAGAAGATATTACACTTGTGGAATTTCGCAAGAACTTATTAGACAAGGCAATATAAGATAAGAACATATGCGATTTAAAGGTCCTACATATATAAAACACATACAATATGATAGCAGACGATATTACATATATAAAAAACATAAGAAGTTATGATTAAAAGAGGGGCATAATGACAATAACGCACACAACATACAAAAATAAAAGTTTTCCTTGTTTGTCACACACTTGAAATATAACAAGCCTGCAAACATGATATGTGTTTAGTCTGATTTTAAAAGAAGACACAGTTAAAACAATGTCAAAAATGTACAAAGGCGCAAAGCCATTTGTAGCTTTAAAAGCAGCAAGAAATGTTATAAAATCCAGTTAAAATAGGAATGATGTGTTCAAACTTTTTGGTTTTAATCTGACTTGTCTGCAGCACTCTGTATAAACTGGAGTTTGTTTCACAGCTGCCTTGTCAGTCCAACAAAAAGTCCTTTACAGTAGTCTAGTCCACTGCAAATATACACATTAGCTGTCTGTTTCGAGTCTGTATAGACAGATATATACTTTAATATCCCCATGAGGAAATTCGACTTGGACTCTACGAAGCTGTGCAACAAGTGAGAGCCTGGAGCATCAGCAGTGCAGCACCACCAGAAGTTCTGTACTCCCTGATCCCACGCAGAAAAACCTCATTGAGTTAAGTCACCTTTTCTTTCAGAGCATCACATCAAGGTCTGGAAGCTCTAACTTCAGTTATATTTCTAAGAGCCTTCCTGAAAATACATTTAAATGAATAACACGATGAGGACTCTCTAAGTGATTGTGGTATTAAATTCCATTGATGTGATGCTCTGAAAGAAAAGGCAGCCTGACTAAATTAGATTTTTCTGTGTGGGATTGTGCAGTGCCCCCTAGCTGCACCACCAGTAGCTCTGTTTGCAATAGATTTGGAATTCATGAAATCAGCCACAGGAAGAGGAGCTGAACCACGCACAATCTTATAAACTGATTCGAGTAGTTTTCTGGCTATGGAGTGGGCATGAGACCAACTTTTCAGACAGTAGGCGATGTGTAAGAGAATGATTGAATGGAAGTATGCTTTTCCTGCCTTACTTGATGAGAAGTCCTCGTGAAGCTAAGGTCTCTGGAACAGAATTTTACCTTATCATAGAACATTGTTTTATGGGTTTTAAAACCAAGATTGTAATATAAATGTATTTGTAAATATTTGTAATTCTAAAACTGCTTGGAATGTCCATTGAAAACATTGAATGGCAAATGACATTGGAAAGCCAGATTTGAACCTGGATCTTAACATCTTTTAGCTTGTTTGCAGCCTCCTTTGCAATTTTACCATCAGTTAAAATAATATATCATCAGCATACATTAAAATATCACATTGTTCACAAACAGAAGGCAAAACTAAACGAAAAAAGGTTATGATGAATTATGTTGAATGATTTCCATAAATCAAGATGGCCCCACGTAGTTTAACTTCTTCTAGAAAGTAGTATCTCTGCTACAATTATTTTGTTCCTCAAGTATTCTGAGAAAGTTCTAGAGATGTTCTTAGCAGGGATGTTTTTAGATCAGAGAACGTTCATCTTAAAGGCAGCATAAAATTCTTAAAAGACGTTCTAAAAATGCTCTTCCCAAAAACTTTCCAAACGTTGCATTGTATTGAACATCCTTCCTTTGTCATATTGTAACATTGTGGGAATGTTTAATGGAAGAATGTCAGGGAGCATCCCCAAAACATGCTCAGAATATTGCATTTAAAAAGTTCTATCTTTGCTAATATGTCACATTATGAAAACATGCATCATCTGAGGCCTCAATAACATTTTGAAAACATTTTTTAAATTTTGGTTTGGGAATGTTGCTCATTTAACATGACCTGACAGCATCCTCCATATATCTTCTTAATGTCTCACTTAAAATGTTCGGTTTTAGTTTACTGTTTGTCTCACAGGAACATTGTTTGAGATGAGAAACATCATTCTTTGAAAATTACTTTCTTTTAACATTTAGGTTTTATAGGTACTGTTAGCCAGTGTTGTGGGAACATTCCCTGCTTGCTAGGATGGAGCCGTTTCTGTTGAGTGATCAGCCCTGAATCCAAATTGCATTGGGTGTATCGAAAAAGAGTTATTGTTGAGATGATGATGATGATATTGATGATTTGTTAGACAGCCAGTTTATCAAGTATCTGTGGTAACCTTTACTCAAGGGCCTGCAGTTAAAGGTCAGAAGAGGGTCACTGGCCTTGAATATAGGGGTCACAGCAGCAAGCTTCCATGAGTGAGCCAATGAACCATTCATGATGTGCATTAGTGGGGAAACTATTAAAGAATTTATCTCTTCCATGCTATGTTTTAGCATTGTGTACAAGTGATTCCCAACTTGGGGCACGTGTACTCCAGAGGCTGCTACTGCATTTTCTAAAGGAAACATGGAAAAATGAGCTTTTGGAAAAAGTGTGAAACTAAAAAATTGATTAAGAAAACGTAACTGCTCCTTACTGAGGCATGAAGATGTCAAAAAAGTAAAAATAACTAAAAATTTGAACCCGTTTTCTTAGAGTAATGAGTAAATGAATGAAATAGGAAGCTAAAAGTAAGAAACCGTTGAAAATAATGGATAAATGATTGAAATATATACCTAAATGTTAGATAAATAATAGATTGTAATGCTAAAAGTAATGTGGAATGCTTTTAGTGGAGATGTAATAGATGAAAAACCAAAAAAATGCAATTTATTAGTTCAACTGTATGAAAATTAATTATAACAATATTTAAAATGGTAAATCAAATAACGCGTTAAGAACATTAAGGGCAGTGTCGATGAAAGGATACAGGAGCTGATGTGATATGCCTACGTTAGGACATCTGACAAAAAAGATTGGGAATCACTGTCTTATACCGCCCTCCATTCTTCTAACCACCGAACACATTTCAGGCACAGACATTTTTCTCGCTTTAAGCCCTGTAGACATCCTTAACACTTAAAAACATATGTATATATGTGTTATATGTGCAAATTTGTTATCTGTAAACTGGAGATAAAATTGTTTGGGCTCATGACAGTTCAGACTCCCTCAGCAGAGCTCACATGCAGTATGCTGTCCTACATCTAATCTCCCTGAAGTCTGTCTTGTTTTTCTGTCTCACTGTACCTTTGTTGCGTCTCATTAGAGAAAAAAAATGATAATGAAAGAGAAGTTAATACCATGATTGTTTGTCGAAGCCATCCCAACAAATTAGCTTTCAAAGAGAAGAAAAATCTAGCAGGATCATAAAAATTTCATGGTGATAATGTGATAGCTTACAACTGCATATCGTTCCTTCTATAAGTAGTAAACTATGGACTATTTACCCATATTTTTCAAAGGTTTAGTTTTGACCTCGCCTCACATTTATCCTCCCAACTCTTCAAAGTAGGATCCAGGGAATGTCCTGAGCTACTGAGGCTACAAAGCGTCCTTAAAAACTTAAATCATAGGCACAATGAGATGCGTTTGTAGTAATCTGTGATCTTGGCACTGGAAAAGAAATGATTGTTAAAAGGTCCAGGGCACACTGATGCAATGTCGAATTTTAAAAGCCTTTCTTATATGACATGGCTACAAGATAAAGAAAAAAACTATCAGTGCATTACAGCTCCCCTGTGCCTCGGATGTGTTTTTGAGGTTGCCTTCGCTCCGGTACCAAGATCAGAGAGCTACGAGCTACAAAGACAGACCTCCCTGTTTGTTTGCCTCTGCATAGCAGTAAATTTGTATTTTACCACTATACTATACCCCAGCAATGCTCATCTTCTCAATACACTCTGTCACAGAGTCTATTCCAAGATTAAATTGATAGTAATGCAGCCATATTAGCCAAAAGCAACAGAAGACGTGTATTAATTACTGGAACAGATTCTAAATATAACTTGGCCTGACATATTGCAAGGTAGGGCTGATTATGTAGACTTTAAGGTAGGAATCTATAGAACTGTTTTTAGTATGTGTTAATTAACGGCATTTGATTGGAGATGTGAAGTGACGTGTTTCCTGTGATAAAGGAAACATCCATCCTTGGACACTCTAGTCTGCTCTTGATAGTACATTATTTTTTGTGGATATCTGGCTAAAAAAGGATGATTTATTGTCACCAAAGATACTGAAGATCAAAATGCAAAAGCTCCTCTCTCGGTAACCTAATTTGTGCCAGCTTGAAGCATCGAAACATCCATCTTGCTTTTTCACAGTATTATGCAGCAACAATATGCAACCATTACCTTCAACATTAAAATCACTGATCGGCAGAGTGAATATCATTAGTCATCCTGTTATGGAAAAAAGGTCCTGACATTCATGTGGGTGTTACTTTGAGACATACCACGCACTCTTTTAACTACTTAAAGGGCAAGACTTAGCAGTTTGAACTACACCACTGAATGCTACCATCTTATTTAGCACTTGTTGCAGACCGAGCGCACCCCTTATGGCAACAGCACTCCTCTTGCCGGACAGTGTGCCCCTTTCACACCCTAAAAACTTTCTCAAGGACCAAGACAAAAAGCTCAAGGTGTTGACTTGGCCTCCAGAATTTTTAGATCCCAATCGAAATTAATGGGATTCATTGAAAAAAGCCACATCCACACGATAACCCACTGGACCCAAAGGATTCATTGCCAGCGTCCTGGTTCCAGACACCACGAACACCTTTAGAAGTCCATTTCCTGATGGATCAGAGAAGATTTACTGAGACGAGGGGCACCTAGAGAATATTAAAAGCGTGGGTTTAATGTTGTGGCTGATGGATGTATGTTGGCATTTGAGATAGGTGCGGTGCTATTGCTCTTCAAACCAAATCTCTGAAATATGAGGTCTATGAGGAGCATTAAACCTCAGTTAGTCAGCTACTTTGGTGGGCTTAGTAAGAAAGTTTTTGCAGTCCACATGCCTGTGGCCACGTCAGGCAATAACGACAACATGGTCACATTGTATTTCAAACTTTACAAGCTGGCAAATGCTACCTGAATGCATCGTTAAATAACTGACCAGAACAGTGGATTAAAGGATACTGTGGGCTTTAAAGAAAACATCTGTTTGGCAGAGCATTTGGAAAGAACACAGCTTTGTCAGAAGCAGCACCTGCATCCCAACATAAGTGAGGTCAAGTACTTTAGAGAAGGAAACTGGATGTACCAAAAAAAAAAAGCGAGTTACAACATCTCATCCCTAAATAGCTCCTGCATAGCCCTTGACGTCACAGATAGAACATGCTCCCAAGGAATGACTAACTCCCACTGTTAGAATGTGTGGTTTATTTTCATGTTTATTCAGTCTTAGCAGAGTTGTGTGGCTTTTCATTCTTTGTCAGCCATCTAATGGGGGACTGATTTACACATGGGATGCCAGGTGAGTGTAATTACCGGTGATTAACTAGCTGTGAGGATTGAAAAACCAGCACCACTGAGTCCCAAGAACTTACAGAAGGGACTCGGGAGTGAGTGAGTGTTTGTACATGACTTGAATAGTCTTACATCGCTAAATTCCTCTCATAGACATCTGTACTCACATTCAAACATCTGTCGCCTCGGCTTGGGCAAACAGAGCTGAAAGAAAGTGAAAGGGAGCACTTTGATGTCATGTAGCTGGAATTACAATGATAAAGCCATACAGCCAAGCAGGTACCAAGGACAGTGATAAGAACAGCAAGGGCAAAACTTCCTGTCACAGTACTGGAGATGCCCTTTACATTGTTATATTCTTAAAATTTAAGAGTGTTGTCTCAGAATAAGCTCCTTCCACAGAATATCCATTGATTTGCCCCTAATTAGCCGAGCTATGAGCTCATTATTCCTGTCATTTCATGCCTCAAATTATATATTGCACATCTAATACAATATACCACTAATTAACACTTTGTAGCAAAATGGTGATTGCCCAAAATACATAGAAATATGCTTTTGGAGTGTTCATTTTGATTTCGGGACTATTCATTGATGTCTAAAAAGGTTTAAAGCAGGGGGCTGTTGAATTCACAGGGCAGGGTTTTTGAAAACAGAAATAAATGGCTCAAACGGCTCGCTTTAAACAGCAGGAAAGAGTCTGAATGCTGATTCCTCGAACATTCATTTGCATTTTTTTGCATACTAGATCTAAATTAGCCGAAGGACCATTCTCCCTACTGGCATTTTGACGTGTCAGAGCAGATAAAGCAGAGGTAATAACATTAATACTAGTTTTATTTCATTAGGTGCCACAGTGAGCCGTAGCATGTAAAGAAGAATTGTACTTTTCCAGAAAGCAAAAAAGCTCTGAAAAGGGTTGTACTAGATGGTGCTGCTGTATTGTTGGATAATATGAAACATTATGAACTATAATTTTTGATTTTGAATGAGATTTTGTTGGAGTTAATTCTTTGTCTTGGGAAACTTGGCCATGAAACACAGTTGAATGTGTAGAATAAAGGCAGCAAATTGACCTTGGGTTAACATTTTTTTGCAAAAAAAAAGACACAAAAGTGTTTATTCTGAAGTTTGCTGACGATATGACATACTAAATTAACCGCTTATGGATTTGGTACATGTACTACACATATGTACAGACATTCAAGTGCCATTTGAGAGAATGAGCACAACATTTTGCTGTTTAACAACCTATTGCACCACATATTATTGTATATGTTATCCATATTGCCATAGATCTTAATAGTACAGATTTCTTTTTCTTTTTTTAAGTTTTAATATTTTGCAGCTGTGAGTGCCTCCACCTTTGGCTTCTCCATTTCCTTTGTTGCACATTGATTTCTGGGAGAATCATGGGCAGAAATGAAGCAGATTTTAAATGCATTCTGCCTTTACATTTCCTGTATTAACATGGTACAATCTCAAAAGCAGCAGTCATTTTGTGCGTGAACCCCTCCTTATTCCTATTACCTTTTGCAAAAATGAAAATACATAGCAACACTTTGGGAGTTCATGTATGGGGCTATTTTTTGTATGGATTAAACTATTGAGATTCTGTATATTAATTCATGAGCATACACAAATGCTGGTAACTGTTTGCAGTTGTTTCCATAATTTTTCCATAGTTGTTTCTGTTGGTATGCTAAGCCAAGTTAACCAGCTGCTGACTATAAAGGAGACATATAAGAGATGAATCAATCCTCTCATGTAACTCTAGTTGGCATAAGTTAGATGAGAAGACAAGCATTTCCCCCTGAATGTCAGTCTATTCCTTTGATTAAAACACAGATGCTGTTGAATCAACAATATCTTGATTTTATACTTCACATAAAAATAATCATTTTCCGATCTCCTCCTCTGGGACTGTAATATGCAGTCCAAATTTTAAGATTAACATGCAAATGTAATCAGTGACCTCTCAGTAAACTGCACTTCAAAGCGGCACAATAGAGCACTTAAATCACTTTTCCTTTTTCCATGGATATGTCAATTTTTATTTCATTGTTATTTAAGTTTTTGGTGTCAAATGTTCTTAAGCACGGATAAAACATTCCATTTAGTCTTTCCCAGCAGAAATACATGGTGAATGGGCCCAATATTTTTCTAGTTGAGAGCAGCTGGGTTTTTTTTCTTCCAGTTACAGAGGAGAGAAGCAATTTGGTCAATGGCTAAAGGTCAAGAGAAATGAGTGAGCTCTATCAAATCTGGCAAACTAGTCCAGTTGGAATCAAAATATGCAGTAATGTGTAGGTTTTACAATGAGATCCGCTCCGGCTTTTCAAATTGTTTATTCTGGTATTTCTAATTTTTAAGAGCCTCCACAGTGGAGAAGCAGACAAGATGGTAAAAAGGGGCCAGGAAATTACATGTGACAAAGGTCAAAAGTCCTATTTGAACTACAAATTGTGGTTCAGTGGTTATTATATGTAGGAATAGGCGCATGTCTTAAATGCTAAACATCCTGAAATGTCTTTGACTGCTGACAAAGAGTGAGCTTCATTTGGCAGGATGTGTTTCTGAGAGAATAAATGGCCATCTAATGGCAGTGTCAAAACTAATCATGTCAAACTGCTTTAGATGACTCTAAAATGTTTGGCTCCCAAATCGAGTCTCCCAACTGCAAATGTTTAAAATGCAGGTTGATTCTGCACGGCCCTCGGGTCAATAGAAGCAGGTGCTCATGAATAAAGAGGATGTTAAATATGCGTGAAGTTATTAATTACAAGTCTGATATTTTTTACAAGGTGCTTCTCTGTTTTGCCTTTGCCAGTTGGGCATGCCTGTCAATATGTTTCTTCTTCTTCTTCTTCTGGTGCTTTTTGTGCTCTCTTTTCCTCCCCCACCTTCTTTTTTTGAAGGTGGCTTTGGTTTTATCCTGCTGACAGCATTACAGGGTAAATGCAAAATAGTGACACCAGTTGTCCCAAGTTCTCGCAGTTTTTCTTTGGCATCTCATGCAATTATTATTTTTTTTATTCACATTTGTTTATTTACGATACTCGGCTCTGGTCAGCAAGGAGCATTTGTTTTGTGCCCGCAGCCAAAATGATAAGATGCAAATGCACAGTGACACATTCAAAACAGTTGCATAAATAAATTAAAGGATTGTTAGTTTTCCACTGACCTTTGTTGAAGGCGTACGGTAAAAGTTTCTCGTCCTTCCCCTGCAACACATTCTTTTACAAACTGCACTCACATGCAGTTTCAGTGCACTGCATGTTTCAGTGCAGGAATCATTGCAGATGTTGTTAATAATGAACTAGAAATGTCACTGGTGTGTTCAGTGCAGGAAGAAGTGCAATATTCATGCATGCGATGCAGCTCAACGTGGGGGTTCAGTTCTTTAAACGTGCATGAGTCAGGCTTTAGCTGCAGTTGTAATAACTATTAAGTAATTGCGGGTGCTATTTGCAGTTGGAGAATGCATACAATACATGCACGCAGGAAGCACAAGAAATGTTTTTATTTGTGCCCTTTTTGACTCGAAAACAATTGCGACTTTGCTCGTTCACAGGCAGCTCTGTTGTAAATCATTTAGCATCTGACAGTGTGAAGAGGAGGGAGGAGAAAATTGGCTAGACGGTGGGCTGTGAGAGCTAGAAATCTCAGCAGCTGGTGGCTGGCAGTCATCAACACGCTATCAAGTCGCAAGTGTATGATGGTGATTTGGTGGAATGGGCGAGTCGGAAATATCCCGATTATGGCTTTGGGTTGGGTGATGTCATCTTTTGTTTCTGAAGCCGCATTTTGAATCGTGGAGGTTCACTGCTCTCTTGGTTACCCATTTACCCGATGGAGTCTTTATTTAAGAGCGTTGTCTTCTCATTTCGGAACGTTATTCCTTCATTTTATGCTCAGATTATGCCCTCAAAATCTTGCCCCCTCTTTCAGATAGCTTTCACTTGCAAATCTGCTCTGTTCCTGCTCGAAACTAAATCGACACTCAGATTTACTGCTCCTACACGAATGTCCTGCGCTTTAGTTTGATTGCATCTCCTCAGACTGCTTCTGCTCGCCAAACCTCTGCTCTCAGAATTGTGCTCTTGCTTTTGGATCCGTGTGAAACAACTGTGTCCAAAGTCCCCAACCAGTAGAATGGCAGGTATGACGTTGTACAATGAAATGATCACTTCCTCCTTGCAGTCGCTTCCCTCCAGTACTTTATTACACATACCTTAATTAGTTTTCTTGTAGGATTTGGAGTTAATACATATAGCAGTGTCTGTATTTTTTACTACAGTAGCGAAAGATAAAAGTAGCTACATATCACATTTGCTTCCCATTGCATTGCCAGAGAAAATTAAATCAGTTAGTACAAGGCCTGTCAGTAAGTATATTATTTTGATGGGGCTGTCACTTTCTTCAAATGTAATTAGTAAAGAGATATTTGCAGCATGGGAATACTTCAATGACAGTATGCTTATCTAAACTTTAGTAACTCCAACAATGCTATGAAGCAACAAATTACAAAATGGATGTACAATGCTGTGCTACAAGACTACTGTTAGATGCAGTTACTATAGCAAAAAATATGGACACAGGTATAGGTATTACCTCCAAAGCTTTGAAAGATAATGAGTGAAAAACATGTAATAAACCTTGAAGGGTGGGAGTGGAAGAACCTGATTTCACAATCGCACTTGCGTTGTAAGGCTAGTTCTATACTTTCCAAGTAAGTGGGAAGGTACAAGTGCATCTCAAAATTTTATGGTGAGGGCATTGTTATACATGCTTATGTGGAGTATGTAGGGTGCATTCCAATGCCTGTTCTACCATACATATAGTGTGCTACAAAATGATTCAGTACGTCCCACTGCAAAGTATGTCAAATACAGTGTGCCCAAAATAGAACGTCAAATTTTGCAGTCTGTAAGCCACATCACATATTTCATAATGTCTTGCTTGCATATAAACTGATGACGGCTCATTTTGCACGACAGATCGTGACAGATATATGAGCAGGATGATCAAAGCTTAAGGTACAATATTATGACAAAATAGTATGTGTATTGTATGCAACAGGGCAGTTATAATATGTACTGAAATTAAATGGTACGTGTTTTATAAAAATATACAGCTATAAGTATGGTTTGGATCTACTGCTGTGCTCGTCCGCAAGAGAGTATAATCAAGGCTAACAAAGCAAAGCAAGGATGCCTGCAAGGAGGTAGTGATAGTTTTATTGGTTAGCATCATTTCTGCCATTCTGTTGGTTGGAGACTTTAGAAGGAAGTTGTTTCACAAAGATTCCACAGCACAAATGTGAGAGCAGAAGTCTGCCACAGAAGCAGTCTGAGAGTCTAAGATGCACTCAATCTGAAGCACAGGACATTCTTGGAGGCAACAGTATATCTGAGTGCAGACAAACAGTTTGGAGCAGGAGTAGGGCAGATTTGCACTTGAGTAGGAGCTATTTGAGAGAAGGGACACAGTTTTAATGCTAAAATCTTGCTTAAAATGCTGAAAGGAAGGAAAGTAACTCCATAGAACCCTGAAAGAGATACATTTAGTTTTTTTAAGGCTCCAAACTCAACTCACTGACTTTGATGCATCAGAAGAAATTACCCCACGTCACAGTGGCGTTTAAAATTCAGTCACAGTGGTTGCTGCCTAATTGCCCTTTTAAATAAAGTCAAGTTTTAAATGAGTCAAGTTTAAACTACTTTTCAAACAAACGATGGGCATGAATAAGGAACAATATCAGAGAAGACATCAAAAACGCATCAAAATGCCTCCCTCTATCTCCCAGTGAAATGCATTATATTACCCAGAACATTGCTCTAATAGTAGCAGTTAGACAGGTGAGCTCCTGGGTTCACTGTGTTCTGAGTTGGTGGTGTGTATGTGTGTGAGAGTGAGTGAAAGGCACCTGAGATGGACGTCATAATGGTGGGTGGTGGGGTCTTAAAATGACAGAGGTGAACCAATGACCAGCCCCCAGGGGCCCCTTCTGAGGGTCATGTGTCATTAGCTCAGTCTGAATTGGTGGCAGACTACGGGACAGCCGAGCAGCGCGGCCAGCCAGCGATGCTGTTTTCATGGCTGAGCGGAAAGTGCTCACGGCCATTGCCTGTCCTCACTTTGCCTCTTTCCAAGGGAATAAGCTCCATCCAGGCAGTGTCGGGCTGGCACAAGATTCCTCCCACTCTCTCAGCTGCACTGCCAGATGCATACTGAGAATACCTTATTTTGACAAGTTCACGTTGTTGTATGTCAAATAGCAAAATTGGCGGCGTTAATTTAATTCTGAGCATAAAAATAATCAGTGTTTACATTAGCCTGCTTCCATTCAAGTTCATTTAACACATTTAAGCAAATTTCGCTCTGCCAACTGTATCAGCTGTGTGAATGCTGAAAAGGCTTTCAATTATTGTCAAATACAAAATGATATGAAAAGAATTATTCACTATTTTTTGATACAGTATACTCAGATAAACTGGAAACAGCTATCCAGTGCAGTATTATAGTGTTTATAAGGGAGGCTCATTCTTAATACTTGTTCCGAGAAGAGCTTTTATGAGACTGAAAGGTTGAGACAAGGAAAATAAACAGCAAGATATGATACAACTTGAGTGTAGCAGGATCTAAACAATTTGTAAATAACTTTGTTTCCGAATCTAGACAGCAGGAGATGGGGTATACATGTGCTGTCCGTCAGTCTTAGTCGTCGCAACGCTCCCTATTTAAATATAGATCATGAGTCACACTGATAGCCATGAAAGATCTAAAGTGAAAGCTAAATTACTGCCACGGAACCTGAACACACAGAAGTGCTGATGGTGCTGAAAGTAGAACACAAAAGTAGAGAGCTGTCAAGCTGTAAAATTACACAGCGAGCTCGGTGAAAAGATGATTACAGGCAATTATGCAGGCGCAAATGCCCTCTGAGGGGAGACCTTCCGCTTTTCATGGGCTGACTGGAATGGACATACAAATAGCAATACAGCTGAGCGCATGCTGTGTTTGTTCATGACAACTGTGATGGCTCAGATGTGAACACAAACCTGCAAGTCGTTCTGCATGATAAAAGTATACATTATGTAGTGTTAAGAGCGTCCTGCACAGACAGATAATGTTTTGTGGGTGCAAACAGAATAATTATTATATGCTGTATCTATATAGTGTCAGGGTTGGAAAGGTTACTTTAAACATACACATAACAACGTATATCGATACAGTTACTGCCAGGTAAAAAATGACGGTCACTGAATCTAGGTATCAGAATATTAAAGTAATATAGGGTAGCTCGAGGAATAGGAGGCTGTTATTGCTTGAATAAATACTGTAGACAGGAGGTCATATAAGAATTATTATAATTACTAACAGTAATTTGATTTAATAATACTTTGGGTATAAAATTTTGGGTACAAAATATAATACCCCAAATAAATCTTTTATAATAATAAGCCCAAATCTACTCCCTGTGTTGATGATATTTTAGGAGTTTTTAAAAAAATTAAAATTCACCGATATTGGTGTTTTCTCCAACGACAGCAAATAATGGTACCTGGAAATGTATTGTTATTGTACCTGTACCTGAAAGGTCAAGCTCTGTTTGGGAAACATCCATACGCACAATTGTGTTGCTACTGCAAATACCCCGCTGTGAGATCATGAAACAGAAAAATCTCTGTCTTAAAACACATGACATGACAAAGAAACATTTCTGACTTGAGTAAACACATCAAATTTTCACCAAAAGTAAAATAAAAATATGCCGACACCTGTGATAGAGCTCAGGACTCAACCTGATGATGAGTGCTGTGAAACAAATGACTTAACTGAAGCTGATAAACTGTGACTCTGTGTGTGACACCTGACTGACGTGAAAAAAGTACACTGTCGTTTATCATTAGATCTTGTCTCCATATCAGGGATCATTTAAATTTTTGAGGAGTGTATGGAAATTTCCGCTGCACTGCACTGTTTTGCTTTGTAGACGCACATATTTCCTGATTTCGGCCATATACATACGTATATACACCAATCAGGCATAGCATTATGACCACCTAATATTGTGTTGGTCCCCCTCATGTGGTCAAAAATACTCTGAACCACTGGGAATGGACAAGAGGACCTCTCAGGGTGTCCTGTGGGGTCTGGCACCAGGGTGTTGGCAGTGGATCCTTTAGGTACTCTGGCTTGTGCAGTGGGGCCTCTGTCAATCAAACTTGTTCCACTGCATCCTGTTGATGCTTGATCAGAATGGGGTGTAGGAAGTTTGGAGGTCAAATCAACATGTTGGGCCATTGTCATGTTCCTCAACATGTTCCTGATTGTTTGATGTTTTTTCCATGTGGTGGGGTGCATTCTCCTGCGGGGGTGACATGTGTGACATGTGGGATTTCCATTTGCATGAGGGAGTGTGCTTGGTCTGGGACAATGTTTATTTGGGTGTCTAAATCTCATCAACATGAATGGCAAAATCCAAAGTTTTCCAGCAGAACACCACATAGTACCAATATGATCAGTGTTGTTCACTTCACTTGTCACTGGTCAGAATGTTGTAGCTGATTGGTGTATTTAAACTCACAAAGAAGCAATCCAAGCCTCCAATTTCAACTGAACACATGCCAACGATGTCTTTTGTGCTCTCTACAATATTTGTGGACCAACGCCGTTGTTGTTTGCTGGGGCAGACAGAAGCTGAAAATCTGACATCTCATGCAAAAATGTGAGAGTTGGCAACCGGATATGGTAGCATATTGTTCTTTAGCCTATTTGAAAATGTTTTTGGAAAATGCAACCATATAAATAATCCCTATTTTTATGACATATATTGATAATCTTATTTCAGCTTTTTTTTCTCTTAAGTTTGAGAGAATATGGTGTATCTTTTCACGATCTTAATTATGTAAAACTCGCCCATTGCTCACCAAACCTAGACAATATTTTGTGTATCTTAATGTGAAAGGGACTTGGAATGTTGTCTGTTGCTTGATTGGCTATTATTTATTCCAAAGCAGACAGAATGCACACTTGATTTGATATCCACATGCCCATTTGTTGGTTTTAGTCTACTACATTTATCTGACAATCATAGTTATTATCAGATTAAGGTGTCACATATACAGAATATGTACAGTTTAAGATAGGAAGCATTGTTCTACAATAAACTAAAATGATATATAGTACAAAGTTGTTTAAATGCTCGCCAGAATGATCAAAGAGTCTTCCATGAAATCAGCGAGAAACATTAAAAAACACAGTGAGCTTCTCTCAAAAGTAAACTTCAGTGTCACCCATAATCTCCTTGAGGACGACCACGTCCATGCTTCTTACTGATTTCCTTCGAAATGTTAACTTGTGCATATCTTTCAAGTGTGCGGTGTCACTCCGAGTGGGCGGTTTATAATTCTTCACAAGATTTCTGGAGTTGGATGAGAGATGTGTGTATGATTTTCTAATCAAGCTGTACCTGGCAGAACAGACGGATCTTAATCTTAAAACGTGGTGTAATTATGTGCATAGGTTTGTTTTTTTCCAGTTGTTTGATGTGAGATATATGAGCAGCAGCCAGTGTAAGTACTTGTAGGAATTAATAAGATCTCTTTTTTGGCAATACCACAAAAACGCTGCAAATATGTGTGTCCAATGGGAATATAATATTAAACACTTGAGATGGATTGTCGTACAGATAAATGATTCTTTTTGTCAGCATCCTCTCCTCCCTCTTTTAAACTTTTAACACAACTCACTTTGAGAATTCATGTCAACTTCAAAGCGGACACACAAACGGGACTTTTACCTCTAAAAAAGCTTGAACATCCACTGTTTCTTTCTCCACTTCCAACTGCACCTTTCATGTTTTCAAATGGTTTGTGTGTTGCAGCTCTCCCTACACGCCAGTCTTCCTTCGCAGACAAGGAAGTCATTACAGGGGCTCTCACCCCATCACAGATGGCCATTTAACACATCGCTGGCAACTGCAAATGAACCAGGAGTAGCAGCCGCTTGACTAGACCCGGCCGACTTTGCACAAATGTTTATCTCTCACTCACCTGCTGTGCTGAGATTGGGCGTGCATTTCAACCTTGGCTCCATTTTGACTTTTATTTATTTAAATCTATTATTTTGTCACAGGTAGAATTTTTGTGTGTGTCCAAATGGTTTCACAGCTTTTTATTCTCCTAGCCGAACAAACCCTATTTAGTTTTCAGGTGTAGTGGCGACGAGAACCTCGCCTTTGTTTATTTTCTATTATGTGTTTTCTTATTCTTCCTTGAGATGCAGGAGAAAGAGCTGATGCATGGCAGGCATTTTTCTTAAATCTCCTTCTGCTGCCCCATCGAAATTTGTAATAGCCATATTTGCTCTGTCAAGCTGCCTTAGCCTTTCTGTGCATTTGGAGTTCCACTGGTGATAAAACAGATAAAGCCTTCTTGACAAGTTAAAAATGAGAAAGCAATTGTGGCTGACACCCTCGAGACAGCCGTCCTCTCTCCCCCTCTCTCTCTCTTTTTGTCTTCTCCTCCCTCCCCTCCTCGCTGTGTCCTGTTTGCTCTTGTTCTCTGGAAATGCCTCGCTTGTTATTTACTATCTCTACTGAGTAAAATATTAACGAAGATACCTCTTGAGGATGTTTGCAAGTGCTGAGCGATACGACTGTAGCCAGGCTATTAAGGGAGAAAGCCTAAGCACTGAGGGATGTAAACACAGAGCCTATTCATTAGTCCCTTCCTATCATTCCACCACTTTGCATTTAATACAGTATATTCACTTTCCCTTGCTGGCGCAGGATGTTGTTGTATTGTGGCTACCTATCTGTGTATAAAACATGGACGCAAGGGAAAGGCCACTAATTATCTGTTTCTGTGCATGTGTTAAACTCGGCGTGAGTCACGGAATGGCAGAATCTAAGGATCAAGTAGCTCGCGTGTGAAAAATTCACATGAGAGAGGGGGAAAGAGGGGGTTGATAGAGCAGCGCTGGCAAGGCCGGGTGTCTAAATCACGGTTTGGAATGGACCCTCAGCGTGGCGATTGGCTGTCACAGCCACAGATGGAGGACGGCGCCCACAGGAAAAGGATAAACTGTCTGATAAGCGCACGGTGAGGTACAGGGCTTCTGCTGGCAGACAGGCTCTTGAGAGAGATGGGAGGAAGTGGAGGAGGGGAGGGGGGGAGAAAGGTAAGAAGATGGGAACAGAAAAGGAAAACGAGTCAAGAGGGAACAGGCAACAGATGAATCTCCATCTGTGTTCAGAGGCGGACAGGGATGGCAGAGAGAAAACAAGCCAAACGACCACTGAGGTGTGGCTTTGGTCTCATACCTCTTGTGGGTTTATCCCTCTGAAGAAACACTTAAGTGCATTTTGATATTTCCCCTTTCTGCCAAGAAAGGAGCAGCGCACTGCTATGTAATAATGATCTGGGATGAGTGGCATCAATCGGCTGCTTCAGAAATGGATACAGCAGCTGCAGTTGTAGCAACAGCAAAGAGTTTATTTTATCAATAAAAATGAGTCAAGTTGGGCAATCACTGACTGAAATGTTGTAAACCTAAAATTACTGTAATATTTATTAGTGAACAGCAACACATTAGACTGAGATGCTAAAACCAGAGTGACTAAATCTCTGATCTCTGACAGACGTGGTCAGATCTGTGGCAATTAAGATAGGAATCTATCTTAATCGTATTTTTTGTACAAGTTAGGGCGACCACAATATCAGACTTGCACAACACTATTATTGTGATCAAAACAATTCAAGATAATGATATTTTCACAAATTGAATCAATTTTGAGAAACAAATCCATTAAAATAACAGAATTTAGAGTACTGTTCAAATGTCAGCCAAATAGATTCCTTGTGCTGGATTACTTACAGTATTGTATATTATCACCATGACAGCAATATTTCAGTTTTTAACTATCACGGTGGCTGATAAATAGTTTAACATAGCAGTGTTTTGGAAAATACAGAAGACTGGTGTGTAGAGGTGGCTAACAGAGTATTTTGGAGATCTTTTTGTGTTTGCTGGGTAAAATGCTGCATGTCTATAATCCAAGCTACTTTAAAGCTGAGGTCGGGGGATTGTTTGCAGATAAAGCTAATGCTAATGAATGATAGACTGATGGGCATTCCAGATTACTTGGACACAAGTGGCTGAAAAGTTTTGGCCATACTTCAAAATGCAGAAAAAGAGAGATGGATGTTTTTAAGGGAGGTAAAAAAAAACATTGGTACCTTCAAAAGAATGACTAATATCTTTATGTAACCTTAACAAAGCCGTTTTCATTGCCTACATTTAAGGACCCCCTCCAGTGACAATCTATTTTTTTTTTTACCTTGCATAAAATGCTTTCCTTATCATTCTTTTTCTTCAGAATCTGCTTCGGGTTCAGACATGTATAGAACAATTACTCTTGTGTTCCAGCTTACCATTGTGTAACATAGAGTAGTGAGCTGGTGTGCTCAAGCTGCAGCAATTGGGATAGACTTGGGGATTCTACTGATCTGCACATTTTAAAGGAGGCACCATTGAGATCCGCTGAGATCGCCCTTATTGGTTGCATCACTTTGTGGTTTGGAGGCTGCTCTGCCTCCTGCCGAAAGACCCTGCAAATGCATAGTGAATACAGCCAGCAAGATCATTGGTGCATCTCTGCCCTCCCTCACAGACAATTTCAACACCCATCAAGCCATCACTGTCGCTTGCGACACCTCCCCCTCTTCACACTCCTTTTTCAGTCTCCTGTCTTCAGGAACTTGGTACAGGAGCCCCCGGGCCCGCTCCACCAGACTGCTGAAGCTTTATCCACCGGGCTGATGCTGAACTCTTCCCACTACCTTCCCCCTCTGCCCCCTGCCCCTTGACTGTAACATGCCCATTTTGCACATAAAGACGCATACATTCACTGTCTGTACTTGATATGACAATCCGTACAATCTGTAATCTGTCTTCACTTATTGATGCATTTGCACTACTGTACATCGCTGCTACCATATTTGCACTACCGTCACCTCAATAAGCTCTCACTGTTTTGCACTACTGCCACTGTACATAGGTTGATTTTTATATGTTATTTTAGTTTATTGTATTTTGATCCTTTATGTATTTATTTTATGTATGGCACTAATATGAAGGTGAGAGAGAAACGTCTTTTTGGTCTCTGTATGTCCTGGATATATAGAGAAACTGACAATGAAAGATCTTATTCTTACTTGGAAACCATTTAAAGACAGGAAGGGATCATTGTCATGGAAATGTTTAACTTTGAAACACTATGATGATTTTTTAGGATTTTAATCAGTGAGCAGGGAGGGACTTTAATCATTTGTATAGACGGGACAGAACAGTAAAAAAAAAAACTCATAGGTCTTCTTGGAAAGCACTGACACAATGATGACTGACTGAGAATTTTAGGTAGATATTTGTGTTTTCAGTAGAACCAGAAAATAATGATGTTTCTAAATTCCTGGTTTGATGTATGTAATCTGTAGTATGTAAAGTGTGCACAACCCTAATAATCAGAACATTTTTGTAAAATCATACATTTTGGATGGTGACATTTCATTACTTAGCATCTAACTGTGACATCAGTGGTGTGAGAAATTCACTTTTTTTCTGTTTATTTGATCTAAAGATAGAGACTACATGTGTGCTTCCAAGCTCCAGTAGCTCTGTGCTTCACCATGGCATATGTACATGCTACATCAGGGAGTGCAAACAAGCATCTGCAAACATGAAGCTTCCCCAAGTCTGAGGAGACTTCTGCTCTGAGACCACTGACCGTCCTTTTAATCCTATAAAACACCGCTGCTAAATAAATGCACCCCACACTTAATCGTGCAGGGTGTATCCAAAGATATGTTGTGTGGTAAAATACGTCTTCAAAGAAACGCAATAATATCCCTTCAGTAATATAAAGGGATCTGTGAATGAATCCAAATACAAATACCTCCCAGATTGACAGAGCCCTATCTGTTATTCCCACAGCCTGTTTTGGGTTAAGTGGCTTTTCTGCCTAAGACCAAGCTGTATGGAGTTGGCTCGCGAAAAATGGTGCTTATCAAGCGATGTGGGTGTTTGTTTGTAATATACTATGAATTATAGAAGGACAAATTATTGCTGCATGGGAGCTGAAGTGTTATTGCCTCCCAAAAGAAAAAAAAAAAATTAATAAAAGACAAGCTGCTACCTACACTAAAATTACAAGTCAATATTTATGTTCCTTTTTTTTTTTACAACCTTTGTAGACAGTGTTTACCAAACTTTTATTGGGGTCACTTTATATCAAAAATGTTAATAAAAAAGGCACTTTTTATGAAAAATGTAATATACCTTAAACAGGGACAGTTATATTATGGCACCTAATGCACAAAATAGCACAAGTGGACAAGGGTGCACTTGTTTTTTTATTGCTATTACTCCTCTCTCTCTCTCTCTCTCTCTCTCTTTAAAACTCCTTTTGCTACTATGAACACTAAACCAGCTGCTGTATCTTTAGATGAGCACAATGGACTTATGTTTGCATCTACATGCCATCAATGCTTGTTTCTCCAGTGAAAACCACATTAAACAAGACATATGGCACTTCACTGAATTTAACTTCAAATATAACTATATATATTTATATATATATACATATTGCAATATGGTAGGAAAAGTATCATCAAACAGAGAAGTTGGAGGGTGGAGGACATTTCTTACAAGACTAGAGCATCACAGGCAGGAGCTAATATTCTCAGCCAACATCTGAGACCTTATTCTATTAAGATGAAGGCCATCCTATTTTAGTCAGGATGGCCTAGCCCAGAAAAAAACCTCAAAGTTATTTAAAGAAGGATCCCAATATCAACACGGCAGCAAGTTAGAGCCAGAGTTAGAGACTTAACCACCTCCTTGCGCCTCTACAAGTGGGAAGGAGGCAGAGATGAGTTTTCTGAAGATGGTATCCGGGGGTGGGGGGAATACTGTAAAGTGTCAGGTCAGACTCGTATTTGCAGTTATGATTTGGAGGTATTGGGAAATTTTGACAGCTACAGTGTGTTCTGCTTGGCAAAAAGAACTACAAAATTGTTTTGAAGTGGAGAAAATTTGTTTTTCTTCCTTATATTAGTACTAATAGTTACTCCCCAAAATACATTTTGTGCGTCTTTAAGGCCCAGTGTTGCTTATAGAGGTTCTTTGTGTACTAAGTGATTGTATAAATACTGTTGATGGACAAATATACTGCTGTTTACTGACTTATATGTTGCTCATATTCATTATGATAATGTTGTGACTCCCAAGCAATTCTCTGATCAGTTGAGCCAGAAAGAATTTAGGTTTAAATGGTCAAAACCAGGCGTCACTAATTCTGAGTTAGCTCTTAGTATCCATGGGCTCAGACTACATGTTTAAAAGTGACTTCACGCTGTTGAATCTCTATTATTCTGTCTCGATGGCTGACAGACATGTTGGATTGAGTTAGTGAGATGGTCCTACTCACAAATCTTTGCCGACTACCCTTCGATTTACTACTCTTTTCAGATCGGTTCAGACATCTCTAAGCTGAACTGCCTACCCACAAACCACAGTCGCTCGAGTGCAGAGTTGTAGACTAAAGTTCTTGACACGAGTCATTGTGTTGTGTTGTTGTGTTTCAGTGGGAAATATCAACATGAATTCTGTCAGTTGGGAGAGATCTTTGAGTCATGCAGGATTTAGGCACATTTAATCTCATACTGTGTTTTTGTAGAAACTATAGATTTGCAAAGTAGGAAGAACTTAAAATCAAGTTGAGGCTGGTCTCTTTCTTGTCTGGTTGCATACTGATGCATTGTCAGGACCTCTTGGTATCACATTTGAATGCATTTGGTACCCATTAGTGTCATTTTGCAATTTACGAGGTAGTTCAATAGACCTATAAAAAACTCTTAATGTCGGAAATATATGGTATGGCCAAATGTTCTCTTCTGGAGTTATCGCTGGTGCTATTTTAAAAGCAGCAAGAAGTTTGCTTTGGGACATGTGGTTGGAAGTACTATATTTTTGCCGTTTGTGGTTGTTCTTAATTTAGAAGGACAAAATAGAAGCTGTTAAGATATGAAGTCGTTCACTTCTGTCATTCCTCAAGCCCCAACTCACAACTAGTTACCCTCCCAGCTTTACAAACAAGTCAGCATTTGACTGGTGCTATGTACCAGCTAACTAACCAATGGTCGACAGCGTGTTGTTCTTAAAGACTGTTTACACCAGGGGTCATACAGTAATAACACAGTTAACCATCTTTGCAATATTTTGAGCTAAAAACTGAAAAACATTTTGAGACTTTGAATAATTTCCTGTGAAGGAACAAACAAATGATATAAAAAGGCATCTTTCAAACCCAACCATGATGTTTTCCTCAACTAGCCCAAACACTTTTGGTCCCTAAACTTCCCTATAGAGTGAGTGAAAGCGCAACTTCCACCACAAAATAAAACAAAAAAAACAGGTCCAACAGAGGATACAAACCTTAACCCTCCTGGGTTAGTATCCCATATATATTTGGAGCTCTTTTACACTGGTAAAACATCCTATAGGTCTATCAGTATCAAATATTGATGTGCATATCTCTGAGACGCCAGTGGTCTTGACAAAATGACAGTATTTGCTACCATGGGAATGAGAATGGGTTGGTATTTCCTGCAAAGGCAATATCGGGTGACAGACAGTTGGAGCAAAAGTTAGATCGGCAGGAAACTGACGATAGTCTTCAGTGTTCAAGGTGACCAAATACACAAGAAAACATCTGATTATTTGGTTAAAAAGGCAAAGACATAAGCTTGTGTACATGAAAACATAAGGACAGAAGATTACTACAAATTCCAAGAACAATGTTGTGCAGTCATAGAACTTAAAATGCAGTGCGGTGCTAAACCTGATGCAACATTCAACAGTTTGTGTCAGCTCACTTCATGATTTTGGGTCAATTTTGGAGAAAACTGGAGTGGGAACTAGTTTTATCTCATTTGCTAAGTGGGTTTAATTAAGGGGGGCTCTGACTGGCTTTCTTTCCCCAGCAGTGGCAATTAAGGCTCATGGGAAGTGCAGCATTTAGAGCCATTTGCCAAACTTATCTTTAGTAGTTGT
This sequence comes from Dascyllus trimaculatus, assembly GCA_024666655.1. NCBI lineage: Eukaryota > Metazoa > Chordata > Actinopteri > Pomacentridae > Dascyllus > Dascyllus trimaculatus. The sequence goes on along the minus strand of CM045468.1, from coordinate 11,379,580 downwards.
TCAAGAAGCCTCTGCATTTTCTATTTTTAGGAAAACTGAGCATATCATGAAAAGAAAGCCTAAAAGAGGACTTCACAGTTGTAAAAAAAAACTAACTTTTAGGATCACAGATGACAGTGTGAGTACCTTTTCTGTAATCATGTGTCACAAGTTACGTCTAAGATATGCATTGATTGACAACTTTCAGAAGGCACTGGAGGAAAACGAGTCAAAGAAAAATAGCCAGCCGTCATTCCAAAAATCCCAATCCATACCTGATTCTATGTGTATCAACATAAAAAGACAAGAATGCTGGCAGTTTCTTTGGGTTGCAATCTTTTTTTCTTTTTTTTTAACAAAATACCAGCAAGGCATCCATCCCTAGCTTTATTGTCAAGGGATGAAGGGTTTTCGTCTCCTTTTTTTACACCAGCTGTACATATTGATAGCAGACAGTTAGACGCTGCTCACAGTGCCACAGTCTGGACACTTATTCTGGCATCCCTTGGCTATATTGTACGTCAGAAGATAGGATGAGCAATATTCTCAGAGCAAGAAATGAATCCACAGAGATTTCTTTGTGGCTTGTCCAGATAATCCTTTTGGTCAAAGAAAAAGAAACCCTGTGCTTTTTCGCTCGAGGCGTTGGGGGGGATTCTCGGAGGAGGCAGTTTTCCTTTCAATTGTGGTCTATACTTGTGGCGTCTGTTTACCAATGCTGCGATCCAGTTTAGAGATATGGGGCTGAATGGCTGAGGAGCTCAAATTGAGAAGGCACTTGAGGTACATCAACAGAAATCAAGGATAAACTTTCTTTTTAATTAGTTTTAAATGATAAAAGGGAAAAGAGAGGACAGGAAAGGAAAACAGGCCTTATGTCAAGCATTCCTTCTGCAATTTACTGTCCAGGGAGGAGTAAATATCTATTTTTCATTATTTAAGCTCCCTCAGGCTGTCAGCATCCAAACCACTAAGATTTAAAAAATATATATCGTCTGATGTGATTTGAAGTCTGAGTAAAACTGAAACCATTTCCTGATCAGATATGTTTTTGCAGCCAGATCAGTGTGTGTCTGTGGATGCGTGTGTTGATGCTTATGGGCTTGCATGCAGCCATGTTTGTGTGTGTGTGTGTGTGTGTGAGACAAGGCACCGAGTTGCTCCCATTCCTCGAAGCCCCCCAGGCGCCGGGGAGCATCTGCAGCCCTCTCTTTTCCATATGCCCCGTGCCTCACAGTCTCACTCAATCATTAATTCAGGGTGATTATGAATTAACAAGCCACCATCACTCTTTTTTTTTCCTGTCAGATCAGCCGCATTTTCCCATCCCTTTTTTATGATTTCGACATTCAAAGAAACCATCTAATTATGTAGGCAAAGCTGCCTCAGGTGGATAGTTTGGCAGGATGCTGCTGCGGGATACGGTTGCTATAGTGATCCAGTGTTTTTTTCAATGAGAGAAACATATTATTTAGATTAGCCCTTTGGAAATTCTTTAACTGGCTGTAGGAGTCAAGGAGCTGGACCGGTAGTCTTTTCAATTTGGGCTGATTAGGCACCAAATGGAATAAAAAGTGCATTTATTGATGGCATTTTTTCATATGGCACAACCCCCCTGAGGGAGATTTTTCCTGTATAGCAGCCACACATATTATCCCCATTCCAGCTCATTTCCCCAAAGTTTGGAAGACCCTGATGGAAATTCTCCCCAGGTGGCAAAGAGATGCTGGTGGTTGGGAGCGTTGACTCTGTTGCTCAGACACATGCGACAATGGGACAGATGCTTGCCAACACGGGGGCCTGAGCACAGCATCCTCCAGTTGAAGGGCGGTCTCCTTAATCACCACGACACCCTGCTGCTCTGTTGTCTTGGCAAAACAACGCAGAAACAAACAGGCAGAGCAAACTTGATTAGATGTGTTCTGTTGGGAGTGAGATTTACAAGCTTCGTGGTGGGATTTTTCTGGGTGACACAAGATCACAGGAAATTGCATGACGATAAAGTTCTGTGTGTTTCAGTTGCATCTTGTGTCTAATGATGGCGTTCTCACTGAAACCTTTCGAGACTATATCTGCAGGAATCTTGTGCATTACTGGACAGAGGCAGTTGGTAAAAGTTGGACTGAATAGTGATGGGAAAAATAGCTTTTTGTCAGCTTTTGGAGGATATCATGATGACATCTGGCTATACTGTATACAGGAGGAAGGATACTTGTGCAAAGCATGGATTTCAGCAGAACTGGCTGTACAAACTTGAGGTTGGAACCTCATGAAGCTCAACAACAGGTGCTTGTTTTGCAATTAATTGTGAAATGGCAGCAGCAGCATACAGTAAATTTCCTACCAACATAAATCACAACTGTTTTTGGGCTGCACAAACAGATTTTCTACATCAACCACCAATCTAATGAACAAGGCACACACATCTTGTTTTGTCAGGTATGTTCAGACAATTCTTTGTTTTCCTTTTGGGTTGAACTTGGGAACTTGAGGATTGCTGTTACATCTGTTCTGTGTGCCATGTTACTGCATTGTCATAGCAACCTACAATGCATGGCTTATCACCGTAAACTTTGTTAAATAGCAGTTGTGCTGCTTTTTAGTTCTTTTATTTTAATGCTTAACACTAGAGGTGTCCAGATATGACATTATGTGTGTCTGTACATGTTCAGCCAACAAAATGATCTCTCTGTACATGTGCTTGGCTAGAAGACCAGATGCTTGAAATGCATATGGTTACAGACAATGACAGATGTTCCGCTGATTGTGTTAGTTGTATGACTTCAACCTCACAAAAATGATGTTCCTCCACAGCTAAACTGCAGCCTGAGTTATGTTTTGAAAGCAACTTATTTTCTTCCCCAAAGGTGAGACTGTGATTTACGGGGAAATGCTTGCAATTTGAAAGTACCACAAAGTTTGCATTTGAAGGGGAGGTAGAGGAATGAGTGATGTCCCATATGAGATTATTTTTCTTTTTTTAGGTTCTTTTTCACTTGCTGTTTGGTTAGGTTCAGGCAGAAAAACTACAGCTTCAGAAAATGTCAGATTTGGTAAATAATAGGCGCTTTTCCAACATGTTTAGCGCATCTCATCCATTTTTTGGGTTGCTATGGTGACGAGTCCCACTGCATCTAATATATGATTAGTTGGTTAAAAAGGGAAACACCTCAAGACTTACTTGAGAACACAGTTGAGTTGTACAGGAACATCAGTTTTAAGAATGAAGGCTATTGGGAGCCTCCTCCGTCTCAATAGTGATAGCCAGAAGCCATCAGTTCTCAGCCCACTGTTTGCTATAGTGATAACTTTTTAATGTTGTGTTGTCAATGAAAAAAAGGGAAATCGATGTCCTATGTTGCAAACAAAATTGACATTTTTTTCTTGTTGCCATCCACAATGATATTAAGCAATCTTGAGCTGGACTCATTTTTATCCTTAGGACAACTCAGGTTTTTAATTTTATCATATTTAACTTCAGCTGTTTTTGTTTTAGTTGATTCATTTGTTTTTGTTTAAAAACTTTCACGCTGAAATTATTGTTTGCGTTATTTTAATAACTTTGTCCTTTAATATTAATATCATACATGTGTGTCTACTTCTTAGATTTTCCTATTTAAATTAATTTCAAATTAAATAAAGGTTGATTGACCGTTATTTAAATATTCTAACTTTTAGTTGTCTGAACAAGAAAAAGCAACTTCAGGTAGAAGAAATACCTGTTTTAATTTCTTTATTTGTGCTTTTTAGAATTCAGATTTGGGTCCATCTTTACTTTGTCGTTTATGTCATGTCATGTCATGTCATATGAGTTATGTTTTTCAGACTTAGAGATATGACTGAATCACAATTATGTGTACGTAAATGCCCTAGAAGCACACACAAAGGGGTTGAGATACTGTGGTTGATTGGAGTTGAAACTGGGCAGAGTTTCTGGGAATTATGTGGGGTTAAGACAGCCCATCAATGGAGAAAAAAGGCAGGTACAACAAAACTAACAGAAGAGTGATGCACAGTCATGGCACCCTGAGAGCAGCTCTTACTGGCTAAAATTAGAGATTTTCTTAGGTGTAATTATCCTAAATTTGAGTAAATACATGCCATTCCCTCACCTGTCCACCGTGTGTCCTCATTTACTTTGCTTCTTCACATCACATGACAGCCTCCTGCCTGCACAGCTGCTCCGCATTGGCTTGTTAGCTTCAGCAGCAGATCTGGTGAACTTTTACTGCATTTTTCCACCATCAAGCCATCTTTTTTTTACTTTCATGGGATGTTTACCTGCGTATCTCTGATGTGTTGCCTGCCTTCCTGTTTGTCTGACAACTGCTTCCCTGATCTTACCTTCATGTTACCAACTGCAACTCACCTAATGATCAAGTAAAGTGTCTTTTAACTTTTTATGCACTGTCTCTCAGGATAACTGTTAGCAGCAGTGTTTGTCATCTGAGTATTTTCAGTATTTATGACACAGTCCAAACAAAAGAATGACACAGACTGGTTGAGCTTGCTAAAAACAAGAATTTTAACAATTTTTGGAGAGTTTGCTGATGTTTGAAATTGGTTTCAAATTAAGGTTGAGTTTTGCAGAACTGTCAAACTTAATAATAAGAATTTAAGACAGATTTGATACGCAGATGTGTTGGAATGAGTTCATTCTTTTCCCTCAACGCTTGCAGAGATCTACTCACACTGCATCCCAGCTGTTCACATCTGCTCTCCCCTCTACCTGAGCCTGGCATCCAGCTCGTTTCCCAAAACAGTTTCTCATTGAAAACTCCGGTAAACTCTGTTTTAGTGTGACAGGCATTTAGAAATAGCAGTCGGGTGCTTTTGTGCAACAACATTACCCTGTCCATCACATTACAAGCTGCACACACGCAGACTTGGAGGAAAGAGAGAGAGGGAAAAAAAAATTAAAATCTGCCACCAACATCTGCTGCTGGTCTGGTGGGACAGAAGCAGCCCGCCCTGTGCAGACCTCTATTACCGGGTTTTGATGTTGCCATAAGGCTCTCCGAGACAAGTCAGAAATGTGTATGTTGATGGTTATTCTTTTGACTTGTTCCACAGAACTCAAGGACATCGCAGCTGTCCAGTGTTCTCCAAATGTGGCTGGACTCCTGGATGGTAAGAAACTTTAATTAAGCTCTTCAAATCCGAGAAAAAATTGTCACAAGATATAAATTATACTGTTCTTGTCCATCTCAAGAAATCGAAATGATGATGTTGCAAGCAAAGAAGCAGAACTCTTCTCCTCTGCTGTATCAGCATCTTGACCTGAGGAAGCTTCATGCATTTGGTGAGTCCCAAACTTACTTATTACCCCCTAGGGCTATGTTATAGTTAGACTGGGCATGTAGCGAAAACCTAATGAAATAGATACTGTACGTAAGGAGATGGAGTAGGCGTGATCCAGCTCCCAGAGGGCTTCAAATAAGGACCCAACAGTAAGGCTTGTTCAGTCCTCTGGATCTCCGTAGTGACTCACGAGTGTATTTTCAGGTGACATTTTTTAAACAATGGGCCAATTTTAAAGGATGAGCTACAGCAGCCTGACTCACTGGACAGCAGTCCAGTGTTCTGTAATGAGCTGACTTGACTTGCTGAGCTAGCACTCGAATGACAAACCGCTGCGTTCTGGCAGGGTCGGCTTTCGAATACATTGTCGTCGTCTTCCAATTTTTCGTACTCGCTAGGTTAAAAATCTCCCCTCACGTCCTTAGTCTCAAACATTTGCTCCCTGAGGCCCATTCGTCATCTTCTGTCCACTGAGCTCATCTTTGGCATTAGAGGTCTGTACAATGTTGCACTTTATAAATGCAAAAGTACTGATAAAGTTGACGTTGACACTACAGTTTCTCAGTGCTACTTACTCAAAAAAACTAACTTTAACTTAAATAAGGCAGTGGCAATGACATGTGGGCTACATGTCTCGTCTCCATCAGTGGACAAAATGTAAATATAAGGCACACAGTTGTCACACAATAGGAAAGCACTGAGTAAAATGAATAAGCACAGTACCAGAGGGAGAGGCAGCAACACCAAGGCCGCGCAAGGTTAAAGAAAATCTTTGACATAATCCATTTTAAGATGTGCCCACATATTTCAGTCTTCCTTCCTTTCACGCAACCCAAGTCCTGCATGAAAATAAACTAGTGTGCAGCCCGGCCTTAGGTCACTGTTTGAATCACTAACCATTCCTCTGGAATTTGAAAGTTTTAAATGTGATCTTACTTAGGAGCCAATGTACGAGTTCTATGCTTTGTGAACATTAAACACGAGCTCTGAAATGCCCCTTGAAGTACTTATTCTCTTGACTTGTAATTCCAATTTTCTGTTAAGTTTGAAGAGTTAGTGGCCTTGTGTTATATTTACACAAAACCAAAAACACAATGAACACTAATGAATGTCCAAGTCGAAGATAAAATTAATGTTAATATGCTAAATTTGTGCAGCTTTAGGCGACAGTTCAAGGATGGGACCTTCTTAAGAGTGCCAGGATAAAACTGAGAAATTGTGAGTTGGTTCACAAAATAAAACATTTATCTTCAATGAATTGTATGCTTGTTCAGGTGGGTGTTCTTTATCAAGTCAAAAAAATATCGAAGAAAGTCAAATCATGCTTTAGCTTGGTAATTCACCATTCAAATGCAATGACAGATGAGGGGTTACTGCCAGGCATTGTCACATTGTAATTGGTCACATGCTCGAAAGAGTAGGAACTGCTGGTGTTGGGCTTGACATGATGACCTCATTAGCTGCTACGGTTTCCTTTCAGAGGCTGCAGACCAATATTATATTTGACCCTGTGGACTTCCACTGAAACCTGAGATAAAAGTGTACATGTTGCTTCCAAAGTCTTGTAAATAACAGGCTGTGTATGAAGGAATAATGCAGTGTCTGTGATGTCACCCCATTAGTATGCGTCGCAAGGCCTTGAATTTGTAATATAGCCTTTGTCATGTTGCTCTTTTGAAGGTGGGCACCTGACTGAATTCAAAGACACAATGAATGGTTATACAGATATCACAAGGTAAAACTGTAAAACATACTCTGCGTTATCATCTATTTTTAACAAACTAGGACCATCATTTACATAATGAACACTATGCTGTATTCAAAAAGTCTTGAAACTAGCAATTGAGAACATAAACTTATTAGGGAAATGTTTGTTCCCTGATGTGGTAAATCAAGAGGTTTCTAAACTTTTTTGCAACCAGACAGGGCACCCCCTGCTAGCCATTAGAAAGAATGCATTTTTAATGCACTTGGTTTCACTTTTCAGACTTGGATGCTGCATCCATCTTTTATATACAGTCTTCTCTGATGTTACAGCAACAGAATTTACAAACTTATGGCATGTAACATTATCATTTGATTGAGTCTGCTGTCAGCTCCAGGTTGGCTTGTGTGGGATTGTAACATGTTTTTGCATTGTGGTACCGTCCATCATTCAAAGCTAGACAGCTTTTTAATGGAGCTAAATCCACATTTTTTTTAACATCCAAGTGTATTTGCTTGTTGTTTGTGCTCTCGGTTTGGCTTTGTGACTTCATCTGCCAAAACTCATATTCTGGATGCCCAGAAAACACACAGGCTTTATAGTCTGTCTTGTTCAGACTGCTTTCCAAAGGATGTTCAAAATGGCAGATTTTGTTGCACTCTGACTGCTAATGTGCTGAATGAATGTGTTTTAATCACATTCTGGCTTCAACCTTTTGCCCCCGTCTGTGCATATATTAGATAAGACTGCTCCCTTTTTAAATTTGAGCAATATAAAGCTCCAAGCGCTGGAATTTTGAACATCATCCATAGCTATGGTTGTTTGCGCCTGTGAAACGTGAACATATAATCTACTCATTTTTAGTGGCGAGACTGTAGTGTCCCGTGACCAGAACTAACACTTGGAATGCACACATATCAGAGTGGCGGTTGTGTATTTCTGTATCCATCTAGCTATGCAATGCAGGTGATTTATGCAGTTTTCAAAGGATATGAATTTCAAGCATCAGTTTTTGGTGAAATTTTAACCATTGCTGTTACAACCATCCGAGTACATGCTGTCCCTGAGATGAAAAAAGCATTGCTGAGTGAGAGCTGCTAACCTCGGATGTGATGGATTGTCGTTCATTTCAGAGAGCTTATGATAATGGCCACCCCTGCCCGAGGTTTGTGAATGGGGTCATGTATCTGGTAGGCCATTTTTTTTTCTTCCTTTCCTCCCCCCATCCTCATTCTCCCCAGTTCCTTCCGACAATTCCTCACTGGGAGTTAAATTCACTCTTTCTTGCAGCACGTCTGCAGATAGTTTGATTCAGACAAGGGAAAACCATTAGAGGCTGTGTAATGCAGTTTTTGGCAAGAGAGAAACCTGGGCATTCATTATGCCGGTCGCTCTTTATTTAAGAGCAACTTCATCAGCAGGGCCTTGTCATTTAAGGACAAAAAAGCTGTTTTTTCTTGAATTTTATTTGTTTTAAGAGACTACTTGCCAGCAGGAGATAAACTGAGCAACATCTCGAGTCTACCTTCCCCGTCACCGCGGTATTAGTCATGATAAATTACCGAACAGTCCACAGATTGCCATTTTCCTTTTCTTTGGCTTGTGTCCCCTTTTGTAAAATGAATTGCACAGCCTGTTCAACCCTGAATTATGCATTTAATTTTTCGCTCAATAGAATTACAGTCATAAAACACAGTGCTGAAGTGAAGATTTTTAACATGCCAAATGTAGCCGAGCTGCAAGAAAATTGATTGCGAAATCCAAATAGAGGAAAGCAAAAATTCATCTGTGTTATCACCACTTATCTGTGAATATGTGAGTGGCTGTATAATTTCAAATTTAAGGCCATGACATCTATTTATGTTTTTCTTTATGAGAATGAAGAGTGCCTTTTAGTTTGCGGTCTAAAGTATTTGACAGCACGAATACACAGTATTCTTGTGCTGACATGAAAATAAACTCTTTGTACCAAATGAGCATCTGTATTCCTCTCCCCACACTCTACTCACTCTGAGTGCCTTCTTCTGAAATTGCTGCTTGCTCATAGCAGCCTCTCTTATGACGTGATCTGGTAATCCATCTTCAAAGCTTCCCCCCTCCCTCCTCTCTTGCTCTCCTGGGTTAACGTAGGCGGATGTGCTGTAGCCCGAATATCATATGCATGAAAAATTTGCCATCCCTGCACTTTTTTGCTTCGTATGTTGCAGCACAGCGGTTGATGGATAGAATGTGTCACTTGGTGCAGTGCTCAGGGCAAGAGGCATGCTTTTGGAGGTGGGGGTTTGTCCCTGAGAGTCAGGGGACTGGAGACCGGAAAGTAAAGGCCAAAGACCTGGCAGTTTTGTTCGCGTTAACTACCATGACCTGACAGGAACACACAATTCACGAGAGACAGACGCGTCTCTAGATTATCTCGGCTGAGGTCCCAGACAAAAACATACATTATTTAAACACAGCTGCTACAACTGAGTGAAAAATACTGCTGGGCTTTTAGAGCACCAAAGACAAGGTCTCTACTTTGTGCGGTGGATTTTATTATAAAAAACATAGTTACGTGATGAAGTTGAGCTTCAGTAGTTCAATCGTATCATTTAAAATCTTTGTTCTTGAGATCAGAGAGATTCATAGTTGCTGTGATGCATTTTAAAACTTAACAAAACTAACTTTTTATCAGTGGTTTATTTGACTTATGAGACATTTGAATTGTGTAGGCAACTGTCAATATATGACATGAACTAGATGCAATACAAAGAGCTGCTTAAAAGTTTGTGAACTTTTTAGAGGTTTCTGTCTTTCTGCATAAATATGATCTAAAATACATCAGATTTTCTCAAAAGAAAAATCAATGAGAACTCAATTAAATAAAAATGAGACAGAAATATTTCTCTTCATATTTATTTTTGAAGAAAAATTATCCAATATTATATCTGGAGGCAGCGGAAGTATGTGAACCTTGGCTGTGGTGACCTGCTTGTGCAGCAATACCAGAAATTAAATGTTTCCAGTAGCTATCTGTCAATCCTGTACATTAGCTTGGAGGAATTTGAGCTGATGACTGCGTACAGAACAGCTGCAGGTTGAGATATTGGAAGGTTTTCTCACATGCACTGCTTGTTTCAGGTCTTTCCACAAAATTATATGAGATGGAAATTAGAAATTCATCTTACAGACAGATGTCCTGACATTTTCCTTTAGAATTTGTAGGTTAAAGTCATTGTGCCAACAATGATACCAAGATGCCCTGGCCCAGATGCAGAAAAACCATGCTGCTGCCACCACCGTGTTTCACATTTGAAATTACATTGTTTAGCTGGAGTGCAAGGTCTTTGCTTCTTCCAAACACAACACTTCTCATTTACTTCTGTGGTGTGGAACATTCTTGTCCTCTGCAGTGACAGACGTTGTAAATACACTCCTAATGCATAACGCATGCCTTGCCACCATTATCCTTCATAATGGGTGTCCTTTATTTTCTGGACAATGATCTTAGATGCTTTCAAGGTTTTTCTGCAGTACTTCTTGTTGCTGTAGACTGCTTATCCTGCAACACTACAATTGCTCCTCTCTTCATCTCTGGCAAACCAATCATTGCTGGTTGACATCGTTACTGGTGTACCAGAGAGATTTACCTGGTGCTGATTGGCATGAGCTTGTATGTAGTGAATGTTAATTTATATGTAAAAACCCCACACTCTAACTGTAAACTAAAAAAGTTCTGTTTAGTTTTATTTGAACCATATTCCAGTTGTATTTTGGGCTTGTCTATGTGATTTTTGGCCAACTGCAGACAGAAAGTAATGCTCTTTTTTAGAGAATACTCGCTTTGTCCTTGCAGCCATGCTATATAAGAGGCTTTTAGTTTCTCGGAAGTTACCCTTGGCTCCTTTTGTAACCTTATGGACTATTACACACCTTGCTCTTGGAGTGATCGTTGTTGGTCCACCTCTCCTGGGGAGGGTAACAATGATCTTGAATTTCCATAATTTGTGTGCAAACATAAGACTGTCTGAATGTGTACTGGTAAAGTTCAGACTCTTTCCTAGAATTCTAATCCCATAAGTTCACATATTTTTGCCACTCAGATATAAAAGAGAGCATTTTTCTAGATACATACATTTATTGGGTTCACTTCATTTAATTTTTGGACTTGTCCAAATCTTTGGATTTTATGTCATAATAATGGAGAAATTTTGAAATTTCAAAAAAGCTTCATGAACTCCCAAGCGCCTCTGTATACATACACTGTGAATGTCATTATGGTTTTGGTCAAAGGCATAAAATGCTCAACTGAGCTCTTTAAATTTTGGGTGAAAAATGATGATGCGTGTTTTCTTTTGTAGATTAATTGATTAATTGACAAGTTTACATCTTAAAACATCCTAAAATGGCTTGCTTTTGTTGGTCAGTACTCAAAGATTATTTGACTTCCAATGATGTAAAAGAGAAAATCTCCAAATCCTCAAATCTGAAAAAGCTGGAACTGGCATTTCTGCTTGATTAATGAAAATCAGCTACTCAATTAAATTGATTTTCTGTTGACTAATCTTTCTGACACTACATTATTTTGATTAAATCCATATTGTATCACCGCTTGCAGTGCAGAGGCCGAACATTTTTGCAAGATATTATATTCAGGGATGGATCTGGCCTCAGAGCTGACAGGTCAGATTCAGAGTGTGGCTGGGACTCGCTATTCTGAGCAGGCAATGGGCAAGGCGGCCTTCGGCACTTACAGGTCCTGATCATATTATTTCAACAGGCTCTCAGTGGCGTGGAGAGTCATTGCAGTGGTCGAGAGCTAATGGGCCAGATGTAAGAGCCACCTGGCCAGCGCCGGGCCTCCGTATGCTGCCATTGACAGAGTCAGTCAAGCAGAGCCGAGGCTCGGCTGCCTGCTCCTTGCTGTTTCTCAGGCACGAGGCTTATTGCAGCTCATTTGGAAGAGCAACTGTGCTCATCATGGTGGCATTGTTTTGCAACTTTTTGTGTGCACTCGAGTGTGGAATCTGCACTGGCATTTAAAGGTAATACTTTAGGCAATTATACCTTAAAGCCAGTATTATCATGACATTAACACAGTTTGACCTTTCAAAATAGAGGTCACGGTGTGGAGCTCTCAAACCAAAACTCCATCACTTTCAATCAGCCCCAGGCAACATTGGAGCGCACTCCAAATTTCTGTCTATACATACCCGAGACCCAGACATGCTGCTATATCTGGTATGTGGAATGAGCACGGCTTTTGGCAGCCGGCCCATTTAATTCATTTAACACTGAAGAAAACAGAGCACCTCTGGCAAACAGGGCAGTGGAAAATAGAGCCGTGAATCTTGATTGTGGAGGTAAATGAACAGATAGGTCTGGAGGTGTGTCATCTGTCTGTGAGCAGAGATGCATTAGTGTGGATACACCCCGTCACTTCTGTGTCCCCGTTAACCTCACAGAGAAAACGGCATCAAGCGCAGAAAGCAGGTGTTTCTTTTGGATGTTTCTTTCATCTAATATGCGATCAGAGTGTGTCGGAATGTAAATAAAAATGTCCAAAGTTTCCTGAGACAAAGACATAATTCAACCACAACTTGAGGCTAGCAATGATATTGTAGACAATGTAAGGCAGCATGGTATGTATACTTGTTTAAATATTCATGGTGAGAGGGCAGGAGTGTTGTGTGGCTGGAGTGTGATTTACACCAGCAATAAGTTTGTGTCAGCGCAGAGGTCGACAATACCCCCGAGCCAACTTACAGAGCTGTGAATCGGAGATGATAACCACCCACTAGTGATGACCTCTTAAACTGTTCAGCTATTCAGAAATCTGTGACCCGTAAGTCAAAGCTTTAGCCAAAATTACACAAGTTTATTAATATTTATCTCAACAGAAAATCATTGTCGGGATCAAAATCAATAGTCTGAATTGCCAAGGAAGAAGGGTAGAATTGTTATGTGACACTGTCTTTTCTTTTTCTCTCCTGGGGCCAGTTCTAACTGAAGATTCAAGAGGCAAATGCTATACTTACAAATGTGCAAATACGTATAGATGAGCTTGCCATGACATGTGTAAGTGTATTGGATTATCAGCTCGGACAGAATCAAACTGATATTTGCTTTATCGCTTGTATGGGTCACTGAATAGGGTTGTTCAAACACTTGTAAATATTAAGCGCTCTCTTTGGGCAGAGTTACAAGTTGTGACCGAAGTTCGCAGTCTTCGATCGACACTTTAGTGTAACTTTGACTATATTTCTTTAACCCTTTACCAAGCAGATGTAGTTCCTATAACTTCACATTAGCTATAGCAGTGGCAATTCTGACAATAATGATCCACAGCATATGGATCATTATGGAGAATAACGACAACAAGGCTTTGCTGATAAAATTAAAGGAATATGTACTGACGCTCAACACTGTCATTTTTCCATAGAATGCATGATCTTGGTTTTGCTTAATGCATCAAATGCAAACATCCATAAAAGCATAAAACCAAAATTCTGGCTTTTTGTGCCCAATCTGTCCGATGGTGGATTGGTGAAACTCATTGCTCGAATTCTCAGCCTGTAGGTTTGCATACTTTTTGCCACTCACAGATTGGCAACATTGGATCCTTTTTCTCAAATAATAAATGACCAAGTATGATTTTGACTAATTTCTTTGCTTTTCTTTATCTAATTTCATGACTTGTGTCCAAAACTGATGATGTTTTTCGTCATATTTATGCAGAAATATGGAAAATTATAAAGCAACTCTAAATAACTCCTGTCCCGTCTCGCAGATTCTTTCTGTATTTAGATCGTTCCTTTATCCATAATTATTTTAATTTATCTGTGTGAACTCATTTATTTGTCATACTTGTGTTAACATAAAAAAGTATGCCTGTGTACCTTGATATATCGATGAAAGAGGTTAAATTCAAAGTAAAGTAGTTACAAACCAAATTAAATATATTTCCTAATGGGGAAATAAAGGGAATTAAATGATCAGTGTTTATCGATATTGACGAGAATATAACATTTTATCGTGAATTTTTCAGCAATTTCGCATCCCAGCCCTCACAGCAACTTAGTTTATTTTTTTTTGATTAAAGTTTTTTTTTTTCTTTTCAGAAACAGAATTTCTGTGTTTGGAGACTGGAGAGAAAATTCATAACGAGTAAAGTTGACAGCTTAGAGATCATATTAGATATTAAAGCATATTAGATTTGGGCCCTTACCATATTTTGCCATTTCCAGTTTGTACTAGGCTGTAAGTATTAATTACATGCACACGTTCTCACCATGTTGAATGGTGTGTTCATGGTTTTTGTATTACACAAGATGAATATTTGGGTTTTTGATTGATTCTCATGAAGCTGAACCTTTAAGCCAACCTGAGAGGAAGTGGAGACTGTATTCTGTTTATGTAACTCGGCAAGTGAAGCTAGGTGCCTTCATTAACTAATCATGACATTATGACACATCATTAATATTAATAATATGAATATTAAAAATGAATAGACTGCGTGAAGTGCAGACATTTTCAGTTTTTCATCATCTATCTATAGATGGGAATAAAAGGCTTAAAAGAACATCGGAAAGTGCCGGTGCCCTTTTAACCTCGAGCCCTTTTTTAAAAGTGCCTCAGTCAAGAGAACAAACTGCTCTTCTTAGATGTGCACAGCGAGACGTAAACACCAAGGTACACCGGTCCCCGTTTGCATCTCCGGCACTCCATCAGCCATCACTGTCTGGGCCTTCCCTCAGTCTTTAAATCTGGAGCGACAGGGTGTCACTGGGAAAACCCATTGAGCACACTGCGGGATGATGGCTTCATGCCCTTCTCCATCACACCTTTGTTCCGTCCTCCTCTCCGAGCCATGACAAGGTAGGGGACGAGTTATCACACCCGTCAGCTTTATGAGTCCCCGTCTGCCAGTGCAGCGGTAATAAAGTCAGTGTGCTGCTTCTTCAAAATGGGGTGAGTCAGAGCAAGTGATGGGAAATTGGTCAGCGGAGTGTCGTTGAGGGACAAAAAAAGTACATTCTGCGCCAGTGGCTTCTTTTGGATGCATTGTTGCTTTGATTAATAATATGAGGTGGGAAAAAAACTCTCATTCCTCCAGAATCCTTCAAAGCTCAATGGGAACAGAATTTATATTTACTGTCCAAGTGGAGACTGCTGCATGAATTAGCAGTCGTATTTGATCTTGGGTGAAAATTCTAATTACTGAATGGCTTTTTATAGTAAATATTCATAATCCAGCTGCATATATGTTAGCTGTCATATGCTGAATTCTCCATGTCACCTCTTCTGGGATCAGACGCTATTTTCCAGTTTGACAAATTGAAATGGCGCGAAAGAGGATTTCTTCATTTCTGCAGGGCTGTGGAGGTTTTTTTCCACCCTATAGCCCGCTGCGCACTGTGAGAAGTCGTAATTGTGTGAGCAGTAATTGCACTCTCTGCATCTGCTTGGGAGAATAAGGACCATCACTGGGTCACATGCATTTCATCAGCCGCAGCACATGTGATTGCAAAGTTCAGCGGATACGTACAGTACTGAGATTTGTGACGAGAAAAGCGATTCCTGCTAAATAATGTTTGCAATTAATGTGTGATTGTGAGTATTTTTCAGAACTGTTCTGCACGTTGCTTCCGACAGCAAAGTATTCAGTGGCCATTTAGGTTTTCGTCTTTTACCCCACCTCTGTCAGGAGTTCATTGAGAGGGTAGTTTGTCAAAAGCCTCGCATTAATTGTTAAACTTGCAGGGGGTGTTGTGCACCGAGAAATGAGATCATTTGTATTACCTGTCATTTTACTTCTCAAAAAAAAGAAACTCAAAACATTAAACTGGCCCTGAAATTACTGCAATGGTATGAGGTTAAGTGGGTTTTCACTCATGCTGCGACATTTACATGTATTACGTCTCTATTTAGGCTACATGAACATGAAACTCACAAGGCCTTTTTCATAATAATAAACATGTGTTTTCAGCTGTGACACAGTAGGCAATGCTTCCAGTTCATCCTGTGAGAAATCTTTTGTCTCAGACTTAAGTTTTGTTGTCAGTGGTCGTTCACTTGCTTTCTGGTTACGTTACACACCAACATTACTTAAGGAAAATTTCATCCTTTGGTTGACGACACTGCAATTACTGTTGTCACAGATTTTCTCCATTTTAAATTACAGATAATATCCAGTAAAATAACAGAAAAAAATGAATAAATAATGTTACCTGTTACTCGAGCTGCCATATTTTCAGTTTTTTTTCTTTTCTTTTTTTAACTGCAAATTTTAGAAACATGGTTAAGGTGAAGAATTAATTAGGGTAAAATACAACCCTTTCACTACTTGTTCGAAGCTTCTCCTTCATTTTGAGTCGCATCCCATCTAATATATGATTGGTTGGCTGCCAAGGGACAACAAAATAAACAGTAAAGAAATAAAATGAAAGGCAATGATATGTTAATATGATGTCTATTTGTAATGCGTTACAAAGAAACGTAATCCAGCGGAAAACATAATGTAACTGAGAGTTCAATTTCGTTGTATAGGAATGTAATTTTCTGGATTATTTCACAGTAGCAGCCCTGAAAAGCTCTCGATGCTGATTGGTTGAGCTCATAGACGACAACAAGCACCATATATGTGCTCTTTCACTGTCCCAGTCATGTCTTCCACCATCTAAAATCGCCGTAAAAATGTTAAATTGGCCATACAGGCTAAAATAACGAACCGTATAATGTGAAATTTCCTTCGTGCTCATGTAACTGGGGCTACATCCAGTAAATACCATTGTTTTGGCACACTTGGTGTTGACATCATGGTCAAAGCTGGCAGGTCCTACACTGCAGTGTAAACTGAAAGGCTGAAAGGGCTTATTAGGGAAACCTTCTCGAAACATTTCCTCCACCTTGTACCTGTCCTAAGTTCCTGCAGTGGAAAGCCACCTATAGAAAGGATCTTTAGACTGAAAACAGATTTTGGACTGCAGGTGAGACAAAAAATTTAGATTTCATCTCGAAATCTGGGATATTAAAGGCCTTTTTTCACCCTGCTTACTCTGAGCAAAACACTCAATGAAACAATTTCTATGCAGATAAATTAATGATAAATAATGATCAGCCGCAGCCCTAAACCAGCGAATGAAAGACATTTCCTCTGGTCTGTCAAGACTCAAAGCCTAAATAAGAATATGCCTGAAAACATAATCTCTCTCCAGCTGCAAGACAGTTCAGTCAGTGTTTCTGACAGTTGAAGCTATCTCCCAAAAATAGAAGGCTCAAGTCTGTCATGCTGTCAAAATATCCATCCTGGAGGAGTGCTAGTGACAGATTAGGATGCTGCATTTACATAACTGTCACCTTCCTGGTCCAGAAAAAAAACGCGACCAGTCCCCGACTCATTGTCTGTATGGGTTTCTAATTTAATCAGTCAGGCAATTGTGTTATCAATAGGAAAATCTGATCATTGTGAAAGGCCATGATAGCAGAAACGTATATTGTCTTTTGATATTGTTATAGTATGATTCATTTATTTTGAATGGCGAACGGATTCCAAATGCCACAGGCAATACATGCTCTACAAAGAGAGCCACATTTGAGGCAATTGGAACAGCATCTAACACAATGGACCCAGCTGACTGGATCAGTTTGTTCATATCACTTTTGATGAAGCGTGACTGAAAAGCCACCAAGGGTCATTTGTGTTAGTCTGGGTTTCAAATGGCCTCAACATTTGGAAGTTAGACTTTAAATCAGCAATGGGGGCAGTTTTTCTCTACTGAAGGATTAACTTTTACTGGAATGTAATGTGATCTTTTCAGAGTTAGAGCCACAGAGATGTATTCAGTAAGAACTGCAGGATGTCAGTGGCTTGTACGTTTGAGTCCTTGTAGTACGTGGATGGAAGCGCAATTTGTACTTGTCACTCCTTTGACCTCCTTACTTACCTCGAATCCTCTTAGTGAAGAAACAAAGACTGCTGCATACAGAGAGAAGCCTCCTGCAGAGACTTTAGATTCAAATTCACAAGTTCATACTCTCTCCTCTGCTATTTCTACCTCACCCCAAGACATCGTACAATAGAGATAACAGCCAACCTGGACGAGTGTCCCCTCAATAGCAGCACTCCAGGACAGCATTGATGACTGAAAGTGACTACTGAGCTCAATAGAAATGGCACGTGTTGCTGGAAATGGTCCATAAAAGCTCTTTCTGACATGACAGCGAAGCCCTGGATTCTTGCCAATAGATGGTTTTTCATAGGAGAACCCTGTGGCGGCTGTCAGGGCCGAGGTCAATATGTGTGCTTTGGCAAAACTGTCGCCTCTGGTATTGCTTCTGTTTTAACTTCTGACAAATTTCATGCTGCAGAAGAACCCGAAAAGATACAAAGAAAAATGTAGGTTAATTGTCTTGCATGATGACAAAGCCCATGTTTGGCGTGGCATTGGAAGCAGGGCTACTGCGATCTGGCGTGCCTCCATGCCCCTTCCCTGCACTCCTTCAAGGAGGAGTACAGCACATATGGCCCCCTGGGCGGTATGGATGGGTCGCTGCAATCAGAGTGGGAGGACATGAGCACAAGAAGTATCCCATCTGTCATGATGTCCTCTCTCTAAAATGGATTAATAACGGTTGAGAAGAGAACAGTGAGCAGAATAAAAGCATCATAATTATCTGCTACCGAGTGAGGGAATTCACAGGGTGCATGAGAATTTCAGATATCCATTTGTGAATTAGCAGAAATCTGTTTGTTAGTGCCACATTTGGGTTTTAAAGTTACCCTTGCCCATTTTTGTGACCCCTTTTTTGCAGCCTTGAATGCCTCACAGGCCACAGTGGAAAATTGTGGTGAAATGTTTTCCCTTATAAGCTTGACAATGCTGTGCAGGATGATATTGTTTGATGGCCTGATGATGTGTGAAGCGCACACCTGTGAGTCTCCTCCAAGTCATGCAAGGATGTTTTAAATGCAATATTAAAGCAGCGAGTCTGTCATTGTGGAATATGGTGCAGTTCCTCCTCAGTGCAAAGCCAGCCTAGTATGACAGTAAACATCATACTGTAGTCTATCACATCACTCTACATATGTATTAATGAAGGGCTCTTCAGGCATTTAAAGTTTCAAACTTTCCAGCAGTAAAATGATCTCGCAGTTAACATCTCGTCATTCAACATTGACCCAGTTCTGACTCTGCACTTCCAGTTTTTTAGAATAAGTACCTTGTTAAAAGTGTGTTACTTCAAAGTGTCCCATACATATTTAATCAGCATATTCTATCATTTATACTAAATGTTTTTTACCTCATTTTCTGGGTACAGCTTCAGGTAGGTTTTTTTTTTTTTGGGGCTTGTCAACCGTCAAAAGACCATTACTGATTATAAATTTTAGATTCGCATACTGTCCGTATAGTGTTAAACATTAAATCCTGATGTAGAGATGTCCACTCACCTGTGGTGCACACAGAGGCTTGTTTCTCGTCCATCTATATTTGTTAAAATGAGGGCAAATGTCCAGTTTTGTCGTGCACTAACAGCTAAATGAGGTTTTCAGTTGCCATTATTATGCATAACACTGTGACAGTTAAGATAAATACATTGTCCTTGGATTCTGCCTTGTTAAACATTAAAGCAAGACGATAGCAAAACGCAGCTTTATAAGAATATTAAATGTGTAAATACTGATGTTTAATCTGCAGATAAGGAAGTGCTGCAGTAATAAGTAATAAGACAGTGTTCGAAGAGAATAAAATTGTTTCAGCAGAGTGCCAAAGCACCCACATGGCTCTTCAGGGATTCTTCGCAATTGTTGTCATGGGAAGAAGTATCTTTGGCAACAATAAAAGCTGCACAAAGCAACTAATGTAAACTGGTGGCTGTATAGTGCAAGTAAATATTTACAATATTCAAAAAAACCTGTAACAGTACAAATAGTACACTGACATTTGCTGCTTTAATTTGACCCTATCTGAAAATGGAAGGGCAACACAGACTGATGAAAACAGCACTGGAGAGTAGATAAATCATGTAGATATAGCAACAACATTAAAACCGCCTGCTTAATATTGTGTAGGTTTCCCTAATGCCACCAAAAAAGGAGGCTGAGTCTACACCTTGGAATAATGTTCCTCAAACTATTCCTGGACAGTTTTTGCTGTGTAGCAGTGAGCATTATCCTGGTGAAGAAGGCTACTGCCATCAAGGAATACCGTTGCCACAGAGGGGCGATTGTGATCTAGAACAATGGTGTCAAAACAGTCAGACCAAGCCACCTTCTTCCATTGCTCCTTGGTCAAATTCTGACACTCATATCCTCACTGTGGGCGCTTTTGTTCATGGCGTGTACTATAACACATTCTCTATCATAGTCCGCTTTAGGGTTTTCAGCTATTTGTACTGCAGTAGTTCTTCTGTGGGAATTGACCACATTGGCCGGCCTTTCCTCCACAAGTGCATCGGTGAGCCTTGGAGTGTCCATGACATTGCCACGGGTTCAGTGGTGACTGTACCTGCTGTAGGTAGATAGTAATCTAGACCGAGTGTTTTTGAGATGATCTGACTGTCATCTTGCCATCACTATTTAGCCCTTGTCCAACTTACTCAAATCCTTATGTACATCAACTTCAAGAAGTGTCTCTTCACTTGCTGCCTAATAAATCACACGTACTGACTGGTGCCACTGTAACAGCATTATCAGTGTTATCCACTTCACTTGTCAGTGGTTTTACTGTTGTGGCTCATTAACATTATCAAAACATGAATAGCATTAATTGAACCCTGTCTAAGTGACAAAAAACTGCAAACATATTTCATAAAAGTGCTTCTAATCAACATACCTTTGCCATTTTTTTTACTTTTTCACCTTTTATGCTAACCAGTCACATATTAGATGGGGTGGGACTCGTCACCTGGTAGCCCAGAAAATGGAAGAGAAGCTTTCAATGTTTTTGAAAGGCTCTATTTTAACCCTATCCTTGATATTTTCCTAAACGTGGCTGAGTAGTTTTGGTGCCTAAACTGAACCAAACGACAAGTAAGAATGAAAATTAAATCTGAAAATAATTGTTCCAAACTGGACACAAGTCTCACTCATCGAGATATTAATACCAACACCAGCCCTCCAACCACTGAATGCAGACTTTTAAAAAGCCATAATATGATTGTTTAGATGTATGAGACCATAACTTTTGGGAGACAGAGTTGAAATGACAATCTTGAAACAGTGGCAAATGTATTGGATTTATGGTATGTGAACAGTTGCTTCTCTTAGTCAAAAAGCTCTGAAACTCATGGCTTGAATGGTGTAAGAGCATCTTTGAAAGAGCTAGGTTTGTGGGGCCACTTCTTTGTTCGCATTGGTGTATACCTACCGACAGTGGTGTGAAAATGGACCATACACCAGAGATAGCATGTCAGGATGTGCTCCACCAAGCCTGGGTTCCACCTTAAAGGGTCTTCTGCTAATATCTTGGTACCTGATACCATAGAAAGCTGTCTTGCAGAATCCATACCTCAGCTGCTGACCTGTTTCTGATCGGAAAAAGAGGATTAACAGCAGGTTAAATAGGTGCGGTCATAATGTATTCGGCTCAAAACTGTATATATTTGTTCTGAAACTTATTGATGTTTCAGTAAAGCAAATATAATCTTTTCTGCAGAGCTTTCCACCCACTTCTGATAGCAAGGGTCTGCCAGAAAACTATTTCAACCTTTACCTTTGATCGAACCCCTATCACTCACGCTTTATTGTGCGGCTGTCCTTCCTGAGAGAGTTTGGAGTTGTTATTTATGATGGGCTTGTAGTCCTGTTTCCCCTACACCGATCCATTTGAGAGGGCACTTGCCTGTTGCATCTGCCTCATCAGAATTGGGATGTTTGATAAGCTGCTTCTCTGGGCAGATTAGGCAAATAATACATTTTACTCCACTGTTGTTGTGAAGAAGATTATTTTTTTCTCTGTTCAATGAAAGCCGTAGTGTAACATCTCTGCTTTAATAATGAGGTGAATATTTTTCGAAGCCAAGATGGAGTCACATTGAAAATATCATCACAGAGAGGGAAATTCATCATCAGTGAAGCCACTATTAGTGACAGTAAGCTTTGTTGGAGGTGGGCTTTGGGACAGAAATATCACATTGTGTTAATAATAGCATTAAAACCAGAAAGGATGATTTTTTTAATCACTGATAAATTGTGAGTTAAATTAATGTACTGAATTGAGGATGCTGTAATTACTGCTTATTAACCAAACAGCAGAGTTCTGAAAAAAAATGCACGCTAAATATTTGTATGTAATTAAAATGCTAATATACACTGTAGGTTACAAACAATTGGCTGATGCAAAACAGTTCTTTTTCACTGGGGTGAATATAAAACATGGGGACCATGGAACTGGTGTTTCCACATTTTCTTAGCAAATTATTTTAACAGTTGTGGAAAACATGTGCTGCCCACACACTTTTCTTTTTTTTCTTTTTTTTCAAGTGTTTCACATCAATTGTACAGAATGTGCTGAAGGCAAAGGCAGACATATCAAATGTATTATAATTTTCAATTTTGACAAAGCCAAATTTCATATCTTCTTGGCGTAGGAAGCCGCCCACGCATAGCACACACACATTGAGATGTGAGCCCTGCACTGCAGTAATTCATCTTTACATGGGTAGCAGTGAGTGCAGATGACTGAGGGAAGGAATACACAAGGATGCCCCTCTTCTCTTCTTCATTACATTACACTTGGCACTTCAACCAGCTGGACGAGCATGAACATTAGTTTTACATTTGACTAACCAGTTTAAAGCCTTGAGCGGCTCACATTCAAAGGACCGCTTTGAAAGCAGTCCTGCCGCACTTGATCAAGTTACTGCTCGGCTTTAATGTGAAAGTGGACAGTCACTGAAGCTCACCGGCTGCTTGTCTTCAGGGAATCAGCTATTTTCATGGCTGGCATAAAAATGGAAGAAAGGGATGTGCAAGAGCTCCAAGAGATGAGCAGACTGAGCCAGAAGTTAACAGCAGTCAACAACATCTAAGCTGCAGTTGTGGTATGTAGAATAAACGCATTACTGACTGCATACTGACGCAAATCTCACCAAGATCAGAAGAGATTTAAGCAGATTCATTCCAGCTTTAACCCTAATAACAGTGTGGTAAAATCTGGCTTAGCGCATCATTTTATTGATTTATGACAATGAATATGAATATTTGCTTTTGCTTTGCTTTTTTGATTTGTTCAGAAATACAAACTTAGCTCTAAACTGCTGGCTGACTCACTTAGGCTTTCACAATAATTTAGGCGTGGTGTAATATTTGACTTCAAATCTGGATTTGTATTATAATAAGGGCAAACTTTTTAGAGCACATTTCTTAGAAATGTTCGAAAGAAAGTCAAAATCAAACTAGACAATGCAGATATGCGTCATATTTAGTTGCACATGTGACCAAATATCTGTCATTAAACATTTTTATTGGTTAAACCAGTGCACCTGACATTTAGCAGGTTTGTTTGTATGTACTTGGTTACAGCTTCAGTAAATCTTAATTATTTCTTACTTGCTTGTCTGAGTTGCTGTGCTGCAGTAACTGAGTGGAGACTCGAGGTTTCTCTATGCACAGATCATAGTAGTCGTGAGGTGTTTGTGGAGCATTGGTAAACTGTAGCAGCTACACAAGTTGTTTGCAGAAATAAATGATAGCCTTAGGAAATTACCAGGGTTACTCTGATCCCCTCTTAACTGCACGAGTTTCTGTATGCACATATGCAACGCTGATATATAGATATATGATAAAGCGGCCAGTGCTATAAATTGCGTTTCCTGCAAAGAGTGCAGCCAAAGCATGGTGTGGGACAGCAATGCTTTTTTGGTGCAAAACATTGACGTTCCAAACTGAAATGTTGTTATCTTATTAAAGAAACTCATTCTGTACCATGGCAGGTGCATGGCCAGCTGAGCAGCCCAACTCCCCACAGAGTTTTTGCATCAGGTACTGGCAAACTGAAGCAGTGAGGAGTCAGAAGTGGTCATGAAATTTACCACTCCTTATAGTATTTCCAAAAAAAGCCACGTTTTACTCGCTTTAAAGCCCCATATTATCTTTTTAAAAAATATTTAAGTGTACCAGATATTTACCTGCACTTTCACATGATGTGTCAAGAAATTACCTGTGTTTATAGGAACTGATAAATAATGTAACACTTAAAATGTGTATGGAGAAACAAGAATAAGACCAAGGGACATGAGTGCAGAGACAGTAAAGAAAAAAAAGAGATCAAATTATGTTATGTCGCTAGTGTTTTAATAGAAATACTACGGTCAAGGACAGGACTTCAAAACAGGTTACAATAAAGTGTCATCACGCTTGCACATGGAGAAAATTACCGGATCATTGAAAATGCAGCTTGCGGCATGACATAAGTGCCCCGATTCAGTTCATTACCTTTGATATGTGTTGGTGCAACTTGATGGTGACTATAATGCCGGAAATAAGGTCTCTGAATCTTCACATTTGCTAAATAACGACTGCCACACTCACACACACACATACACATGTACATCTTCTGGTTTGAGCCTCTCCATTTTTCTCAAGGTTGTCAGGTATAGTGCAGTAATAAAGACAGCTGTTGTTCTGAGGCGCTTTTTAGCTAATCTAAGTGGCTGTACCACGTTTGCATGTCCTTGATTATCCCTCTCCACAGTGATGCGTACATCTTGTAATTACCGCACACCCACAGACGGATGCTCTGAGTGATCAGACAGATCTTTGGACTAAATTAGCAGCCCTCATTCTGCAGGAGATGAGGGGAGAGATTCTGCAGGTAACATGGCTTAAGAACTGACAAGTAGGTCGTAAAAATGAGGACAAATGTACATCTTTTTTGTTAATGCGGTTTGTCAGTTTTGCTGTT
Organism: Dascyllus trimaculatus; assembly: GCA_024666655.1. Taxonomy (NCBI): domain Eukaryota; kingdom Metazoa; phylum Chordata; class Actinopteri; family Pomacentridae; genus Dascyllus; species Dascyllus trimaculatus. Next base: position 11,354,710 of record CM045468.1, on the reverse strand, counting down.
AGAATAGCTGAATGAAGGAGTAAATTTAGACCTTTGGGGCAAGAGTTTATTAAATTTGAGTTTTTTGGAAATCTTGTAGTGTGTCAATAAATTACCATAATCAGTTGTCGACAGGAGCACATTGTTTTCTCTAACATCCTGTATTTGCTGTTGACAATACGTCATTACCTAATAATTTCACCATCCCATGGACATAGCGAGTGACAGCTTGTAATTAATAATTGTTCAGAGTTTTGGATTTGTTGGAGTAGTGAGAGGAAAGTTTGAAAAGGTGTTAGTCGTGACATTTAGCCTACTGCGCTAAACCGATGTGGTAGCAAGTGCTATAAGCAATGACACTTTTATTTTGTGCAACATTTCGCTGAGTGTTTACAATCCTCAACAGCAGTAGGGGGAGAAATGGATGAAAACAGGTGGTGACAGTGAGTGGTCTTGTCTCTGTACGCTGGTGTGAAGCGATGACACCTGGCCGGCACGCAGAGCTCAGCATGATCAGCCAGTTCTGAGACCTTCTCCTAAGTAAAGCATCTCATTATGATGAATAGGACTTGTAACGGGACAGAACAAGACACAGAGTACAGAAATATTTCACTTGGAGGACAAGGAGAAAGATTTAAAAGATTTTTTTATCTTCGATAAATGTAATGTTTAATAAGCTTCAACACAGACAATGGTGTAACTAGCAAGTGAGGTAATACAGTCATGGAGAGTACGGTGGTATGTCGACCTGCACAACTAATCAAATATTCATGAAGATCACGGTTTTAGTTTCCCACAATTATACGATTGACTGCGATATTTATGTTTAAAATGTGTGCACACAGAAAACAGTGCATGTAAATCAACTAATTTGGTTGTTAACTTGGCTAAATGTGGCATTAGTGTGCCGTAGTCTTCTCTTGTCAAAGTGATTGTGATAGAACTGAGCTGACAATAACTGACAGATGAGCGCTAGCAAAGACGGCCACGAGAGTCTGAGAATTCTTTAAGTTTCTTTACTTAAGTTTTAAGGCAGATAATCTGAGATTAACTCAAAACTGGACAGCTAATTTGCCATGTTTGCATGCCTTTTTTAATCAGCAGGCCAAAAGCTTGTTCCATAGAATTCTTGTTCAAGTGTCTGAAAAATGTTCTAACTAAATGAGACTGTGTGAGTTTGCATGAACAGCATCAGCCAACAGACAACACAGCTCCTATTACCAGGACGTGTAAAGATGGGACACACTGAATTAGCCCACATACATGTTAATAACACGAATAGCTATTGTGACATTTCACTAATGTGTTGACTTAATACACTTCCTCAGTGATTCTGTTGTGCTTATTAGCCATTAATTTAGTCACTTGGCTTGTTTGCATGCATCAGTGCCGATTAAATAACCCACAGTTATTTTACGCATTCCTGCACTTCTCATGCAAATGTGACTATTTACTTTTACTTGAATATCTTAATTCCTGATCTTGATATAGTTGACTTTTCACTTCCCTCTGATTGCTTTTCAAAATGATGATTTATGTACATTGAAAACTTTGCAAGCAAATGAGGCATTTATTTTACCGATTCATTCTTTTACATTATAATTCAGAAGCATAATGCAAAAGTTTAATTTGGCTTTTAATTATCGAAGAAAACAAACAGAATCACCAATTACAGTTACTCTCAAAAAAAAGAAAAAGTTCTTTTCTCTTCAACCAACTCTTGGTGGAGAAATCCACCTGTAGTTTAAAATAATTACTTTCAAATCTTCTTATGTAGAGTAACTGCATGTTTACCATCCTTGAATGTAAATGAGAGTAATTCCACTGCTTCTGCTAATGTCGAGGTTTCAATCGTAGCATCTGGACTTGCTTGAGTTTCTCGAAGATGTTTCACCTCTCATCCAAGAGGCTTCATCGGTAGAGAGTTCCAGTTTTTTATACCCCCCAGGAGCCATTAACACCAGTGAAGCTTCAGTCTGTCTGGTGTGTGTGGCCCCTCCCCTCATAATGCAAGTCGTTAGGCCCTTCCCTCTCACAGTGGGGTTCGTTAGGGCCCTTTGTGGCCAGGTGTGAATGGGTTCTGTTCTTCCTGGGCAGAGAATGTAATACTGCATTGTAAACAAGTGAGAGGTGATGTCTTAACTTTTCTGACATCCAAAAGAAGCTGATGAGAAATCTATCCAAGAGAACTCAGTAACCTACAAGACTGCAAAACACATAGCCACCATTTTAGCTCCTCTGGTTGGAAGAACACCACACTATATCAAAAACTCACAGGACTTCACAGACAAGGTAAAGCATGTTAAGTTAGATTCAGATGAAACATTAGTGTCATATGATGTCACCTCTCTTTGTACGTGTATCCCCACCACAGAAGCAGTGAAAACAGTGAAGAAACTTCTTCTACAGGACAGCACAGTGGCAGACAGGACAAACCTCACTCCAGACCACATCTGTGCCCTGCTGGACCTCTGACTGACAACCATTTATTTCCAATTCCAGGGAGGTTTCTCCAGATGAAAACATGGCTGTGCCATGGGTTCACCGGTGTCCTCCATAGTAGCCAACCTATACATAGAGGAAGTGGAGAGTAGAGCCTTGACCTCATTCACAGGAACTATTCCCAGCCACTGGTATATATGACACCTGGGTTAAAATCAGAACACAGGAAGTACAAGCCTTCACTGAGCACCCCAACGTGGTGGACAGCAACATCAAGTTCACCCGGGAGGAAATCAAGACAGTGAGCCTCACTTTCTTGGACTGTGCAGTGCACATAGAAGAGGACAGAAGCCTCAACATAAAGATCTACAGGAAACCTACTCACACGGACCAATATTTACTGTTCGACTCCCACCACCCACTGGAGCACAAGCTGGGAGTTGTCAGAACCCTACACCACCGGGCCCAGAATGTGCCGACCAGGACAGAGGGAAAGGAGAAAAACCAGAAACACATTAAGACAGCACTTAAAACCTCTGGCTGCCCGAGCTGGTCTTTCATCAAATCCTCCACAAGACCCAGAGGAGACGGAGAGGAAAAGACCAAGAAACAAAACAACAAAACAACGTTATCACCCCCTACGTTGTAGGAGTTTCTGAAAAGCTCAGGAGGATTTTCAACAAACACAACATCCCGGTCCATTTCAAGCCCAACACCCTGCAGAAGCTGGTCCATCCAAAGGACAAAACACCAAGACACAAACAGAGCAACGTGGTGTTCGCAATCCAGTGCACCGAGGAATGCACAGACCTGTACATTGGGGAGACAAAACAACCGATCCACCGACACATGGCTCAACACAGAAGAACTAACTTCTGAGCTCAGGACTCAGCAGTCCACCTGAATCTGGACCACTCGTTCGAAGACAATAATGTACGAATTTTAACCAGAGAAGACAGATGGTTTGAGAGGGGGTGAAGGAAGCCATCTATGTTAGAGTGGAAAAACCTTCATTAAACAGAGCGGAAGGCCTGAGACATCACCTCTCACAGAACCCATTCGCACCTGAAAGGGCCCTAACGGAACCACATTGTGAGAAGGAAGGGCCTAACGATTTGCATAATGAGGGGAGGGGCAACACACACCAGACAGACTGAAGCTTCACTCGTATTAATGGCTCCCGAAGAGTATAAAAAGTTGGAACTCCCAACTAATAATTGTAGAACTGATGAAGCCTCTTGGATGACGGGTGAAACGTCTTCGAGAAAATCAAGCAAGTCCAGATGCTACGATTGAAACTATGAGAATACCCTTGACCTGGATGACTGAGAATCTTCACAGACACTGCTTCTGCTAGAGTTTTTTTATCTGCATTCTCACATTAAACTGATGGAATTGCTCTGAATGAAGTCAAATATACAATGAGGTGAAAGAAAATGTGACTCGTTGGACTGTAAGCACAAAGTTGACCTTTATGTCAAGATGGCTAATGTTGCTGCTCTCTGCTTATTCCATCGTAAACACTAAGACTCTGTAATCAGCCCAGAGCAGCCCATTGCTGATGCATTGTCATCATGGATGCTGCTTACATTTTCAGTGGGTTGTCTACAAGCTCGGTGAAGTACAAAATAATTACCAGCACAAGCGGTGCACCACCTCTCTGTGTTGTACGCTCCACATGGACTCACACGGGTAATTAAATCTGCAAGTTGGAGATAAGAGAAAACAGACAAAAGACACTCAAACATATCTACAACAAATTTATGCAGGACAAAATGCATTAAACAATATATGTTAGAACTAATCGGTTTAATTTGTCACACCTTTCACTGCCCTGCTGAATACTCAAAGCTGGGTGTGCAAAGGCAATTTCAGATTTGGCAGCTCCAAGTAGCAGAGAGTGGTGAAACTGCATAAAAATATAACTTTTTAGTACCCACAAATGAATTAGCCTGCCAGTAAAGAGTAGACTCGGCGGCTTGTAGTTTCTTAAAAACTACAAGGGGAAAAAATGTAGTGTGGGAATAAAGAGTGCCCACAGGCATCAGGAAACCACAGTTTGTCATGCAGGATAATAACATTTCCGTATGCAATCTTGTCCAGAGCAGCTTTTCATTTTCACCACATGATCAAAGCTGGTTTCATGTTTTTGTCTCCTATTACATGACACGGCCATGAAGACAAAGTACAGAAATTACACAACATGCCCAAAGCAAAGAAAGGCGTGATATCCGGAGACAAACTCAGAAAAATATCCTGCTTCATGAATTTAAAACTGGACATTTCAGCATAATTAAAAGAAAATCACAGAATTTCGGAAAAGCAGTCGGTGAGATTGGAGCTGGTGGACAGATGCTCATTTGAAGGAGAGCACTGAGAAATTCAACTCGACTTTCCTCTGCAGTTCTGACATTCAAATGCAGCTTGTTCACACCCACAGAACTGGGTTTTTGCTAAATACTGTACATTCATACCTTTAGGGACCATCATATCTGAGGATAATATTGCTCTCATTTTGCTTTTCTGGTAGCATTAAAGTTTAAAATTTAATATTGTGCTTCCATAAAGTTGTGAGGCTTGCATTTTGTCCCGACTGGTCCTTCTGCAACAGCACTGGCTTTTAATCTATACTTCCTAGAATGCAGCTCCATAGCATCTTTTTAGGACTTTCATTCCTGCCTGGTAAATGCATCTCCTTTTGTACGACACACATGAACCTAGTTGGAAATAAGTCTTTAAAAATATCCTCAGAGCCACAGAAGTCCTCACACAAGTGTTTCTTCACATGTGTTGTTGTCATCACCATGTTGTGCTGGCTTCACATCTGATGAGCGTCCATGTCATTCTTCCGTAAAAGTCGCAGACGCATTATTACCAGGTGGGACCAACATTTATCACTTCCAACATGGCACAGGTTTGAAGTGCATCAGGTTGAATTTACAGATTGTCATGCAGATGTGATGAACAAGATGATAATTAGCAAGGTCACGTCCTGTGCATAGTTTTAGAAACACATCCATGTGCACAATAATTAGACTACTCCTACAAATATCCTGCTTTAAGGCTGTGCAACTGAAAAATCTCCAGGGGAAAAATGTGATATGACAGAAGACTATTGTGACTATTGTAAATGAATCAGACTTTTACTGTGAAATAATATCCTGGCAGCTGCAGTGGGGTTTAGGACTTAACCTGAGGACAGCTGCTGTGTAGCAAGGGATTTAACTGTTGTTTTTATACTGTGGCTTTGTTTGAAGTGAAGGAAAGTGCACGGTTTCATTTATTTATTAGATCCTGACCAATCCTGTTGCCATGTTGATAAGCTAGCTAATATTTAAGGTTTAGTCTTTAGTAGTTCCTTGAACTTGGGTTTTCTGTCCAGTCTTGGTGAATATCACATTTGTGAAGTGACTCTCTTCATTATTGTAAAGGGAGTGACTGAATGAAGCTATGAGAACTTTAAAGTACAAGTGAGCTATGTCTGAATGACAAAATGCCATTATTTTAACATATTGAAGAAGCCAACAATGTAACATACTAGGGAATCGACCAGTATGGGTTTTTAAGGCCGATGCTGATTATTGGTGAACAAGAAAGGCTGATAACCAATGTTTTGAACCAGTATACATTGAATGTAATGTTTTACCAGCATGTGACAGCAGACAACCTGTCATTCATAACTAGGCTTCTTCATTAATAAAGGTGGCCATAACTGAATATGTAAAATCAAAATAGGAGTGATTAAATCTGGATGATCTCCTCTGTTTATGTGGGATCAACTGAAATTTATCAGTTTGTGTCCGGCTTTTCCTCTGTTTTCTTAATCTTTCACTGTTTTATTACTTTTATTGTCCACTGAGGTCCAAATCTTAAAGCATTATTAATATTGTTTTCCAGACTCTGTTTCAGCGTAATTTGTGGCTGCCTTCTAACTTAGATGCTAACCGTTCGCTGTGAGAGTAGCTAGTTTCCTGGTTTGTGGTAATTCCTTGTGTTCCTTGTTCAGTTGTTGCAGTCTCTGGTTGAGAGACATTTCTGAGACCGCATAGTGAAACAGACAGAAATTAATCAATAATCGGCCAACAATTTACAGATACTGATAATCAAAACATTAATTGTTTTATCCCCGTTGCTTATCCCATGTCTGAAAAAGGACTTATGTTGAAAAATAATTGAAAGTTCGAATTGCCTTCCCACATTTGTCTTTCCAATTTAACATTGAAACAGTTCTTTGTAAATCCAAGGTCGATTCTGATCGATCAGTGAGGTGTCTGATCGTGTTTGATTAATTGTGCGGCAGGTCAGCATCACCAAACATACAGTTAGAATCAAAAAGATGTTCAGCAACAAGAACAGAGTCCTGCAGCATATGACACAGCCCCAACAAAACCCTGATCTTCACCCTGACAGCCTCCTCAATTTTCTGTTAGTGCCTTAAACTTTAAATTTAAATGTTAAACTCATATTTCTATATATTTATTTTGCTTTTTCAAATGTCAAGTTTTAGTCTTGAAATAATTCTGAAAATGTGTCTTTCATTTTTATTCTGCACTCTGCAGCTCTTATCCACCACCCTCTCCTCCCACTTGCAGTGGATGAACAGTGTTATTTTTTCTTTCTTTCTTATTTCAAGGTTGTGGTGTGCTCCAGCACAGATGCAGGCACATTAGTTTCTATACTAACCTGCTAGTTAAGAGTGGGCAGTGAAAAGTCACTGTAATTGTATTTAAGTACAATTTGGAGTTGCTTTTACTGAAGTATTTCCGTTTTATTCTTCTCCTTAACTACATTTTAGAGGGAAATATTGTACTTTCTACTCCCAGACATTTCTCGACCAGCTCGAGTTACTTTTAAGAGAAAAATTTTACATTGTGGGTTAAATAACAAGATTTTATAATGTGAGACAAAGTTGAAGATTAAAACAGTGATTTCCAACCTTTTAAGCTGCTTACAAAAAGCAGTGTGCAGTTGGAGTCGGAATAGTGATTTTTCTGTATAGACTTTTCACATGGTTGCATATTAACAGGTGTTTAAATGATCCAATTTCTTTCCCAAAATGAAGGATTAAAGAAAAAGTACTAGAACTGGAAATCAATGTGTGTGTCAGAACATTTCTTCCTTCATCTTCCAATAGTCTTCTCACAGCTGCTTAAATTTATCTGCTGTCCCTGTGTATAAAACTGGATATAAAGTACTTAAAAGTCCCTCCACCTGCAGCAGCTACAACGGTTCCATGCTGCTGACACACTGATGCTTCACTGATAATGATCTAATAATGTTATGTATAATGATAGAGTGGTTAGAAGGACAGAACCAGTACTTTAATAACTCAATTTTGCTGATAATGCTCATTTTCTTTGACCTAAGTAGGATTTTTTTTTGCAGGACTTTTACATGCAATGCGATACTTTTACACTGCTGCAGTGGTACTTTTATTTAAATACAGAATCTGAATATTTCTTTCACCACTGCAGGTCAGTATTAACTTGATTCTCATTTCTCTTAATCTGCACAGCTTTCACAACTCCTTTTCTATGCACTCAATCTCACACACACACACACACACACACACACATATATATATATATATATTTTGTGCAGATGCTCAGTGACATAACACAGACCTAATTCTAAGCAAGACCTTAAACCCAAGTTTTAACCCTAAACCAGCACTTTGAAGATGCCAGAAAGTAACAAACCAGACAGAAATGTCCTCACTTCCCTCAAACGTCCTCACTCCCAGGGTCTATGACTCAAACCGGTCCTCGCGAAACGAGACGACCGAGCACACGCACATTCTTCACACTTGTGTGCACACAGGTCTCATGGCGAATAAATTATAGATCACAGCTCCGGTTGGCCATCACTGCGAAGAGTTCAAAGAAGACACAATCCTGTACCTCCCCGCACACATGGGTTCGCACATGGAGATTAAGAGATTGGAGGCACTCTGCAGCATCAGCGCGCTAACTACTATAAACAGGAGACAAATTTAAATGTCACAGGGCTTATCCTGAAATACTGCTCCGTAACTACTCTGCCCTTAGTGTGTGAGAGGGCTGAGGCACTCGCAGCGGCAGCACAAAGGTTAAATGATACTTAATTAGGTTGTACATGATAGCTATTAATCTGTTTAATGTAAAGCTGAGACTTATAAGTGCAGCAACGACACGGCTGAGGTAGTGGGTTAACTTGGGAAGAGGAATAGGCCTTATGGTAAGCAAAAGGTCAGGTTTTTGTGACAGATTGCACATTCTTTCGACCAAGACTCAACCTGTATGTTAAAATAATGATAATTAATGGCAAAGTAGCGCTAAGGATGACCTAGAAATTTGTTTATTTGCTACAGGTTTGAGTGACAGCAGCTTTGGTGCAGCAGAATCAAACAGATCATCAACATCAAACTTCCGAACCTTTGGGACAGGCTTACGAGTTTCGGCGTAATTGCAGCTGTGTCAAAAGCAGATGGCAGAGTGCCAGAGGGAAGTTTCACTTTATTAAGTCCTCACACTGGGGGAAAAAAGACTGCTTAAATGCAGGTTGTGCATTTTGAGGTCAGCGTTCGAGGAAAACAGTTTGAGCTGCAACAAAAGCAGTGAGCTTTAGAGGGTGAAATCACAGCCTTGTCGGTGTTTCAGTGACCTCGCTGATATAATTAGATTTGGCTTCTGTGACTGTATACGTTGTTGTATACAGTCACAGAAGCTTTCTATACCGGGAAGCTGAATTTGGCTGAATGTCACTGTCGCTCTTAGTTCCTGCAGGTGCTTCTGCATTGGAAAATCAAGGTATTGCTTTCTCGCAGCTGCGTTTGCGTCTAATTATCTCCGCCACTAAATTACATGTTAAGCAGTTCAGTGGCAGAATTATCAAATAGTCTCTGATGTAAGTGATGCAGTTTGTTGAAGGCACGGTTCCAGGTGGTTTTTTGCAGATAAAGAATCTGCAATCTCGAGATTGGAAGAGACCGTGAAACATGGCTGGGGGGGTGTGTTGAAGGGTGTTTACTGGGTGGTTTCATGTGTGACAGGGGGCTGCTGTTGAAGCCTGAAGCATCAAGTGGCTTCATTTGTTACTCTGAAATTAAAAACCTAAAACCTAAAATGTTACCACACCACTGCACTTTTTTAATCATTTTGAAAATTAATGATGAAGAAACACCATGAAGAAGAAACTTTAAAGGCTCCTTTTGCAGTAAGTGCCCATCTGAAAGCTGCAGGCAGGAGCAATTTTAAAATGCAGGCTCCAGGGTGGACAGTTGCCATCTTGCCTCTGGCTTTATCAGTGCTGGCATCTGACACTGGCAGCAGTGCTGGAGCTCAACTCTCCATTGAAGATGAGGAGAGAGGGTCACATATTTCCACTTTGCCCTTGGACACTTCTCACAAAGACATTGTCTGAATGATATCAGAAAGAAGAGGATGGAAAAAGAAAAAGATCTGCCCTTCATGGAGGTTGTGGGGATGAGAAAGAAAGAAAAAATCCCCTTTACTTATTGTATTTTACACACAAATACCTACAGTTGATTGCTGTTTTGTAGCTTGTGTCAGAGAATTTAAGCACTTTGTAAAATAAAGAAGTTAAGCTCTCCCATACATCATTCTATAAGCAGATGAAATGTACTCAGACGCTAATGGTATTACACTGAACTCCCCAAAGATCTCACAAATGCTGTTTCTCATTTGTCCTCCATTTCTGTTTAGTGGCATTTTTCCATTTACGCCACTGTGTAGTGAAAGAAACAGCAACGTGTGTATGTGATGAGTTCTCTAAGATTTGCTGTTTCTATATACTGAGGGCGAAATTAAATTTAGCATATTCTCAAAGGACTGCAAAGAAGGGAAAGCGTAACTAACCTAAGGAAATGGCTTCTCATCCGCAACATTTTTAAGAAAGCTATTTAGCGCAAGAGGCCAACAGATTTCCAGTAGTTTACATAAATAGACTGAATCTGCCTCAAGGCGGCACCTGCAAAAACATGTAAGAACTGACACGCTGATTTGTGGTGAACAAGAATTTGTGACAATTTACTCTCTAGTTTGTGAACAGTGGAAGACGAATGCAGACATTATGACAGGTTTAGAAAACAAGGCGCATCCATTTGGATCTCAGCAGGTAGACCACCAGGCAAGATGGATAATTGGTGGTGCATTTGCTGCCCACTTCTCAATGTGACACAATGTAGTTAATCACGACCCCTGTGAAACTTCTGGTGCTTTGCCTAACAGCTTCACTCATCCAAATTGCTATGATTTACTTGTCATTGTCTGCCTCCCCAGTGCTGTACAGTATAGCTGTAAGTGATGGGCTAGCTGTTCCGAGAATAAATAGCATCAAGGTTGTTAGTTGAAATAAGACTTTGTTTCTCCCAAGCCATGCATAAGTCCGAAACAACCACCACTGTGTTTGACATTTTCGTGTCAGCTCCAGGAAAGTCTCAGGGGGATGTCACACTCAGTTTGAGCAAACCTACAGTAAGGAGGCCACTTCCAGTTCTTTTGTTCCTATTGTTTCAAAACCATTCTGTGCAAGGATAGTTTGACAGGTCCAATTACCAGAGCGATGGAACATCTAAAGGGTTTAAATCTAAAAGACTGAGTATTTATATTTGAAAATAAGATGCCCTGAATATTCCACGTTCTGGAAAGAAACTTTGAATTTGTCCCTTAACTCTTGAAATCCTTAAGCAGACATTAGCTGGCAAGAAAGGCAAGTGTGACCAGGGCATCAGTCACGTATAATGAGTTAAAATGGATATTTGTCTTTCCCATCTATACTTTGTTCAGTATAAAATACATAGACATAGCATCTGAGTCGAAAACATGTGAAGCTAATTCAGAAGTGATTTTAGCTTGCATTATTTCTAATGACCAGAAGGGGGCAACCCCTCTTATTGCAAGAAGGGAGTTTGATTGAATAGAAGTTTGAGAGAAAATGATCTTACTTCTCACTTGATTTGTCACCTCAGTAAACATTTTCCTACTGAGTTTATGGTATCAATCACTAGTTTCACGTCTCCATCAGTGCAGCATGGTGTTTATTTTGTAACTTATGTTCCAATTTAGACTATAATAGACAGTAAAGTAATGTATGATTTAGGGCATAATATGATTGCAAAGTCGCCACTGTATGGGTCTGGTTTCCAAAAGACCAAGACGGTGATGGCCAAATGCCAAACGCAAGTCTTCAAAATGATAGTCCACAATTGTCGGTGACGTCACAGAGGCTATGTCAATGTTTTATGTGCAGTTTATGGTTTGGATGTGTTAAATGAGCTTTGTTTTTGTAACATTTGTAATTGTTGGAAGTAGTGGAACACAGAGTCGCAAAATATTTTACAGAGGAGGTTGTGATGAAAGGTTTTGTGTCAGAAGTCTATGACTTTATCACCAGGTTGAATAGCTTTTTCTACCAACAGTCAACATTGAGTTTCTTTTAACAATGAAAACAATTTGTACTAGTTTTGGCCCAGTAGTTCCACAGTTACCTTACTTTAAGTTTTAGATCAGAAAAACTACAATTAGTTATATATTTTTGTCAAAGTCATAAGTCTCAAAGGGCAGGGAAATGGAGGTTGTGGCCAGATTGCCCTTCGTTTTTACATTTTCCCAAGAAAGTTCATACAAAACAATAAATCATGGACAATTTTTACAGTGTACAAACTGTCTGTCAGCACCAGCGGAAACACTTGAAGTAATATTTCCCAGTAAGAACTGAGATAGTGCCACCTGTCAGATACCAGGAGGTGGTTTTGATAAAGCATGTAGAAAACGTATTTCATCCTGAGTGTTGTGCATCAGTTGTTTATCTTCCGTGGTTTCTCCTTTCATTCACTGTGATCTATGTGATTTCCCACCCACTCTGTTCTTTTCATTTTCAGCTCTGATGTCAAATTCCCCTATTTTCCTCCTCACTCCGTCTCCTGTCAGGCCATCAGCATGAGTGCATCACTTTAGAGTGAATTATTGATCAGTTATTTTCCTCGACCTGACCTGTTTGGTTTGATTCACAGGCATATTCCTTTGTAGTGTTTTCATTAAAAACACATTAACAGACCACATTACAACTACACAGAAAAAAAGGTTTTTAATAAGCAAGAACATCTGCATAGATTTGTAATTATTCTACTGATTAGAATATGAGATTGTGCAAATTAAACTGCATTTTTAGGAGGTCTGTAATAACATCCTTTTGAGACTACGGTTTTACAAGGTTAATATGTTTTACTGGAGTCTCCATTAAAGTGGTAATCTGCAAGATTATCTCTGTAATGTTTCTTCATTTGTCAGAGCTACAGCCAAGCCTCCGTCCTTTAGTCGAAGGAGTGATTATAATAACAGTTTATTACTTGAGGTCACAGCAGGTCCACTCCTGATACTGTTATGCACACATACGCCTTGTTTTGTTGGACTGAGGTTTCTGTGTAAGCTCTCGTGATCATCAGATGGTGATCATGGGTGAATGTCTTGAGGTTTCTCGTAAAGGTGAAAGGTCGTATGTGAGCCATGGGAAATCTTCACACTTTGATGTCAGCTTCAAAGTGATTCACCAGTTGCTGTACGTCAATCACGCACGAATTATCAATGATTCAGAAATACTATTGATATGCTCCAAAACAGCATTTCTTCCAGTTAGCATCTTCATGCTACTCTTTGTAATAAAAAACAGTTAATTAACCCATTAAAGGCCAAATTTCTGCAAGAAAAAATAATAAAACACAGAAAGGAGACCATCACAAAGCATTGTTTTCTTTCACACTGCTTAAATGCACAATAAACAGCTGCTGCAGATCGATCCACAGTTAAAATGTATCTTGAACAAAGAAGTTGATGCTGTGATAATGATTGAGACTTAGTGTTGCTTCAAATTACACACCCAAAATCTTATGTACCTACAGTGGTATCCACGGCTTTATGTGCTTTCTTTATTTGCCAGCATGTCCCAGTTTCTCTGGATAACCCACAAACTACTTTCTGCTGTAGGAAATAGTCTCTGGACTGGATTATCTATTCAGCCCGCAGTCCTCGTTGCTACAAGAACTCATTTATGTTGATCAGATTGGTTATTGGGCTTTAGTGGCTTTGTAAACTATCGAATGACAAACACAGTGGTAGACCGCTGCTCTCTTGGCTCGACACCATATAAAGCAGTACACACTTTACACCAAGCATCAATTGTGGGCTTGTTTCTTGCTGTAAAACTATTGGTTAAGTCCTTCAAGTACAGTACAAAAAGGAACGCACAAACCTCACTGTGGGGCTCAGAATTAACATTAAATCACAGAGATGGAGTGAAAAGTTCAGCGCTTTCCTTGAGAGGTGATTTTCCAAGGGAGCATATTTACATAGAAAATAAAACACAAGTTAAAAAAAAGCTTCAAGAATTGCTTTTGACTGTGAAGTCTTGAGTGCGAACCATTTGCAGCCTTTGTCATATGGTGTAACTCTGGCAAAGGTATCCAAAGACGTTTTTTTGCTTTGAATAACATTCGAAACTCGCTTTACACTCATCATACAGAGCTTTGTGGTGTAAATGGCCAAACAATTTATTTTATGTTGCAAGACATCGTCAAAAAAATCCCATGTTTTTGGTCAACATCATCCTTTCTATAGCCAAAATTTATTCGTGCACCTAACTAGAGCTGCACAATTATAGCCAAAATGATAACAAGGATTATTTTCATTATTACTGAAATCATTATTGCCTATATGTCACAATTATTTGTTGATTTAAGAGAAATAAATATTATATTGCACTTTGAGATATATCAGCTGTTGTATGTGTCAAAAAGGCGATGATTCTTGGTATTATCGGGTGAAATGAGTGGTTTGGACTGCACTACATTTGAGTGTTCCTCTTGTTTCCTCCTCTTCATGTATGTTAATGTGGTTAACAAAATACTGTAAACACTGATCTAATCAACCTTCAATGCCTTTCAAAAATACATTCATCTGAAACTATCATTTTTCACATAAATCTTACTATTAAACACAACAGATGTAGCTAATGCCATCTTCCAAACAGGTTTGTAGAGGCAATGAATAAGGTACAGTCGATACTTCACAGCTGACCCACTGATTTTTCATCATGGTGCCCATAAAACATCTTTAAAACAGACCTCTTTCAGTCTCAGGCAGAACAATAACCTATTGGAAGTAGAACCTCACATTCAACTCTTGTCTAATATATCATGCGGCTCAAAGACCCATGGCACTGTCCACTAAATCACACCAGCCAGACTGGTGCCACTGTCTCCTTCCTTTCAATCCTTCTGAAATGCATTATTTTTGGCTCCCACTTTCTTCCCTAGCAAATGAACATATTGAAAAGAAAACCTATACACTGAGATTCGTGTCATTACTGCTGTTAATAGCTGGAAAACACAACAGTTCTGTTGCTCGTTCTGTGATCTATTTTAATAGGCAGTAATGACCAGTAGTTGGTATTAAAATATTAAAGTTACACAAAAGAAAGGATCCCTGTGGCAAAAGACAAGATTTCCACATAGACACGTTGACCTTTATGGATAATCCACAGGGAGAGCACCATTTTTAGTTTAGTTTTAGACTGGAAATTATTTTAACAGTCCCATATTGCGCCCATTTTTAGCAAGTTAATGAAAGTCTTACATGTCCCCAGAATGTCTTTCAATTTTGAGCTCAAAGTACTGCAAGGTTAGTTCACTTATCATGACTGTAAACTGGTTTTAGCCCTGTTCTAAGTGACTGTTTCAGTGTCTGTAGGTCTCAATGCAGCTGAACTGCTGCTGTTGCCACCTGTTTCAGGAAGAATACTCTCTCTGCATCTGTGATTGACAATTGGAGCAAAACAGATCAGGACTTTCTATCGCTCTAAGTTTCTTTCTGAGCAATAATTCTACATGAAATAGTGGTTGAATTCACAGTACAGCCATTACTTTTAACTCATGTTTATGGTGAGTTTGTCAGATAATGTTGCAATTACAAAATCAGTATTTTAGCGGTGTAGAGCAGCAGGTTGGAAATGGACAAGAAGAGGTGAATGCCATAATGGGCTGCATTTCAGTTGCTATTTTTTACTTGCTCCATTGTCCGACGGCAGAAACAGAAAATTATTTGAATGAGAAACCTTGTGGGGAATTCATTTGAATTAAAATACAATGTGTGTGAGCACAGTATGCAGGAGAGAAGCAAACAAATGGAAATGCTGGTTGAGAAGCACAACAGACCACATAAATACACAGTACCCCATCCAGTTTTTGTTTAATTGGTTTCAAATCTGAATGTCCTTCAGCTTTACAATTTCCATAGAGCTCTGCGATCAAAGCAAATGGTAACGTTAGCCACATTAGCCATGCAGCATATTACCACGAAGTTTCTGATGGTTTTTCCATCAAAACGAAAACAAATCCACTGGATCTTCTGTTCCTCCGTTGCTGGAGGTGCATGAAGACTCTTGTGTTCACTGTTATTGCCAACAGTTGAACATTTGGTGAACTTTGCACATAGCTGAGACCTTTTTCAGTTAGCAGAAGCAGTTCTTTTGCAAGCAAAGAAACCTGGTAGATTAAAGGCAACTGCTCATTTTGAATGGCTCGCCTTGAAACATGCTGTAAGGGACAGGATTATGCAAATTTTTAGGTTGGTGACTACTAGCTAAACAGTTTACATATAAACTGGATAAGATTCTCACTGACTTGTAGAGCTGTAAGTATGGAGTTGAGGGAAGTTAGAGGAATGGCAGCAGGCTTTCACTTCACACCAAGTTTATCAAACATACAAAACGTAAAAAAAAATAATTTTCACCATATGCAACCTTTAAGAGAAACATCAGGAAAAAGAGAATCCTTTTCGAGAAGTAATACATTTTGCAAGACGTAAATATTTCACTGTTACATGTTCTGCAGCTGCACATAATATGTATAAAGAGAACAATGTATGGTAAGATGTACACAAACCTCAGTATGCCCTGTGAATTTTAGCAAGCAAATAAACGGTTTTGACGAAATTAAGGCTTTAAAATAGCAAAACTATTTTATACTAAGTGCTCTCTAATCCCTTGTAAGAAGTAAACTCATGTTGAGAGTGTGGGTGTGTGTGAGAAGATGACAGCCTCAGTGTTGAATTAAAGAGGATCAAAAATATTGCTTTTCCGAAAATTAAGCCGTGTTGTCTCTGAAATATTGTCATTGTTTGTAGTACTGTGTTAATATGTTGAATT
Source organism: Dascyllus trimaculatus (assembly GCA_024666655.1). NCBI lineage: Eukaryota > Metazoa > Chordata > Actinopteri > Pomacentridae > Dascyllus > Dascyllus trimaculatus. The sequence continues at coordinate 11,338,090 of CM045468.1, read as the reverse complement.
GTCTGTTTTTATGTGTCAGGGCTGACATGAGTATTGTCTTGCATGGATAAATTGTTTTTTTTTTAAAATTTAGTTTGAATTAAAAATTTAATTGAGTCGGGTGAGAAAAGTTTCCGATACTGAATCATTGGAGAGCCGCCCCCTGTGAACTCCTGCAGTTGGTATTGCTTTGTAAGGAATCTTTGCTATCCGCAAATCCGGACCCATGTCTGTGTACCTGTGCTGAGTTGGGAATTGTGTCAGCAAAATGACAATAAAGATAACAAAAGCTTCAGAAAGCTCTGTCCGAGATTCTGCTGAAAGGAGGATCAGTGGGGCCTCGCTTGGCCTCGTCCCAAAACTGTGATTCTCTGAAGGGTTCCAAGGAAAGAGGAATAATCTGTATTTGATCAATCTTCACTGAACCTAATAACATTTAAGATGTTATTTTGAGAAAGATGGCTAATTAGGAGCCATATTAATAGCTTAAAAGTGTCTTGCTTGTAGAAATTCTATGAGGCTATTTTTTACCCATCACATTACTGAACTGTCAACACAAGAGACTTATTCAGTTCTTTTTAGTCCGTGGCCCACTGCCCATGTTACATTCAGGCTTGTAGCTTGTGCCAAAAAATTCAGGCCTCTATTTTAGTCTTTTTGCACTTTCTTACACGTATTGTCTAGTGTCTGTCACTTAATTGCACACAGGAGGGAATGGCGTCTAATCCACAGAAGTATCCGTGGTGCTGTTCAAAAGTTCCAGAGGATTTTTTTGTGTTGGAGAAAAAGAGCAAACATACTAGTTTTAATGAAATACCAGCCAAAATGACAACAAATATATCGCGGGCACATAGCAACCAAGATATCAAGATATCAATAACAAAGACATTTCTCTGCTGTGACCGAGTTCATGTACAGTAAATTAAAGCTGGCTCCTATTACTGTATGAAATGCACTCTGTTTCTGCTCATGGAGTATTGATTTTTGCCCATCTCCTCGGGTACAAAGTGTCTATCATGTGATATAAGCAGACAGAAGCATTTTGTCTATTGCATGTCGTTTAGCCAACATGCACTTTGGATTTAGACATGATTCTGCCGCGTTTTAAAGAGCACATGGCATTTACGTGCGTTTAATTTTAGGAGTAGGAAATCATTTTTGATGAATTGCAGCAGAGCCAACTAAAAGCTTTTCCAAAGGTTAAAAACAGCCACTGGAGGTACAGTGGTTCTTGAACACATTTGTCTGAATTGGATGACAGGTGTTATTAGTATCTGCAATGCTTCAGGTTTTTTTCTTCCTGTTAGTATAAAAGTCAGCAGTGAAAAGTGTGTTTATCCTAATTTTTCCAGACACAATTTCAGTAGGGAGAAAAATGACACAAATTATGAGCAGCCAAGTGGGGAAAAACAGTCAATATGAAAAGAACTACAGACATGTCAACAAACTGTTTACAATGCTGCTACTGTTGACAGTTTCATGCAAAATAAAATCACATTTTCGAGGTGAAGTTTGTTGATTACAACCAGACAACCACAACCCTCCCTTCAAGACTCGAACCGAAATTTCTACCATCTACAAAATTACATTTCTGTACAACTTAGCTGCATTGTCAGTTGACAAGTTTATCCACCTGTGATGTCGTAGGAAAGGCTTTTAGTTTGAAAGAGCAACAAAATTCACAGGAAAAAGGAGGTAGGAGGGGAGGATGGAGGTATAAGTTAACCTCCATCCTCGGTTTTCTTTTAAGTTGCTTTTTGGTTAGATTTAGGAACCCAAAAACTCAATGGTTAGGCGTTGGAAAATATGTTAGGCTTAATTAAGTTTAATCATAATAAGTCAGTAAAAGTGTTCTTGGATTGCACTACTGTTAACTACATATCTATTCAATGATGGTGGACTTTCAACTAGCTCAGCATGTTTGTGTAAGGTTTCAAGAACAGGTGTCAGAAGAACAGATGCATTTGTATCTCCAGAAAGCATTTCGTCTTTGGAAAGTTGGACTCAGCATTTCTTATATGGTTAGGAGCTGGTTGTATATTTGACTTGGTCGCAAAGTGCTACAGATACACTAAAAGTATTTAGACAACTTTTTGGTGCAACTTCAAGATTAACATTAGGATTTACCCTCTTAGAACAACATGAATAGTCCCAGGTTGGAATAAAGTGTGTTTTTTGTGTTCATTTTACTGCCGTTTTACTGTCATTTCATCACTACAAACTGGAGGTGCAGCTTGAAATATGCAGAACTTGCTTCATTCTGTATGTGGGTGCTGGGTGTGGTCAGTGCAGAAAGTAAAACACTACAAGAGGAGGTCAGGGTGGTGGAGGGGTGAGTTGTGTCTGGTGTTATTACAGGAATTAAGGGTTTGCCTTACATCGTAGAATTGCAGTTTGCTTTTTTAATGAGTCACAGTCTTTCCCCGAATCCTAAGAGATTGAGATGCAAAAACTAAGATGAAAGTAAAATCTATAAAAGCGACAGTAACCTCCATATTAACGACCATATGTTTTCATTGGCTCATTGGATTGTGCTCTTTTTTGTGCACACCAGGGTTTCCAGAGTAGTACATTTAGATCACACAAACAAGTGAAGATTGCAGGGACTGTTGTAATGATAAGAATTAAATTCAAGTATCCTTCACTGCAGTAACTACCACTGATCTATCAGTGCTGTGGTGTTTCAAAGGTTAGGTGATATAAAAGGGTCCAGAGAGGCCTGAAGGTGGGATGCAGCTCCACATTCTGCATCGCTGATAGCTGTTATCCAACACTGTCAAAATGTCAGTGGCTACACAAAAACAGATCATTCTAAAGATGAAGGGAAAAATAACTCTACGACTGGTTTCAAGCCAGAACATTTTGCAAAGTCTCGAGTATTGTTGCTTTTGAACTGGTCAGTGCAAATTGTGCAAGAGGAAAAAAAACTGCTGTGTGGTGTTGTAGCTTGTTAAGTCAGGATGGAAGCTCTGTAGAGACATTCAGTTAAATATTTCATCTAAGTTTGTGCGTGAAGTGCCGGAGTCGGATGATGTTCATGCAGCACAGGCTGAATCTTTCAACAGAAAGTATGTCATGATCAAGACCAGATAAGACGTGCCGTTCCTCTCCCTGATCTTCCATAGGATGGACCTAAAATCTGATCCCCATTAAAACTGAAAGGCCTGACATGAGCCTTAGCCTCTCATGTAATCATCATTTTTGCTTTTGAGGATTTTGTGTTGGTAGTTGCAGTCAAGTGACAGCAACAAGCAGCGGTTTCCATCAATAATAAATACTGTAGGGGATCATTTTGAAAAACTCAAACATTTTTGTCGACATTTCCATAGTAAATGCAGTACAATGTACAGATGGATAAGGTAACAGTTTATTAATGTGGATTAACTCAGGTTTACTGTCAGTGTAAAGCCTTATTTTTCTACTTGCTTATTTAATCAATTTGTCCCCTTTTAAAATTTGAATTACTGATTCCATAAGATATTCTTCCTCACTTTATCTTCCATTATTTTTCATTTATCAAAGGTTGCTCCGGCAAATGTTGAAAGTCTCCGTCATCAAACAGGCACAAGCATAGTAAGCACTTCAAACCATTCACAGTGTTTCATCTCTCCCTCAGCCTGACAATCATCTTTGGAAGCAAAAGGTCAGAATTGTGCAGGCTTTTTATGACGATACCAAGCTGAAGCTTCTGAGAGGAGCAGTTATTTCTTTTTTTTCCACTCTGTGTTTATTCGCCAAAACTCAAAAAATACCAGAGTCTTCGTCAAGTTTTTAAAAAGATTGCACTGATATTTTATGTAAACTGTAAATAAACTATGTTTCATGTCGCTAGATTCTTTTTGAATATGTTGAGCAGAATCGGAGCTTTGAAACTCTCACCTCAGTGGGGGAGGGAATTAAATATTCACGTTCAGGGGTGCCACATGTGCATTTAAGAAGAGTAAATCATGCCTATATGTGTCTGCCTAAAAGCGTTAGTGCCTTCCATTATATTTTGAAATGCCACCTGGTATTCGAATTGTGTGTTGATGCAGAAAAAGTGAAAATTGATGCCTAAAAATTCACCAGAATGCAGGAAATTAAGTGTTTGACAAAATGCTCTCAGTAGTTTTTCGAGTATTTCTGCTATTATACTGTCATTTTCTTCTCCAGGAAAAATGGCATCACTTGTTCTCATTTGTTCAACCCTTTAAAATGACCTATTTTTACATTTTCTTGACATGTGACCTTTTTTTAGGTTGAGTGAATTTACTCTTAATACTGAGGTTGGTGAAGTAGCATGGCATTGGTATAGATAGAAGCACAAAATCCTCTGGAGAAAAGGTCAGAGCTTTGTCATTAAAATCCACTGTTCACATTTTGTCACCTATTATGTATGTTCAGTTGTTTTTACAATGACCACAGTCTTTGACTAATCCTACCTGGGTAGATTTAAAGTTCCCCTTCGGTAGTTGATTGGACCCATAAAAACACATCTCTGTGTATCAAAATGACACATTTAGATTTTTTAAATGAAATTAATTAGTGCTGTCAATCGATTAAAATATTTATTAGCAATTCATCTCATGAATGTCATAGTAAACTCGCGATTAATTGCAAAATTAATCACACATTTTTTATCTATTCTAAATGTCCCTTAAATTATCGCGTAAATTCGGAGAATTTGCATCAGCTGTGTTTGGCCATCAAGTGGTATTTCAGACTGGATGTGCTACGGTGATAACTCACCTCACACTGACAATACACATAGATAACTTTGGTCTTTTCAATCGTGGGGCTGGACTGAGTCCAAGTTTGTATAATTACTGAAATGTAAACATGTTTGTTTTTTTGAAGTTTGGATGTCTTCCTTTCATATCGGTTCATAAAAATCAGTATTGTAATGATGGTTGGTGGAGTCTTAAAATGTTCACATTTCTACTCCCATTTGAATAAAAACTTGCTTTATGTCTTCCCCAAAATGCTGTAATCATCCCAAATGTAATAATAATTTGGAACCAAAATGGCATCAAAACTAATTTGTGTGCCTTTTTTTAAGTTTTCACCTAAACCCCAACTTTTTACAGTTTAAGGCATGAAAGTTGAATTTAGAATTGTCAAAGTTAGATTTTTTTTTGCGTGAGCAAAGCTAGATGTACAAATCTATGATTTTGAGACTGGCTTCACTTTCAAGGTAGCACTCGGTGCTTTTTTTGTTCATAATGTGACTTCTAGCATATTAAAAAACACCATATGGGCACGTTAACAAGGTATAAACCTTGATTTTCACCGGGGGGGGACTTTAATTGGCTAAATTTAGCCAAACCTTACCCATGAGGTCATGTAAACGAGAAACCTGGTTTCCATAATTTTGGCAGGCAATTAGAATTCGAATGAAATGAACTTAATGCCCCCAGCTAGACATTCTGGCCACATAGCAAGACAAATGCTTCGGACAGGGAAAGGTATTGGTATGACAGCAGCAGAAGAAATTAGAAATAATTACACATAGTAGTGCATACTCATATTTAAAGCAAGTCAGAAAACAGTGTCTTCTATGAGTAACAGAATAAGAGAGTCATGCTTTCAGAAAATACTCAGGGGAGAAATGTGCTTACTGATCTGCTGTATGTGCTGATTTACAGTTATCAGGTCACTACACTTAATATAAACATTTTCCGATGACTTGCAGGAACTGAATTCAGAGTACTATTTTGATCAATCCGTTCATTTCAAATGAAGTTATATCAATATAATCAATTTTTCTCAAACATGTAACTATAATTGAAGTTCACACCCAGCAGAGTTTAGACGTCTGCCTTTGAAAGAGCTATTTTATAATGAGTAACCTCTAGAGTTGGTGTCGTTTCTACACAGCCTTGTGACCAATTAGCACCACAGTGAAATTCTGGAAAATAAGTGACCAAAAGCCTAAACGAAAAACTGGCAGCAATCTAAATTTAAATTACACAACTTATGCTACCTTCCTTATTGGCACTGAACTTTGGACATGAATCATGTACTGCAGGATTGTCCAATAAGAGTGTTATTCCTGGGGAGACGGAGTTGAGAAAGTGTTAACGTATAAAATTGATCCAAACAAAATGTGCTACAGGCTCCGATTTTAGAGCAATTACTCTACAGCACAAAACTGAAAAAAAAAAATCAAAATGAAACCACTGAGCCCTTGTTGACTTCTGAGTGTGAGTTTAGTGTAAGGAACTTGTACAGACGAAGTCAGACTTTATTGCTTTACAGAATATATATTTCTTTTTATCAGTGCTTCGTCTTTTGCTGCGAGGAAACTGAGCGATCCATCATGTTCTGGTGTGCTTTTACATTTGCACCTGCTATTGCACATGGAGGATATTAAGAAGCGAAGCAGAAAGAGCTAAATAGCCAGGACTCAAGCCAAAATCCAAACCCACACACAAAGCTACAGTGTTGCAGCGGATTTTTCGTGAACATTAATTCCCTCCACTCTTGACACGCTCTGTTTTCATGGGGATCCTGACGTCTGACGGAGCTGTTCATACGGGTTTCTAATAAAAATTAGAAGCAGTTTGTGTGACAGAATGAGGCAGGACTGGTGTAGATATTTTGGAACGAGGCACCTGCATATCTGGCTAGCATACTGTACTTATCTAATGATGTCAGATTACATGGTCACCTAGGAAACCAACAAAAGACTTGAGGAGAAATCGTGGAGATGGTGCAATTTCGCTGACTGACAGGGGCTATGTAATGCTGTGCAGCATGCATAATTAAAAACGTGGCACACACTCTTTCTGGCTTGTTGAGCCTGCTGTTGAGCTGAAGCAGTTTTTAATGTTGTTCTTGTGCCTTCACTGTAGTGTACTCTGCACTGACGACTGTCCCCTGTGGCTGTGTGGGAAGGAGACAGGAGGGGAAGAAGGGATGCGAGGAAATGAGGGGAAAAGATGGCAGCCTAATGTCGGCTTCTTTTTTACCGCCTCCTTTTAGATATGATCAAAATAAACATTATACCTCAGAGGCACAAGGCTGGCTTCAAGTGGTGCAAGTTTCTTTTTGCAGTTTTCTTCATTTCTTAGTGGTGTTTGGCAATGAGGAAATCCCATTAAGAGAGCAGGTGCATGCAAGTGTTGGGCTAAAGAGTGGAAGATGTGCATACAGGCAAATAGATCGACATTGTTGCTTAGCTCTGGAGGCACCTGTGTGTGTGTTTCATGGGTCAGACCTCACACGGTCCGTCCCTGCAGGAAGGTTAGGGGTGGTTGTAGCTAAAACACAAGAACATGCTGACCCAGATCTCTTCAAATGCTTCTTTGAGGAGTTTTCCTTGCACGGTCTTGAGAAACAAACAAGTATTTCCTCAAGGAGACTTTCAAAGTGATGAGCATCGTGCGCTCACACGTGCAGGAGAGGTCCATTTCTACTTTCATATCTTTTTCTGTAATGTTCCCATTCAGTTTAGAAAAAACTCCGTTGCTCAGCCCTCCACCTCCGTCCTCCGGGACACATGTGGGGAGTCGAGAACCGACACCAGGAAAAGTCTTCGGGGAAATGGGAAGACGCAGCGATGTGACTCTGTGCCAAATGTTTACAGGCGAGCTGACATAGTTAGAAGATGGAAAAGGGCTGAAACGAGGCTGTCTCTCTCTGCACTCTTGGAGGAACGAGAGATAGGAAATCTAGGTCATCGCCACTGATGCATTGCAAAGCGAACTTCAAACAAACCTGGCCTTTAGCGTGATGGCTCTCCAAAGCTGTGTTACATGCCATCAGAGACTGATCGCCATTTTCTGCCAAGAGCTGCCACGAAGTGATGAATAGACTCATTCTCAATATGGAGAATAACCACAAGTACCACAGACTCTTAACTGTCAGTCTGTGTGTCCATTTGTGTATGAATGTGGATTACCATATGCATAGCAAGAATTCACGGGTTTGGATCTCTCTTTACAACCAATTAGTTGTCTTGTAGTTAGACCACATGCAAGGCTTCTATTTCTCATCTGCCCTTCACTCGGAATTGCCTGAGGGAAGTCTTATCCGTAATCATAGCCTTGGGAATTGTGGTAAAAAGCTTTGTTCTACTATTGAAGGCTCAATCTTTCTATTTCAAGGACAGCTGTTTAAAGTCCGTGTCAAGCAGTAACAAATATGTGTTCTGAGTTTGTCACACCACAAAAAAATAACTATTATTGTGATTAACCACACCGCCAGTTGTGAATTCGTAAAAAAAAACAGCAAGTTAATAAAATTCAGTAAGAAAATTGTGAAAGAAAAATAGGAGAGCATGTCTGCCAAAGGTAGTGACTGGCAGCTTGATCAGGCCAAGTGAATCATACTAACCCTGCAGTTCATGAGATTAGATGTAAAATCACAAAAGTGCACTGAGGATTCTGAATAGTTTCATCTATGTGCTGCTTGGGCCAATTCATCTACTCTAGTAAACTAAGCACACAAGGCAACTTAAACTCACTGGGGGCAGATACTGCAAATAATGGCCCCAAACTGGCAGGACAGGAGGATCCAGGCCGGGGTGGAAGATGGGTGGTTTGGCCCTGTTTACCAGTAACAGGACTTTCTGTGAAGCCTGGTTTTCCAGTGCAAAATAGCCACTGTAGAGGTAGGTGTTGACGGTGAATCTCAGCTCTCCATCATTCTCGGGAATCTTGGGCTGAGTTGTTTTGGAAATTCTGGCATCCATGGGAGATGCATTTGCTGGATGAAGGTGTAGCTAGCGACCAAACTGTAGCCTGGAGTAGGTGTCGTGACTCGAGATTAAGCATGAGAAGCAGTGACGCCAAAGTTTTTATCATATTATAGTGTTATGAGAAGGGGCCATGAAAAGTTTGGTTCGAGTGTCAATAAGCCGTGATTTCCCAAAAAAACAATCCCTGAAAACAAGAAAAAGTACGAGCAGACAGTCTAACTTCACAATTCAGAGCCACACAGTTCAGTCTTTTCACGTTTTCAGATATTTTCCGACATGCATGATGTGTTTGGAAGCAAGTCTATGAACTTCCATTACACTGAATTCAAAAGGATTCCACCTCTTTAAAATGCAGGTTCCATAATATGCAGGTTTTGAACCTTTTTTGTCAAAAAACTCCTGATCATTAATAATTTTTGCTTTAATAGGATTTAAAATTTAGCAACTTCAAATAATGGCATTCAAGAAGTATTGTTTCCTCTCCAATCCAGTTGTGAAGACAACCCTTGAATGGTTTCAAACGACACATGAGTAGTTTGTATAACTTTTCAAAAGCCTTTCATTGTGTGGGTGCATTCTGATTTAGTCTACATGGTGAAGCAACATAAAAAGATCCCATTAGAAATGTATGAGTTTAAAGTCCAAATGAACCGAGACCCCATTAAAGAGGGAACAAAAACACAGACCTGTAGTTCAGAGGAGAGAGTGTTTTGTGCTCAGCCTTGCAGAATCATTTTAGAATAATGTTTTATCACGTGCTCGGAAGCCTTTCTGACAAAGTGTTAAATAAATGGTGGTGCCTGCTCCTTGCTAACATGAACGCTGAGTGCTTAAGTGAATGTTTAAGTGCCAAAATATGCTGTAGCTTGAATTGTTTTTACATTGCAATTCAAGCATAACTGCATTTTCAAATGCATTTTTCAAATACAAAACCAAATGCTCTTTTTTATTTTTGTACTATTGGTTGAACTTTGGCTATATGTGCAGGTGTTGGGCATTAGAATGTGCCATCATTGGGTTTGTGTCCATGTTTCCTTGCAATTTTAGTCTTGTTTTTAGATCAGTGTTACAGGGAACACTTCAGGTTGAGTAATGTCCTAAAGAAATGTAGTCTCAATGGCCGCAGGATAGCATTGTTAGCATTAATGCTAATATTTCAGTAAAATCGCTTTTTTCCAGAGGTATGCTGACTACACTAATCTCATTGGGTGAGTTAAAGCTAAGTTACTGGGGCCAAAGAACTGCAAATACACGATTTCCATTAGAAAAGGAACTCTGACTCTGTGATACATAATGCTAAGTACTCAAAAATAACTTGTGGTGCTCCACAAGGACTGACTTCAGAACCCTTTACATTTTAATCTGTATACATTATTTATATGAGGTCGCATCTCTTGATAACACAGAACTTGTGGATGTTTTTTATAGATGGATTTTAAAGATCAGTGCAAGGATGTCCGAAAACCTTGTTACAGCTCAACAAGAACAAATCTCTATTTTTGTTGTAGTTTCAAAGGCTCATAGAGAAAAACCACAAAATTTTAATTTTTATCTCTTTAAGTTAAATATCTCTTGCTTTTTAGTATTTGAAGACTTATTTTCATTGCTTTTATATTACCAGTGTTTTGGCAGATTTTTAGTTTTAGAAATTTAAAAGAGTGATGGAACAAGCTGTTGGTTGACAACTTAAGGTGACAGGCAGTGCATCCCCAACTCCTCCTCAAGGACACTTAACTATGACCTGCTGTTGTGCAGAAAATAACTTGCATGATAAAAAAAGGCCAGGTGTTTGATTTGAGTTTGAGTTTCTTTGTATGCACTTTAAACACAGACCAGACAGAGTTCTGTTGTATTTCTGACAAAGAAGCTACTCATGGACTGTTTCCTGTCAATTATTAGTGTATTGCAGTTGCTGTTGTTACATATTTTGAAATTTTTTTACACAAAAATGAGTCTGTCCAGCCTTAAAATGGCTTCGACTTTACACCGTTGCTTGCTTTAGGATGTGCGAATTGGTCCTAAAAGTTTCTGACGTATAAATCCTTGAAGTCTGAATCTGTGTTATTGATATAGGCCTACGACAGTTTCAAGGCGGAAATGCTCAGTTATGGCATTGACTGCTTATTTTGCTCATGTGTTTTCTAGCAAATAAACACTATTTGGACATGTTAACAATCTACAAGTTCTTTAAACTGTGCTTGCTGTTACCACATGTTCTCTAAGGCATTGTCGATTGATCACAACTGAAATCTCACGGACAATAAATCTAAACTTGGTCAGTCTGACAAGGCCAAATGTTTTCCAGTAACTAGTACGAGACTTTTAAATATTGGATACTTCTTCTGTTCTTTGCCTTCTCTGGTGGGTTTCAGTTCATTACTTTGTTAAACTGGGGTTGGCGTGGCGACACATCAGTTTACAGGATCGTTAGTAAGTCAAAGATAATTAAAGCCGAATAGATACCTCACTTTAGAGCTTCCCTCTCAATCCCAGTAAGTCCATTATCAAACTCTTTCAGAAGGCTGGCTGCTCTCTCTTTAATCAAGTCCACATAGTCATCCATCATGTGTCTTTAGAAAAATAAGACTACACTTCCTCCTTTCTCTTTAAAATATACTGGAAAGTGTTCAGAGTCCAGAGCTGATTAACACCACTTATGTACAGGATTTTGACTCTGAATATATACAATCAAGCAAGTATTTCTAATGGTATACATGCTATTTTGGGGCAGTTGTACAGCAAGGCTTTCCCAAAATAAATGGATAATGCACCAACCTCCCTGCTTTTAGCCCAAACAGTGGCTCTTACTCATCTCTGACAGTCTCACCAGGGTGATATATGCCCTGCATAATATCTTAAATTGGATAATCCTATACGTCACACACTCGGATGAGAGCATGGCACTCCTCCATATTGCGTCCCACTGAGCAGCAGCGAAGAGTGTGGTAAGATCAAGCTCTCCTTCCAGCTGTGTGGGTGGCAATGATGTGTTTTAGGAAACAGCCGTTGAATGGTCATTTATTAGTCACATGAGATGGCTGCATTATTCTAATTCTGTTCCAGTCGGGCTCGTGTTGTTGCTGGAAACATCTCTGGTGCAGCAAAAAATTTCCTTGACTCTGTATTCATCACCTACAGCTCATTCGTCCCTCGCCACTATTAATGAATATTTCTTGTTTCATCTTGAGTTGCACATTTCAGATCTGATCTAAGGTTTGACATCAAGCACACGTGGACCACCACCTGGGTCTATTTCCATTAATTAAGTGAGGCATGATGGCCATATGAAGGCAGGGGGCCTTTTTGTTTCAGCGTACAGAGTATCTTGATTGGAGCTCTTGATGCATCATTCATAAATCAAAGTGCAAGGCCTAGATCGCCTGGTTACCACTACAAAGCCAAATGGAGCTCACCGGGAATTACTTATTATTCATATCACTCAATTACCCTCCAAACAATATTTCAGGGAAACATGCGGGACATAGAGGATGGATCAGGCTTGCTGCATTCACATTCCATTGGACACACAAATGACAGAAGAGGTTGGCTTTGAAGACTGTGACCCATGCAATCAAAGTAATTATATAAGTCATCTCCTTCATCCAGTCCTTTTCATTCACCCTTGAAATTCCTTTTGTTTTAAACATTTTCCAGAAAGAGGTTACAGTGACTCTGATGAATGTAACGTGTCGTGATTTAAAGCTTCGATGCATTTTGGCCTGCAGCGTAGCTTCTGCTCAACCAACCATATCTCACATATCCTGCATTTTAATATGGAACTTGAATTCAGAATGCAGACCACAAGCCAAAAGTTGAACCGTACACCAAAAGCTGCTTGTAGTTCGAAGAAAACAGGAACGCTCAAGGAGTCAAGGATCTCGAGAACAATTCCAAGCATAGGACTCGGGGATTAAAGGAGAATTTCATGTATATTTCAACCAATTTTCCATTAATATGTCATGCTAACTTTGCCATATGCACATTCATTGTTGAGTTTCAAGGAAATGAGGAGTTGCACAAAGGAGCTTACAAATGCTTTTTAGATTTCCAATTAAAGTTGTTTTTTACCTAAATCATTTTGAACATTTCTTTTCCATCAGACTGAGAGAAAACACAGAAATGTACCACCCAGGACGGACATAATGCTCGGACTGTCCTCATAATGGTCCATGAGGTAGCCTCCTGTTACATTTAGCTACTGACCAGGTGAGACACTAAGCATCCCTGGATAGAGATCCCTCAGGCAGTTTGCAAAATGTCTGTTCCAGACAGCTAATCTTCTGTGTTTACCTTCAGTTAGACTGAAAATAAATGTTTAAAATGATTCATGCAAGAATCTGCTTTTTTTTGGAAAGCTGCAGGGAGCTGACGCTAAATTGCAGCACTAAATGAGGTTCACAAGCTGTTCCATTTCCTCAAAGCTCTACTGCAGAGTTAAAGAGTGAATAGTTATCATGACATAGAGCCACAATAATCACATTAAAGTGACATACATCAGGTTAAAATTAACCGGATTTCCTTTGTTATATCTTAAATTAGAGTTGCAGTGAGAGCCCATGTGAACGTCTCAATCAGTTTCTCTGATTCTTAGCAATTTATTAAAATTGTTTTAACATTAGAAGAAAAACAACTAAATGAGTTTAAAAGAAAAAAAAAAAACATTTCAACTATAACTTTGTTTCCTTAATATTAATATTGGTGTTTAGGCTACGTTGCGTGCGGTGCAAGTGGCTTAACGTGTTGATATTTTGTAAACAATAATACATCAAACTATACATTATCTTGTACAGTGGCATATCCTGCTTGTGAGCCATTAAACACAACAACAGGGTCCTGGCACTTGTACACAAGTTAAACACAGTCACCATGTATGTTATTAGTAGGGGTGTAACAATACACTAAACCTGACCAAACCGAACCGTGCAGTACAGGCACTTTCGGTTTGGTACAGAGGTGTACTGTGGTACAAACATTTTAAGACTATTAAGAATGGCTAATGTAAGGAATTGTTTTCATTGTGAACCTTGTAGTGCCCACAGTTGTGGCGGACCTTCTCCATCTCACAGTTGCACAGTATAGCAGAACTAAAAACAAGTAGGAGTTTCCAGTGGAACACAGGATGTGACGGACCGTTTTTTCTCCTGCCGGTGCTTGTGTGATGTTTGGCTAGCGAATGGGATGGTTAATGCTAACAGCAAGAAGCCGGTGCTGGAAGACGCTCCACCGTCGTGAAAATCACCTATTTGGGATCACTTCGGTATCCCGGTAAAGTATGAAAAGGAGTAAAACAAGTGGACAAGACAAAAGCCATAAGGCGCTCCAAACTTGTGAAAAAGTATGGCATTTATTATTTGTCATCGCTCTGGTTTTACTTGGCCTATCAACATATTTTAAGCTGATAGATAATTTGAAATCTGCTCTTTCGACACAAGTTGAAAAGGAGACTCAGCGAGGCGTCTTGCTGCTGCGTCATCTTAACTCTGTCGTCATTTTAACTCAATTTATTCTTCATGTTCAATTTTAAAATGCACCAAAAACAATCCATTTGCATCACATTATGTAAAAAAACCTAAAATTCTGCTGACCTCACCACAGCTGTGAAGCAGTTAGTGACTTAGATGTGTCCAGCACTCAACATGCCACAAATTCAGGGACTTTTTGACTGAAGTGCAGGAGATGTTTACAGAGAGCCGGCGAGAGACAAACATGGAAACAAATAAAAACATAGTTAAATATCTAAACCACTTAGGGTCATTTTTCTCCAGTATTCTTATAAAATTTAATATTTTTTTTGTACATGTTGATTCCAGTATTTTTTCAGTTTTTGTAAAAAAGAGTAGTCATGACAATTCCACTTTGATTTTTTAAAATGATTTATGACGTTTTTACACATTTTTTAGTTCTCTGTACTTCTAGTCATGGTTGTGCTGTTTCAGTAGAGGTGGAGTACTTTATATTTCAAAGAAAAATGAGCCTACAGTGAGAAAAAATGTGAGAGGAGCAAAAAAAACACCCAGAAACTGCTTGGAGTTCAGAGCGTTGACCGTAAAATTATACATCATTAAAATGACAGAATTAGCACATTTTTACATGAACCTCTATTAACAGAGTGTAGTAAATTGGTGTGACTAGTTCACCTAGTTTTGATTTTAAGAACAAAGCACAGAAATCTAAGCTTCACACACGACTTCACCGCGTTGCACATACGCTTCAAGTAAAGATAAGCTCATATCACCACTTGCCTCAGATATCCTGCTCCTCATTCCTGTCTCCCTTGTGGATACATTTGTAGGGGCTAATTTTCTACATGAGCAACATCATCAAACATGTTTGGGGTCTGCAAACCTTTATGAAAATTGTTTATATGCAACTTCTTTGCATTGGAAAAATCTGTTTGCACATTGTTTGACACAATATATAGAATTTGAAAACTGAAATGAGTGTATTTCATCAATACTGCATTACATTCCAACATGTTTTCAATTGGATTTCAACTCGATATCATATGAGGATGAGAAATAAAAAGGCTCTATTAATGTATCCATTGGACCACTTATTCCATAAAGTCTTTTCTAAGGTCTAGCAGGTGTCTCACCCCACCCATAACGTCGTTCCTTTTACTCTAAAGCATGTTCCCTTCTGTCAAAAGTAAAAAAAAAAACTGCAGCGAGCTTCAAACATTCACAGTCAAAGAAAGTGCTTTCATCATTTCCCAGCCAAGTGCAGCAGCTTTCTCTCAGCTGCTTGTAGACCTTTCATGCCATCATGCAGAGACTGGAGTTGAGGTGGGTGGGATATGGGTTGTGTTTTTGTTGGGGTGGGGGGGTGCCCAGTGGGAGTCTGCCAACGCTACAGTTTGTTTTCTTTAGCTTGCACCAGGATGCAAAAGTCTTATTTGCTCTCATTTCTATAATTGGTTTCATTAGATTCCTGCAGCCCAATTAAAAGTTTACCGCGACTTAAAAAACAAAATTTACATCGGGGTGCTTGGGTAGCAGCTTTGATACTTTAGTGTAAAACCAAATTAGATTCACGTGTATGTGGAGTCCAATTCTGTGACTCAGCTATGGAGAAAAGGCTGATTATGAAATTCAGAATAGGTTTATTTTGATCCAAGCGTGACTGCACCTACACATACAATAGTTTTTCTGTCTTTGTTTTAGATTATATCCTCCTATTTCGACCTTCTCTGCACTTTAAAGAGCACAGAGATGTACAATTTCCCGTGTTTTATTTGCTGCAGTACAGGTCAGAGGCGTCTTGCCCTACATTTACTCCTTTTGCTCAGTTTGTTTGCTCAGGTGAGACGAGTCCATTCAGACAAGCTCAAGAGTAAAAACACATTAAAAGTAAATAGTGGCTCCCTGACAAGAATTACCACTTTGAGCTGTCAGATGTAGGCCAGGAGGACTATAAAAATATCTGCAACCAGACATACTTCTGCCAGAGCATGCAAGTATTTATTTTAGGAAAGCGGGATCAGTGACTTTTTCTTCCTTACATAAGGCTGGAAAAGAGTGCTGTTATGGAAACCGGGTCCAGGTGGGATTTTGTTGTAGACCACTGAATGTGCGTCTTTATCGCTATTTTTAAGACGCTCGCGAACACGGCTTGACACAAAAGCAACGTTTTCTTCCTGATAGTCAGCAAGCGGCACAAAAGCCTGAACAAAACAAAACAAAACAAAAAAAACAGATGAATAGCTCGCTCCCCGGGCGCATGTACCCTGCAGTACGCAGTAAATGAACTCCCACAGCTGACATGACATGGAGATTTATACTGTCAGAGAAATCAATGTCCATCACACCCAAATTGTCTGGTCCCTCTTTGTTCGGTGCAGCAGGGGTTCATTGTAGCTTTGCACATCCAAGAACTCTGTGTTGACAAATAAGGCATATTTTGCTGGTGGTCCAGGAAAAGAAAAAAATCTTAATGTAGGACAGCATTGTGTTTACAAAATAAATGCTCTTGAATGGGCTGAAATCATTTTTAGGGGTGAAAAATGGCTCCAAAGCACATACCTCAGCAGGAGCGCTGTGGATTCTGTGTTTATCACATTCAAACTCACGTCAAGTCGTATCCCATTAAATCTCCTCTGGGGAGCTGAACTGAATTGGAGATGAGCGGTGAATTATGCATCAACCGCACGATGACATCACCCCCCCAAAAAACCCATCTCAGCGAGAGGGGTGACGTCCTCTTTTTTTGTGTGTGTAATTAGAAGAAGAATACAACGTGTGCAAGTTCAGCTTGTGAAAAAGGTGCACATGGAAATGACAGGTCGTTCTGTTTCCTGTATCATTATTCAACCACAGGAACAAATTAAAACGTGCATTATTTGTTTAACAGGAAGGGTCACGCTTTGTTAATCTGCATGCTACGCTGTAATAACTTTGTCATGTGGAGATGTTCTCTGCTCAGTCCTGTTTGGTACTCGGTGTTTGGTAGGCAGTAATTGGAGAAGGGCTCCGAGGCTTCCTCCAGTGACCTCATTACCCCAATTAAATCTGTAGCCTTCTCTGAAAACAGTCCATCTCGCAAAGTGATGTCTGATTATCACTCCCAGTCCAAATGAGCTTGATGCAGCAGAGGAAGCAAGGCAGGGACATATGGTTCCACCTTTTTACAGTCTGCTGCCGCCGGTTCTTCCCTTTCTGTTAATTTTACTAAAAATAATATGATTACATTAGAAATAACAAACAGAATAGAAATAGTCACCAAGCCAGCTGCCAATTCCAATGTTAATATCTCAATCAAACACAGTTGTTTGCATGTTCTAAACTAATGAGAATTGTCCGTATGAACTAGAGCCCCTATGGAATTACCACTGTACAAATTCGCAAATATGCAAAAACCTTCCTTGTGTAGTTCAAATTATCTTATACAAATCTGTAGAGGTGTGATGGTATACAAACATCACAGTTGTGAATGCACGTTTGTTTGTATTGAGGTCACAGTTCGTGGTGCAGCAAAGACAAAAAAATACAAACCTTTAACTTTGTTTTGTTTTCTTCTTTTCATTAGGAAACACTGGTTCACTGAACAGACTATGGTTACGTCTTTCAAAAGTCTGTCAATCCTGCTGCAACCGGCTGCAACCTCCAAATAGCAATTTACAAAAGCAAGCCAATCAAGAAACATATTCTCTCAAATAAATACAAAATAATGAAATGAATATTAATTAAGGTGCAGCATTTGGAGAAATAGCTGCATAAAATGTGCTATATTTGTATTTGAGAGCAGATGCATTGGATAAGTTGATTACAACTGCAGCTTGTGTTGGTTCACAAAAGGTTGCTATGATGAGAGGGATCTTGATAACAAGGCCTGACTACTTTTAGCAGGTGTTAAAAACCTTCTTTCTTTTTTTTGTTTTTGTTTCCGCTTTGGCCAGATCTGAACTGTTTGCAAGAGGATGCTACAATGCCATGAGGAGTTGGGTCTGCACGGCACTCACTTTGTTTCTTGTACCACTGATGTGATGCAGTCTTAAATGAGCGAGTGATTGCAGTTGAACAATACAGACACGCAGCTTTCGTCAGATCCACCTGTCATTTTGCATTGTCATTTTAATTAACTCAGAAACTGTAGTGTTCCCCAAAAGTAGACCTTGATGATAAGTGGACGGTCTTCAAGTTCCAGTTGCACTGCAGTCGTTACTTGTTACTTTGAGGCTGCACTGTCCACATGGGTTCAGCTGACAACATGTGGTCCTTCGCTAAAGTTGCTAAGTTTTGTGTGCACTAAAGAATTATGCACATGCCGTGGCCCATACCAAAAATTTGAGTTGTTTCATGCCCAACACCAAACTCTATCCAAGTTAGGGCCTTGCTACCCGTGCAAGGTACCTACCTTCCACATTGTAGTGTAGTTGTAGCTGCTGTAAGTGATGCAGTGCCCTGAAAACTATCCACAATGAAACATAAATGACGGTGACCAAAGCATGAACATTCCTTTCTTCTAAAAACCCCACAATGCTGAAGTTAGATTTTTACATATGTGAAAACAACAGCCATGTACTATCAGACTTCAGTACAAAATACCAACCAGAAGCTCCATGAACTGCTCACTTAGCAGGACTAGATTAACTGTTTTATGATGTAAGGACTAGTGAATTAGTGAGCAAGCAAATACAGTTTGAGACACATGCAGCTTACACCTCATTGTTCAGAATGTAATTATGAAACACTAGTCCAAACCATTAAAACCTGGCTAAAACAGTTAACCAGATTTATGGTTGTAATTCTCAGTCTGAGATAACAGGAATGTCTGACAGCTCTTCCACAATAAGTCTCATTTAGGGAAAAGAACAAAGCACAATGGCTGCAAAAACACAACTGCTACCAATTAAAATACAAAATATTTCGAGTATTAACTGTAATGTAGTAAATTCAGCTAATTCAAAAGGAGGAATTCACTTTATTTCACTTGTTAAAGTGGCAATAGGCAAGTTTTTGCTTTAACTTATCATGAAGTAGATGTTGACTGCACAATGTAATGGTTATCGAATAATACACCATCAGTGGTTAGACTGGTTCTCTGAAAGCCTCACTTTCTTGATGCAATTCTGTCTGACACTGGATACAGGAAAGTGAGGGTTCAGTTTACAACTCAGAGAAAATTTGCCTGCAGTTATGCAACTTTCCCCAAGTAGCTGAAATGGCAAACAAGGAAACAAATGGAATAACTGTGGAAAATCTGCCCATCAACCGAAACCAAACCGAGGTAAAACAGAGTGAACTATAGACGGGCATTCACTCAATAGAGACCTCAGGGACTTCAGAGGGTTCAAACCGACATTCAGTTGGCATTATTTCTGCTTGATCAGTTAGTAACAAAACCTGTCTACTTATTAATGCAACCGGGTGTTTTACTTTGCATTTATAGCACTGAGATCTGGGTTTCTTCCTCAGTTTGGGATTCCCATAGGAGTCTCACACACCTTTTTTCCCCACTGTGTTCTTCAGCTGCTGTAGATTCGTGTTTGTGCAAAGCCAGTTATTACTTCATGTAAAGTTAGGACTACTTCACTTTACCTCCTCGGTGAACCTGCTTGCTTCTTGTTGCCTTAGACGTGTTGATGATTTTATGTCCTGTGTTGGTGGTAGCTGCGAGGCTCTGAGCAAAACGCAATGCAATATAAGATCAAAGTTTTCCATCATTAAAACGTAGCTACACAGCCTCTTCTGTTCCAGTAGACGTCTGATAGGGTTCAGACTTAACTGTGAACAATCTGGTCCTGTTCACACTTGTGATTAATATGTACCTGATGTAACCCAATTACTGCTGCATTAAGCAGCAACTGGTAAGTAGGAATTTCTGATCTCTAAGTCAACGTAAATGTCTGCAAGATTTCCTCCATGGTAACTCGGGTAAGGTTTCTCAGCCCCACCTTCTGCATTTTACGTCATTTCCCCAAAATAGCAAGCTGTACTGTCTAAATGTGTAAAACGTTAAACACCAAACCTTTTGTGCCTTTCTCAGTCTTCAGCTTTTTCTTTTTTTTTTTTTGATGTACGTAAAAAAGCCGAGGCAACCATTTTTTTTTTTTTTTTTTACTACTTTGTTCATAAATGCCGCAATATTAAGGGCTTATTAGCTGCATGTATTATCTGCAATCAGAAAATACAGCAAACCAAGGCTGGTTTATGAAGACAGTCAATGATTCTGAATTGAAAGTTCATGACACATATGCTGTTGCTGGCTCCTCCTACTTAGTTTCAAGGTCCTATGGACTATCTTGGAATCATTTACCCTTACTGTTTGTTTCAGATTCAATGTCCTCGAAACGTACATGTTGGTAATAGGCAGTTGTTGCATGTAAGTCACCAAAAGAAGCCAGTGAAGAGCAAAGATGCCTCTTTAACTTGGGTCACATGTTAAGTTGGAGTTTTAAAATAGCCTTTCATATGATTCAAACCATCGCAATTAAGCATTAAATCTGTTTTATTAGCCATTATTTATGAATAATTTAACTTTGCTTTCAGTCTGCTCCTTCAGTTGGGAACTGTAGATCTCAGCCTAGTTTGCACTAATGCTAGTTTGTAGCATTTTGTTTTGTTTTGCTACTTGATCATTTGAGTCATTAAATTGGATGCATTCACAACATTTTTCCTCATCTTATCCTACCATCACTCAGGACTGCAAGCATCACACACATGCATTAAAACATTTCCACTTTTAAAATGTTCTGCTCCAAGATCTGAGTGAGATTCACTGTTTTTCTTTCTCTTTTTTATTTATTTCAGATACTGTAGTACTTTCAAAGGTTCCCTTTGAGTCTGTGCGAAGCTGTTTTTATCACAAGTTAATGAAGATTTTCCCTCCAAAATGCAACATCTTCACACTTTTAAAGACGAACTTAACCTCAAATGAACAGTTTACATGAATCTTTGAAAGTTTCCCAGCATTTTATGATTCCATTTCTTTAAAATGTAAGTTTCAGAACGTTGGTTTCACCTTCATGTAGCTAATAATTTTGTTGGAACGCATGACATGTTTTTCACATCAGTCAATGTGTCATTTTTAATTGGAGCAGTACAAAGCTTCTAACTGATGCTGTCAAGAGGAAATGTATTCCTAAATTGTCAGCTTTGGAGAAGGTTAAAAAACATCCTTGCTTTGTGCTCAATGATGATGTGTTTGGGAGTTTGTAAATTGGGATTTCAAAATAATAGCCTGTAAAGGAGCAAAACTGAACAAACATGAAGAAATGACAGAACATAAGTGAAAATATGCTCATGAATTCTGTATGTTGCAACACAACCATGGATTTATTCAAATGCCACACCGCTGCTCTTCCAGTCTGTCACCCAAATCCTCAAATTGGCAGAAAAAAACCACAGCACACAATCAGCCCTCACTGGACAGTTGTCCTCAAAGTTGCACACTAACCATTTGATTGAGTTGAGGGCATTTGCGGACGCAAAGCTCCCGAATAGAAGGGAGGGAATCAATGCAGTGTTTGTCCACTTCTTCGCTCATTAAGGAACCTCTATTCATGTCAGGATCTGTATATGACAAAGAAAGCTCACAAGTGCACATTTTCAGTCCGAGAAGGCTGGTTTTTCTCCTCCTCAAAGCCCTCCCCTCATCGAAATTCTCCTCACAGAAGCGCAGTGCGAGAGGCCAAACTCTTGACAGGGGTAGCCCAGTGAGAGGGAAATCAAACGAGTCCCTTTTTTTTTTTACAAGCTGACTGACCGACATGGAGGCCTGCTTGCCTTTAAGTCCTTACACTGGATCACACCTTTGCCGTTCTGTAAGAAAAGCAAGGCGCCTCACTGTCCATTCATCATCTTTAGTGACTGTCTCTCGCCTGTTGGAAGTGAATCCTTGGTTACTCATAAATAGTCTACTTGTAATACCTGAGCTGTGTTCAAAAACCTTTGTCACTTTTATCTTAGTGCTTAATTAATACAGAACGGGAAAAAGATGGCAATTAATATTAATAGAAAGGAATGAATACAGATGTCAGATGTAGATTTACAGCACTGTGATGTCAACTAAGACCTCTCTTTCTACTTTTAAAATATTTTTAAGTACATTTGTCAATAGGGCTCTGGCCTGTGTTATCAGAACATGTTTTTTCCTGTTTGCTCAAGATTTAATAAAAACACGGTGGCCTTCACAAGCCTGCCAGAAGTAGACAAGAAAAAAAATATCTAATTTTGCGGTAATGGAGCATAGCATTTAGACCATTTACTGTTGCAAATGAAGGTATGGTTTGTGCTAGGTCATGCATAGCAACTGTGCATAATTAAATGGGATTTTGTCGATGTGCTTTCTTTAGTACTTTTAAATTACTCTGCAGTATATAATAGTTCTTCTAAATTGCCGTAAAATGCACTGTGGATTTCTGTAACTGCTGGATCTTTCGAATGGCTGCTCTTGTTTATGCACAGTTTACAGTTTGTTCTGATGTTGCTCATAGAATCTGTCTTTCCTCAACTAGAACTTGGAAAACATAATGTCTCTTGTTTCCAAAGCGTTTTTGTTATTATTTTCCTCATGAATAATAATGACTGTGTCGTCTGGACAACAAGCTTTGATTCCTCATAATCGCACACAACTTTGGGGGGACACTGTCACAATAATTATGCTGTAATTATGAGTTTTTGAAGGGATAAGTTTCATATTTTCCATTAAAATGTTTTGCATGTTTTTTTTATGATTATGTAGAAATAATGTGCATGTATTTGCTTGTGTGCAGTTCAGTGGATTTACATTGATCTTTTGCAACACATTTCACGTTTCTCACACAGTAATAACATGCCCAGACATGAGTGATTTGCCAAGGAGAGCCTTTTTACAGTGCATTTCAGACCTGTGCTGCTATTTCCATTGGGCGGCAGTGCGTCTATCCTCAAACTTAAGCTGCAGTGCATCGCCTGCCTGCCTGTCTGCGCTCAATCCTCAGCATAAGCCAGTAAAAGTAATCCCCCGCATTTTGTGCTTATTTGTCGAAACAGGCGCATAATGAGGATGATTATTCTCATGTGCGTTTGTTGGGGAGGTTTCGCCAGTGCGCCATGTGGAGGACAAGGACTCCAGAGGAACGCAGGGGCTGACTGGAAGCGAAATGTCAAGTTAGATAGAAAAAGGAAACAGCAGCTTTTTGTGTGCCCTTCAAAATAAAAGCGGTTTGGAGAATGCGGCTCTGTGTTGAACCACTTTAAAATCCAGGGAGTTGCCGAGGATATGAATCCAGACACTAATATGTGCAGTTGTCACTGTGAAGGATCCAGTTATGTCACTTGCTTTTACAATAACATCATTATGACAGCTACAGACTTATTTTATGTTTAAATGACTGACCCATGCGCCCTCGATTGCGCTTTTATTTGGATAGGGAATCTCCTCATGTCCTGTGCCGTTTTGGTTCACTTGTGCGCACTTTACGCAGCTCGCTTTGACACAGCGGCACTCTGATGGGGAGAGAGAGCGAGGGGGAGAGAGAGAGAGACGGCATCTGATGTGTCTTTTTCTGCACATCACTTTGGAAATTTGCGTTCGTGTAGTCGTGCTGAAAGCGGAGCTCACCTGCCGGGGCTGCGTGGCCATGAGCGGCTGAGCGACTAATTTAATAGGATAATCAGACTAATTGCCTCCTCTGCTACTGTCCTTCATTGATTCCGTCGACCGTTCCCCAAATCACTGTCATGATTTTCCTCATTTTCTTCTTTCCTGCTGTTTGAAAGTGACTGGCTGCAGGTGTTTTTTGCGCTCTGATTTGCGCCAGCGAGGACTGGCAATATGTAATTTTGGGGACAGGCGCTACGTTTTTTGTTTTGGAGAAGTGGACTATTTCACAGCTGGAATTCCTTCTTTTTTCTTTCAAAACCCCCGTTTCTGCTTTACTCTGTAGACCAGAGCAGAGTGTGATACACCGTGATGGTGTGGGGCCATCAGAACTGACAGCAGAGTGTACGCTATCATTTGGAAACTGCCTGTGGGTAAGTTAGATTTATTATTTCTTTTTAAAGTTGGATCGTGCTGCCCTCTGTGGATATGTTCAAACCAGTTTGTCAACACCTACGATCAATTTTGGCACTGATATTTCAAATGCACAGTTATGCATCGCCCACTTATCGACGGGATTTAACAAATGGAGTCCTAATATGCGGCACTTAAATGCGCATTTGGAGAGATCCTGTTTTTTACGCATGAAGCCCAGCACCTTTTTTCTGCTTTAGTTGCGGACAGAACCTCCTCAGTGGAACGGTTCACGGCTGCAGTACGGCAGTGGAAGTGGACTGCTGAAGTCTCCTGTATTCTCCAATAAAACCCCTAATTTGTCCAAGCAAAGCGGCTGGTGCATTTCGTGGATACAATTGTGCGTTTTATTCTCTTTCGGCGGTTATTGTGTAAGAATGTGCGCATATGCACATCGCTCCGGTGCGTCAGCACTGTGCGTTCGCGTATGTGCGCCTGTGGAAGTGCGCGATTGTGTGTCGGTGGATGCACGCACGCGTGTTAGGGGAAGGAGGCAAGAAAAAGCCGGGCTTAGTTATTTCAAATTATTTCTGCTGAGTGATTGCTTGGCGAGTCAACTCTATCTGTGCTTCTCCTCAGTGTTTGCTCTCCTCTCCTCTCCCCTGCTTCCCTCCCCTGCCTGGATGTTTGATGGCTTATGATGGTCCAGATGGATGCTGGAGCTCCACTCTGGCTCTGACCACACTGGGCATTGCCAGTTAAACATATTTGGGAATCAGGAAATGATACTGATTTAAAGTTAGAGCAGATGCCTGCTTAAAAAACACCACTAGAGATGAGTTGGAGAAGGCACTGTAGCCTTGCAAGTTGCATGCCATGATTTTGTTCACCGCTGCAGAGGTGCTTCCGTTTTGTTTTTCTGTAAATTTATCACGGGCTACAGCCACCTGAGGCCAACAGGCACTGTAGGCCTTCTGTTCATCTAACTCCAAAATCACCTTGCATCCTACTCTGCTCCAAGTCTTTCCACTTTAATTTGTTTTTGACGCTGTAGGGAGATATCTCCTTGGTTTGTGGGGCTATTCTGATGACACCTTTATTCTTTTCCAACATCTGGGGTTAAGCTTGGCCACAGGAGCAACCAGCACCACATGAATTAATAGGTAAGTGGCAGCGACCACTTAACGGAAGCCCTGCAGCTACATATTGAGCTGAGTCGAGTGCTCTCACACAGAAATTGATTTAGACAGAGATTATGTCATCCAGCATTGGCACTTTTTTATGCTGGTCAAGTTTGCCCAGCAGCGCTGAATACCTCTTCGGCTTCCTGATGAATTAAGTGTAGATTTAAAGGACATGCTAATGTTGGACTGAAGGTGCAGCTCAATTGGTGGGTTTATTTTAAGAATCCTTCATTAGTGGTAAAAGCAATTTAACGCTGACAGCACGTTTGAATGATTCTTTTTCTTAATAAACCCGACAGGTGAATCACCAGGCCTGACCATTAAAGCTGCACAGACAGATTTAAAATACTTGCGTGCAGTGGATATTAATTTAACATTTTATATTCCATGAAATGCCATTTCAATCTCGGAAGCCTCAGTGTTATGCCTTGACTAAATTAGATTAAATTTTCATGAAACAAACTCCACCTATCTGGCACTAACATGAGCTAAGACCAACAGCATTTTGGAATGCCACTTGACCCTGTTCAGCTTCCACTGCTCTGAAACCATCACATCTTTTTTCCTTCCTGTCTTGATTGATACTTTTAATTTTCAAGGAGCTGTCACCAAGGCCTATTGGCCTTGGCTTTGCAATCAAAGGGCGGACAGTCAAAGGCTTTCAAACGAAAGAGTTCATTAATGCGTTGGGAAATAAGGGTTGTCTCACTGTAGAATATTGGCTCGGTGTGAGGAGTGATTGGTGCAATTGATGAGGATTTGTGAGTCAGAATGTTGGAGAGGACTTTGAGAGGGGGTTCACCTCCATAATGGCTATTAAATGACATTATTTAGACCGAGGGGGGAAATGGAAATACAGACAGCTGATTCAGCCTGTGTGTTTATGTACATGTGTGGTCACGTGCATGTGTGCAAATATCACAAATGTCGTACTGGAGCTTGAGCACCTTCCATTCCTGCTTGGCACTGCTGTGCAGAGTTATTGACTGTTGTGAAATCCGAGAAGCTGTGGACTACATGCATAACAGACGTGCTCTCAGTTAAATCTTTTGAAAATCCAATTCCCCTGAAGATGAGATTCCTCTTTCCCCATGCCTTGTTCCATTTTCCATCACAATCACCGGGCATTGATCTGATTCAAAGCTATTTATTTTTGTTGCCGCCATCATGTCATGAATTGGCAAGTATGGGAGATCTGGTAGATAACAATATGTTCGGGCATGCTGCTTCGCCCATTCAAAGAAGAATCATGTCTTGAGAATATAGAAGGAAATCTATGGCCTGAGGAAGTTAAAACTTTTTAATTTTTTAATACTAGTCGTACAATGCATTGAGTTTTGCATTGAAGGATTGTGTTGTTCTTGGATTTATCTTATTTTTTTCAGTCATAGGGCTTGAAATTTTAAAGAGCTTAAGTGTGTGGACAAACATGGAAAAATGTACAATTTAAATCAGGTTATACACTTAGAAATAAGTATTGGGGCAAATACAGGTACTATAACAAGATTTCTCCTTTCATTGCTTTTTAACATTGTCAGTTTAACATGGTCAGTTTAATTAGGCTTTTTGGACAAGAATTTACCAAAAAAGACTCTCTTATGTCAAAGTGAAACACATTTCTGCAAAGTAATATCAATTAAATAAAAATTTAAAATGTAAAACAAGTGATTGCACAAGTATTCCACCCATTTAAAGTGACTCATCTAATTCAACACAGGTTCATCCAGTTGGGGCTGGAAGTCACACAATTGTTGAAATTGAGATCTTCTGAGGACAGTGAATGTGTCTCAAGTGATTGCAGTATAAAGACACGTGTATCTAGAAGGTCCAGTTGCTGGTGAATCAGTGCTACTAGATATAACGACACCATAAAGACAAAAGAACACTACAGGCATCTCTGTGAGAATGTTAACTGATTATTCAGCTGATAAAACATATTCAAGGACAAATTTAAGCTTTATAAAAGCCCAATTTTAGGTAGTTTTAGCTCCTCAACTGTGAGAATTTGCTCTGTAAATGATTTTATATGGATTTTGGCTTGTCAGCTGGACAAAATAATCATACTTGAGATGTAACCTTGGGGTATCGGAGCTCACAAGGAATGAACTTCTTTACATTTTCTGGCACTAAATAGTGGTGAATTAATTACTTGAGAAAATAGTCTATTCTTAATAAAATAAATAAATATTAAAAATTACATTGGTCTGGGCGCCCTGATAGCCTAATGGTTATGTCGTGTGACCCAAGTGCAGAGGCGTAGCGGCAGTCCCGGGTTCGACTCCAACCTCGGGCGTTTACCGCATGTCCTTCCCCACTCTCTCCCATTTCCGATTCTATCCACTGTCCTATCTAAAAAAGGCACAAAAGGCCAAAAATAAATCTTAAAAAAAAAAAAAAAAAAAAGTTACATTGGTGACAGTCTGTGTCCCTTGTCTAACTCAACCAGTATTGGGCTTTATAATAATATATTTGATATATATATTGGGGTTAGTATGTATGAGACCATCCCTGTGTCCCAAAAATTATGTTTGTATACAGCTGTGACATAGGAGGAAAGACTTTCAGGTTGAGGAAGCCACAAATCAGGGTGAAGAGTAGGATGGCGATCTAAGTCAGCAACAGAACTTTTATCCACAAGGCTGGGGTTTGCTTCCTATGCGGGACCATTATTCTTAGGCTTGAGCTTCTTTGTTGCGCACTGTTTAATTAGGTTTCAGCACCAAAATTACTTGGTCTGATATAGGAAAAAGCAGTGTTTAGGTTGCAAAACACACTTTTCATCCCTTTTTACAGCATATTTGATAAGGTACGACAGTAAAACAATTAAATACAAGTATATGGGGATTTGAAATGCATATATGATACGTCACAAACATAATCTGGCAGAAAATCCATTAAAACAGAGTAGAAAATGCAGTTTGGTTGTATGGGAATGTTATTTTTTTGGAGACAAGGCTGATTAGAACATTGTGGTTTTAAATCAGTGAGCTGGACTGTATTATGGCATTGTTGGATTTTGCCAAATGCTGTCGCATCAGTTTGACAAATCAGTGTGATTTGTGAGAATTAATTTGATCGATTAGCCAAAAACAGACATATTTGCTTGGGTTTTTAATCCGTAAACAGCTATTTCTTGTTACATTTATCCAAAAATCGATAAACATTCCAATTTTATTTTTAGAGAACTCGATGCCACAAAATTCATAATCACTTACCTGCTGAATCCCACTGTCATTTCACCTATTCCACAACACAGCAGTCCAGAAGAGATGTCATAATTCATAACTGTGTCACCACCATATATGTTATATCAGTCAGGTCAAAAGGTTTAACAAAAGATGCTGCTTTGTTCCCTAATCTTTTTCCTGCAGAAGTAAGGTAATCTGTCTTTGAGTTGCTTTCGGAAAGCACAGTCACATACTGATGGGTGACGAGACTGTATGGAGAAATAAATGGTCTTCAAATTTGGGGCCCCCATTCACTTTGAGGCAGTTGAGCTCTGGGTTCGCCCTTTTCCTGTATTATTCAGCAGAGATGTATCACAAAGAACGGTCTTGCTTGCAAATCATTTTCATGGCCACTCATTTTTTAAGACCTTGGATGGATGTCCATGCCTTCATGTATGGGCGTGAATCGAGCCGAGCGTTTGCCGCCGCCATGCTAGCTTTATTTACTTTCTGCATGTAATGGCTTTCCTATTCTAACAGAGCGACACTTAATACCTCAATAAAAGGACGATAATGGCATCATTTCCAGCTGTCTCTTTACATTGCTCTCAGAAAACATATTCTTGTGTTTGTATGCGTATATCTTAGTCGGGTTCAAAGCATAAAGTTGACTGGAATCAAATGCATTTTAAAAAGCGTTTATTTCCCCATTTATTCCAGAGGAAAGTAAAAGACGCGGGGTCAGCCACAGTGTAGAATGCCCCGCAGCTTAAATGTCGCGCTGGTCAATTGTAACACAGTGAAAATGAGGAAGGAGGCGGTGAAATACTCGTGTTGCACTCTCTCTGATGAAACGACCATCTGAGGCATGATCAGTTACCTCAGTATACGGTATTTGTCTTTGCTAGAGGCAAGTGACGTTTAAAATGAATGCTTTTCTCTGCCCCCTTTTTAATCAGCACTAGAATGAGAAGCCTATTGCTATAAGCAAGAGGACAGAATTATTATTTTCATCCTTTCTTTCCAGCCCCCACTGTCGTCGTGCCATGTCTGGAGGTGATCCTCTGAGACCCATCCAGCCTAGAAAGATGAAGTTCATGTGTTTTAGATAGCTTTTAGAGAGATGTGGATAGAGGATGGAAATTGCATGCCAGGGGAAGCAAAATGAGCAATTTTTCCTCCCATTTCCCCTCCTCTCTCCGTCGGATCTGTGCTTACTCATTCATGAAGGCTTTGTTGTGTCATTCCATACATCGGGGTGGAGATAAAAAATCGCACAAAATGCCAGTTGGCGGGAAAAAAAACACACCCAGACTGTGTTATTTTGCAGAGCAACTGCAATACCAAAAGACATGCGACTCTCTAATGTTATCAAAACACCATCACAAGGTGTATTCACATTTTGACCTGTACTCTAAGTGGCTGGTGTTGATATTCAGAGAATTCAGGCGAGCCTTTTACAAACCCATTTAGGATGGCGTGGTCGCAGCTTTTGAGTATTCACAGAAAGAAAATGCTGGTACTATTATATCCAGAATCTACTCGAGTGGCAGCCATGAGCGCGGCCTATTTGCATACACTATATGAATGCACACATGGGTACCCTTGGTGGAAATGCTGAGAGTGTTTGAACCAAATTCTCCCCTCAGAGCCAGGCAGGAGCTTAAATAGAACAGCTACGTCAAGGGATTAATAGTGAGTGAAATCAAGGAGCGCTTCATTAGCAGTTCTTCATTTGTCATTTGTCATTAGCCACTTCACATGAGACCTCGGGCAACATGGTATTTACAGCTAATTTATACGTATATTTCAACCTGCCTTAAGTACACGCAGGATGAGCCTGGTGGAGTCGATCGGAGCAGTTTAGGTTGTGTCTGAAATGTCTCCTCATTTGCTGCCGCTGCACTTTTTGGTTGTAAAATTCCTGCATTATCCTAAATACCACAATCACTTTGCAATGCAATTCCAAACCTTTGCTAGATGCTATTAAATCAACATAGTGTGACATCAGTCCCATCGGTGATGACACAAAATGATGATAATTCATCATCCATGTGTCCAAAATCTAAATTTACTCCTCAGTAGGAAGCCAAATTACGAATGTTTACTATATAGGAGTGGTAAGAGAATAATTTCAGTTCATGCTAAGACCAAAACTGCACCACATGTGTGGGTGGGTTTCTACGTATGCAAGTAAGAAGATGAAATTCAATCCAGGCAATCCCATTTGAAGGCTCATTCTAAAGCTTAATGCCATCAAGTGTTTTGTAATATAAGGACAGAGTTGTAGTTCTATGGTAAGTAGGTTTTTTTAATCTTTTCTATGTCGGTCTGTCACTGTTTCATTCATATACATACATATATTTACTTATATGCATGTAAATTGACCATTTTTGCATGATATAAAAATCATTCTGTCCTCAGTTTTGCTGATTGCAGTGTCAGAATTATATCTTTAACATGACAAAGTAACCTACCTTCAATACATCACACAAAAGCTGAGTTAAGTTAAGCTTTATTGTTGGACAACCTTGCATTTTTTTCTGTAAATAATCTTCTCTGCATGGCTCAAGTAGTAGTTATGGCCAGGGAGGTATACAGTTAGGTTCGTAAGGGACAGTCACATTTTTTGGGATTTTGACTCGACAATGGATTTCAAATGAAGCAGTCAAGATGTAATTGAAGTCTAATCTTTTGGCTTTAATTACTGAAGACTTTACAAAGGGAGTCCTGAGTTATTGGCTTGTTTTTAATGTACGACTTCAGCTTCGACAAGCTTTCAGTTTTATTTAAGAGTGTAACAAAATAATTAACCATGTAAGAATTGCGTGCTTCCTCCAATTTCACAGACTCAAAAGAACAATTTCTTCATTGTTTTACTACAAATTAGGGAGACTGAAACTCTGGGTTTAATTTCATGTGTTGAATATGCATTTGTTAGCTGTTCACAGGTAGCCTTAATATACAACCCAAAGAGCTGTCGAGGTAACTGAAAGAGGATGTCATTGGGCTGAAAAAAAAGCAAAACAAACTTGTCAGAGAAACAGAAGACATTTTAGGAAAGGCCGAATCCACTGTTTGATTAGTAGTCTTTAAAAGCAGGAATGCACTGGTGAGCTAAGCGACACTAAAAGACCTGGAAGAGAAATAAAATGGTAATCATATCAATGTCAAAGTATCCAATAAAGAGACACGATACAAACCACTTGTAACACTCCAGACTTGGACAGGAAACATCTGAAAATACCTGCGGTGTTTTGGAACAAGATTCTTCAGACCAATTTATATCAGAACGATGAGAAGAAAAGAAAATGGAGAGGGAAAGGAAGGGCTCATGATCCAAAGCATTATCTGTCAAACATGGTGGAGACAGTGTTATAATATGGGCATGTATGGCTACCAATGGAACTGGGTCACTGGTGTTTATTGATGATGTGACCGCTGATAGCGATAGTGGGATGGAATCCGAAGTGTACAAAGCTGCACTTTCTGCTCACATTCAGTCGAATGCTGCAAAACCACACAGGACGGTGCTTCACAGTGCAGATGGATAATGACCCAAAACGAACAGCGAATGCAACCCAAGAGAAATGGAATTATCTTATGTGGTCGAGTCAGTCACTTACCTCAACCCAAATGAGCGGATTTCTCACTTACCCAAGACAAAACTGAGGGCAGAAAGACCCACAAACAAGCAGGAACGGAAGGCGGCTGCACTAAAGCTCTGCCAAAACATCTCATGGGAGGAAACTCAGCAGTTGGTGAGGGCCATGGGTTCCAGACTTTAGACAGTCATTGCCTGCAAAGGATCCAAGTATCAAAAATACTACCTTATGCTAATTATGCTCATTTGTCTAATTACTTTTGGGCCTGTAAAAATGAAGGGACTTTGTGAAAAATGTCTGCAGTGCATAAATGGCAGAAACTGGATTCACAGGAATCCACTTCCAACCTATTTTGCATTTTCCAGGAAATATGATAATACAGAACCTGGACAACAATAGTTAGTGAATAAGTTGATATGTACAAAATATGTGTGTCTCTACTGGAACACGCAACTCCTTTATGTAAATTCTTTATCTCCTCCTACGTGGATGTAATTGTCCAGAAACTCCATGATGTCTGCCAACTGCTTTGCATGGAAGAGGTTCACCAAGTGGTTTGCGGTGACATTTAGAATCCCAGCATGACAAAATTGAAAGTGAAAGTCCACCAAGGCGTGCAAGAACACTCGATTCAAAATACCTTCCTGTGTGAAATACTGGAAAAGATGGCAGCATATGATAGGATAGGTTTGCAATTAACAGTGTAGAAAAATGCATCTCATCTCCTAAAGAATCAATGCAAAATCTCTCAATAAAGCTTTTGTGAATGGAGCTGGAGTTACAAGACTTAATGAAGCATACTATGATGTTCTTTTGCTTTAATAATTATTAATACAACAAATAAAACAATGAAGTGGACAGGTTGGGAACCCGTAGATGTTTGTTTTCATATGTCTGCTTGTTGCATTTGGTGTAATTTGAAATATAACCAGTGAGATTTGATTGTAGATAAATTTAGACCTTAAAGACAAGCCAATTTCCTGCAATTCCTGGGGTTCATTGCTCATTCATTGAAAAATTGAAATCCCTACTTAACAGTTATTGCAATATTTTTGTTAAACCCCTTGAATTAACTTCAATCATATCTTGATTGCTTTAATTCAAAGTCATTATTGTGGCTTGCAGAGAGAAAATTATGACAATCGTGTCACTGACCGTTAAGATACTTCTGGATTCGGCTAATTTCCAACTCACTTTCTATGATTGAATCCATTTTCCAGCTCTCATTACTGTATCGTGTGAGCTTTGAAATATTTAAACAACAACCATTATCCAGTTCAGTTACAGCCATGGCTGAGCCTCTGCATCATCTATATATTTAAGCATAACAATTCCAGTAATAATCCAGTCTCCAGTTTGGTTAATGATGGCAATAATTTTACGCTGCTGAGACATCCTTTTGCATTCCAGCTGGGTGTGGCGGGGTTGCTGGTGTGCCTTTCTTTACCCCAGCCAGCACCGTCCCCCCCTCACAACCTGGACAAGACCCACAGAGACCGGCTCTCAACAGGGTTCTTGATTTATGGGCCACTTTACAAGAAGGGCCTGGGGACGCAGCACTCCTTGTCCTCCGATATTGAATCTCGGCTGCCTAGCATGGAGATGTGGGTCGTCTGTTATTGTGTGAAAGCTTATTTGCATTGCGCCGTTCAGCTCTCAGTGGTAGCTACAGCATGTCTGCTCGCCTTAGCTCTTAAGTTTATGTTTGCTCGCAGGGCTGTTTGGTTCAGACACGTAAGAGACATTTACAGAGAAAAGGTGCAGTGAAGACGAATGGCTTTGGCAGGTTTGTGTGCATTTGTGTGTGGTTGTATGTGATGTAACATACCTGATCAAGTATCAGAAATATGCATTGCTTTATTTAACCAGAGAAACCATAACTCATATTATCTATTTCAATAAATTAATTTGAGAGCCACATGCTGCACATCTGCACGTCATTTCTTCCCCTTAGCATTGTGCATTCATGATGAAAGCTGAAGCAAGTGTACAACCTCTAAACACAAAGCCAAATCAATTGACTGTACAATTTCAAGCACATTGTTTGCTAGCAGAAAGACTTTGATTATTTGTTCAAAGCCTTTGTTTGTTTTCTTGCTGCTGGCTCGATTGTGCATTTTTTCTGTCCTTTTGGCTCAAGTTGATTCTTCCAAGTGACTGATTTGATGGGCAAAAAACATATCAGCAAGATAAATGTTTAGCAGCCTTAATGATTATAGTTGCTGCGGGGTAGGCGTTTATTAACTTGTGTTAATAATCTGACAATCCTCTTTCATTCCCCCTTAAATAAGCCCACGGTTCTGCTGCTTCGACAAGACAGCAGTGAAATGATTTGGCAACTACAAAATCTGCCAGGGCATTATTTCTCATTTTTGTGGGTCTTTACTTCAGCCATTTTTACGGTTTAAGAACGTTAATGTCAGACATTTTTATTGATTGCTATTAATATTTCTCTTTAATCTCTAAAAAGCTGCTCTGTAGTATTAAAGGATGTCGACAGTCCTGCTTCTTTTAAAGAACTTTTTCTTTTTTCCTGCTGTTACACTGTAAAATATGCACTGTTTTTTTACTCTCTTAAAGTCAGAGCTCCTTGAAGAACTTCGACTTTGATGCTCTCCAATGAATAGCATTAGCATACTGTAGAGTTAGCTCGAGACTCATCGGTTCAGCAGCAGATCAGTCTCAGTGTCACAGATTTAAATTTGGGTGCCGAGTAAAAAATGTGTGTTGGAGGTTGTGTGTGCGAGAGAGATAAAGAGACGAACGCTTCAGCCCGTGAATATCTAATCGCTGCCATTGGAAGTCTCCACCTAAGCTTGGAAATTCTCATTTTATTTCCGCATCCCTCTGAAATACACCTTGCTCTTACCGCTGCCATAGTTACATGTTAAACTTGAGATAACCCTGCAACACAAGGTTTGTACAAGTGTCATTCAGCGAGCTTCCTCTTCAGGTGAATCCCATTTCAGACCTGTTGACCGCGCTTGAGAGTTTTGATTGACATCGGCGGTGCAGATCAAGCCAAGAGGGGGGAAAACAGATGTGAGTTTTACAGACTGGCCAGATTCTCTTACATAAGTAACTCTGAGAAGGAGCTAATCCAAGTCAGCCGACACAGATCTTCTCACATAGAGAATAAAGTCGTCGGATGAGCCAGATGTTGCGTAGGCGGCTGTTTTAATAGCATAAAAGGAGCAGTTTAGCTTCAGTGCTGTGCCTGTCAAAATCTCTGTATTGTCCTATATGTGCTTTATGATGTGGGAAAATAGATTGCCTACAACATGTTTACAAGAAAAGCCTGTTATGGGGCTTGTAGTATCATTTCAAAGAGTTGCAAATGATCTGCGATGGAAGAATTGCCACTATTAATTTAGCGGCATGCGAGTCATCTCTGTCCTATTTTGCAATAAATCTATAGCCATCACAGTTAATTTAAAACTTTTCGACAGTTTGAAGAGCGGCTTTAATGCCCATAGCAGCTGGGAGTAGAACAAACCCTTGTCTGACAGCCCAAATGATTGTTTCTGTTTTGAAAAATCAGCATCTGTTAACACCAGAAGCAATCGGTAAGCAATGTTAATGAACATGATGCAAAAAATGAAGGATATTTTGTATTTAAATCCACAGCTACCTGAGTATTCCACAGTTATTAGCCTCTTTTTGTGCTGCTTGGCTCCATCTCATGATACTGCCTCTCATGGCTGCCTTCTCCTCACCCTTTTCCTCTCCTTTTACTCGCACTCATTCATCCTCTCTTCCCCTTTCACCTCTTCCTCTTAGTAACTCCAGCAGGCTCTCCCTTGGTCCTCTTATCCCTGGCCTGGAATATCCAAAGAGAGAGCTCCGTTCATTTAATGTCATCCTTATTTCCCTGACAGCCAGGCAGGATAAAGAATCTAGTTAGCAGGCAGCTCAGGGAATGGGACTAAGAATTGGACGTGACTGCAAAGACAGTTTGTGTGTGTGTGTGTGTGTGTGTGTGTGTGTGTGTGTGTGTGTGTGTGTGTGTGCACGCACATGGAATTCATTGCTAGTAGGTTTTTTTTCACTTGACTGGTGGCTAACAGCTCCCAAGACCAAAAATATAAAAAATATAAATTATACATAGTGTACTGTATCTGCCATATTTCACATAAAGTGAGCAGGTTCTGTCACTTTAACACAGCTTAGTAACTATTGAGGTCAAATGGGAAGCTGGAAGCTGAGCTTAATTCTAAATCCTGTTGTTTATTTTGTCATTTATTGAGTTCAATTGCACATACTTATTCCCAGAGTAGAGATATTGAATGATGATTTAATAAACGGAAGTTTTCCTGAACCCAGACGGAAATAGATCCTATCTTCTGGTACATGATGAAGGTTAGATTGGAAGCTATGAGCTAGCTAGGCAGCTGTCAGCTTACTGGCAATTTTTTTGTTTCTATATATCTGAAGAATAAAAATTCAAACTGGTGCAGTGACAATGATTTCATTTTTGCGCAATCACTGTTAGCTCATAGCAACTTTGGATGTGGTCTTCTTAATGTGGATAATGAAACAGTACTTGTGTTGCTCTTGTTGTGTGCTTCATTTGTAAATTGAAGATGCAATTTCATTACTCCACTAAATTACACTTAAGTCATTTCCTCAGGAATCTTTGTGCAGATTTGCTTAACCTTTAGTACCCGAAGTGCACACTTTGAGTCCCAATTCACTTCTCTTCTTCTCAGTTAAATTCCTATTAAAGTATTCATTACGGCATGGTGCAGCACATGTCAAATGAAACCACACAACCTGACCTTTCTAACAATACCAGTCACTTGTTTCAGCAACAAAATGTAGATGAGAAAAATAATTTGGGATTTACATGTAATTTAATCACAGTTGCACCCTGCATCGAATAATGACGTCTATTTCCATTTGGCGCTAAGCCGAACATTTTTTCCAACTTCAAAGTCATACAGCATCCCACCATCCTGGTTCTGATATTGCGAGATTCTAGACAGTCTCCCCCTACACAAAATAAGACAGGATATCGCTGCAGCCACAATCTTATGGGGAGATACATGGAAAAAACATAACAGTTTCAAATCTGCACGTATTATCGTTTTAAATGACGGAAGATCTGGATAACCTAAATTGTTCTGTGAAAAAAAACAGGACACAGCATGTATGGCTGACCCTTATGGAAATGAAGATAAGAGTTTAGAAAGGAAAGGTAGTGAAATTACCCTGAAAATAGTGCAGGGCTCATAGGGATAAAACACCAAAGGGGTGAGTGTTGTTCGTGTGAGTAATACTCAATTTTGGTACAATTTTTGGGCAAAAGCGTATTAAGCTAAACTAATTTAGCATTTATTCAACATTTATTGTGTCGAGGGCTTTGACACAACATGTGAACATTCTTGTAGAAGGCTAGAATTGGCATAAAATGCATTTTAACTTCAGTAAATGACTATTAAATGAATATAGAAAATGTGAGGGGAAATTTCAACAGCTGACATACTTTATTTTTTGTCCAGAATCACTTGGATGAGTATTTGCCAATCCATTCTCATTCCCACTATGGTAAATGTGCAGTTTTGCCAAATCTGCCAGTTGCATGCGTTGGATGAATTGGAACTCCATCACTTCTGCATTTTTAAATCCTTGCAGTGTGGCACCATCATGGAAATCAAGCAAGCTGTCACAGCATATTGTGGCTCGATGGTTAACTCATAAGAACTTCACATTTTAAAGCTCACAATCAGCAAATGTTTTCCAGGCAGCAACTCAGAAGTGCAATTTCAAAAACCTGCTTTACACAGAGACAAATTAGCAGCTTATGAAGACATGTAATTGAATAATGTTGCGACACATGGCACACACTCATCTGTTGATTGTGTTCTTAATGCTTGATGTTTTTTCTCATTGTTTCAAGATAGTAATGACAAAAATAAGCATTTTTTGTCGACAATCACGGAATGAAGCGTGTTCAGACATTGATTGCATTCAAGAAGCGACCTCTTTGTTCTCCTTTCGCATCCCGCGTTACATGTCAAGAACATGGAGGCTCGCGGTTGCAGGGTTATTAGATAATCTAAAATGGAATAATTCAGCAAGGAGAGCGCAGACTTGTGTGGGTGTGTGTGTGCGTCAGCCAAGGGTGTAAGGGCTTGAAAAGTGTTTCTCACAAATAGAAATGTTAATAACTCGCCAGCCAGAGTACATATCAATTTTCCGACTGGAGGTAGGAGGAAGGGGGCAGAGGGGTGAGGTGGGGTAGAGGCGTCGGGGGGGTAATGACAGAAACAGAGAGGGTGTCTATTCATACCACAACCCGAAATGTTGCAGGTCATGTAATTATGTTTTTTATTGCATTATGTGAGTCAAATATAGGCAGCGTTATGAGTCATGTGGTTTTAGAGTAAAGTTCGGAGTTTGTCTGAATCACAGGTTTCTAGTGTGAGGTATAAATTCATCAATATGTTCAGTTTTTCCAGAAAAATTAGTAATTTCATGGCAGTGTAGTGTTTGTATGCAGGATAAGAAGGCACAAAAGTGAAAGCACACAAACAAGCAAAAATGTCAGAGTTGTACACCTTAGTTCAATCAAAACTCCCATCAGCAGATCTGAAATGTCTCCCAAACAATCGGGAGAAGAGTTTGTACAACAACGAGTCTCTGTTATTGCCTCTTCCTGTCAGTTCCCGTTGCAATCTGGGTAGCATCCTCCAAAGATATGAACAGTCATCCAGCAACAGATCAGATATGGCAGCGGTTCAGAATTGAGCACGAGTGCCTTCAGTGTGAACAGCCCTGAGAAAATGTGTGACATAGCAAGAGAGGCTTGAAATGAGAGATTCGTATAAATCATCATCTCAATATCCGTCTGGCAAGCTGTAGTAAAGCGGCAAACCGTCAGTTGTAGATGGCTGAAATTGTTTGTGCGCGAAGAGGGAGATGCATTCCTTGGGGCAAACTCCGAACCCCGAGAGTGTTGACTGAGTGCCCCATTTCTCTTGCTGAACACCTCCTCGAAAGTAATTGAATTTTGGATGAATCCGCTGAGGAGGAAACACTGTCAGGCTTGGGGAGGGGGGAGAAAAGTGGGTGCTTGAGGAAAAAACAATCAACGAATGAGAGGCAGGTGACAGCACCTTTTGGATGAGCTTCTCCTTAAAGAATAGCACGCTATGAGATGCTTGACAGGATAAGCTTTCATCGAGGGATTTTTAAGAGAGGGCTATTTTTTTCAAAGATTTCATATTTTTCTTGGACATCTAGTATCCATTCATTTCTTGAAGGGGGATAGCTCTTCTTGCTTTTTTCTGCTCTATTGTGTTCCTGATCATATCTCTGACAGTTAGACAGCTACACTGAATCTTTCACTTCTCGCTAGCTAATAACCATGTGCCAAGACGCAAGATGATAGTGACAATAATACATTGACACCCTTCTCATGATTACTGATAACAAGTTAAGTGTTTGACCCCGGTAAGCCCTCATAAATAGCTGTCTTCAAACAGGTGGCCATCGTCTTAAACACACTCTACCAGCATCAGAAGCAGAAAATGAATTGTGTTACACCTTAGATTTGGGGAAAACATTGCAGAAATGTGGAAGAAGTGGAACGCGATGAAATCATGGCAATGTCTTCAAACATTCGTGGTGGCAACAAACCCTTTCTGCTGCTATCTTGAACAATCAGACCACTTTAGTTTTCATTTCATGCCAGTTAACTCAAGATTCAAGTCATTGCTAAAATCAGTTGTGAAATTGCAGAACTGTTGTAGCTCTGCAGATTTTACTGGAGAGAACAGCAAAGGGAAATATACATCAATAGTCTTATCATACATCAAATGTGATAACAAAGATGATATCATCTTTGGGGTTGGGGTCCTATCTTGTTCACAAAAGGCAGCTGTTTGTAGTTGAGCTGGTAGCAGAACAATCCATGGTGGCCACAAAGCGAAAGAATCGATCAGTCTCTAAAGGAACCTCAATGCAAATAACAACCACACAGACATGTGGTGGGCAATCAAAGCAAGAATGCCTGCATCAATACACGTGAACCTTGGCTGCCAGATGAGCTCAGCACCTTTTTGTGCTTGCTTTGATCTCAGCAATAATGTGAAAAAGGCATCGCTTAGGTTCAACATAAAGCTAGTAAACTATCCAGACGTGCCACATAACAACATGGCACCATGAAGCCCAGGATCCAGCTCAGCATCTTTGTTGCTTCCTAATTCTAGCAACACAAGCTGCATGCACAGAGCCCACAGAACAGCTGAGGACATCATCTAGTCC
The DNA here is from genome assembly GCA_024666655.1 of Dascyllus trimaculatus. NCBI lineage: Eukaryota > Metazoa > Chordata > Actinopteri > Pomacentridae > Dascyllus > Dascyllus trimaculatus. The sequence goes on along the minus strand of CM045468.1, from coordinate 11,297,772 downwards.
AGCTTGAGCCTGATAACCCCGCTGCTCGCCTGGCAGGAGATGCAGGGGTCCGCTGACTGTGGGGTGACTTCTTCCCTCAAGCTGCTCGACTTCTCAAGATCTCTTAAACTGTATCGCCAGTAAAGGCTCAAATGTCAAGGATCTCTCTTAACCTTGCTGTACTTGCTGCACATCTGACACTATTGAACTACCTGAACATTCAGGTACTCCTTTGATGTAAGTATACTGCAAACCATAGTACAGTGCTTACTTCTTCCTGTTTTTTGTAGCATAGAGTTGATTTTTCAGATCCTGTTTTATCTCCTACATTACCTTTTGCAATGTACTTTTTCCTTGTCTTCATTAAGACATACCTATGGCAGTGATGGAGAGAGTCACTGTTTGCGTGCCATATATGCCCTCTGCACAAAATTTGGATCATGCAACTTGAAATTAGTCATGTATAGCCAGACTGATCTCTACAACGCTATGTCAGTGCTCGAGAAGGATAGAGAATAGCTTAAAATCAATATTAGCAAAAAGCAAAAATATTAGCAAAGGCAGTTCAGACTTGTACCATGTTGTTACTCAGCCCAACACAGTAAGATCGCCAAGGGTTCTGATATTTCCAGATGCCACCAGATTAATGCAATGGTATGCATGTCTGAGCGAGACTCATACTTCTTGATTTCCCATGAAAAAGATCCAAATACCAGGTTACTAACCTTAGTGGGAGGATAAAGATATGCAGAGATCAGTGTCCTTGAAAACAGTTTGATGAAACCTTACTTCGAGAGCTGTTTTCAAATGCTGCACACAAGCTCATACCAAAGTCCACTGTCATGTTTGTGTGATTATATGATTCCTCAGTATATATTTAATCCCATAATCCACTTCCATTTTTATGTCGTGAACGTATGTAGACATGACCGGTGTACCCAACAGTGGATGACTTATGGTGTTTTCTCATCAGCACAGTCGGTATCAACAAGAAATTAATTACAATGCATCACAAGAGCGCGTTCTTAACCTTTTCAGCGATAATAAGTGTTTTCTTTGATGTCTAGCAATCCAGGATATCACTGCGAGCTGCAGGGATACCGAGCAGAACTGGTGAATCAGTCATTTCCTCTGTGTTCAAAACCAAGAACGAGGTTTTGTGCTAATGTTGCAGACTCGCACCCAACATGGAAAACTAATTAAAAAGATAAGATTTTTGTGTAGTGGCATGAAGCTTTTTCTGAGGTGCCACTGGTTGCAAAAAGCAAGGGCTGATGACAATAGGCCTTTGACAAGGAGAACACAGCAATGTCGCCATGTTTGGCTGCCGGCCAGCTTCACATGCCTCCGAGTGTCTCGAGGGTTATTATGGCTTTTCAGGGTTTCCTCTCAAAGGCTTTCTGATGCAGCTTTGTGGGATCTATGTAAAGCATCTTTGTGACTGAGATGCCATTGGAAGCGCCCTTGCAGTCTGCATGGGCAACTTCTCGAGCTAGAGCAGAGATGGCCCTTTTGCCTTTAGCAATGCGATGAACTTGTACCCAAACAAAAGGAAGAATTATGCTGTCACATGGAGGAATCTGATGAGCAAGTGTCGCTGAGGAATTCTTGTTGCTGCCGGCAAAAAATCTGAGTAAACAGAATTAACTTTAATCAACTTGATTTCGACTCCAGTGTACATTCTTTGCAAAGCTGACAAAGACAGTGTCAACACAAATGTAATTTAGAAATTGACATGTGGTTACAACTGGATTAAATAACTTCAACTGTGAGCTTGTCCTTAAAGCTGCGAATGTATTTTATGAAAAATTAACAATTAGCTAAAAATTGCATGTACCAAATTTATTCATTTTTACTCAGACACATCACATATTACAAATATTTTTGTTAGGGACCCTTTTTGTGACCAAGATTTTTTCATTGAAACAAACATTGCTGCTTTGTGGTTGTCAAACAAGAAGGTTTGTTGACATTTTTTTAACCTCAAATACATGTTTTATGTCAAACATGTTTGGCATTTCTGTATCACCAAAATTAAATCTGATAGATGTTTTAAAAGCCAATACTGATAAAACAAAATAGCCTGGCCAATTTGTGTTTGATACCTGCTTTTGCGTACAACGGTAAAATATCCCAAAAATGCATCTCTGACAGTGAAATTTGTTTTGATATATGTTGTGTTCATCATCTGTCCCATGCACATAAATACGTACTTGGAGAAGGCCAACTTTAAACTTAGTGTATTTGATTTGCATCAACTTAAATTCCCATTTTATTCACCATCATTGTCACTACAAGTCCCGGTTTTGGCAGTTACCAGCATTTTAAGCCAGATTCACTTTTATCCACCTCTTCAACAGCTTTCCTCAATAATTATGTTAACGACGAGATACTCTGATCCATGAGGGCACCTGATTATGTCGTGCCAGTTGCGGTAGAAGTGGACTTGTGCTTTGCAGGTAGCTGACAAAGCAGCAAAGCCTGCTTCACCTTGATAGAGACGTGTCTTGACATTTGTATCATCAATAGCCTCGTCCTGATTATACGGCAAGTCCCCAAAGAGAAACTAACATAAATAAAGCAGCGGCACACAAACAAAATTTGCACATTTAGGTGCGAGAATTTTCTCCAGCTGACCTTAAGGCTTGGAGAAGCTCTGTAATTATTGGCTCAGGACTTTGAATTTTCTTTGTATTTGTGCTTTGATCGAGCATCTCCTGCCAAAAATCATTATCTCTTCTTTTTGATGTTTTTTGGACGGTTTCAGTGCATTCACAGCTTGAAATAGTATGAATTTATAACTCATACGTTTGTTTCCTTTGTAGGACTGATAAAAAAATGAAAGCTCCCATTCCTCTTCTGATCCTGCTTCATGCTGTTGTGGTCCATTGCCTGAAAGTGGTGTCGAAGAGAGGCTCAGGTAAGTCTTATCTCATTACAATGACAACTATATCTCCTTTCTTTTCGAATGAAAGAAAATACAGAAAAAAACAGCAGAGAAAAAGCTATAAAAGAGTTTATTCAGGGTATCCAACAAACAGATGCATTAATTGGCTCAGAGATTTGATTCCCTGGAACATAGCATCATTTCAAGGCTCCCTTTTTTGGCCTAAAAGCACAAATCATGTTTCAGTCAACAGCACAGAGATAACATGGTCTCATTCTGTTGTACTTGGAGACCAGTGATGATGTAAAACAGAGCTGCCCTCGCTTTGAACAGCTTCATTTATACGTTATTCAAATCAATGTTCAGACAATGAAGACTGAGTGTCATTGTTGATGTTCGTACATCAGCTACATCTTGTTATAGGATATAAGGACGGAGGGATGTTTATTCTTGTAGGGTTTGAAACACTAATTACATCCTGAGAGTTTGTTCAAACTGTGTGCATTATTTCCATATAGTAACTGAGATGTTTGTTAAGTGTGTAAAGTTGGCGATCTTTTATGTCTTCAATAACTGTTCAGTGCAGACTTGAGATTACTTTAAATATGTATTTCCATGGTATTGGATGCAATTAGCAACTCTTTCAAATGATCTTACAATAGATGCAGTTAGCACTGCTCAGGATAGTATTATCGGACTTTGTGCCAATGATCTTGGTTCGGTGACCCACCTCAAATCAACGCCTGTGTGCAAAGGTTAACTGTAAGTATGTAAACGATTGAATAAGTTACTTCTTCTTGGATCCATGAAGCACTTTGCATTTAAAGATGCAGCTGTGGCCTTTGTCGAAATATCGTAATGGTTGTTGCATGAATCCTGCATGCCTGTACAGACAAGCCAAGAATAATTAATTTTGCCAAAATGATAGCTGCAAACTCGAGGGACATCTATGGGACGTTAGCATACATAAAGGACGTCTTTTGTCAGTCATTTTTTTCTTTACTATCCAGCGGCTGCTTGCGTCTGGGTTTTTATCCATGCATATTAGACACAGGTGCAGGAATGGCCCAAGGCTCATCAAAGGGTTTTCTGCTTTTCCAGCAGAAGTCCCTACGGGCTATCTCTTACGATGCTTCACGAGCCATTGCCTAGGGCAAGGATTTGAAACGTGTCCACTGATAAATGAACACCCCATTCGAGCCAGACCCCCGTCCTTTGTTCCTTCTCTTTTAGATTGTATGGCTTTATTAGAAGTCATGCTGGTAAGAAGTTAGAGCACGGTTGTTAAAAGGGGATTCTGGGCAATGAAAGTCAGTTTGAAATTGCATTGCTTTCATTTTTATGGAACAGAAAGAAGCATTGGGGGCAGGAAGGTGAGTATCCTGGTGTGATACAGTAGCAGGTATATTTTCAAAGAGATGTTTTTCAGGGTTTAGGGCTTATTTGTTTTTGAGACAAATCTTGTGCAGTTTGTTTAGTCATAAATTTACTACAGATTGTATAGAATTAGGCTCATAATCTCTTTTAAAACCGTGAACTTCAACTTTTCTCTAATAGGAAACCTTGCACTACTTTTGTGATATCCACTGAGAAGGGCCATTTTTTCAGTCATTTTGGAGCCAAATACATTGACATCAATTGAATTTAAATCAGAACACTTAATCGGAAAATGAAAAAACTAATTAATCTAATTGATCTAATTAAAATTAGTCAAATAAATTATAGATTGAATCTCTAATAAGGCAAACTTAGATGCTCTAAACTCTGACCATGTTGTGTTTTTGGCTTGTACCTTTGTCAGAAGGACCTTTGCTGCAGAGAATTTCATCTGTGAGCACCAGCCCATTAGAGGAAATTAAATGGCTTGATTGACTTCCTCAGGGACAAAGAATCTCCTATCTCACTTGCTTTCCTTTCGCTGGCTCACAAACACTCGCTCAAAAAAGAAAAACTCTGGAAACCCCTGCACAGTGCTGCATGTGCACCGCTATTATCTGTAGATTATTAAATTCAAAACACTCGTCTTTGAGTAATGCTTTGTCTGCATTTGTACTTGGGGTGCAAAAACATACAATGCATATCTGCCATACTAATCCTCAGCATGCATATGTAGGAGAACGTATCCATTTGTCCTCTGCTGTGGTTCCTCTTTGTTAGAATGCTGATATGGCCTGAATGGTTGGGCGAACAGAATAATTATGTATATTTTTGCTTAATACAGCACATCAAGTTAGATGTTGAAGTAAAACTCCACTCTTGGATGCACTTGCACTCTTGTATTTTATCAGTAAGTGATGTTCAAACCGTGATATACAATTTATTCCAGGAGCTATATTTATAACTCCACACTATTTTTTTGTAAAAAGCATCTCATAGCTGCATTGCATTCTGATTTATTGAGGTTATTGTCTGTGTAGAATGATGGAAAACGGCAAATGATGGCTGTAGAAATAATGATCTTTCTGTGGGATTATGCTCAGACTGACACTCAATAAAATGTGACTTAAACAGAGTAAGGGAAATGCATCACAAAATGGAATCTTGGTTGCATCAGGGATTTGAAACCCCGGTCAAAGTCACCGTTGGTTGTTTGTGGTCAGAATGCACATCACAGTTTAACAGATCTGTGATGGCAGAGGTGTAAAGTTTAGAGAAGTGGACTTGTCGCCTTCCCACAGGGAAAATCTGCGTGGGAAAAGTGAACAAGTGCCACAGCTACTGTCATACTGGCCTTGAGCGAGACTCTCGACAATGATTTAATTCTTTATTTTTCTGTAGAGCACAAGACTGAGGTTGTACAGTACAGCTTGCAATGTTCCTGGAAGAGAAAATGGTGATCAGAAAAGCATCTAACTATTTAAAAAACACATCAATTTGATGGTTTTAGATGAATATTAATTGCACTGACTAATGAAATAGGAAGGTCACAGGCTACTGACCTCTTTCATCCACTCTTAAATCATCATTTAAAAGTAACTGCTGGCATTTAAATGTAGAAACGCAAGAAATGACAAATATATTAGGGGTTACCATGTTCCACCTTTTGGCAAATATTTAGCATGCATAGCAGAATTAAGATTTTGGAGGTCAGTCAGGTCAGTTGCTGTCATCAAATGTGAACTATATCTCTTCTAGATGTGAATGAGTTTCTATCCTTGTTGCCTTCCTTGGTCGTTTAAAAAAGCCAATGCTGGCTGAAGGATTGGTTGTGGTGCTGTTATTGTCTTAAACACACAATCAACCCCTTGTTGGCCACTTGTGTCGCACTATACAATAGATGCTCGGGCGAGCTGTGTGATAAATCCCTGAAAGTGCCCGTTTGGTGACTTGGCAGCGAGCTGTTGCACCACACAGCTGCATTTTATTTGATATGAGATCGAAACTCGGGAGATCACACGAGGTCTCAGTTTAGACTCTCTGAAGTAATAACTATGCATTTATTCTTTTTCGCACTTCAGAACATGGATTACTATCAGAGTGAGAACGAACTGCAGAGGTTACCGAGAATGACTTTAGACAGTCCTGAATACAAAGTAGAACCAAAAAAGAGAATGTATTCGCATTGCAAACTCAACTAAACAGGTGGACGATATCCAAAATAATGTGGATGTTTTCTAGCATATGTCTATTTGTCTTTGGTGTTCTGTTTTGCTCCATGCAGCTAGCTGTGGTTCCCGAGCATCAGGAGTTTGTGTTATCCACAGGGATTCACTGTGATCAATCCCTACAGCAAGTCTGCTATAACACGCTTGCTGTTCTGAGGACTGGACATGCTGTCTTTTTGTCACTCCGGCCACAATGTGAACTCTTGAATGACCTGGCTTTCTTTTTTTAATCAGATACAAGATAATACTCATATAATTCCCAGTGAGGCCAATGCTTTATCTATTTTCACCATCTTTTGATTAGCAAGAAAACTGAAAATAGTGTTATTTGCCCCATGCCGAGGACTGCAGTTTGGTGAAGATGTGTGTAGCGCTGCATCGGTTTCAGATGTTATGAGCACATTAAATAGCTGTTATGATTGCGGATGATTCGCATACATATGAGCCAGTTGGGGAGTCCTCCAGTAGGCTCAGTAGACCAATATCAGCTGATTTGATGACAGTGGAGCAGCAATTTTGCACACAAAAGTCCACATTTGGACATTTGAGAGCTTGTTGGAGTCCTTCAAGAGACTCCAGTCCCCTTTTGGACTGTTATAGTGGTATTATTTTTGCCTCAAGTCTACTTTTGACTTTTCTTTCCACTCCCTGGCTCTAATGGCTCCTGAGGAGTATAGAAATCTGGAACTCCCAACCAGTTAGTTTAGAGCTGTTATGCCTTTTGGATGAGAGGTGGAACGTCTTCGAAAAACTCCAGCTCAGTGCAGATGCTACGATTGAAACTACGAGGATAACCATGACCTGGATGACTGAGAATCTTCAGACATGTTTTCACTCCCTGTTTTTTCACTCAGAGTTTACTTGCATTTTCATAGAGTATTTGTTTTGATTTTGGCACCAGAACAATTTAGAAAAGGATCATGTTTTTGCATGCACCTATTCACACAACTGCAAGAGGTTGCCCCATGTTCTCTGTGTTAGTTTCGGTTTATCAGTGATCAGAACGGATGATAATGTGTCTTCTTGCTCACGAGAAGGTGAAGAAAGTCCCTGCTGATGTACAGGAATGATGTGCGATAAGAGACATTTAATGGGTAGATAACATACAAATCTGTTCGTCTTTCAGTATTCCTTTCAAGAGTGGGTTTGTTCCATTACTATTGGTATTGAATAACCACAATTTACAGTAGGTCTGGTACTTTTAAAATTAGAAGGGATTCTGAGTTTGTGGATGAATGCAATTTTGTTGCAACTCTTTGCAGTGAGCTTTATATTATTGCACCCTGGATAGGTTCAGGAAAAAAAGGTGTTGAACTGAAACACTTGACTCAGGAGCAAAAAAGGTAAAAGGTCTCAAAACAAATCAGAGTTCAGCCAAAAGGCAAGCAAGGGTCAGTGTGCAATGATAAAAGCCATTTAATTTGCTGATAACGTGTGGATCGGGTGGTGTAGCTGTAGGTTAAGGTGCTGAAAACTCAAGTGTACTATTGATGCACATCTGCTGGAAGTGGTCAGGGTTTTTTTGTCATGGTTTATTTTTAATGAGGCAACCTATGTACAGTTTTTGTCGCCTACTGATTGGTTTACATGCCCTGTCGCAGGAAATATTTCTATTTTATATTCACTGAAAGTCTCCCCTTAACAAAACTGTTAACACATGTCCCCCCAGTGAACAGTTGTGACAGCCGCAGATCCACGGTGATATTCCCTGACATTGATTGAGACAAATTTAGCCTCTCTCCTCCCCTCTGCTGTACAGTCATTAGTCCCCATTTTTTCGCCAGACATTGATGAGTCCCCTGACAAATGATGCTTACCTTTCCACAGTCTCCCAGTAATTCCAGCAATACATTACCCATAATGCTTACTCACTGCGAATGCATCATTCCGTTTGCTCATGCATATGTAAAACGCTGGTCTCCGACATGTGTTCACATTTGGTAATGGAATACAAAATCCCCTCACTGCTGCTCCTTTTTTAAGGATGGTCGCAGGGCCCAGCTTGTCTCTCTGATGAAGAGTAGCTGTAAATAAAACACAATCCACCCCAACAAGGCCTTGGTGCCCATTAGAGAGCAGCCGCTCATCATCTATCTCTCCCCTTGTATTTATCTACTACCGCAACAGTAGGATCACGGCATATATTTTTCTCTCTCTTTGCCCATTTTTTTTTGGTTCCGCTCTTGCTGTTGGAAGAATCAAGGACACCCTGACAGTCAATTAAATTTACAGTCTTCACACCCATTGCACGACGCAACTCCGGGAGGATGTCAACATTAATACGTCAGTTAAAGGATAGATTCTTCCCCTTCATATTAATGGGGCTACTCACAATTTGGCCAATAATAAGGGTCCTCTTAATTGGACAAGACAGTGATTCCTAACTGGGGACGTCGGCACACTGCACAAATTCAATTATCGCAAGCAACTTGACTTTGTAATTGATATTAAAGGACGTTAAATATGGCAAGAAACTGTCAGCGAGATATTTTGAAGGGAAACATGAGAAGTGACCCTTGAACTACGTCCACTGTGTCGGTTTTTACACATGAAAAGTACTGATAAGTGCCATTTGATCAAATATACACCATTTGAGGTTGTCGGTGATAAAAGCTTTGCGTGTAAAGACTTAAAATTAGGTTTAGAAATCTTTCTAAAACCAATTCAGGAAACTTCAGGTAGGATTGGAGACTTGAATTTGTACTATAAGCTCCCTCTCTCCCTGCATTTCTCTCTGTCAGAGGCACACATGGTTGCATACCCGCTGTTCATCTTCCCTCGGTCAATACCACATACCTGTCACAAATGTTGAATGATTGCCTCCACTGCACCGCCCGTTCATAGCGGGGGGAGATTGATCACACACATGGCATTAGAAATGAAATGGCTTGCCACATGGAGTTGTTTTCCTTCCCACTGCAGAGAGGGAGAGGGAGAGAGAGAGACACCACTCAACAAGTGTGACAGATATAGGCCTCTTGACAACTGGGGTTACTATGGATATGTGTTCTGGGTTGGAGACACATGCCACAGCCCTCCGTGCGAGATGGATGACGATCAATCACCTGATTTATGAGCGGAACTGTCTCTCTGTGGCCTGTTTCCTGACCTGTAATAATGTTACAACACCACAGCAATTGAGAAAAATGCCAGGAAGGGGTGTGTAGATGTAGGTTGAGGTACTTAAAGCTCAAGTGCACTGTTGATGCTTATGTGTGTGGATCAGAGATGTACCGTTTAGGCATGTTTGGGTCTTGGTTGACTTCATGGGCGGATGAAGCCTGTAGTGTGATTGGATTTAGGTTTACTGAAATCCAGATTTGGGAAATAGAGTGGAAGCGTAGGTGGAGCTTTTAAGACCTGACACCTGTCAATCAAGCAGATATACCCCCAAACACAGTTCTGCTTTAGTCTTAATATGGTCGTAGGTGAAAGTTAAGACTTGCATTTAGTTTCAGTAGTGGAGCTTCATTCTCTTGAATAAAGAGTCTGCACATATTGTCTTACAAACTTAAAAAACAAGTGTTATTTTACTTCTTAAACTTTGGTTCAAACCCCAGTGATTCTTGCCTAAAGCCAATAGTCTATGTTTTTCACCTGGAGGACTGAGAATAACAGCTCGTTAGAGTGCTTTGCATTACCAAAAATCAACACCCCTTTTGAAATTCCTTGCACAGGTTGGTTACATTGTCCAGAGGACATGTAGTCTGCATTTACTTTTGAATGTCTGGACTCTACTTCAGTGCATAAGCTCGTCTACAGCCCATAATCTGTAAAGCTAATAATGATTGACTGTATGTTAACATGTACCAACCTTTCATGAAGTCATCTAAAGGTTTCCTGGAGAGTGGTGAGGTTTAGCTAGGTCAAGTTCTATCAAAAGCTGGATCTGAAGCAGGCAATCTCAATCATCTCTGGGCAATGTACTGTCCTATAGGAGCAGCTACGTAAACCTCAAGCTTGATTATGCATGACTTTCAACCCTAATATAATTTTAACGGATAAGTCATATAAAAATTCACCAACTGTGCAGTTGTCAGGAATGGGGAAATTAGCAACAGAGACCAAAACATTTTCTTACACCAGGCTGTAAACGTGTATATTGCTGCTGGAAAGTTGGGCTTTTTATCATGTGATTCTATGGAGAGTGACTCACTATTGGAGACAGTTTCAGTTGGCCGTTTAAGGTGCTGCAGCTTTTTGCACTTTTTCATTGGCTGCATTATTTCAGCCCGGTAGGTTGCCACTTGGAAATGACTACACTACACTTCACTACAATGAAAAAGTCTAATTATTTGAAGTTTATGAACACAAATAGGAATCAATGGCAGCTGACAGGTGGTTCCTGTGTAGCCTTTTGACTGCGAATGACTTTACAGAGATTTACAGTATCAGGTACAACTGCCTTTAAAATCAGTACATCATGTTTCAACATGCAGCTAATGCACCAGCTAACTCGAACATAGGAGTTTCTGACAAGGAGAAGAAACAGGGAAACACAGTCAAATTTGAATAGCAGTGAATTTTTTATTTTAAAAAAACAACGACATAACTGATTACTTGAAATTGTAGAAGCAGCACGTTACATAACATCATACAACAACGTATATAATTTTGCAGGGGCTCAACCTCAATATTTAAATTACTCAATTAATTTTGTGTATTAGCCCTTAGCCCTAATATTTAAATGATGTAAAATTCACATTAATGTTATTTCTCCATTGGAAAGCACTGAGAGTTAGTGTCTGTTGCGCTGTATAAATAAATTGGCGACTTGACTTGACAACAAAAACCAAATTTAAGTACTTCATTGAGTTACTACACATTGCCCCCTCCACTGACTGATATGTGTGCATATGACTAGTCAAGTGTACACCTACGATCTTTGAAGAAACGAAACACTTATCTGGTTCCTGTAGTAGATCAAGTACATACAGTGAAAGTGACATGCAGTACACAGTATTTTTTTCAGTAACTATCAGTAAGTAATTCTCATAGTTGAATATTACACATTTTCCAGAAACAGTTCCTGAATGAAATGCTTTCATCTTCTTGCCACCTTTATGTGTTGTGCCTTCTTTTCTCTGCTCAGTGTCTTTGAACCTCAACTGTCTGCAGGCATTCGACATTAAATACCATATATTGCATTATCTCCATTTTAATATTTCTCTCTGAAAGATAATACGTTCATTTCAGGCTCCCTTAGCAAATTATGCAGCCCACTTTAACAGCTGGGGCGTTTGGTACCAATTTGAGAGATTATATGTGTGGATGATAATGAGCTTTAGTCCGAAAGAGGATTTAAACATGGAGAAGGCTGGCCACTGCTTAATTTAAGAAAATCTGGCTCTCAGGTTTAGGAAAGAAGACTTTGGGGGAAATGAAAACTCCCCAATGGAAACAAAAAACAAAAAAACTGTGAAAATGAAAAGTAAATAACATTTGTAATCATGTTAGGGTAATTTGGACATAAACAGCAATGGTCCCGGAAATTATTTTAATTCCCGTTGACTGCTTGACTCTTACAAAGCTAAACCACAGGGGGAAATGAAGGTATAGTCTCTTAGTAATATGCAAATTGCCTGAAGGCAGCGATGGGACTGTAACCAAAAATATCACACGTTTAACCTGGGGCTGCTCTGCATGATTAATCCATGTGGGTACTCCCCCTCACTCTGCGTCCGTCTGTTTGTCTGTGTTGCAATCTCAGCACAGGTTTTTGTATTTGTGTTTGGAGGCGTTATTTCTTGCCCTCTCTCCCAATTGAAAATGGCAGTTGGCTCTTTTTAGCTCCTCTCAAAAATCAAAAAGGTCCTTCATCTTGCCGCTGTCCCTTCTGATCTCTCTGCCATTCCTCTCCATCACCTTGCCTGTCTTTATGTTTCACCAACCGCCTCCCCTCTACCTCCCGTGCATAGAAAATGAGCGTTATTGCCGCCTTTGATTGGTGACTTTATCCGGGAGGCCAGACAGGATCGCTGGGGAGTCACGGAATAATTAAAGCAATATACTGATGCCTAATCCCATAATCATCATTAGATTTTAACTAGTTCAGAACAACAGGCTGTTTCGCCAAAAGTCAAGGCCGCCTCTCTGCAGCAGCATCTGTGATTTCTTTGTGTAGATTTAACTTGAAAATACCACCTCCTAATATGTAGACCAAATCAGATGCTTCTCCTCTAAATTGTACACCTGCAGCATCCGTTCAAGTGGGCTAAAATTGGGCTAAATGATAGTTCACATCCCTCCTTGATAAAGGGCCTCACTTGAGAAGGAAGAGCAGACCCTCCTCCTGTTAAAACAGAGTATTTAGAGGGTTTTTTTGTCGTTTGTGGAAATCTGGCAAACTGCTACTTTAACTTCCACTTATCTCAGCCTTTGCAATCTCCAGACACTCGATTCTTTTTCTTTTTTATTCCAGTGTTGCAGCTCTTAGAGTACATTGCTTTCCTATTGATTGTAGCGCTAACTTTGTTTTGGGCTGCTGCAACTCAGTTAAGTTTGATTTCTGAGGGGAGTTCATTGATTTGCATTGCAACACTGTCTCTTGTCATTTTCCAACTTTATCAGCCTCTGTAATTAGCCTTGGTCTTCACCTGCTGGGTTTCCATTTTAAATGTTGGGCATTTTAAAGGCAGAAGCAACTTTGTCTCTGAGTCATTACTGAATTATTTCTTTGCAGAATTTCATTTCGCATAAATAGCTCTTTGAGAAAAAAAATTCATTTTTACAGCTATATCACACTTAAATGTATTTTTTCCCTATTTTATGAAGACCATGCATTACTTTTTCAGCCATCTGTATACACCAGAATGCATTGTATATCCAAGGACTTATAGCTTTACTCAGAGATCATTTCCCTTGATTGATAGCTTGGTACAAAAGATGAGAATTTCTGCTTCTTTTTTCCCCTCTCACACAACCCAGTGCAGTGTTTTGTTGCCATAACAACATTTATATATGAGTTTTGGAAAGTTTCTCTCCATGCACAGCAACGATGGGGAAACTATGTGTGTATTTCTTAAAGCGACTGGAAGGAAGATAAGTAAATCAATTGAAAGAAGATTTATGGTGCGGGAGACTGTGGCTTTCTCATGCACTTATTTGTACACTGAGCAGGATTGTGGATTACCAACAACTGTTCAATACAGTAATGACCATGTTTCCTACAAACACAGGCAGGGAATGGAATTACCATTGAAGTGCGCATGCCTTTATTATAAAATTAAATTGCGTATGCACATTTTCCCTCCTGCTGATTGTCGACAGAACAAGATGGACCCTTATGTAAATCAAAGGAAGCTAGATGATGAGAAATGATCAATTGTAGGTGCAAGGCCACAAGATCGAATGTCATTATCCAGACTGCAAGACACAGATGTAGATAACATGCAGTTCTCTATGCCATGTTAACATGAATATACGGTGTAAGAATGGTCAATAAAGGCATTTTTACTGATGGTATCTGCACAAACGTTAATCTGATTCTTTTTTTTGTAAAGTAAGATCACAGTTTGTGGCAAGATGCTAGAGATTTCAATCGTCGGAAGCTATTTGCCTGATGAAGGTGTAATTACCGAAACGTTGCACTAATAAATAACTAGTAATAAAATAATCACTGTCTGGATCCAGGATTTTTGTAAAAGATTCTTTAACATTGGGAGTGTTAGAAAGCCTTGCAGTGCCGCCTTGTGGTAGGAAAGTGCATAGCACATATATGGTGGGTGTCGGTCGCTCGTGTTCAACCACAGCAGTGCTACCGTGTGAGAGCAATTACCGGACAATTAACTTTTTTTAAGAATACTTTGTCATTGGGAGATTGTGTTGGGGGTGGACTGAAGCTGCTCGGCAGAGGTCTGTGCTCTCTAAGTGCTTTTCTCGTTATAAATGCCATTTGAACCCCCCCCGCCCGGAGCTTTACGTTGTCATGAACAAGGTTCATGACAACCTACGGAACATGAAGGAATAGCTTACATTCCCCAATGCATTTCAGATGTTGGGTGAATTTTAGTATTTTAAGTGTACTTTAAAAATGCATTATTTTGGAAAATAGTACAAAATAGAAAATAAAAACGATATTGGATTCTCAATATGGTATCATTTAAATTTCGAATGAGCAGCAAAATTGCTTATCCATATATAAGGGGACTCTATTTTTCTGTTCCACATTTGACCTTGTAAACCAATTATTTGCTTGTTAGGACTGGACCTTAGAAATATTCAGATGACGGATAATGTCACTGGATGGGAAGTTTGTGGCCTTTTCCTGCCTTCAGTGTTGCCACTGTGAAAGAAACTGCATGAATAGCGATTTTTAATTAGCCCTACCCTTCACAATGAGGCTGTGGTCGCTTGAGAGGTAAAGTTTTGTGAATGCAGGAAGTCTCCCAACAACGTAGCATTTGATGAGGCTGTCAAGCTCCCTCGCGTCAGCCAGGCACTCAGCGTGTGGCCTTTTTCAATGCTTCTTTATTGGAAAGTTTGAACACATCCTCTCTCACTGTGTTGATTCCCTGTTCAGAGTCTCCCCATCGCTCAGTGACAGCTAAGAACAAAAAACACTACTCTCTTGTTTCCTTTGTACGTTTTCTTTAGCTTAGTTTTCCCTTTTTTTAGTCAAAGTTGGATTGGTCAAAGCACAATCAACCTATTTCTGCAACAAGCAGAGCCACACTGAATCCTTACAGGTCTCAAGGGAGTCCTGCCAAGTTTAGGGCTTTTCAGTTTCCCCCTCTTTTTGGAAGGGAGAAAGGATGTAAGCTCACTCGCCAAGGAGTATGCCTTTGTTGGTTGCAGGAGACTGACGCACTGCAGGAGTTTTGGAAACAAACCAGGTTGACTCTATTCTCCAGGCCTTGGCTGCCTCTCTCACCACTGTTCTTTACTCTGAAGATACAAGCAGGTCCCATTCAAATCCTACCGCTTAGCATTTTTATTATAATTAGCAGGGAATTACCTGGTATTCCGCCCATAGGAAAGTATGTCATTTAATCCACTGAAAAAGCACCTATTGTTTGCGCTACTTTAATTAAGACGCACCAAATTTGCTTTTAAAACATCCAGTCTGTTCAACATTCTGCTCAACTATTCCCTGTAAGCTTGCCTTGTAATTTCATTTGGCACGATTTACAGTGAAGTTCCGTCACATATTTCCCTGTCATGTTTATTGCTTGTGTTTGATGTGGCGCAATGGTTGAAATATTTAAGGCCTTTTATTTACGATCCTCCAGGGTCCAAAAAATGGTTGAAGATGGCAGTTGATTTCCCTCCAGTGCAATGATCAATAAATTCTACATATTAATTAAGTTCCACTGTCATCTCCAAGGCCTCTCTCAGGGATAAGCCTCACTCTGGTCTCTTATTGGCCAATCACAGTGCACCGTGGTGCCGCACAGCCTCCCCCACAACTCCACCGTGTTCATGAAACAAACATATTTACAGAGGTGCTGCATTAGGAGTGTGTGTTTCTCAGTGAGAGAGGCAGTGGCGGGAGTGATCATCTGTAATTTACAAGAAGTGTTTTTCATTTATTTCTTTTTATATGGCATATCGGAGGCAGCTCTGTAAATGCGAAAAGTTCTCAGCTGTGGATCAAACAGCCATGAAATGCTTTTACAGGCCCGGTGGCCTTCTGAAACGATTAGATTCTATTAACGTGTGAAACGTAAATAAAAGAGAACAGAGCAGATTTGAGTCCTGGGGAAGCACCACAATTTGCTCCTAATCCCTGCACTGAAAAGACGAGTCAAAAAGAGAAGAGACGTGCGAAGCAAGCGACTGTCATTACAAGGAGAGCCTCTCAGGCCAAAACAATACAAGGCTTCTGGCTGGCGTGCTTTAGATTTCGCCTTTATCGTGACAGTACAGAGACCGCAGCATCCGAAGAACCTTCACATCTTTATTAGCATCTTCTGCTAACTGAGAGGCACTACAGATGTTAGTAGGCGTTGCATCTCTGTATCCTGCCAGTAGCCAAGCAACACGGCACGCCACGACCTCAACAATCCCAAATGTTTCTGCGCTTTTAGCACATCCTTTGCACACAATTTCCCTCTCACTAAAACAGGATTAAAAATGCTCCTCTCTCCACAACTTTAGCCGGTGCATGTGATCTCAACACAGGGTAATAAAACAGTTCCTGCTCCATTCATCCTCAGATAGAAGTCCCCCCGCCATATATCATTTGACATCAAAAACACTTAAAATAAATTGCTGTGTAAAAATGCAATGTTCAGGCAGCCAATTAAGTTAGATTCTTGAAGTGTTACCCTCTGAGCGTGTGTAATGAGGCCCACAGCTTTACTGTGAAGTCTGCTTGCTGCTGTTTGACAAAAGATGTTTTTTTTCCCCCTCTTTCATTCACATGGAGCTTAATGAGTGGTGAAGATGATACTGTCTCCCATCAACACATCAGATGACAGATCAAATAGCCTGATGAATGATTAGCACTCCTTTTACAAGACCATACAGGTTTCTCCTTACCTGCAAAGACAATTAATTAAAAGGGACTATGGTGCTAACAGGCAGTCATTAAACCTCTCAATTTATTTTTAACCCACATCCTATTTGTCTGCCTAGATTTAATGACAACACATCTGCCAAAACAGCTGGGGTAAAAGGCTAAACAATGCAAAGCAGTTTATGGTAATTCTATTTTGATTTCTGACAAGTCATCTGTCCCAGTTCCAGCCCTGATCCACCCCAAAATAAAAGTATCCAAATCCAATTCCAACACCTTTCATTTGCTCCGCATTGAAATTCAAATATGGCCTGATTATAATGTTTAATGTGCATGCCACCCTCAGCGATTTTAAAAGCGTGTGATATAGGCATGAAAGGGGCCTCTTTTTGCTGTTCGCAACGCTCTCTAAGGCTCTCTGTTGCCTTTTTGTGCACCAAGTGCCTGGTCTTGAAAAACACAAGGACAGCTCAGGATTATGGTTCTGTATGCGTCTTTCATTGCCTTTAATATGCAAATAAAAGATTAGCTTTGGAGGGAAACTGTTTGGCATATGAGGTATTTCTACCGGGAGGTGATGCTAACCATTCCCACCTTGTTTTCCCCCTTTTTCAAGATCAGATTTAACCATTTCAATCAACAGAATGCAAACCAGGTCAACTCGGAAGTATGTAGACGACAGCATAAAGTGTTACAGCCGCTACATGAAGGGAAAACGCAAAGTTTCAATAACATGACTCAGTATTACTAATTTAAGTCAAAGGCATGTGTCAGAATTTGATTTGAGCCATATGGCAAAAAATTTAAATGATGACTCTCTCTGCATGGCTCATGCACATCAAACAAAATAAGACGGCGACGCCGCTGCAATTCATAGCGAAAGCCAAATGCAGCCGGGTAAATGACTTTGGTATTACACTGTCAGAAAAACCATTTCAAATGTGCCATGGGAAGCAATTCCAGCATTTCTTTTGATCTCTGGTGCGGAGGGGAGGAGGAAGGATTAGGAAACATTTCATATCATGGAATTGTGATCCTGGCATTAGAGCCATACAATGCGGCATGCAATGTCAACATATATAATTGAGTGATTTAAATGACCTAATTTCTGCATGTGGGCTACCTCCTCTGTTGTGTCAGAGCGTTTAACCCGTTCAACAAACACTTCAGATCCAAGCGAGATTACTGACTCTCAGCCTCCTCTAGGCTGTGACCCTAAAGTCTGTTCACCCATGCGATCAGGAGATGTAGTGACCACCACAGCGTGTGATGTCAAACACATAAAGAAGCATGCTAACCTATTCTGCAACAAAGTCTGCAAGTCAAGTGTTTGTTTAGTCTGAAACAAAGTACATTGAATTGAGATCGAAAGCCCATCACACATATTAAATTAGCATTCAAGGTACATGTGCTGCTGTTGTTTGGAATATTGATTGCGAAGTGCGCGCACACATACACACATGTTGAGACAGTGAGGTGCAGATTATCCAATCACACGTCCACGCCGACCGTGTACAATTGATCAGAGTGCATTTGCTCGAGGCTGACAACCCAGTGGGCATTCATAGAGTCTCTGACTAGCTCAGAGGGGGGTTAAGGATTATTGACTGCCGGATAAAGAAAACAGAGAAATCTGCAGAATAGAGAGTCACCAAATAATTGGATTAAACAAACAAATTAGCGTGCTGAATGTATAATCAGAACAATGAGGCACCCCAAACACTTCTTTGGTGGACGAGCTGTTTGGAGGTTTTAAAGCTCATTTAAAACAAGATTGATGCTCCAGAAATAACCTTGATTGATCGTCAAGATTTCTAACTTAAAGGCAGACATGGCAGTCATGTCTTGTTTGTCTTTCCCTCTGCTTATTGGTCAATGTGTGGACATTTTCCCACAGAGGCTTTGTGTGCACATCCACCCCTAATGACTTTAGAATAAAGGACATTCTTGTTTTTCAGTCTCTCCGAGTCAGTCAGTGAATCTGAAAGTTACCAGTCTGTGTGTTTGGCGTGCCGGGGAAATGCCTTTGTTTTATACGTTCCTTGACCTCTTTCAAGCCTACAGAATGGAGTCAGTGTGTGCCTGAGCAGCCTAATTGAGTTGACAGCATAGTGTCTTGCCTCCTGCCTCACATGCATGACATCCAGCTCTTTGACAGAGTGTCCTGCCTCCGCAGTCCTTTGGCCGTCCGAGGTAGTAGCACTTGAGTGAATGTTTAAACAAACCACCCCAGACGCCTTGATGCTGTCGACTCCACCAAACGCTTTTCGAGTGTTTGCATTTTTTATTGTTGAGTTGTAAACTCTTACAAACAAAAGCAATAGTGGATGAAATGTGGCTCAGAGTTAATGAATAGATTTTAATGGACACTCTCGGAATGTGTTTGTTAATTTTCTGTCTGTGCGCGCGTGTGTGTGGTTTTAATGAAGCTGAATGAATTGTGCATCGGGTTGCTGGTGCGTGCAGTGCGATTATGTCGAATATGTTCTCTCTGTTGTGTGGTGCCAACGGTTTAAACAAGGCTATGCAGGCGGAGAGTTAGTAGGGAAGGGAGGACGAAGAAGGAAAGTAGAAAGTACGCGAGGCCCTGGCTTCATGAATTCATTTCCCCTCTCTCCTGTGTCACGGGGACCTCGTCTGAACCCATTACGGTGGTAACAAGGTGACAGCGAGCGGTCTTGCTTCGGGTTCTGGCCTCCGGAGCTGTCTGGCTGCCCGTCTATGTTAATTAAGGCAGAGAATGAAAGTGTGAGGTATGGGGACACTGTTAGACAAAAGCGTTTAACTAGATAGCCCGGATAAGGACAGAGTTTCACTCTTTTTCTCAGATAAGTTTGCAGCTTGCAGGTGGAGCTAAATGGATAATGCTTCACACCTAGATTTATATAGGTAAGAGAGGTATACAAATCACCAGGAATTATTGAGACCCTGTGATCTTGAATTCTGTTGGATTCTGTAAAGTTAGAAACCCTGATCAGTTGTATTCCTATTACCCACTTCATTCGCATATTATTGAAAGAAATAGTGCTCTTGTGAAATACGGTTCTAAGCTTTATAGGTGCATGCAGATCGACAGAAAGAAAATGTTTGACATGTTTGTCAAATGGAAAGCCTCCTTCTCCCTTCCATCTCCACTCTCCACTGTGGGAAAAGTGGCATCATCTTTCTGCGAGGGAAATGGCATTGGCAAAGTTCACTGGAAGAGCATTTTTAGTGCAAAGTAAGTGGGCGATCAGGAGATGTCATCAATTCCAATGCATGCCAGTTGCCACGGAAACAGAAGTGGAGAGGCTTTTATCAAGGATCCTGTTAAACATTTAGAGTGTGCAAGGCTGAGAGAGAGAGAGCAAGGGAAAGAAGAAAGAGGGAGGAAGAGATGTATCACGGGCAACTGTCCATCTTTTCAACTGTATTTTGTTTTTCAATCCTTTATATAAATGTATAGCATGTGTGAACATTTGCATGATTGGTTTTGACGTAAAGGTTTCACTCCAAGCAGCGCAGTGGGAAGTGATAAAATTATACAGCTCACAAACCTTCCATTTACAGAACAGTGTCATTTTAACATTACAGTTGAACACAGCCAATATCGCCTTTACATCTAAAACAGACATTACAATTTATATTTAAAATAAAATGGGGGTTGTAATGGCACAGATCCTTAGATGTAATGTATGAGTATTGATCTCATCCACTCTTAATGGGGGTTTCTACCAGTTTTGACAAACAAGAACGCTGACAATGCTATATTTGTGTTTCATCACAAAGTGCAAGACATTACTGGAATTCACCCCAACTCCCAACTTGGACTTTATCTGCACAAGTGAGCAAAACGGTGTCCAGGCTTGGCACATGAGCACAACAGTTGCGTGGCACCTCCTGATCGAGGAGCCCTTCTCCAGTGGTAATCTCCCAGCAGACAGGCCCTAAATGGGAAAGGGCTCTTGCGGTAACGACGTGGGCTCAGCAGATAGGAGCTCTGTGTAATTCCTGTTAATTACTGTCCAGGAGGAGATAAGACCTGGTTGGAGAGGCTAAGAGAAGAGATAAGGAGGATCAGGGATTCGCCTGAAGGATTTTCCACCCCTTGGGCAAAAACAGTCCAGTTGTCAAGAAATAGTCTTTAGTTTGAAGCTGCCCTGAAGGAGTTGTTGTTGTGTTTTTTTTACTTGCTGAACTAACGGACATAGTGGCTGTTTTTAAGAGCAATGAGCGAACAGGATGTTTTATCTATTATGGTGACTGAAAAGGTTTCCCTCGCATTGCTGACTGGAGGATGCTGTCAGAATGTTTCCATTCAGTGCTGGAATTCTTGTGTGAATTTCTAACATGGTGGTGAAATAAAATATGAATTCCAGTGTGTTACCATTATGTGAATATCCCTAAGATGGTGCAAGGAGATTAGATAGTCAAAAGAACACCTGTACATCTGGTGTCTGCTGCAGAATATAATTTCATCATTAAATCCCACCTTATGTTTGTGTTTGTGTCAGCATACTGGCGTTAAAGCTGCAGTAGGCAAACATTTCTAGAGTTTAACATAAATTACTATCCTGCAGCTCTACCCTCTTTGCTCCAAGCTTGTCATACCCCTTGATTAAACATGTATTTGTGGCTTCACCTGGAATTTAAATCTTGACCTCCAAAGTTAAAGTCCACCACTTCCTTTTCTGTTGCTGCTGTTTACAATATCGCATCTAATCTGTGAAAAGCCCCATGATTGTCTAAAATCGACCATCACAAGCTAGATTTTCTAGAAATCTCAGTGAAGTTGAA
This sequence comes from Dascyllus trimaculatus, assembly GCA_024666655.1. Lineage (NCBI taxonomy): Eukaryota > Metazoa > Chordata > Actinopteri > Pomacentridae > Dascyllus > Dascyllus trimaculatus. The sequence goes on along the minus strand of CM045468.1, from coordinate 11,276,066 downwards.
GTACAATATACAAAAATGTTAGAATGACATTTTTGTCCAATGATGCCAGAAAAATACTGCCGACCCCAGCTTTAATTTCCTTTTTTAGTTGAAGTACCACAAAACAGTACAATCACAACATCATCTTTCATTTTCAAAAATCTACCTTTATTGTGTCCATGACCTCTGGCAAAACAAGACTTCTTTGTTCTTGCGCTTTTGATCATGCCAGAAAATTCTATCACTTCAATCTTCGCTCATTCTGGCCACCATTGGGAGTTCTCATAAAAGTTTCTTTAAAGTTGGTAATCTAATAAACTCTGATGTGGTCTAAAGTTCAAGAATAAGGAACCTTGAGCGAGATGGGATTGTTTTGTTAATTGCTGTTTCAAAGGTCAAGAGTGTACTCTCTGCACTTGCAGTTCTTGCACATTAATTTCATTTTAATTATGTGTTTTAAGTTTCTGGCTTTCCTCTCTCCTTGCAAAGTCAAAAAGCACATCAAAACAGGGGTATTGAAATACTCTTATGCTGCACTTGAGTAAGACCATTGATGCCACTGCAAATATTCACAGCATGACTTGAGGGATTTTCTTTTAAGAATAGTTCAAAGCAATTCACCAAAAAACATGAGCTCTGTGAGACCCAATTCATTTCTTTTTGCCACATTCCAAGTCTCCATTACCATGCGTTGGGGATGAATCTTACAAGTTGTCAGTCACCTCTGCTCTACCATGAAATCAGACCAAATCCTCGTCGCTGTTTGTCTGGTTTTTCCACTGCAGTGGCGTCGTCTCAGCAGACCTCTGACCTGCAGACCAACAGAGCTGTTCGAAAAGAGAACCGGTATTGTGTGATACTGTATGAGAAAATAGGAGATTGATGAGAGAGGACAACTTTGTGGTTCTTTGAAGGAATTGAACGCTGCATGGTAAACTGCAACGGCTCCCCGGGGCTTCAACTACACAGATATATGAGCTCATATTGGAGAAACGAGGCTAGTTGTCTAAATGCATTACTGTAATAAAACCAGTGAGGGGGAGTGTTGCTGTGTATCTGCATGTTGACCTTGTTAGTATTAAGTTCGTGAATTGCTCTCTGGGGTGTGCACGCTGGCAAAGGCACCGGTGGTCTGACTGTAAACTCGTCTCTTACTTTTTTCGGTTTAATTCTCGTCTTTGTTCCCGCTTATTAACCGCTCGGAAAAGAAATCGTGTCTTCCTCTCTCGGCAGCTCATCATTAGCAGCTGAAGCATATTTTGCACTTGTAATACACAGAACACCGAGATACTAATTACCTTTCAGTCACCAATAAGGCTTGGTTTTGCCGCCTACTTCTCACTGAACTGTGGCTGCTGTAAAGAATCAGACATTTGTGAGGCGTCCATACAAATCGCATAATATGACAACCATTCATCAGTTTGATAAATGATTATCAAAAAGAGCTACTGAGAATATGTAAATTTCCGCACTTAGAGATCACAGTGCGCCTCACTCTTCGTGATTAGAGAAGTTTCTCACAAGTGAGAATAAGCAGTTTTTTGATTACACAGAGGGACTTTTATTTCTTTTTTCCGAAATACACTGGAAAAGTACCAAGGGATTGGATAAATTTGATTCTCCAGCTGAAATACATGTAAATGCCTATAATTTCCTTCTCCTCTGTCTTTAAATGATTTCTCATTTGATCATATACTGCGATTAAATTAGTCAAATCTGTGCACTGTGCCTAATGGACCTTCTATTGTTCTAGATATTAGACAACACAGGAGATCATTTAACACTTCTTCAGAGTTAAATGATTTGTGTGATGATTTTAAGAGCACTTGGATAAGTCGCTGTTTCTGTTAGAACACAGCACGGTGCAGCACACAAATTCATACATTATCATATGCATTTAAGCAAAACGGAAGTTTTAGCAGCTGCTAAGTGAAGTCTTTCTCGATTTAAGACATTAAAGCGCCACCAACTTGGTGTCTGGACTTAACCCTGCAGAGTGAAGATGGTGGAGAAGATAAGAACACAGTGAGGAGGTAGCGGATGGGTGAGAATTTGGTGCAATGTTTTAAACAAAAGCAGATTCATTCTGAGGGCATAAAAGACACTAAGGATGGACGGTTCGGTTGCTTTCTCGTCCGATGAAGCCATTAAGTTTCCACATGACCCAGTTTCCACCGAGCAGGTTGGTAAATGATAAAACTAAAGCTGACATGCACTTGCTGAAGTATTTAAGCATCTGAAATGTGCAGGGTGAACAGGTTGTTTAAAAAAGACATACATGGAATGGTGCTGTAGTGTTTGTGTGGTTGCATATTTGTGGTACAATCGTTCATGTAACAAGCACAAGCCGGTCCGTCGTGAGGAATAGCATTACCTGGCAAGGAGATTCCATTGCACTCCCTTAACACCTCCGTGAATTTTTCTGGTCATATGCTGTTATGTTACAAAAACAGGGGCGTCAGTCTGAGCAGGAATTAGTAATGTTGGTGTTTTATATGAGGTAGAAGTCTTTGTTTTGTGCTATGATGCTTGACAAACCTCACTTTATTATGCATGCTGCTGTTTGTGTTTTTTTTTAAACCAGCTTTCAATATACTATACAAGTATAAAGCATGTCATGCAGTAGAAGTTAAACATATATTTATTGAGCACACGTCTTCCATTTCAAGGCTCTCAAGGCTCTCTATGTCACTAACTGCTTCTGGGATAACATTGCATGAATAATAAGATAAACTGGATGCATCTTGTGTTCACAGACAAATATTTGTCTTTTTAAGGGCTGCCTCATTGGATGACTTTTCCTTTTACTGTCTGCCGACATGGAGGCGAGCAGATATGGACCACATTTAAGAGGTTATGCACTGCATTGGCATTATAAATAGCAACTGTTTTAGCATGTGTAGTACAGATGCAGTCCTCCAATACTAACTTTCTCTGGATGCGAGAGGCCTTTGTTGAAAAAGTTAACCGATATCCACGTTTGGTGTCTGTGCTACAGTTAGGACTCCAGTACATTGGTATATGTGCAGAGGACCAAGAATGACTGACTTCATAGTACTGGGTCAAAGAGAAACTCATGATCTGATGCTATCATGATATGTTGTGTGTGGTTAAAGTAATACCTCAAAAACAGTGATTTTGCGATACCAAGATATGTTGCAGGACATTTTTCAACAATACATCACAGTATTTGTGTTGCTCAACCCAGCAAGCAGATAATGTTCTTATATTTATCATTTCAAGTAATAATATTCCTTTGAGGTTTAAAGTGAACTAAGGGGGAACTTTTAAACATTTGGAAGATGCTTGGAGGATGCTGTTTGAGTATGTTATGAGATAACAAAAAGAACCAACAGCAGACCTTTTTTTCCAAATTAAAACGTAGCTGTAATGTGACATATTAACAAAGGCCCGTAATATTCTGAGGATGTTTTGCGGATGTTATGGTTGAGAAGGTTCTCCTATAAAAAGTTCCCCCAATGTTACATGATGACAGAGGAAGGATGTTCTTCATGCAACATTGGAGAATGTTATAAGAACACTGCCTTTAAGAAGAACTCTCTAGGAACTAAAATAAAATGTCCTGCCTAAAACATTACTCGAACTTTGTGGAACTTTTTTTTGACAAACACCTGAAAGGGCAAAACGCAAGATTTTTGTATTCATTCACTGCATTGTGGTGTCAGTGTGTGGGCTCAATATCATTATTATACAGTTCTGGTAATGTATCGATAGAGTTTTCTTCTTCTTAACGGCAAGTTATAAGTCATTTTCTTTACCTTCATTCATTTGATAGGCACCACCACAAGCAGTAATTAAATCTTGACTCTGGTGAGTCGAATTGTTTAAGATTTAATCAAACATCAATATGTATCAATAATGTATCGCAAAAGGACATTATATCGCTGTATCTATACCTATATCTATATCTTGTCCCACCTCTTATACTGAGTGCCGCTGAGTGTAAAAGTCAAACCTCATGTAAGATTCCTTCAGATGTAAACGAGCATTAGGTGCTGGTAGTATCAACCCTGTATAGAAATGTCTTTTAATCTTGTCGGCATTTAGACAGCAGTAATGTGGCCAACCTTCTGACTTATCTAAAGGCACGGGAGGTTTGCAAAAGAGTGCATGAGAGATGAAGAGGGGGATTGAGAACTTATTTCATCAATGAGATACAAAAAAAAGAATAATCGCTTTAGAATCAGCCGTATTCGCTCTCAGTGTTGCTTTCCACCTCTGCACGTCTACACAGCTGCAAGACAATAAATCACAAACAGCATGATAATAACTTTGTTGTTGCCCTGTCACATCACAAAAATTACAGTATAATGCGCCTAATCTTTGTAGCTTTAGAGATGCACGGAGAATAAACACATTGTAGTAACTCTTACGATATAAATACAGTAAATCTCATTTCTCTTCTACCACCAAACAGTTTTAATCAGTTTGTCAGAATGTCACAAGTATAAGAAAGATAAAAAAAAAAGTATTAACAGCGTACATGGAAAACTGTCGGCTTTTTTTCCTCATTTAACAAGCGCTTTTTTAAACATTTCTGGAAGCGGGAAAGGTTCGCTCTAACTGCTTCGATGTCACGTTTAACAAGTGTGTGATGCCAGTGTTAAGGACTGATTATGCAAATGAGTCAGCGAGCAGGGACCTCTGTGCAACCTGTGGGGAAGTATGAGCGAGGTAATGGTGGGGAGCACTCATGGGGATTCCAAAAAAACACAACACCTTCCTACTGTTTGTATTTATTTTTATAGCATTGTGTGCTGCTACTCTCCTCTACATTTTACAGTCAAAAAATATTCAAACCAGTGATGAGGTTTTTGTAGCAAGATCCCTCTACGAGCTCCATTTGCATTAGTGCAATGAACACGCATGAAAACAAACAAAGTCATAAACTTCCCGCAGCACACAGCCCCTAAATTTGTGTCATTTCAACACAGCGCTGATTAAATTCCATGTTAATGGGCAGTTGTGGTGACCCGGCACCTCGAGGTGTCCTCCCTATGCAAATGAGTGCATCCTGTTTGTGCAGTCGCAAATGCAGGGCAATGAAATAATGCAGAGAAAGACAGGGGGAGAAGTACTGTTCACTCTATGGCTCTCTTGCCCCAGAGTGCTCGGTGAATTATTTATGAAAGTGCTGACAGAAGAGGAGCAGGTTCAACAAGGCGCGTTTCTCTGGGGGGCAACACCAGCCAACAGTCAGGTGGAGCTCGGTTTGTCTCGCGGCCTCTGGATTTTAATGATGGTCCAGTGGTCTCGTTATGCGAATCTACAGTGTAGCTTTTCTCCTGTGTCAGCTGAAAAGAGTGGTTGCGTGCGAATCTGTAATCTCTGCTGTGTCTCTGCTCTCCCCCAATTTTTTATTCCGCCTCTCGTCCCGCTCTCGCCCCATCGCCTCCACTCTTAGTTTGGCCTCTCAGGGTGTCTTTGTTTCTTTACCTTCGACACATCTTGTTTCTAATGCGCTCCTCCGTCGGTATTCTGAACTGCCTACATCCCCTCTATCCGCCAACTCCCCACTTCCATCTCATACATCTCCTGCACACACTATCACTGATGATTGACAGCACATTAAACATAATGTAGCCCAGTCCTTTTAACCTACATTAGCTAATTAGAAGTCTTTTTAATTCTGTTCTTGTACTAAGACGGAGGAAAAAAAGCTAGGTTCACTATGAAATCTGGTCAGTGATCAAATATATTTCATAAAAAAATATTTGTAGGTTTTTTTGCTTGGAATCAGTAGTGAAAATGTATGTAAATAGACAGTATATGTAATTTCAGGAGGAAAAATATGACTTCAGCCCATCCTTTTATGTATATTCTTGCAAATAAATAAAATGAGCTAAGGTGGGTTTAGTTGCTACACAACCCTGCAGTAAAATGTAGTATGCATTACAGATAAATTAAAAAAAACACAAGTTAATCCGTATAATGAGGTGGCTTCCATTGAACACTGTCTAGTCTCTGTGTGACTGGAGTATCGTAGGAGTCCTCACTGACAGGTTTGCTGTTGCAGTGGCACTTTTGGGTAAGTGAGATTAGCCTGTGAACCCTGAGGAGCCACCCACAGGTTTGTACCAGCAGGCCATGGATATGGCTGCTGCTGATAAAACATAAAAAAACACACATCAATAAAACTTCCATCCCTTTAGAATACCCGCTCTTCTTTTACTGTTACACACAGAAGCTGTCCAAAAAAAAAAAAAAAAAAAAAAAAGCTGAATAAGGTCAGCAGCAGGGATCCGGAAACTTTGAAGCTTAGAAATGGGAATAACTGATCTGTGACGTTCAGTGAATTATTTATAATTTGTCTCGGAATTTGTCGCTCTGAATATATTTTACATGAATCATCTCTGCATCAAAGTGCCATGATTTGTTGTTCTACAAACATGATTGTTTAGTGACAATTTGTGCTCTTTCTAAAGTTGGAAATCGGAGGATAATTTGTGGATTCAGGCTGTAGTGTTAATTTAGCATTCATTAGCAAAGTAAACATACAGTTAGAGTTGATTTGATAAGTGCATCTTCTTTAAAAAGGATGGAAAAGGCTCCAAAAACATGCTTTTATTTAAGCTAGTCCTGCTTATGAGTACCCCTCAGTGTATGAGGCACCAAACAGAAGCTGAATATGCTGAGTCTTTTGTAATTTCTTTTAGTCATTTCTTAAAAAGGATGGAAAAGGCTACAAAAACATGCTAGTCGTGCATCCTCAATGTGTGAGGTACCAAACAGAAACAAAATACGCTGAGAGTTGTTTGTCCTCTTGATTTATTAGCACTAAAGCTGCTCTTTTTAGCCATAACATATATGGAGTCAAGCAAAATAACTAAAAAGCAGGTTTCTCATTGGATCTTCCTCACATGTTCAAATTAGCAAAAACAAGCATGTGTCCCTCTTGTGTTGTCGCCGCCTGTCTTTGAGTATTATCTTCATGTAAGTCATTACTATCAAGAAATATTACAACTCCCATTTTGCAGCCCTCTGACACCAAACCGGAGCAGTGTTCTTCATAACTGTGACGCTCTTCTTAATTAAATTTTGTATCGACCTCACTAAACTGATGCTGCTGCGCTGACAGTCCCGTTAAAATTATTGCTTGATGTGCTTACTAGTACAGATTGAGGTATAGTAAAATTTTAGTGTTGTGATGACTCAGTCTGTCCTTTTATCCTGCCTCAACCTTTCTCTTTAGCTTCTCGCTGATCTCTCGTTGTCCTTGCCTGCCCTTGTTGCACATATGTACAGAGATTTACTCACCAGGAGCCTTGCTGTGACCTATAATTTCTAAAACATTCCTGCTTTTAAAGAAAACTATAGCTTTTGATGTAAAAACAAAAAAAGCCCAGCACAAAAAAAACCCCAGCAGCTATCACTAACACCTACACCCACGCTTTCCTTACGACCCACTGTGATGCATTGCTCCTTGGGGCAATCGCATAATCTGACAGCACCTTCGCTTATAGGTCTTCTCACTGTCAGTCTCACCTCTCCAGAGGATGGACACATCACAGGTGTCTGCAACAAGAGTTCTCCGCTACCACCACCTCCCCTGGGCCTCACTTGTCAACAGGAGCAGCACCTCCAATGTTTGACCCCAAGGGAGCTGGGGAGTGGAGGCAGCAAACGGATCGGACTGATAAATGTTGATAGACATTGAGTAGTGAGGGAAAACAATGATGTTTCTTAAATAGCATCATCATTATGCCATTTAGTTTGACACTTTTTATATTAGCAACACCATCATGTCTCCAGTGTTTTGCTGAGATAACATATCAATCACCATAGAATAGGTGGGAGGTGAGATAATGCAGTTTTCTTACATCTATTGCTACATTTAAAAGCCCTGGTGAAAATCATTTTTTAAAACATTGTTAGCATGTTCCTATGGTGTTTTTATATACTGGAAGATGCTTTTACCTTGAGGCTACCGATTTGGACCTTGAGTACCACTGGAAACTGGGGTCAACTTCATCTACCATTATTCTTTTTATGTCACTAAATTTGCCATTGAGTAACGTAGAGAAGTTCTACAGTGTTTAAGCAGAGTTGTAGGGGAGCTGGTGTGCTCAAGCTGTTGGGATTGACAGTGTAGAGTCACATATATGCCATTTCAAACTGGGAATTGACGATTTTCATATAAAAAGACTCATGAAATATGAGTTTCTTGGGGTTAAATCAGCCACCAAAGATGGATTTTAATAGGCTTTTTTGACGACATGTATCACAACTGCTCTAAAGGCCGTAAATATCAATAGCAGCGTTCAAGCACAATGACTGAAGGAAAATAATGCTGTAATGTAACTAGAAGGTTAAGCTGCTGAAGAAACAAACTCTGGTCAAGATAAGTCCTCAACAGATACCTATAATATTTGCCTTTTTGGTGTTTTGAAGAGTTAGATGGTTGACAGAAGTTTTGTTCCACAATGTTTTGTCCGACCTTTGAGTTTCCAACACTAATTGTTTTCATTGTCATTTAATTTGTCAGTCAATTCCTCTCTTATTCAGTTAGTTATCAGGTCTTTTAAATGTCAGAAAGTGGCAAAAAAGGTTGATCAGTGTTTCCCGAAGCCCAAGACGACATCCTTAAATGCCTTGTTTTGTACATAACCCAAAAATATTCAGTGTGCTGTCATAGTAGATTCAAGAAGCCAAGAAATATTCACATTTAAAGAGATGGGATCAGTGAATTTTCTCCTAAAAACTACTCAAACTGATTAATCTCTCGTAGAAAAATTATGTTTAATTTACCAGTTTGCAACTAATCGATTGCGGCTCTACTGTAGTTTGAAGTGGTTCTCAACCTTTTTAGCTTGTGACCTGTTCAAATTAGTCTCAAGGGTAGAAGAAACTGGAAAAAAAAATGTGTGCACAACTCCAGAATCTCCAGCAGCATAATGTCACAGTGAATCTGGGCAACATGCAGGAATAAACATCATATGGTGAGTTACCCTCTGATTCCCACCCCCGTTGGACGAACGTAGTCTGGTTAGTGTTGTGCAGTCGTGTCGTCGTGTGGATTTATTGCCGACTTTCTCAGCCTCTTTGGAGACCTAATGTGCCAGTATTTTCCTTGGTTGCAACTTAATGGGCTGTTTGTGTTTTCTGCAGTGAAAACACATTTCTGAATCCAGCCTGAAATTCTGCTTGCTGTTCTTTCTTATCTCCCGTGTTTGGTACAGGCTCTCATACAGCCCTGTTTACATGGAAGCAAAGCACTGCCCTTCATATCCACATTATATTCCACTCTAAAACCTGCCTCAAATTAAAGTCACGACTTGGGTATGAACTGCTTCATTCAGCATTACAGCCCTCATTCCCAACTGATAACAAAGAATTGTTCTTCTGTATCACATTTCCACCATTGTGGCCAAATCTCGCTCCCTGCAGTGCATTTTCACAGCATACATCTATTATTTCTGCACTATTCCACCACGATCAGATATGGCACATCCTTCCCGAAAATCCCCAACTTTAACCTTGTGAAAAAGCTTGCAGATTGAACTATCTCAGCAGTTCCCAGCATCTCTAAGCTGACAGAATGTCTTCATAGCAGTTCAGGGCTCCTCGGTGCCCATGGATCTGTGCGTCATCCGAGAGCTTGACAGGCGAGCGCGCAGGCGCCACGCGAATGCTCACCAACACACATACACGAACGCACTCTCTGGTGAGAAGCAGGGGGCCAATTATGGGCTACTGTGACAGGGAACGGCTGTAGGGAAGTCAGTGTCCCCCCAGGCAGACCACACTGCACCCGACATTCTGCCAGCATGTCCACTGACAGTGATAGGAACCCTATGATACCTCGGTACGAAAAACAAAGGCACAATGGAAGCCTGAAAGCTGTTGTGAAGGATATGTTGGCGGTGTTTTCTCAGCAGACACTATAATCAGATCATATTGAACTGTGCTGCACTGTGCTTACTCGCCCACTCACTGTCTTTATTGAGATAAAAATTAGCCCATGTTTTCTCATGAGAATCGCATCTCTCAGGCTAAAATCAGGGCAAGAACGTATGAAACTTTTTTTTATAAAACACAAAATTCCAGGCAAGAAGTCAGACTTGAATAGTTACTTTGTACAGAGAAGCTAACTTATAGCATGATTATTACATATAATAATGGTTATATGTAATAATCAAAGCCTCCACAGTTTTGGTATTTTTTTTATTTAACAGTTGTTGTCAGCTAATGAGACTTCAGCAGTTAAAATAAAATACATATTTCATATTTATTTGTTATTTTGTACTTATGTGTCTGATGGGTCTGTTCTGTTACAATCTGTACTGGGGCCAGTTATCTACTAGTTTGCCGTGTGATCAATAAATGCAATTGAAAGGAATTTAATAACTATTATTTCAAAACCAATATTTTAAAAAGAAATACATTCATATTGAGGCCTTTGATTAGATGGAGTTGCTTTCATTTAAACAATATTCACATGAGTTGATCATTCTCTGCATTGTGAGAATAGATATGTCCCATCATAGTTAATAAAAGCACCCATTATATTATTTCTTTTTTTACTTATAAGATACTTTGACACATTGAAAAGAATGTCATCAGTGTTTTTTACATTTAATCTCATGAAGAGCTTGGTGATATGAAGACTCACCTGTGATATTTTTAGTTGTCATATCCTATTACAACGTTAATACATTGTAAATTTCTTGAAAATATAAATATCAATTGCATCAGCAAAGAAATTTCGACCTTTTCTAAACCGAATTAAATGCACCGATCAGCCTCAGCATTAAAATCACTGACAGGTGAAGTGGATAACATTGATGATACTGTTAGAATGCAATGTTCTGCTGGGAAACCTTGGGTCCTGACATTCATGTGGTTGTACCTTTGACATGTGCGACCCACCAAACACACCCCTACGATGGCAATAACACTCCCGCTAAGCTCAAGAAACATGACCAAGAGCACAAAATGCCTCCAGACTCACCAGATACCAGTTGGCATTGTTGAAATATCCTTGGAGCCCTAACCAACCCAAGTGACCCAAATGATCTACTGCCAACGTCCCAGTGCCTGGCACCACAGGAAACTCCTGGAGATCCAATGTTCATGCCCCATTGACTCAGAACAAATCGGCTCTACACAATATTAAGCAGGTGGTTTTAATATTGTGCCTCATTGGTGTATAAAGTGTGGCAAAAATAAAGGATGAGTTAGTTTTATTTAATTTAAACTGTGCTTTCACGGGAAAGACGTGGCAGCCTGTCTCATGTTTGAAAGTCGATACTTGTGTAGTAACAGCATATGCTAGCCTTAAATCATGCTGATCCCATGATGACAACCTTGCTGACTACCCTGCTTTTCAGTCTGAGTGTCCAGCTTGAATTCTATAAAGAACAGATTTTATGTTCTCTTTTTTTCTGGAAAAGTGGCTCAGCAGCTTGAAAGAAAATTGAAGGTTAATGTAAGTGGCAGAAGTGGAATTAAAAGCAAGCTTAGCATAGGAGCACACGGACAGATTCATATGTCGAGTATTGAAGTCCAAAATAGGACAGAACCTGCATTAAAGGCATGGGTTTTCACCACATGCTTTACAGCTTATTAAATAAAACAAACGTCCCAGCTGTGCTCATTCAAATGCATCTTAACTGTGATATTGCAAAATGGAGATTACCGCTTCCCATATGAAGAGAAGGTGGTTTATTCGGTGAGTGCTTGTATTTTGACATCAATTCAAATCGTCGGGAATGATGCCAAGACGTATGAGGAGGCAACAAGTGAGCGTGTTCAAAATCCCGTCCACCCCCATGTTTAATTATCTTCACATGCCAGGGAAAATAAATTACCCTCCTCCTCAAGATTAATAATATTGCTTTGTGGGTTTCTTGGCCATAAGTTGTGGAATAATGAATAGTAAAAAGACTCACGTTGCGTCTGGAGTGAAAAGTTGAGCTATTTTCGGTTCAAAGAAGTTTTTCAAAAGTTTTGATGAAAGAGATTAAATTCGGTGACAATGCAGCGAAGAAAAATCATCCAGCTTGTAACTGCTACAAAATAGCTGCTGGTGGTTTCTGAGTATACTTCCTCAAGTGCAGAAGCGCTCAAACGTGCAACATGGCATTTTGTCCATACATTTCCAGTGGAGCTACAATAGCCATTGACAGCACAAACATTTGCAGCTCACAATTGAAGTGCAGAGGCTTCTTTCTCCTCTCAATATTTTTTATCATTATTTATAGCAGAAGAGGCAAAGATACCAATTTTGTTAGCAACAGTAGGCTCAAAAGCCCAGAATGCAATGTAGCCACCCCTTACCTTTTCTTTCGCAGAGGAAAAAACTCTCCTCCTCCACTTTTTCCTATCAGTGTTGCTTTGTCCACCCACACATTGAGTAGAACCCACAGCTGAATGCAGGATATTCAAGCTTAATCTTTAGGTGTTGTCAGCATCATTAGAAGTAAAAGTTTGCGGTATATAGAAGTTTAAAAATTTAATGTAGTCCTAGAGTGGTTTACATAACTGGTAGGATCCAATACGGCACCTAAACCTGGACAAAAGCTATATTTGAAATATAGAAAACCAGATTTGCTTCGGCTGCAAGAAACAATGTAAGAAAGTGATGACATGCCTCAATATTTTTTTTGCTAAAATCAGCACATCCCAGCTCATCATATTTGGGTCTTTCGTAATTTGAATATAACCTCATAAGGATTGTTGTAAATGCGGGGCAAGTCAACAAACAGAATACTTGAGCACCCTAAATTATGTAAGTATATCATTGTGCATGGATGTGACTCATTGCATGCACCGCTCAAATAATCCCCACAGAGTGAAAGATAATATTTGACATTTTCCCATAAAGGGAAAGCCAGTCAATCTGGAAACAAAGAGGGCAATATCTCCTGGCAAATTTGACAGCTGCCAGTAAAATAAACCGGGGAAATGAAAGGAAAATATCTTTTCTAAAACTTCCTTTCTAAGGGGTTGAACATAGTGCGGCCTGTGGACGTTTTATAAAGCTGTATGTTTAAAACTTGAACGTCGTTTCTCGGTGACAAATAGGCCTTTCCCCGAATGCACAAAGAGCTGTATATGTGCGCACAGGGGTGCCTGACATCTCCAGCACCCCCTGCTCCCTCATCTGCTGCTGCTGGCATGGAGTCTCCCGTCACCAAAGCCAGATTCTCAGGAACAGGGCACGCATTTGTTCCTTTCTCAACCAATCACAGCCAGACTTCACCCGCTGCCTCCCCCCCTGTTTCTACTCTGTCCTGTAGATCTTTATATACATATGCATCTTGTCTATTTTGTGCCATCTGGCCTTGTTGGTAACCCTTCTTCCTACACATGCTCTTCCAACTGACCGCTTCCCCCTCACCCATCCTTCCCCCCATGCTGCTGCAGCTTAAACATTAGAGACCACTGTGGTTATGTGCTTGCCGCCTGTCATAGACCCTGCCGAGCTCCACTGTATGTTTGTCATTGCTGCACTGTGCAGACCTCTTTTGATTCAATATTCATCTGTGCTTCAGCGATTCTTCTCAAGTGTGCCTGGCTGGTCCCTCCAGTAATGGAAATGTTTTTTGAGTGGGCTTCCAAGGCCGCTGTGGATGAAGCTTAAACTCACTGTGAATGTGTTGTCAGCAAATGAAGGAATGTTGTGGACAGTCTTCAACATATTTGCATTGTTCAGTTTTGTACACCTAAATGTGCCAGCAATGACCATCAAGTCAGTGGTATGGGAACTTTATTTATTATTTTTATTTTTCTTTAGAATAAAAATTGAATTCCTGGTCCACTCTTATTTTTTCACTCCTGAATGCTTTTGTCGCTGGAACTCTACTACAAAGACAAACCAGCTTGGCTGTGTTTAATTTTGCACTAGCCCATCAGTAGCAAGTAACTGATTTATGCCACCGTTTAAGTTGCTTTTGGTTGACATGTATATGACTGGCAGAGATTTTATTCATGTTTTAAATGTGATCAAAGTATTTAAGAGGATTTTCTTGTCTGCAGTTTTGTAGTTTTTCCATTTATGTAGCTTCATACCGAGCTAGCTCTGCAGACCTTTCTACAAAGTTCTGATTGGTCGAATCTAGAGTTGAATAATTCATTAATTTAGAATCAAAACTGCAGTTTGAAACTATACAATAAACAAATTGCAAAGGCTGCATTTTAGGACATGTTATGAAACAAGTGTGACTCAGGGTTTTCACTGTATTGTCAGTAGTTTTACAAATTCATACCATCTTCCTTGTGTAATAGTCCTGAATTGAATTGTGTCTCATGGTAATGCTCCATCACGATTCAAATCTGTAAGTGAATAATAAACTGATGCTTGACTTTTTAAAAAGTTGGTCAGGAATCAAATTGCAACGTCTGCCAGAACAATCGGAATTAGACGATATCCTCTAAACATTCAACTCTAACCCAGTCTTTCTCTTTGGTATTTAAAAAAAAAACTACTGTTGAGATTTACTGAAAACGTGCAGTGAGAAATTAAAGAGACACAGCTTCCCTTATTGTGCATTTATTTGTTGGAATTTCCCTTTTAAACTTATTTGCCCTGCCTCATAAATCTGGCCTTTATTTGATTAAAATAACGTTATTCCAATAAACTTTAATGCAAATGTCTTTTATTCATCTTTTTCATTTTGACAGCTGAGCCGGCTGAAGAGCCCTTCGGGCATCTTTGTCACTATGTTCAGCATTTTTCTTTGATTTGTCTCTTTTAGAAGTACATACAGCACTGGACATTATGTTGCATGGGAATCGATGTGCAGTGTTACAGTAAATGAAACACAAAAACACTTTACTAATCTGAAAAATAAATCAAACCATGGCGACAGCTCTCTCCTTCCAAAATTTAGATAACTAAGTCTGGAGGTGTTAGGAGTAGTGTACTTAAGCATTCAAAGTAAAAGTAAATCTTCAACAGACTATTCTTTTATTTTAGTGCTTGGAAGTGTTCCATCTTTAATGCATTAACCTCTCTGGATTAAGCTAAAGGGGTCAGTGGTCCATTTATGCTCTCTGTGATTGCTTCCAAAATGGCCCCAAGACAGAAATGTTCATTTTCTTGAACAGCTCACTTTCTCAAAAGGCGGTGTACAGCTGCAGGTGTCCGATAATAAAGTAGACAGATATCAGATAAGACTGGAAGAGTGAAAACACAGGACAGTTTTGCTTGAAGCACAGTGCAGGAAAATGGTAACCTCTTCTAAACTGGCTGCAAATGATCCAAAATTCAATTCAGTTCCAATGTTATTAAGGACATGGCTCATGGGGGTCCATATAAAACAAGAGAATAATGAAATAGAAAAATAGAAAATGCTATAAAGCAAAACATTCCACCCTGGTCAGGCATTTACATACAGACAAGAGCATCAGAGGATTCACACTGGAGGGTTGTGCCTGACAGACTTCACTGGTGAAACCCAAAATAATGCCATTTACAGTTACATAACCTACCTATATCTCTAGATATAATATACTGTATATACGGCAGTGCAGGAGGGTACACTGACATTAGCAAACATCTGGCTCGCTGCTACAGCTTCTAGGGGCTTTCAGTAGGAGCCTCACACTGTCATTGTAAGCCACTGTGAGCCTCTGTAAGCTGACTTTGTTGTAGCAGCACCACAGGTGGGCAGTATACAGGCGGGCACAGAGAGCTTTAAAAAGGAAAGGTCTTCATCGCCACTCTAAAGAACCAAATTGACAAAATATCATATTTTCTAGTGGACAGAACGTGCAACACAGTCCATAAATATTCTCATCATCTCGCTAGTTATGTTATGAAGTAAATATCTAATCTCAGTACACATATTAAGGCTAGTGCCAGAGAGGAAGAATTAAGGAATTGACCATGTTCTGTCTTTCTTGGCTCTAATGACCACACACTTCTTATTTTCTATATTTGATATCAAAATCCATAAACAAAACCTAAATAAAATGTGGAAACTTGCAGTATCCAGACATAAAATCATTATATCATCTGCATATATAATGAGAGAACTAACAGCGATACTCTGTGTGTCACATCTGTTTACCTGCATTATCAAATCATCCATATAGATGTTAAATAATAGAGATAAGATACCACAATGTTGAACTCAATGACTCAAATCTAGAGGGTCAGATACAGAATTGACACATTTTACTCCCATAGTCTGGTATGTGTAGCAACAAGCCATGATTCTCAAAAGAAATCTTGGAACCTCTCCCAATTTTTCATGAGTTCTACAGTCAAAACCCTCAGAATCATAAATAAAACATACATCGATCAGCCAAAACTTTAAAGTCCCTTTACTTAGATGTAACTTTGCCTTCTCTAGAATACATGGATCTATGAAATCCTTGCAGCTTAAGCTCACCAGCACTTCAGTAGAAGGCAACTGGCCTCCTTCTTTTGGGTTCTTAAAGAGGTTTTACCTCTCATCCAGGAGTCTTCTTCACACCAGCTCACCTCCAGCTCTACTCATGGAAACTACACAACAGCATGGCAAGTTGTAATACTGGAGTAGTGCAGTGTTCCAACTGGAGACATCCCACAAGCTATCAGCATTAGCTCCTTAGGTTTGTTATGTATGGAGATGGTCATTGGTGCATTGCAGTTTTATGGTGGAAATGCATATTAATGACGTTGCTTTTCTTGGTCATGATATGTCTTCCAGCACATAAAAAACACAATTTGCTCATGTCAACAAAGTAAAAAAAAGCAAAAGACTTTTAAAGCCACCTGCCTGATGTTGTGTACATCCCCTTTGTGTCATGAAAACAGCTCTGACCCACTGGAGATTTGAAATGGGTGCGGGTGCGGTGTGCCTTGTAGTGTCTGGCACTGCAACTTTGGCAACGGATGCTATGGGGCCTCCGTGGATCTGATTTGTTCTACCACATCCAATAGATCCTCAATTGAATTGGGATCTGGGGAGTTCAGAGGCTGGGTCAACGTCTTGGCCTGTTTATTGTCTTTCTGAGCATTTTTTGCACAGCGGTAAGGTGCGGTTTTCCCTGCAAAACATTGCATTGTAACGAGATGATCAATGTTCATCTGTCAGTGTTTTCTACATTGTGGCTAAGTAGTATTATGTGGAAGATTTCCTTCAAGTAGAAACATGTCAATAATCATACTTGAGCATGGGTAAAGGCTCCCTTGCTCTCAGTTGCTGTTTTTGTGTTCTTTTATCTATTGGTGCTTTCTCTTGTGTCCTTCAAAAACACATATATTTGCAGATATTTTAAAGTGTGTGTCTTTGTGAGCTTTTGAGCTATCAAACAGGCAGGGATCATTGCCTGTGGAAAAGATTTTCCTTGAATATTTTTTCTCTTTGCTTTGAGCGGCTTTCTCATGGCTCTGCAGACATATTGGAGTGGGCGGCTGTGCAAACATCAGGACGCGGCGGGTCTCAGCTGTCCAAATGGCAGTCACACACTTGCTTTGCAGTGACAGTCACACACTTAACGCATTCTGAGTTACACTGATGCATCCACGCACACAGATGGAGCATAGACAGTCACTCCGCTAACAGCCTTTGTTACCCATCTCGGCGTGATATATGCACACTAAGCTTCTGCACTTAGGTCTCCATATGTCACTTCATAGCCCAACTCGCAGTCCGAATTCAGGTTCACTTGTCACCTAATGCACCCTAGATTTGCTTTTACCTAAGGTGCTCAGCATGTTGAAGGTTTTCATGGTAACAGTCACCTTAACTTCTTATCAAGCACAGCTCAGGCTAAATTTAAACATGTTGGTTTTCGGCTGCTGGTTTCTTGGGATTATCTTGTTCTCTGTAGATTTTTTGCTAAAAAAAATTTCAGGGAATAATGAGAGACTTTACATTTAGTGATATGAGATAATTTGCTACCTTGGTGCTGCGACTGTAATGCATTCAAACAGACTCAAACAGGCTGACAGACGAACGGTATAAAAAAAGTCCCCTTTATTTGGATTAAACTTCCAGTGAAATATTAAATTGTCCTTGCATAGTAGCTGAATCACAATTGAAACAGGCCTCAAACATGCATCAGTGCATTTTCATGCTATATAACTCCAGCTGGAGGACTTTTTACTTCGGTTTATTCAGGTATACTTGCATAGATACAATGGAACTGGTTGCTTGAAGTCAGATATGTGGTTATAGTGATTTATGTCACCCCAGCTCAAACGGTTAAGTTATCAACTGCACAGAAAAAACCAAATTAAAGGGTTAATCCCTTATTGCACATAAGTGAATGCTTTGCAACTCAAGGTGAATTATTGGGCCTGAGGGGGAAGAGACAGTGTCTGTTAGTAACCAATCTCTTTCCTTCATTTTATCGACTGAGTTGTTTTTAGTGGTTAACCTCAATTGATCTGCAGCTTCTTTTCTCACCTTCATCAGCCTGACTGATGAGCGTTTTAACAGGAAAAAGACAAAATTACCTCGTTTGCAATGATGCGGCAGAGACTTTAAAATGCTTCCCCCAGAATCCCAAAATGTCAACTGTCAAATTACCTGTCTCTTGTTGGACATTCATGTTTGTCAGTTTCCTAACTTTGCACGTCTTTGGCTCAGCAAGCTTTACCTGCAGCAGTCAGATCATTTCATCCCGCAGCTCTGCCTCTGAGAAATGTTTAAATAACTCAAACTCCAATCTGTCAAATGTTTATTTTGAAATACACACATCAAGCCTCGGTTCCCCTCCTCTGCACGTCAGCTTTCCTCCCATTCACAGGTTCATCCTTGCAGCACCAGGCGCGCTGACAATCTGCAGTGCTGATTTAAAGTAACTCACAGTTCCTTCTGTACCAGAGATTTGTGCAGTATGGCTCAGCTGGGGAATCGTTGCATCGACACAGGCAGCACATCAAGCTAACTCAGCAACATCTTCCAAACACATATACACAAAAAGCCTCCTTTCCACTACCATCGTCAGACTTTATTTTTGGGCTTGTCATTTGCTTTTTGATCTGATCATACCCTATAGCGCCTGATTGTGTTCACTGGTTTTTGAGATGTTCTTATCTGGATCCCTTGTGTCTTGGCTTGTTATCCTAAATTCTGGTTTGTATCGTTTGAAATGAGACATGCCTATGAGCCCCCCCCCCCATCAGTCTTCTTTTCTTTACCTTTATCTTCCTTTCTGTTTTTCATTATTTTAGTTCAGTATTCAGTTTGTTGTGGTGGACAAACCATCTCTTTTTTTACTGTCTTTGGAGGAATTGGACAAGCAAACAGAATCTGCAGCATCTGAAGGACATTTGCTCGAAGGCCTCTCTCATGGCTACTACAACCAAACAGCAAGCACATTGGCAAAATTAATTTAACAGGTTGAACTGAAGAATGCAGATGCAATTCATTTGTGATTTTGAACTCTAACCCCTGGTTCACACTAGCAACAATTAACCCTGGGTTTACTCCATTTTCAGACAGTAACTCTGTCAAAATTGAGGCCAGGCCTCCTATGGAACATTACTGGACAGGTTAAAATCAGACTTAACCCACCTGAGATGTGAAAAATGTTTTTTTTACCCAGAGGTAAGAACTACAAAGGGGACTAAAAGGAACAATGGGTAAATTGTGCATTGAAGGGGGGTCATGTCAGTTGATGGTTGACACTGTCATGCAATTCTGAGGAATTTTCTATGCTTTATTGTAATGATTTGAACATAAATGATTGCTCTTGTTTCTAAACTTACATAATTTGGTATATTATCGGTGCAAAAGCATATTTCGACTATATTTTTCATATGTACATACATTGTGAATCTCTCTCTCACAAAAGCATGCAATTGCAACAGCAGTATAGGAATAGTTGCACAAATAAAGGCTTGTTGAGCTGTTTGTGAAACAGAGATAGTCTGACTGTGGCTTTGGGGAGGGCTTCCTGCAGTACAGATTGGTTCCAGTCTGCTAGAAAACCAATATGAAGTTTTAGGGCAGTGATAACCTAATGGAAAGGGAAGTGTATTTGTGGTTAAAAGACTGGCTTTTTCAAATCCCCAAAGCAGGAGGCAAATTCTGTACATGAGAACTGAAAGAAACTCACGCTGCATATTCCTTTCATACCTCAGACAATTATACCTCCCAAAAACTGCTCTTGAGCTAGGCATTTAACCCCAATTTCACTAGCGTCCAATTTTGAGAAGTTAAAGCAGTTCTGCAAGCCTTCCTGTCTGTGCAGAAACTCTGCCAGGCTGTCACTGTCAATGAAAGTGTGCCATTAGTCAACCTGCCTGTTTAAATAAACCTTAGATAATGGCAATACAGTGTCATTCTAATTTTCTTACAGCTGAGTAGTTTATTAGCTGTGCTAATGCATTTCTTGCTGGTAAGCTGTTTTGTCCATGAAGGAAAAGGGCAGCTCTCAAACAACAGCGATAATATGGTCTGTACTGAGTGAGATGTTGTGGTGAAGTGGGTACAAAGAACTCTGAAGAGGATGATGTGCTGCTTGTGAACATGTTTCTTCAGCTCTTATGCACAGTGCTTGTAATCTTTTTGAGTGTACATTTGGGCTATTAGGTGGAGAAAATATCAAATTGTAATTTTTATCAAAAATATTGTGATATCAGCTTTGATATGGAGCTTTAAAGTCAAGCTTCAGTTTAATATTCACTGTTTAATAGATTTTAAACATGTATTTGAGCATTATCACTTGAGATATCATCAACAGCATGAATGTCACTCAGGGAACACACACAAGGCAAACCACTGACTTAGTAGTTCAAACTACGGGTGAGCCATGCTGCAAAATGTATGAGTGTTACGTAGCCGTTAAATAGCAAGACTTGGCTTATTCTAATTGAACCACAGCATATAGCCTGAACCACATAGTGTACATTGATCAATGGGCATCATAAACAACCCCTGAAAGTTTCCAGTCCTCTCACATTAATAAAATTGAATGAGAGTAATTGATTGAGTACAAAAATGGGCAAACCCTCCAGGACATCAGCCAGGTATTTAGCAATTTTGGAACTCAGTATTGTGGCTCCAGCTGTCACCATCCTGTCTGAATCTTCCTAACTTGCCTATTTTTAAGTCTCAATGCAATTTCCATGAGTAAATTATATAAAAATTCACCCTCTGTTCAATTGACTTGAATGTAGAGTTTAGCTGTAGAGACCAAAACTGTTTTTGTATCAGGCTGTAAACATGTTTTTTTCTACTGTAAAGTTTGGAATTTTAACTGTGGGTTCAATGGGGATTTAATCACTTTTGCAGGCATCCTCAAGTGGACATTTGAGGAACTGCGGGTTTTGGTACTTCTGCATTGATGTCATTTTTCAGCCTCAGCCCCAGTTGCTGTTTGATTGTAGAATTATTACTTACTTCAATCTAAACCTCATATCTCCTTAATTGCAACCTTTGCCATTTGCTCATTGTATTGTTTACTATTTTAATTTGAAGTTGATTATTTATTCAACCCTAATTTACATAATGTCTTAGAAAGGACAGAGCTCTACTAACATCACAGTTGTTGATGGAAAATGAATGTTTTTTTCCCTGTTAATATACCAAGACTGTTCTTTACAGAAAATCAGCCTTTTTTTATCATTTAATCACACAAGCTCTTCCATGAATAGTGACTGTGTTCTATATTGTTAACATGAGTAGTACATGGACAAAGAGTCTGGGAGGCAAGAAGACTGGCATGTGATTAAAGCATTGGAGATAAGGGCAGCAACACAAGAGTTTGAGGCTTGGATTTCATCAGTGTGAAACATGTTTAATACACATAGGCACGTAGAGATCAGAGAGAAGACAGGATCCCCTGTAGTTTAGATGCTGGGGGTGTTGGAGTAGAACCGCAGGTAAAAGATGGATCTCTCTGTTGAAGGATGCCTAAAATCCACATGATCACGGGAGATGCTGTCAATAGTAGATCTGAAAAGGTAGGACTGTTGGATTGTAATAATGTTTAAAGAGCGGCATCCCAAGACCAGCAGAAAGAGTTATAGAGAAGATAAAATTACAAAGAAATCAAAGTTGACGTAACAAGGACAACACGAGAGCTTATTTTGTTGTCAGCAAAGCCTCTAAATTAATTGGGCCCTATCAAGGGACTCATGAAGTACCGTGGTGGATGATTCATGTGCCCATTTTTACTGATGTATCTAAATATTTTTAGGCCTCTGAGAACCAGATGGGGTGGCTTGCAAAGGTGGTCTTTTGCTTGAAATGTTTACTACACTGCAAGTGCAATTCTGACCAAGCTTTGCATTGTTTAAGACTGTGTGAGTCACAAAAATATGATATGACGTTTATATTTTTGTCCCGTTATCGTGAACAGCGCTAACGTGACATCACTTAAGGCTTTCTGATCCCAGCTCATTCACAGACTCTCAGGACAAAGCCAGTGTCCATCACTATGATCAGGCGACACGGACAAATAAAGGATGGCAGCTTTGCACTATTTGCTCTGTTCCTTCTAGTTTCACCAACTTAGCTGTTGCGTCAGCCGCCGCCACCGTCCATCCACGCTGCCGTCTGTCAGTCCAAACAAGGCAGTGGGGCAGATAGCCTTGAGATTCTGACGCTAACACGCATTAGCTATGTTTATACCACAGAAAGGGCACAAGTTGTGGAAGGTCAAGACAGCAAGTGGTCTGATGAAAGTGTCACTCTGGGGAAATTTCATCCACGCTTTGGAGGAGGGTCAAAAACGTCGACTGGCAAATTCATTCTGATGGCCCTAACTCGAAGAGATAATGCACACGAAGGCAGAGAGATAGGGGAAGGAGAGTTGACTACAAATGCAGAGAATCATAAATCTTTTCTTTGATCACAGATAAAGATGTGGGTGGATTTGTTGTCTCCGCCAGCATGCCTTTGGAAGTGTGTCATGTCATTTGCCGCATGCCTCCCTCCTCCTGACAATCACTTCTCTGGCGGTCTCGTCTCTGCACATTGTTATCTTCTGCTTTTATAAAACGGATGAGACTGGTTTTTAAAAAAGAGTGATGTCACAACAGCACTCTTTTCATGTTACCTTTGTAGCATTGACCTTTTCTTGAGTCGAGAATCCTTTTGTCAGGATCGTGCCCGGGATGCTTGCAGGTTTCTTGGCCTTTTTTTTTCTTTCTATCCAAACTCTTACTGCACTAACAAAGGGCGAAGTCAAAGGCTGCTCTTGGGTTGAATTCCTCACAACTTGCAGCTGGAAATGAAGCAAGTGGACAGCAGGCCCATGACAAATCCTGCTGTGAGTGAAACTTGAGGGCTTCGCAGTCAGACCGGCGATAATGAGCAGAGATGTCACATGGCTTTTTTCCCGGCGCTGAAGCAATTTCGGCCATTTATTTGCAGCATACGCCTCACCGTAGGCTCATGGTTCCGACAGCCATTCAGTCGTAGCAATTACCGAGGGACACAAATGCAGGTACAAATGGTCAAATGGTACCTTACTGCATTTCGAGAATTTAATGAAATGGTAAGAGTGTGTTTCCCCCCCCTCTACATCGACTTAAATTCAACTACACATTATCATTGGGAAAAATGACAGCTACTTTTCAAAAGGCAACTTGTTGTAGATCTCATATGCTCTAAATACATTCTTCACAACAAGACTGCATTAAAGGACAGCATCTTTGACAGCTGTGTTAATCAGAGCCATTTAATGTTCATTCACCCTTTTTATTTGCATTCCCAAGATTATTGTTTTACTTTTACTCCCTTTTTTCCTCTTGTTATGACACTTGGACCCTTGACAGTTTGCTGCATAAACTGGTGTTTTGAGTCAGTGATGATCTAAGAGACTTGCATGTCTGTTGTTAGCGCTGCAATCGCTGCCAATGCAAGTCATTTTTCTCTGTTAAAGCAAAGGACAAATCTTTGCCATATGCTCCGGGATCACGCAGAGAAGCCGAGTGAAGACAGTAACCGTTTCGATCATATTAGATTCCATTATAGTTTGTCTGATGGGGCACTCAGGGCCAGAAGCTGCAATTAAACTCTAAATAAAATATTATTTTCCAGCCTCTCTGTGTGCAGTGGGAGGAATCCAAATTCTTTTAGTAATGCCTCATTTAGGATCCACAGTTTTCCCATTTGGGCACTTGGACTCATTTAGGACTGCGACACCCATCCTGTAGCTGCAGTCTTCAGCAGTAAAAACCAAGTGTGTCGGATTGCAGGCCCCATTTAAGGTTGGACAATGGCCGGCGCGCGCGCGTGTGTGTGTGTGTGTGTGTGTGTGTGTGTGTGTGTGTGTGTGTGTGTGTGTGTGTGTTTGTGTGCATACAGCAATACAGAATAGCTTATTACTTTGTGAAGCCTGCCTCCCTGCCTTTTTATAGACATCAGCAATGTTGTGCAGACAAATAGGTGTATTAAGCAAAGACACCAGCTTGATTAGACGGATCCATACAGGAGAGTGATCAATGCTCACTTTGATGCTAGCTGACCTGAAGAGTTCATCACTCTGGCTGACCTTTCCCTCGCTCTACAAGTCGCGCTCCTCGCCTGCTCGTTCTCATCAGGGCTTCATTTTGTTACATCTGTCCACAGCAGAATAGATAAGTGAACCCAGCGCAGGAGAACACAGCTCAAACGAAGAACCACATAACACTCACTTGTGCAGCTCTGAAAAATTAATTTAGTCTTTAATGCTGAATGGCTTTTGTCTCGTCTGTGTCTGACTTCAAAATCAAATGAATCATTACAAGTGTAGTTTTTTTTGTAAGAAAGTCTGTTAATTTGAATATTTCTCATTACCTCTTTGAATTTTTATCTGATATTTATCAACCACCCTCTTCCTTCTGATAACCCTGACATTTTGAAGCCCCCCGAACAATCCGCTAGCACACTCAATCCCACGTCGCTATCATCAACTTTGTCCATCTGCATGCGGTTGTAATGCCATTATTTGCAATCAGTGCTTCGGTTGAATATAAATGTCAAGCGCAACCCCTTAAAGCCCAACACAGTGGGCGCACGAGTTCTCTCAGCAATTTTCCTGGTAATGATCACAATCACAGTTGGGGGGGCAGGATGTAAACATGTGGTTGGTGTTAACGCACGCATTCACTCAGAGGTGTTCGGAAGCTTTGGATTAGAGGCCTGTTCACATCTAAGAGTGGGTAGTTTTCTTTTTTTAATATCAGAAAAAACACCTTTGTTGAAGCATTTGTTCAACTCGGTAAAGAAACTGAATAAGATGATGAGTCTTAATAGAAATAAGGAATTCTGAGCCCTTCGGTAGTGAGTTCTTAATAATGGAGGAGTTATATTTCTTATTTAACAATAGCTTGACCTGAGGTGTAATTTATCATAATTCTAAAGTAGTCCTATAGTATACGGCCTTCAGGTGCATTAAATCTATTTTAACCAGTTTGTAATGAGTTACTTTGTAACAGACAACAGACCTGGATCCGAGAGGCCTTTTCTATAGGACCCATTATCATGATGTTCTAACATTTGAACGTACAGCTGCAAAGAGACTGAATAGATAATATAATATGATAATCAAGAGTCAGAAACTATCTGCTGCGTTACTTAATTTCAGATGTGAGCTAAAAAGATGATGCGCATTTCCATTTTTATGCTAATTTCTTGCGTTTGTCTCAGCATAATAAACTGTGGACAAACTTTTTGCATTGTAACTTTGAATTATTATCATAATGTAATTTTACATTTATACTTTATGTATACAAATATATTCTCTGTCGTTTTCTGCTTAAAAGAAATTTGAATTTTAATCCTTTCAATCTTAATAAAATGGAAATGTTTTATAGATCTAATTAATCAGTTCATATGAGAAACAAATGCAATGAATCTTTTTTAAATACAGATGAGCCATTAGGACCTCGATAGAGTTGGACTTGTTTGTGCAGTTCAGACTAATTTTTTCTGCAGAATAAATGTTCTGTTTTTTAATCTTGGTACTTTTTTTCATATTTAGTTTACAATAATATTCTCCGCAAAATCCTCTGGAAATCCTTTGGAAACCATGACTCTGACAAGAAAATTGTAGTATAACACAAGCTTCCTTTGCAACACTCTACATTTGAAATATAAGTTGACCAGATAGCCACATAAACAGGGAATTCTATGGGACTTCTTTGCATGTTTGCTGTGAATTGAACCTGGAAGAGTGTTGATATTGGTTTAGTTTGCTAAACAACATTTGTTCCAAAATCATAAAGAAAATGTGCATACTGCAACTAAACTCTAGTATAGTTAAAATTGTTGTTACAAAGACAATAATACATCTGCAGTAGGCATGCATGATAATATCAGCGTGATCATCACGATCAGCCAATAAAGGCTTTAAAATAAAGTATAAGCACTGACCAGAAATTAGTATTGGCAGTCACATAACGCCTGTCAGACTAAAAGTTTACAGTATTATTTTAAAATAGGACAAAATATATGGCATATGCACATTTTTAAAAGCATTATATTTTATGTCTGCACCTCCCAGTTTGCAATCAAGATAAGAGTCGGCATAATAATGTGTTAATTCCACTACAGGAGAGACCTTATGTTCTCTGCAAGTGTTGTAGGAGGAAAAATATTTGCATGTATTGGTATCGTCCAAAATGATTTGAAAAATATATCAGATATCTGCAAAATATCATGCATTCTGACAGAATCCCTTCAGAATCCTCCAAGATGAATGGATTTGCAAGGTTTGAGTTGTATGTAAAGATGGAGGAGGATCAACATTCTTATGATCCACAACCAGGAGTCAGAAAAAATGTGTTTTCATTTTGAGGTACAGTTTTTCAGGTTGGTTTGTTATTGGCTTTTTGCATGCACATTCCCAGTACATACCACTTCAAACACACATGCACTTCGACCCACACATCCCCAACGAGCACTCATTTCTTCGCCGTTGTCGCCCTGCTCCTTCCCGTCAAATCTGTGTGTGGTCCGGGCTTCAAGCTTTTTCATCACCTCCACTCCTCTCTGTGTGGCAGCATCGCCGAGGTGAATCCTCTGCTGCCAGGAAACAGAATAAAACAATGGAGTCAGTGAGACATAGCAAGGCTAATGGATTCACCGCCACCTCTTCCCCACCTTCGCTTTTCATGTGCAAAAGTATTCATCGAGTCTTGATGGCGCCGGCCATGCATGACACTGATTCATTTAAACGGCCCAGAAAAAGAAGACGAAGAAAAAATCTTTCACACACCTGCAGAGTTGGCAGAAAACAATTCAGAAGGGGTGTATTGAATCAGCGTTTTTATCTCAAGATGGTGCAAATGTTTGTTTACCATTTTAATGTGTTGCGTTATGGCTGTGCTAAAGGTTTGGTAAGTTTTTGACAGTGACGATTATATTCAGCGTTGCATCCTCTTACTGTCACACATGGGCTCCCTGTTTTTTTCACCCTTGCAGGCAGCAATCGGCTGGCGAGTGGAAAAGTCTTTAAGGGCCTCGCCGTTTTGTTTACTCCACAAAACAGAATTTTAATGACCAAGCAAAACTTTATTCAGCATTTTTTGAAAATAGGGAGAAAACATCCCTCTTATGCTGGTGTACCAATAATAAAAGTTCAAACAGAGTTCTTAAGTTGTGCTCTGAATCAGCTCTTAGTTAAATTATGGATCAGGGCCAACATAAGAGCTGAGATCCAGCTGCTTATTCAAACTGTATTGAGCTAGAATACCAAGCTGGAAAGATTTAAGAACTGAAGATGGCCGACTGCACAAGCTCCGCTCTGTTACTGTGGGGTTTTTTTTAGCTTCAAGTGCAAAGCAGAGAGCAGTTGTTTCTCGTCTCTATTCTGGCCCTTACCAATTACTGAGGGTTAAGCAGTGCTTGCTGTTTGAAAATAAAGTTATTTCAGTGACTATTGGATATATCTGAGGGGAGAAAGGGCCCCTATTGTGTTGTTTTCCACCTTGTTCAAGCTTCAGAGCAGTGTCTGGAGTGCCTGTGTTTTTTTCAACACATTAACTTTTCATACATTTCTCAAATGCCTAACTTAGTATATTGCAACGGAGAAGGCCGGGATGGTTTTTTCACAGCTTTCAGAAAAGGTCCAGTGCATCCTTGTCCATATGAAAACCTCCAGCACATTCAAAGAGATGTGGGGCTGCTTTTATGCGGCGTGAATAAATTGCTTTTGCTTCCCTTGAGTTCAATATAAACAGACACATTCAATTTGCCTTGCCGTATAATAATAAGCGACTTAAAAATACAGTGAGCCCGCCAAGGTAATTTGATAATTCGCCACCTATATCAAAAACTGATATGTTGAATATTCTATTTTGTGTAGTTAAGCAGCAAAATGTGCTTCACTGGGCTATTTTCAGCTCAGGTCGGATTGTGTGTAAATTGGTTGGATACAGACGCTGTGTGGCCTCTCCGCTTCCTTGCTTTGCTTTGATGACACCTAAGATTAAATGGGTACTGTAGACTGAAATTCAAAGCTCTGCAGTTTGAGACTACAGTGTGCGTAGCTGCAGTAAATTACACACTTTTTCCACTTTTGGCTGAAATTCTTCTGTTGGTGTTTTTGTGCTCCAGCCACAAGACAGTATAGGATACAGTTCATGCAAAAAGCAGTAACCCTCCAAATTCACCTGCCGTCTTCTCTCTTGAATCACTCTTGAAGTAACAATTACAACAAAGTGAAGTAAAACTGCACAACTTGACCTTTCCAACAATGCCATGTTGCATGTCTGTGCAACAGGACAGAATAATCTTGAACTTAGATTAAATTTAATTATAGTTACAACCTTCTCTGCTTTCTTCTCAGCACCAGTTATTCATGAGCTTAGCATTGCATGGATATGTTAATATCTTAATATGATAATAATCATTGCATTTTAATATCATAGCACGAGAAAGAGCAGAACCAGAGCTTTGTAATTATGCCTGTTCAATATTTGTACATATCAAAGTAATAACGTTATGAGGATGGTTTGAACTTCTGCAAACTAATATCTTTACGAATTTTTTCGCCCGTTTTCACACTCCCGCCTCTCGGTTCAATAAGTCATGGAATCTCTATTGTTTAATAACGTTGGCAGAATTTACAATACTGATGACAGTTGTGTCTCGATGTGCCAAAGACTAGTCTGGTTTTGAAATAATAATAATAACTTTATATTTTTAAACCAGAGTTTACAAAATGCTTTGCAGACAGGTAAAGAAGAAAAGAAGGATACTCAGGAAGAATGTTTAACAACAGAAGACTGATCAGTCCAAACATGATAAAAGATTCTCAGAATAAATTAACACAACAACACTAAATAAAACAATAAAATGCCACATCCAAGTAAGGGAAATAACAAGTGGAATAAAAGAAAATAGAGGGTAAAACCATAAACACAAGGCTAAAAATGATAACAAGTAGTAATAGTACATAAGTAAAACAAATGCATAAATAAGTAAATAAAGAGTAAAAGAGAATAAAATGAACATTGAAATAAAGTTTTAAAAAATAGATGACAAAAATAGATAATTAAAATAATAAAAAATAGAAATAAAAATAGAAATTTAGGACTTCATGTCAAAGTAAGCCTATAAAAATGGGTTTTAAGAAGTAAAAGAAGACATTGATTCAGTCTCTTTAATGTTTAATGTCTGCATTGTGCTGCTTTGGATGACACATCAATACAAAATAATCGAGTTCCATTTTATTGCAAGGATTCAAAGGTTTTGGTGTGCAGTGGTGATCCCAGAATCAAGGGGCAAAGTGGGCATCGGGGGCCCCGTATGTCAGGGTGGGAGGGGTCAACATTTGCCACCTTTACAAGTATGCTACTCTATGCAAACTCTTCTGTGAATAAAATCGTGATTTTTGTTTCTCTTAGGCTCAAAGCTCACATTTTAAACAATGTCTAAGTCGTAAATACAAAGATATTTCTACTACCAGTATTTTATAGTGCGATGGAAAGACGTAACAGTTCCACAATGCAATTTTTTCTTGATATGAAAACAAATATATATCAACATAAAACTAAAAATTAAAGCATATTAGAAATATTCTAAGATCTTTATAGACTAGACTGTCATGGAGAAGAAGCAAGATAGAACATGTATGGCAAGCCCTTCTGATTACCAAGATAAGGAGTGTAAAAATAGTGACATTACCCTGAAAATAGCCCGGGGCTCATAGGGTTAAATAAGTGTTGCCATTATTTTGGTTATCTACTCCAGCACACTTGATATGAAGTATAATGATGAGGTGAAGAGGCTCCAAATGTTCAAGCTTCCAGCGTATTTTCAGCTGCTTGTATCCACAATCTTATTGTATAGGCCGCCACCAGGAGGTTGTCCGTTTTATAGATTTCCTTTTTCTGACTCAACCAAGAGCATGTTCGATAAATTGGAGCCCAGTTGCCGTCATTAAAACCTATTTCACATGTTAGTCATCATTAAGACTGGTTAATCTTGGCAAATAACCATGTGATCCTTTTATCTGCCAATTAAAATATCAATTCCTGCACGATCAATACACAGTTTTTTTTTCCATAATTCATTCAACCGAGCATCAGAGGAGGAGTTGCAGAACCTGTGAGATCTGCAAAATAATGAATGAGTGGACAACTGGCATCGTAAATGTATTAATGACCAGTGTTAACTCTAATTCATGCATATCTCTGCATCTGTAGCAACCTGAGTCTGTGGTTGGAACGAGAGAATTACAGTGTGGCTTCTGATTATCATTCCCCTGTGCAACAACCCTGCGTCTCTGGTGCATTAAAAGTCACAAGAGTGGAACAAATGGCACAGTTTTCACAATCATTCCAAATTAATGAGTCTCTCCTGCAAAGAAAATGCAAATTTCCCAACACTAGATTGCTTCCTAAAACAGTACTGACGGTGGAAAGGGAGAAAAAAAATTTAAAAAACTATTTCTTTCAGCCATTTTAGAAACAGGCTTAACATGCTCTCGCTCTGGTATTCCCCAGTCTCACAGATTGCCTTCCCCTTCATAATGAAAGCCTTATTGGCTCTGGGGTGTCAGAGCGGCGGGTTAGTATGTGGAAAATCTGCACAATTTGGTAGAAGCGCCATGCTGCAGTGGAAGTTACACAACTTCCTGTTTGTTGCGCTTTGATATCATTGCAGAGTTATGTGGGACATCTCGTTTCACAAAAGAGCAGCGAGAAGGTCAGATATTTTGGAGACAAGAAACAGAAGCACATGGAATGAAGGCTATTTTAACATTTGTGCTGCCAATTGATTCTAATAATACTCACTGTGGGATAGATATGGGTCGCCCACTGATCGCAAGGTTGCCGGTTCAATTCCTGACTTCTCCACATACCGAAGTGTTATTAAATTCAATGCAACTTGGTCGTGCAATAACAATATAGCTTAAAATAGGAGAAGAAAAAGACAGTCATACATAATGAGGAGGAAAGAGAGACAGGTATGTGTATATATGATATGAATGATTAATTAAGAGACATTGTTAAGGTAGAAAAGCACTACGTCAGTGCAGGCCATTTATAATCCTGTTGAAACAGTTGCAGTGTCGTAGCTTGTTGGTTGTGGTGATTTTGTGCTGTAAATTCAAAAATGGTTTGGGATGATTACATTCAGTCTAAGGCAGCTGTGCTTCATTTGAGTGAATTGACCACTTTGCTAAAATGGCAGAATCAGCTTTTGAACTGGGAAAACATTGGGACAAATTGAACACTCTGAACTTCAGGCAGTTTCTGGGCACATTTTTACTCACTGTGGGCTCCTTTTTCACTACAATGTAAAGCCCTGTGCTAGAAGTGAAGATAACTCAGAAATCTGTTTTTGTGCACGATCACAAGAACTGAAGGCAACGTGTCACAATTGTCCAAGTACCTAAAGCTGTCAAACATGCTGGAGGAAAAAGGTGGATCTACTTATTATACAGATATATCACTACTTAAATTTTTAATTTGTTTCTCACGTTTTTTCCTATCTGCTCTTTATAAACACAGCCTGCAGTTCAACCCGGTACAACTTTAAAGTCCTTGAATTTTTACCACATGGCGTTTTGTCACACCAGAGTCAACTGAAGCTGCATGATTTCAACAAGGACCACAACATTTTTAGCTTTTTACAGAATTCTGTTACTGCAAATGGTAGAATTTTGGCATTTAAAAAAAAAAAAAAGAGACATGGAGAATGAAGTAATTCTGATTTTTAAAAAAAATCTAAAATCCAATTGGAAAGTTGAAAATCCAATGGTTCTGTTGGTTGTTACAGTTTCTTGCTGTGATAAAAAGTTTCATTTTTGGCAGGGTTTTTTCACACCTGCCTGCCAGTTTTGGGGTTTAGAAGGTTAAAACCATAACCTTCACTTGGAGCACTTCACACGCCACTAGACAGATTTTAGACATGAAACTTTCTTCCCCTACATGCGACTACACTGCAGCACATTGTCAACATCAGTAGAGCCTCCCATGAAAGGAAACCAGAAAAAGAAAAAAGCAAGAAGAGAATCTGTAAAAAGCCAAAAAGCGGATGACTTTGATGCCGAACTTTTTAGAAGCCAGCCAGCCGGCGCTTCATGCTTTCATTTCCTATTTATTACGGAGAATACTGCTGTGTCAGTGTGTTCCCGCATCTGTGAGAGATGACTGTGTTGTGTGATCGGAGCCCGAGCTGCTGTCGACTCCATGTCGGCCATCCAGATCTCGGCGGGAATTGGCCCGTACCCCAGAGATGCATGATGGGTGAGACAGAGATGTTTGATGTAAACTGTCACATCGCCCCACTGGTGTCGACCACATAAAGCGCCACCAGTCGGGAAGACATGAGAGCAGCGCCTTATTACAAGGGACGGCCACTTTTTTCTCACGCACTGATTAACCTTGAGCTGTTGTGGCATCAACAGCGGGGGCTTGTTCACCTTTAAGTAATGATGAACCCACCTTGGAAGGAGAGCGGCCCTGACACGAAGCCCAGCATGCATTTGTGTATTTAAAAAGCGCTGCACGAGGACATCGTCAGTCTGGCTGTGACCTTTTTTTTTTGGCGTGTTGAAACAAGCAACGCCAGGAGCAGAAAATGACACAGGCGGGAAGGCAACTGGAAAATGTGTCATTGGCATTTGTCCATTAGTCAACAAATCAGCGCAGAGCACAGGATGGATCACTAATGCGGGATTTGTGGCCCGGCGTGACACCGTGTAATCCGGCACCGGCACTGTTTTCCTCACCTGTTCATGAGCAAAAGACTGTCCCACCATCCCAAAACTGCCTCTTCCTCCACGGTTTTGACTGTTTAAGTGGAGGATGCAACAGCTGTGTGTGTGAATCTGCTGCATATATGAGCTGAATAGTTTCGAACAATACAGTCTTGCTGTGCATTTCCCCATTTTTTTTTGTACAGTGTTTGGCCAGCTCTCGCGTTAGCGGATTATAGAAGATTTACATGGCACTGTAATAAGCAAGTCCTTCACCTTGGGACCTTTTTTAATCTTAATTAATTTCTGATAATTCCTCATTAACACTGCCGACATAAGGGCTCCATTGCTGAGAAACAACTATGCTAGGCCACATTTTGAGCACCAACAGTGAGCCTTAACTCAACCCAAGAGACAAGAAAAATCACAGAAAACTGAGGAACATGGTGTGAGATTTTCTCGTGTGTGTGTGTGCTGAGCTTGAAATACCTTTATGGGGACAGGGAGATATAAAATTTGAGAATTCAACATTTTGTCTGCCTATTTTCTATCTTATTCGACTTGACCTTGCACACGTTCGTCGGGATCAAATGATTTGGCAACAGCGAATCACATTGTACATTTCAACCCACAGCCCTCCGCCACCGAGCAGATAGTTGAGTAATGACTAATGCCTCTGCATGACATTATAGAACAGCGTTTTAAACAGCGAGAAAGGAAGGGAGAGAAGGGAGAAAGAGACACTCTGGTCGATTAATAATTCATGCTCTGCAGATGATCTGTGAATAGCAGTGGTAAACAGGCTTTTATGGCTTTTAAATCAGCTACATTGCGTCGCCTGCATGAAAAAAAAGAAAAAGAAAATGACCAATGACTCCACTGTTGGTGCAATTTCGATTCAACTTGTTGTGGCTAGCAGAAAAAATGAGTAGCCTCATGAATGAGAGGCACGGCTCTGTTATGATGTGTGTTTGGAATGCCTTTCATATCTGTTGACGAGGGGAATATTGTAAGTGGTGCACCATTAGGCAGCAAGGATCCTTCCCAGCTTCCACAATAACTCCCCCTTTGATGATTGATAATGCGGAAATAGGGCCGTGGCATGACAGGCATCAATTTAATGGTAATTGTATTGTTTTTTCATGAGGAAACTTCCATCTAAGAAGTAATATCTGGAAGAAATGAGTTTGCGCCGCAGTACACATTATGTAGATGCAGTGGTGGATAGGAAAAGGAATTGTGCAGCATTTTCTTCTCTCCTGTACTGTATTTCAGAGGCGGGTATAAGCTGGCTAGCTTGTTTTTTGATTGTGGCAGGATTCAACATCCCAGCTGCCAAAATGGCACTGAAGGCTGTTTTGTACTTGTATTTTCTTCTCACTCTTAATTTTAATTTGTGGTTGCAGCCCCCACCTCCCCCATACCAGCCACATTTCTCCTCCCTCTTTCTTCTTCTTCTTCTTCTCTCCATAATAAGAACATGCAAAGTGTGAATTTTTTATTATGTTATATAAGAAGCCCCGGCACCCCTAGAGACCCATGTCCTGGTTCTGGTGTGTTCAAAACAAGCAGCACACGAGAGGAAGAGAGCAGAAAAGGAGAAAAGACAGAGAGGGATGGTGGTGGAGGGGGGGAAAGGATAAAAGTTAAGAGAGTATTCAGAGAGATGGAGAGGACTTGGAGGAGAGGATAAGAAAAGACAGAGAGAGGATTGCAGAAGGGGAGAGAGCGGAAGGAAGAAGGAAAAAGCAAGGAAAGAGGAGAGGAGGGAGGAATAAGAGGAGCAGGCAGAAGAGAGAGAGGATTAAATGAAAGCAGGGGAGAATGCATGCGGTAGAGGAGCCTGTGGGGGGAGATCTTCCCATTAAGAGGCACAGTCCTCGGCTCTCTGATCTCCGAGTTGTGTTGTGATGCCAGACAAGAATACTCTAGGGCGACAACCACTGCCACCAGAGAAACAGCTCCTCAGCGACTGATATGCAAATACTGTGTACAGCTATAGCAAGAGAGAGAGAGAGAGAGAAGAGGGAGGGACGCAAGGGGAGTCAAAAGAGGAGAGGGATTGAAGGAAAAGGGAGAGAGGAAGAGAAGGCAGGGAGGGGGGATGAGACAGGAGGCGATAAGCCGGTATCCCAGAGAGCGTTTGTATGAAAAGCTATCTGAAAGTGTGACAGGGAAACCTACCAAGCGGTACGCAAACTTTTTTTTGTACTCAGATCTTCTGCAGGTTGAACAAGGTAATATGCAAATGCTGCATTTAATGTAATGCTGATTGTACACACAGAGCAAGAATAGTGTGTGATACATAATGTATAGCCTGAGAATAGCTGCTCTATTTGTAAAACCTTGATTTCAGGACATTTGGCTTTAGGATTTTTGCTATGAGGAAGTTCCTGTGTGAGGGATTTCATATATATTTTTCATCCCAGGCAAAATCTCTTTCACAAATAAATGTGGTCTTTTTCTGCTGTTATGTATCTTTTTTTTCCTCTGTGCCACAGAGCTGCATTGTTATCCTAAAACTACACATCAGCGAGGCATCCCATTCCACTGGGTCACATACTCCTTCATTACGCTGAACGTAGGCGCTGTATTTTATTTTGAGTCAATCCCACACACAAAGCGCCGCTGCAGTAAATGCTGACAAAAAGCACCGGATATGTATTAATCCACAGCTGAAAGTAGTCCCTGTGAAAATTCAGTGTCCTAATGTTTTGGGAAAATCACTCCCTGGCCTTTAAAATGAATCTGTTACCACTAAATGAAGCTGTATGTTTGTAAACCAGTAAAGGTTGTGTTTGGGTATCGAGTGCCACATATAGGACTTTAAATCTACATGCTCCTATAGTGAAGTGGTTATTGCACATACCACATGGCACAAATGCATTAAGCAGCAAGTCCCTGGTTTGATTCCCAACTGGAGACCATTTGCTGCTTGTGGAGTCTCTCTGTGTTGCCACTGTAACATATGAAGTAATAAAAATGCTTCAACATCAATATTTAAAAGCATTTTCAGTCATTACTGTCACTATTATGTGACTTTTAAATAGCTTCTAATGAGAGCAGAGCAGTAACTTGACAGGGTTCATTGTTTTCTCCCTCAAAATAGTTAAAAATATTAAAGCTGTGGTAGGCAAGAATCTGGAAAATGTCATAAATCCCTCTGTGTTCTAAGCCCCTTCCATCAGATCAAATTAATTAAGCTAACAGGCAGCATTCATTTGATACAAATAAGGCCCACTGTCCTCAGTTTAACCACTTCCTGTTTTCATCACATGTTATCAGTGAAAAGCCCTGTGATTGGCTAAAATCTTCCATCATTGGCTAGTTTTCTAGAAACCAAGCCAAGAGGAGGTGTTGAAGTCTAGTTTCCTCTCAGACCACTTGAATTACAACATGCTGAAAGGTTTGCAAGTTTTTATTTATTTATTTATTCATATTTGGCCCAGGGATGCCAAATCCTGCCTAAATTGAGTCCGACTTGCAGTGCACAAACAAATCTCCACTTTTTGTTCTTTTTTGTTTCTCAAAGGGTCTCTACTTTCTTGCATTTCTTTAAGAAGCAAATTCTAAGCTTTCATCATGAGAGGACTGTGTTTACTGTAAACTGCCGTGAAGACTGTTCTCTCACAGCACGAAAAGAAACTAAATTTAAATGTGTGGGAGCACAAAAAAAAATCAGTACAAAACACGGCTACTTTTCTCATTTTTTGGAAAGTAAACAAAGAGCCTCATCCAGCCTGTGTTCTATTTTTGATGGTTGTCACAATTCTGCCCTGTTATTTATCTTTCTGTGTAACTACCCTTATTATTTTTATATGATATCTCAGATGCCATTCAGAGTGTCTGAACGGAGATATAGAAGCCACTCAGAGGATAGATGGTGGAAATATGTTCTCCCTTCCGAGAATATATCTGCTTTTCTTGACAGAGAGATTAAGCATCTTTGACAGCTGGGCTCCATTACCCTATATTGAGTTTTGGGCAAGAACCGAGGGTAGATAAGTCATCTGACGAGGTATGACTCGGGAGCAGTTTGGCTTTTTTCAGGTGTATTTCAGTCCCCAAGAGTCCTGTCTCTTCCCACAATGTAAATCTTCTTTCAGGAATATTTAATGCAAGAAATGCAGTTTCTGTTTTCCTGAAATGTTACTTGCCACATCTGCTTTCCAACTCCACAGTGCCACCTGAAATATTGCAATAATTTTATGATCCCATGTCAAAATGTGCACAAAATAATGAAGATAAGATGTGATATCTTTGCAATGGACTTGCATTCCTGTTTATTTTATTATTTGCCAGCTGACATTATCATGATCATTACGTCCGTGCCGCCCGCATGATCCTTACATGATTGCCCTATTCCAGCTAATGAAGCTGGCTCGGCGTGCCTTGATACCTGTCACCCTGCCAAAGCCTCGCCTCCACTTGATTGCCTCTGGTCCAAGTAATTTATTTGTTTATTTTCATTAACAGAAACATTAGGTGTCTTTTCTTACCGGATACGGCAAATCCGTTAATGAACATGCCAGTTAAAATGAAGATGAAAGCACCAGTTAATTATCTCCTCGAACATTCTGCGAGACAGATTAATTCCAATAAAAAAAATAAATAAATAACACAAAAAAGCAAAGTCATTACCGCTGGCCCAACTTGTCAATGTGTGGATCTGAGAAGCTGTTTACAAGGTTCATAGGATAAGAAATTAAATTGAAATGTACTGCAGGACCTCATTACAGTTATCATACCCTTGTGGGGAACTTATTTCAGGAAAAAAAAGTGACTCGTTGCTAAATTTAAATTCAATAAAACTGTCATTTGACTCATTAAAAATCCCCTTCGAACAGATGCTGGCATTCTGACCTGAAGATGTGACCACTGGGATTGATGTTCCACGATGCTCCTGTTGCTGTAGTTTCTATTTAAGTCGTGCACAGAAGTAACAAATGAATCTCTGTGGGCTGGTAGCTACACAAAGGTCAACCCTGCACAGACACCTAGTCTTAAAATTTGACAAAGTCTGATTAAATGCATCTCTTGTCACAGGAGACCTTTCCTCACAGCCAACAAAGCATTCCCATGCTGTCTGTACAGTGTTAAAAGTACACAACAAAACCATTGTTGTATTGTGGCAAATTCTCTCATAGTTCAGTTATACTGCTATAAACACAACTCCAGGGCAACCAGTGGAGTCATAGAGGACTTTTCATTAGGCTAACTTATGC
Organism: Dascyllus trimaculatus; assembly: GCA_024666655.1. Lineage (NCBI taxonomy): Eukaryota > Metazoa > Chordata > Actinopteri > Pomacentridae > Dascyllus > Dascyllus trimaculatus. The sequence continues at coordinate 11,237,814 of CM045468.1, read as the reverse complement.
ACCCCGCGTCCTTTTCCCCTCCCGTGACCTGGACGCTGATCCCCCTCCACCACTGACACTATTGAAGATCCTCCAATTACTTAAATGTACCTCGAGGAGATGGTGAAGCTTCAGAAGTCGGCTTCGTCCATTTAGCTGTTTGTTGCTTGGTAGCAATGTTCGCATTGCTAAGTGTAATTAACATTTGAAAGCCAAGCATATTATCGTGGATGTATTCCCATTCCACAAATACGCCTTCACCAATTAAATTTGAAGAAAGTGATAGCTCCATTAAAATAAAATACTTGCTTGAGGTCCTTGATTTGTGTGATCCATGCTGGAGAGAGATGTATTGAACCTGGTGAAATAGTAACCAACTGATTATCTTCTCTGTGGAGGCAAATCTGCTGTGGGGCTATATGGCCATTAATATATGTAAAAATTCTGTAAGTCCTTCAAGTAAACAAGAACATATAAGGAGTGGATGATCCTGGTTACATAAACGCCCAGATGGGATACTGTTAGAAGTAAAAGGGGCATGGATGCAAGCAGGCAGTAATGATTTTATTGGTCTTCTTCACATCTGACATTCTATGGGTTGGGGAATTTTGACATGGTAACCGTACATCTGAGTATAGATTAACAGGCTGACATTTTATGGGATTTTTTGCTTTTTTTACACACACAAAAAAATAAAAATAAATTGTGCATTGACTGTGAATTTTACATGTCTTTAGTAAATAATGTTAAACATTTGTAAATGAGAATAGCCACAGAATTTCCTTTTGTTTAAGAAAATGTTTTTTTTTAGCACTGTTGAAATATGTTTATTTATTCATTAAATGCAATTTTAATGTTATAAATATTAAACGAGCAGGGTCAATTTGACAGAGAGTACAGGGTTTTGAGGGAAAGCTTTACAAAATCGGAATGTAAAATAAAGAAATACACTGTAAAAAATAAAATAAAAAGTAGACATTTGTTAACGGTATTTAACTGTGATTTAAAAAAAAAACAAAACTATTTACTGCCATTGTACAAATTCCGCTTGTTTTGTTAAATTCCAAATAATAACTGAAAAAATCTCAGGAAAAAAGCACCAATTTACATTTTAGTCCTGAATATGAAAAAAAAACAGGTCACAACTGTACATAATGTCTATTTAAAAAATCTGTACTTTTGCAAATAATAATTTGTTCTTTCAAAACCTGTGACTGTAAAATTCCACTGTACAGCTGCATTTAAATCAGATAAAACATCAGTATTTTACAGGGATTTTACATTATTTTCACCATTTTTACAGCGTTTGCTGCCAAGTTGCCAGTGCAGTGCTCTAAAATTGTAAGACCACGCTCTTGAATAGAGAAAAAAAGAAATTCTGTACAGGGGGAGACTTCAGGCAAGGTAACACAGGTTCAACCTGTGCAGAAGTCCAAGGGCATGGTGTATAAATGCTGATTTGACATGTTTAACATCTGTGCAGCACCTATAAGTAAGTGGCATCATTTAAGACTGATGCTATGGAACATAACACAGTAAAAAGTAAACCTAAAGCTGCGTCATTTTACAATCAATGAAACTGGCTGCAGCAATATAATTACTATTCATTATTCTATCTACTAAAGTTTTGACTGGTTGGTTTCGATCTTGAAACTGGTCCCATTCATCACTGCTCAATTGCAACTGCTTAAAAAAGTCATGAATGTGTTCAGCAGTTCAGAGGTCTGGCTCCAGAGTAAATTCACCAAACTCTTTAATTGATATTATAAATTACACATTTGCAGTAAAGCGAAGTGTCATTAATTGTAGCGTTAGGTACAGCACCAGACGACAGCATTAGTTACTGGGCTCTTTGGTATCGACGGTAACCAGTTGCCATGGTTTTCCTGCATAATATTAACAAGACGAATAAACCCAAAAGGAGTTTTTTTGCCACTTTGACAAACGGCGCCATTTATCTGGGGATCTATTATTCTTGATGGTTTCCTAAATAGTGACTCGAGATAAAGTGGGAGCAGGAAAAGCATTTAGAAAAGGCTACTGACAGTCTCTAATCTACATGTTTACTGCCTTCATTAGAAGATCATCAAAGTGGAGCATCGATTGTGTAGTAGTTGCTCAGCGAGGGGCCGTATATTCAGACTCAGCAGGAAACTTTGGTTGTTAATCGAAAGCGAGTCGTGCGCCGAGAACCGCTGCCAGTGTGTGCTGGAGTGTATGTGTGTGTTGTGGAGCTTTTTTTTATAGCACCACTCCAATCACGGTGTCTGCATGTGGTTTGTGAGGGTTGTGAAGGTGTTTCCAAGTACATCTGTTGCCAGCAGTTCCTCCCCACGTTGCTCCATGATATATATGCGTATTGTCCTAACCTGCTTCCTCAGATGAGCAACCGCAGCGAGCGCTAATGTAACGCGTTGGCCTAAAATAGCCCATTAACGACACCGCTTGTTTAATGGAGGCGATGATGAAGGCGGGGGTGGCCAGAGGCTCCTTACACGATTGCCGGCTACAGTAACACCAACCCCTCTCTCCCACCGCCTTCCTTTCTGTCATCCCCACCCACTCTGCTGGGAAGAGGGAGGGGAGGCTGTGAACAGAGGCAAGAACCTCTGTCTTGTTACATCATCACAACCCCGGGTATTATACGCACCCTTATCAAAATTCATGTATTCAGCCCGCCTCCCACTCTTCGCGGATCGCCGAGAAGGAGGCAACTTGTTGTTTTATTAGCGATCACCCATCAGGCCGAGGCTGGACTCTGACGGACGCAGGGCCAGAGAGGTGACCGGGGTTAAGGGCCGATAGCACGGATGGATTGGCTGATGGGCAAAGGAGAGCAGGACGTCGTCAGTAATCATTGGCCAGCCTGTTTAGTCATGGTCTTGGTAATCTCTGTTGACCTTGGCTGCTGGCTGGCTGGCTAGATTTCCGCAGTGCTGCATTAATATGCACGCAGTTAGGAGATGGGCTTTCAGCCTGTCTTTGAGTCCATTTTCGTCTGTCTCTTTCTCTCTCGGCACGCACACCACATCTCCCTCTCCCTTTCCCCTCTTTCATACATTACTGGCAACCATTCCTCTCATCCATTTAGCTCACCTCTTCCCATACTGTCTATAAAAGAATCACAGACTTCAGAATTTATGATGGCATCTCAATTGGGCCGGTGTCAGAATTTGGCAGGCTGAAGGGTTTTTAAGGTTATTTTTATGGCATTTCTGCTTTATTAGATAATGTGCAGCCGAGCAAGATGGCAGGAGACAGAGGGAAAAAGGGAAGTCGAGGCGGCATGACACAAGACATGGCTCTTTTGTCAAATAACAAACCGAGATATTTACTCCTTTTATCGCCACGGACCACGTCCCTTGCTGTTTCACACGTTTTCAAGTGCGTATTTTGAAGTTCTTGGTTTCCTTCTGAAGGTCGAAGATCAGGGTTTGCTGCTAAACATCAGTTGAGTGTCTTGATCAAGGACGCTGAGGCTGGAACTGAGTCATTTGACTGGATCAGTCATTCTGTACAGGGTTCCACAATTTACAGTAGAAAATGGGCAACTTTCAGAGAGAATAACCGGAAGATGGTTTTGAAATACTGGTGCTGGATTTCCTATTTTAATTTTCTCTGCTCAGGGAAAAGAGAAATGACAACTTGTCTTCCACATTTCATTTACACTGACTTTCACTCTGACCGGTCGCACAGAACTGACAGAAACAAAGGAAAGATGAAGGTGCGACTGACATCTGAAGTAATCTAGGGCTGTTGTTTGAAGCCTGATTAGGTTTTAATCTTTTGAGGTTCAAAGATCCTGATAATACGAATTAGTAAAACAGTGTTTTATTTGTCAAAGTGTATTTATGCGTGCAGAGTTGAAAGAGTTTCCAGATGATGCACAGATCCCCAACATTCGTACAATTTATGAAATCATTTGTCAAACCTTGGAGCTGCTTGGTTCTGTGTCAAAATCGAACAATGGCTGCCTTTTTTCATCACATCAGACCTTTTAGCCCTTTAACAGCAAGAAAAATCCAATTCATTTTCTTTATGACATCTTCCTCATCTCAGTGGGGGAATTAGTTTTTGCATTTTTTTTTCCTTTATCGTGTTTTTTTCTTAAGCCCAACCAAGGGCACTGCCTCCTTGATTTTTCTTGATTAGTGGCAGAGGGACAGACAAGGGAGGATGAATGAGACAGAAGCAGATTAAAACAAGAAGAAAAGGACGACTCATATTGCCAGTGATATCCAAAAGGACTTAAATGGGTTGCAATTGCAATCCAGGTAGGCATACTTTACTACTGATGGCTAAACAGCAGACCTGGTTTGGTTTGATTGATATACTCGAGCACCAGTCTTAGCATTTGATCAATATCAGAGCCACTGCTTTTTATCCAGTGCAGCTACTGCACAGATATACTGTAGTTGGAGTTGTTTTACTCTGACCTCTAGCCCTTTCCAGTGTTATCTATTGAAGTTAGCACAGGGGGAGAAGGAGGAAACTGTAGGGATCTAAATAGCTGAACTTTGAATGTTCTTTCTTTGCAAAGATTATTTTATTTGCCAAAGAAAGAGCACAAATTTTCCCCTCCCATGTTTCTTTTGGAGATGTACTTCTTGCTTTATTTTCAGCGAGATCAGAGGACGTCGATGCAACCATCTGGTATGTAATTTCAGTACCAAACATCCATGTCATTATTGGTTTTACCGTTTCAAGGCCCACGGGTTGGTGGGAAATAGGAATTAGGGATGGGGCCGATCCGATCCAGTATCGGTATTGGGTTCCAATACCAACGTAATTCACAGATCGGAAATTTCCGACCCGACCTGCGGAGATTTCTGACTTCATCCATGAGCCATGTCTGTGCATGTCTGCTGAAGGGACTCCACAAGTGATTCCATGCTGGCTGCTCTGCTACCTGGCTGCAAAATGTGGAATGGATTTCCTGAACAGAAGCGTGTCTCAATGAAACGCGAAGTAATGACACACACCTCCATTCAGGAAATCCATTCCACAGTTTGCAGCAAGCTAGCAAGCGAGCATTTAGCAGCACTGTGGCTAACTTTTCATCCTAGCTTGTCCGCTGTGTGAAAATATTTAACCTTCGCAACACTGCCAAGCAAAACAGCAACGTGCAATGTTTGCAAAGTCGTACTTAGAGGCGGAAGCTCCATCATGGCCTACAATACAACAAACTTAATCAAAGATTTGAAAAAGCATCACAGTAAAGAGCATGGCGATTTTTTAGCCGTGGGACAGAGAGACAAAAGGAGCCGGCAGGAATCACTTCTGGAGTCATTCCAAAAGGTAAACTCCTGCCAGACAACGTGAAAGCTAAAGGGTTTACTGAAAAGTTCCTCAACTTCATTGTACTTGATGACCAACCGTTATCAGTTGTTGAAAATCAAGGATTTCACAGCTTGATTGAACACTTGCAGCCAAGATATAGTATGCCATCCAGGAGATATTTATCATAGACTGCGCTCCCTGAACTATATAACCGAGTGTCAACCACGTTAGCTGAGAAGTTAAAAGGAGTTTCAGCCCTGAGCTTGACTCCAGATATTTGGATTTTGACGATCGCATAACCTCCTCCCTCGGGGTTTCCCCTTGTAGGCGGAGGTAATCAACAATAATGATAATAATAATAATATTAAAGTAAACAGAGCTCTGGTATCCGAATAGTATCGGTATCGGCAGATATCCAAATTCAGGTATCGGGATTGGATCTTAAGTAAAAAAATGTGGATCGTGCATCCCTAATAGGAATGAAGCAGCCAGCAAAGTTTTGAAAAGCCTGTAGTTTCAAAATGGATTCTTTATGCAAAATGAATGAAAATCTTACGAGAGAGATCATAATACTTTTCTAGATATGCAGCTATGCAACAAGTGATGACCAAAATAATACTTGTGATTATTAGGATTAATACGATTCACTGTAACAAATGTTCTCGTAAAATTACAGTGAAACACTGGCAGCTGTGGTCACCAGAACTTTTCTGTTTTATTAATACAGTAGGATATGAGGTTTACTGTTTAATACTGCAGCTAAACTTTACAATATTACGCAATATTTATATTGTGTTGCCACTGTTATCAACATTAATTGTAGTTTTGTGTCTTCTTTGTGTTGTTTTTTTGTCTCCTTTGTTTATGTTTTGTGTCTGGTTTTGTTGTTTTATACCTCCTTTTGTATTGTTGTGTCATTTTGTGTCTTTTCAGTGTTATTGTGTGTCTCCCTTTGTGTTATTTTGGTTTTCCTGTGTGTATGTTTGTCTCATTATTGTCATATTGTGTCTTTTTTGTGTCATTTTGTTTCTTGTTTATGTTGTTTTGTTGCTGTTTGTTGCCGTTTGTATTGTTTTGTGTCACATTTGAATTTGTTTGTCTTGTATTTGTTGTTTTATGTCATTTTGTGTCTCCTTTTGTGTTGTTTTATATCACGTTAATTTAACTTTGTGTAATTTTTGTTATTTTGTGTCTTCTTTTGTGTTGTTTTATATCACGTTAATTTAACTTTGTGTAATTTTTGTTATTTTGTGTCTCCTTTTGCATTGTTTTGTGCCTCATATTTGTTGGTTTGTGTTATTTTTGTGTCTCCTTTGTGTAATTTTGTTTTTTCTGTGTGCATTTTTGTCTCAATATTGTCGTTTTGTGTCTCATTTGTGTTGTTTTGTGTATATTTTGTTTTGTGTCGCTCTCAGACAGTTTTGTCTCCCTTTTATTGTTTGGTGTCTCATTTTTGTCCTGCTGTGTCTCCTTTGTGTCGTTTTGTGTCATTTAGTGTTGATTTTTTTGTTCAGTTCATGCCATCAGTTTTTACATCAGCCTGCTGTTAATGGTTGTTCTTGTTTGTGGATACCCATGTCGTTACCATATTTTAGAAAAACACTCCACTATATTTTTACAGTGATATTTTAACAGTATTATGCTGTCATATCTAAGCAGACAACTCCTTTCACTTCCATGCTGTACGACATTCCTGGCATTACGTCTAGTCTTTATTCACAGTACGTTTCCAAGAAGCAAAATATAATCAAACCTTGTTATCCAGAATCAAATCAACAGAGCTGCTCTCACTTTAATGTCGTGTGATACTCGGACATTGGAGGGGAATTCAGTGATTTACATTCTCTTGCCCTTTATCCATTTATCCTGCAATTTTTGGTGTTTGTTGTGTTTCTTTGCGGCACAAACACAAGCCTCATTCACTCTTTGCATGTTTTTTGTTCTTCATTAACATCACTTGCCCTGAATCCATGGCACTTCCAAACAACAGATGATGATCAGTTTCGAGGGAGTAGCTTTTCACCTTCTGCAACATTTAATATTTGCTTTGCCCATCTGCTTCCTGTTGTGCATCACTCTTCGAGTATGGACCGATATCCAGGAACTTTTTGCACACTGCGGGGATTCATGACAGCTCCCTAAAAGTGAAGCCACACCATCTCCATCCCTCCCCGGTGGCTGGATGTTAGTTTAGGAAGTGCTTGATTTGATCCGAGCTGAAGTTTTCAACGAGCTGAGCATGCATTTTAAACGTCACAGCGGCAGTCGATCATGTTCAGTTAATGGCAGGAAGCCAAAATAGTGATTGAGATTAATATTGAAATAATTGCGCAGCCCAAGTGACAATGTAAACCTTTGAATAAGTTGAATAGAGTATGAATAAAAACATGAAAAAACAGATCAAACTATACCGAACAAGAGACAATCACATGACTGTCTTGATTTACAAAGAACAGCAGTGATCAAATGTGGCGGTCATTGGGAAAAATGGCCTTGTAACATTGAAAAATTGCCAAAATGATGTTTTATCACTCTGATTTTGAATGAGGTGATCGTCTTATCGTGTGCAATACATACATGTGCTGTGATTTAAATTCTCTTTTCGAGTAAAAGGTAGTTTTTTTCATTGGCTGTGCAGGGCTGCCATTGCTCCAAATCTTTTTAAGAGCTATTTTTTAGTCATAATACTATTACAATGTTAGCGTTAGATGTAATAAAGATTTCTCTCTTTTTGCTGTCAGGTTTGTCATGCTAAAAAATCCAAACTGAAACTCTGTATATGTTCAAAGCACTCCAAATGTGTGATAATCTCATCTCATTTAAATCTCAAGTTTTGATGTTTGCCGCTGAAGCTTTAATGAATTTTACATGCAGTTTGTTGGAACGAAGAGTTTCATACAGTCGCCATCTCAACCAAAAACTGCAGCCTCCTCCTGCAGCTACTCACACATTTTACAAGAGCATGTTTTGCAGGGAGTCTGAAAAAGTAATCCTTTTTTTTTCGAAAGCTGGTGACACCATCAAAGGCCCTCACTTCTCAGTGTGCCCACATTCAGAAGCTACAGTGGGGGCACTTACCAAATGAAAGCAGCAGCCTGAACAGCAGAGGAACAATTGCATTAATTTAGCATACTCAACCACCTCTGCGGATAATTTGTTTATATTGGATTACCCATTGTTACCTCGCCCGAACCTGCGATTCTCACTAACAAGCCCACAACATCTTTCACTGGAGGGCTTTATATTATTTTTGTTTTGTTGTTGTCAAGCTAACTGAGTGAGTGGTGCTAATTGGCATTCATGCCTTTGTGTCTTGTGTTTTTTTGAACATATAATACAGTTTGTATGCATGCAAAAACATACATTGATGATTTAGTGAGTTTGGATTTTTTGGGTGATTATTTCTCTCCCTGAAATAAGACTCACCTTTTCTTTAACCTTTTTAGTGCTGTTCTACTTTCAGCAGCTCCCCGGTTTTCCCCTCAGACGGTCATCCATCTAAAGCAGTGAACCCCGGTTTAATTAATTATGTATATGCAAATGTATGCTCATAGTGCCAGGATCTCCATTTTCATTTTCTTGGCTTTTTTTCCCTTCTGTGCTTCTTCTTCTTCGTTCCCTTTTTTTCCTCTTCTGTGGCAGCTCCAGGTGGATTTATTGTAAATTCAATTTGCATTAAGGTTCTAATTTGCTGACACTGTGCATGAATACATTTCTTCAACTGTTATGCACATCGACACCCACTACCACCCACCCCGCCCCACTGCACTATGGGTGCATTTGGAGGGAGAAGATGGGTTGTAGCACATGGTAATGGAATTCTGATACTAAGCTTCTAATTGGAGCAGAACAGGATGGCTTATTTTGAATCAGGAAAATGAACTGCTTGTTATCAGGCGGTTGGCTGAGGGATAAGGGAATTGCAGTTTGTGTGTTGAGAGAGTTTTTTTTTCTTTATGTGTGTAATGAGTGCAGCATATAGCTATGTTTGTGTGTGCATGAGTGTGTGTGGTATGCCTGCATGGTTATATAACTGAAAAGTAGCTCAAAATGACCAGATTGGGCCTGTGTTCATGTCTTATTTAATTACTTTCATAGTTGAAAGTGTTTCTGACCTAAATACAAGTACTCCCTGTTTGCAGTGTTCTAATGTTATTCATTTAGAATTTGCATTATTTCTTATTTATGTATTAATTAAGATGGAAAAACTGAGCCAAAATGTGAAAACCTCGTCGATTCCGCAGTTTTTTCTTTAGGATGACACCATTTCGGAGACATTTTGGGGCAGCTTACACTCAGACCAGCTTTAAATAATTTATTATCAGAGGGCTCACAGCTTGACTGGTACAATAAATGACTCGCTTGCTGCTCAAGATTTACAGTATGAAAAAGGTAATGTGTTATTTGCAGACCCGCTGTCTTCCACAGTCTGCACAATAATTGGAGCTGTAACGTCAGGAGAATCTCCTCTCGAAGGTAAAATTGTTTTTAAAAAGGGCTTGTTTGAGACTGTTAGTCATCTTCAGTCTGGAGAGGAAAATGGTTTGACACAGTGGCAGTAGCTGCTGACGCCCTGCATTCTCTCTCAGCTAGTCTGAAGGCTGAACAATTAAGTGATTGTAAACTGAAATTGCAATTTGAAACAATGTGGTTAGCAAATCAGAGAGGCTGTGTTTTAGGATGATGTTATGCAGCACGTCTGACCCAGTTTTTCGGCTGTCATGTCAGTGCTTTTACAAATTCTTCCTTGTGCGACAGCTTTTGATGCTATCTCATGTAGGAATGCTCTGTCACGTTTTACATCTATTGCACAGTTAATATTGAAGTAAATCTTCACTTTAAAAGCTTATGTTGTGCAGATCAAGTCACAATATCAGTCAGAAAACCTGCAGTTAGATATTTTCCCCAAATTGTTCAGCCCTAATTAGTTGTCTGTACTTTTCTCTTTTGTCCTGCCAGTGTGGATTCACCAGTCCACCTTGTCAATGAAAAACCTGATTTGTACACAGTCAGCCCATTAAATGGATGTTATAATCGCAGATCATTCCTAAGAGCTTTGACAAAAAGTAACCGGACTTCACCCCTCATCTAAGAGGCCTCTTCAGAGCTCAGAACTGAAAAAGCCTCATGGGTGAGAGCTTAAATGTTTTCAAGAACTAAAATGATAAGTCCAGTTGCCTTCTATTGAAGCACTCAGGATTGCCATGACCTCCGTGACTGAGAATCTACACAGACATCGCAGATCATTTCGATCATTACTTATGGAGGAATAGGGGCCCCCTCTAGCTTCTAGTAAGCCAGAAAGGCATGTTGTCATCCATCCTGATCATTGATAAACAGAAAGTTACCTGGATATTGTGGTGGTGCCTTAGAAATGTATAAAAAGGGGCCTCATAATGTGGTAAATGTCGCAGCAGGTGTGTTTAAGCCAAGACTATGTTCATTTTCTAAGCCTAATCAAGTAGCTTTGGTGTGTAAACTTAACCAAAGATCAACTGACAACACAACTAAACACAGAGGGAAAGTCAAAACTCATTTTCTAAGATCGGACTCAAACTCATGTCTCCTGGGTTGAAGTCCACCTCCAACAGCCCCGCCAGTCTTTAAAAGCAGACTTTCCTCCTTTCAGACCTCTTTTAGTAAGTGCAAAATTGCACCTCCACCGCCACTGAATGAGGTGATAACGGAACAACATTAAACAGGGCTTCTGAGCCGACTAGAAGTTGGAGAGGGTCCCTACTGGCCCATATGTGTGGAAATGATCCATGATGGTCATTTAATGGACTGCTAACATCCAGAGTGGATGTCCAAGTCTTGCCATGAACATGAATAACAGACCATGTTCTTCTTCTACACTAAATTTTTCCCACCACCATCTGCAGACACTCCAAATCTTGTTCAAAAAAGTACCCAGAGAATGCTTTTACATTTATTTATTTTTTTTGCATCACAAGGGACCCTTACTTAGACTTTAACTGAATACTCTATTAATAATTGAGATTTTTCCAAAGCACTGACACTTTGATTTTTTTCAAAACTGTCACTCAGTTGCCATTATAATAACTGATAAAACTATAACGCACCTTTTATGTGGTGGATTTATTAGGCAGGATGAAGAGCTTTGAAGTGAATGATCCATTTGATGATACTCTGATCTGATGAATAACGTCAAACTTGACCCCGTTTCAACTTTGAACAAAAAGCAAGGGAAGAGATTAATTTTAATACCCTGTTTGTTCCCTGAAACATCCTCATGGTAGAAGTCTTGCTGCTTAAAAAATTAATTCAAAGCGATGGACGCGGCGACAAAAGCGAGCCGAAAATACCACCCCTTGTGCAGAAATGTGGAAAGCATAGGCATCAGCATTTTCAGGAAACATCTCCACCAGCTGTCATCACTTCGCCGTGTCACTGGCTTGAACACTGTCACAGAGAATGAGTGCAGTGCATCATATTATCCAGTTTGTAATTGAATTGTAGCGGGAGGTGGGTTGGTAATCAGTGTACAGCAGGTAGTTTTCGTTCCAGTGTTTGACAGTAATGTCCTCTAATGGGAAGCTCTGGCTCTACTCTTGTTCCAGGCCACTAGGTTTCCCTGGATCCCTGTCTGCCTGTGTGTGTACAACATAAGTGCATGTGTGTGTGTGTGTCTGTGCAATGTAAGTATGCGGTCATGCTTGTGTGTTTTTTATGTGTCCTGCAAATGTGCAGGTTGCTTGGCAAGAAGTAGTTCATTCTGCTTCTCCCCTGGCTAACCTCTGAAATTCCTCTCAATATCCAGATTTTTTTTCCTATAAAATGCTCGACCTTGAAGACATATCTATCAAGAAACAGAGTCCACTCCTGCTGAATTATTGGCGATTGCCTCCAGTGATTTACAGCACAGATGCCCTTACTTGTATGACTTTTGGGGACCTTGCTGTCCTTCCTGATGTGGCGCTTCGAATCATTCCTCAATCATAATTTTCTTCCTTTCTCTTTGAACTGCCGGCGTAACCTCCCCTCACCCTCCCACTCCTGTGTTCAAGAATTGAATAGCTGGGAGATAGAGGAAGGGTAAACCAGCGAGACAGAGGAGGAGAGAGAGGGTACAAAGGCAACAAAAAAAAGGAAAGAGATGATGCTCTGGTAGTTAACAGTGTGGGAAAAAATGTGAGACAAAAAATAAGGTCAGAGTTGACGTATGAGAGCTGACACCGGCGCTCATCAGGACGATACCCGCTGCTTGCTTTGTTACATATTCTTGCCATCTTATCATTTCACAGACGGCTGGCGCAGAGGCTGATGTGACAAGGCTCTCTATCCATCTGGGCGCGCTCTATTTTCACCAACGCTCATTTCGCGGGGGCACCGGAGCACAACGCCCAAATGGTGTGTCGGTGTCTGTAGTGGACCGGCGAGGGTCTGAGTCACCGGCTTAGCGCACCCACACTGCCATGATACAGCACAGAATAACAGGCTGACAGGGCTGCCAGCGGAGGCAGTGCGGATTGTGTGGCCCGTTCTTCGTGTGTGTTTTCTCTCCGTGTATTTTGTACCTGTGTGGGTGGGTGAGAGTGTTTGGGAGAAAAAAAACAAGTCTTATCCACACTCTTGTCCTATGTGCGCAGTCATGTCTGCAATGCAGCACTCGGGTATTCTTTCAGGAGTCAGTATTGTTTATATTGTGTGTCTCGACGCCTCCCAAGGCTGTTTGTTAGATGAGAGGATTACTGGCACCGCTGGGAACAGAGGGATGATTTTTCTGATTATATAGTGCTCTCTCTGGAGGAGAAACCCCAGCCATAACAGGATCACTTTTACATCTGCTCCTTGTCACACGTCCCCCGCCCCCCTGTGAAATAGGCTCAAACTGGGAGTAAACATATGGATGCAAGTCGATTTTCATAATTTGATTGCCCAGGAGAATCCAAATGAGCCATGGTGGGTATAATCACTCCTTTAAAGTCGGAGTCATCGCAGATTCTCACGCTGGGGTGATACGACACTTTGTCACATTTAGATGTTGGACGATGATGGGTTGTACCTCAGAAATGTGCTATGCGTAGTACTTAGTGGGAAAGGGAAAACAGGCGTCATAAACTGCAGAGTCAAACAAGCTGTGTTGATGCAGTTGAACTTAAATACTGTACTGTATCCTCAGTGTACAAAAGAATCTAAATCAAAATTCCGCTTGAGGTCTTTCCCAGTATATCGCCTCCTCACGTGTTTTCAAACTACCAGATTCCACTAGTTAACATAAGCAGCGTTTGTCTCCACCTGAACAAAGACACGAGTGGCGCTCACTTTATCTGAGAGATGATGTCCATGAAATGTTGTGCAGAAAAAACACACAAGTGCCCTCTTGCTGCATCACCCTGTGTGCAGAACTTTGCATCTGAAATGCCTTTCAAATTGCAAGCCAAAGCGTCAAGTGCGCTCGACCTTCATTTTAAAATAAAGAAATAACTTGCCCAGCGCATGTCATGACCTCATGAAGCTGCTTATTACTAGAAAATGGAGCCGTGTTCTGTGATGTTTGTGGAATTTTAGGTGAAATATATAGAGATTGGATGCTTTCATTTGCTGACTTGACCATCTGAATATCATCTGGTGGTTTATGTTGCAGAAAAATAGGTATGTTGGAAGACAAGATCAGAAAATGCATATGGTACAGTTAAATTGATTTTAAAAATGAGAAACTGGATGATGGATATCTGTAGGTGTAGACATGTACTGCCTTCATAAACTGTGACAGTAAGAAGGAACAGCTTCACCGCTGCTTCAACAATTTCTGCCAAACCAGTCCCTGCGCTTGTGTGTGTGCGTATGTTTATTTTTCCCTGTACGTCTTCACTTATTCTCTTCACTGCAAGGGTCCACCTGGCAAAGTCGGCACCGTCTCCTTTCCCATCAGTTACCTCTCTGTGCTTCCTGTTCCCATCAGCATTTAACCCGTGATTGGAGACAGCAGGCACTGCTCTCTCCGGAGGCCATGTCCAATCAGGGGAGCCGGATCTGATACAGATTGTGGGCAATGTTTATTTTACGATAGGAAGAAAATGTTTCTTTTTTTTTTCTTTTTTTCTTGGTGTCCCCAATCACATATGAGTATTTGCATATAAATAACAGCCCGGTGGCTGTCAGGGAAAAAGAGGGAGTTGGGACGAGAGAGACAAACGACAAATGAAGATGAAGTGTCATGAGAGTAAAGTGCAGGCAGGATGGAGAGAGATAGAACTGTTTTATCTGCTTGTGAGCAACAAGGAGGAGGACGGGAGGTAAATGTCACCGCAACCATTTAATAAGCTGGACAGCTGGAGTCACCCTGCAAAAATATCAATCTTTTCGTCCACATTTAATCTGAAGTTTTTTTGTAATTTCTTTCATTTGAATTTGAAGGAGTCGTCTGAGGGTGAAATGAGAAGATCACCCTCATGTCTGTTGCTAAAGGAAACCTGCAGGCTCTCTTTTAAATCTGTTTGACTCTCCTGGTGTTTGGTTTTTAACTTAAGTGTCTGACCACAGTTTTACCATTTAGACTGCCTCAAGTGCTTCCATCCTAAAGTATTTCTGCTTGATCATTTCTAAATTGCCAGAATTTTTATAGCATAAAATATGGACATATTTAGACATATCTGGGAAATTTTTGCTTTCTGAGATGAAGTTTTCTTTGTAAAAAAAACAAAAAAAAACCAAAACACTAATCGATCCACTTTTAGCACTTTTATTTCACGCGTTGAAATTTGAGACTGTTTGAATGGCAATATGGATGTTAAAACTGTATAATTCTTTCTCATCATGCCACTGATTCAGAATCTGCCATATTAGACAAGTAGATTAAATAGTGTCTGATTATGGGTGACTTGAAATATGAAAAGAATTTAAAGCTGTCATGAAAAGTCCTATCTTTCAGCAACTATTCACAGAAAACATCACAATGCAAACGTCAACTTGTGGTGTTTTCTGAATCATATGTAGCTGCATGTTACAATAAGACAAAGCAAAATCTCTAGAGTTTTTTAATACTTGGGCACAGAAATGGAAAAAAAATTGTTGAAATTTCACAGCTGATTGAGCAGTTATGACAAGCTGTACAAAAAACCTAATGTATTGCTAGAGAGCCTAATCCAAGTAGAACAGAGTTTTGAAATTACAAAAAAAGCATCATTCCTGATCGACATAATGGACAGACCTGTTACTAACTCTGTAGTTAAAGTTAGTCCAGTTGCTGGAAGCAGCTACTCAGCTGGAACAGATGTCCACAAATACTGTCACACACACAACTTTACTGGTCCAGGAAATCTGTCAGTATTTACTGCTTCCCCTAAAGTGTATTAATACTGAGAGCAGAGCATTGACGATACACTTCATCTCTTTAGTTAAATGTTGCATGCAATCAGAGTCCTGCTGCTCCTGACTATTAGCAGTGTTAGCAGTGTTAGTAGCTACAGCTGCTCTATGCTCACCTCCCAGCCTGTGTTAGCATTTGAAAAGCCTCAGGTAGATCGCTAAACCAGACAACCTTTTTCGCACCTTGATGTTGCGGTTTATCAAGATGACTGCCACCGTTAGCCAGCAGAGATGTATGCTTGAATTTTGTGACCCTTGTGGGCGGTGAGCAAACACACATGTAACTCCATCTTATTTAACAGGAAAAGACTCCACCTAATGGCACAACCTGGTACTACAGCAAATCTGCGATACATTTTGTACATGTTTCTCGACTTCTGCCTTATCCGGTAATGCATTTTTCAACAAATAAAGCATTAATAGAAGTTAATCATTGACATTTTTACTGCTGAGGTGTGAACAAGGCTCGTCACACCCTGATTCTGGATTCATACTTAACACACAAACATGATCTTTTCAGTCTCTCTCTCTTTTTCAGTCTTTGTTTAACTTCCGCCCTCCCTTGCACTCCTTTCTGTATATTTATAGACCTCTGTTCACACCCAGGTGGTTGTAGATTGTCCTTTGTGTCACCATATGGCCCATAACTGTGGTCATTTTAGCATTTGCGGTTCCTTATTGTTGCAGTGTCATTACAGCAGCAGTATGCAGGCCTTAATTTCTCTCCTACAATTTTATTATTATTATTTTCTGCACTGTGCCTCAGTCTGCCTTACAGCTCCTGACATCCTTTGTGTTGTGTGCGCATACACATGTGTACTGTGTCTGTGATCATACTGTCACATGCAGAGGGCCATAGCTTATTGCTTTATTGGCTGATGACTCATTCTCTTTTTCAACCTGCTGGAGGTACTTCAATCATCCAGGTAATCTCCCCCTGCATGCTGGCAGCTGAGAGGTTACCTTTCCCACACATCAGAGCTATTTGCCTCTTAATTGAGACCCACTCTGCTGCGACAGCGTTTTCACAAGGTGGAAAATGGCAGGTCAAGATTTCAAGACATCTTTCTCCCCCGACGCCTGCCTCACCATGGCAAAAGTGGCTGTGAAGTTGATAAGTTCCTTTAGGGATCCTGGAGCCGGTCCAGCTAAGACACCACACTTCTCGAGGGCAAGTAAAGGTTGATGTCGCGTCACCTCATAGATTGTACGCGTGTGTAGATGTGAGTACAGATTCTAGAGTGTTTATTCAATCAGCCCGGGCCCTAATGTATGCACGTTTTTCTGATTGAATTACACTGGGGCTTTTATGGAGAAAAATAGTAGTGAACCATCTCCTTGAGTGCATATGAGAGAACAGACACTTTGTGGGAGTCTCTGTGGTGACCTGACTCAATCTGCATACTATTACCCCTCAGCAGACCTGTAACCCAATTTATGAGCTGATCACCTCCTCTCCAGAAGGAGCACATGCTCGTTCTCATGTGACAGTAAAATGTAGAAGGAACACAGTGACATAACATTTGTTTGGCTTTATTATGGTGCCCTTTAAACCAGATCATAGCTGTTTTTTCATGCATGTTAAGTAGCATCTTGGTCGCATCTGCGCTTCATCCCTCCAACAGCCAATTGCACATAAGATTTATTTCTTAAAATACATGCCCTGAACAGGCAAACAAGTTTCTATAAAAGTACACACACTACAATGCATATTAAATTCAGGAAAAAAAACAGCTTCTGTGGTTAACTTGAAAATGCCTTGAGGCTCATTTCTAGTGGGATCTTTTTAAAAGCAAGGGTCAAATTAAAACAAGAAATTGTGTTTCAGTGAGACAAAATGCAGATAATTATACCATGTTTGTATATTTTGAAAGTAAAACAAGTAAAATTATTTGATTTAACCTTGATTTTAATATAAATTATGTTATATATTTGCATTTAAACAGTTGGCAATATTTGCATGCATTTTAATATGTAAAAATGTATGTATGTATGTATATATATATATATATATATATATATATATATATGTATGCAGCCATTTAGCCTGAGCATTGAATTGTTTTCTTATAAATCATAGCCTTGGTTTGGTTACAAGCACAGAACACGAATAGGAACACTTTTATAAATAAGGCCCAGGTTTTTTTACACACAGTTGGACAAATGAGACAAACATGACCAACATAAAAACAAGGCAGGCATGACAAATAGCCCCGTCTTTGTTTAATGGCGTGGTTAAGTCAGAATACGACTCGACGACCCCATTTCAACGTGTCAGTGAGTGTGGCTCTATTAAATCCTGATTTCCATTCAGAGTGACGTGCAAACATTTGTTCTGTGATCATTCGGCGAAAACATGACAGCTGACAGTTACCAGTTACCATTTCTTCCAGCCGACAAACACAATGGTTGGGACCTTGGATGTGCTCAGAGACACCGACTAAGGGATTTGCCCCCCTTTTTTATTTATGGATTGTGGGATTTTATTGGTGTAGCACAGCCACAAATGCTGCTTATGATGGCCCCAGTCACTGAAGAGCTGCCGGAGTTATTATCACTCAGCAGATTGCCCAATTCCCTCACCAATTGTGATCCAGCAGAATGGAAATCTGGTGAGCAGGGAAAATGTTAATCAAGTTCAATTAGGCTTTGTACCATGTTTGTTTCCTGCTAACAGATTATGCAGAAGCCTTACCCTCACTTACTGGAATGAACGATAACCCTCTGTCAAAAGTCTGAAACAAGCAATTTGAGGATAGGTGGAAGATACTGGCTCCTCGTGGTGGTATTGGAGATAAATATAGTCAGACCTTTGAAACAGTTGGGCTTGAGATCACCCTCAAAAGGAAATTAATTTGGTGTTTTAATTGCTTTTATTTTATTTTTTAGCTTCTCAGTTTGAGGTTGTGACACATTAAAAACCCTGTGAAGTAACTGAATGCCTGAGGGAGGTTAAAGGAAGCGTCTTTAATCTGGTAGTTAGTTCACTGTTGAATGCAAATCATGTATCTTTTCAGTATTTATTAACCATTTTACCTTTTTTATCCACCAGTTGCACACCAATATGCATGTAATTTCATCATTTCTTCCAAAGACTATCCTATGCATGTTTCACTGAACCACCTATTGCAGACACATTTTTACTGTTTGGCATAAAAACATCTTGTGTACTGTGTTAACAAAGTTCTAGTCCTAGGACAATCAAGGTATATGATCAGCTGCTATGAACGAGGGAAGGACATGCTTGAACTTTTTGTTGTGTGCTTTCATGGCAGTTTGCATCTGATGAACAGTTGAACATTCTACTGAACAGTTTTCCGACTACAGTTGATGAAGTGTCCAGTATTGCCGGTCCATATTGCTATAATTTAATTGGCCCAGGGTATGTGTTACAATTGTGCCAAAGTTAAAATTGTACTGGTCCTCCCCTACATGTAACTTTGATAAACTATCAACATTTTGTAATCTCAGACTACCTTTTATTTTGAGAAGATCAAGTAACTACTTCATTACATCCCATGGCATTATCTGGTTTGAGTATTTACAGTACTGTGTTTTAGTTGGTCTGTTGACCAGCAATTTATGGAGAACAGATTAAGCACTCTGGCAAACCTTTGACTTCTTCTCTTGCACCAGCATGGGGTTTACCTTTGTTTTTTGAGTGAAATATTGCAACAGTGATCCCATGGATTGCAGTGACTCTTGGTAAAGAGGATGAATTGCAATTACTGTAGTGATCGTCTAACTTTTCATCTAGTTCCACTTTCAGGTCAAAATTGTTTGTCCAATAGTTTGATTTATTACTATGTACCTGCAAAAAGAACATACCTGCAAGAACAAAGCTACTATTGTGACTGTAGACAGTGTGAGAATTATAACCCCGGATTTAGCTAGTCATTATTTCAATCAGTGCTGACATTTGCAGTAGATATTGCTTCTGGCATGGTCTTCAGACAAGACCGGGTTATATTTCTTTGTAAATCCAAATTTTGCAAGGAAGCTGCCTAGTTTTCTTTTCTGATATATCTGTATGCTGACTAAAAAACAGAGCAATGATGAATGGCGATCGGGCAGCGGACTGAGTGGGAAAGTATGTTCTTCTTCTTCTGCTTTGTTTGACAGCATGAAAAAAGATTCTTTTTCTGAGCTTTGACTTAAAGAGAAGGAATTTTCTGATATTGCACTGCCATGCTTTGATTGTGATGGCACGAACAGCATGCATGCCGGTATCTTTGTTAAAGTGAATTAGTGATGAATCGCCCTCATGCATGAATCAAACATCAAGAATAGCCTCATTTTATACAGGATCCATGATGGTGAAGATACAGGAAAGTGGAAAAGCATTGTAAAAATGGATTATTGTCAGTGTCTTAGAGAAGCCCCACCAAAATTTCACAGGGAAGCTCATGTCTTTTATCAGTAAACAGAATCTACGCTCCCTTGGCTGTCTTATAGTTCACACCCTGACTGGAGACCACGCATTCTTTATATGCGTTGTATGTGCGTGTTTTGTGTGTGTATATATCTAAGACAAAAAGATCAGAAACACAATGTAATCCTTCATACATTCTTTTGCCAAACTAATCCTTTGTGTTCTAGTTGCCGCCTGCTTGTATGACCTTTTACACCCTCCTGCTGTTTTTATTAGCTGGGAGAGTAAAACACTTCAGAGTCTCAATTAGGACACATGATTAGAAGTGAAACCATCTTGGCTGTGGTTGTCTTACCTTAAGCCTTCAAATTATTATCGTCCACAAACTAATTAGCAAATTCTCGATAAGCGAGGGTAGACCCTTTGTTGCCATAGCAACAGTTAGACTTAATCACAATGAAAGGCTTGTGCTGTTGGGCAGCTCACAGAACACATACCTACCCAGGCATTTGCTTCGTTTTGTTTCTAGTTAGTCACTCTTTGTACAATTTAGGCAGTATTTTTCATTGTCTCGCTCACGGGGAGACACATTTAATTGAAGAAATCAAAAAGAGGTTTAGAGGGTTATGTCAAAGCGCTGCTGCGATTGTAGTGTTTTCAGGGTTATCATGTAAAAACAGCAACTTATTGTTGCTGATTTAGGATCAAGACAGATCAAGAAGTAGCTGCAGATTTGGCAGAGCTGCTGACTGCTGCTAAAATGAGCTGTCAAATCAGCCCAAATAACGGGACGATTACATGCATGTAAAAGCAGGGGTTACTTTCAAAATATTTGGATCATTGCTTAAGTGAATTTCAAACAAACTGTTTCAATTTTTCTGTTGTTTTACCCATTTTTCTTGAACCTCATTCATCTGCTATGAACTGAGTTTCTATTTCCTATTCTGTTTCAGCAACCTCAAGACAACATAGATGAAGTGAACTATTGCTGAACTGAATACCAATTAGTTCATGAACAGAAATGAATCACCTATCAAGCAAGCAAATCAAGTGTGGAAAGATTAAACTCCTAAAGCTCCCAGGGCAAAAATGACCAACTGAGCCTGCATTAGCTCCTCTTTCCGAAACACTCAAGTTTTTCTGTGCTGGAGTACATAAACGGAGATCTTCCAGTGTTGTAGGAGGCGTCTTGTGTCCAGTAATTCTACTTTGCAAATCGAAAAATGTTTACAAATTTACTCTTTGTGGGTTTACCCAAAAGGGTGCATATGTTGAGGGGAATATATAACAAGGTAATTGAACTTTTTCATGAAGAAATCCGACACCAATTTTTATTCAGCACAGAATACCTCTATATATCTTCACACATGCCCGGAGGGGATCTTTCAAATCACATCATATTCTGATATACTACCTACTTTTGTGGAGAAATTGGTATTTCAGCCTCTTCAGTCCTCTATTTCTCCACAATTTCTGACTATTGAACTTTGCTCTTTGACTCAGACAGATTGACACGGCTGCAACTTTCTGCAAGTTTTCGGTAACTGATGGGTCTGATGCTATTAAACTGCACTGCCACCACCATGGAAATACCTGTGTGACATTATGTTGCTATCATTTTTCACTGTTCCCTTGAAATGCTTTTCCATGTTTCCATCTCTTCCCTACCGGTGTTGTTGCTGCCATTCTCAGCGTGTACCTTACCGCCCCACACAATACACTACAATAACATAAATCAGCATGGTTAATTGATTCCCCACCACAGTTACCCCCAACAACCGCGGCACACACCACACCTCACTGATTGGCGGGCAAGTTGCTTCTTTGGTAAATAAAACATTTACGGAAGCTCAATTAGCAAAGCCTGTTGAGCCTCAGACAGCTGTGCTCACCAGCTGTTTTTAAAGGAAGCACGATGCAGCGAGGTGAAGCGGGGAAAACAAGAATGTCAGGAATAGGAAGGAAAAATGGAAAAGGAAAGGTGAAGCAGACACAGAGCTTGTTTTTTTTTTTATTCATGGCGGAACGCTGTTGTTTCTCAGATATACGAGAAGTGGTTTGTTAGTGTCTCAAAAGAGCAGAGAAAGTTTTGATGAAGGTTTAGCTTCTCTATGTAGAACATTTTGTTTGCAAGTTCAGTAGCTTTGATCTCATAAGATATGCAGCAACAATATGTACAATATTCAGTGCTGGTATAAATAAATCAAAGCTTATATAATATTCTCTGAAAACAAAGTTCATGGAAGAATGGTCTTACATGCTGCACACGTAAATAAAATAGTACAGGGTGCAACCAAAAAGTTCTGACTCTGTGCCTTAAAAAGTCTAAAACCTGATTTATATTTGGCCACCATCCCTGTTGAAGATGCCTGTAGCACTTCATGAAAGTCTCATTGTGTCAGTACGTCAAGCACCGTTTACAGTTGTCCCCGAATGTCTTAAACTGTGTCTAAATGGTCATCCTTCAATTTAAATTCCAGTCACAGGGGGAAAAATCTAGAGAGAAAAAGGAAGGTGAGGAGTAATGACTGTGTTGTTGCCACCAAAAAACCTGTATGGTATTAACATGGTGTGAGCATTGGGGCACCAATAAGCCATTGCAACCAAAGTCAACAACATGTTCACATTCTGACACTGGGGGACTAATTCCCAGTGTGCAAGCCCATGGATTTTGAAGAAAATGGCAAGCATGCTCCAGGTGTGGTCGTGAAATGGCTGGTACATCCTGGGGTGTTAATTAACACAGAATGTGATCCTTTTTTGGTCCAGTTTGACGTTTAGCCAAGGAGCTACAGGAGAGCCAAGTTCATTTGATAAAACAGTCTCACATGGTGTCTGTTTTGGTGTTTTCCAATCATTAAAAACTACTCAAATGTGTTGCTTGCTTGATATGCAGATGACTATTTGCCATACCTCTGTCCTTTTAAACAACTCATTACGTGTGAAAATCACCAGCTCAGGAGCCTGTGTTGTTTGTGTGACTTTTCACTGGTGTGCAAAAGCAAGGATTCAGTGTCAGTTTAATATCTGGTATTGCTCATGAATCTCATATACACCTATAGATGAAAAAGAAGGGTGTGAATCCGAACCATCCATATACCTGCGCTGCATGAATAATTCAGTTATTATTCAATCTTCATAACTTTTTTTCACTGACAGTCAGTGTCCTTTATTAGATGTCATAACAGGAAGACCCCCATTGCTGAGACTTGGCATGTGCATTGGCACAATATGAGTTACTTTTTCCATTTATGCGACAGCATTTGAGAGCGGAGGATATTCTGATAGCTTGAGGAAATGAATACAGACTTAGAGCAGCTTCTAATTTTCTCAGGTCAAATGTAGTTGAGTGCCATCACCGCCATTTAAACGGATACAGATGGTGGTTTACACAGAGTTTATTGCCGGTAAAATCAATTTATGTATGAGTTGAGGCACAAGTTAAATATGAATACAGTAATATTTGTAGGTGAAGGCAGGGAATACAGATTGCATCTGACAGTTGCTATGTTGAGAGTTTAGTCTTACAGTGAAGAGGATATTGTGGTAATAAAACACTTCAGCAGCATTAAAAAGGATGCTTGCTCCCTGTGTTTTTTAAAATTGCTATGAATTGATTTTGGCACACTGAGGAAGTCATATGTTAAATGTGTGTAGATTTATTAATAGCCACGTTCGGTTTGTGTATTCTGGTGAAGCACGAAAAGGAGAAGTTGAAACAATTAGTGCTGCATGGAGGAAAAGAGCGTCTTGATTGATTGTGATACAACGACTGCTGGCTCCCGGTTGCCACAAAGCCTTTTCATGAGTACAAATCCCCTCTGCTGTGCTTGGTGATGATGCAAATTGGCTGAAAAAAACTCCCTGTTTAATTTTCCTTTTTTTTCTCTTGTCCTTCTCTTTCAGTGGAAGGCTGCACAGATTGGTCAGTGGACTACCTGAAATACAAAGTGCTTCTGGGAGAACCTGTACGGATTAAGTGCGCTTTATTCTATGGATATATTCGGGCCAACTACACCCATGCGCAGAGCACAGGACTTAGCCTTATGTGGTACAAAAGCGCCGGCCATGGGGACTTCGAGGAACCAATCAGTTTTGATGGCACAAGGATGAGCAAAGAAGAGGACGCCATATGGTTCCGACCAGCAGAGTTAGACGATGTGGGATACTATTCCTGTGTATTAAGGTAAGTTTTTCTCAGCCTGCATCACCTGAAGACATACAGTTTACTTCTCTCTTTATTGCTACAAATGTAAATTTGCTGTTTTTATTGTGTTTGCCATAAAACATAGCAAGCGTTCATAAGAAGCTCTGCCAACATTTTTGGAATTATTTTTCCAGCAGTGTCTCTGTAAAATAACAGGGTAAATAACATTTTCTGGAACCCTGGAGGCAAGAGTAAAGCTGTGTGAAAGTCCTCCCCTGTTGATTTTTAATGAAGTCTCTCATCTCCGGCCAAAAGAGCACTGGTCCTTGGTCCTCAGAGCGTCGTCTAACAGTATGGGGCCCTTTTGCTTCGCTTTATATGTTAAATTATTTCTCTATTCTCCTCTCGGGGACACTAAGCCATTAGGTGCAATTGGGGAATCTATAACTCTTCGGCCCTCACAAGTCCTTCTTTCTGAAAACGTGAAAGAGCAGGGAGTGAGACGAAAGAGAATGGACAGTAATTCAGCACAGGAAGATTGAGGAAAGGGAAAAGGCAGCTAAGATAAAAGGGAAAAAAAGGTAAGGGACTTATGCTATCTACCTTTTCCACTTGCCTGATGGTAGAGGTAGACAATTGTTTGATTTATGAGGTCTGTAATGTGGTAAAATTTCTGGCTTCCTAGACGTTTTCATTAACATGAAGGTTGTCTGTGGCCAGGCAGAGAGAAAAGGCAAAGCTGCTGCCTTGGAGCATGACTATTTTTTTTTTCAAAGACCAAGGGGAACTTTGAAACATACCTTTTTTTTTCAAAAATAGCAGTGTAATCTTTTTTAGAATTCAGAACAGTCCACAGAAACATTCATATTTTACACGGAACAGGAATGATTTAGGACGTTTTTTTACACAACCCCCTCCACCCCCCCGCAAAAAAGGCGAATAATTTGCTCTCAAGCAGTTATATTCAGCACAGGTTTCCTTGTCTTTCAATTCTAAGAGGGTTTGGCCATTACTATTCAACACCATTAACACTCTCCTCTTTGCTGTGGCGGCTGCCGTGAATAGAACCGGGCAGCACCAATCCAACAATTCTCTATTCAGTGACATTGGCAGCACTTTCTGGAGGTAGACAATCAGTCAGCTCAGAGTTATTGTGTAATCACGCTGAAAGTAGACCCATGAGATTTGATTTGGATGAGTAGCCCACTGTTGCTTTGTCGCCAGTCTCCGCCATTCAGAACCAAATTAAGGGGCAACACTTATTCGCCCATCATGGAGAGGAATAACAATGGTTGCGAAAACAGAGCACTTTTCCATCACTGAGGATTTCTCTCTGTAGGCATTTCTTGTTGCCCATGTTTGCTTTCTGCAGATTTTAACTGTGTTTTTACACTATGGACTCAAGAGTCAATTCATACAATATTTAATGCGTTCAGCTTGTAATCTTTACAACTTTAATGGAATATTTACAACTCTGACCTTTATTTAGCTTTGATGCTGCAATCAGCTCTACTAATCTGTTGCAGCAAGGGGTGTTCAGATGTTATTATAGGAAACAGATAAGTGATACATTGATTAGCTTCAGCTCAGTTCAACTACGCCATGATGTGACTATTCCCACTAGCACATGATGTGATTATATGTAGACCAATGATGGAGCTATTTTTAAAAACTGCCAATTTTACCATCACTAATTATGGATTAATTAGGAAACGGTGAAAAAAAATCCTCGCACCCAAGATGACATCTTCAAACTGCTCATGATAGTCATTTGCAGAGATGTGAAAGAAAAAAAATCAGCAAATCCCCTCATCAGAGAGACTTGAGGATGTTTTTTTTCTAGATATTAATCAGTCTTAATCAGATTTTTTAGGCATCTTTGGCAAGAATATTGCACATATTTAAAATATTATGACCTTGTACAGTTGATGTAGCTCACATTTTAATGTATTATACCAGAAGTGATTGTCTGTTTTATTCAAACAGTGTGTTTAATATCATTTTAAATGTGAGTAATGTTTTAATAAAAACTCTTCTGTAAAATTAAAAACAAACACTTTAATTTGACGATACAAAAGATGCAGGGCTCACAGTAGGAACTCAATGAAACAGACATCAGTACATCTTTAATTGCTGAGATTCAACTGTCCATTTCTTTCAATATTTTCTATGTCTACCTTTATTTTTGATGGTGGACTCAATCTTCCTCAGCATGGAGGATACCAGTGCTGCCCAAATTTCTGGAAAAATGCTCTGTCATTCTTTAGAGACATTTTTTAGTTGCTCCTTACTGGATAGATTGTGTTCCTCTACCTTTCTCTTCAAAGTACCCCAAAGGTGTTCTATTGGATTGAAGGCAGCTGACATCCTTCGCCAAGTCACAGTCTTCATTTTATTTTCTTCTTTTGAAACTCTTGTGTGCCTTGAATTGTTATCATGCTGAAATGTTCCTCTTCTGTCAAGCTTCTGCAGACTGGGAGTCATCTTGTCAGCCAGTATTTTGGTATATCCACAGGCATTCATGGCGCTATTTATAAATGTCATCTCGCCAACAACTTTTGCGATTACACAGCTCCACATCATCACATTCCCACCTCTGTTCTTCACTGTCAGGACTACGCATACACTGTGGTAGTTCTGCTCAGGTTCACACTAAACATGCTGGACCCCATTTGAGCCGACCAAACTTTTCTTGGCCTCATCTGACTCATGAATGTGCTTGCAATATTCATCAGGACTTTTTTCATGCTACTTAGCAAAGTTTAATCTTGCAGTTTTGTTTCAAATAGCAAGCAAGGGTATTTTTCTTGGACACCCTCCATAGAGGTTAACATGATCTGTCCTTCACACTGTCCGAGCTGTCGCAGAATCGCTGATTTCTATTGATAACCCTCCTGCCAAGTCTGAAGCAGTTGCCTGTCTGTTTTTCAGAATTGCATTTGGCAAGTAACGCAGTGTCAGTGGTGCCAGTTGAGGAGAATGAGGCTCTGATTAATGGTATTATGGCTAATTTTATACATCCTGGTCCCTGCTGCAACTGTGTTTTTGTTGATTTTAAGTAGGTCCCTGATCTTTGTGTACCTTGTTCCAACTTTGTGAAGTCTGACATTTAGGTTTCCTCTGGCGATTCTTTTCCATTTGGTGCCAAGACATAGGTGCTAAGTGAACATGAAGTTGACCATCAGTGAAAGTTATTTACTCAATAAATCATAGTGGGTTTGCTGCTACATTTGACCATTTGACAATATTAAATTATTGTTGAATTTATACTTTCCAGGTTGGCAAATCTCTTTTCTGTACATAACCTCAAAACTGAGCATATTTTCTTGAATTTAAAAACATTATATTAATCGAACACCCCAGAATACAAAAAAACATTTGGTAAAACACTAATTTGTCACAAGCTGTTTGCTGTCTGTCTTGCAACAATTGAGTTGAGGGAATAGACTGAATAGTGTGCAGAGTTGCACATGCTTGATTATATAGTAATAACTTATTAACCTTGTAGGTAAAGGGCGTTTTTTCTTGAGTGGCTCATTAGTCAGCGCAATACAGCAACATACAGTGGCTTTTAACAGGGGGAAGGGCCTGCTTTAAAAGCTTGGGAGGATTAGGTTATTGGATACTGTGTGTGTGTGTGTATGTGTGTGTGTGTGTGTTGCATGTTTAGTTTAATGCAGTGTTCTAAAGTGCATAGCAATGCATCAAAATTGACCACATGGGACTATCAAATTAGAATGATTTATCGTCCCATATTAGCATATACTGTGAGTTCTGTTGAGTGGAGTCACAGTAAGACGCCCAGGGCTCAGTCCAGATGACTAAGGAGCCATGCTTCATATAAACTAAAAGTGAATCTATACATGGGAGAAAAATGTCTCACAGTGCCTCTGAATTACATACACTGAGGGAAAAGTACTCACAGATGAAGTGAATAATGCTGGTTATCATGTAACAATGGCTCATGTCATGGGTCTAGGATTGATTCAACCGTAACACCACAGTTGGCTCTAATAGGCAATGTGTCAGATGTGAAAAAATAGACAATCGTAAAGACTTTGTGGAGCCAATTCATGATAGCCATACAAGGTATAGGACTTATAGATCACATGATGTGCTGCCTTCTTGTTGTGCAGTGTCACAGATGAAAGAGAGACGCTCTAAAGTGCTCCAGCCATAATAACACTTGAGCTTTTACTTTTAAAGATTAAACTATGAACCTGAAAATGACTGTGGCTCAACGCTTGTAAACACACTTTTGTCATTGTCACATTCACCTCATTTTTGTGCTCGAAGGCTGACAGCGTGTTAAAAAAAATGTAGAATTGCTTCATTCAATTTTACAACCACATCGCAGCACGTTTTGCTCTCATGTCAATATGACTCATTTCAATTCCCAGCCGCTGTAGCCAAATCAACGGATTGCTCTTCTCCTTTGTCTCCAGAGCGTGGGTCCTATAGATGATCGGCGCTTGCATATGTTAACATATTACATTTGGATTAGGCTCTTGGCAACATTTTATTTAGTTGAAGATCCTCACCATTTGAAACATGAAGGGTCCTGGGGAATTACAGCACTCTGTGGTGGAACGAATGAATCACAGAACAACAATAAATGATCTCTCATTGGATACATTTCATACTTGAGCACACCATAACAATTCAATCCCAGTTACTACGGGTTCCCCCATGATGTTACGATTTTATCCAAGAATGATGTGTATTATCGCAGAGGATCTACTCCTTAGACAACAACAGAAATGATCCTTCCATGGGTTAAGTGACAGTGTTATACGTTTATCTTATTTGAGAATCAATGTGGTATAATGAGGTAAAGCCTCAAGCCAATTATGGAAATCCTCAAAACAAGAAAATGTGTCTACTATACTTGCAAATTGCTGTTTGGTTTCTTTATGTGGCCTAATTAACCATTTCCCCATGCATATGAAGCTAAGTGCAGAATTAGTTTGAATAATTATGCATCTCTGTCATGGAAAGTGGCATTGTAGTTTACTACCATGAAACTTGGAGATCAATGGTTCATTCAGTTGAACTGCATCACTTAGAAAGCAGACGAGAGTAGCCAGTAGCTGTAGGAAGGGTGTTAAAAGTCATCAGTCAAGACCGTTTCCACGAGCCTTTAGTTTGTACAGAAAGTTACAGAAACACATTGATTTCTTAAAATGTTATCAGACCCAAATATATCAGTTTGCATGCAGTCTCTGGTAGTTTCAGTTATGAATTGTTCCACCTCAGTTCCCCAAATTAAACCAAAAAAAGTTCACGCCTGACTATCTCATATATTTTCTGATTGTTTTTCTTTGCATATTTATACTAAAATGTAATGTAAAAATAATCTTAAAGAGGGTCATGTTGATTTTTTTGCGCCATTCTCTTTATGCCGTTCTGTGGATCAGTTTTGAAGTGTCATAACTTGAGAAATGATGTAGCTGGGATCCTGGAATTTTGTGGGCTCATTGATATGTACGTGTGGTCCTTGCTTCGAAAGAACAATACAAACCAACTATATGATGGTCTAAATTTGGTCAAAAAATGTCCATGCTGGGCCACCGCATAGCTCGCTGAGTTAAGGCGTTACCACATGGGCACAGGTCACCAGCAGTGGTCATGAGTTCGAGTCTGGCTCATGACCCTTTGCTGCGTGTCTCTCTCCTCTCTACCCCCTTTCACTCTGTCTGTCAATAAAACTTAAAAAAAAATCTCCCCAAAGAGAAATTTTTTTTAAAAATGTCCATGCTCCTGTCTCCTCCGATATTCCACCAACCATAAAACCTTTATTTTTCATCTTCGGAGGCTGATTGTTTTACTTGTGATTGGCTTTAATACAAGCTTTAAAAATGTACCGTATGCTACCAGACAGAGGCATAGAATAAAAATATAATTTTTGCATTTATGGCCAATATTAGGACAATCAATTAGCAGGTATGATTGATGAAACCATTCAAATAATTGTCCCAACTGGAAGATTTATAGAAGATTGTGAGAGTGCTTCAGGAAAACTCATTGTTTTCCAACTCATAGTCCTTAAGATATTTTCTTTTTTTAAAAGTGGTACTATGAAAAATCATGGTCAACTCAATCAATATTCCACACTATAAAAAAATTAAAATCTTGCGTACCTTGCCCGAACTTTTGGATTTGCTAAATACTTCAAGAAAGAAATCAGTTTGATGTTAATATATACTAAACCAGAAATGTGATCCATTAAATGTAGCCTATTAGTCGACCTCTCCACCATCAACCATCCAATGTGTGTTTTGTTAACAGAACAAACCTTCAGAGTCATGCAAGTAAAATTTATGCGATTCAAGTACAATGAAAAGTTTCTCTCAGTGTTGAGTAAACATCTGTTCCAATCAGCTGTTGGACCCAGATGTTAGTGAAAGCCAGGGATTTCCCAACATGTCCTGTGGCCAAGCAGTCAGTGAAAAGAAGAGCAGCCTTTGCTCTGTAAACTGCAGCCTCCTTCATCTTACAATCCTGTTGTTGTCTACATGATTGTGACGTCAAAGCAGGTCAGGATCAGTACACACAGAAACCAATCAAACATGCATTGTGTGGCGATCACCATTGATGAAATCTGCACAGGTCGGACTCATCTCAAACGAGCCTCCTCAGCACAGTTCTGTGAAAAATGTTCATATTGATTTAATTTAATCATGTCAGATCAAGTGAGATTTGTTAACATGGAGTATATTAACAGATGTGTTCTTCTGGATGTTTTTTTCATTGCGAAACAAAGCCTCAAGAAGCATAATACGAATACATTTTATTAGCAGCTTGGACACCATGTGGCATAATACAGATGATGACAGAGACACATCTGCACTGAGGGAAAAAACACACAAACATCTTAATAAGTTTTACAGTTTGCAAAGTTTTCTCTGTGAACAGCTGCTGGGGAGAAAATGTGCCAACAGGGTGCAGATAAACACAATTACTTCCAATTCAAATCATCTGGTTTCAAGTAGTTTCTTAATCAAGAGGAAGGTTTTTAATGGATCCGAACCGTCTTCCTGTTTGTTCCTTGTTGCGAGACTTGTGAAAATTCTACAGTTTGTCATTTGTTTGAAAAATTGGACTAAATACAACATTAAATTGCTAGAATGGTTATTTTTGCAGTGTGCAATGCAGCCCCTGAGTTATTACATCATTTTTTTTATTCCATTCTCCGTGATGCATTCAAACAGATGCATATAAATATGCTCTTTTTGCCCTTGTTTCATATGTTGCATTATGCCGTGTGACTTTACGCTTCTGGCCTTCCTACCTCTCTTGACATACATACACAAAACCATGTTCTCGCGCTCGTCATATCTTTGTATATCTGCTCAGCTGCACTTAAGGGTGTCAGAGGGCATCGTCACACACCATCACGCACACACACACACACACACACACATACAGAGACCAACGCAAACGCGGCATGTCAGTTCTCTGCTCTCCTGAGACTAGCTGCTACTGACAGGAACTTAATGTGCCTCGAATCTGTATGTGAAAGCAGGCCAGCGTCAACACACATGCTCGGCATTCAGAACATGTATGCCTGTCTCTTTCACTCTCTTGGATTATTCCTCATGCACACACACGGATCTACATGCATTATAGACATATGATATACAGTATAGGAGTGGAAGGGAGCAGACTAGCAGAGCCACGTGCCAAATCGAGGTCAGCACTCAGCTGTTTCAGATGTAATACCCTGAGGAACCCTGTCATATGCAGAGCAAAAAAACATCTGCAGTGGCTGAGTGTGTCACTTACTGTACAATGACAGAAAACACACACACACACATGAGCCATCCGGGTTCTCTCCGGGTTACCGCTAACTCCCCAGCACTACTGCAAGTGTTTCTGTAAGCCTATTAGCATTACAAAGTTTTTAATTCCTGCTATTTTATGCCGCGCTGACAGCTGAGACAGTCGAGCAAAAGCTGGTATGGCTAACATGACAGGGGAAGCAAGAAAAAAATGTTTGGAATTGGTTCTACAGTGATCTGAAAGTGTGTGTTTTGGTCCCATTTAGAGGGTTTGACTGATGGGGCAAAGACACAAGTGCTGAGCTGATTATGATTTCAGTTTGAAAAATGATCACATAAGTCTCTTCCAAGCAGTTAGTGTTGAAAGTGGGCAGACGAAAATCATACTTCACTGTGTTCAGTTGGTGTAATCGTTTGTCTGGGTGAAAATGGCAAAATAAGTGGTGTACCGAGAGCAAGATTGTATTATTTTAGAATTTCAGTTCACGACCACAACTCACCTGACGTTGACTTCACTCATATGTAGTTCAGTCACTGCCAGCTCTGTGCAGATACAGCCTGATCTCTTCATCCTCCCTCTCATGAGAATGTGGGATGCTTTTCTGGTTGATTTGCTTTTTATGGACAGATTACAGTGTAGATTAATAAAGCTGACTGATTCCAATGGATGTTTCTGTTCACACGCAAGTTATCATGTTCTCTTTGGATTTTGAGGACGGTGCAGAAACTTGACCTTTCTGATTTTTGATTCTAAAAGAATATGCATGTTTTTGAAAATAATTTTTATGTTTGAGGTGACTGTTATAATAAAGATAAGAATCATAATAATAAGCTAGCCTAGCTAGCATCTAGCGTGAATGTGAGTTATTTAGGGAACACTGGTAAATTATAGCATCTGTTAATGAGGGTGTGGTCAGCAAGTGGTAAGTTTTGGGTACAATTACAATTGAAAATTAATTTAAGTCTATTTCCGATACAGAGATTTGTACATTAGCAAAAATGTAGCACAAGATAAAATGAAAGCAGTGCTTCCAATGCAATGGAAATTATTTCGGCCCTAAAATCACTGAAATATTGTTCTAAATAATCCTAATCGAAATATTTGTGATTGCCAGTGTGGCCTTAGTTGTGCAGCCTTTAGTGCATGTTTCTTATATGTGGAATTGCATTTTGCGCATTGGCTTGTGTGGAAAACTCGACATTGATAAACATCTACATCAGTTCTACTTATGAGCAATACTGGCTGCTAGCGAGAAACACCATCTTCAATGCTGCTTTGTGAGATCTTTCAAATCTGCTGTTGAGAAATCAGATTGACATCTTGCAGTCGATTGAAGTTGGCTTGAAGTGCTTTGTTGTTTTTTTCTCAGTTTTGTTTGTGAATGTTTCAAGAAGCCCATAAAAGCCTTTAGAAGTCTTTTTCATCTCCCTGAAAAAGTTGCCTGAGATGTGGCAGGTCAGACAAGGCAGTTGCAATGTAATTATTCAGTAGACTTTAAATGCCATAATGTTTCTTAAATGGCTTTAAATCAACACATAGGGAGACATTCTTACTCAAGATATAACCTTGCAGCACACACACACTCAACAGTCATGAACATACAAATGACAAAGCAGATGCACACATCTACGGCACATCGATCGCAGCTGAGAGTGCAGGGATTACAGTGTCAGATTAAGGACAGATGTAACAGCACCGGGAGGATCCCACTGCTTGGCAGGTAGCTAATGTCTCACCTTTGACCCTGTTCATCAGTGTTGGCATGCTGCCACAGTCCCAGGCTTATTAATGGGCTTTCTGCATGTCCTGCAATGCCTGGACTGTCACACCAAAGGACAATGGGAGGAGAATGTAGCAAAAGGAGTAGGTGTGCATCTATATATGAGCATCCAGGTGCTTATTTAGACCTAAATTGCTGCTGTGACTGCATGTAACCTGTGTACGCACAGACACCAGCAATGCAGGGAATACACATGCATTAAAAACCGTTTCCCAACTGTCCCGGGCCGCAGCCATGTTGACTGTATTAGTATTCGTGGGCAGGAGTGGCTGGTGATCTCTCAGGGAAGTGACAGTCAGAATGGGCCGTCTGGAACACTCTGTCATTCAGCCCCAGTCAGGGCCTGTCCAATTGATCCAGCCCAGCTGTCAAAGCCAATGAGAGACGCTAGACTAAGGAGCAGCCGGGACGGTTTGTGCTGCCAAGGGTTATGGATGATGTATAATATAAGGATGGTGTTTGTGTTATAAGCTACCTGGCAGGAGACAGTCAGTTAGTTGTGGCCCTGTGGAATATCTTCGCCCAGGAGAGCTATAACAATGACATCCTGATGAATGTTTATTAATTGAGTTTTTTTTTAAGAGCTGCACTGCTGACACACGTATGGATGAGGTTTTGAAGTCCCAATCAAATGAAAAAATACTTTAACATTTAATGATTTCATTAACTAACATAGTCAAAAAAATATCTTGTCATGTCTTGGTTGGTAGAATCAGTTTTCTTTGAATAATCTGGGATTTGCAAAAGCTCTAAGTTTCATTTCACAGCAGTTTTTACTTCTACGACTTGCCTGTGAATCCAGTGAGCTCTGTTTGTTGACCAGCTTTCTCAGTTTTGCTTAGAAATAGGAAGTTATTGAAGCATAAAGCAATTGAAATGACATTTCCTTTAGACCTGAGACCTTGAGAAACTGCTGGGGCACTTTGGTTTTGTGAATGTTCAAGTCTTAACATGATCTGCTAAATAATCAAGGTGCTGCTGCTCTTGATAGCACTCCGATTGCAGACGTCTGGAATTGCTACTTTTGCTGTTCTAAGCACATGAGAGCTAATGCATCAGAGTACATACTCTGTAGCCAAGCCAAGTCTTTGTGAGGCTGTTTTGATGCACAGTGCTGCTCTGAGCTAAATGCTTTTGTCATTGTGGTAACATGTTCCCACTGGCAATGTTGTGACATTTAAGAAGCATAATATTACATGCTAGTATTTGCTAATCAGCACCAAAAAAACCTGAGGCTCCATGGAACTGTCATTGGTTTTGTAAGTATTTGTCTATAAACCCGAAAATTTTGACCTCTAGTTGCAACATAAAACAGTTGCCAAAGTATTATCTGGGATAAATACATGTTTTGACAAAATTTCATGACAGTCCAACCAATACTTTTGAAAGACATTTGGCCTGGACTGAAGTGGTAAACAAGCCATATAGAGTTGAAAGCTTCTCAGGTCAAAATATTTTTTTAAACTTTGATAGCATGTCCATATGTCCATATGGTGAAACAAATAAGCAGTCAACACCATGGCTGAGCATTTCCACCTTAAAACTGCAATGACCGTCTCAAAAACACAGATTCATGTTTCCAAGGTTTCATATGTCCTGGCAGCTTGCAGGATGGAGATACCCACATCACTGTTCTTCCTCAGAATTGATTTTCAGTTGGAACATGCATTGAATCACTCCACTATTACACGTTGCCATTAGTTAGCATCGAGAGACTTAACATAAAGCGAAACTGCCATAATGGCTAACAGAAGCTCTGCAAGCTTCATCAACTGTTTATCCAGGAAAGGAGAGCAGCACAGATGCACCAAAGGAGCAGCTACAGGATCGAAATGAGCGTCTTCCACATTGCTACTTCAAGAGGTTATGAGAGAGTTAGTGCCAAACCCTTGGCAGCAGTTATTCTCATTGCCCAGGTGGGGTTTTAGTTAATTGTGTGATATGGATTTGCCAAGCTGCTTCATGCACCAGCCAGAGGTTATTGATGATGCTCCCCTATATTCAGTATTCTTTACACCTGTATAGAGAGACTGCTTTGTCGACACAGCGCTTGGACAGCCTTTTAGTTGGCTCTATGTGGTTTAGTAGAGGCTGTTTTCCAACAGCCATTGTCTGATGATGTATGGGCTGCTGTTTGGGCTTAGGCCACCTTTCACACTATGCTTTATTCAGCCTTGTGATGTGGCTGTGTGAACTTCGCCAGGTATTCACTGTGGATGTCTAATGTTACAATGGCTGTGTCAAAGAAGAGTGTGCACTTGAAAATACTTTAGAACCAGGGCCTAGATTGAAATAGATTTTCATCTATGGAAGAAAAGCATTCAAATACTGTTTATATGTTCATAACTTTTAAATCTGTGTTTGGTTTTGACTTTATTGATCCTTGTCATAGTAGAGATTTGGAGTTAGTAATGTGTCAGGAATTTGAAGCCTGTTTTTTTTCATTGCACATGATAGTCATGAGGTGTCTTCAACCCATAAAGTGCTTTTCTGGGCTAAATGTATCATTTTGAGTTGACAAGAAAATGATTTTTTTGCTGTATATATTTAAAGATGCATTATTAACATTCAGCCACAGTCATTTCATACTCTGCTACTGACTTTCTACTGCGCAATGAGTGCATTTAGAGCCATAAAGCAAAGGTAATTTCTCCATAGGATGCTAAGGAACAGCTTTATTACTTGTATAATGGTATTTGTTCCAACCATTATAGCATTACCTGCATAATGGTTGAACCAGTGTTTTGTTTGCACTCATAGAGAGTTTAACTTTTTTCATTTGAATTAACTCACGTCTGTAGATAGTTGTCATGCTGTGGAGGAGCAATGCGGTTCCGTAACACTGATTAGCATTTAACACTTTCAGAAAAGCAGGCGCGCTTACAGTATTTGCTGTTACTGATAGTGTGGGGAGGAGAAACCAACACAGACTTTGTCAAAGAAAAAAGACAAAATCAATGCCACGTATTCTGAATATTTTTCACAAGTAAGCTCGCTGGTTTAGTATTGCTTTAATTTTTCATTTCTACTGTTGCAGCAGAGCTTTTTAGATGGGCCACTGAAGCTTCAGATCTGTCTCAACACTTGTTCTTTTTGTCATATTAAGAAATGGAGGCAGGCAGAGTCAGGCACAATTAATAGGTTTCCTGTAGTTTTACCAAAATACAACTAACTGAGGCTAGTTCATAAACATCAACACTTATGTTGGGTTGGAAAACATCACTTTATATCCTGAAGTCCATCGACCTTTGGAATCCCCTGCATGGATCCTCATGTTAACCATCAAATCTAGATATTTATTCCCTTACTTTGCATTTGGTGCAAACATGGCATGCCATTGGTACTGTTTTTAAAACATAATGGTGGCAAGAACCCTTTTGCTCATCAAGAAAGTTGTTGACCACTATCCCATTCTTCTGACCATTTCTGGTATCCCATCCATAGGTTTATGTATATTATCAACAACTTCACAAAATGTGGCTTTTCCACATAACTGCATCCTGGCCAGTCTTTGCAGTCTTACCTCTGCTACATAGCTGCCTGTTCACCTAACCCTGTCCTCTGTCAGTTCATGGTCAGCACTGCCCTTTAACTTGCATCGTTTCTTTAAATTACACACAATGCTACATTACTGACTTTCTAAACTGAAACATTTAGAGCTGGCATCACAATCTTTGCCTTTTCTTGAATAAGTCACAAGAGCATGAAAAGCTGTTTACTTTGTTGAGAGGCACATACTATTTTGAATAGTTCATTCTGATTGGAATCATTCTAAAAGAGGATTTTGTTCTTGATATTGCCAATTATAACCATGATGTATAGTACAAAGGTACCTAGTTCTTCTTTCATACAACTAAAAATGTGCACGTCATTTTAGATTTCTTACCAGCTGTACAAATGCTCATTTTAATGTATGTTGGGTTCTCTTTGAAATATAAGTCTAATCCAGCGTGTGCATGCATTACAGTCTCAGCCAATTTCATTGCATGCCCTTCACGCTACTTCTGATTGGACATTTGTCCCACGCTCGATTCCATTTGATTAAGCCGGACTCAAATGGCTCCTGGCTATACAGGGAGCAAAAGGAGAGAAGGTTGGCTGTGGAGATTTTGCTCTTGGGAGACTTCTTGACTCAAATCAGTAGTCACAATCTGCATGACTACCCAGGACAATCCAGCAGAAGGTCATATATGACCATTTTTTATTTATCTTCAGGATCATTTTTTTGTTAATCCTAGCCACACATGTAATTCACTGTTCAGGGTTTTTATTTGTTTCAGTTCAGTTGAGCTTTATTACACACTAGGGTAATACCCAGGGCGACATATTTTCACATCCCCGGCTAAGGGATTTTGTTCCTCAGCAGTGTCTCCCCCCTACATGTCCAGCCTCTTGGCTCTCTTGGTCCACACTGAGCGGAGGAAGTCATCAAACAAGATGCCAAACCATCGCTATCTGATAGCAGGGACACTGACCTTCTCTTCCTCATATCTGATGGTGGTTTTTATCTGCCAGACAAATGTCAGAAATACCATTCCCCAAGCACAATCACTTTGGCACCACAGCCAACTTTTTCTCCCCCACCCCCACTGGATTGCGAACAGCGGAGCTCCAAGCGAGACAACTGCAATACCACAGCTGTCAGTCAAAGCGCGATATAGAAGAGAACTCACGCAGCTTGGCTGAATCCTAAGGGTGAGAGAATAATAGGAAAGTGGTTGGGGCTTGGGACAGAAACTTCATTAAAATTTCATAAAACTGAAAGAGCTAATTTAAATTTTACTGATGCCACATAGTGTGAGACATTAGACAAGGTGTTATCACTGTTGAAACGACTTTTGTTAAGGAGTCATTTATTTTTCAAAAGCAGATGTATTAATTAATTTCGAATACATATTGCTCCAAAAAGAAACAAAATCCAGCCTTGAAATCAGCCACAAATAACCATTTTTCATCTTTGTTTTCAGTTGTTTAACTGTGTTTTTCCTGCAGTTTCACTGATTATTTAAAAGTTGTACATCTTCTATCACCAAATAGGATCAGTGAGAAAAGTAAAAGGACCTGCCAATCTTTTAAAACAAGTAACTTTATTATATTTGCACTTTTCTGCAGTATTTAATTGCATTTATGTGTCAAGTCAGTATATTTTCAGTTATTTTTTGCAACCAACATTTGAAAACTCTTACAGTGGTTTGTGTTAATGACCAGTGGCTTGTGTTTGACATTTGTGAGAAACAATTTCCATGTCTTTTTCTTTATCAAAAAGTATATGCAGTTGCAATTTGAAATTCAGCAACTGCATTACAGCTCCTAATCCCTGTAGTGTGCCTTTACTGAAACATTCTGGGTTTGGCTTCTTGGTGGTATTACTAGGACTTATGTGTACTCACTGGACCAGGATGTGTCAAAATATTCTTTCCAATAACTGAGACTTGCTAGCCACTGGTAAACCTACAATTGCAAATCCGCTGTTTTATTCAGGGGTTGAGGATCGGTGACCCTTACAGACGATGGGCTGTGGATGGTTAGTTGATAGAAGGTTGACTGATAGTTCAAGGTTCTGTATACAGT
This sequence comes from Dascyllus trimaculatus, assembly GCA_024666655.1. Taxonomy (NCBI): domain Eukaryota; kingdom Metazoa; phylum Chordata; class Actinopteri; family Pomacentridae; genus Dascyllus; species Dascyllus trimaculatus. The sequence goes on along the minus strand of CM045468.1, from coordinate 11,198,571 downwards.
CTTTTGAACATTTAAGAGCCTTTCTGGTGAAAACCAATCAAACATCTTGTTAACATGCCCATATGTGTTTTTATATGCTGGAAGAAATATAAGCAAAATCAGAAGTCAGTTCCATGGATGAGCTTTTTCACCTTGAAACTGTGGTGTACAGATGACAGTCTCAACAACTTGCATTCAAACTTGTTAGGTTTTATACATAACAAACTTAAGGAACCAATCCCATCAACTTGCATGCTAGAGCTAAAATAGGTTTCCAGTTTAACATGTATACCTGAATTGCTCAAATATTACAATTGGTCATTGTGTAGCATAGAGTAGTTTTACAGTGTTTGACCAGAATTATAGATGAGCTTCTAAATATGTTGTTGCGATACACTCTAATTTGTTTTCAGGGTTGAAACCAACAATTGGAGATAGATTTTAATATAGCATTAATATAGGAGCTGATATGTTCTACATTTTGGTTGCTAGATTAGTCATATGTGCATGTTTGTGCATGTAAGTCCCTCCTATTGAAACTATTTGCCCTTCGCATGTTTAAATACACTGAGAGGGCCTTCCACACAACATTGGAAAAGCAGAAGTGTGGTCCAGATTGAAGGGCAGTCAAAAGCGTTCAGCCAGTGCCTCAAAAAAACAGACTTGTACCAAAATACAATATTATTTTTATGTTATTTATTTTTTCTGTGAAGCTTCAGAACTGTAGGTGGTTCTAATAGAGCTGCACTGAGTAATACAGAATGAAGTAATTACTTGTTTCAGGTAATAAATAAGGAGTAATTACCCAGCCCGTCTTGTAACAGTCCAGTAAAAAAATACAATAGCTTTGGGACAGCTGTCTGGCCCTGTGACTCACTTTTTTTGCCAATTGCAGGGAACATTTCTTGCTTACATCTCCCAAACAAAACTGCTTAGTTTGTCCAAATCCATAATGACATTCAGCCGCGAAGCACCACTCACCTTTCTCTGGAATGACTTATTTACTATTTTTTTTTTCACCAACGAAACTCCTCAGTGCAGCAGCCTCATTCCTGCAACAGCATTACTGGTATTAGATGGTTAGTCTGTATTTGATATGCATAGCAGAATTGCTGCTCATACATTACACCCAGAGGGGGGCTGGGGACCAATGAATAAGGTCATGACGGAGTTAGAAGAGAATACAATGGAGACAAATTGTTTATGCTTGTTATGAAATCAGGTTGCTAGCATAAAGATGATTTGAGAGTGTTGTGGAATGGAAAATGAGTTCCCTGAAGGCATCGACTAGAAAATGAGTAATGTGTTTGCATAGAAGAAGTGCTATTGTCAGTTTGGGACCTACTACTCAAGGGAAGGCTTGAAGGAATTCTCAGACTTGTTGGGAAATAAGTTATTTGCTTTATGCTGATTTTGGGGATTAAAAGACTGTTTTTGTACATGCATCCGTTCTGCTTTGTGTTTATTTAGAAAATGAGTTTTATATACGGAGTGCAAGGTCTTTCAAGTGAATCCTGAGATTTTTAACCATCTTCTTTGTGGAAAATTGCAAGTAAAACACAGAGTAGTAACAGTTGTTTCATCTGCGTGCCTTTAAAGTTTATTGCTAACCCTAATTTGTGCCATTTAGGTACACCTTGCTAATAAAAGGTTGGACCTTCTTTTGCCTTCAGAGCTGCCTTAGTTCTTTGTGGCATTCTTTCAACAAGGTCTTGGAAACATTCCTCAGAGACTTTGGTCCATATTGACATGATAGCGTCACACAGTTGCTGCAGATTTGTCGACTGCACATCCATGATGCCAATCTACTGTTCCACCACATCCCGAAGGTGCTCTATTGGATTGAGATCTGGTGACTGTGAAGGCCATTGGGGTCCAGTGAACTCATTGCCATGTTCAAGAAACCAGTTTAAGATGACTTGAGCTTTGTGACATGGAGCATTATCCTGCTGGAAGTAGCCATCAGAAGATGGATACACTGTGGTCAGAAAGGGATGGACATGGTCAGCAACAATACTCAGGTAGGCTGTGGCATTTAAACAATGCTCCACTGGCACTAAGGAGCCCAAAGTGTGCCAAGAAAATACCTGCCACACCATTACACCACCAGCAGCAGCCTGAACCGCTGATACAAGGCAGGATGGATCCATGCTTTCATGTTGTTTACGCCAAATTCTGACCCTACCATCTGAATGTCCATCTGAAATTGAGACTCATCAGACCAGACAATATTTTTCCAATCCTCTATTGTCCAATTTTGGTGAGCCTGTGTGAATGGTCGCCTCAGTTTCCTGTTCTTAGCTGACAGGAGTGGCACCCAGTGTAGCCTTCTGCTGCTGGAGACCATCTTCTTCAAAGTTTGACATGTTGTACATTCAGAAATGGTGTTCTGCATTCCTTGGTTGTAAACAGTGGTTATTTAAGTTACTGTTGCTTTTTTATCATCTCGAACCAGTCTGCCCATTCTCCTCTGACCTCTTACATCAGCAAGGCATTTTCATCCACACAACTGCCACTCACTGGATATTTTCTCTTTTTCGGACCATTCTTTATAAACCCTAGAGATGGTTGGAAGTGAAAATCCCGGTAGATCAGCGGTTTCTGAAACACTCAGACCAGCCTGTCTGGCCATGTTCAAGTCACTTAAATTCCCTTCCTTCCCCATTCTGATACTCATTATGAACCTTAGCAAGTTGTCTTGACCACGTCTACATGCCTAAATGCATTGAGTTGCGGCCACTTGACTGGCTGGATTAAGTACTTGTGTTAACAAGCAATTGAACAGGTGTACCTAATAAAGTGGCCGGTGAGTGTATGTTAAAAAAGGTAGTTTTGCAATGTTTACCACCCAGTATTTTCAATTCTTCAAACCATCTGGATGAAAGAAAAATTTTCTGCTTGTTTGCTGCTCATTATGAATATTATTAATCTGTTTCTTAAATTTTGCTTCTTCATGTCAATTTCTTAATAAAAAATGAAGCAAGAATGGAAATAACTTAAGAAATTGCCTTTTTTAATGAAGGTAAGTTTATTCTTGGTTATTCATGAAAACAATGTGTTTTATTTTCCTTGTGTCACATACAACCAGCCTTTGAGTATTCTGGACAGCAGTGCAAAGTGCTAAATGTTGTTAAAGGACCCTGCGGGCCTCCCAAAGATTGTGCCCAATGTCCCAAATGCGACAGTGAAGCATGAGAGGCACACACTGTTGCTACATTTGTGCTTGAGTAGCCAAAATGGGAGAACGGAATATTGTCATGTTGGGATATGTGAGGTCTAATGGATGTCCATTTGTGATATGAAAACATTTTCAAAGCTTGGGTTGAAATGGAACAAGTGGGCTCGTGCTTGACCAATATTTTCTTAAAGAAATCTGCAATGTGTTGATTTGGCTGCGAGTTGAATTTCTAAAGTAATCTCATCATTATTGCTCAGTTTTAAAAGTATCAGTTCACTTATTTGCTTATTGAATCACAAAATGTGAGTAATAAATTTCAGTGATTGCTCTTCTGTTATAGTTTGTTTTGTATTTTATTCACATTGCACAATGCAGAGATGCAGCTTCTCTATCTTTATTTTGTGTTTGCATTCTCCTATATGTGGATACAAGTGCAGAGACAGATGCAGCGGTGTGTTTTTCACAGCGTGGCAAAATGAAATGATCTGCAGAGGTGTATGTTCCTCCCTGAGAAATCGTGTACTACAAGACAAGCGAGAAAAGGGCGGCTGTGGCTGATGGAGGCAGGGACAGAGGCAAAGCACGAGAAGCAAGAGGAAGGAGGGAGAAAGTGAGAGAGAAGAGGTGGATGGCTTGTAATTGAGGAAGGAGTCGGTTGTTCCAGCATGGCAGACAAGTGCCACACTTTTAGACAGGGGCTAAGTAGGAGCAAGTTGGCCCACAGTCAGATTTGGGGAGCCGGGGTGCTTAATCATCCCGGGCTTGGTGCTGGAGTTGACAGGTGAGTTATGAGCGGACGCTACAGGTAGTAGCCCCAGTCTTCCCACCGCTCGCTGTGACCTTCGCTCCGGCCATAAATAATGTAGGAACCATAAAATACTGATTTAGGATAAGTGAGCCGGCTGTGTTGTGGTCTGGGTTAAACTCGGCTTGGTGTGTGCAGGGACGGTAGACTACTGTGGACTGATGCTACCGACAGTGCGTCATGGAAGGTGTTGCTGTACACCTGTATCCAAAGCTGTATCACGACACTCTCCATCTTCGTATCAAGGTGACTTTTCCACTCAGACTTTTCTCAGGCTACTTTGAACCTAGACATGTCTTGGTCTCAGCTACTATTTGATGTTGACCTGATTATTTTCTTCCTTGCCTGTCTAAAGGCATTGCTACATGTCACATCCCACCACGCCATACTCCGTTAACTGCTGAGTATGTAGTCTCTCAGGAAAGATCTCGGCTGCTTTTACATCTGCTCTCAACATACTGACGTAGGCTTGGTTGACATTTCGAGTTGGTCATATATTTATAGCAGCACTGAACAGCTACACATATACAGATGCAGTCAAGGATGCACATACATTGATGTAACAAAGGTGTAATTTATAATATATTATAATTTATAATGCTTTATGTAACTTTATAACATTATATTGGAGAAATTGTTAACCAGACAGCTTTGGGGTCTGCCACAACATTAAAACCAGCTACTAATATAGTGTAGGTCTCACCAAAACAGCTCAAAACCATTGAAGCGTACACTCCACAAGACTTCTAAAGGTGTCAATTGAACACAATTTTAGTTTTTTTCAATTAAATACTTGCATTGCTAGCCACCTTTAACTGTACATTTTGATGGGATTTCTGCTACTATTTCAACTTTGAACCCCGAAAAATATAGTGATTGCTCATTTAGTCTCAATTGTTGCCTGAGAAATGGGCTTGGCATCTATTCAAAACAGTTAAAATTACATGCACAGTTTATCTGTCTGCATCATCATGAGGAAACGTCATTGCCTTGGCACCATGTTATGGTAGCAAATATAGATGCAGTGTTGACACACATTCTCAGACACACATGCAGTCTTATACACATATACCTTCATGCTCACACACACACATATTGTCATGTTATGTATGCATGTGCGTGTGTCAGTGTATATATACATGAGTATGGATGTATGGATGAACAGTAAATACATGACATTATGCATACACAGTATGTGCACCTACTTAGTGCCAGTCTATATGTATGTGAATTATTGGCCTAGACAGCTTGTAATGCTGTATGGAATGTCTACTGGCAACGAGATGAATAGCGTTGTCACTCACATACTTGGACGGCTGCTGATGTGACTCTGTCCGCAGTAACCAGGGCACAAGAATGTAGATCTGCCATGATGGGAAGATGCTGGTGGGTATGATTAAATGGCAGTTTGCCCAGGACTGTCCAAGTAGAGGTGAAAACATGTCTTTATGATTTGAACATGTTTCAGCTTGAGTGAAATTTTGCACTTACCCCAGGGCAGAATTCACTTCATAAAAGTGCAGATACGAGAGGGGGAAAGGAAAGATTCTTAAGGGAAATGGCAGAAAGAGCTGGGGTTTTTATTCCTAGTGACTTATGAGATCAGGCAGAGGTTGAGCTGATACACAGATACACTCCTATACACAACCAATGTGTCCATTTGTGGCTAGTGTCTTCACAGCTCGATCAAATTTCCACAGATGATTCAAGCCAAAATTTGTTTTACCTACTGTGAACACACCACTGTCATCAAAACACTGAATTGAGGAAATATCCTTTGAAGAGCAATGCTTATTCCTCCAGTTTAGCTCCAGAGACTTGGACAGTTCATGCCATTTTACCCCTATACGGTGGCAGCCGGATTTGTTCTTGGATGTGGTGCATCACAAAGTCTAAAGTATAAATGACCTTCAGTAATTTGATATCTGCCCGTACCACTCATGCCAAAGTACTACAAACTATTTAAAGCAGTTTATAGCTGTATAACTGTAGTAATTGTCCTCAGATCTCATTAGGATTATTTAACCCGAAAGATGCACTTTGAATCAAAACTCACATGAATTCTTCACATTTGAGAAGCTCTCGAAATAAGAAATGGCACGATGTGACCTCTCCAACTTGCATCAAATACAATCACAATTACAACTTGCAATGCCATTGCTCTTGTTATATTACTCATGAGCTCATCACTGCATAAATATGTAATATCTAGATATGTTAATATATGCAGTGCAATTGGTGCATGGTAATATCACATCACAAGAAAGACTGGAACTGGAGGTTTGTAGTTATGCTTGTTAAAGACATTTAGATATGTTGAAGTGATCAAGTTGTGAGGATAAATCAAACTTCTGGAAAAATCTTCACTTATTTCTTCACCCATTTTCACACACATCACATCATTTCACAATGTCGGCCTTACAGATGTCAAAATAAACTCCACAACTCAACCTCACCAATGATCCTGGTTGTTTCTTTGCGTGTCAAGGAGCGATCCAGTTTTGAAGTATCACCACATACTTGTATAGTCTCCAATAAAAGGCTAAGATTGCATCCGACCTTGCATGAAAAACAAACTGAAAATGATGTAGTTACGTGTATTTGCAATGATTCAAAAGTTGTAGTCAAAAGACGAGTTCTGGTCACCTTTGTCGAAGAGGGCAGAGATGATCCAAGGCTTTCTGGGTCCAGTTGCAGGTGGCTGATAGACACCCTCTGTTTGGGGTTTGGTTTCTGTTCAGTCATACAGTGTCCCACCATCATGGTTATGATTCCAAACAATCTGCCTTATACATTTATGAAAACATATCTCTACTGACAGCTTTTTATCGTGGGATACATGTAAAAGCATGACAGTTTTTTCCTTGATATAAAGGCTAACATAAAAACCTGCAGATGGCATCATATCTAAAGACAAAAGATCTAGGTTGCCTGGACTGTTCTGGAAAAACAAAACAAGATACAGCATGTATGGCGAGCCTTTATAATGATCAACATAAGACCTGAAATGCATATGGAGTAAAATTATCCTGAAATTAACTGAGGGCTCATAGGGTTGAAGAATTATTTTTGTTTATTTTGTCTCAATCAATCAGACTTTATTCATATCGCGTTCCGTACAAATGAAAAGTAAGTACTTTAAAATTAAACTTATGTGCTTTATAGATTAAAGAAATAAAAATGCAAGAAAACAATATAAACACAGGGATTAAGGAACTAAGGAAACACTATCCTAAAAAGCACATGCAATGAGGAAACACTAGATAAAATACAATTTAGAAAAATAAATAAAATAACAAAATAAAATATAATATCTATAGAGATAGGTAGGTTGGTAAAGGAGCAAAATACAATTAAAAATCATAAAAACAGAGTAGGAAAATAATAATAAAAAAGAAGAAATCATAGATTCTTCTTTTTAAATAATAGATAAAATAATATATATTTCATTATATTGTTGTTATTATTATTATTATTATTATTTCATTATATTTCATATAAAGTGAAATATGAAAATAAGGGAATAAAAAGAACAATCAGTAAATGTATTTGTTCCAGAAAGAGCAATACATAAATAAAATCCAAGAGCTATAAAGGAAGGTCTTGAGCTTGCCTTGAACTTATTATATTTTCAGTCCGTACTTCTGTTCTTTGTTGTTTTATGACAGTGCACTTGAGCAACACTCAGCTTAACCTCATCCAATCATTGACATATAGCAGTATTAATAGTGCTGTATTCTGATCACCAACACCAACAGGATGTTCCTCCTTTTCTCTGGATGTTGGAATGAATGTTCCTCTCCATGCCGAAGAGACAGTTGACCAATGACAATCTTTCCAAATGCACTGGTATCTGCACATAAGTTTCATTTTAAAGCACTTTTCAAGCTATTACATGCCTCCTCCGGAAATTACATTTTAAAGTTATTGTAGTAGTTTCCCAGTGCTTGAAGGAGCCATTTCAAGCAAAGGAATATATTTTTGTTGTTGTTATTGCTGCATGAATTGTATTGCATAACATCAGGTAGACCTCAGCCATCTCTATTTAAATGCTAATGACATCCTGAGGGAAGATCTTAATGTTACAGTGCAGCAGAAGTCAGCATGCGATGTAAAATCCCCAAAGGGTTAATATCAGCGGTGGGTTAATTTCACTGCCCAGTAATGACATGGTTCTGACGTAGCCTTTAATCAACCTTTTGGACCTCTCGCCTCGTGACGTCTGTTTTACACCGGGACAATTCTCCAAGAGCATTATTGTTACTTGAAAGTCAGCTGTAATAAGTAATAAGCAATTATTTCATCATCCAATTTATATTAGAGAGGAGTTATTTTAATTAAGAGATTCATTAAGTTAGTTCATTAATTTCCCCACAGGTGCCCCGGAATCTCGGGAGAATTTCAAATCAATTCTGCGGCCTATTATTTAATATCAGATGGCACAGTTGCTGAGTAACAGGGCAGCTTCCATCATCTTTTGTTGTGGGAAATTCATCGTCAGTCAATAAAACAAAAGGAAAATATTTGTATTAGACAGTCAGGAGGGATTCATTTGTGAATTAACCTGCAAATTCTTGGAATGAAATTAGCGTATTCAACTCTAAGGAGAGACTGTGGGGTTTTCCACACTGTGCCAATCATAATCCTTTTCAGCAGGCTGCTTAACTCCTAACTGACCATTGCACATAATTTCACTGCATTTGCTGCATATTGTATCTCAAGTCCTCTGCCTGCCCTCAAGCTGTGTACCATAGCTGTCAGGCTGACAGTTCTCTGGGCTGATGTATGCAGGATGCTATCTATCATTGCCACGACATTGCATATCCCCTTCAGTTTGACACATTTGACAGACACTCTCACCCATTAATGCCCTGGTATCACCTAGCTTGTTATCACTGTATCTGCAGAGCTCCAGCAATGCTGGTACACAGTTAAGTCTCTGGAGTGTTGCCGCAGTTAGACAATTTCCCTGCTTGGTCTTCTTTGAGCATGAATATTAGCATGTACCACTGCTGAGTGAATAGTCAAGAGATCACCCGGCTCTTCAGGCTCAAAAGGCATCGTGATGGATGTGAAACGTTGGAAAGACATCGTAGGACAAAGTGTTGGCCCACACCATCGATCACTCATGCGGAGCAGATGACACAATTCTCTCGCTCTCTCTTCCAGCCGGCGAGTTTATCAGCACTGCCCAGAATATTTAACAGGGAAGGGAGCACACCCGTGGGATCTCATTTGCACAGGTGTCCATCTGGTAGAAGTTGTCTGGGATAATCTCCACATCATGTCACATTTGCATCCGGGCTTCACGCAAAATGGCACACTTACTGTAAGAGGGAGGCTCTGGCCAGTTCGAAGGGCAAAGGCATTGTTTGGCGATACTGTAGCGAAGACCAGCGTGTGTCGCGCTAATCCACGAGGCAGCTAATGCTTTGCAATTATGTAAGGATTTAACATGTTTGTAATTGTTTGTTGGTTCAGCTCAATTTGTGTAACCAGCTTTAGTTAGAAAATTAGCAGTGAGATTTTCCTAAACACTGCCAATTTGTTTGGTCTTTTAACCAGGAGGGATTTGCTGCAGTCAGTGCTGGAGTACTTGTCAATTGTGACAGTCTTATTAGCCAGTTTGGGCGAAGAAAAGGTGCTCCTATCGAATTCATTGATCATCAAGGACCTTTGCTTCTGTTCCCCTCCCTCAAATAGCACAACTTTCACAGTGAATCAATGTGTTCATCGATTCCCATGTTCTGTTAAGAATTACTCAAGCAGCAGATCCAATCTCAAAATCACTGTCCCATTAATGACCCAAACAGGATCGCTGTAAATGCTTAGCAGCCGTATCTTTTCCTCTCATGTGGCTGTGAAGAGGCACACTCTCAGGCAGGACTAGATCAGATCAGGATCCCTACAAACCCTCTGCGTATACATGGTTGAGTATTGAAAGAGGAGCATTCCCAACAGAGGAGCAACACAAATCACTGAAGGTATGCCATAGCGCCGCAGTAAAATGAAATGTTTATTCCACCGTGGATGAATGCTCCCCAGTATCTGGGGGCCCAGGCAAGCATGTAGTCTCCAAACATTACAAGTAATCTTGCATTTTACGCCTCTTCTCCCTTGCGTTATAAATTCTCTTCTTTATGTATATGACCTGAGCAGTTACACTACATCAATTGTAGCAAGTAATTTTCTGCTAGCTCGCTCTATATTTGCGTAACACGCGAAAACAAAAGGCTCAATCAATCTTCAAGTGCTGTTGACAGTCAGTGCTGTCCCTCCATATTACTAGCTGCCGTTCATGTGCACTGTACACAGACATTTTCAGATGTACGTTGATTTTCTTATTGGGCATTACTGATATTTGTACCACAATAGATGAGAAAACAGAATGCAAAGTTGTCCAGATTAAAATGAGAACGATTCTGTGTTAAAGGACGGTTTTCCATTTAAAAAGATTTACATCAATTGTGAGGATGATTAATTGGAAGGTGGCCCTCTGCTGCTTTTAATGATTCACATGGAATCTGAGCAGCTTTTGATAGAACCAGACCAGAGACGGACTGCTGGCAGCTTTTCTCTGCAGCATCGGGCGGCACTTCAGTATAACTAATTTATTCCTCATTCATGTTTTCCTTTTTTTTAATCTTTGCAGGAACTCCACATACTGCATGAAGGTGTCCATGTCTCTCACGGTGGCGGAGAATGACACGGACCTCTGCTACAACTCCAAAATGAGGTTCTTTGAGAAGGCAGAACTGAGCAAAAGCAAAGACATCCTCTGCCCGGGCATTGAGGATTATATACAGCCAGGAGTGGAGCCTGAAATTGTGTGGTACAAGGTAAGATGCTTCATTCTTATGGAGAAGCGCAAGATGTTGTCAACAGTTGAAACTCATGATGCACAATATTAGAAATGGAGCCTGTGGGGTAAAATTCTAACATACATAAGAAGTTGTTGTGATGTTGATGGGTCACTGTATTCATTTCTCTGTATATTTACACCTACCTCACATCCTGTGTTTTCAACTCAATCCTCCTAAGGCAGACTTGTGAGGCCCACTGTGTAACTGACCTCCCGTGTCCGACAGCCCACTTTGACAGAGCTGCTAGGTGCAGCTTGTGGGCCAATTCATCAAACGTGAAAGTGCGGCGGATTAGGTGGCCGCATCGCTTCGCTTTCCCACGGAATCAAATTAAAATAGCAGATAATGACTGTGGGCTCCACAGCCTCCAGTTATTGGCTCTCACTTTGTCAGTGGGCTGATTGAATTCTGGGAGGCCAACCCACAGTGCCCCAGTTTCCCTTTGCCGCGGGTCCTCGCTGTCCCAAAATCTGAAAAGGCCTCGGCTGTTTTCTCCAAGTCCATACTTACTTCATACTCACCACCTATACGGTTTTGTGCTGTGGAGATGAAGATGAAGAGTCATCAATCTGTCTTAGACTGTTTCAGTTTATCAGCTAGTCATTCCCAGCTTCTAACTGATCAGCTGAGGTATGAATGAGCCATTGACGCTACAGCTAGAATGAAACTAACAACCACTCAGCTGATGGATGCTCAACCTGAGTGTTCTCCTTGATGTTATGCAGCGCTCCATTTGTCAAATGCACTGCATACATGCACATATAGGACACATTTCACAAATGATCTGCTCTCGAAGTGAACCATACTCAGAAAATTTGAAAATAATGGTGATTCACAAGCTACATCGTGTAACTAAGTATTCACTTTTCTCCCTTTGTCATTACACGTATGATTTTTCTGTAAGACAAAATATCCATCAGCCTGTAATTCCATTTCTACACTTCATTAAATCTGAACATACACTGTTGATATCAGGATGTAACCAGGAGAAAATATTCCACAATCGCTGCTTGACAGGTGATGCAAACATAGACATGCTGCCCCCCTTAAAATGTGTCAAATATATTTGTATAAAACAGAGATACTTTATTAAATTCTATCTATTAATCCCAAACTTCACAGATGACAATGAAAAGCAGCAGATTCTATTAAGAGAGGGACACGCAGCATACCTAGCTGCACAATATGTGACTGCACTTCACAAGCTGAGCGACACGTAATTAAAACATCACTGAATATGGCAATTACTTTGACACAGCCTATTATATTTTGCATATGACGCACACACACATATTTACTGTTTTTCCCCTGCTTTTGTCCCATTCTTTTCATCCTGTTATTCACTTTTTCAATTTTGCTTCATAGATAGTTTTGTTTTGTTTTTCTTTTTGGTTTTCTCACCTCGTGTTTGAATTTTACCATCCTTTGGAAACACTGTTAACCTGATATTCATGCCAATAAAGCGTATTGAACTGAATCAATGTTGAGGTGAAAAGTAGCAACATTCCCAAGCATTGTTTTCTCATTTGTCAAATCCATACATTATGTACAGTTTTGTTCTCCTGGTGAGTCCCTCTTGTCATCTGTAGGAGAAAAGTATCAGAGTTCATGTGCAAAATACTATCAATGATTCCATGACTCTGTTAAGACAATGTGGTGCACAAAACTGAGCAAGGGAGTCAGAAAAAAACAAGCAAAAACAACAAAAAAAAACTGAGACAATTCCAAAATGATAGATATAACAAGTTGAGGTTGGACTGCTGCAAGTCAAACTAAGCCTACATATAACATCAGTGTTTACTAAGTGGAGATTTCTTGCTAATTTCTCTCCTGCATTTTACTAAAATAACACAGTTTACTTCAAATTACATCAAGAGACTGAATGACCAACATTTCTTATTTACTCTGCACTGCATGAATGCGACATTAGCTCACGTATTCCACCTGCATGCATGACTAAATCAACAAACTCATGCCTACCTTACCAAAAGGATTAGCAAATTTAATAAATAAATTAGCCTCAAACTTCTATTTTTGGCTGTTAGGTTGGAGCTTTTGATTCGAAAATAATTACCTGTTTACATAACTGATTGCTTCTGTTTCGGCCGCGCTGAAGAGGTTACCTAGCAACTGATTTACACATTAGGGGTCATCCTCTGTGGGTTTTTCAGGGCTGATTATTAGTAATGAAGGAGACAATAACTATATTGTTCTATTTTAAACTGATAAACATTTACAGTGACACTGAAAATGTTGAACTGTCTTTTTGCATTTATGTTTTACGTGTTTAATTAAAGTTTTTGACATTTATGCGGCAGTGCTGATGGTGATTGGTCAGTAATGAGATCGTGCTGTGGGCAGGAGTTTCACATAATTGTGACAGATGGAGAGAAGCATATGCATTGGAGCCAAAGTAGCAAACTTTAGTTTTTTTGTAAAAATTCCTTTACCAGGATTCAGGAAAAAAACAAGATAAATAATTAGGAAAAAGTAGTGAACAATGCTTGATAATCAGCCAAACTGATAATCTGTCAAGTCTTTACTGCCAGCAGCGTTTTTTAAGTTCTGGTGATGCAGCCTGCTAATAATTTAGGGAGGAAATGATGCGTAAACCTAGTAAAAGCATGGTGCAGCCATATCCAAGACAGCAGTCCTGCTTTAAAACAGTAAATGCACATAAATCACAGTTTAAAACAATTTTTTTTGTCTAAAATCTTAAATAATTTGAGAAAGTTTGCATACTGGTATGACGCCTGTCTACTACAAATGTATACAAAGTTGCTGTGGTATTTTATGACAGCATGTTTAATATCATTTCACCTTTACTTCATTTTATACTCTTAAGTCAAAATCTGAAGTGATGTTTTCCTGCTGATTTCAGACATTCGAAACTGAAAGCCCAAAGTGTATTTGCCTTATACTACCGTGCTTTATTCTCATGTTTTCTCTTTATTTTTGGTCAAAAGGAATGCAAGCCAAAGCAGTGGAGACAAACCATAGAAAGGAGGAGGGACACACTGTCCATCAAGGAAGTACGGGAAGATGACATTGGGAATTACACCTGTGAACTGCCGTTTGGGAACTTTGTGGTACGACGGACGACTGAGCTGTCAGTCACAGGTAAGGAAACATTTCTTCTCCTGCAAGTTTGAGTCATTTATTGAGCTGTTTTATTCTTTGGCATTTACCGAAAAGGTAGAGAGCTGAAAAGGGAACCGCACAATGAAGGCATCTATGCAAATGTGTTTGCATTCAATGCATTTTTGAACAAAAGCGACTCCACCAAGTGTCCTCATTATTGCTTCTGCACACGGCGTCTGGTGATTGTTTCCTACTGATTTTTTTTTTAACATAGCAATTTGCTAAACAAAAACAGCCGCTTCAGGTTGCTTCTTAAATCTGATCCTTGCACCTTTTTGCCAAAGTGTCGCAGTCAATAGAGTGGCTGTCTGTGTGACTTCTAGGCTGCTTTAATTGCTAAGTAGTGGAATTCACACAGAGCCACTTCAGCACTTTTTTTCTTAAGGCTGTTGAAATATTTAAGCCTCAAAGTAAAGTGGGTGACAGATTGCTTGTCACGGACACTGTCACAGCCAAGGGTGACACAGCAGGCAGTGTGGATAGGGAGAACCCCGAATTTACAACTTAATTACACGCATCTCTGTTTTTTAAGCATACAGTATGTGTTTGGAATTAGTTCTGGTAGTTTGTGATCAATAAACAGCTTCTTTAGAGCTTTTTTTTTTTCTTTAATAGCATCGACTGCTTTATTTTTTAAGGTTTCCTCTTCCAAGCTTTGAACATAATCAATCTTCCGGGACATAATATCACTTGCTGGATTTCAAATGGTCCTGCATCGCTGATCTGCCCCGGTGTAGAATGTTCATTTAAAAAAGCAGAGTTTCTTTTGAGCGAAAGTGTTTCTGTCTTTGTGCAGTTTCACACAACCACAGCTTCTCTTCTGTGTGACTCATTTGCCTGAGCTCTGGTAGCTCATGTCTGTGAGGATACAAACAAATGCCAGATGACGCAGACTGAAGCAAAAAAATAAAAGAGAGGGGGAAGTTCGGGACGGCTGGAGGAGCTTGTTTCGTTGTCGTCATGGTCGCCATCATCGTGGTGTGACGGTCACCAGTGTTTGTTGTTAACTGCTACTTGATTACACTTTGTGGCACCTTTAAAGAGACAAAGACAGACTCCAGCGAAGGCCTCCAAACAAAAGCCATAAATCATTTTCTCACCAGCCTCAAAATGTCATCCTGGGAGAATAGTCCTAATCTCTCTATCTACTTTGGAGACATTCAGCTTTTCAAAACAGGTAGGAAAAGATGATTGATGATTGGGTCGTGGCAGTAGAAGCGGCATTTATGATTGTTTAGAAAGAAATATACCCTTCAGCTGGTGTCTCTGTGGGTTTTTCTCCCACATTCAGTCTGAGTGGAGGTGTGAATGTGTCTCTTTTCATCCTTTTGGTATACTGTCCAGAGTGTAGCCTTATTTTTGTCCAATGAATGTAGGGTTCACTCCAGATCTGGCGGCCCTTAAGTGTTATAGAAAATCAGTATTATACATCCTGTTTTGCTTTTTCTCTTTGGCTGGATTTCCTTAAACCAGTGCTGTCTTTTATAATGTTTCGAGCAGAAAATGTCAAATTCCAGAGAAGGTCACGAGCTGTGCCCTTTTTTTGGATGTAGAAATGCAAATAAACAGTTTCACCCCAACCTGACTTTTACTGTAAGTTACAAGATGCAATTTTGCCCCAAGGCAACAAAGTGTAATACAAGTTCTCATTGTTCTTTCTGAACTTGGAGAGCTTTTTATCTTTTGGAAAGTGATGCCAACATTCGCTCTGCTTTTGGCTTGGTTGCTTTCCCTTTTAGGTAGAATTGCTTCCCTCCGAGTTTTAGGTTTATTTATTTATTTCCTGCTTCTGATTGAAGAAGTTTTGAGTTTTCATATGGAGTGTTTTCTTTTGTGCAGCCATGGTGGCTGTACCAATCATGCTAACTACCCAGTTCTTTTTGATCTACCTTCTTCCTCTGTCTGCTGTCACTGCTTCAGTGCACATGAAACACATCATGTCCTATAAGGAGGGGGATTTTGTTCTTGGAAAGAATTCCTGTGCAGTGCTTAGACGAGTAAATGTAGAAACTTTCATGATTTGGGTGAATCACTTCTTCACTCCATAAGCCTTGAACTTTCATGTCATTGTCATCAACGGATAATTAATGTATAACACTTTCTTGACACATCCACTGCTTTCCTATTGAGTCAGTGTCCTCCACTGGTTTTGTTATTCATTACTTGTGTTGAAAAAACACAAAAAGAAAAAAAAATTGCCTAATTTTCTCAATTAATCATGTTAACAAGCATTCTAGGGTTCAATTGTTCAGGAAATTGTCAGCCATTTATCCCCATTATATTCCCATCTAGAAGGCTGATGAAAAGAAGTATGATATTAAACAAAAGTAACTACGTAGCATCACAATTGAGCCAAACAAACTGTTCTACCTTCTTAAGACAAAAAAGGCAAGTTTTCAAAAGTGACACATTACCTACAGGGTGTTACATCTGTTTTAGCCTTTTGCAGGAAAGTCATCTGTAACTTGGAGCTTCTTACATACTGTGGAATGTTAAGGTCCCTCTGTGATCATTGATTAACGCTCGGAACTATGAAGTAGAAAGGACTTAGAATTGTTTTTTGTGCAGAATGACAACGACAGTACCTTAAATCATAAAACAAGAAACAAGCATAAGCTGAGTTTCTTTGATTGTATATTTTTCAAAAAAAGAAAAAAGACCTATGATCAACATGTACAACAATGCTTCAAGTGCAAGTAAGTGGTATTAATACTGGGAAAAAAATGCAACTCTACATACTACATACTTGTTTCCTATCTGATCTGTGTAAATAAAGTGCTTGTGTCCTCCTTGCGTTGCAATAAGAATCGAGCTCAAACTGTTCACTCTTTGGCATCAATCCACCGTTTATTCACAGGAGCAGGGCTCTGGTAAAACACATTGATATTAGGTCTCTCACAGCCAACCTCATGGTAAAAAGCTCCAGAGGTTACATGGAGACAGGACACAGCAGACTGACAAGGTAATGTTGTATATTAACGGAACACAATATTGGAACATGTACCTGGTAAAAGACATTGATGTTCGGTCTCTGACAGCCAGCCTTGCAGTAGAAAGCTCCAGAAATGACTAAAACTCGAAAGAAGTTATGCAGCTAACTGCTGATTAGCATTGATACCACAGAGAATACTTGTCAAATTTCACTCAAGCTATCCAAGTTACCAACAACGTGCCATACTTGTAAGTTATTCTGTGAACAAGTTGATATTCTCACAGAAGCATTTGGCATATATTTTGACAAGCACAACACCTGCAAAAGCCAGAAGCTTTACCACGATAACAAATTTATTTAGCATTTTCATAAACACAGCCTGCAGTTTAGCCCAGTTGAGCTAAAAATTCTTCGAATTTTTCTGACATTACTGTTGGTTGCAGCAGAATCACATTGCTGTCACACTTTATGTTAAATATGATCAGATCAAACACTGTCGCAAAGTTGAAAATCCCATGATTCTGTCTGTGTTAAGAGTTTCTGTCTTTATAAATGTTGACATTTGTTTTGTTTTTTAAATAAACCACCGACAGATTTTTTGGTCAAAAGTTGTATATTTACATGTTACATTTTACTGTTTTTTGAGACAGTCATCAGTACACTGCAGTTTTAAGGTAGAAATGTTCAGCTGATGACTGAGAATTCTGGTCATGTTGTGTCTTCCAACATATAAAAAAACACCATATGGGCATGTTAGATAGTAAGATAAAGATAATAATCAGAGGGACTCTTTAGGAACAATAGGAGGCTTTAATAAAAGTTTTATCCCAATGTTTAAACTTTAAAAACTGTAACATTTCATGCCAGAAGGGCAAAAGTGGAACTGTTTATGATGTTTTGATGTGTTGTTTGGTAGGCAAAAGAAGTACGCAGCGGTGGGACTGGCAACAATGTAAGAACTAAGGTTTATATTGCCGATGCTGCTGGGGCCAGCACAAGCTAGCAGTGTCCAGCTGTGCTAAATCATGGTGAAGCTTTTCAGTTGGCACCACTGTGTGCTTTGTGATTCTTTATTTTTGTGCAATTGTTGTTCCTTCTCTCACATATTTCTCTGCGTTGTTTTGGCTGTGCAGTTTATCCCCATTTGTGTCAATCACGAGAAATCTTCTGGTAAGCCTACCATTGACTCCAGCTCGCTCTAAATTGCCACCTTTCCAACAAATGCTAAAGAGGTCTTGGACATCTCTTTTCAGAAAATATTGGCTGCTTTGGAAGTTGCATGTTGGTTTCTTTTGCCTGCATTGTCATCTGCTTGATCAAAATCGATCTAACTTGTACCATTTCAGTTTGTTCAGCACTTGACACGAAATTATGACTTGTTGTAGAAACTTGTAAAAAAAAAATGGAAACAATAGAAAAAGTGATAATAGCCACAGGTTACATTATATTTCATCACATTCCTGCTGTGGCAAAAGCTATGGTTTAGACTTGACCTTTCCATGTGTGTACTTTATTTTTAAAAATCTGAAATAAGTATACATGAGTCTCAATGTAGTATCATCAGCCTCCCACAGATAGCCCCATTCACCGCTGAAACCCCCGTCACTCCCCTCTTTATCAACAGCCTACAGGCTCTCTTAAAGCAGTGCAATGGGACAAAAGGTCAGATTCCATTTGATTATAATGAGCACAGCTAAAATCATAATGAGCTCCCTCACTGGGTGATTGGAAGCGACATTAATTTTTAAATGAAATTTGCGGTTTTATGACTTCTTTGTAAGGTGCACCGTTTGATGTCTTAGATTAAACGCCGCCGAATAAAGGAGCGGTGATGAGATAGATATACAGGGGAGCAACAACTTTGGTGTGTAAAGTAGACTGTCACTGTAGCTAATGAGCTGGGACTGATGCTGTTAACCTGCTTTTCTTATTTTGAACCAGCACGCAATGAAGTGTGTTTGGTTTAGGGGAAAAGATGGGGTGTGCTTAGCAGCGCCAGCATGCAAATCACCGAAAAGCCTGAGAGGTTGAAAACAATCACGAGAATGTCTCTCAGCATAAAGTCTTCCTGCCTCCCTCCTTAAAGGGACTCAGCCCATATTTTACATGTCTTTAAGGTCTGAGCATTTTGAATTGACAGATCTGATACTCTGGTAGCTTTGTGGCTTAAAGCAATTCTTGATGCAACACTTGTTTCGACAGTCTTTCAGTCTGCCACACTCAAAACCAATTCCTCTTTGGTGAACAACAGTTTCTTGCTAGATAGAGTCATGCTATTTCAATGTCTTGCTTACTGTTGAATATTATTAGACTGACTGCTTGGAAATGCAAAGAACTATTCTGCTTCCTCAGCCCAACTCTTGGATGATGGGATCCTTTCCCTTGATATTTGTTTTCTGTGGTGCATTTCAAAGCTAGGGGCTATTTTCTGCAAATGTAGAAAATGAAGTATATCAGAAGTGCAGTCCAAGTTTAGAACATGAATATCAAGTTGAGATTCATTGCTTGCACAGAGCTTCTTTTGGAACATGGCCACACTCAAGAACTGTGTGCTAAATTGTTTGCTAAAAACAATAAAGATTATCATATATATATATATATATATATATATATATATATACATATATATGTATATACATATATCACATTACCATAAATATCTATTATCTTAAATATGAAGCAGCTTATATTGATATTATTGCAATTGTTCTTATCATTATCAAGATAAATTACCAAGCCAAATACACATTTCAGCATGTCTGCATAAGATAATGCTTTATCTCTTTGATACGTAGGTACTATTGCAAAACATTTTCGCAATCTATGCCTTGTATTAACATGCACTCTGCAGATGTCTGTTCCTACCTGGATAAGATAAAATGCACAGAAATGCCAGAGTTCATTGGTCTGAGAACCTAATCCAATTGGATGTAATTAAATCCTTCAGTCAACATCTGGTGCTGGTCTGACTTGCATCCAGATAACGTCTCAGCCAGGTGTGAATGCGGTTTGTTTGTGGCCTCATTCTTAGGACCAGTTTTCCCCAAACACATTAAAGATCACCTGCGCTACTTCTCACTGTTATGTAAAACTGCCCAGCAAAAGTTGTGCTATGATAAAATAAACAGAGTTTGTGGGTCTTCATCACTCTGATGGAGTCAGTAGGTATCACAAGGATATTGCAAATGAAGGTCATGTGATTGTGACGTGGTTGTCAAGCTACCACTCGCTTTAACAAGGTTCTCCACTTCCAGTGTCTATAGTTTTACAATGAAAAACGGAAGATTAGTGACAAAATAACGCACATATGGGTGATATACGAAAGGAAAACCCAGTATAAAGTATCTTAGTAAGGTGTTTGTCCACCACATGCTGCCAAAGTAGCCTCAAGGTGCCTTGGCATTGATTATCCATGTCTCTAGAACTCTACTGGAGGGATGAAACACTTATGTCCCGAGAAATATATCCCATTTGGTATTTTGATGGTAATGGAGAGTGTTGTCGAACACGCTAGTCTATAATCCCTAATAGGTGTTCAGTTTGATTGAGATCTGGTGACTGGTAGAGACATAGAATTCTCATCTAACCATGTAATGAACGCTCGTGTCCCATGTGTGGAGGCATTACCATCCTGGAAGAGAAAACTCCAATCAGAATAGGCTAAAGATGATCACTTAGAACAACTTTGTATTGATTTTAAGTGACTGTTCCTTCCAAAGGGTACGAGTGAACCCCAACCATGCCAGCGAAATGCCCCCACAGTGTAACAAGCCACTAGACCCCCTCACTGTAGGGATCAAGGGTTTTTCTTGAAGTTTTCACCCATATGCCTTTTGCTATCTCTGTCATGCACAACTCTCTTCTTGCACATTGTAGTGGTCTTTCAACAGTGTCCCATATTGTTTCCCCGACTTGAAATCCAATTACAATGTGGTGATGATCAAGATAATTAGAATGTGTCCTAATCATGCATCACTATTTCAGTATTAAGCTCAGATACCAGGGTGAATGTGGAAGAACTCTCCAAGTAGCAATAATATTTGTGTGTTTTTTTTTTTTAAGATATTAGATTTAACTAACAGTTGTCTTCAGGGAAAAAGTTCTTTGGGAACAGGCCAACAGCATTGTTTAACAAAAGTCTTGGCCCTTGGTCTCTTTTCATGCTACTTTCTGGTCTACCATTCTATTATATTGTGTAAATTAGTCTATACAGCACAGCGGTGATGCCTTGGCTACCAAAGTGAAAAAATCAAAATGCACTAGTGCTGAGACAGCAAAGTCATCATTAAGCAGCACAACCAGCTTTTCTAACAGTCTTCAATAGGGACATCAGATGCTTTAGGGGAAACTTTTGTTTGTTTTCTTTTCAATATTGGTATCATTGTTTTTTTGCACCCTGGCCTGGCACATCTTGGATGTCATTATCCATAATATATGCAAACCTGCCACCATGATGAATGTTACAGCTGAAACGTATTGATTTTTTTATACTTCACTCTAGTCTATTGTTCTCTCAGAGCAGCCAAATGACTTTAGTTTTGCTGAGTAAAAAAAAAAATGTGGCATTCATTTTGGTGGCAGTGCGAGGAACATAAATAGCTCGTGGCACAAGAACGGCAGCAATAGAGTTTAAGTAACTTCAAATAATCCATTCAGGATTCAGATGTTTACAGTATGAGCTCATTTTGTGAACAGTAAAATGTTAACAGGGCCCCTTGTTAATCCTAATAAACTGTTTACCTCTTTGGCTCGATATGACACTCCTGCTTCTCTTACGCCTCTATTCCGCAATGTATATCTCCTGCCAGCACCATTTGGTGGCCATTACCAATTTCCTCTCCCATCCCTGAGTTGACTCATTAGCATATGAAGGAGGTTGGAATATAATTTGTCCTTTAATTGATGGAAGATAATTAATCTGGCCAAGGTGCCAGTGGAAAAGAGAAGTCGATGCGCTGAGTGGATTCGGAGTGTAATCCTTTTCTTCTTGTGAATTAGGCACCGTGTAATCAGCAGGTGCTCGATGAGGTTTATTAATTGTTGCATCCTTTTTGTATCATTACCTTTCATATTTTGTCATTTTATTAGAGAACATACTTATGAATAAAAATAAGCCTGTCATTATCCTGTTAGTCGGCATGATTTGAATTCATTCTCTCCTACTGTGGTCGATTGTGCATTTAGACTCTTGAAATCTTTAAAATTGAGGTATTTATTATAGTATTGCATTACATTATCTTATATTGTCTTATTTTATGCTGAGATCTAACATTGCAGAAGTGACCAGTAAGAAATACAGGTAGATACTCCTCAGTGCTTGCTTCATTTTCATTTTTTGACTGCTTTCATGCCATGTCCTTGGAATGCCATTATTATCTTCACACCCTCACAATGCTCTAAAGCAGTGGCACAGGTCCTTATGTGTGCTGTCCTCACCCCACGTCATGTCGCAGTGGGAATTCAGTGGATTAATTAAGATTGTCACTCAAACATCTGGTTGCTGTGGAAATGGGCTACAGAGTATTTCTTGAACCTTCGGGCTTTTCCTTGGGCGCTTGGATCCGGCTTGTTTTTATCTGTCATTATGATACACTCCACAATAGCGTGATGGAAAAATGAAGAAGAAGGAACGTGTAATGACACAATTTGTCTGTATGTAGGAGTGCATGCATGCCAGGCTGCCACACTACAGTTCTTATGGCATATTGAATAAGAAGGCCTATATTAACAGTATGGGTGATGGAGTTGTTAAAATGCCTGGATTTTCTTGGTAGTATTTCTGTTCTTCATTTTCAGAGTAATTTGCACAAAAATAACTCACTTTCATGAATAAATAGAGTATTTGTCAGCTGACGCTCAGTTCACCAGCTGTATTTGAAGTAAACTAGGAAGTTTTTGCATTGTTTATTTGGCCTTTACTCTCACCCCGACTGGTCAAGGCAGATGGCCGCCCTCCCTAAACCTGTAATATTGTAAGTTCTTGACCTTACTACATGACATCACTTTCGATCAAATATGTGTGAGATAAAGTTAAATAGACAATACCGGTTTGAACAGAATTGAATTTGCTAATTACCTAAAACAAAATGTTTATTAATCACCTGATCACTTATAAAATAATTACTTTACCTTTTAAGTAATGATGGTAACTTACAACCTGTACTGACATAAAATCACCTTTTTTAAGATAAACATTTTAGCAAGCATGTGCTTAATTTGTTGTTTTCATGAAAATACTGATTACGGCAACATTAAGATTGAAATTTTTGAGCAACATGTAATTATTTTACTTATTTTACTTGTTTTTCTTAAAAATTGAATGCACCTCGAGGCAATTGTAAGTCCTCAATATACCATCTGGTTCCTTCCTTCTTATTTCACTGAGGCGAGAAAAAAACACGTTTGTTTGCCATTACTATCAAGTAAAAAGTCAAGAGGTTATTTAATCTAAACACATGATTAATCTGCTATTTGCAGCAATTTTTAGTAGCTTGAGTCTCACTCTTGAGTTGCACTGCTTACTTAATAGTAAGCAGTGCAACACACAAAAACTTATATTTAAAAATATTTTGGTTTCATTTCCAGATTCTTGTTTGTGTGCGCAATTTGGTTTGTACTTTTTAATGTTTTTATCCATTTATTTCATTGGTGATCTCTGTCTCATGACTTTTATTGAAATTCTGACATCAAGGCTACATCTAGACAGTTTAGCACAATAAATTATTGCAATTAATAACACAATAATAAGCTCTACACTTGGTCATGTGATGACAGCTGCCCAAACTTTATTCATGGAGTAGGACTGTAAGATGCAGTTTAAATCTGTCTAAAAAATAAAGTTACACGCATAATTTCATACATGATTCGGTATATACAATTACATTTTTCTCCAAACACAAAGCTGCGAATTGGCCTAGTATAATGGAAGATTGTATGTGGATAGTGAGGATAGAAATGAGGCAAAATGTTCCCCAGTATGATGCAGTTTGTACAGTCACCATGCAGATTCCCTGCGAGGAGGAAGGCAGCCATACACAGGTATGAAATGCATTTGTGAAGAGCTCTTAAAACATGATGGATGGCATTTTGATCAATTGGAATGATTTTTTCATGTGCCCCGCTGCTTATGCTCCTAAATGAATTACTGAAAGGGGATCTCTGGAGAATATAAGGAGGACATCCCGTACACATTTATAATAATACAATACAGTATTAGGCTTGTCTTTCTTAGATCCATGTAGAAAATTACCAAAGTAAACAGCGGGATTATTCAAAACAAAATATAGAATTTGAGATGGCAGCTTATTTTTTGTTATTATAGTTTTAGTATGATAAGATTTATGATACCATATTCTTTTTATCACCTTCATTTTCTGCCTCAGCCATTTGTCATGTCCCACCGCTGCCATACTCTCCTACCCCAGTCAAGACCAAATATCAATCAGAAGTGGAAGGCAGAACCTGAGGCATTCCTTTACAGCCAATAATGGGAAGTCTTAGACTTTGACAGTGGATTTTTCTACCCCTCTTCTTCATCTTCATCTTCTTCTTCTTCTTCTTCACTACCCCTTCCACATTGTAGACTCAACTATGGTACCAGATTGAGGGTCTAGTTGCAAAAAGACATGGCTATGATAACACTAACCTGGAATCAATGTGTGTGTCTCTCTTCCAGTTCTAAATACAGCAGTTTCTGTGTAAATATAGGTTGTATGATTGCATCAATGTGGAATAAGGGTAAAATAACACATGTAATACAGGGGGAGGCTGGAACATGCTGAAACCCATCAGTTTTGGCATTGAAACTAAGACTGTTTGTAAAATGTCCACTTGCAAGTGGATGTTTTTTTCCAAGCAATCTCGTCCTCAGGCTTTTTCCTATTAATGAACTGTTCTTGACCTTGGAGAGAAAGAGGCCAGGTAAAAAAATGAAAAAAGAATGAATAAAAGTGAAAGAATTTCAGCAGAGAGGTCCTTTCTTTTTAGAATAATGTTTTGAACAACTAACAATAGCATAAAGAAACAGTGGAAGCCTTGTCATGTGCTTTAGTGAGACCAGTAATTTAACCAACCTGAATGGCAGCAAGCGTTATCTTTGAAAATGTTCAAATTCATTACCGAGGAGTCATGTGGCCGGCATTTTATTTCCTGGAATTGCTTCAGGTGAGGAACAAATTGTTTTCACACAAGCATGGCGCACCAGTATTTCCTCCACTGACCATACTGTAGCAAATTTAATTGGGTTTATGACATAATTTAGCCTCATTTATGGTGGAGAATGTGCACTCTTGTTGAACTGCAACAGTGTGAGTGCACTGTTGCAGTTCGTCTTTGTGATTTTAGGTTGGTGAGGTGGCTGTAATTTCAGATTTCTTTTCATAAGCAGCTTTAATTTACATTTGAACTGGAGAAATCTTTTACAAAAATTGCCTTGAGAATAATAAGTCTTCCTCATGGAGGATCGCAAACTGGTGCCTTTCTGCTAAATCACATGCAACATAGCATTGTCATAACATTGTCTGATAGCTGCTTATTTTCATTCAGGAGAAATCTATATCAGTCTTTTTTTATTATTAATCACATAATCTAAATGCCCATAATAAATTACCAGAGCCCGAGGAGTTTGCTTGTTTTGTCTGACCAGCAGTAGCAGCAGCAGATAATAGTGGAAGGTGGAGCTTAATTAGCTGAAGTCGATGGTAGAAAATGTGTCACAATACACAATGTGGTGTGATATTGATCAGTATTAAGTGGCAGTAGTGCAAATGAGAGGAGAGCCAAGTCCATTGTCTCGAATGTATAATACACTATCTGTATTGTTTCTGCTTTCGGTTGTGTTTTTTGTCTTTACACTATAGTTCAGCATGTGGTAGTGTTTTCTCACTTTGGTGACAATGTTTTTTAGTTTGCTTGTGTTTTGTATATTTGAAATATACACAGTAGAGAGCAGGAATCTTCACATCTGAGAAGCTAGAGTGAGATAAATGAGATAATATTTTTGCTTAATAAAGAACAAATGATTTATGAATTAATTTTGGTCTTTTATTGTTCTGGCAATTGATGGACTGCTTGTTGTTTTGCACTTTTCAATATGATGCTGTAAAGTTCCTCTCTGGTCACTGATTTGACCACTACAAATTAATTTTTGTGTGTCAGAGTTACATATTTCAAAGTTTTGTTTTGGTAAAATAACAATTTTCTTTGATGTATTTCTACACCGTTGCTTCCTCTAGACAGTGTCCGACAGCTCGAGCACACCAACTCACCCATAACTCTGCTCTAACACTGCTATGCTTCACAGGATGGCAAGTTGTAATATTGCTGTAATGCATGTTTGAGCCGCATTCTGAAGAAGAGCAATGTTACGGAAAGCCCAGCCCTGCAAGTTGACAGAGTTGGTTCCTTTGGTTTGTTATCTATGAAACCCAGATGTCTGAATCCATGTTTTTGAGATTGTCATTTGGATAATGCTCAACCGTCGCATTACTTCACTTAAAATTTGTCCTCTAATGGTAACAAGGTAAAAAAAATTAAAAAAACTCTTTACCTCTTGCCATATTCTGATCAAATCAGGTTGATTTGAACAGGAGTGATTTCACTTTGTGCTCTTGCTCTCTGGTAGATTTTCATCATGCAACATCTCCCCCCCAGTCAGTGCTGTGACTTTGCACTGTGTCCAGCTGTTTGCCATAACTCCCTTGTTTTTCAGCAGCGCCCCCCCTTCCCATCCCCCCTGTGGTTTTGGCAGCCAGTTTGTTATGCGTTCCCTTGCCATCACTGCCCAACCCAACGAGTTAGCTCACCCCTGTGCTCTGATCAATCCAGCAGCACTGTGTGTATATTGTAGTGCACACTCAGCATCCCGGTGGGTTTCCACCTGCTGGTGCCATCAAAGGAGCAGCACACAGGAGATGTGATTGCAGAGCTTACAGCAGGGGAGGAAGTGGGCGAAACAGGAGAGAAAATATCTGAGCATGAAGCATGTGCAGAGCAGGGTGTTCTCAGGATGGAGTGGTTACTTGGTTACTGTATATCAGCACAGGCTGTAATTTTACTGAAATATGCGTATAGCTGTCAAATGTGTGTTTTTGATTTGCAGGAAAAAGGTGGTTTCAACATAATGATACGACTGTGAATCCCAAAGAGAAAACATTCACAGATACAGAGCTTAGGGAAATCTGTCTCTCTGCGTTTGTATTCCTCTGTGTCCTGAGGTCTTCTGCTCTGTTTGTATTGTTTGCTTCTATGAAACCGTGACAGGGAATTGGCAACGTGTGTGTAGATGCCTGCTTGTTTTGTTTTTTTTCTTTTGCCTCATCCTGGCAGATCTGGGCCCCATGAACAAACTGCCGAGAAAGAGCTCCAGGAATTAGTTTGACTTGGCCAGGTTTCCACAAGGTGAGATGACTTTGATCAGTGTCCCCTTGTTTGATGAGGTGGCACTTTCTGGGCACAAATGCTGTTTTAAGCAAACAAAGGACTATCTCTCTTGACATTTTATCACAAAGACTCAGGACAGAGGGATAGCAAGGGTGGACTGGAGGTTTTAGTGCATTTTTGGGCTAAATATCTCATTGACATACAATACATTTCATTGCTTTCATAGCTGGATTGTCACATATTGCACATGTTGGTGTTTATCTGCTGTTGAAATGCATATGGAATCATGTTTATGTCGTGGTACTTTCACATACTTTATACTCTGTAGCAGGAGAAGGTTGGGGTGGTGGACGGGCGAATCTGGCTTCTGTGGCTGAAACTGCCACCAAGCAGCAATTGATACTGGTTGTACTGCGATCTTTTCTGAACCTTCAGTGAGTGTTTCAGGAAGATAATGATATTACAGTTGTGATGACATGAAATAAAACACTGGCATCAATTATACTCTGGGATTTTGTTGACAGCGGTGCATGGTGGAAAAATGTTAACTGAGGCGCCAACCAAACCTCTTTCACAATTATAGTATTACTTGATCCTTTCTGGCTGGTTACTTCACTGCCTTTTTTGAAACATTTGTATTGTATGTGATCCGTGGCATAACCTTTAAATTAAAACCACACACTGGTGAAATAAGAAGACTAGTAACTGATATTTGGACCTGATATACAGTTGCGGTGAACATTTAAAATCCAAGTTTCAAAATTTTAAAAAACACTGAAATTTGTTTTCTTATATTTTACATATGTTTAATTAAAAAGGAACTTTCTGACATTTATTCTTCATTGCTGACAGGCTATTACTCATTATGTGTTCCCAGTCAGATAGCAGGTATAGATAGCAAACCAAACATATCTTTTTATTGGGAATCAGTTAAAAAGTGATAATATTGTTAATTAGAAGAATGCTAAATATTGGAACCAATAATTGGGTAGTCTGATAAGTGGTTGGTCTTTAAAAGGAATTGTTTCCAGTGTTGCCTATGTTATTTTAGCCCCTACAGCAGTTGGCTGGTGAGCTAGCAAACTCCATTAGTGCAGACACTGTAAAGGTTTTGGAGAAGATGATTCATTGCCTGTTTATATTCCACATTCCACCAGCTCTTTTCCACACGGTGCTTGAGGGCACTTGAAATGGCAACAAAAACAGCGGGTGACTTAGTGCTTATTGTTTGGGCGCTCGTGGTGCACGACTTACACTGGTCTTTGTGAAAGTATGATTAAGTCAGCCTCAATATAGAAACCTGAACCCCATATTTTGAGGTAATATCCACCGAAAACTTTGCTGCCCGAGGGACAAGGCCGACACGGAGCAGGTGAAATCACGCAACAGATGCAATGCTAGTTTGAACAGATGGTGCAAAAAATCCCAATAGGTCAGGTGATCTGTGCCGACGCCGCTATTGCCGCACATTGATTGGGTTCTTTTTGAGAAGGAAGACAGAAGCCTTGGCAATAATCCCCCCCTGCACGAAAGTGGGATCAAGAGCTTATAGGCTCTAATTACTAACAGTGGGAAGCTATTTGACATATTCCTCATGATTTGACAGGTAAAATGATGCTTTTGAGGAATATTGCTTTCTCTGACAGCAGAAACTGAACTGCAGGAAAGATAAGTTTTAAATTAAAATAAATGCCTTCCACCTCAGCTCCATGCCCAATCTCTACTGCACTCTCTCTTTACATCTAAGTCACAATTTACATGCAAATAAACACATGAAAATGATGACCCTGAATTCAATTTCAGCTGATTTGGGATCCCAAAAGTGAGAGTCACCGTTGCGGAAGGTTTCTGTCATACATCTTGTCAAATATCTATCAATTAGCCAACTGTGCTTACAAATGCTCTTCTGACACCCCATACATCTGGGATTGCTAATTAAGATGACGTGTTACATAATTAATGCCTTCACTGTACTAATTAGCGCTCACTTAGTGCCTTAGCTTTTGAGATGTGAAAATCCGTGCTGAACTAGTGTTAATGTAATTCCACAGCATGGCGATATGGAGGAAGAGATCAGTACTCCAGATTACTTTCGGATTTACTGGAACATAAAGATCACCATGTCCAGACTTGCCTGAAAGTCCAGGGTTGTGTTTGCTCTCCGTTTTGTGTGAATGTGAGTCCACAGGTCTGTACTGTTGGGTTGGTTTGAGCGACTTTAAATTTATAGCTCTTCTCAAGGCCACGAGTACATACGTCTGCAGCCTGGAAGATATTTCCCCCCTCCTTCCCTTCCTCTCCTATCTCTGACAGTTTGTAGAAATGCCCCATCAAGGACACTTCAGCCACGTGTCAATCCACTGATTCTGCCTGAGAGATAAGAAGGTGGGAAGGGACGGCGGATGGGACTCTTGCATAATTTATAGTGAGCAAAAATCAATTTTGTGGCATAAATTACTCTGATGTTAATTAGTTGCAGATTGGTCTTTTACAAAAGGTGCATTCTAAATCACTTCGGGGAGGCAGTGGCTGCACCAAGACGAGACAGAATTGTTCAGCTGTTGATGATTTCACATGATATTATGATGGAAAATTAGGTTTGTTTCTTTATTTGGAACGCAACCAAATAGTTTGAGTGAAGTAATCCCTGTGAATAGATTTTTTTCAGTCCTTCTGCTGGTAAAATCGGGAACTTCTGCAGGAAAGCGCTTGTGTTAGTGAAGTCAAGTAAATCCTCTTCCTCCTTATTCCCTCCATCTTTTTCACACGCCGACACGCACCCTTAATGCTGCACACATAGAGACACACCAGCACACGAACCACCCTCGGTCAGGGAGATTGCTTACCAGCGCTTTGTTCAGTGGCGATGCCCAGTTGGGCCTTGATGTAATGGAAATTGATTGCACTGCTCCCAGGCTACACTGTCATGACAAGTTATTTTAATGGCACTAAAGCAGGCTTATGTTGAAGTTTAAAAGGAGGGGGGCGGAGCAGAACAGTGACTCGGGGCATATTTGCAGCATTGCGAGGCTTTTTTATTTATTTATGTATGAGAAAGCACAATGTTTCTCGAGAAAAAAGAACCAGAGACAGCAAGTTTACAATGAAAGATTGAGAAGAAAATGATGGGGTTTGGACGGGTGATGGAGGTGACAGTTTCGAGCCATTTTCTGCCCGCTTGAGAGTTACCACCTCAGAAGTGGCTGTGATGATTGAAGCCAGGCACAAAAGTTATAATTAAAGGATGATTTGTGCTTTTCAGTGTATATTTAGGTGTCAGTTCTGTGACAGTACAGTATAGTACATACAAGCCATATACTATATATGCCCATTTATCCCCTTGGTAACCTGTCAACAGGAGAAGGAGGAAATTTCCAGCCAAGATGAAATCTGTTGTTTATTGGCTTCACACAGGTAATGGCTACGACAGAAGCTTCTCTTTGTGCTTCCAGTGTTTGTTTCCTTCCGCATACAGCCTTGGAGAATAATACCAATAATAAAGGTAGAAGCTTTAGTCTGCTGTCCTTTAAGTGGTGTGAGGTCATTTCTTGTCAACAAGTTGCAATCTCCTATCAGAGGTCATCTGTGGCTTGCTGATATGTGCATTTGTATTATTAGAAGAAACTTCTTTGCCATCTGCAAACATCTGCAGAAGCGGTTTAAATGTTTTTTTTTACTATTTTTTCTCATCTCCCCACTATGCCTCGCTATATGTTAAACAAAATGATTCATACTATAAGCTCAAGACATGCAGGAGTGCTTAAGAGCTTCAATCAGTTCCTAATTTATTTTAAAGTTTAATGGCATTGTGCGTTTAATGGCATTTCAGATTGCAATGTCTCTATAATAAATTATGATGGCTCATGCATGAGCACTTCAAGTAATGCGTTTCCCTCATGTTTTGTCCGCAGGCCAATTAAGGCTCACTGTGTGACAGTCTGGCCAAATCAAAAGGTCCCTGCACTCCTTGACAGCTAAAGCAGCCAATTAAAATCCTGCGCCTGGGCTGAAACTGCTGTTGCCGCCCACCACGAGTGATCATTACCACATATGTGGGTTGGACGGGATCCACAGGTGGTGTATTGATCACGAAAACTGATCTTTGGTCAAAGTGAGCGAAGCCGTCATGTCAAACAATGATGAAGGTGTCAAGTCAGATTTTTGGGGGGAAAGTTGCGAACACACACTTTATACACACTCACACACCCCTGCTGTGCTGATTGCCCATGCCGGTGTCACTGTCCACTGTGCACAGCAGTAAGCCTCATCACACGGGTCAGCAGAGCCAAGACCTCACTCACATACTGCTTGATCATCTGAACAAGTCCGGAAATTAACTTTGATGTGGAAGGTCTGTGGGCGAGCGGCTCAGGTCCATGAGGGGGAAAAGAGGTGGCTGGTCAGCTGCATCTGTGGGCGAAATGTGTTTGCCACATGCAGAGATATGAAAGAGAAGCATGAGAGGAGGAGTGTGAGTGAGAGAGAGAGCAAGAAACCACCCCCATATACTCAACTCACTCGTCTACTTCAAATATGCCTAATTCATATTCAGCTCACATGAAGTTGTGGGCTTATAGAAGTAGATTTAATACATCTCTGCTCTCTCTGTGACAGATCTGGAGGATGTCTAAATTAGATTGTAATTTCAGTGAACTATCTCTTACTATACATACATGGGCAGACCTATCATTAGCACTAAGTGCCCCCCTGTGTGGCATTAGAAAGTGCTGCGATTTGTGTTTGTGCATCCATGCTGTCGATGAATGATGCACCTGCATTTGCACAATTACAGTGACCCATAGTGGACATGATGGTAACTGACAAACTGTTATGCCTTTCCTCATATCAGACAACCATCATGTCAACAAGATCTTATATAAATGACAGGAAGGTGATATTTATGCGCTGCATTGCAAACCTGAAATGTATTTTGTGCATGACCAATGGATCTAATGACTATCCCCAACATGAGAGTTTCATCAAAGGCAGAATTATCACCTGATGATGAAGTTCTTCTTCGCTTAATGGAGCTGTGAGTTATACTACAAAGCAAGTTCTACATAGCCAGGCTCTCTTTGAGTTAGCCGACTCAACAAAACCTGAACACTCCTATCAGAGGTGATGGTTATCACAATGGTGAATATCAGCTTTCTTTGTTAACTCAGACTTCCTTCTTTAGACTTCCATAAAAGTGGGTGCTTAATGTGTCGGGTGACTCTTCGTCGGCCCAAAATGGACCAATCACGTGCTACGTACTTAAATCTAAAGGAACAGCTTGTTTTAATCGAGAAATATGAGGACTGTAAAACTTTATTACGGTGAAAAGCGCTGTTACTGCAAATGAAGTCAGAGACAAATGCTGTTAGAAAATTGTTAATCGTGTACTCTTAATGCAGCCATTTATTTGTAACGTGACAGCTGTTAAACTTTTAACTTTTCATATTGAAACAAAATACTCAAGACATGTATTTAAGTCTGTCACTGTCCCATAATGAGGGATATAACTTTGGCTTTTGGCCAAATCAAAGTGAAGTTAATGTTAATGATTGAATATGCTCTGTAATAAACACCAATAGACTAATCAATCTACTGATCTGTGCTCCATTAGCCGCAGTACTGCAAAATGACTGGACCAAACTTAATACCACATTTAATGCTTTTATGCATCAACAATTAAATGCATGTAGGTTCCCATGGCAATAAATCACACATACTGTAACTGCACAGCTTTGTTCAGTGGCATTTACTGTACAGCTCAGCAGGTTTGCAGATATAACATATTTCCTCAGCTGGGAATCTGTGTCACCCATATGGATTCTATTTGATTATGGTCAGGAAAAGAACGGGTAGTACTTCTTATAGCCAATTTAAATCCCAAACTCTGAACAGAACTTCCTCTAATAACCTAAAATAAGACCCCCGCAACACTAGCTGCCCAGCACTGGGTAGCCACTAGCCAGTGGAGAAAGTAGACACAAAACCAAAGCTAAAAGAAGAGTGAGTATTGCAATGACATGTATCAAGTGAGCACAAATCATGTTCCAAATGATTGCTAACGTTGCTCCCTGTCTACTGAATGTGCAAATAAGCAGCAGTTTGGCAACATATTTACTTCATAAGGTAAAAGTACTCCATGCAAGTTGTTGTGTTTTTAGCGTGTTCTACAATTATTACTTTCATATCTGGTTTGTTAAATGGGCAAAAAAATACTGGTGGTTTTCTCTGTTAAGTTTTAAATATTCTTCTAAAGAGGCTACAACTAACAATGAATTTGTCCTGCTCACAAGAGGTGCTTCTGTGGCTCTCACCTGATGTAGCTCAAGAATTTAATTCAACACAATCTTACAGTAATAACAAAAAAGCATTAAAATAACACAAGAAGAATGTGAGGAGATCTGTTGAGTTGTTTGAATTCTTGATATTGAAAGGAAAGATTTTATTTTCTCTTACTGATAGGAAAGCAATGTCATAATAAGAAGGAAAGTTATTTTTATAGTGAGTGGATTTTCTTTTGTCCCCATGACGTGAATGCATTTCTACTGTGTACTAATTGGCCAACAGGGGTTACTGCATAATTCTACTGGACAGCATTTTTCCTGCACAGTCCTTGTATGCATTTCCCTTGGAGGTCTTCCAGTGTGCAGGGAGATATATCTCTTTCTACAGAATACCCCAGATATGTATAGGTTTGTGAGTATTCAAGTAATTACGTAGTTTTATTTCCTCTGTTTTAGCAAATCTGCTTCAATGCAGCGCTTTGTTTTGGCGTTAAAAAAGTCAGTTGGGGCTTTCGAGAGTGTCAGCTGTTACAATGCGGAGACTGTACCAATGTGCATTTCAGTGGACTGGTGTTAAATATATTTAAGGATTGTGCTTTATGAACCATCCACCTGCTTTCCACAGCGGACCTGCAGGCTGCTCACAACCGCTGTGATCAAACTGACTCGGCACTCGGCTCCGATTACGTTCCCATGATCAGCTGTTTAGTGCATATGTATAAAGGACATCACCTCTCCTGCTCCTTTTTTTCAAATCTCTGTAATATAATTCTCCAATCCAAACATAAAACAGGGCCTTTACTTTGACCTGAATGAGGTGAAACAATCATTTCATATTTAAGTGTCTGATATAAGTCTATAAGTCCCCGAGAGCTACCAAAGAATTGCCTTTTATCGCTAAATTTAAAGAAAAAACTGTCCTTCAATTTCTGCAGAAAACGCTGTGTCAGATTATCACAACCTGACCAGGACATTTTTTAGAAAGAAATGTTCAGGTGAAGAGTGCAGGAGGATTTTGCCAATTGTCTCAAAGCTTGAACTAAATGGAACAGAAAGTGGAATAATTGCAGGGTGCAGAAATGCCTCAGTCTTCTAACTGCACGTCTTGGAAGACTCACAATGTGGCTTTACAAAAAAAAAAAATATCAGAAATGCTTCTCTCGTAATGAGTTGCACTCTATTTTTTGCATGTCTCGGTTTCGCACAGGCTAAAATCTTGCACACATATTTCCCTCTCCTTCCCTTCATCTATGTATGGCACATCCCCCCTGAATGGCTGTAGTGGATTTAAAAGGTGAAATCAATAAAGCTTTCACCTGAATCATTCTAGTTCATGGAAAGAGCAGGCTGTCCTAACATTTCGCACACTCAGTGGTTTTACATTGCCGACTTAAATTAGTGTATTTCATGCCATTGAGACACAGCTATGATCTTTGGAAATCCTCTTTTCGGCAATGCAACAATACAGAAACAGACGAAAAAAATGCATGTAAATCCAGAAGCTTTCAGCTGAGCGTCAGTACAGTTTGGGCCCTCCCTTGAGGGACAGCGGATTCAGGAGGAGGGTGAGGTGGGTGAGCACAGACTAGCGATGTAGGGCACCACAATGGCAAAGCTACCCCTGCTGGCACCGGCCACCAACCACTGACCTGTTTAAACAGCTGGAACGTTTGGCACTGCATGCCTCCGGAGATTTGCAGGGGCTACTGGCAAAGGGGGTTGAGAGGAAGGAAGAGCGGGGAGGAGGAGGTGGGGGAGATGGTGGGGGAGGGGGAGAAAGAGGTGGTAGAGTGGGGAGGCATGGCGGCAGGGCTGGGAGGAGGGATTCATAGCTCGGCAATAGGGGGCCACTGTGCAGAAATGGCACCAAGCAGGAATTAAACAGGCCACTGGCAACAAGCTGAGGAGGAGGAGGCTGGAATCGAGCTGAAGTCAAACAGACACAGTTTTTAATGAGGGGTCTGGGCGGTTTAGGCGCTCACTTTGGTTTGGTGAATGGCACGAGCGGGTGAACGGGACAAATAATAAATAGATTGTCGGGAAGCGTCCATGCCAACTGTTTTGTTTCCATTAAGAGAAAAGGTCTGTGTGTGTTTTGGAGAGGTTGCGGCGGTGTGTTCAGGGGCGTGGGAGGCTACAGACTCACACAAGGGAGCACTTAACAGCTTGTGGCAGAGGACTGGAGATGGGGTGGGGGTCTGTGATAGATATGCATGCTTTGCATAAGTGTTGGCTGGCATTAGTCAAATCGCATTTAGATTTTTTTTTACTGCTATTTGAAGCTGCGTTTTTCAGAGGTGGTTGTGTCAGCCGGTGTGCTGGCCTCTATAACCTACAGTTAAACCCTTTGCATGGATATCCAGACAATATGTGTGACAGTGCAGAATTATAAGCCTGAAGTCACATCAAAAGGTTCAGGTTAGGACAGGTTAAGAGATTGTGTGTACATCAACAACGGTAATTTAACCCTCAGACACCCAAAACCCCACGGCAGGTTTGAAAGACATGTTTGAACAGCCAGAAACTGTAAAAGCAAGAAGCGTAGTTTTATTTTTAACAATAATCTTTGGAGTCATTATGTGTGATTTTCGATTTTACCGCAAAAATGAACTTAGCTTAAAATTGCGTTATTTCATTAAAATCTCTTTGTTCTGCATGCCTCGTTGAAGAAACGTACGACAATAAGTCATTGACAGACAGCAAATTAAACATTTAAGTAGCAAACTATCTATAGTATGTACAGGTCACCATTTTTTAAAATTCTTAATAAGATAAGCTCAGAAAAGACACAATAAATTCTGATAAAATTAAGTAAAATAAAATGGCATGAACCCCGAAGCTAATTCTTTTGCCCTGACAATAAGATATAAGTGCAATACATTACTGAAAATTTAAAAAGTGTGTAAAAGTGTGGGGTCTGCACAGTGGCTCGGTGGTTAGCAGCGTCCCCTCACAGATCCCTGGTTCATGCCCCGGTTAGGACACCTGGGATCGTTCTGTGTGGAGTTTGGATGTTCTCCCTGTGCAGCGTGGGTTTTTACCGGGTACTCTGGCTTCCTCCCACAGTCCAAAAACATGCTGAGGTAAACTGATTATTCTAAATTGTCCATAGGGTGTGAATGAGAGTGTGCTTGGTTGTCTGTCTCGATGTGTAGCCCTGCGATGGGCTGGCAACCTGTCCAAGGTGTCCCCTGCCTTCGCCCGAGTCACCTGAGACAGGCTCCAGCCCCTCCGCGACCCTGCAGAGGATTAAGCAGTGTATAGATAATGGATGGATGGATGGATGAATGAAAATACGGCTTCAGAATACAAAAGTAAGCAGTAATAGTGAGGTTGTAAAGTAATATCACACATAATGAAATCATGAAAAATAAAATATTGCACATGTAACAAAAATATTGCACCTAAAATTGAAATATGGCATCAACATGTACATGACAGTGAAATATTAGGAAAGAAATAATATTTTTTTTGTCTTTTGGTATGATTTCTTGGCATCATAGAAGATATTTTTGACTTTTCTCCGCTTCTAACTAAGGTTATGCAGTTTCCATAGAGGTGCAGGATTTTATATTGCAGTGAAAAATGAGCCCATAGTGAGTAAAATTGTGACAGGAGCAAAGAAACGCCCAGAAACTGTTGGAGATTCGGAGGAATAAACCTCCTCGATACAGGAGTATCTTTAAATAGATTGCCCATAACTCTATTGCTATAAAATAACCCTTTTTGTGTGAATATAATGGAAATCCTAACAAGTAGCTTTCATCATGAATAGCAGCAATACTTGTCCTGCTGCAGTAATTACGGTGCACCACATGATGTGTTAAACATGACAGAATCTAGAAACATAATTTGTTGGAAATCTAAAACAGATCTTGGAGCCTAAGTGGGATGAACTCAGTATGTGTTACCAGCTATTATCCAGGGGTCACAGGCTCTATCTGTGATGTCTCTTGATCATAATCGTGTGCCTGCTGGGTCACTGTGTCATTTCGAACTTGCAACGATGATGCAAGAGAGCATCAATGGCGGCTCAGGTTCATGAGCCAGGAGGCTGTATGGAAGGTCAGATATGTGAGATAAGACGGGTTTGGTCTGGAGCAAAGGAATATGAGGGAGATGCTATCTGCTCAGCTATCACTGCAGAGATCGCTGAATCAGTTAGCTGTATTAGTCACAAGGATGTTGGGATATTATTAGAGAAAGAGGATCAGTTTGCGGCTTTTTAGGTGCAGTTTGCTTAAAAGAAGTTGTGCAGTTCTTATATTAGTAATATTATGTGGTTTAGAGTCACTATACAGTAGATTCTGGGAGACAAGCAGGTGTTGGTTGCTTTTCTGGAAATACAAGCCTCCTCACTCTTTGCCTGGCCAAGGATGTCTTTCTTGCTTATGTAACACCCATCTGAGAGCTTTTTATTATTTAAAGATGCTCATATCCTTGTTTATGGAAGTGCTTAAGCCTACTGGTTTAATTGTTGTTGTTTGTTTTCCAGGTATGTTGAAGGCAGCTTTGATGAATAATGCAGACCGACTGTGCTATATTCAATGTACACTCCAAAGGGAGTGTTTGAGTGCTGAGCAGAGAGCCAAAAACTCTACCGAAAACCATTTCAGGCACCAGCAATCAAACCCCACAGTGGTTAAAGTCAAATGCCAATATTGGATCAGCACAGTTTGTTTGAGTGGGACACTGGAAGGGAAGCCTGTTTGTCCTAGTCCAGTTCGGTCATATTTACTTTGAGTGGACTGTGGAGAAAGAGATTGTTACAGATCTCTGTTCAGACTATTACAGCAATAACATTTATGTGCATCTTGTAACTATTGCATCACCATCACAGTTAAGCATGCCCTGAAGCGTCGTATGGATTTTATGCAGTGGTCACCAGCACACAAGTGGTGGATAGATTGCTGCAATTAAAATCTAAACTGTGCTCAGAGAAATATTGGACCAGGTAAGCCTCCATTTCTTTTCAGGTGTGATTGGGATCTAGTTCCCTTTTTTCAGAGTGCAGTAGCCTGTAAATATTCTTCTTGATCAATGATCGTGAGCCAGTGAATTGCTCTCAATGGGGTCAGCACTGTTGGACATTTAGATTCCAACAATGGACCCATCTTGATTTCTTCGTAAAGTGGAAATTGGCAATTTTTTACACACACATTTCCTACCTAATCTGCACCTCCACCCACTTCAAGTGGTATACCTGTTGGGCATCGCAAC
Source organism: Dascyllus trimaculatus (assembly GCA_024666655.1). Taxonomy (NCBI): domain Eukaryota; kingdom Metazoa; phylum Chordata; class Actinopteri; family Pomacentridae; genus Dascyllus; species Dascyllus trimaculatus. The sequence continues at coordinate 11,159,795 of CM045468.1, read as the reverse complement.
TACCAGCAACATGGGACACAAAATGATCAATGCCGCATAGGAAATACCAAAAAGAAACTCATGGCTCCCTTTCTGACTGCTAATCCTAGCATTAGCAGCATTGCTACTGTTCAAATCAAGAAACAGCCATAAGAGTCACAATTTGAAATGAAAACAAATCTATTCTAGTAGAAATAATGTAAATTTTGAACCCTCTCAAGTCTTGGTACCTCCATCGAGGTAATGCCTGTCCAGGTTTTCTTCTTTGGCTGGGTACAACTTCTATAGTTAAGTAAATCAAGCCTTTTCGTACCCATTGGTGGGCAGGATTGCATCATGAAATCAAGGCTTACAGGAACCAATCTAACCACAGATGGTGTCATTATTCTATAGCTATTACATTGTGCTATTAGCTGTTACTTCATAAAGTAAGTTAAAGCCAAAGCCTTGTCTTTTGCTTTAATGAAAGTAAATCTTTTGAAATGGCATCCAAGAGAACAGGAACTGCCGCCTAAGACCCCTAATTGTGGGGATATAAAGATAATTCTGGTTTATCAAATCGTGGATCCTATATTTTCTTGGCTGTCTGTTCTGTCAGTAATATTAACATTGCTGATGTTACCACTAATGTATTGGCCGTGCCCACCTTTGTTTTTACCTCCAAACTTGCATAAATCACCTAGATAAATAGTTTGTTGACAGGGGATCAACTTGAGCTCCCTGTTGTGCCCCGTTAAATTCTGATGTCTTAGTGAGTTTTGCCATCATAACTGAAACAAAACAAGACCTACATTTAAGGCCTGCTTCCATACCGGTTTCACCACTCAGTCGCTATGATTGCAGCAAGTTTCAGCATTTTCCACTGCCGTCACCAAGCTTCAAAGCATTTTTTGTGGTGATCCTGTTGTAGGAATTGAGGTGAAATGCAATGCATCACACTATACTAGTCATGTTGTTCAGAGGTCACGGGTTTTTGATCTTTACACCAAGTGATGCATTTTTGTGCGCTGACCTTAAGTGTGAATAGTTTCCAAATAACATGTCGTAAATGCCAGCTTTGTGTTGAAAATAGCTCACATTGAGAGAGATTTGTGTTGTTGTTGTTGTAGAGATTTTGTAGTTTTCTTATGTTCCTGTGGCAGTTGTGTGCTTGTGTTTTCCTTTGCAATGACACATCTCACGAAATATGGAATTACTTTGGTGAGTTTTGCTTTAAAATCTCATTATAGTGATGACAGCACACCAACTTGGAACATACAGTAACATTATATGACACTTAACTTAGAATAAATTATACATTTTGTTAGTATATAAGTTGATTTATTTATAAGATATGTGGCTTTAAGCAGGCACTGCATGTACCTATATATTATATAAAGAGGGTAATTACCATGAAATTCGTAACAGCAGATATTGTCAGCTGTGTTTAGTGGCATCCATTAAAATAGTTATTTTTAATAAATCACCTTGTTGGTTGAAGCTTAGTGTAACAGCATAGCGCGTTCTGCATACCTATTTTAACATGCACTGCATACTGTGGTACATGCAAGGAATGGATGTGTTCTTATGAACGATTAATTATTTGTCGAGCTGTTTTCTTTTATAGTGCATCAAGGACTCTGTGACTCGTAGTTGTCTTAATTATAAAAAAGAAACATGTTTCATTTATAGGATTTAAATAAAATGTTCTTCTTCTCCGACGTTATGCTTTTACCATTTTCAGAGAAGTGGGATTGCATTTGAATTGTTTAAGAGCCATAAATATGAAACAAATATGTATTAAACAAGAACTGAAATGGATATTATTTCTTTTTATACTCAGCAAATAACATATATTAACAATAAACTGCAATAACCTTTTGGAGAAGCATGTAAATAAACATTTGAATGGAACAAATTCAAAATGCTTCAGTGTCTCAAAGGTTGAAAACAGCACTAACTTCAGTGACATTAATTAGACATGGTATTGACATAACAGCACAGGGTAAATCAGTGGCTAGAGCTCTAAAGAACCAAATATTGGAAGCAATTTGTACAGCTCTTTGTGTTGTAAAGTTGAAAAAAATAATTTTAGGGGCATGTTGAGTGGTTGTGGCACATTTCACAGTGGTATAACTGTCCAAAAAAGTGACCCCAGTTTAATTCCTGGCTGGCTGGAGCTTTAGGTTGTGTGTCCACCGAAGCATTTTTTGTTAAGCCAGACGAATATCTGATAAAGTGATTGCCAGTAATGATCAACTGCAGCTGACTGACTGACCCATGGGGGTCAAAATGTTCCTCCAAGCATTATTTGTCATGTTAATATTATGGAAGTCCAGCATTATTAGCTTTACCTATATTGTTGTTAGTTGTTGTTCAGCATTCGTACAAGCAGAATGTGACAGTTGGTTGATGTTGGATTGGTTCGGCCAATACCCACCTGTGATTAGACAGTAGGTGAAAAACCATCAGTGACAAATGCAGCATTTCACTCAAAGTTGAAGTTATCGCCGCCAGAAAAGAACACAAAGAGCACAACATTGAAAAGAAATTCAGTACCCCTTAACACTGCTGACACCTTTGGCATAGTCAAGGTACGGAGCGCTTCCCCTACAAACAGTTGGAAAAATACGCTAGCTTCAGTAATCTTCACTGCTGGTCTCTTTACTGCTGTCACCCTCATATTTCATGTCTGTCTTCACTGCTTCGATCAAAAAGGCAATAAAAGTCTTTTTTTTTTTTTAAATAAGTCAATTTTGTGACTTCTAATTATTCTGTTGTGATTTGTAATGGCACAATTAACCGTCATTACCCATCATCACTTTGATTGGGCTGAGAATGAATGGGAGAACCGAGGTGAAACTTGTTAAGCAGTCCGGCATTTATGTATTTGGAATATCGTTTATTGTGTTCCAAATTGATAGTGACACAGACAGTTAATTTAAAAAATCAAGCTCGGCCAAGCTTGAATCTCTAATCAAAGTCTGAATGTACAATTGCACTGATAACACCATGCCTCTAAACAGTAGAGGGTTATAGGAATCCTCAGTATATTATCTGTGTAATGTGAACTTCTGCTGCACAAAGTAAATAAAAAAAGTAGTCCTCGCTGCCGATGAGATCTGCAAGATGAGTGATCTGCCAAGCTAAACAAAGATGTTATAATTTGTCCTTGGGAACTGCGACTGCAACACTAAAAAAAATCATTCTTTGAGCTGGAGGAAGCAACTTGTAAAATCTTAATTAAAAGATTGTATCAGACATGGCGTTGCTTATGGAAAATAGGGAAATAATGGACTTAAAAGACAAGTTTTTACAGACGGAGCAGAGAAATAATTCACTGTGCTAGGGTAGCTGGAATGAGAGAGAACTTATTTGCCGCAGGGAGAGAATTGGCATTTTTAATATCCACAGCAATGAAATCTCAATATAGCCACTGCGAGGCTGCACAGTGTCATTTGGCATAAGATCCTTCATCTTCTATATTTTCTCTGCTGTTTGTCTCCTTTTAGTCTTCATTATGAGAAAAACAAAATGTAATTAACACAATCATGATTAATTACAGCACACAGCCTTGGTTTACACATCTGCCTAATTGCAACTTTTCTTTCACTTTATTTCAAATGTTCAAGTAAGCAGAACTTGTCCCATTAGCAGCATTTCTTCTCTTTTCCAGTCTCTCCTTCTCGGCTGTGCTCTCACCCAGGCAGGTGCGAGAAGTCTATTTCTTGCCCTTTTGTTTCTTCAACTTTTTTTGCCAATATTCTTTAAATCAAATTCCAGCCAAACAGCCCTTTGCTCAAACACTCCCACACATGTTACTCCCACCGTCCCCTCAACAGCAGCCAAGTCCTCATATAGAACTGGAGACGGCCATTTTGGAGGATAGCATGGGCAAAGCGTGAAGTGTAGCACAGCCAAAGGCAACCTGCCAAGCTGATTCCCACTGCGATATATACATAGTAATACCCCTATTGATTGCTCTGAATATATTTATTGAGGGGAACCGGAAAGCAGGCTGGGGGAAAAATGGTGGAATTTATGACAGCCAGTGCTCAAGATTAATTCACTTTTTAATTACAGGGAAGTACATAGGTATTGCCTGTCGAGTAGTTAGATTTAAAGCGAAGACAAACGGCAAGCAATGCTTGCTGAGAACGCAGTATATGGAAGAAAGTGCATGAATCAATAGTACATTTTTCCTCGACTCTGCCTCATGGAAATTGCCGGTGTCTGTATTAGGTTCTCGAGCATATTCATGCTCAGTGGAAATTGGAGAGAGATCTGCTTTCTGCTTGTTGTTTAACTCCATTACTTCCTTTGCTGTGTATAAATTTGTCCTATGAACTGTCAAGCTGATAATTCTGTACACCCGAACCTTTCATGAATTTTCTTACATCATTTCCATCCTGTGTCTCTCGTTTCTGTTGTTTCCATACTGCAGGAATGCTGTTCTCATGCTGAGAGAAAAAGCTTTCCTGAATGTTTATGTAGTTTTAGTCGACAGTGTAAAAGCTGTATCCTGCATGTTCACACAAATTAGTGCTTCTGAAGCTTGGGTAACCATCCCATCTGTCTATTTTCACACCAGTGACCATCTAAAGATGAGCTTTTGGGGTCTTTAAAGGTGTGTGTTAGAAAAAAAAAAGAAAATTCTAATATTCCTTTGCAAACTGGCTCCCTGGTAATAATCACTTTTTTATCATTTTGAAATTAAAACCTGATTTTTCACACTGTGCTGTGTGTGCAGTTTGAGCTGTGCTATTCTTTCATGATCTATCTCATACGGAAATGTTAGATTTCATCTAAATGACATTATTCATCCAGAATGTTTGATAACCTGCATGTCGAGTGCAAACATCACACCTGCTGCCTTATCATCCTCCATGAAGGCCAGATGGCATTTACGCCTCAGTCAAAAGTCACATGTTCTCACAATTGATGTCTGACACTGTAAAGGACAACACTCAACCAGGTGTTGTGTAATCGTGTATGATTTATGACCTGTGCAAGGACCCGTATCCAGCTAGCATCTTTCTTTCTTTTTTTCAACTTGTGAAGGCAGCACTTGCAGCTGTTGCTATGCAACGATTCAACGACATGTGCAACCACATGCACAAATGCAAGAGCTTTTCCCCATTGGAGGAAAAATGTATTTTAATTTTATTTGAGTTTGCAAAATCATATTCAAAATCACTTTTTGCTATCAGGTTAATTTGTGTTTGCAAATGCCAACTGGGGCATTGTTGCGTCTGCTTGCTTTCCTTATTTTTTCAGCTTCTTTTAACTTTTGGCACACTTGTTTGGATCATTACTGGTGACTTTTTGAGCTTTGGACATACAGGTTGGGGTACTTCTTCTCTGTTTTTCCTCCCATGTTATTACTTCTATTTAATGGCGCTGCTGTTGCCCAGAAGCTTGGTGCTTGCTTCGTTTGCACCTGGGACCAATTGATCACACAAAAACTGAGAGGATGCAGAGACAACTGATGCCGAAGAGGAGATCCCTTCTCTCATCAGGAATTAATTTGAGAGAGCATACTCAGGAAGTTTTCACATGCCATCTTGGCTGAAAGTCACATGTTCTGTCAAGTTGTAATAATATTTCAGACTTTGCACGCCAGGGCTTTCTTCATGATCTCTGGGAATTCAATGTTGTGACACTGGACAAAATTCTTCCCACATTCACCTGCTTTGTAAAGTGATCTAAAAGAGGTGATTAGACCCTGACCTGCTGTGGTCATTCCATGATATAATGCCATATCATTCTGCTCAAGTTATAATATAAAAAAACTGTCAGAAAGGGATCTTGTCTCAGATTCTGATTAAATATTCAAAATAAATACTTTTTAAATTCAAGTTTTGTTCATGTTAAATACTTTTATAGGGTTTGTGCATTAATATCATTTCAGAATGTAAGATAAAGATGTCATTGTGTTGAGCTTAAGGTAATGTAAGGACTTTTTCAGCAACGAGTAGTATAGAAAATTACATTTTTAAATTTAGTAAATACATTTCATACATTACTTATTCCAGCAATGCTTCAATTCCTATATTTTGGATTTTTTTTTTTTTTTTGAGTTTTACGTGGTGTTAATGCGAGATGGTATGTTAGTGTCCAAAAAAGCACTCTTTGTAATTTAGTTTAAATATTACCTATTGTGTCTCCTCAGCATGCTTGCTCACACTAGCCAGGAGAATGTTTATAATCACGAGTCACCTCGTCTTTTTTTTGTGTTTAAGGGTGAGTGAACTGCCCAGTAGAAGTCAGTTCTCCTGAAGAGCTGTGTGCAGCAACCGAGGCTGACTTAGCTGCTGCTGGATGGTCAGCAAATCCCTCTGACTTGTAATGCTGCCTGCTTGTTAAACTACGATGTCTTTTTCTGTTTTCTATTTCCACAAGTGTGAAAGAGAAGATGTGAAATGTGCATGTGGAGGATTTTGAGTTGTTCAAAGACACCCGACAGAGCTGGGGTGAGAAATAAAAGTAAATGGGTGATATAACACATTTGTTTTGCTTGTGAGTAATTAGCAGAATAAGGCAGTTATTTTGGCAGTGGCTAATTGATGATCATTTTCTATCAACTTATCAGATCCTGCAGATATATTTAGATACTCTAACATAAACATCAGTAGAAAAATTGGTTGTTTTTGAAAATTTGTGTCTAAGTCTTTCTTTTACCACATATTTCAAACTATATTAACTGAAAGCTAGTTATGTACAGGTATTATTGAAGGTCAAAATTAGTATAAAGTACAGTACAAAAGCTACTTTTTCATTTCTTTTATTTGACACTTATTTAATTCATTTTCTGCACTGAACTCACTGCTAGTTAAAATGTACCATGTCTGCATTTCAACCACGCCATTGGATTTAGGAGTTCAGAGGGTTAAATCTGTAAAGTATGTGTTAATTTTAAATTTCATGCTATAGAATGAAGTCAGCTGTAAACCTTGAACGTCAGAACATTTACCCACCATACTTTGAAAAGATGGTTTTGAGATTCAGGGCGAGTGGATTTGACAGGAAGGCAATCAGCAAGGAGGCTGTCAGCAAGATGCATGTTCACATGTTAACCCCGGCTGCCCTCCTTCTTCATCCTCCATCACTGAGCATCTCCACACACGAGCGATGACCCAAACCGCCCCCAGCATGCACACACGCACACACACACACACACACACACACACACACACACACACACACACACACACACACACACACACACACACACACACACACACACACACACACACACTTCCCATGCTGTTTAAGTAGCAGCAAACGGCATCTTCCCATGTTTCCCACCAGCTCTGCCTTCTCCTCTACACATCTACCATTTGTCTCTCCTCTCTGAAAACCACCTCAAGCTTTCTTGCAACTCTCTTCCACCACCATCTCCTTCCTCTCTGACTCATCCTCAACTCCTCCCCGCTGGGATATTTTAGACCAGGCAACTCGAAACTTATCGCCCTCCCATTCCCTCCCCCCGCCTTCCTCCCACTGCCCTTATCATTGAGTGAATAACACATTTTTGAAGCAGGGTGGCCCCCGCTGAGGAAGCAGGTGACTAATGAGTACAAGCTTTTGTAATCAACGGGCCACTCTTTCTTGGCGACCGGTCACACATGATCTATTTGTGTTTTTGTTCGGCGGTGCAAATGTTAACAGTGGCTCAAGGTTCAATCTGCATCCAATTCAAAGAGATTCAAACAGACATCTCATTATAGCGAAAATCGCAGCATGCGCCACATATGACCATTGTGAGTAATTATGTGGAGTGTCCTTTTTCAAAGCTGTTCACTGGAGAGTGAATTTGCTCCAGCAGCTATTCCCAGGGCCTGCAGTTATGTGATTTATGTGATTTCTTCTGAATGTATTGTCCCATCCTGTGAGCCTTCTCATATTCAATTGTTTTGATGGATCTTCTAAAACAACACCTTTTTCAATAAGGAAATATACCCTTATTATGTTCTCTTCCTGCAGGGTTGCTATATTGGTATTTTTCAACAAGTATCCTCAGAGAGTGTCGCAGTGTCATTTCTGTAGGGTTCTTATTTTTTTCTATTCTCCAATGGTCTTTTTTTTTTTTTTCTTTTCAGTGCTTTCAAAGATCATCATTTCAGCTCGGGGAGTCTCCGAGACTATCTTGCTTATTTTTAACAAGCAGCATCCTCCTTCAGATAAAAGATTTATCTTTTGCACCTCAAAAATATCCATCATAACAAGTGGCTGCAACTCGACAAAGTGGGCAGAGGTTCGGCGACATTTCAGCTACGTAATAGAATGGAGCGAGGCGCATTTTGATCCGCGCGGCACGATTTGTCGTTCCAGATGTGGTGGGCGCAGCATTTCGGAAAATGACTCACCCGTATGATGTTTGCACTCACCGCACTGTATAGAAGCAGTTTCTAAAGGTGAAATCAGTGAGCAAAGTCAGAGGCGATTAGCCAGACATCACGGTGCAGGAGTGGTGTGCTGAAGGACATCTCGGTGTTGCTGTTGGCAAAGAACAAGAAAATGAGGCCACAGCGGGCTACACAACTGGATGACTGAGGAGTAAAAAACACTGTTTATGAGTATGTGGAAGACACAGATCTGTGAGTGCATCCTGCCTTGTTTACAGGCTCATGGTAGGAAACTAATAGCGCTGAGAGGCTTCTATAGGGAGGCCCCTAAAACCCATCTGAGCTTTACTTGAAAGCTATAGCTTCCCCATAATGTTGCCGATCATGTTTGTGGCCACAGTAAATGGATATGTTCATCAGTATGTCATGCCACAAAGCACACATCATCTCAGGATGTCTCCAGGAATTGAGTTTACTCCAATGACCTGCACATGTAATGCCAACGGAGCATTCTGAGCAGGAAGTGAACCAGAAGGTTTGAGTATGAAGTAGAACAGCAGGTGAAAAACAGTTCCAATTGTGGCTGATTTGGTTCCCGCCTCCATTGCACCATAGGTTCCCCTAATGGCTAACCTACAGCTAGATTGGTTACTTGTAATCACACAACGTATTTAAAGAAGTATTTAAGAGTTCCTGTGTGGAGCTGTGGTAAAATTAGAGCCTTCAATTTGACATCATCATGGATGCAGCTGATTCCTGTGTTCTTTAAAGGGGCTGTTGAGCTAATTTGCCCACTAACTGGAAAATCTCTACAGAGAACTGCCAAATCCCAAGAACATGCTGATATTCTTTGTCAATTATTGCACTTTTACACCTGGGTTTATACAATCTGGAGCAATAATACAGTAAATTCATTAGTACTCAAACCTCTGTCCTTTCTTGCAGTTGTAGATTTCATTTTTAGAGTACAATTTCTTGATTGTCATTGCACAGTGTACGATGAAATTAAGCAGCAATCCTGTCAGTGCATTCAAACAGTCAGAGGTCTTTGAAAAGTGCAATAAACAATGTGCAAATATCAAATATTGCATCAAGTAGATTAAAAAGGACAGCTAACTCTTTTAAAGATGGCTCATTTGGTATAATGGAAATTGTAAAAGCTGTAGTGTAACTGATGTTGCACTTCTGGATAGATGAACATGTGCGAGAAAAAGTGGTTTAAGTAGTGCAGAAATTACATACAATGTGCATTTGTATGTAAATGTTTGGTTTCAGTATGTAAATACAAGGTGCATGAAGTAGGAGTTAAGTTGCTAGAAGGCCCTCAGGTCCAGACAGTCAATGTGAGTGTTTGGCACAGTTCTGTTCTCTTTTGGCGCTGGGGTAGAAGCTGTTTTTTCGTCTGTTTGTCTGTGATTTTATGGACCTGAAGCATGTATCTCAGGGTAGTGGGTCAAACAAATGGTGTCCAGGATGGGAATTTTAATGCATAAAGTTTTTTTTTTTTAATTACTAATTCACTCCAACTGAAATGTTTGATTTAAGTGTGTTTTAGGGTTAATAAGTGGGATCTGTTTATGCTTTGAATCCACTATACCAGTAGCAGTATACTGTATGTCAGAAGTAATTTAAAACTCCTTAATTCCCCACAAATGGTATTATTTAAGCACACTTTCACTCCCAACCCACCACATATGGCCGCCTTGTCAGGACCCATTGGCATCACATTTCAATAGGTAGTTCGATAACTATTAAAATTCATTAACGTCACAAATAGATGCCAGGAGTCTGGAGCCAGATGTTCTCAGCTGGTGTCATCACTGTTATTTCTTTAGATCAGACTGCCATGTAGAGTTATATGAGGGCTTCTATACAGTGTAAAAAACTAACCCTCAATTGATTAAAACCTGGAGGAATTGCTTAAGTTGTGTGGGTTTTTTTTGTTTGCTTTTTTGACAAAGCTCACGATAATTTAAATTACATAGGATAAGTACACTTAAGACGTACATTATGTAAAAACTCTCCTTGTTCTGCTCAGGACACCCACCTAGTTCAGACATCACACTGTGTCCTTTTGTGTCTTGCTTTTGGCTGCAGGTTCTGGGTCAGTCTTACATTGTTCAGCAGTTTGTACCACATGTCTCCAGAGTTCTTCAAAGTAGGTTTCATCCCTGCAGTCTTTAGGAGCTTTTATTAAATCCATAGCTAAATCACACACACAAAGATTCTTGACATATTGCATATTGAAAAACAGTTGCATTTTTATTCCGTCTGTATGCTTTTTTTCCATTGACATTTGAATTCCTACAAAATCAGTGTTAACATTTTGTGGCTGGTTAGAACCTCTTGGTTGTATGCAGTTTAATGGAGGATGGTTGCATTTTTAAAATGCTTTTTTATGGGTAAGAAACACTTTTAAATGGGGAAAAACTACAATATGTCCAATGGTGTTGAGTCTTGATTTGGATAGCACAGACATAAAAGGACATCTTGTACGTATTTCTGACCCAAAACAGCACGATATGATGCCCTTTAAATGTGAACAGGTTGATTATTTTCAGTGCAGTTTGTGTTAACAAGTCACAATGATACTATTCTACTAAAACAATGTCAAACACAACAAAAAAATGTGTCTGTGGAGATGGTTGAGCTGCATATGTTGAAACCTGCTCCAACCAGCTGTTATTGATGCAGTTCTAGTCCAGTCACTGAGTGCTGCTACTGAGGGAATAAAACAACAGAATAGTTTTCTCAATAGAAACCTGGAATTGCTAAATGATTCAACTTCTAACAGAGAACAAAATCCATTCTTTCATATGTCCTTTGTAGTTCCTTGTTTTCGTCTTGTCGCGGTTACAACGGCATCTACTTCTTCAGAGAAATCATCAGAGGGTGCATTCATCCCGACTGTGCTCCATTTCACCCGCAGCCCTCAGGTTGGTGTTTCAGGGCAACAGCCGCAAGCTCCTCCCGCTAAAATAACAGTCATTTTTTTCTCCCTGAAATATCAAATTTAACTCCCACACTGCAGCGTCTTCATTCTCTTGATTCTCGCTGTACATCTGACGAGTCACATCATGTGCTGTTTGTTGCAGCAAATCTCTCTCTCTGTTGCGGTTCCGTTGTGTGGTAATAAAAGCACTTTTCCTTCAGCTGAGGTCACATTAAGAATTTACAATGGCATTTTCCAGTCTATTGACCTGTTTATTTATCCATGAAAAAGAAAAGTGCACAATAAAACCTTGTAAGTACTTGATGACAGCCTCTCAAAAATATCATGCTTCCAAATGCAGCACAGTGAGTGTAGTAATGTGCAATAACACAAGAGCATATGTGATTCTAGCAGTCTGCTCGAGCACTGTCCTCTGATAGGTTTTCGTTATTTTCATGAGATGGACTGTATTGTTTATGAGAAGAAAGTGCGTTTGACAAAGTGAGTTAGTGAGTTCAGTCTGCTGGTTATCTAGAATCTCAGTCCATTCATCCCCTCTGCCCCAAGGAAGTCGGGTACTTTTTCAAAACTTTAACAACCCCTGACAGCTGCTGACAAATTTATTCCTCTTCCCAGTGCTGTGGAGTCCCCTTCGGCCTCGGTCCAGTTTGAAGACATTCTTGCCAACTTATCCAACACATTAAAGTCCTTGAGTCTTCACTTTAATGACATGTCTGCTAATATATCAGGTCTCAGCTGGGCTGGTTCGCACACTTAAACTGAAATGTCCCATTCTATTCAAAAAGAAGGCCAAACTTTGAAGCTCCAACAGTCACTGTCACTTTTGAAATACAGGGATGAACTGGAAATAATTAATCCATTTTCAAAGTGTTGGCAGGCTGTGTCTGTTGTGGTGTTTCGTTATTTCCATTTTCTTCTGGTCACAGTGGCAGCAGGCTAAGCAGGTCATTCCAGACACTTCTTCCTAGCAATGTTTTCCTTCTCCTACTGGTGGATCCCAAGTCGTTCCCAGGCTAGATGAGATATGTAAACCCAATCCAGAAAGCTTTTTGGGTCTACCCCCAAGTCTCCCCAAACATCAAAAATGGTACATGGAGAAGTTGTTGGAAGATACAATGAGCAGAGTCAAACAACTCTCTCTGACTGATATGATAGAGTAGTGTCAGAAAGTTTATAGAGGCTGTGAAAATGGTAGCACGTGGAGACAAAATGACCAAAAGAGGGACACAAAACAAGAAAAACAAAACAAAATGACAAAAACACAATAGAAAACAAAAACAGAACAACCAAAAAACTGGACACAAAACAAGGAAAAGAAGACGCAAAATAACAAAACCAGACACAAACAAGAAAAACAATACACAAGAAGAAACAAACTTCTGAAAGAAGGCGCTCAGGATACATTCAAATCGAATCCAACTCAGTACAGATAAGACTGGCGTAATTGTCTGTAGGCCAAGGAAATACAGTCAGTCAGTTCCCATCTCTTAGAACTAAGGCGAGGTCCAGACTGCAGGGCTCAATGCTCATTTCGGATTTTTTTGTGAAGTCTGATGCCAGAATAGAGGCATTTGTCGTGGATCAATGACATGTATGTTGTTTAAATGCGACTCAGCCGTTCAGGCAGAAGTCGCATGGCAAAAGATCAGATACCTCTCAAATTTAGGACCACATATCCAAGTGGCCTGGGTCGCATTTGAAAAATCGGATCTGTGTTGTTCAGACTGTCATGAAAAGATCAGATACAGGTCGCATAGAGGCAAAAAAAAATCAGATTTGGGTCACTTTAGCCTGCAGTCTGAACATAGCCTAAGTGTCAAGCATGAAATGTTGATGTTATCCCGTATTCTCATTTAAATTTTCTTGGCCGCATCAAATCAATCACTTCATCAGTTGTCCACCATTTAAAAGAGTATGTAGAGGTGGAAATAGTTAAATATCTATAGTATGAGGAAGCAAAGCCACCAAAAGAGGGACACAAAACAAGAAAAAGAAGATGCAAAATAACAACAATTAGACACAAAGCAGCAGCTTCACATTAAACTCCCTCCAAATAGTCACTAACAAGAGCTGACCATACGTGAGATTCAAGTTCCTGAAACTTCTCCACTGTTTAGTTAGTTCAGGTTAATCAGCTGTTGCTCTCATTGACCAAAAATATGTATTAATTAGTTTTGTATCCCCTGTTTCTTATTCTCTGTATCTGAAACGCCTAAAGATTTGTTAAAACAACAAATCTTATAGCAGGATTTCCCATCAGTCCGGTTGTCATTACTTCTCTCAAGAAACTGAATCAAAAAGATGAAAGGTGTCGAATTTCCACGATTTTCCTTTTGTACTTGTATGACTAACAAGGTTTGCTCCTCAAGTTGCTCTAAAACTGCTTTCATTTATTTTCTGCTGTGGAACTCAGACTGCATCTTTCTTTTAACGATCTCCAGCTCACAAACACACATCGACACACACACACACACACACGCACACATGCTACTCCTCTTAATCTATGTCTGCTGAAGTGGTCTTTAATGAGGTGTGAACAGAGGACCACAACCCTCTCCCTCCCTCCCTCCTCCTCTCCCACTATTTCATCTTCCCTCTCTCTCACCCCTGAGAGCAGCTCAAACAGACAGACCCAGCTACAAAGACGTACAGCGAGTAAACGGGTGGAGGGAGAAAAGGTGATGGTGGAGTTAATGGGAGAGAACGAGGTCCTTTTTTTTGCTATTTCATTACTCCATCCCTCCATCCATCATCATGTGATCACAGCGAGAGCAGATCACAGGGACACTTTAAAGATTTTCCCCTCACCTGATACCAGCATCAGGCCTTTCAGTGTTTACAGCAATGTGTGTGTGATTGTGTGTAATGGGCTTACGCTATATCTATAAGACCTGCCTCTCGTTGCACACAAACACACTGTGTTTGTGAAGCAGGTCAGGCTGGATGTGGTTCTCGCCCCCCAGCGAAAAAGCCATCCCACTCATAATAACCCGCCGCAGAATTACGGTTTTGTAGTTGAAGACTAGCCAGCTTCACTAATGCAGCTCCGATTTGTGTGAATGTGTGTGCATGCCTTCCAGCGTGGTGCGATCCCACCGACGAGCAGCACATCAGCAGCGTGCCCTTGATTTGGATGAAGGGCAGCATTTCTACTCGAGTTAAGCAGCCTTCTCCCTACTTTGCTACCTTTAGCTTTTAAAAACGATGCCACACTTGCCAAGAATCAACCTCATATTCTCTGAGCTTGTTAAAAAATGCACCAGAACCTTGATGGCCTTCCAGGTTTGGGATTTCACCTTCAACTTGTTCGGCACAACCTGCAAATGAAGAAACTAGCCTTCACGTTTGAATCGAGGAGAACCTCTCAATTTTTGATACCTCCCAAGACATTACTTTTCTTTCAAAAAAGACTAGCAGCATCCCTTTGCTCTCCTCAATAGAGATGGAGAAGTGTGTTAACAGAATCTGGTAGATGGCTGTCATGCCTGGAGTGTTGAGTTTCTAATAAAATAACTGCATCATGCACAGTTTCCTCCAGCTGTAGAAACTGCATATATGCATCCCTCTCTGGATAGAATGTAAAGCAACTTGAAGATCCCCTCCAGACATTCCTGTTACATGTAATAATAATCTGCGTCTGATAGGATTTTTCAGTGAAAACCTCTCATTACGCAGTTAAATTCCTTCATCCACTTTTGCTGCCTCATTGGAAACTCCATAATCTATGAATATGCAAATATTTTTAATTTCAGAAGTTTAACTGCAGGACACAAGATATCTAATAATGCTCTGAGAAGGCCATCCTCACAGTCTGTGCTAGAAGCATCAGGTTTCCACGGAATATTCAGCATTGAACCACAATAGCATCAAATGAGGAGCGATGCCACGAAACCATGTACATCTTAAGAGAAGACATGCATCCACTGGTCAGATTTGACATTTTTTTACTATTTGCTTCCGTAATATAACAGACTCGTGAAAAAAGATTAAAAATAGACATTTAGGTGTTTATTTTACTACATTTTGTCTATTGGGCATGCATGCAAATTAATGCATATTTAATAAGATAATATCTCATCTGCATGTATAAATGTAAATAGCAGAAAACTATGAAATACATACAATAACTGCTAATGGAAGTCATCAACATGGGAAGTGTCATTGGGATATCTATTGGTAAAGTCTTGTCTGTTAATAAGGTTTTTCAAGAGAAACACATGGAATTTTACAAAAGCTATGTTCTCAAAATATATTGTTCTCATACTTTACCTCAGAAATTCAAACTTTAGAAGCCCTTACATTCACCAAACTCTCCAATTGTATTGCCATCAGTATTATGAAGGTTTTTAAAGCCCGGTTTGAATGATTAACATAATATTTTATTCCTTAAAATGTGCCTGTTGACAGTAATTTCAGATTTATGGAGTGATAAAAAGAGACTTCCCGCTGTAAACAACATTTCACTCTAATATGTCAGGAAAATGGTTGTTTTTGGCTGGTTTTATCTCATGTTTACATTTCTGTTTTGGAAATTAATGCAATGGGGGCAATTTTAGATATATAACACCTCATTTCCATATATAAACATAACATTTCTGAGAACTTGTAATAGAAAAAAATCACTGCAGTGTTGGAAACGATCAACTGGGAAAGTTTCATGTTGATATGTATGAGTTTAAAAATGTTACCCTATTTACTTTTAGTGTCTCCCCTTATACTGGCACGAACTTTGCAGGTTGATCAAAGATCAAGGGACTTTACTGTTACTGTAAAGTTGCTAAACCCTATCAGACATTTTCGAAGTCTCTACTGGGGTAATACAGGAACATTAAACATGGCTCACTGAAGTTATCTGTGTTCGAATTTCAAAATATTCAGTGATTTCCTTGCAGCCTGTGACAGTTTCCTCCAGTCTTCCTCAGCAAATGGCTTTGCTCAGTTGTCATTACACACCTGCTGGTCTTCTCTCTGTGTTGTAATAATAGCGCATGGCTAAATTTCTGAGTATTCTGGTCGCTGTTGCCAGCAGTAGCTTGAAAGCTTTCAGATTATTCCAAACCTGTGCCATATTTTCCATTTTCCTGTTCTTAACATTCTGGCAATTCATTGTGTAACCAGCCGCTATCATGCTTTCCTACCTCCGGGTGCTACCGGAGGCAGCAGCAAGGAGTGCTGCTCTATAATGCAATACTTGGCCAATAAAATCTCCAACAGCTGAAAGGAAGAAACGCTTAAAATATCCATTTGACATAAAATCGTTCAGTGCAGGAGCACATATATTTGGGTTAATGTGGATCTTATGGATTTGAGTAATTACCACAGTTATTATGGTGACATTTTTCAGGGTAAAATGAAAAAGATTCATCTTTCCCTGTGCTCATTTTATAAATAATAGGAACATCTAATAGTACAACTTTCAAACTCACTTGAACAGCGTATGCAGTGGCTCCATGTTTGATGTTTGCATCCCTAGCTGAGTTCTCTTTTCATGTTTCTATAAATACATTCCCATGCGCCATTTCCTCTCTTCAAATTCAGCATTGTCTTACAGGAGACAAACCATCAGAGTGGAAAAACTCATATTTTTATTCTTTTCATGTAATCATGAAACAAAATAATCTAAGCATATTTCATCAAGAAAGCCATGATTAAGGTAATGAGATTTTTTTACACAGCATAGAAATATGCGAGGCACAAGGAACGGCATAATTCGCTGTGGTCTTTTTTTTGAATTTGTAATTAATGAGCTCATAGGTGCTTTTCCTGCTTTCAGCCCACTACTCTCAACAAATTGCATGATCATTTACTGAAGAGCGCAATTTTAGTTTGTCTGGCAGTTGATTTGACTTCAGAATGATGGAAGGGTTTTTTGATTAGGCCGAATGAGTAGATGTTGCATGTTTGACTGAAAATATTGCAGAATTCCTTTGAAATAAGGCGTTCATCCAAAAAAAAAAAAAAAATAGAGACCTGGTCCCAATGAAGGAAACTAAATGCAAAATGTCTGCACACTGTATATGGTTCCTATGTTTTCAGATATTTAATCAAAGGCCTTTACCATTTTGAGTAGATGTGCTCACCAGATATGTGGTTGGACTTTTATTTCAGTGTTCTTGAAGACATACTTAAGGAATAGTGAGTTTGTCTGCCAATCCAAGTCTCTCCATCTTCCAGAGATTACATCAATTGTGTAGAAATAAAGTAAATCAAGTCATTCTTGCATCTTGATTGCAAGTACAGACTTGAAAGTTGTTATGAAATGTCTGAAATGACCTATATGTTAAGATTAACCTGACTAGAAGCTTTAGAAGTCCAACAACAGGCTTCTGTTTGTGAGAAACAACTGTGATATTTTTGTGGAGCTGGAAAACCTCTCAGGGAGGAGGTGGGGGTGGATGAACAGGCCAACAAAGCATGTGACTTCAACATAGGAGACAGTTTATTTTGTGAATATTTAACCAGATATCTAGCAGCTAGTAGATTAAGTCGCCTCAACTTATCCAAACCTTAACTATAGCAAGAGGCCCACAAATAGGGGTCACCTGGTTTTGGATTGGAAAATGGTGTCAGTTACATATTTGAGATTTATTTTTAATGTATTCTACAAGTGCACTTGCAACCATATGTCTAGAATAAGTCTATACAAAGATTTTATACAGTCAAGCCCTTGCCAATGGGTTCAGCCTACTCTGATTAAGTCTATCAGTCTTAGCTACACCTTTATGCATTTCATAGTATACTAGAGTCTTAATTCCACTCTCTGTGGTGACATTCCCACACTGGCGCACCACTAGCGATGCATTTTACATCAACCAGCAACATTCGGTTAGCCACAGCTGAAAGAGAGCAAAGCAACTGAGACAATTGCAGCAACACAAGTCTGGTGGAAAAACTTAAAAAGTATTCAAAAATGGTTTTTAATGCTTCAGATAAAAAAAAGTAGCTCAGAGGAAGGATTTCAGTCTTAAAAACAAAGCAATGGAAGGTGAGGCATACATCATAATCACGACAACAGAGTTTTTGTAACCCCTCTCGTTGCCAGAACAGGGAGACAAAAGACTCAGAAAAACAAAAGTCGACATTGTTAATACGTAGTTTTCAGCATGATTACATGCTTTTAGTGAAACAGCCAATATTCGACTGTCTGTTGCTGTTGTGATGAATTATATTGCCAAAGAATTCAAGTGTTGGATCCACGATGCATCCAGTTCAGTTTAAATTCTGAAAACTCTCTTCCTTTTTGTCACCCCTCTCATTGAATCTCAGCTCATGGTTGAGCGACTCCAGCCGAAACCACAACTCATTTGTACCGAAACAAGCCTTCATCCCTTTGAGTATTTCCGAGCGTGCAGAGATAGAAAACCTCTCTGATGCCACTTTGAAGACTAGAACCAATTAGGGAATCATTATAATGAGGAGCCTCTAAGTGCACGTCTTTTGTTACTCAGCAGCTGTCTAATTGGAGTTGGTGTGTTCGGAAGCGAGTTGGGACGAAGGCTGTTCTCACGTAACCTGTGATACACTTTAAAATCAGCAATTTGCTAATGGTTGACATGTTGGCGGTTTATGTAGATCGCATTGCTTGTTTTAGAAAGTTTTTGTTTTAAGTTATTTTTATTTATTGATACTATGAGACTCTCACTTTAAAGTCATTACAGCATCTGAAAGTGCTGCATCTCTTCCAGCAGATCTTAACCTTCCGATGTGCCCACAGCATTTGTGAAGGGTTTTGACGTCAGGGTATACAGTAGATCCAGAAATGGTTCACTAGCTGCGCAGCTACTGTATATACTGCACTGTTAGTATTGCAGTCAAAGCCATATCATCGCTTACGCAAGGAGTGAATAGCATTAGTACTGAAGCAGCTGCTGCTTTGAAAGTATGTGCATTGATGTTTAAAGCTTTGAATGGATAATTCTCAGTCATAGTAATTTATCCCCTTTTTTCTCTGTCCACTCTTTAAATATTATATTTCCATGTATTTGTTCCCATTTTAATGCAGCCTTTATTGTAGTCCTTAATGAATAAATCATACTCCCACAGTCCATTGAGGGAGAAAGATGTGGAATTTAATGTGCTCTTTTCTGTCTTTTTCTGTTTGTCTTCTCACAGCTCCCCTGACAGACAAGCCGCCAAAAATCCTTTTCCCTTCAGAGAGCCAAATGAGCATCATAGAGATGGCAATAGGTAAGGAAACATGTTTCATTCTCCACTGGGATCGCTTTTTTTTCTGTCTTTCGATGGACCATGCAGTGTCATACTTGTGGCATATGCTTGCTCGTCACAGTGGCATTGCTTCAGATTTCTCGATTAGCCAACCGAAGCCAATTCACCCAAAGTAGGTCCTGTTCTACTTAACTGTGGCTTTGTTTTGAGCGATATACTGAATGCCAGCGCCTTCGTTGCTGTGCATATGTGGTGGAAGTTTTGGGGTCAGATGTTATTAGGAAATACTCATCAGGGAATTTCTGGTATCTAGTGCTAGTTCTTTGTTTACAACTGCTGTAATTACACAGTGGTATAACAGGTGAGTATTAGCAGCAAGCCTGTGTGTTGGCACTGGCAACTCAACAGTTGCTCTCTATTTACCTGTTGTTTTGATAATCTGCACTCATTGTTTCATTACAATAGGACAGTTTTATCATACTCCTCCAACATGAAACCAAAGCCAACACAAAATGGCTTAAACCTGCAGTCTCCTGTTGCAAAACAGAGTCGGATTGTATACAAGTCCAAAATTATCTTATTTGTCACTTGGCTTTTTCCTCAGTAAACATTATTTCCAGTGAGTTTATACTCTCAATCTGTAGTTTCAAGACTTTCTGAAAGACATCTGCACTTTGTTGGAACTACTTTGTTGCCATTCTCTTGTTGTTGTTGTTCTTTAAATACACCATCCTTGATGTTTTGGCATCATTGTAAACCTGATATTCAGACGATAAACCTCGTTAATTCAAATTGAATTAAAGACTGAATACAACATGATGTTTATTATGCAAATTATGGTCCCATTTAGATTTAAATAGATGATAGAGTAGGTTAGTGGCATTGCACTGAACTACCATGCATAATGTTTGCAAGTTTTCTGTCAGTTTCACTAAAACTTCAAAACTGTCGTCCACAAACCAACAGGTGGTTTCACAGTGGCTACAGCTGTTTCTTTGTATGCAGTCTGTGTACTCAACACTTTGTTTCTCTTAGTTTCTTGAAGCAGAAATACTATCTTCATTCAATATTTAACTCTAATCACTTCAACTTTGCTATGTTTTCCTATTATTGTTCATCTGACAATGAAATATTAAAAAAAAACTTCTTGTGTCCTCTTTTGTGTAAGTCGGCCAGCAGCACAGTACCTCCAGTGAGTGTTAAGGTTTCACTGACGGTGATCAAACAATCAGCAAAGTGGAAACAATTAGTCAGTTGGATTCTAGCAACGTTTTACAACATGATATTCCAAATATTTTATGCACAGTCTACTGCATAACAAGTGCATGAAAATGTTATTTAACAAAACCTGTTCATTTTCTTCAGCTTTGACTTCTAATAATGCATCTGTGTGTTTCACCTGTTGCCTCTAGTCCGATTCAGTAGACTCAAAATGATCCTGTGGGGTCAGCCCTATGTTCCCACAACCAAATAATCCAACAGCCCGATGTTTCCACATTTTTAAGATTTTTTTTCACTGAAAATTTTGAAAATTATGCCCTATTTTCTCACAGCCCTATGTTTGCACATATCACATTTTTAAGACCCTGTTTACATGAAAGGAAAATGCAGATATTTCCACGTGCTTCGTCACTCCACAGCAACCTCATGTTGGAGTAGTGGTGTTGAGCTCAAGAGAGTTTGGAAGCTCGCTCTCTCCTTCAAATCGCCAGCTGCAGGATTGAGTGGCGAACCCCTAACTACCAGGGGTAGGAATGTGGGAACTGTGGAACATAGGGCCTAATTTTGAAAAATATCTTCGGAATGTGGGAACATAGGCACTGTCCCGATCCTGTCCTGTCACAACAAACGTTCACTTTGTCGTAGGATAGATAGCGTTGTAATTTTTTGTGCAATTGAGCTATATTGATTTCAAATACCATCCAATAAGTTTCCTTTTTGTTTTTGCTGCTGTAAAGATTTGACTTAAAGTAGCTGAGCAGTGCTCAGTGCGAGATTTCCAATTAGGTCTCTTTATTTTCTGTCCTTTTGTGAATGGACCTTGAGTTTCCATCTGAAAGGGGTTAGAGGAAAAACACGATGAGTCACTCATCACATGTGCATGAAGCAGAAAGTGATTCAGTCGTATAAAGGCCATGTCTGTTGTTTTTTCCTCCTCCCATCTCATGATATCTCTTCATTATATTTACACGTGTCACAGCTATCTTGGTTATTTTGTGCAACATGGATGCAGCTTGTGTTTGTTTAGCTGCAATGACTCAGTACATAATTCTTCCTTGCATCATCTTCAAATTTATGTTAGTGATACTTCAAAGGATCGCCTCCGACTCGGCCTCGTGCGACTGCCTCCGAATCTTTTCGTTTGCCTTACCAGCTTCTGATGCACAGGGGCTCATGGGAAAATTCCCACTTTGTGCCTTATTGGGCAAAAGCTCAGCTGTTGGTGGAAGAGAAAATGGGTCACGATGGAGGCTTCCTTTGAAGTGAATTTGTCATGGGCGATGAACACAACTGGCTCGCAGAGGTAAAAGGTGGCAATCAGAAAATAGGCGCAAATCATTGCAGCTTTAAATTGATAAAAGCCTTTGTGGCTTTTTTTTTCTCATCTGATTACATTTTCATAGTGGATGATGGTGTTTTTCATACTCCATTACTTGATAGCTGTGAAAAAAGCCAACAGTAGATGCTTGTTTTTGCACTTTGTTTGCTCTGTTTTAGCTTTAAGACTCTCTACTCTATCAGACCGAATTCAAATCTTGACTTTCGCCAGATGAGGATTAGTAAGAAGCCTGTGTTTTTTATGCTCCTCCCACGAAATATGCGCCCTTTGATATTCCACACAGAGTCAGCAGCTCTGTGTACATAATATATGAACACCTATTTGATTCTCTGCCCGTACAAGCTCCTATCACTTCCTCTCAGCACTGGGCTGCCGTTGCTCTTGTCATCCACAGAGAGCCCAGTGAAACAGCGGTGTATCCTTTCAGGGTGGTGGATGTTTTTTTTTTGGCGAATTTTTAATATTCTTTTCTTCCCACGAAAATGTAGAAGCGCAAATGGGCTCCGGCTGACAGTTAATTAGGCAGGTGAGAGGGAGAAAGCGGCGGGAGCGGAGGAAAGGCGAACGTGGAGAGACACTTCTCAAGCTCTTGTCGTGGAACTCAAGGGAAAGAATAGAGAGGGATCTTTAAAAGGAGTGGGGGGGGGGTGCAATTAATCAGCGCGCACTTTTCATCCGTGGCCTGGCTCTTTCTTGTCTCCTAATGGATGGGGTTCCTCAGTTTTAATTGATTAAATTCAAAATGCTTGATTAAAACGCGTTGTGTAAATGCTCTCCTCTGCCCTTGGTGGGCTTGTGTTTCCACTGTTCTCTCTGTCGGACAAATCAGATACAGTTTGGATCTCTAATTCAGTCTGACACTCCACTGCACACTGCTTTCTTTCTGTCTTGTGCACATGTGGAATAATTGACTGCAGACCTCCTTGGAGTTTGTAGAAGGCTACTAATGCGTGCGATTTGTGAACACTTTGACAACTGGGTGATTAATTTCCTAACATGTTTGTGTTTTTTCTGCGGAGGAAACTTCTCCAGCTGCTTCTTTAGCTTGTATTCTGCTCTCTCTGCTGCCAACCTTGATTTGTGAGAAGGCTGTTTTCCATGCAGAGCCAACGTGTCACTCGCCGCCTCACTTGCCTACCTATCCTGACATTTTATTTGGGGCGTAGATTGAATTTACGACCATTGTGGCGCCTCTGTTTGCGATGTTCGCTCGGGGAATGCCCACAAAGTTCCCCCTGAGATCTTGATTGGCTGTTAAAACTTCAATCCCTCTCAACCGCCTCCTTCCTCGGGATATCACACTTTATCCCCCTGACAGTTGACATTACGACACCACGGCGAGTTTTCTGAAATTGCAGCCGAGAGAAAACAAGGTGATGGGAGCCTCCTCTCTAAATTCTGCCTCGATTCGCCTCTAAGGTCACAAAAGAATGGTTTATTTTAAGAAGCGATCCACCTTTGGAAACTGTCCTGCATCATCAGTCTGTGATATTCATGCGTCTCGTGAGTTGTTTTGTAGGGGAGTGATTAAATTGATTGTCATGGTGTGTTCACTTTTTCAACACTTTGTCTTGTTTGTGCCTCACTTCCTGATTAGCTTCGTTCTCACAGTGTTTTTAGGGAGCCCTTGGGGGATGCAGGGGAATTCTCAGTTAACAATCGGCAGGTGCTCGACAATAAATCGTCAATGCAGAGTCAAAAGTCAAGGATGCATTCGTATGGTATAAAAAAAACAGCCTTTTACTCTGTTGTGGGGGACAAATTGGTATTTCTGCATCTTCAAGAATGGATTCCTCCCTGTGTGATTGTATGATGGTAGATTAAGTCTTCTTTTTGCTCTTTGACACTGAAACCGAGAATACTTTTCATTTCGAAGTTAATTTAGAATGAATGTGAACACCCACACATTCTACTTGTGTGTAGTTTTACTCTGCTTCTTCATTGTTTTGCTTGGCCCTATTGATGTGCATCCATTTTCCGAGGAGCAGCAAGAATCAGAATTTGTGAAACTACAACACCTGTTCACGCCCACTCGTGTTTCTCCATTGACTTTGCAAGTTAAATACTACATTTGCTTCCCATTCTGAACACACCTACTGCCAATTAACATCACATACAACCAGGCCTATAATCAAAAAGCTTTCTCATTTTGATGAAGATAAATTTGACTAGCCTTAAAATCTGTGCTCAACACTTCTGGGGTTGAATTTGATTGTCACTTGGAGGCTTTATTACCCAAAAAATGTGTGATCCATCTCAAAAATGCTCTAGTGGTTGAATTAGGGAAAACCAGGGCCGCGAAAAACAACTCAGCCCCAGTTCAGTTCACCAAATGATTGTTGATCGAGGAATCATTCATTTCAAGAATAAATGTGGTTTTGTGTGTATGTTTGGAAATGTAAAACAGCAAATCCTGTTTTCCAAGGTTTTCCTCTCTGTGTTTGCATGTCCAAAAAGCAAAATGTAAAGTTAAATTAATGTAATGATCTCCTGAGCTACTTTTGTAATCAGAATTACAAAAGTAGTTTGTTGCAATTTTATAAAGTTATTTATAAGACAAATAACAAACTTGCCATTTAGTCTAATTATTGAAATGCAATTAACAATTAATGAAGCCCAGACATCATGTAAATGATGTATTTTGCCCTAATTTACTTCACAGTCACACAATAGCATTCAATAGTGCACGTCTAATTGGGTTTATGCTGCCTTCTATTCTTTCATTCTTTCCCTTTCTTGTTCAGAGACATGCTCAGCTGTTTGTTTAGATTGTAAAGTCTGTCAAGTGTCACATGCCTTTCATACAATAATAATGTGAGTAAGAACTGATTGATTGTTTTACTTATTTACAATTATTTACTGAGATTTTGTCCACAGAGTCTCACAGTCAGACCTTGCAAATGGTCAAACCTGCAGCAAAACTCCAGCAAAGTTAATAAAAACATTTATTTAGTTCATTTTCACGGCGCAGAGCATGTAAACATGACACAGTAGCTGCTTCCCGCTCACTCCTCTCTGATGTTTCCAACTTTTCACCGCCATCCTTATCATCACCACCTGCAGGCCTCTTAAATAAATCTGTTATATCTTTGCACACTTTGCAGCATCAGCCAACCGATGCCTTTTGCTTTGTTTGATGGCCTCCCTCCACCACCAGCCACATATTTTTTTCCTTTTTTATCTATATAAAATAGCAGTAAATGTATCCACAGTAAAACAAGTAGGGCATTTTCTGCTTTTTCATATTGTGCCAATAGTGAAACACCATTTTCCTGTTATTTAATGGTAAATCTGTGATATGTTAGCAAACGCCATTAGTCAGTGGTGCATGTATGATTAAAAATCTCTTCTGGTATTTATTGGTAAATCTGCAGTATTAAAGCTGCAAATGTGGAATAAATCCATAAAATACAGGGAAATGTGCTCCTAATTCATTACACAGATTTTTTCATGGAATTAAGGCACAGAAAATTTCTGTTAGGTTGTGGATCATGCTCTGTATATTTTTTAAAAAAGGCCATTTTTTGTCAATATTACACCTACAACGATAAAAATTGAAGTGTTTTGTGAGATAATAATTTATCTACAACCAAACCTTTGTATTAACTTTTATATATTTCCCATTTTAATTATAATACTGAGAGAAATAGTTTTTTTTAATCCAGATTTGCTCATTTACACAAAATACACAAAAATACAACAGCTAATATGATAATACAATTGCAAAATGTAAATGCACACAAATACACCTGTGAATCACCCAAAATGGGCAATTTCTAATCAAATATACAATCATACAGCTGTTAATACACACAAATTTCTGTTTTGGCAACAACTGCTTGCCTTCTCTTTCTCACTGTTTTAAAGAATTAGATCATGGGTAGCATGACTAAAAAATCAGTAGCCAAATTGTGATTTTTACACCGTATACGCACATAAAGTGATACAAAAGGCGTTCTTTTAATTACACAGTACAAAAACACCATCATCTCCTCTCAGAAAGGCTTTTTGTGAAACTCTCTTTGTTCTCCTCAGCCTCCTTGTAACAATCTGACAGCCTGAACTGCTCTCAAAGGTTCAACTTCCTCATTTATTGCTCGGTGCATAATAGCGGTGTAAACTGGAAACGGGTCTTCAGTCACTCATTGGAAGGAGTTACATCACCTGATAATATAAACAGAGGATACCTCGGTCAGAAGAAAACCATTATTATCCGAAATTGAAGTCGGTGCAGCGACATCAAATTCGAGTTTGCAATCATTTGTTAATGATAATGATGTTATTCTAGTGTGGGTCAGGTTGCAATAAGACTCCCATTTTAAGTTTACCTTGCATCAAGTTTCAAATCTGAACCGAAAGATGCCAGAGAAGCAAAGCACCATTAGGAAAAGCAAGATGAACTACACTTGGACAGCAGATTAAATGTCAGCTTTCACCACACTGATGGTTGAAACTCTGAACAACAGATGGTTTTGAAATGTTTAACCTTTGCTTGACTTTCTCAGTCTATGAATGTTGATCATCCCATTATCCCGGAACACTTTTCTTCTTGGTGCTGTATGGATCTAATCTCCTAATGGAGGGATGTCGAGATCTTCTCCCATTGATTCAGTCACCGTTTTCAATATTTAATGATTACTGTTGATGTTTTTGGGTGTCCTGCTGACAATCAACAGGAGGTTGAAGCCACTACATGCTACAGACAGGCGGACATGTGTAATAGATCATGATCAAGGTAAATACCAAGGATGGGTGTGAACGCTGAAGGGTCAGGAAGTCATAATGTTCTCATGAAGGTTTATTGATTTTATTTTTATTTTTTTGCAACACATGAATCATAAACTATCTTCAGATGACACCTGCACATTTTGTTGCTCAGCGTATCCAAGCACATATCAAAGAAAAAACTATTTGAAGTGGGTTTTTTTTACATAATACATTAAGCTAAGACACTACAGGCAAAAAACATTGTTTATTCATGCACTGGGGCAATTGTGAGATTTTGAGATATTTTGTTTTCCAATCAAGTCTTCTTTCGGAATAAGAAATTGTCAGAAATTCACATGTAGGTGTTTATTTCCTGTCTTTTGTTCGATGTAGATGTATACAAATGAGCTCATATTTAATAAGACACCACCTTATTTGCATATTTAGGCATATTATTTCAGAAAACTTGTGCTAAAAAAACAAAAAAACATTTTCCTTCATGTAATTGATCAACCAGAGAAGTTTCTTGGTCATGTTTATTAGTTACCATTTAAAATGGTGGTTTCCAATTAGAATAGATAGAATTTTACAATACATATCCTTAGGCTGTTTTCACCGAATTATCTTTTTCATCTGCCTTAACCCAGAAATCCCCGCTTCAGTTCCGCCGACATACACCAAGCTTTCCATTTTCTTCCTATTTATATTCTTAAGGTGTTTACAGAGGGGCTTGTTCATATATCATTCATAGTCTGATTTACAGAACATTTTATGCCTTAGAACACGGGGAAAATGGATTTCTTCTGGCTGTTGACCATATTTTCAGATTTATGGAGGGATAAACAGAGATATCCATCGCCCCTTCTGTAAAACAAACTTTGACGAATATGCTTCCAAAATGAAACATGAACTTTAAACTTTCTTTCCTCCAGATTTCTGTTCTGCAAATGAATGCAAATTGGCACTTATACTGATAGTCTTCAAAATAAAACATCTGAAAACATGTGATGCAAAAAAGAATAGTCTTAATCAAAGTAATCAACTGGGGGAGGTTTCACTGTGATATCTACAAAAATGTATACCCGTAAATGGTGCTTTACATATCTTGAGGCTGTTTTCTCACAGTTAGTTTTCTTCTCCTACTTTGAGCCTAAATTCTGCACTTCAGCAGCCCTTACATACACCAAAGTTATTTTCCTATCTATATTCTAAAGGTGCTTACAGAAGGGTTTGTTCATTTGTCTTACATCGCCTGATTTACAGAACATTTTATGACTAAAAAAATAGCGAAAACGGATATCTTCTGGCTGTTGGCAGTATTTTCTGATTTATGGAGTGATTAAAAATCTCTCCTGTAAAAACCTTTGAGACTAATATGTTGACAACATTTCCTAGCCTGCTTGTATTCAGTGTTCAGATTTCTGTTTGGGACATGAAGTGGTGCATATTTTGATAGACAGCTTGTATATTTATGCATAGAAAATCAGTAAAATTTGTAATTAATCAGTTTGGGAAGTTTGATGGTGATATCTAATTGTTAAAAATCCCTTATTTGCCTTTAGTACCTCTCACAATAACTTTATTCAGCCTTTTAATACATTGCGGCATCAAGGTCTAATTTACAAAACCATAATTTGTTATTAACATGAATATTAAAATACAAAATAAAAGCATTGAAAACATTTTAAAATAATTTACCGAAAATAATAATAATGCAAGGTATAAGGAGAAGCAAAACTGAAATATTCTCGTCTATATAATTTAGAGCTGACAAAGTTAACGCCACACTTGCCAAAGACAGCTTTCACACTTGTAGTTTGGTGCAGTTAGTTTCCTTTTTAGCTTGCTATGTGTCAGGAAACATATGTATCCATGTTAGCATGTTACCGTGGTAACTAAATGATCTCCTGGAGGGACGTAGATTGCTTATGCAGTCCTAGAAAATGTTTTTTTTCTTACAATAACACACTACATTTGTGCCTGGAATCCGCACAGCTCGTCATGAATGTTTGTAAAATTCATACTCGATATAAATGAGGCCGCTTGTGTTTGTTTTCACTTTAACCCTGAAGGCAGCCTGGAACCAGACTCAAGTATTAAAGCCACTTGCGAGCCTCGATGGCACAAGCACAAACATACCGACGCCACACGCTGATACTTCCCCTCTCAAGTTTTTAAATTAAACTCATCTTCAAAACAACACTCGATGCGACGGGGTGTTCAGTTCAGTGCGTTCAAGTCCAGGCAGGGAAACTTCATCCTCGCACTTTCTTCCAGCTCACACTTGGGTAGTCGTTTGAGCCAAAGAGTTCTGAGCCGTTTTCAGTTTCACAAAGACGAAAAGTCTTAGCTTCTGCAACACCTATCCCAAATATCACACACATCCACTCTCACATATAGACCAACCATCCCTCTAAATGTCACGGAGCTCGGTGGAACGCTCCATCGATGCCAAAGGTTCAGAGGCCCTGAGATCAATATTACATCATTTCTCTCAATTAGGGCATATTTATTCCCCTCAAGTTATTGTACATCTGTGAGTGATCCTATCTGCATTCCTGGCGAGTCTCCAGATGAGCCGAGGCCCTGGAGGGAGGGGAAGACAGAGTGAGATAAAGATGAAGAGAGAGAGAGAGAGAGAGAGAGAGAGAGAGAGAGAAATGAAGGTGGGGGAGTTTGGGCAAAGAGTCGGAGGAAGGGGAGAAAAAAGTGAGCGAGATCATTTAAGATTCACAGAGGGGATGAAATATGATGGTGTCTTACCTTGGGTTATTACAGATGAAAGTGGTTACAAGACGGCACACTGTCCCAAATGGTTAATATGCCCTGCAGCGTAGAGGTATAAATCGTGACTGTCATATTAGATTGGTTGGGGGTGGGGTTTGCTGGTGGTGATTGGAAGGGATTCTTGGCAAAGGGATGCTACCATTAGTGTTTTACATAAGTAAGGTAATGAGAAGGACGCACACAAGACCTGCTGGTACCCAACAAGGCTAATTTTACTCAATAGTTGAGGAGCTCCAACAGAGCGTGACCGCAGGGCTGATGCTGTGTTCAGATCATGACTGACCTCAAAAGTCAAGTCATCGTCCCACATTGACCGTGCCTCGCTCTGCTTCCTGTCAGCCGCTCCCACCTGCAGCCGTGTAGCTGTCTCGACAAACTTAACAGGAAAAATGGCCGAAGGCGTTTGCCTCCCTTAGCAGAAAATAGCATCAAGAACCGGCCAAGGCACTTGAGTATTAAGATATAGTGCCTCTTGTCTGTGCCAGCAGTACTTCCCATCTCTGTAGGCCTATTAATCATAAATTGGGCTTTGGCATGTAGTTTACAGAAAGTTTGGTTTGATGTAGTTTCCTATTTTTAGCTTTAATGCCTGAAGTGTTCTTGCACTGCACCTATATGGAGGTACACAGGAAGGTCACAGGGCCTCTGACTTTGCCAGGTGTATGTATATACTGTAGCAGATCAGAAGATAGTGTTTGAAGAAGAATGACGCAAGCACAGACTCAAAAAACATTTAAAGTTCTTCTCTGGTTGTTGATTTAACCCCCAAAAAACTCACCTCTTCAGAAGTTATCTCCATGAGAGAATCGATTAATGCTTTAAAATCTCTGAGATGTACCTCTAACCTGTTGTTTGAGAATGCGCGAGTCTTCGTACAAACTTTGTATTGTATGTTATACTTTTGCAGCTTGTAATATTGGAGTAATCTAGTCATGCATGTTTGAACCAGAAACCGATTCTAAAGAAGTATAATGACTCTGCAAGTTGACAGGATTGGTTCTTTGGGTTTGTTGCGTATGAAATCTCAAAAGCCTGAATTTGTGTTTTTGAGACCATCTTCGGCACACTGCAGTTTCAAGGCATAAATGCTTAGTTGACTGCCTGTTTCACTAATAAATACCATATGGACATGCTGAGAAAAAACCACTCCACAATACACTCTGAAGCAGTGTGGATAAAATTGGATATTGCACTAATATAATCAATCAGAATGCAATTTGAATGACTAATTATTATCAGCTTCCAACTCTTCACAGAAAGTAAATGTAAGATGTAAAGGATGGGTGTTTACTTAATTTGCTACATATCTATAAACAAACTTCCAGATCAGGATTTCTTGATTTGTAATCACACGAAAAACATAATTGAATAGACAAAGTGAAGTTTCCTTTCCTCTTGCAGGGTGTCTGACTTAAGATGCAGCAACAGAATTTGATGGAGATGAAATGAAACAGATTTCATGGAGCAGGTTTCTGTCTTTACCCTCCGAAGCAACCTCATCTTTTGACAGATACCTC
Organism: Dascyllus trimaculatus; assembly: GCA_024666655.1. Classification (NCBI taxonomy): domain Eukaryota; kingdom Metazoa; phylum Chordata; class Actinopteri; family Pomacentridae; genus Dascyllus; species Dascyllus trimaculatus. Next base: position 11,128,799 of record CM045468.1, on the reverse strand, counting down.
GTTAGTGGACAGTTCTACAATCCTATTTAAAATTTTTCTTCATATGTGGCGCCATTTTTTTGAAAAGTTTCCAGATACCAACCACGACATTAGCAGTTAAAGTTTTGAACTTTTAGGAAAGACACAAGGAAGTTTTGACCTATATAACCATCTGCCACCCTGACCTCTCTTTTTAGTTTCTACTATGGACCGGACCTAGATGGTGCACTGCAGAATCATCCAATACAAAAGTAATTTGTCGGTGCACTGAGCTGGCCAAAGTTATTGTTGGAACAGCCGGTACATCAGAGACCTGCCTGCTCTTAGTAATTTTTGGACGCAAAGACGTCGAGGTGTCGAATAAAATGAGCTGAAATGTTAAAGCTTGGTTGCTATATTGTTGTTTCGGCTGGCTCGCAATGATAACATGTATTATGTTTTATGCGAACATTTAGCAGTTGCAGAAAAAGGTTTACGGGGTTTTTTGTATGAAACAACAGCTGAAAATGTAACGGTACCTGCTCAGGCTGTCACCGCTGCAGTAGTGGTGTGTGTAGGATGTTTCAGTACAACAAGCCCTTGCTCTGTGATTGTTACTCTGGTGGTTTGGGGCTTGTTTCAGCACAATGTATCTTTAAAGTCACACGTTTTTCGTGGAGGTTACGACTCGGTTTTGCTTTTAGTCTTTTAGCCTTTCTCTGACTCCTGTCTCCAGTGTTTCCACAGCACATGTTCTGACAGAGTGCTGTCAGTGCAATTTTCATCCAGCTGTTGCTCCATCAACAGCTGCACTCCAGATCTCAGCTAGAATTTTAAAAAAGCCTCGCACTTGCCTTGTTTCTTGCTTCCTTTATTTTTATCCCAGCACCATCATATGTCAGTTGCTCCTATGCCATCGTGGTTACAGACGCAGACACCGGCATATGGATTACCAACGGCAGCAAGACACGCTTGGCAACCCGTTGAGCACCAGGTGACAGCTTGGCACCCAAGAGCCACCTGCTTTAAATTTAAACGCACCTTTTAGTGTGGCTGTTAAGCACAGCGATTTTTTTACAGCCATTAGATTAGTCCCCAGTTTAACCTCACCGCGGTGGTTCACTCTACTCCTTTGTGAGCAGCTATTCAAGAACTTCAAGCAGGTGGAGGACACCTTAATTTTCTAAAGCAAATCCTTTACATTTTAATGTCTCAGGTTGTTTGATGCCATTTTGTTGTAAAGTTTCACTTCATCCACAGATTTTGTTGAGCTTTTCCCCCTCCTGAGAGCTAAGGGAACCAGTCTAGCTTGCATTTTTCAAGCCAGTTCTACATATTGGAAATGCAAACCCTGCAAACTTCCCCCTCATTCCCCCAGCTGCTCGTGTGTGTTGCCTGGTTGAACTAATTGCCCTCGCTGTATTTTCCAGCCAAACAGGTGGCCATATTGGTTTCCTTCTGGCTGCGTTTATGCGACTGTGCGTCCAGGTTGGAGCGAGATGACAGCATCTCCTCTCCGCCCGGAGCGTGACCTTGGTTTGGACGAAGCTCCCTTTGCACTGTCTTTGGTCTCACATTGGTCTTTTGGGCCAACTTGTGATCGTGTATGTGCTCTCGTATGTGTGAAAGACACAGAGGGAGATAGAGCGTCCTCTGATGTGTCGCCAGGAGAGCTAGCGGGCCAGGATGACAGTTGAGAGGGGAAAGAGATGACAGTGGAAGCAAACTTTGGCGAATGACATCTAAGATCATATGAGAGCAGCGGTAAATGACGTCAAGATACAGTTGCTGGCTACACAATCACACTGTATTCATACATGTACAGGCAGAATGTGCTTCAGACAAGCAGAAACATAAGCTAATGTGCCACAGATTCACACTCGCACACAAAGGTCTTATGCAGCCTTTACCACCTCACACTGTCACCTCGGGGGATTTATATGCGCTAAAGCAATCTGATATGGTCGGATTTGTCTCCCTCCCCACAGATGCAGCATTCTCCCGCTTTGTGTTGGTCCATTGTATCTCCAGTTGTGGTCCTCTGTTTGGCTCGTGGGCGGTCGTGCTATAGGGAATAAGGATGTGTCAGATGAAATGTTGTGGATATTTGTCTCATAACTGCTATGAGTCAGGCAACACCTTGTTTCTATACCTTGGGTAAAGAAGCAATATTTTTCCTCCAGCAGTAGGAGGGATTATGACACGCTCAGATAGGCCCTGACCTCCCTGCAGACTAGAATAGAATAGAATAGAATAAAATAGAGGAGAAATTTATACAACAAAGAGCTGTTGTCCTCATACCATGTTATCAATAAAGCACCTTAGATATAGAACATTTCAACATTTCTTGGACTGATTACTGTTTTTAGTATTTATTGTGCTATGTTCTTATCAGCATGAACCAAGTGTGGCCTTACTTATATTTAACGTCATCCAGATATCTTTCAGCTCTACCTCTCTCTCTCTCTCTTACTTTGTAATGAGCCATGGCAGTGAGTATGTAACAGTGTAGTTTAGTTGTGACTTTGGTAAGTCAACTCGCAGGAGAATCTTTTTAAAGTGCCTCTATGTTTCAATACAAATACCAATACTTGACACCAGTGTATCGTTAAGATATACTACTTTGTGGGTATTTGTGATTACATACATGGTTTTTTTAGTTTGTCTCATTGTTTCGATCCAAAATGAGAGTTGCCAGGTTTAAAGACCAGACATTTTCAATGCTACCACTTTTACAACTTTTGTACTTGCAACCAAACTCGATCTGCAGTCATTAAAAAGAGATTTTTCTGGTATCTGTTTCAAAATTTGTCAAGTTTTTTGTAGTAGAAGTATGTATTGGCAAAGCATGTTGTATTCTGTTCAGTTCGTTGCCAGAGAATATCAGAGGAACCTCAGCATCAAAACATTCTGCTTCTTATATTGTTCCAAACGAAAATTTGGAAATTCATACAGTCTTGTGCTGTTGGAATTGGTAGCTTATGAGCAGGCAGTTCCACCCTGAGCATTCTGAGAGAGATGCTCTTGCCAATGTGAAATTCAAAATTGTTACTTCCCTGTTCGACATATTGCTTTTGGAAGGTACCAAAATGTTCTCCACAATGAAATCAAAGTGCCCAGAAAATGTTTTATTGTCAAAAGATTTCATTTCCTTGGTTCCAAGTGAAAGAAACCAGAGCTGCTGTGCCAGCCGCCTTGGCAGCACTCAGGTTTAATCTTTGAGACTCAGGCTAACCATAACATGCAAGGCTTCCCTCTCTTCTTTAGCAAACACACACCAGACTATTGGCTCTCCCTGCCAACCAGAGGCCAGATAGAAGATATCGAGCATCATTCCATGCAGTCACACTGTATTGATTTCAATTATGACAGAAACATAGCTAGGACAAAGTGTTTTTTAACGGACTTGTGCACCATCGGCTCCCTGGTCCATTAGTTGGTGCAGCTGGTTCTTTAATGAGTTGAAAAGGCACCAACAAAGGATTGTTTTCCTTTTTTTTAGTTTACTTCTCCTCACAGGACTGGATTCTGCTTTTTAAACATTTTTCATCACATGCATGCCCCTAACTGATACTGTAAATGTTCAGTCGTACATAACGAAGACACACTTAGCTCCCTGAAGGCTCGAGATTAGGCAAATAAACCTACTTGGTTAAGGTTAGGTAAAAGGTCATCGTCTTGGTAACAGCCTAGAGATTTGCTTAAGGAGTCAGTTTGCCCCCGGTGGATAAAGCTGCCAATGTTCTGCCATGATTGACTGCTTTAAACGCTGCACTGTAAAGGATTTATTTGCATTTCCTGCACCCTGTCTGCCAGACTTTGGTGATGAGATCTGTATATTTATGACTGAGGAGGGCTTACTTCCTGGTACGCTGACAAGTAGAAAAGCAGCAACACAGATGTATAAAAATAGGCAGTCATCCAAACAAAAAGGGAGAGCTAATTTTGTCGTTCCCATACTTTAAACATAGGTCATTTCATGCATTTTTTGTGTTCACATAGCTGCATCTTTGGTGCATCTTTCATGTTTTTGCGAGGGGGGCACAAATGCAAATGCCTCAGGTATTGAGAAAGACATGCCGCGTGCATCACCCCTGAGATCTATGCGCAGAAATTACCATCCAACTCCAGTGCTGTTAATTTAAATCAAGTTGCTCTGATTGAGGTTTTCTAAGAGCAGTATTTTTCAGCTGTGGATTTGGCTCAGTATTTAGATGTTAAGCATGGCACTGCACACACATAACATGAACGATTAAAACTCTGAAGCAAGACGCAAACTCCACCCCACCAGCAGGCAAAGACGAATCAAACTCACCCAAAATTATTGCTCACTTCGCTGCCAAATCCTCGCCATCTCCTCCTCTGGCAGTTAGAAAAGTTAAGTTCGACAAGTCTGCCTCCCACTGACATCATGTGATTTTTTGTCTGTTTGTTTTAGTTCACTCAACTCTGAAAAATTTAGTTATCTCTCGTTGCCACTTGGGGCTGTCAAAGTGCACAAAGTGCCCAGTGCAGCTCTACCAAGAAGCATGAAAGTCGCTGCTTACGCTGCCGAGTTAAACCAACAAAACATCTTGAGTTTAGTTTATTTTTGGCAAGCGGAGGCAAAACTTTGCCAAGCTGTCTCGCTGTGGTCTTGCTTTTGTGCAGACAAACAGATTAGAATTTCAAAGTGGCGTCCAAATTATCATAATTAAATCAATTCCAGAAGAAAAAAAGCATCACTGAGGCAAAATTTGGATTGCATTGACACCGCTGGGGAAGTTTATTTTTTACTTTGAATTTAGGCCTGAATACAAGGTTCACTCCTAATACAGGTCCGTTTCCAGATTCAATAACTAGACTTTAGTCAGTGGTAGGTAGAGTAGATAAGTTAGGTTTTGCCTGGATAAACTTAATTAGCACATTTCATGGAACAAGCAGGTGGCCCTGATATTCAGCAAACTATGTTTTTTTTTTTTTTGGGACGTGTGAAAAGAAAACAGCCCTAACCTATCAACACCAGGCAGCCTCGGAGTCCCCAGGCTGTGGAGCTGGGTGCTGCCAAGTTACCCCTGTGTCTGTGTGTGCATGTAGGTGCATCTCTGGTGCTCTATTGTATAAGCAGTGTGTGTGTGTCGAGTGTGTGTGGATTGTCCCAGTTTAGAAGACCCAGAGCTATGACTCACTAACTAATAAAGCAGGGGAAGAGGGAGTGTGTGTGTGTGTGAGTCTGTGCCAGTATGTTTATGCTTTTTTTGTGTGTGCAACTCATATTTTAATGTGTGTTTAAAGGGGAACAGAAGCACAGAAAGACTGATTGTGAGTCAGGGGGTGGGGTGGATTGTGTTAATCCTCTGTATCCAGAGCCCTTGGAAGCAACACAAACATACATTTGGTTCCTATGCTTTTCCATTAGGTCACAGCAAATATATTCAGCATCCTCTCATCATTTCCCTTGTCACAACAGTAGTAAATTGTGTGTGTGTGTTGTCCTTAGTTGTCCTCACTGTGCTGTCAGGTCTGTGGTCGCTTTTTCTGCTCCTCCCGAAAAACATGTCATAGCCAGTGTACAGTAGGTGTTGATTCACCAGCTGATGTTTATGCTTCATGCGACATACATAGCAAAAAGACTATTAGAGACAATAATTTATGTTAATTTCTGCTCTCATTGTTTGTTCAGTTAAAGCTTATAGTTCATTAGTCACCATTAAATACAGTTTACATTACTATCAGTGTTCTGCGGAAAACTCCATTAGATGTAATGGAGTCCAGTTTCTGCACGCTGGACTGGTTCCAACATAAAAAATTAGAATAATATACATAATGCAACATGTAGCTACTTATCAACCATACTGATAAGCAGAAACATTTATGTTATCTGTGTTTGCTGTATTTCCTGAACTAGTTCATTTTCAACATGGTTTGACATGTGACTGGGAGAAATATCACACTCACACACACAGGAGCAAACCACTTTTTTTTTTTCTCTTTTTTTTTTTTTTTTACAGAATTTGACTGAATCAGACGATAGGCTCTTGCTGTATTGATTTTCCCCTGTCAGGCAACATGTCCAATAGATGCATCCTGACAGCTTGTCATGATTGTTGCCATCTGAACTTGGCCTTTACCAGCTAATGCTACTGCTTTTTCGCTAAAGGTGGGTAATTATGTCAGCTAAATGTCAGTCATGCTAAAAGAAATTGGTACCGTTAAAGGTGGAAAGTTTTTCAGGGGTGAAGGCATGACTGTCAGTAGCTCAGTGTTGCCTGTATACCATCCATCCATCCATCCATCTATCCATCCATCCATCTTCTTTCGTTTATTTGGGATTAAGTCACAGTGACAGCAGGCAAAGCAAGGCACTCCAGATGTCTCTCTCTCAAGCAACATTTTCCAGTTTTTCTGGGGAAATCCTGTGTTCCGAGGTCGGATGCGATATGTAATTTCTCCAGCAAGCTCTGGGTCTCCTCGAAAGAGATGTACACAAGAGGCAACCTAATCAGAAGCCCGAATCACCTCAGCTGCTTTCAATGCAAAGGAGTAGTGACTTTATATTGAGCATGTTCCAAATACCCAAGCTCCCCACCCTCATCTTTTAGACTGAGCCCATTCACACGATGGAGAAACTCATTTTTGCCACTGGTGTCCGCAGTCTCATTCTTTCAGTCTCAACTCACAGCTCATGACCGTAGGTGAGGGTTGGAACATGGATCAACTGGTAAATCGAGAGCTTTACTACAGCAATCCATCTGTCCACTCTCACACAAGATCCCCAGATTCTTAAACTTTTCGGGCAGCAACTTGCCCTCAACCCAGATAGAGACATCCCCTGGTTTCTGGCAGAGAACCATGGCCTCAGACTTGGAGGTACCAACTCTCATTTCAGCTGCTTCCTTTGTGATTTATACTCTAACACACCTTCGTGGTCAGGTTGTGTTCATAAGGATAGCTCTGTGACCAGCTCTAACCGCAAATGCCATTAAACTAATACAGGAAGTTATCTCTACAGCACTCCAGTAGCTGTGAATCATCAACAGCATGTAAATTTGACACAGGAAGATTGGATTTCCAATGTTTGGCCTTGGATAAAAGCTATTCCCATTCATAAATACCTGCTGAATTAATGCAGTTTCAAGTTTGGGCAAAGCTCTCAGGGTGTTGCATTGAAATCAAGGTCACTTCTGTATTAATAATCATCCGTAGCGATCTAAATTTTGAAGTTTAATTTGTTTGTTTGTAGTAAAATGAAGCGTCCACATGCTGATCAAATAAAGGGCATACACCATATTACGCTCACACACGCCGTCATTTTTTTCATCCACAAAGGAAAATGACTCATCAAGTGAAAGGCAGAACCAACACATCCCCAAAGGCACGCACGGTTAACACAGAATCAAACTGGATCATGCCAATCATGTGCGTACGTGAGGTTTTTTTGAGATTGTGCCGGGTTTCCGCTGTAATTGAGACGGTTGTGTACGTAGACAGCCAAATCACATCTTCATATCGGCATGTCACTTTTTACGTGGGAGCATAATGCCGCGTATCTACGCTCATCCAACAGCTGTCAATCTGCCAGCTGCTCCACTCTCATCCCACGTCTTGAGTTCCAATGTATGTTACCTCCTGGGGTTGCTTTATGGAGGAGGTGTGTGTGTATGTGTGCGTGTGTGTGTGTGTGTGTGTGTGTGTGTGTGTGTGTGTGTGTGTGTGTGTGTGTGTGTGTGTGGTGAGTGAGATGACTGGCTTGGAGATTGCATAGTAGAGTATATAGAGAAGAGATAAGAAGCTGGTTTAGTGGAGAAGGATAGACGACTGCTCACTTTATATCAGCCATGGGGGTTGGTTTCATATTACAATATAATGGTATTGGTTCAACCCACTTAATGAGTCACATCATTCCCTACATTTAAATGGGCTTCTCAGGTATTAAACCATACACAGGAATTGTTGAATTAATGGCCAGCTCTTACTGTATATTGCCATCGCCTTAAGCTTAGGGGGAAGAATAAGAAGTGTGCCTTTACTGGCTAAATGTGTTAGGTAGAAAAGGTTGAAGCACTAATTTGCACGCTAAAGGTTTCCCATTGCAGCAAGTGCCTCAACTTTTCGGAAGTTCTCCAATCTTGCGATGTATACAGTATATGATATAGCTCCACCTTAGCATACATATGGATGAATCTGCCTCTTTTAGGAGAATTGATTTGCATCAGGACAGTTCCTGTTTACCATTTTCTCTGCCATAGTTGAATTTGCATAAATTACCATTAAGATCTCAGCCCCATTTTTATGCTCATCCTCAGGTAGATTATGAATTCTAAAGAGAGGACGGCTCTTCAAAGTGGGAGAGCCACCGATGTTTTGACTGACCATCTAGCATAGCTCCCAGGCTCGAGTGGTTTGTTCTCCTTTGGGTTATTTTTGGGTCTCATTTTTTGGAATTTAAGTTTTGCCTGTCCTACTTACTGCATTCCCCAAAGTGAACTCGAGGCCTTTTTTCAGCCTGATCCAGATTTCTCTCCCCTTCCGTCTCTCTCTCTCTCTCTCTCTCTCTCTCTTTCTCTCTGTCTGTATACCGTTCTCTCACCCACTATCTCGCTGTTTTTCGACTCTCTCCTCAGCCATCTGTTCATGCTTGTGGCATCTCTCTATCCGTCTTCCCTCCCTGCCATATTTCACTCTTCTCATCTCAACTCTCCCCACATTTTATCCATGCTCCCTCTTGTGTGGCTTTTCTTTAGCTGCCTTGCCCATGTTTGTATCGCATCATTAAAAGGCTTTGTGTTACCTTTCATAAAAGGTATTCATAGTCACATATCAGTTTCTGGTAGAATGTGACCACCATTACTGTCTATTCATACCTGTAATGTGATTTCTATTCGAGTAACTGTCACACTCTTAAAAGACGATTTCAACCAGGTGAAAGAAAGCTCACTGCGTTGACAAACATCCAAAATCAACAAGTCTAAACAGAGCAAATTTCTGACTATTTCACAGGAAATTATATAGCTACAAAACAAATAAATTACCCTCCACTCTTGTGTTTCTTTAAGGCTTTGAAATAATTATAATCTACAACAGTCAGAATAAAGAACATGCCAATGTTTTTGTCTGATTTAGCCAATTTACTACAGTCCAGACTGTAAATAATTGGACTGTTTTATGTTTTTTTTCCACATTAGCACATTCGGCTTGACGTAAATTAATGGATACAGCATTAAAGTGCCAAGTCTCAGCTTTAGTTTGAGTAGGTTAACATGAATAGAGAAGGAAGTGTGTGTGAGAAATAGCCATTTTTACACATAGTGCCGGTACTGCAAGTTGTCAGCAGTAATGGGTCACTTGACTTCTAAATGTTTCTTGGAAAGCTGTTTGTCATGTCAGTGTTGAACAAGAACAAATGAACTCAGCATGGCTCAGAGTTGATTAAGAGGATATCAAAGATACTTCTAAAAGAGCAGGTAGGCCTACATACAGGAAAATGAGAAAATGGCAAATGACCTGGCAAGAGTCAAGTGCTTGTCCAGGATGTCAGCCAACATGTTTCCTTGACAGCTGCTAAGAGAAGACTTCACGACCAGAACCTCGGTGAATTAAAAAAGCAATCACTAGTGAGTCTCAAAGAAACAGAGGCCAGGCTGAAGTTTACAAAAACATCCCAAAGTGGAGTCGCAGAACAACATGTTCTGTTGAAACAAAAGAATCCATCTCTGTCAAAACGACAGAAAGAGGAAAGTGTGGGGAAAACGAAAAGAACATCTGATGGCCCAATCTCAGCCTCATCTGTCAAACATGGCGATGTTTACGACATGGCTTGGGTATGTACATATGGCTGCCAATGCACCTGGCACACAGGGTGAATACAGATGTATAGAAGAGGATTCTGTGCGCTCAGATTCAGCCAAATGGGATGTATCAGGACAGCAGTCTAAAACATATGGTCAACGCAACTAAATAGGAGGAAAAGGTGGAATATCTTCACCTCTGTCCAAGTTAGTGACCCTGCAACAAGCAAGAACTGAAGGTGGCAGCAGTGAGGGCTTCTGTTGTGCAGATACAAAACTGCTGTCTTTGAGTTGAAGACTTGTGGCATGTATTAACTAAAAACATTACACAAATTATTAAATATATGGATTTTTGTGTGACTTCATTTCTTTTGAAACCCCATCTTTGAGGACTAAGTGTTAAAAATGTGCTGAAGCAGAAAGACTGAAGAATGAATAATATGTCAAATCCTTACAATCTGGTCTGTGTATGTGCTAGTTGCAGTTTACTACGTCCACATAAAAATCAAGTTTATGATTTTAAGGTAAACATTTGAAATTGATAATGCATCATAAGGGCACATCACTTGAGTGCTGAAGTGAAGCTGCATGTAACTCTTAATCGTAATATGTTGTTAACCCTTGGCACCCAATAGACGCACTTTGCATCCAAATTCACATCCTTTGTTATAGGTTGAATTGCTCTTAAAGTATTTCTTGCATTGAGGTGTCGTGCATATTAAATTAAACGGAATGACTAGATGTTTCCAACAATGCTAGTTGAGTGTTGTTGAGAGAAATATATTTTGAGTATACATCAAATTTAATGAGAGTTACAACTTGCATACAGTTGTGTGCCCATCTCCACAAAAACAGACTCTTATTTGAATTACTCATGAACTCATTGTATAGATAGGTTGATGTCTAGACATATTCATCTTTATGCAGTATGGCTATTGTAAGGAAAATAAACACAAAATAATGCTTTTCATCACAGTGATTTTAAAGTTGTGTCCCAAAGATGAGCACAGTTCATCAGGAGTCCCTTGTTTGTGTGTGGCGGTTGGGCACTAAGCACCCATTTTTATATTGAATGATTTCAGACAATTTCCCCCACACAATTATGAAAAAATATGTCTACTGCTGGCATTTTATGGTGAGATACATTTAAAACATAATCACTTCACAAAAACAAATGTTTTCCACTTTACAGAAAGGCTAATATAAAAAAAATAAAGGCGAGACTGCTCTGAAAAAAAAACAAGATACAGCAGGTGTGACTGCCCTTGTGATGACAGAAAGAAATAAAAGTAAATGTCATGAAATTACCTTGAAAACAGCTCATAGGGTTAATGGCGCTGATCAGAAGACAAGTTTGGGATACTGTTCTGTCTCAACTGGATGACTCTATAGAGCAAAGACAGAGTTTATTTAGGGTTTCCTGCCTCATAGTGACCATAGGTTTGGTTGCAGAGCTTTGTATACTGAAGGTTCAGTCTGTAAAAGTGTGACAGTGAAATTTGTCCAGTGAAATTATGTGTTGTCCTATAAAACATAATACTAGCCACTGGCTTGATTCCAGTCTCAACAGAGCTGATAATGCTGACATTGATTTCTCTATTAAATGTTTGTGTGAAAAAGGCAATTTCTTAGCATCTGATGCCCTTCATACGTTTATCATATCAGTTTGTAAACATGTGTTAAATATTCTTCCAGAGGCCTCATATCTCTTTTTGCAGTGGATTTCCTCTGTTCTTTCATGTCTGAGATGGCACATGAGGTTTTGAGTGACAGGCGAGGGAATGCGCATCACCAGGTACCTTTGATCTGTGTTGTTGGATGATGTCATCACACACGTTACAACCTACAAACGGCAGAAGCTGTTGCCATGGAGATCCCCCCTTCTTTTTTCCAGTAGCGAAATGCGGTCAGCGCCTGGAGCAGCGAAACGAGTGTGTCAACCTGCATAAAGGCAAAGAGCGGCACCGTATACAGCTCGAGCATCTTTGTCTTTGAGCACTGTGTGTGAGTGCGGGGAAGCGTGCGAGTCTGAATTCAACCCCTTCTCCTGAGCTGACAAGTCAAAACCAGGTTGTGTAATGTCTGGTTTTGACCCACACTGGAAGTAAATTGATGCTATTTATGTGGTACTTGGCTGCTAAAACTCGGAGGAACATCCAAGGTCTGTGTGGTGCAGTGTTTCCCCCGTCAGTGAGGCTTTTGAATGCTATGAAATCTGCCTGTCGGCCAGATGTATTTGTGTCATGTGGGATTAGCCGAGCGTCGTGTTGTGTAATCTCATAAACTGTTGTGTATATTAATGCACGTGTGTGTGTGTGTGTGTGTGTGTTGGATGCAAGCATCTGTGCAGCCTAAACTGAGACAAAGTACGGATCATTGTTGCAGCTCTCAAACTCATCCATCACACAATGTCAACAAGAAAAGTAGGTTTCGCCTCTTGTGCATATCTTCTGAAACATTCAGATCAGACAAGATGTTTATGTCAGAGAATATTAGCAGAGAATCCGTCAGCACCAGAGAAATTTGTGTCCTTTTAATAGCACGCTTCAGTCACACGGAGGTAACAAAACATATCATTTTACATACATGAATATTCACTTGAACTTTCCTTGCGTTTAACCTTTCATTTGCTCCCCTTCTCTGGCTTTCATGACGCCTCCCGCTCCTGCTCTCCCACCTCTTCGTCCTCCTCCATTATTGCCATCTGCGGCGACATTAATTCCCTTTTGATCAGCAAGGGGTAATCATCAATTACACATGCAAGTGCAAATGCGTGTACAACTTAATGGACTGCACTTCCACTGGATTTAGACGCGTTGTCTTCTGAAACGCTTGATAGTAATTACGGCTCCATTTTGTCACACAGTGAGAAAGATAATGGTGCCCAATGTTTGTCCTCAAATCTTTGCTGCAATTATAGCCCAATGTTAATCAATTTCACCGCAGAGGCAAACAATGGAGAACAAGCCTCTTATACAACCGAGGTCATGAAACAATGGAGCAGAGATAAAAGAAAACTTAGCCAGGAGTTGTTTGGTGCTGCAACGCAGAGCTTTCATGTATTGCTAAATATGCATTTAACCACTGTGTGGGTTGTGTGTGCAGGGAGAGGATTCCCTATTCAGCAGGACATTAGAGAAAATAATGTCCATCAACGGTATAACATTCCTATTTCCTCCACATGCTAGAAAAAGTGTATTTTATATGTGAAGTGCGTTTTGTCCTCCCTCTGGTGTTCAGAGCTTGACCCTGACATGTCACCCACACCATACTGGAGGTCTCCATCACCTTAATGGGCTGTTAAGCATCATTACAGCCTCCCTGACTTTAGCTAAAACACAGCCAAGGTTATCGATTCAAGGTGTTCGGGTGGGTGAGTGCATCAAAGGACACAATAGCAACTGATGTAGATCGCGATGGGGAAGCAAGTTAAGCATTAATCAAGTGGAGTTGAAGAAAATTTGCAATTACGGTTTCGCATTGAAGATGAATTCAGGCAATAATTAAATGAGAGGACCTTAAGAAGGCTCGTTGTGGGTATTGATTTAGATTGATCCAGTCCTTAGTGTTCTTATGATACTTACTGAAACCTCCTGGGACATGCGTGTGATCTGTTTCACCTTGTAAGGTCAAGGTTTCAGCTGTCCAAACTCTTAGGCATGATGGGTAAATCAACCACTCGCTTGGGATGAACAGCTTGAACTGATATATGAAGGGGACAGACATTTTCTCATGTCTGTCTTCATGGCATCATGGCAGACATCTTACTCACCGCCACATTTCAGTGCCTCTCCATACATCACCTTGCACATCATTTCAGATTTAGCGCACCGTTTAGCATCCAGGTCATCCAGTGAGCTGTGCACCTCCAGCCCCAAAAGGGGGAAAAAGGGAGACAGAGCTCAATCCACTGTTCACCAGCTGTGGGTCAAGGTCGTGACTCACTGGCTATAATATATAAAGCATAAATGGCCAAGCAGAACAGTCAGTGTGAGAACTACAGGGGACGGCATGAGTTCCCCTGAAAAACTTATTTGTGAAATTTTGGGGATGTCTGTGGACTTGTGTATGGTGGCAATTCCTCACTAGTTTGTTGAAGACACAGGTATGAATTGGGGTTCTTGCCCTCACCATTGAAGTGTGGCAGCTCTATAAATATAAACTTCACTCCCTTTAACTCAAAAATCAGAAAAGATGAGTCGTGCTGCCAACTGCTGTAAATCAAACAGATACACAACCCAAACCCTTGCTGCTTTTTAAAAACAATTCTTATGTCATTATTATTCATTGCCATTGCCATTGTGTAGTATAGTGTAATTTGAACGGAGTCATAGGTGAGCTGGTGTGCTCGAGCTGCAGCGAGTGGGGAGGGATTGGTGAAGAGAGATGTGGGGACCTGATTGATCTGCACAATGTATCGTTACATTCAAGCCATTTTAAGGCAGAAAGGCATTAGTTTTATTGAAAAAATAAAAAATAATTAGCCGAGGTAAGTTTTAAGGAATCAAATGGGAATAATACAAAAGCTACTGACAAAAGCTAAATTTAGTGAATGAAAAAGGTTGTATCTGACATTTCAGACCTTTAAGAAGTGAAAAAGTCAGCCCCTCCAAATACAATACAGTCTTGCTTTTGCTTGCAATAATATGACTGGCTTGTGACAAATCGTGTCAGAATAATGCCAGCAAATATGATTTATACAGAAATGTATGACACAAAGTACGAAAAAAGACTTATCTACACCAGTACAGAAATCACAAAATACTGTCTTATAAAGTGAAGAGATAGTCGAAGAAAACAACTAAGTTTTATCAGTTATTTTTTTCAAAATTTAACCTGCGCTGATTTGATCAATTTGAGACCCTGCAGAGTTTTTTTAAAGAGCTGAGGAGCAGCAAAAGGAAGATGAGCATTGTTTGTGATGAGCCTTTTGGTGAACAAACATTTACCCATACACCACCACACACTTTTTCAGTGGTAGGATGTGAAAATTAAATTCAGGCAATAATTGATATTTTTGGCCATTGAGGGGAGCATAACAAGCTAAAAACCCAACATTTCAGCTCATGGTCAAGTTGTTATCGCTAACAAATTAGCATGCAGTAGCCTATTTAAATAACCAACAATCCACACGCAAAGCACCGACATTAATTGTGCACTAGTATCCTTGCTACGGGCTTATCCCGGTTTTGATCAGGTATTCTGGTGATGGCGTTTACATGGAGGACAGATAGATCTGATTATTCATTTTCCTGTACAGTTGATAAATACTAGTACCCTAGTTACGGATTACTCATGCTGTTTGTGCAGGTGCCTGTGATATTATCAACATGAACCAGCAATTTAATCTGACTCTCCTGTCACTCTTAGTCTAACCTTAAATTAATTAAACTGTGGATAATGAAAATGAGACCTCTTTGCCTCATAGTTGGCTTAACATTGCTAAATACCACCGTCTCATTACAGATTTGGTGACAAGATCAACAGCAAACATCAAACACGTCCTCCACTTTGAGCCTGTGTCACAGCCTTTTACTGACTCTGGAGAAATCGGCAATACAAGCACCAGTTCCATTCTGGATGAGAGTGGCTGTAGTGTTGCACAAACTGGGCAGTTGTGTTGAATATTGCTTGGTTTGTGTTTCTATTCCATCACTTGGCTAAAGCTGGGCCTGTGCAGGTAGTTGGCAGCAGTCCAACACTGGATTAAGATGTATATATGCAACAGTTTCCCAGTTTCTTTGGCAGTACTTCATCTAGCATGCAAGGATTTCTCAAAGGGCGTGTACAAGTTTCTGAAATAGGGATATGATGGTCAAACACAAAAACGAGAAAAACCAGGTCATAATCAGGATGCACTTTGTTTTTGTGTCCAGCAACCTCTCAGCAAAATATGACTTCATATTTTAAATCATCTGATTCTTTCAAAATTGGAGTTCCATTATTTTGGCTGTAACCTTCCCTGTTTCTTCTTGACAACGTGTCTGAGTCAACATTGAAACTCCAAATTTCTTCCCCACCAAACCTCAACATCAGAAACACAGATGCCTCTGTGCGGTTCAATGGCTGCAGTTATGGTGGGTTGTGATAACTCTGTTGAATTATCTATAGCCACAGGTAGAGACTGACAGAATTTGAAGGACTTTTCTATCGAGCAGAGTACACTCAAGGACAGAAAATTCCGATTATCCCTGGGTTTAGCAGCAGGGTTATAATCTTATAGCCCAGGGGGGTATGGCTCATTCATGGCTTCCCGTCCAAATGCAGTCCACACTTTACAGTTGCATTACAGTATAACAACACGGTAATTCATAGTGATAAGGGCACAGCAGTGCCTGAGGTCGGTGTGCCAACTGTATGAAGCATGTGTAATTTCATCTGATACTCTAGGCTCTTTTTGTGTAATGAAAGTACAATACAACATTCACTCAAATAAATTTAGTCTAATTTGACAATCATAGCTTTGCTTCTCACTGGTCCAATAAGACGTTACATGTTTTTTTTTTTTTTTACCAAATTACAGCAAATAACCCAGTTCCACCTGACACCTTTCATTCCTCAGTGTTGTCCGTGATTATTGCAAAATGCTACAGTTGACAAAATCTGCTGCGTGACTGTCGTCCTTGTCATTTGTATTACCAGCAGTAACACTGTTGCCACCTCTGTTCGAACGGTTTTCCTCAGGCCCCTATTATTCCTCACAGTGTATCCTATTGAGTAGCAAGGCTAGGAGTGTGTCATCAATTCTGAGGCTAACTTGTAACTCTGTATTCAGCCTGTCCTTTCTTTAGGAACATCCTGCTTCACATTCGTCATTATACACCTTCACACCTGGGAACTGACTTTTACAAGCCGAGTCTTCTATATTGTTTGCCATTGAACGGCTCCACTGCACCAGCTGAGGGACACTGCAGGACGTTAAAGGTCCCTGTGCAATATTTGGTAAGGAGACTGCTTCCCTATTTTGAATGAATTGGCAGCAGTGCAGTCTAAATTTAATGCAGTGGATACTTCTATCATTATTATTTATTAAATCAATACTATGAAGTCTCCATAGCGTCCACTGGTGCCTTTGTTAAATATTATATTGAATACCACACTGAATTTTTTGGCTTCTTCTCTTGGTCAGAAGTCCCCCTCTGTACATTTTTGATTTCCCCTATCACCTTTTTAATACCTGAGGTGTTTGAAGAAAATCCATATTGATGTGAATACATTTGGTCAACACTGTTGCACTAGCAAAAAAAAAAAGAAACTTTAATGTCCATCAGTGTAGTTAGGGGGTTAAAAAAAAAGTTGTTGTGAAGTTATGGTCTCAGTAGATTGTTTGAGCTAAAGACACGTGAAACTCCAAAGTGACCTAGTTTTCTGGATACCCCCTTTTTTTGGAGTTCTTCATAAATGCTGCAGCAGCACAGTGAAATTTGACCAAAGTCCTTATTATGGAGCACAGATACAATGAAAATGAATGAATCTGCACAGCACCTGATTACACAGTGGCTTCTCAAACAATAAGCTGTGCAAAAGGGTTCGGCGACTTCCACCAGTCCAATAATTTCGCCTGGACTTGTTGTAATAACGTCTTTGGAGATAGGGAGCAAACAAAAGCATTTCCAATTAACAGAAAATAGGTGTTGCCGTAGTCTGTAAATGTAGTCTTGGAGACGCGTGTGTGCAGACTGGAGTTTGTTTGAAAACTCATGATGACTGTGAACTTTCAGCTGACCAAATGTTGAACTTTGCAGTATCAAACAAATTATTATAGGAGAGTAAATATACAAAGATATTTAATGCACAAGAGGAATGGTTCTGTCTTGATGTAGGGAAAAATGTGTGATGGCAGAAAGCATGGATTAGACATGGGGCTGACTGGGCCAAGGCCTGGAGAGAAAATAACACTTTTATCCTCCTTTAAATGCATACATGATCAATATAACACACCCATAAACAGGTAACTGTCTACTTTTGTTTTGCTGCTACAGCCTTTCTGTATAATGGAACTGCCTCTTCAGTTTGGTTTTAGAGGAACAGATCTTGGTGTCAGATTACAGTAGTTTAAATCAGAAATACATTTCAAATTTAGTCAGATTTTAGATTTACTGTCACTCCCTTTTAACTAACCAATCATTTATTAGATGGGGTAAGACTCATCACTCTGGTAATCCAGAAAATAGTTAAGAAGTGTAAAGAGTGTTGAGAAAGGGCTGTTTTTTTTTCCTAGAACCTAACCAAGAAATTTTGGTGTTACTCTTAACCCAACTTCTAACATGTAGTCAAGGTTGTGAAAGTAACAATTTGTCATAGTTCGGGTGTCTAAGCTTACTGCCAACTGGTTACAGCAAAACTAATGTTCAAGAATAATGGTCCCAAACAGGATTCAAACACTGGTTTCCTGAGTGAAGATCCCATTGTGGACCTGTACCTCCATCCTCCCTTCTTATCTCCTTATGCTGACTTTGTGGTTCTTCATAACTGGAAGCCTTTCCGGCTGCATGACAGTTGTACCTTTTGGTATGAAAATACGTTTGTTTCAAAACTAAACTGCAATTTTGTCAAAACATTAGCAAGACTCGTTAGGTTGTGAAATGATAATGGAGCGACCCAATAGCCGAGTGGATGAACATTTACCAACACAAATTCTGTCTGCAGTGTGTACCAGGTTCAATTCCTGGCTAGTCAGGCCCTTACTGCATGTTATTCCTCTACTTTGTTTACCCACATTTAGTGTCTGTCTCTATCACTCAAGAGATTCTCACTACACAGACAAACCCTACAAACTGTGGTATCTTTCTGTGTTCTGGTTGGTGTTAAAGGACAGAAGTGGCCTGATTTGGAAAATAAGAAACTCATCTGAACCAAGTCCTGGTCTATCATTTTTTATTTAAGACCATCTTGTCTGTGACTGTGATTCAGCAGCATTAAAAACTGATCAAGGTCCTATTTAATGATGCTTTTCAGTGCCAAGGAATCTCAACGAGCTTACCGGCCCCAGTTCTTGTGTCATGTTGTTGACATTGGCAGCTTAAGGCTCACTGCCATAACAGGGCGGGTCTTCTCTGTAGCAGAAAGAATCCAAAGAATGCTGTGTCAGCCTTAATTAAACAATACTTGAGATGATTTAAATGCTGCTTTTGTTATTTCCTTCACCTTGTAGTGTCAGCTTGTAATGTTACTGTCATTGCCGGAGCTTAAGTAATTTGGTCTGTTGAAAGAAGATCTCAGTGACGTCAGGGCATAACTGTCATGAGCGGATTGAAGCGAACCATTAGCGGGACAGAACATCATCCTGGTGAGGAGTAATTGTGTTTCTTTTATTAATTTGCCTCGTGGTGAATTGATTGAATAATGCCTGTTGAGTGGAGAAGCAGGTGGTAAGGCGAAGGATAAACAAACATTAGTGATTATTGGAGGAATCCGCATGAGTAGAACTTGATTGAGGGAACAGGTAAACAGCAAACGGCTGCACAGCAGGAGCAGAGTGAGTGTCCACTGTTTAATCAGACCCAATTCTATTGAAAGCTGCCTCATGTGCAAAGCGAAGTGGCAGCCGAGGCTTTTGATCATTACACGGATTTAAATAGACGAGTTAAAACAAATAAGCACAATTTTTTACTGTCAGGGCCAATTCTGGAGATTTTGACAGCTACTTGTTGGCTTATTGAAAACATTATCTAATGAGAGAGGCCTTGTTTGGAATCATATTAGTCTGAATTATCCCATCCAACACAAATATTCAAAGCATTGTGAAAATTTGGTCTCATACTCATGTGACATTTCTCAATAAACAAACTGGCAACTGGACTAAAGGACAAGTGTTTAATTGCTTACCAAAGAGTCCTGTAGCATACATCCAACTAAAATTATTCTGAAGCCAGACATCATTAAATCCTTTAAACTCACGATGAGCCTTTAAGCACACTCGTCTGGAACTCTTAGGTCCACTTGTCTGGCTGATAAGACCTTTATGAGACTATATTTCATGCTTTACCAGGGCACCGTTGAGTGTTAGGGGTAATGCAGGGTGGCATTGATATAAGAGTCTGGTTTGCAGAGATTACAACGCAGCCGAGAAAACAAAGTTGCTCATAAGAAAGTAGATTATTGTAATGGCGACGTTCGCTGTGAATGTGAGGCAAAGCAGCGCGGCAGGTCAACAGAGGGTTTTACTGTGAGGTGTAAGTGTTGATATGAGGCAGTTGTTTTGTTTTAAAGGGTCACTTCATAAAATCATAAAAAAGCATATTTTACATTGTGCTCATAGTGTTGTAGCGATGCAAATTGGTTTAGTTTTATGGTTTTGAATTCCCCGCACTGAGACGCCCAATACAATGGTGATGAATGGAATTCTATTCATACCATAAAAAATGAAAACCTCTGTGGGTCTGGGTAATGCCAGATAAGTTGCAGAGACAACTTTACTTGCTTTGAAGGATGCATTCTCAGGCGTGGATATTGAAAAACATTGGCAACATCAAATCTAAACTGTAGTATCTTTGCTATGTGGTTTCTGTGAAGTGAATTTTGCAGCACGAAAAGTCACCAACACCAGAGAATGAGAGGGTGAAACCGATGTTATTCTGTATTCATCTTATTGTCGCCCTACAGCAAGACAAATCTGACTTTGCTGGTCAGCTGGGGCCCCTTTTAATGTGGAGTTTGCGTGTTCTCCTTGTGCCTGTTTTTCTGCAGGTACTTCAGCTTCCTCCCACAGTACGACGATATGCATGGGAGGTTAATTGGTGATTTTAAATTGGCCGTAGGTGTGAGTGGGAGCGTGCATGGTTGGCTGTCTCTTTGTGTTAGCCCTGAGATGTACCTTGTCCCTCGGCCAGTGTCAGCCGGGATAGACTCCAGCCTCCCGTGACTCTCTACAGGATAAAGCAGGTACAGCTAATGGATGGATACCTTATCGTCAGCAAATAGCGGTGAACCTGGGGATTCTGGACAGCGATGCTCCCAGTGCTGTTTAGTGAAAAAATGCATATACAATAATGCCTGTCAGAACTCAGTTACATGCCCTTTTATTCTGAAAGTGCTGCTGTTCTTTGCACATTTTCCCAAGTGTGAGGTTTTTGGAGCAGTGATGGTGTACTGTATAGTGTCTTTATTAGGGGTTTAGGAGCTATATAATTGTCATTGCAAAATCTGCAAATGTCAGTGACCACTGGGGCTCCTTTTGGTGCACTTCTGTCAGAAAAAGTCACCAAAGACCAAATACCACTATATCATCTTTTTTTAGTCTTTCTGTTGTGGTCAGCCCAACAGCCCAGTTATTTATATAGGTTTGAGTCATCAGATGCCACTGTCATGCAGTGTTTGCATCCCTACATGCAAAGGTTCCACCAAAACACACATGTATGTTTTATAATGGCTAATTTAGAAAAAGAACAGAGTACTGTGGCTATTCACACACTTGATTCAAATAGGAGTGTATAGAGCAATTGTTACTGTGATGAAGCATCGGTATATCTCAGTCACTTACTGTGTTAATAGATAAAGAATATCCCCCCCCCAACGCGCTGCATTGTATTCGTCATTAATTGGAGCCGAATATCTGGAGCACAGAAATAGCTATTCGGACCAGACCGAGTATGGAAATATGCACCTTTGTAAATAAAGCAGCAGGACGTTGTATGTACATGTAAAAGCGTGCTTTATTGATTTGGTGATGGTAATGTGAATCTATATCAGGCTTCGATTACATAGAAAATATTAGTTACATCGCTTTATTGTTGGCGACAGTGCATACATCTGATTAGTTGACAAGAAGAATTTAGAGTACCACCAGACTTAACAATGTGTAACGTGGTTTTATTAGTTTAATAAATGTTAAATGTAGAAATGCCTTTAAAAGTTGAGTAGTTTTGTATACCCTTTGGTTTTCACATGTCATAGACAGCTATACTCAAAGATCCAGACTATAGGATGCAGCCGGAAGCACTAAAAGAAAGCTTCTATATTGGTTTTGAGTTTAGATTTTTATTGTTGTTAGTGTTTGGTGTAAGTAGGAAAGAAATTACTTTTGAGTTCTGTTATTGAAACCTTGTGACATCTCAGAGTAGTGGTAGGACATATTTTCTTTTTGTGTATATGCAACAATGTCAAACCTTCATTAAAGCTAATAATAAGACATATTATATTCGTATTTATTGCTAATAACCAAGTGAGAATCGGGTAGGCATACTGTCATGCTGTTTACTGTATTTATACAGTTGCCCACCCACAAACGGCACCCAGCTCTCTCTTCTTCTCTCCTCCTTTTGAGGGAGGATGTGGGCTGATTCTTGACCTTTCGGTGCGCACCCCTCCCACATAAACACTCACTCATGCACAGATATGTGTGTGCAGCCTAAGCTTTAGAGCCAGGGGACTCAGAGAAGGTTTTAGCCCTGACTAGATGCCCCTCACTTGAAAGTCAACGTCTTCTGGCCCCCAGTGGTAACAGTATGAGGGATCCTCTAAGTGTTGAGAGGCTGATTCGCGTGTCAGCAAGAAGGGGCAAGCAATCGTTATCTCGTCACTCAGCGGAGAACAAAATGTTCTCAAACACTGCAGCAGAACATGCAAACTTGCCATCGCTGTTGTCTTCCATCTAATACCATTTTTTTTCTTTTCTCATTGCTCAAATCAAGACACATTTTGCTGCTTCATTTGGCATCTTTTAAAATAATGAGAACTTGGTTGCTTAATTTACAACAATATAATTCCCTTGCAAATTATAAGAAAGTAAATGTTTCCGTGGTCTTAAAAAGAGCTGCAAATATTTCGATTTAGGTCTTTTTCCTATCATGGGAACTCTTACCTTTTCGCTTCACCAGAGGAAGACAATTAACTCGACTGTTCGAAGAACTTTTTTTCTTAACGTTCTAAACAAATTATCCTTCAGATTTTTTGCCCAAACCTCCACCGTCTAACTCTCCCTCATTAATTTGGGTCTCACCACAGCTGAGAGCAATAATTGGTTTTTAGTATTCTTGGTGCAGTATGCTGTGGGCTTCATTTTCTATAAGTAGATAAGACTAACCACTGTGATGGGATCTGCATTATTAATGTTAGTGTTCACTTGATGTTGTGTTTGGGGATGGGAGATGGAGCTTCCTCTGGAATTCGGTTTATTAACGTTTAAAAATAGGCAGCTTAATGTCCAAATATGCATGCATGTGCAATCATGTGTGTCGCTTGAGAAGGAAAGAGAAAATACGTGTGTGTTTTTGTTTGTGCATATGTCTGCTTGTGTTCATGCGTTTGATAAATGTAAATACCAGACTATGTCTTTGCATTTTCTGCTACACTGCGTGTTTGCAGGTTACTTTGCTGTGCATGTGGAGTAGCCGCTTCACAACAATGAGAAGTGACAGAAGAGAGAATACTGCTCTCATTTGCGGCCAGGCTTGGCTGGTTCTGTGAAACCCAGAGCTCTCCTGTGACAGAGTCCTTATTTCTGGGAAGATGGACCCGTAATCGGACTCATATACTTCACACCCCTTCCATGTAATTGGGCTCTTGGTCACAGAGTTAACCAGTGCTGCCAATCAATTCACTGGGAGAGGACATGGACGGAAAGAAAAGAGGGAAAAATGGAAGGTGTTCTCTTTCAGCTTGGACTAGGTAGCACTGGCAAAGCTGCTCTGGTGGTTTCAACTGAGAAAAGCTCATTTTATTTCTTTTTTTCCTTTGGTTTTTATGGTAATTGATGACTTTCCCAATGATATTAGTGGGTGGTTGCATTAAAAGATTGTCCTATTTACTAGTTAGATAAAGTAAGGCAAAGAAAATGGTTTGTGTTTCGGTTGACTTACTACACTAAAGCTTCAAGCTGTGTTCACATTGACAAATTTGTAACATTATTTGGTATCTTTTTGCACTGTGTGGACCAGGTGTTCCCAGATCTTTTAGTGCTTGACCCCCAAAATTACAGGAAACAAACAACACCCACTGACTGTGGAGTTGTGCAGACACACTAAAGCCTTGATTATACTCAATTGTGGATGCACACACGGACAGCTCTGGACACCATGGAAGTGTAGCTGTTCTGTCATTTTGGCATTGTTGTGTCTTTAGTTTCTGGAACCAGCACAGTACTGTGAAACTTGAAGTTTTTCAATGGGTTGAAATTGGAAAATTAAAATCAACGGACTGCAGTAGACTTTGTAAGGAATGAAGTTCCTGTGAAGCCGTCAGCTGATACTGGCAAAAAAAAATGGCAACAGGCTGATGAAGACTATGTTTGGAACAGGAGAATTATTTCCTGTGGGACAACACTTCAACAAAAAAGACACTTTATGACCTATTTCTGTACAAAGGACCACACACATACCTTGTGTTAAAATCAAACTTAGTTGAAGTCTCATCATTTTTTACATTTGCAGTGGAGATGTTTGTGGCGCAAAGTCATCATGCGGACTCTCACAGATTGGCTGGCTATGGCACAATAACCCTATATGACCCTCACACACACGGAAAGTGTTATACCGGCCTTACTCACTGCTCTCATGACTGCTGTAGCCATGTTCATTGATAATAGTGAAAAGTGTGTTGCAGCAGCTGCTCCGGAATTTGTCTGCATATGTTACATGTTCAGTTTAGCTACAGAGTAATAGGCCTGTTCAAACACAGGCATGAGGACACCACAAAAGAACAAAACCACCATCAAGAACCATAGTATTATTTTATGAACATAACTTTTGTGTAATTTCATATGGGCAAGTAGCAGAACAAATCAAAATGATCTCCATGAGTGAACTGTAGTACTAAGTGAATTTGCAGTATGTGGGAACAGCAAACTCACTATTATTTATTTTTTTAAATCTTTTGTAACAATATATGCTGTTTCTATATCACAACCACCACATCAATGTCTCGTGACCTCCAGGCGAGTCTTGACCCTCACTTCGATACTGAGATGGTGTGTTCTGGAAACCAGCGAAAGTGAGCAGCTACAATCTAAATACAGGGAGAATAGTTTTCCTCAGTGATATGAACCCAGCAAAGGCGATGAATTTGCATCACACTTCCTCATGTTTAAGTTAGTTTGAAAACTCTTTAATCCCTCAAAACATGTTTTTCTCACCGACTCTCAGAGGTGTGTTGCCATGCAGATCGTTTCTTCTGATATCTCCCATTGAAATTTCTGGAGGAAAAACTAATTTGGTTTGTGAGTCTCACAGCACAACTTATCATTGACAAAGTTTGAGTTTCTTTTTTGGTAAAGAAATATATATACTTTCAGTGAAATTCACTGATAGTGACTGTCCAGGCAGAGACATGTTTCTGCAGAGGAATGTTACTATTGAGAGTTTCAATTGTCATTTTTTCCTGTGCTGTGGGAAGCATAAATAACTGTACTGGTTGCTGTCAGAAGAGATCTTACACTTGACTATATCCTTGCAGCAATATATACTTTGCTCCACAGACGGAAACAGCATTATGAAGAGAAGAGGATCAATTAGCTTTTTTAATTAGGCTAATTTGAGCCAACTTTGTTAGCTCATTTACCTCTTTGGCTGATGAAAAATGAGCAGCAGCACACAGCTATTTTTCTGTGCTAATTGCGGTTGTTGTATCAATGCTACGTTGAGTCTCCTTGCCTGCCTGCATGAGATGGATTCCTCTGGAGTCCTATACAGAAAGGGATAAACCATACCTTCTACTCCGACTGTGTATTTGTACAATCACAATAGACTAGTGATAACACTGCTGTAATTACTTTGCCACATATTTGTTGTTTTTTGGATAATGAGAGGACTCAGCAGCTGTTTCATCACGCATGTGGTGCTTTTAGTCGTTTTTAGCCCGACTAATACTTGAATAGTAGAAGTTAATCTGAGGCCGGACGTGCTCTAATGGTGGTGACAAGTGAACGTGTTGGTACACATGCACACTAACTATGCACAAAATAAATCTCCGCTGCCATAGCTGTACACATGCAGAAAAAAAACAAGTGCCGCCTGGGGAAGCTTCAGCACATGAGCAGAGCGTAAATTATCTGCCCAGATTGCTTTTCTGGAGTTAATCATCTTCTTTTATGTTATTCATTTGTCAATGGTTATTGTTTGTCAAAGTAATGCAGTCGCCGCACGATATGAAGTGGAATGTAAATTTTGTTTGGGCAACTCATCGTTATGCACAAAAAGAGGGTGGCCGCGCTGCAGGATTTACATTTACAATTACAGTCATGATACAATCATCTCTCATCATAATTCCTCTGCCCGGGATGTCAGCTCCGATAGAGAACAGGCTTTACACACTGCATACCAAGCAGCTGTTTGGCCAGCCTGGCACCATGCTTCAGGCCCAGTGATTTACACCACGCAAAACATGTCTCCCCCCCCCTCTCTCTCTTTCTGTCTGTTCAGCTTCTGTGTACCTCTAATTCTTAATGTCTGTCTCCTTTAGTGTCTCTGCCCCTGTAGTTCTTGCTGTCATCTTCTTGCAAAACACCCTCATTTGACCGGGGATGGTTCTTCTGCTCTCCGCTGTGTAAACCAGCACTTAATGTCCTGGTGGATCAGCGTGCCAAGGCCAACATTCAATGCAGTGCTGTCATATAATCATTTCCAAAACACTCAGGCTCTGGTATATAATTGTTTCTTGCTTATCACTCTTCTTTCTGAAATGGCAGAACCTGAATAATTTAAGTCGGTGGTATCATGCAGGATATAAGACGCTTGTGAAGTGCAAGAAAGGTATTTTCCTGTAGGGTGAACCAAAATGACTTTGTGCAACCCAGACATGTGGACACCCATGCATGCTAGTATACACAATGAACCTGTACTGAAATCAAATCAAATCATATGCACTTTACTGATCTAAATCCCTCCCAAATTCCACATATAGGAGCTTACCCGAGTCTATAAAACCTCCCTGTGCATCAGTGAAGTTACTGAGTCATAGCTGCAGGTGCCACTAGTCAGACTACAGTAATCCCTCGCCATATCGTGGTTCACTTTTTGCGGTCTCACTGTATCGTGGATTTTTACATTGTATATAAAATACGTAACGTACAGCAGATGAGTAGACGCATGTATGGAAAACGCAGCTACCGCCGCTTCTGCTTGAGCTAGTCAGTCACTGATTGATTGGCGGTGATCGAAGCCAGTGTTTAAAAGAGTGTGGGAAAAGGTTAATAACAGTGTGGGGAGGGTTTATAAACCCTTAATATATATAAATAATAAAATAAATATAAGGCTACTTCGCGGATTTCATCTATCGCCGGGGGGGTTCTGGAACCTAACCTCCATGATTGATGAGGGATCACTGTATCTATAAAAAGAGTTTAATCATTGCTGCACTCAATATTATCAGAGATGTTATAAGATTAGAACTTGCCACTTAAAGAATAATCGAGTAGACATCTGTGGGAGACATCCATAAATTTAGAATATGGTAGTTGTGTGAGACAAAAAACGTCCAACCTATTGTGTTGTTGCACCGACTCAACCGTGGTGCTCAGAAACATGCATGATAATTATAACCTATGAGGGGAAAAAATGTGTTTTTCGGGCAAAATCTAACTTTTAAGCTGTTCTTTTAATTCACATTTGACTAGTGATTAAGTACATGCAATTTTATGTCTCAATGACCATTGAAAATGCAGTTATAAGATTCTCTCCATTAATTTACATTGAATCCTATTAACTGGAAATAACTGTAAAATATCAAGACTTGCTTATTCGGACTTTAATATTATGAAACAGCACATAAGTTCTTCTACTTCTTTTCAGTTCTCTGCTAGCTCATTAGCAAACAGTTTAAAGGTGTCGTAGCTCTGTTTAAGCTCTCTACAGTTAATACGACCACTGCAGTTTGAGAAATGCCAATACGTACCTGTTTGGGGTTTATGCTCTCAGGATGTCTTCTAACCCGAGGGTCCACTGAAACAATGTAGCCTGTGGCAAATGAACACATTACATATCTACTTTGCACTTTTTTCTTCTTCTTTTTCTTTACTTAAAGCAAGAGAAGGGTGACATTTTGGAGATGAGAAGTTTTAATCCAGCAGCAACCTTTTACCTTGCGATGACAGACATTATGACCCTCCTGGTGTAGTGATTAAATTTGCCTCGGGTAAAAAAACTTTAAACACCTGAGTTTGGAGACATTTCAACCAGTGTCTTTTAGTCACTTCAGGTAAAGCTTCAGGGCTTTAAGGGATCCAGTAGTATTGGTTTTCTTTAATTATACCTGAGCTGTTTTTGAATGTGTTCTTGAGAAATAATACATACTTATGCAGTCAGGTCCAAGGGTATTTGGACACAGTTTCAAAATTCTGCCTTCAAATTCAATGGGTTTCACCAAAGTATTGCATTAATCATGTTTTACATAGTCCCTGCATCTTTACAGGCTCAAAAGTAACTGAGCAAACTCACATAAATAAAAATATGAGGATAATATTTTTAATACTTGGATGCAAATCATTTGCAGCCAATAACTGCTTGAAGTCTGGAACCCATGGACCTCACCAAATGTTTAGCGTCTCCTTCCCATGAGATGTTTTGCCAGGCCTTGAGTGCAGCCGCTTTCAGTTGCCCACAGTTTTGTCTTCAGAGAGTGAAAAACATGCTCATTTGGGTTGAGATCAAGCGACCGACTTGACCATTTAAGAGCAATCCATTACTTTTCCTTAGAAAGCTCTTGGGTTGCCGCTGCTGTGTGTTTTGGGTCATTCTCCATCTGTACTGTGGAGGACTGTCCTGTCAGCTTTTGCAGGATTCAATGGAATCTGAGCAGAAAGTATAATGCAGCTCTTTTCAAATGAGATTCATACTTCTGTCAGCAGTCTCATCTTCAACTTCCACTGGCAGCCAAACATGTCCAAACCATAACACCACCTCGACCATGTTTTACAGATTATCTTGGTTTCATCTGCCCAAACAACCTTGTTCCAGAGCTTTAAAATGTTTTCTAGCATGTTCAAACTGGTCTTTCTGTTCCTGAGTGTTAACAGTGTGCATCTTGAGGTCGACCCTCTGTATTTACATTCATGAAAGTGTCTCTTGATTGTACACTTTGGGATTGATGCCTCCTCAAGAGTGTTCTTCACTTGGCTAGATGTTATGAAGGGGTTTTCTTCTCCACGAAAAGAATTCCAATCATCCACTTGAGTTTGTCTTCCATGGTCTTCCAGATTATTTGGTGCTGCTAACCTCTCCAGTGCATTCCTTCTTTATCAAGTCCATATGGTGTATTTTTATATGCCAGAAGACAGGTCATCTGAGGCATTTTCACCTCGGAATTGCGCCGCATGAGGTTTTCAACATCATTATCTATGTGTTACATAGAGTAGCGGTGTTTGAGTGAAGCTGTAGGCTTGCTCGTGAATTTGAGTTGAAGGAAGTACATATCTAAGCCATTTTGAGGCATGATGGGATTATTTTAATGGAAATAAAGTCCAAATATGCAACTTTAATACACGGAGATGCGTTTTCAGGGGTTAAATCAACAACCAGAGAGGGATTTTAAATGCAATATGTTTGTTAACCCCCTGGAATCAAAGCTCGAAGTTTACACTTGAGTCACATCTTGCCTGCTTCATTTCAAGTCTACTGTGGCGGTATACAGAGTTAGTGTCTTGAACTACTGTATGTAGAAAGACAAAATGACATTATTAAACTGTATTAGTATTCATGATTCACGAACAGGCTCCTGGGTTAATAACAAACATGTTTATGTGTGAATTTATAGAAAAGTACACGGCATGCAGGTAATGAATTGTCGTGCTGCTTTTCAGGTGATGCATTTCTCTTTATAGACTCAATTATCCTCACCATAAAGGCAGTTCTGCAGCCAGGCACAGTGAGTAAAAAATGCACTGTTCAGTTGTCAATGGGATGTGGAGTGCTTCTGTGCTTACAAAACGGCCACATAAACCTCCACGGGTATCCCCACTGTTTTTATTCGCAAGCTATCACTCAGGTTTAGTGAAAGAGAGGTACATGCAGCAGTTGTTAAATCAGAGAAATCTGACAGTTTCATCTTTTGATGGCTTTTTCCTCTGAATTTCCTGCTGATTTGCACTTTTCAACTGCAATCCGGGAATTGTTGTGCTTCGACTTAAAATATGTCAACTTAGAAAATTCTGTAACTTTGCAGTTATCATGTAAAGCACTCACAGAAAAAAGAGGTGTTATTAAAAAGTCTCATACTGAGCATGACACCAGACATCTCCTATTGTAAGCCTCTGTAGCACAAAGTGATCCAACCTTTACTGGATGCACTTTGCGTGGCTTCATACCTCGGGGATTCTCATATGGCAGTCATGATTCCTGAGACATTTGGTTCATACTTTTGCGACCATGTCCTATGTCCTACTGTTTTGCAGAACAGCTGACAAGTGTTTTATTTTACCTCTCGCGGCACAAAACCTCCGTAATCAGTTCCCTGTTCAAGACATTTACAAGGATTTTATGCTCCAAATTGTGTGTTCAAGGGGACTGGGTGTCTGGTCTCACTTTCATGTGGATTTGAAGTGCACTCACAGCCAGTTTTTCTTTGTCAGTATTCAAGTGTTGCCGTGCCCTGTTGATCTTATCAGGGAGGCTGGAGCACAAATCCAGCGAAAGCAGCTTTATTTTAATGTCACAGGTATTAGATTTGCTGAAGAGCGAATATTGAAATGGGCTTGAACTTGGCACGTTTAAGGGGCTCCGCATCCGTTCTGCTTGTGGTGCAGATCTGGGTTGGGGAAATGAGTTTTTCCCTCCCTCAGACCTGATGCTAGTCTAGCACTCCTTTTTCTACTCTTTTTTTGGGAGGGGGGTGGGGGGTGGAAAGCCTTCTCTTTCTTCAGTCACACTTCTGCTGAATCCCGCACACTGTCTGACAAGAGTTTTATGCTAATGCAAGCAGTTTGGAAGAGTAGGGGAGGAGGGGGTCGATGACAAGGGACCAGGATTCATCCAACAGACGTCTTGTACTGGTAACATGTAGAACAGAGCTCCTCGCCTCATTTGAGGTTTTAGCTATTTCATTTTATGTCCAATACACTCCTCTTAAGGCCTAATTATACATGAGCTGCCAGAAAGTAACAATGTAAAGTACAAGAGGTTGGAGAGATTGTAAGAAATGTTCTGCCTGTCCTTTCCCATATCTTACTGAAATTTACATAGATTAAGGAAAAAGGAAAGTCCAATTACCATAAATACCAATTTATATATCCAATTAGTCAAGTTAGGTTACATGTTATTTAAACAGGACTTCTGTGCAAATGTAACCCTCCCTTTGAGGACAAAGTGACAGGTATATATCCAACATATAAAATGAAATCACCTGTTTCATGTTGTATCCTAGTGAAGACTTGAGCATTTGCTCCTCTGTAAAGGTCTTGCTTGCTATAGGATGCAAGACATAGAGCTCAGATATGAGAAAAAAAGAAAAAAGTAATTAATTTCGTGCCCTAGTTCTTGTCCAAACCCCACACTGTCATGAGACCTGAAGGTTTGGACACATTTTAGCGGGTGAATTATCTCAGCAATTTTGCGCAAATATCAAGGGGGTGTCATGAGGAAATGTTCCTGTGTAAACAAGGCATTTGTATCAGAGATCCCGTGAGTGATTCACCAGCCCCCTATTGTTAAGCTCAATTAATCCTTTTACCTAGTCTTGTAGCTCTGAGACAGCAATCCCTCCCTGGTCGGGTTTTCAAAATATTACACGGGCTGCTCACATGGTTTCGGGGCGGGGGAGGGCTGCCTGGCTTTAAGAGAACTCAGTGGCTCACAAAGTCGAGTTCATTAAACAGGAGCAAACTCGAGGGAGAGAGCGCGTAAAAGTACACCCGGCGACAGTGTGAAAGGGGAGCCATCAGGTGACCCAATCTCTGCCCAGCAGCTGGCCACTGGCTCCCTGGCCAATTAGCCCGGAGAGTTGAGATGCTTTCACTCGACGTGATAAGGCCCTGCCTCTTTCTCATCGGTCCCCCTTTAATCAGCCTCTTCCCAAGCATCAGTCTTCAGATTAAGGCTCTATCAGCGCAGCGCAGAGGAAGGGCCTGTTCATTCACAGTGGTCCCACCTCTTAACAGGAGAGGCAGCGGTGTGTGAGCAAGGGAGGCATGGGTCGACCGAGATAAGATGCTCCAAGTATCGGTGAAGGAGGGATGAGGCAGAAGGGAGGGAGCGGAGGCGAGGAACAATCAAAACGTGGTCAGTGACTTGTAGGTGTGTGCGCTTGTGTGTTTGCACGGTGCTGATCACTGTCTTTTTGTTATTTGTTAGAAATCAAAGGCACCAATTTGCCTCTGACCACTGATGATTGCTCCCAGATATGACAGCGCAATATATTATGTCCTGAATATGCACACTGCAAATAATCTGACTGCACGCAAAAAGAAACTATCAGGACGACTGTCGCATTCAAAGAAGATTTGTGAAGGTACATCGCGTTTAATCCCAACATAGATTTGGTTGCCCTCTGAACAGTGGATATCCAGAAGGATATCTGTATAATTCCATTCCACATGCAAGTCTATTTCCCTCGGTTCACTTCATTCCATTCAGCAGACCTCGTACAAGAGCACTTTACTGAGAGAGGGATAGTTTGTTTTAGGTCTGACACAGTCCTGATACACTCTCTTCTTGTTACAAACAGAGGGATTATGGTGCATTGCCGTTTGAGAAAGCTCCTCTCAGTCGCTTCTGTAATGTTCCCATCACCTGGCCATTACACCAATGTGCTGCTCACCAGTGTCTGTTTCTACACACTGACTGAACACTTAGGCCACTCCGGGTAGCACGAGACACAGGAAGGACAGGAAGTTTTCTGAGCTACCTGCAGAGGCTTGTGTCCTTGTGTTTCACACTATCTGTGCAATCCGTTTGGTAGCACAGAATCGTAAGGCACAAGATCCCCTGCTGGGACACTGAAAGTATTTGAGGAAGAACAGTTACAGGAAAGCTGTTAAACATTTGCCTTTGTTCAGCAAGTGAAACTTGGAGTCGGCCGAGGTTGTAGGTGAAACATACTTTCCATTTCAAATCAGAGATTTGCATTTGTCCTTCCTTTTAGACTGTATGATTTGGTTCGGTTTTTCTGTGACTTTTCCCATATCGGACTTCAATGTCACATTTTCATTATGCGGCAGCTGAGCACTGCCTGTTGGTTCAGTGGAACTGATTGTTTTTTGATGACAGTTGAGAAGGTGACTTACATATTTAGTTGATGCTTAACATTGGTGATAAGTAAGGGCACTGGAATGCGTTGGAGTGAGTGTGTGCAAAATTGTAATGCCGACACAAGCTAGCACCCTAACCTCTGAATGATGATGAAGAGTCTTGTGTCTGGTTATGTGAAAAATGTCTGCTTGCAGTTTTAGTATTTCCTCATGTGTATTCAGACCAGATGCACCTTTGCAAAGTGTTTTAGCTTCAGGCTATTGCTCTTTGTGCTCATTAGGAAAAGGACTGTTTTGGAGACAGTGAGGATAAGCACCGAAGATTACCATAGTGACCAACGCGAGGCTAATATGTGGCATTTAAACAACATCAAGAGATGTTAAAAGTTAGCTGCCTGAAGATAAAGTCAACTCTTGGTTGGCAGAACATTTGTCATTAGACCTAAAACACCATTCAGCCCTGTGAGCTCTGAAAGGATGAGATGAGCGAGTTGAATTTGTGTCGAATTTGCCTTTCCAACCCAGTTTTGTGCAGCCACACCCCTGGGACCAGACCCAGGCTTGGAGAAAAGAACAGCGGCTTGGCCGAGTGGTTATCCATCACGCTTCAGCTTCGTCTCCACGGGGGGAAAACCGGTCAAACAAACACACACACACTCGCTGTTTTCCCTGCTACGATTGCCGCCTCTGAGAATATCCTCGCCAGTGACTAAATTGGCTGCAGGAAACACTTTTTGGAGGGAGTCCGAGCATGCCCATTAGCAAGGAAACCAGGTGTGCTGTTTTTGCCCCCCATCCCAGGATTTATTCCACGGTCATCAGGCCCACAGGAATAGATTGTTATTTGGCCTTGTTTCATTTTGAACAGAATAAACCGTATGGGAGAAGGAGGGAGGGTGGGAGGGTTAAGCTAACTGTGACTTTGCAAAGTCATCTCCCCTCTCAGTCATTTGTTTGCATCCACTGAGGTTTGGATCCTGACATAAAGAAGCCATTTGAGCAGAAGAGCTCATTTTTATTGAGTGTCAACATTTAGTTTACCATGCATCTTCTCCAGGGGTGCATACATCTACATTTCTCCCGGGGTCGCCCTTAGCGGGTATCAACTGAATGAGGTGGTTATTAATGTAGACACTTGGCGTTGTGCTCGCTGCCTCCATGCAGCTGTGACAGAAAGGCTTTTTGCGTGCGCCGTGACAATGCACGTGTACAATGAATGGAGGAAAAGCGCCAATTATGGCTACAACACTCCAAAGTGGCTTTTAGTGCCCAGACAAGGAGATATCCTGAAACTGACTCTGACACACATCCACACACACTCCTGCATCTACATGCACAGTGTGTTTCCTTTTCAACTCTTTGATTACTTTGTGGATGCGGTGATTGTGAGGCCACCCTTGATTAGCTCAATTTATTCCCCAGCCATGCCAGAGGGCCATTTAGGGAAGTTTTTGCAGACTCTTTCCATTTATCAAGATGGGAGGCAGACATGATTTGAATCTTAATATGTCCTTGCGGCAGAATACAAACAAGCGCATGCGGGCAAAGTTTGTATCTCATATTAAATTTTTAAGATGAGACAAAAAACCAAAAGAGAAACGGCTTCCAAAATGATGTTTGATTGTTGGCTCTGTTCGTTTGGATGCAGAATCACCCCCAAATACTCCACTGCTCGACTCCTACTCTCCGAAAGTCAGAGCTGATGCATGCCTGGTGATTCAGTGAGAGGAGCAACAGCAAAGGTTGATCTTAGATAACCAGGCTGTATGCTGTTTAAAATGTTGCTTACTAACCAATGCTGACTAACAGAAAGTGATTCATACATCAGACACTTTTTTTACATGATGCCACCCCACAACAATTACCACAAACCAACAGGTGGCTGCAATAAATAGGAAGAGCTGTAATAATTGCAATGTAGCATTTCTGGTGTAACCACAGCTAAACTCTCTACTCTCTTTAGCAGCCTATGAAATCGCCCTCATTTCTTCTCATATCTGAGGAACACGTCTCCCTCACTCTTCAAAATCCTGTTTTTGTCCCCTTCACTTTTATTGTTTCCGGTTGAGTTTCTTACCAGAGGCTCCCTGAATATTGTTGTGTATCTGTCCAGCTGCCGTAGTTAAGACGGGAGATCTGTGTCAATAAAAATGCTAATACGCTCATCTGAGTCACCTTCAGTTATTGCTGCGCTCAAAGCAACACACTCAGTGAGCGGTGCACTAAGTGCTTCGTCTTCGGTTTGCCTCTTAAGCTCCTACAGGCAATCTTATCGGTGGGGGTTTGCTAAGGTTGCATGCAGTCAAAAGAATAACAGAATACCTGCAGACAATATGCATTTATCATCATCTATTCTATAACTTCCTTTTTTTGAAATTTGAAGTCTCCTCAGAAGATGCTAAATTTGACATGAGTCACAGATAAGCCAGTTGAGCACAGTGCCTTTTGTAGTGAGGATCAGGAAGTATCAGATATCTGTTGTGGATTCCAGTCAGCCACAATAACTACATGTCTAATATTGTGTAGATCCCTCTTGTGCCACCAGAAAAGCTCTGATCATTTGGGCCGTGGACACAGGACCTCTGCTGGTGTCCATCGGCAGAGGGTCCTTTGTGTCCTGTGGGTTATGTTGTCGGGTATTTTGCTTGTTCAAGTGTATCCTAAAGATGTAGAGCTTGGATGCTAGAGTAACACCTTGGTCTCTTGATCATGTTCCTCAAGCTGTTTTTGTGGTGTGACAGTTAATTCCATTTCCATTGGGGAGTGCTGTTGCCATGAGTGTTGTGTTTGGGTAGTACGTGTGAAGGTAACATCCACATGAATGTCAGGGCCCATGGTCTTCTAGAGGAACATTGCAAGCTGAAAAATGTTATGCGCTTTACTTGTAAGTGGTTTTAATATTGTGGCTAATCCTACTATCCTGCTATACAACCATGATTTTGGTTGGACTTATTTGCATTTAAATGCTGAAAATTGTACATGTATATCGTCTTCCACCCCGTAACCAATGCTTTTTTTTAGCTCTATTTATCATGCAAATGCAAAATTCACCCTCTGAATGTAAGGTTCATTATCTAATGACTCAAGATGAAAGGCTGTTAACCAGGACACTAATGAAAAACTGTTTTATGTGAGTTTTTGCCATCATACACTCTTACTAAGATCATTCATCCCACTCCTCACTCCCCTATCAAGTTGTTGTCTGCCTTCATAGTTGTGTCTAATCAATGTCTGCCTTATCGACCGTCCTGTCTCTTTGTGATACACTCTATATTAATATGGAGACTTGCGTCAAAAACTAAAAGAAAAAATAGGGAAAAGCCATTTTTCATCGAGGCTGAGGAAGAGTTCAGTTTGACAGTTTTGGAAAGACTTCAGTGAATCATGCACCAGTAGCATTACTCAAACTCTGCAAGGTTGCCTTGACAACAACCTTTATAGCCTGTCTAATACCTTGGCAACAACTTTATGGGAAGGTGATTCAGGAAGTGTTTGAAAAAGCAGTTTGGTGCTTGTAAAAGTAGATCCCAGACCAGCTGATCCTCCCAAATCTTGTCCTGATCTCAGGGTTCAGCTTGAAACTGTTGGAGGCTGAAGATCAGAGGGTTTAAAAATGGTGGGACAGTAGATTATCTCTTGTTTTTCTGCTTCTCAAACTGAGGTTAATAGCCTCTTTTCAGCTTAGGGGCGTAATGTCAGCCATCCTCCATTGTTTCCAGTAGGAATAATCTGTTTACTCTTGTTCCTTGTTTTGACAATGCACACACATCTAAAGGGATACACAATGAGGGGGACAATGCAGTGGACATTAATTCTCTTAGAACATCTCAGAGAATGTTTTATTAGTCTCGAGAGGCCATTTCCAGAAAATGGCTTCAGATCCATCTTGTTCCAGCCTGATGTGAGGGGAATTCTTTAACGTGACATGATGAGAGTGCTCATCAATTTTGTGTTTTTATGTTGAATTGCAGTCTCTTTAAAGAAACAGCCTCATGGGAAATTATTTCCCTCTCAACAAACGTTGTGTTTAACTTGGCCATACTTACCTGCATCTGTCCCAAATGTATCAGCTCGGGCAGTATGCAGCCACCGTCGTTCTTCTCTGCATTTTTTTTTTCGCCTAAAAGCCCCTTTCTGCAAATCTCTGCACTTTCCAGTCCGAAAATAGCAGAATCACAGGAATGTGGCAGGATTGAATCTCAGCTGGCTGATTGGATTGTCTTTTGCTCTATCTCAGGCTGCATTAAGCGGCAGAAGGTTTGGACGTATAAAAAAGTGATGGATGCCTCCTCCTTGCGTCTGGACTGCTCGTAGCTGACCTCAGCAGAAGGCAGGAGAGGCAAAAAAAAGAGAGACACAGTGATTTACTGACCAGGCCGGTAAAGGCAGGGAGGATGCATGCCACTCAGCTCCTACTGACAGCCATAGATGTAAAGTAGTCTCCTCACTGCTTCTCTCACTGTCTTTTGCTTCTTCTGTCTTTTTTAACCATGATGTTTGGAAGGAACGCACAGCTTGGAGAAATTGCGGCGGGGTAATTATCACTTGCTGGAAATCACAAGATTTTGTGATTAGCTATCAAATCTATTTCATTCCTCATCTTCCTTTCCGGTTTACTCATTCTCTCCTCGCTAATTAGTCTGCACGGTCAGAATGTTATCTGCTCTCCTCTCCCCTCACCCATATTATTCACTGCTGTCAGTCTCATTTCATTCCTCTGAGGTTTTAACATTACAAGAACATCAAGATCAAGTGGTGCAGTGGTGGTTTTAGTACTAAGTGGGTGCATCTGCTGTGACCCTGCCATCCATCTGTCAGAAATAATTAGGCTGCTTGATGGATATTCTTTATATGCTAAGCAAAAGATGGGTGAACCCCGCATTCTCACTTTAGTCTATACACTGAAGTCGCTTTGACTGGTTCAAAAGGCACAAATTATTCAGGCAAATGCCACAGAGCCCATTATACAGCGTACAGTAAGATGAGCAGCATTGTCATTATTATCAATCACAGTGAGTCCTCATCACAGCGCCGGACTTCAGGATGAATCCTCATAGATCAGCATGTGAGAGAGGCAGGACTAATGGTCTAATGGGTCAGTCAGTATTAAGGGTCATTCCTCACAACCTACCATGGTATGGAAGAGTAAGCATTACATGAAGAAGAATCCATTCATGTGTTCATTTCTACCATCACAGGAGACAAACTCACTCCCAAATCAACATATGCTATATGCTTCCTTAGTCACATTTGAACACACTGCGTGTCATTTTTCAACACGCATCACAGTCCAATAGTGTTACAAATATCCATGAACATCAGAATTAAACCATGATCTCTTCTGGACATGCACACAGATAGCGACAACCAAGTACTTTTAGTGTGTAACCTGTAACCACCAAGTGCTTCTGTTACCTAAATTTAACCAAATTGCTCATGAAAACAATGATGATGGTGCAACATTCTACACAAACTCAGTCCTGTGGTTTACGCTGCCCTCACCACTCCAACTTCCTTATTAGGGTCTTTTAAACCCTTTACGTCTCTTGGTGTTGAGCACTGACTCAGGTGGCACCGATGCCAAATGACCCCTCTCAGCAGCTTTGACTAAACAACAGTATTTGACGCTGTGGGAGTGAGAACAGGTTCACTGTTCAGTTATTCTGGTCCAGACCAAAGAAAAAAAAAGACTGTCTCCCTTCGGGCAAATCAAACAAGCAGTTACAAAGTCTTAACAGACTGATTGCAATTCACTCACTGTGCTTTTTAGTGACTGTTAGCCTTCATCATAAGGTTATCCCTACTGGGGAAAATCTAGTTAATTCCTGTGACCAACTGCAAATTATGTAGCACTTAACAGCACTTTTTCGTTGATTTATCTTTTCTGCTGCCACAAAGATAAAGAATATTGTGAGAATTATTAGTAGATACTGTAACTGTACTTCAAATTCGTCTCCAGAGTGTGCTGCTGTCGAAACCCACCTGTTACAGCTTTTTTTTTGTTTGGTCTTCAGCAGAGTTTGTATGGCAAGTTTCAACGATAATTGATCTTTTGCCTCTGAGCTTTATAAGCGTCTTTCTTTCTTTGTGTTGGCACCTCCAGTGACACCTTTATTACAGTATGTTTGGTTTAAGAGGCAGTGAATGTGAGTAAGTTCATGAGAATGGAGTCTAAAGAATGAATGGAGGATTTTGGCTGCTGCATCGTCACCTCAAGATCACTGGAGTTAATGAGAAGGAAAAGTAAATTTACACACATTATCTATTTATGTGAGAGTAGAGAGACCGGATCAGTCAAGTAGAATATCTATTACATGAGAGATTTTATCTGGTAAGGGGGTGGCAAATGTGTTATATTTATTTAAAGACAGAAGCCCAGGAGGAAATCTGGTGGAATGAATCACTTTGTCAGTTGCAGCAAACAGAACCTGAGCATTATTTTTTATAATCATTTATCAGTGCAGGGATGAAGAACTGTCTTGAAAGCTGCATCATCTTGTTAGAGCTTATTACATATATATGTAGTCAAGTAAGTACATTTTATTTATATAGCACTTTTTAAAACACGTGGTTACGAAATGCTTCACAAGAAAAATTAATATGAACAAATAAGTGTAGACAACAAGAACATGGAAACAATTTCAACAGCAGATAGAAAACTTTCTGACACAAGTGACATATACACACAACACACACGCATATCGCAACAAACACAGACACAAATGAATACTTAACCAATACTTCATACACAATGTAGACATAAACAGACAACCATACACACATTACACATTCCTGGTTTAGCAAAAGGCTTGTCTGTATAAGTGAGTTTTTATAAGCTGCTTGAAGCTGTCCATAGAATCTGATGATCTGATTTTATATAAATACATATATATATATATATATATATATAACTGTGTGTGATAACTTGCAATTTAGTCTTTCATTACTTGCTCTCAGCCTCCTGGCATGTTTTCTGTGACATTTCACTTATGCCCCATTTCCCAAGGAGTTTTTGGTGTTCCAGATATCTTTTGAGTTTTGGTCTGTCTGTCAGGACACAGTGGAAATTCTCCAGAAAAGTTTCACAAGCTGACAGAAAGGGCAATTTAAACTTTGTCTGCTCGCAGATAAAAAATATATACTTATTTGTGAATTTGGCTTTATTGGAGACAGAGATGCAGCCAAGCACGCAAAGAAAAACTGAAGAGAAATAAGAAACCTTCCCTCGCTTAGTTTTGCCTGACTCCGTGGCCAATTGAAAATCTTTAATTTCATACTTTTAAATATTTATCCTCTCCAGCATCTCTTGAATGTGTGTACAGTTGACTTAGACTGTTTGATTATCTCATTGAGTGGATAATCAGTGGGCTCCACGAACAGAAATATTTCACTATATTGTAGAATCAATACTCACTGCAGACTCAGGCATTTATCTATAATATTCCTGTTCTGCAAAATGCATGGATTAAATTTGACAAAATAGAAAAGAAAATGTTGATGTTGGCTGCCACGATAAAGCTGCTTTGTGTGCAGAGATTGCACAGTGTGAGAATGCACTGTGCTGCGCAGCATCTTTCCCCCAGCGGACACACATACCTGTAATGGAAGGAAAACATTAGCATCAGGAGCAGGTGGAGTATGAAGATATATGATGTATAAGCCCATTCGTTGGCCGGCTGCTGGCACTTTTGCTCCAGTTTTACAGCCTTCTGACTGTTTTATCAGCTCACATTGGCATGTGTGTGTACATGAAAAATATACAGTCTAAGTACACATGTGTATAGATCTGTCTACATGTATACACTAAAGAGAGCAAAGGCTTTTCAATTGCCTCATGGCCCACCAGGCTGCCCCTGCGCAGCTGGGGAGGAGGCCAGAGACATTACTCAGCTATTAAACTGTTATTTGCAGGTGTCACCCTCAGCGGGGGCTGTGTTGATAGAAGCGGAAACGCCCTCAAGGTCCAAAGCTATACACATACACACATATCCTTCAGGCGGGCGTGTTTGAGGCCCGGACTCATGGCCGTGGCTCCCCGGCTTGATGGGGCGTAACAGGGGCCAGTAGGGGAACAGACTGGTGAGCCAGATCAGGCCGGGAGGCGGGCAGCAGGACACCAGAGGACAACAGGACCAGGCTAATAGGGAGGCCACCTGCCACTCTATTTCACCCATGATGAATCGACCTGTTTTTCTGTAGCTGTTTTTTGTTTTTCACTTTTCCTGCTTTCTGTTGCGAACTTAAGGCTTCAATCTGACGGCTGCAAATGGCTGTAAATGCCACTCGTATACACACACTCACACACGCAATATGCATCCGCTGAATATTTGTATTACTGTACTGTATATAAAGTTGTAATCAGCCTCGGAATGATTTTTCAGCAGTGGTATAATGTCTTCTGTGGCTCTTTTGGGTCACTTTAAGTCTGAGAAAACGACCCTAATGATGTCGTAGTGATATCAGCGTTAGCCAGATCCTGTTTGGAGACAACCAATTTACATGCCTGACAAATACGTTGGAATTTAGCAAGCAAGGAGAGTCTAACAAAGGCTGTTGTGTCGAGTCGGATTATGGAAATCTTGTCCTGTTGTTGGAAGTAATTTTGGATTTCTTTGTCTCTGATTTTCACTTTTTCTTTCTATTATCTAATCTACTTCTCACATATCCCCTAAAGTCATCATCAGTATTAAATTAATACCATTTAATCACTGAATCCCAACAATAAAATCCAGGTTTCTGGCGATAGAGAGAGTCAACTAATATTAGACTTACATTAACTCCTGCCAGGAAAAGGATCAGGACAACACTTAAGCAACTGCAACAACGCGTCCTTTCTTATAAAGTCACTGCAAAAACGACTTGTTTTCAATTTGCATCTAAAAAGGTCTGCACACCTTTTAATAATCCCCTTATCCTTTGCTTCTGTTTATCAAAGAGTTGCTTGTCTTCTTTCATAATGAGTAGGACATTAACAGTTTCTGGTTTTTACGCCAACAACACCAGTGGGCGAGACACAGCTTAGCTGATAAGTGACTCATTTGTTTTTGCAGTCCATTATGCTCCAGCTGTGCTAGCTGATGTTTTAGGAGGCAGGTTCATTCATTACCTGCTTCATTAGTTCGGTCCCTCGAGGTATGCCACCTTTCTGTGATTCTCTATTTTTTTGTCTAACGCCACATTTTCCAAAACTTTGACCATGGAATGCCAGACAGGCAGTTTTCTTTGTACTGTCCCTCAGGGACTTTACCCCTGAATAAGAAAATACCTTCCATTAGTGGG
The DNA here is from genome assembly GCA_024666655.1 of Dascyllus trimaculatus. NCBI lineage: Eukaryota > Metazoa > Chordata > Actinopteri > Pomacentridae > Dascyllus > Dascyllus trimaculatus. Next base: position 11,086,685 of record CM045468.1, on the reverse strand, counting down.
AGCAAATAACTGGATCTGCTTGACTGAGAATCAAATCTGTTTCTGTTATATAAATATGGATCGGCAGAGCCACAATTTTATCAGCTATTTTTCTTACTGTTTTTTTCCCTTGGGAGTCATAAGAAGTACTGTTTGATGATTTTTTTTTCCTGCATTGCCAGGCTGATGCAAAATAATATTATTTTATTGCAATAAAACAATATCTTATTAAATTTTAAAGATTTTTTTTAAATGAATCTACCACAGTGTAATACTTAAAAACCAAAACATGATTTTTTAGTTTCACTCACAGACACAGTTGTGTGCTTTTTTGTCTCCTGGAATCCAGCTTGTCTCCACTTTAACATTCACAGTGTGCAGAAGCAAATGCCAGTTTGTGAAATCTACCCAAAAAACAGGAGATTCATCACAGCGGGAAACACCTTTTCAGCAATTACAGCCTGTTCAAATCCAGTTCGGTACTTCTTCAAGTGCAATCACAAGTTTTCTTCTGTCTATCACAAAAATAAACACCGAAGATTACACTTTATCTATTTTATATTTTGTTTCCAGTCGTGCTTTGAAGATGGGTTCAACTGGCTGACATGTTGCCTTTGATTGTGTTTACCACCCATTGCTCTCTTAATTGGTTCCCTCCAATTTAGAGTATTGGTTGCACATATTTGGAACACTACAAAGTAGCAGAAACTCATCAACAACCAGACTTGGGCATGATGCATATAAATGTGAAAACAGCCTTACAAACACACATCATCTGAGACACTGGAAGGGTCCATATGAAGTCAGTCCAGAGCTGCTGCACTGAGGCCTGAATGTTGTTGCTTGAGGCTCATTGCTGGACGCCAGTTATGCATTTGGCACCCCAGTTTGACTCTATCGCCAGCTCACACACAAACCTTCACATTGTTACTTTGCCTCCTCCAAGAGCAGTAGTTGTGTGGTTGCAGTATCCACTGCCACTGTCATTATGGCTTAATTAAATTAAGATTTATGGAGAGAAAAATTAGCACAAATGGGTGGAACACAACAATGACACGCATTATTCCTCCAAAGTTTTTGAAAATCCAATTAGTATCTAGACACAGCGTGAGACTGATGGACAAACCGTGGATGTGTCTATTGTCTGCCACCTCCCACACAATACAATATTACTCTGATGATGTGACTGGATACACTGTATGTGAGTGCAGGTGAGATGATGAGTGCGTAACCAGATGGAAAGTGATACATTATATGTCTTCACAGTGTGACCAAACAAAATGCAACACAAGTCGCCGTCTGTATCTGACACTTAACGTGATGTGATACATGCACATACAGCGCCTATAAAAAGTATTCACCCCCTTTGGAAGTGTAGCACCTTGTTACATCAAACTAGAACGATATTAGCATTAGACCAGCATCAGAAGGGCTAGGCCGCTTGGAGCCTGATGTATGAGCGTCAGCAAAGACACACAGCGGAAATGGATTTGCGAAATAGGTATAATATAATGAGAACAATTTGCACAGGTCAGCTGCACAACAACAGCAAAGATAACAGTACAAAAAAACAATAGAAAAATAATAAAGTGCGCACAATGACAAAAAAAAGTAGAAGTGTTTGAGTCCAGTCTTTTGGAATTAGTCAGGGGATCGATCGTTGGGGCCCAATCCAGGTGTATGTGTGTGTGTCTTTTCTGTCCTACCACGCCAAAACGCAGTGATTCTTCTGCAGGAAAATTCCTCTTCCTCTCAGTCTCTCAAAGGTTCATAGATTGGCTCGCCATCCAGTTAACTGGAAATCTTGGTCTCCTGATAGACGAATCCTTCAATGGGCGCTCTGCAGGACGCTGAACCGTCCTGAATTCCACTCATTACCAGAAACCTGACCTATAGACAGGTTGTAGGTCCATACAAAATGTTATCCACTGCTGCAACAGTTCCAATAATGTCCTTATATAAACACATTATGACATTCTATCACACTGTAACCCGTTGAAGCTCAATATATTAAAACTAAGCGCCATATCAAAACAGTATGACTGATTAAATGCAGTTAACACCCACCAACTTAACTTAACTCATCTACAGTAGTTCAGATGCACAATTTAACCGTAACAGAGTCATTTTTAACTTTGTAATACAACATTCATACTTCCAAATGCTAAATACACGAGTCGCTAAGCACATGTTCCTGCGGTCTCAATGCTAACGCTGTTAGCGTATGCTTATGGGATTTCTCATTATGTCTGTTAGCATCGCGGCTAGCGTGAGATGATCGTTTCACTCGGAAATTACCAACACTAACAACAATTAGCAGACTTTTCTTCACTCACCACTGAATCTGACGACGGTGCACACAATCATAGGCCGTAAGGTCGAAGCCAACTGGTGTTAGACATTCAGCTTAAACCGAGTCTGACACAGCAGGAACACATCCGAAGCGACGAGCAGCCAGACGAGCTTGAACTACACAACAAAGAATGCCGGGAGTATTTCCTGGCTGTTTGGTGTCGTCCAGCAACTAGCTCCCCCTAGTGTCAACTTAGGGTAACACTGGCACCAAAAATCCTCTAATACAGTCCAATAGCTCCAACCAGCCATTCATTTCTTCCTCATTATAGCCTGGGCTACATAAGTTTTTCTTTTATTGCTTTTCAACATTGAAATGTGGTCAATTTGAATAACCTTTGCTGTTGACAAGAATGAAGAAAGACTCCAGAATGTTCACCTTGTTGTCCTGAAATCATTTTTTTGTGTTGCTTTAGTTGTATGCTGTAGGTCATTGTCTTGCGAGAAAACAAACCCTCAGGATTTTCCTACACTTTGCTGTTTTCATCTTCCTCCACCTTTACAAACCTACCCTGGCCTGCTGCTGAGAAGTGTCCCCACATCATGATACTGCCACTACCATGCTTCATGGTGGGGATGGTGTGTTTGTGATGATGTGCAGTGTTTGGTGCCCAGTAAATTTTGGTGTCATGCGACCAAAAAACTTTATTTCAGTTGACTTTAGAGTCTACTACATGCCTTCTGGTGAACTCTAGTCAAGATTTATAATGACCTTTTGTGTATGTCTTTCTTTTTGCCACTCTCCCATAAAGCTTTGACGGGTGAACAATAGGCAACCGTTGCCGAGTTAAATTAGATAAGTCACTTTAAATGGGGTACGTACTTATGCCATCACCTGTTTTACCTTTTATGTTTTTCATTAATTGACATAACTTTTTATAGAAATCAGTTTTCACTTTGACACTTGAAAAACTAAACTACATTGACCATGACTTAATGTTGAAAAGCAGTAAAACAGGAAATATTTCAAGGGGGTGAACACTTTTTATAGGCACTGTATCTGCCGTGAAATACTGTATGTACCACTTATTGAGTGACTCTATGTTATAGAGCTTACACAACAACCAGTTTTCAGAACATCCTTTTATTCGGGCAAGATTCACCAAATATAACCTCACATCTTCAGAGCTGTACTTCAACTTAGGCTCAGTTTTTGTAGCTCTTGAATGTCTTGTCAATAGAGAATACAAATACATGATCCACCTAAAGCTGTCATGTGTGTTATCTTTATTGCTCATCGTCCTTCTATCTGAACTTACTCACACTGACTCCAACTCAGGATCAGAAACCCAAAGCCACTGTTGATTGAAATGCAGCAACGCTATAAGCTCCTCTTCCTCCCACCTTCACTCCCACTTGTCTTGGCACAGCTCCTGCACGTTATTCCTGAAGTTCTGTTGAGCCTCTTGACTTCCCTGCAATTGTTGCTCGCAGTGTAGCTTCCCTTCGTAATATGATGCGGGTCTTAGCATTTTGTAGAAAAGTGGAGTATTGTTGTTTATCTCCTGGTCTAATGAGACACGATGAGGTAGGGGACAGCTGCCTGTCTTCGGTGTTGGCAATCAGACTGAACATGCTGCACATGTACTCACTGCGCTCTGTGTCTGATTTGCTTTGCTCTGAATGAAACAAACTTCACTTGAAGGGCTCAGCAAGATACAATAGTAAGTAATTAAGCTCCAAATGTGCCTCTCTGTCTGAAACTATTGACTGTCCTACCAAGTAATGTTTAAGCAACTCAGCAGGTCTTGCATATTTCAGAAACATTCACACCTGGTTACCCTGCTGCCAATTTGTAGCTTTTTTAACCACTATTTTTACCATGACCCTTTACAGTCATCTTTTGTTGGTTCTCTTCTCATTGTATTCCGCATTGGTCACCTCCTTATCCTTTACATTCTAAATGGCAAAGAGCCTATGGGCCTGGACAGAGTCTGTGTGCGAGTGTAAGAGGGAGATAGACAATATGTGCTTAGGTGCATGTGCAGCTTGTTACGAGGGGGGTGCTTTGATGTGCGTATCCATCCTAAGGGGGGATATGGGCTGGTACAGATATGGTTTGTCACCACACACACATGCAAACACACACCAACAGGCTATGTTTGTGGCAGTAGGGTGGCCTAGAAACAAAGCAGGGAGACCATCGCTTGAATGCACGACATATGTTCAAGAATTCACCCAGCTCAAGTGCCTTTGAGGAAGACATTTAATCCCGCTAGCTGACCTTTCACCTTTCCTCAAGGAGGGCAAGCAAATGAGGAGCTGCCCCAAGGAGAGAAAGTACAGTATCATTTTGTGTTATATAACTAAACATGCAGTGACATACATTCTTTTCTTACTGTGCTGAACCTGAATCACCAACCAGTGTGTGTTTGTTGGGAGAACGGAGGGGGGCCAAAAACACAAGCAAGATGTAGCCTGTCATATTAAAGCAGCCAGCAGCAAATTGCACATCTAGGCTAATAAAAGCGACAGGGAAATTGCTGCCAGCAGATTTCCTCCAAATCTCCCCAGTAATTCCCCATGAGCCCTGGCATTACTGCCTCACTACCCAGCCTCAGATTAACCCCCAGCCACCCGCTCCCCATCCTCGGGCCTCACAGCAGTGCAGCTCAGAGCTTCACAATGCTGCTTTAACCTCTTCATTTCATTGCTTGTACGTTGTCCTTTTGATATCTTCAAAGGTACTCCCAAATGTAATGTACATGAACATCCTATGGCTACAGTTCAGAGCCAGGATAGTAACATATTGGGTTTTCTGTTGTTATTATTCTGCTTACTATTATGCAAATAATTAATAACCTATATTTAATATGTTTGGAGTTTTGTATGTCATTTGTTTTCCATTCATTTTATCATAATGTAATTTTATCATTACATAATTTTACATATTTAAAAAAGATGAATGCAGCCTTCACTTGCAATTATTGCTGAATTAGTCAATCAGTCAGTCAACAGACAGAAAATTAATCAATAATGGTTTTGTTAATTGATTAAAAGATGTGTAAGTTTTCACTTTTTTCCCAAGAATGTTTGTTGGACGATGTCACCTGAGAGCTCTGAAGAAATTGTGATGACTATTTTTAGCTCATTTCTGCCATTTTATCGATATAGTTTACGAATCGGCATGTTCGATATGTTTTTTTCAGGGCTGATACCAATACTGTTTCTGAATAATCAAGGAGACCAATAACCAAAATGTGGAGCCGATATGCATTTGCCCTACAGTCTTGATTGGGTGTTACTCCTGACATGCAACCAATCATTGGTGCTGTAGGCAGGACATCGCTCGATACCGCAGAGTGGTGACTCCAGACAGATGAAGGCGTTTACATCAGAGCGAAAGTAGAGAATTTTAAAATGAATTTATGCTATTGGTTGTACATTTTGGCATTTTCTCATACATGTGTTGTAAGGTTTAATAACTTACTCATTATATGCAGCAATATCAATCAATAATTCATCAATATATAATGTAAATTATGCATACTTTGATTAATCATGCGCTGATAATGGCCGTTAAATATACCACTGAGATACATAAAGACTGTCCTAATTGATCCTACCTGCATTGTCTACATATGCTGTGGCTAGAGGTCATTAGGCCTCACAGAAGACTTTGTCATAGTGCCCCTTGACAACTCCCTCAATGGTCTCTGCTTGCGAACTCGAAAGTGCCTGCCTCCTCTAATTGCCAGAGAATTAAACAGTAAGAGGCTCCACCTGGTGGTGCAACCACATACTACAGCTAATCTACAATATTGTTGTGTGTATTACATAAGAAAATGGTATTAGAGATCAGCAGATAATAAATAGGCAATGACTCAGATCGAATAGGGGGCAAAAAAACTTTTTCAGGACATCCTTAAATTACATTAATCCAAGAAATGGTGTATATCATCAGGCCAATTATTGGTCGACCACTTATATCGAGATTTACAAAAAAACAGGTTTATTATTGACAAAAGTAACAGTTAGCTGCAGCCCCCAATGCTATCGACTCCTGAAAATATGACTCATGATAGAGGTGACTCACATCTCTGCGTATCTTGCTCGATTTCTAAAAATTCCCACAGTGCAGCCAATAGAACAACTGCACACACTTGTTTCCTCCTGACTTCACCTCATCGCTGTCTCCAGTTTGCTCGCTTGAACTCAGGCTAAGTCGACCCTGCTGCGCTTCACCTCTGAAAGCGTTTGACCTAGACCTGGTGTCCAGCCCCACGCTGAGCCTATCAGCATTCAGAACAACATTTCATCTGTCAGTGCCCAGCACCAATTCCAAACAAGCGCCCAGTATCCCAGGTTGTAGTGCGGGAAGAGACTCAGTAGGACTCCACCTCCACTCTGCACGTTACAACAGAGCAAGTAATATTAGAGACTCTGTATTAGAGCAGTTAAGGAAGCCTAATCTCTATTTTATGGATTCTCTTTCTTTTGTCACTGACTGTTTCTTTCTCTGTCTCTATTGATCTGTTTCTTTAACTCACACTCTTTCACTTTCTTTGTTTCACCTCTCTTTTGGAACAGCGTAACCTTTTTTTCTGTAGCAGCATTGGTTCTTGGGATGGCATTCTAGGTCATCCGGTCGGTCCCTCACTTTCAAACTAAATTTCCCAAAAATTACGGGATGGATTGCCTTGATCCCCTGACTTTTCATCCAGTCCCTCCAGTAGGTCGAATTTTCTGTTTATCCGGTGAAACATCTCAGCATCTACAAAACAGATTGACTCCAATTTTCTTTTGTGGCCTCAGACTCTTAGTCTTGTTTAGCTCCCTCTCGCCCTTCTTCTTACTTTATCTTACTCTCTTAAAGTTTTGATATATATCAACTCGGAGTCAATTTGTCTAAGTGATGTACGTGAGTTGTGCCAGTGGCAGTAACAGCAGGGCTATAAAGTATATACCCCGGCTGTCTCGGTGAGGCAGGGGGGTCTCACGCTTTTGCCAGGGCCCCTTTCAACAATGTGATATAATATAGTGTGTTGTCAAATTGAAAAAACTGGAAAAAGGACACTTTGAAATAAAAGCTGCTGGAATGCAGTAAAAAATGACTTGCAATCAGTTTTGAAAGCATATCGGGTGATGTTGTTTAAAAAATCATGGTTTCATTATATATTCTCTCTGCTTATTCAAGTTTATTTATGTATTACATCAGTACAGAGATAACAAGATTAAAAGTAACAGCATGTCTCTTGAGATATTTTTGAGCAGTCCTTTAATATTAGCTTTGTTGTGATACACAAGCTTCCAGATGTGCACATTTACCTACAGTACACATGTATATAAATGAGTAGAGTGTATTTCTAAGCAGATGGAGGTCCATCTGAAGAACATACAGGTGCATCTGATAGGTACCATATCGACAAGGTAATGTGTACAGGTCATCAGGAATTCCCAGCATCACTCTGTGGAATAGTTGTTTGTCTACCTGCCGAGAGAGAAGCAGGGTAAAGGCGGAGCAATAGGAAAGATTGACTGAAAGACAAGAGACAAGAAAGAAAGAGAGAAGTGTAGGTTGTGTAATTTGATCTGCGCATGCTGGGAAGTCATCAGTATGCCGCTCATGTCTGCCTCCACCCCTCCCTGGTGCTACCTGCACAAAGACACACATAAGTGCACAAGTCTAGCAGTCAGGATAGACAAATAACAGACTAATGTAATCATGTAAACACTCCATCACACTCATTGTCCAAGGGATTCAGCATTTCCAGTCCATACACAAACACTCGCTGTTGTTGTAAGACTCATGAAGCACTGACCTCAGTTACTCCCATCTTCTCTTGTCTCCTTTCTTTTCATTTATTTGAAGGCTGACGATTGGAATTTACCTATCCTGGCAACTGACCTGAAGCAGCCTTCAGCAGCTTCAATTATTCTTTGGTCATATATGTATTTCAATCTGAAACTTTTTGAACATTTGACTTTCATACAGTATTTGCAAAGTTCTACAAGCACATCAGAAACTATTGTATGGGGTTTGGGCATTTTCTAGCCAAAAAGGGGAACAAGCTTTTTGAAAAATGTGCTTTACAAACTAAGGTGTCAAAAATATTTTTTAAAACAACGTTTAAAGATACCATTTGGGGAATATTGCAATTTTCTTTTTACCTTGAAATGAAGCAATCAAGAAGTGATTGATGAAAGAGATCCAGCTTTATCTCAATGGGTTGAAAAAAATCAAGTCTAATTTATTTATATGGCACATTTTAATCAACCTGAGTTCATAGAGAAGCAGAAAGGCAGCAACAAAAAACAGAGACAGGATAAAACTATTAAAATAAAAATTTTAAACAAAACTAAAACTGAATAAAATGTTAAACCAGGCAAAACAGGATAGCAGCTTCTGAGATCAATTTCTAAAAAAAATAAGAAATATGAAATATTAAGACCATTTAAGGCAGCTAAAATGTACGTCTTGAGATTTATTATTTTTATTTTATTTTTTATTTGTTTTGGAAATGTCAGTGGTCAAGGATAATTTAATTAAAAGAGGAAGGCTGTTCCAAAACATTGGAGCTGTTACTGCAAAAAGCATAAATATTGCACTAACCACAGGGATTCATGTTTTTCCGAAAATGAGATATTTTCTGGCTTTTACAGTTTTTCCCTTTCTTAACTTTACTAAGACATCCATATTTTTATATGCTGAAAGACACATATTAGGAAAAGTAAGTCAGTCTCAACATCATGGATGCAGACTTTTGGGTTTTCACTAGTGCACTCCTTCTTTTTAACTTGTTGACTGCGCTGCTCTTTAGGTTTCCAGTATGTCTCTGATAGCTCTGCTGTGTTGTAAAGATGGACTGCATATTAAGAGTTCCTATGAACAGCTACGGAAGGCAAATTTATATCTTTATTAACTCCCGATATTTTATCTCCTGGAGATGTCAAGAAGTAATGAGAAGACGGACCACACCTGGACATGAAAGTGCTTATCAGTCTGTTGTTGAATTACTGTGGAGCCTGTAAAATGGAGGAGCTATGTCAAAAAATGGGTGTAACTCCTAAACGGCTAAGGATCTAATCCAGTGAAAATCTAGTTTTTAACCTGTTTTCATGTCCACGCAGTGATTTTTATATGATAGAAGACACTTGATGAGCAAAGCAAGCAGACAATACTGTTACAGCGGATTTTAACCTTGAAATGTATGATTGAATTACTCCATTATTCCAACCTTCCATTGTGTAGCAGAGAGAAGTTTTGCAATGTTGGTGGTGAGCTGGTGTGCTTGAGCTGCAACAACTGAGGAGGGATGGGTCGAAAAAGAGGCAGGGACTTTATAGATCTGCAAATTCTGGTGGAAGTAACTGTGCTCAGTTACATCTAAGCCATATTTAAGGCAGGAATTGATTATATTCCCTTAAATAAACTTCTGAATACGTAACTTTGATGGACAGAGATGAGTTTTTAATGCTGCATCCTACAATTCTCATAATTCAACACAATAACATAATATGCTAAACCTTCGATTCCTGGTAAACTCAATGTCTTTTAAACGTGTAACCTTACTCTGAAGCTGAGATACCCCTGACGACATGACTTGGTAAAGCTTCTTAGTGTTTTTCAGAGCCACAGAAGAACACTATTCATCTGTTTTCAGTGTCTAGTAATACTTTTCATGACTTGTAAACGGGCTCTGAAGGGTAAAATTGTTGTAGTGCCCCTTTAAGTTGAGCCAACAGCCTTTATACACTTCACACAGATTTTTCGCTCATTTCATTCTGACCCTCAGAGCCTCATCTGAAGTGATTATATGGGCTCGAACAGCCACTGGCGTGTTGTGTCACTTCTGATTTTATTGGAAATCCCGCAGATACAGTATTTGAGATATTTTGTGGATTATTACTGAGCGCTGATGGCACGGTGGATTATACGAGCGCCGCTTAGGTCTCTGCAGTGGAGAAGCCACTAGTCTGGCGGTGGATGAGGCGAATAAGCTCAAAAGTGCCTGCTGGTTTGCAGATTATAACAGATGTTTGTCGGTCTGTTTTGGTGGCGAAATGCGGTGGCTGCAAACAGTGATAAAAGGTTTTTGGTGACAAGTGTGCTGTTGGGTAAAAATTGCCAAAAAAAGCTTGCTTGCTTCCTTTTTTTGCTCTGCAGTGATGATTTTCTTGCCACGTGTTCGTCCTTAACATTAATTCTGCATCTTATATCTTATAATTTATCAGTAAAGAGCCACTAAACATTCGTCTCTGTGTGCCAGAGCACACATGTTCAGAAATATTTTTCACATCCATCACACATATTTGCATTTCTATAGCATGAAGTACATCATGAAATATGGACCGAAACCCCCCACATTCAGGAAACAGTGTATGATTGACAACTCAGCACTTGCATTCTTAAATTTATGCATACATCATGATGCCCCCCCTTTAAAATGTTTTCCGACTTAAGGTCATAATTTACCTCGCTTACAGTTCCTTCCTCTTCTCCCTCTCTCCCACATGCTGGTAATTTATTGTATTGTTTTTAATTAAATGGATGGCAAGGGGGGTTTAAGTACCCAGCAGCTCCAAGATGTGCCATTTCTTATCTGAATTCTAAATTCTGGGCACACCTACTGTAAAGCGAGACTATAAAGCTGAATAGGTCCCAAACTGCGGCGCTGCGTGTTAGAGGGATTGAACAGTTAGACAAATGTCACCTTTAGAAGAGAAGAGCGGGGATAATAAAGCTGGCGGCCGGGGTAGTGGTGAATACAAACTCCGCAGACGTCGAGAAACCTCAGATTCATGGTTCCAGTAGTCGGGAAGCTGGTGTATTCTCAGTCAGGATCAGAGAGGAAGCAGCTTTGGATTACAGAGATGCTCGCCTTGATAAGAAGGAACTTTAAATTAAATGGAGTCACAGCAGGGCTCGGTACAATACAGCTTTCAAACCACATTTCTGCACATAATGTCTGATGAAACAACATTACCAAGAAATTACTGTGTTCTAAAAATTGCAAGAAAAAAAGCCACATCTAATTGCTTCGTTTCACCGTCTGTGTATGCAGCTCACACCATGTCTCTGACCTGAGTGTCCACTCCTTGCAGCACAAACCCAGCAAGTCAGGCCACCAGAGTGCTTAATAAGGAAAATATACTGCAGCATGGAGTCGTGGGTGGGAACGAGCAAATCAATTTGATTATCCACAGTGCGAGTTGAGATGTATGTCTGAATAATCAGCGGGTGAGCTATGGACTCTGAGGGATTCTTCTGTATGACTAGCATTAAAAGTGATTTCCCTACACATTGGTTCATTGGAGAGTATGCCTCAAAGGTTACTTGCTCGAGGTAGCCGCTCACAAGACACTGATTTTATTTTATTCCACGGCGATGTGACATTCAACAATCACGGCCCGATGACCCCCCTGACCTTAAAATATTAGAATCCTTTATTTTGCAGATGTGCCGTTCAACCAGACATGTCAGCGCCCCTCCAGGGAGGATTCTTGTCGCCTTTTTTCGCTGCAGATATTTCCTATCATGCTGACATTTTGTCGTCCCCAGATGCCTGTGTCAATCTTATGGAAATTTCGTCCAGATGGATCCATGGAGGATTTTTTTTCAAACACTGGTCATGGCGTGTTTATCGGACGCACATTGTTTCAGAGCATTGTGGCTGAAATGGCTCCGAAATCCCAACATGCAACATTTATTTACTCCCATATGTTCGTGTTAATTGGAGGGACGGCAGCATAGGTGAAACAAATTATCAAGCCTGTGCACCAGAACTCCTCACACCTGCACAGAGATCTCACAGTGTGTTTTCCTGGGAACATGACGGACAGGGAGGAAGCAGCAGGACGCTGTGTAGACGATGCCTGCTCTCACCAGAGCTTTAACCTTTCCCTCAGCGCCCTTCCTGCAGAGTGTTTTCGTTCCTCGCGGCCTCTCTGTAACACAAGTCCTATTGTCCCCGTCCTGATTCAGCACTCATTATAGAAGCCTGTTTATGCACAGAACTCTTCTAAGACACGCTGCAAGGCATGAGAGAGAAGAAAGAAAGGTGAGGTGGAAGACAAAGGACAGGAAATGAATAGGGTGAAGGGAGATTATAAAAAACTACAAAGGGAAACAGATAAATGGACTGCTGCTGAGTTCAGATCAAATAGAGAAATAAGGATTCTGCTGATTGTTACGTTATAGTAAAATGTGAAGTTTAGTCTCCAGTTATAATGAGTACATGTGCCTGTAAATGCCGTTTTGTCTTTCAAAAAGTGCTGAAATTATAGGTTGATTGATCAATCAGTTAGCCAACAGGGGGAAAAACCCAAAAACTTCTACTGCCACATATCCAAACTGAAAACAGGCGAGGCACTTTTTACTGTTTTTTAGATTACTTAATCAGTTAGAAAAGTATTTGAGAGATTCATCTGGCACAATGAAAATCTTCATTGTTAATCTTCATCTTCTACATACTTTAAAATGTACATGAAACTGTTTCTTGCAAGAAGTTATGACTTCGAAGGCCTTAAAAAGAAAATCAGATTTCCCCCTTTTCGCTTCTGTGTGAAACATTTCAAGAAAGCTGCGATAGAGCACCGACATCTCGTTTCCACATGCATTTTTGACTGAACATCTTGGTACATGCGTTCCTCCTCCTTGAACACCACAGTCCCAGCGTGTAAACCCGCTTTTCTACTTTTCCCACCTCTCCCCGGAGAAATGTGATGCAATGATTTCCAAACCACACCAACACCAACTCGTTCCATCCCTCCTCCCCTCTACATCCCTCTGCTGCTAGATTTGAGGTGATACATTACAGCAGCTTTTCCTTCAGATTTCTCAAACCTGCTCCACTCATTCACTCCCCGTCGCCGCCTCAGTTAAGTCGCTTGTCCGGACTTCCTTGTTCATTCGGCTCACGTGCACTGCAGATATCCAACACAGTGCCTCCTGTAACGCTGGGAAAATCACCTACAGTCCTGACCACTCTGCTGTGTCCTGTTTTCATTACATGGACTCCCCAGGAGAGGGTATGGATATAGCAGTGCTCCCTCACTCACCACTCACTACCCTTTCTCTCTCTCTGTCTCATTCCCTCTCTTGCTCACTGAGCACGGTAAGCTGTCTTGAGCTTTGCTGGTGAGTTTGCTCCACTAGACCATTTAGGGACTAGATTCTTTTGACTGATGGCTTAGGAGACAAAGGCTACTCTGCTGCAATAAGGCCGAACCAATTTGGTGAACCTTTGAAGATGCGACAAGCAATAAAAGGGATGATGGCCAAAAATTGAATGCTCTAGCATACACAGAAGTAGTGTATGCATATAACAGTCAAGCAAATTTAAAGCAAACTTATGAAATATTGCAGGCATTTTAATAAAAGAAAGATTTTCTTCCATTCAAGGTTTTGGAGCAAGTAAACTTGGCAGCATAATGTCATCAAAAGAGGCCAGAAACAAAAGCAGTATTTTGGCAACCACTGAAAAACCAAGAATTCAGTTGGGCAAGGTTCTAATTATTCTTTGATGTTAGCTGGCATTGGACATTTGACGCTATGTGGAGATGAAGCCAATGAAAAAATTGGAGTTCAGTATTCACTGGACAGGGACAGAACTTTCATGCAAGATGCCTGCCTGCCTGCCATTGGGAGCAATTTGGGATTCAGTGTCTTGCCCAACGACACTTCGGCGTGTGGACGGGCTCGAACCACCATCCTTGCGATCAGTTGACAGCCCACTCTACCACCTCAGCCACAGCCACCCCATTTAATTTAACATTTTGCCATCTCCATTAACCTTTTCCAATGTGAGAAAAGAAAGGAAACATTATGAAAACACATCTAAGGACCGAGTGGCACAAAGCCATGTATTCTGAAGACTGGAGTTTAAAATTGATTGACTCACCCCAGTTCTGACCTCAGTGCTATCCAAAACATTCGGGATGAACTCAAACTCCAGCTGCCAGTCAAGTCTTATCTCCAGCATCAGTGCCTGACCTCACTAATGCCATTGTGGTTGGATGGAAGCAAATCCCTACAGCCTTGCTGCAAAATCTTGTGGAAAGCCCTTTCAGGAGAGTGGACACTGTTATTGCAGCAGATTATTGCACATAGTTTTGGAGGAAGGCAGTCAACAATCACAGAGAGGTGTAATGTGTATCTACCACTGGCATCGGACGACTAACACGTATGAGTTTGGAAATGATCACCTTTGTTTGTCTCATATTACAAATGCATTTGGATTTGCAAATCCGAATGTCTTTGCAAATCTGAATGCAAAGACATTCGGATTTGCATAAATGGCAAATCTGAATGTCTTTGCCATTTATGCAAACATTATTGGAAAAAAATTGACATTTGTGGGCAGCTGTTGCTCAGGTGGTAGAGCGGGTTATCCATAAGGTTAGCGGTTCATTCCCCTGCCCCTCCAGATATCGAAGCGTCCTTGTGCAAGACACTTAACCCAATGTCAGGCATGCACCTTGCAAGGCATCTCTATTGCTGTTGGTGTATAGATGTGTGTGAGAATGGGGGCATAGGTAAATCTCTTTGAGTACCACTAAATTAGAAAAGTAAAATATAAGTGCAGATAATTTACCACTTGTTGCACTGATTTAGTGTCTCAACTAATCATATATTAGTTTGGGTCTGACTCATCACTCTGGTAAACCAGAAAATGGTGGAAAAGCTTTGAACATGTTGTAAAAAAAGATCATATTTGTTGTTAAACCTGAAACCTGTTTTCCGAAATGTAACCAAGTCGCTTTGGGGCCTAAACTTAACCAATGTAGCTGTGAAAGTGTCAACCAAAGCATGATATTTTATTATACCTAGCCACATAGTTTTGGTGTCCAAACCTAACCAAACTGCAAGTGAAAGCCACAGTAAACTACAATTGAAGGCAAAGCTAAACAAAAAACGTACTAAAAGTTCTACGTGGGACACAAACCTCAGTCCTGTTACGGACTCAAGCTGCAGTCATCCCTTCCTACCTTCTTATGCAGACTTTGTGGCTCTTTTGTGGTCTTTCCTACCACGTCTCAGTCTTACCTTTTAAAGCAGAAAGTATGTTTCTTTCAAAGAGGTAAATGAGGCTGCGGCTTAAAGAGTTCAGGAACCCGCCATAGACAGCAACATCTCCAAGTCGATTCCATCTCTGGACTTTTGTTGCTTTTCATTCTCTCACAGTCTCGCCTTACCTTTTTGTTATCAATCTATTGTTTACTCAACACAAAAGGCATAAAATGCGCCCATCCCTCTTTTAAGGCTTCTTTAAAAATCCTTTAAGTAGAATCTTTTGCATCCTGCACTGTATGTTTCTCATTTTCATATTACCATGAACATTTTTTAGTTGTTTAGTCTCATCCCAGGATAAGAACTTCTCTTCCACAATGTCTCTGCCTCCACAGCATCGGAAACTTAAGCTGAGGTTTTGTGGGTTTATATACGTGAAGTGACTGCTTTCCCTGGGAGTGTCATTGACTTGTGTGTGTAGGTGTGAGTAACACAATTCTACACTGCTGTAATTTGTCAGGAATGAGCTCGACTGGGGCTTGAAATAGTATTTGATAGATTCAGCAGCTCCTGAAAGTCAGCCATGCAACCGCCATGAGTCATAACATTTCATCATTAACAAGCAAATGCGAGTGTACATAAGCAAGAGTGGATGGAGGCTGAGACTTTGCGAGCAGAAAACCCTCATTTTTTAACAGGAGCATGTTTGAATTTTGCAGTCATGTAGCACTCTGGTGGAAAAGTGCAGGAAGGCTTGCGCCGTCTGGAGGCAGGAAACACTTCAAATCCTCTGGACAGTAGTTAAGGAAGAAATTCATTGAAAGCATTGCTAAAGTGGTCCCAAGCTGAGCATCTAACCACAGGGAGCTTCGGAGAGGAAATGGGACTGTTGGGGGTGTGGGCACGCTTCAAAGGTGACCCAGCAAGGCCTCCAGAAACCTACTATTTAGTGCCATCGGTCCCATTCGCTCTGTCATTGTGCATCTGTCTCTTCCGCTTCCCTCCCCATCATATTTTCCATTTTCTCCACCTTTCTGGCCCTTGATCAGCAGCTAAACTACACGGTGCCACGTAGGGATTCTCCAGACAGCTTTGTCGTTCTTCGGTAAGCCCGGCCGGAGTCCCTCCTCTGCCTGCATCGCTCTGTACCAAAGCCCAGTGAGTGTTCAGCTCCTGTTGGTATCCAATCCCTGCTTTCTCACAATCAGGAAACCTTTTTTTCTCTTTTTTTTCAATTCTCAGCTAAAGGCAGCATCAGCATTTCAGACTAAGAATCAGGACGGGCGCGAAGAAGACAGGGATTTCAGCAAACTTTCTTCTTTCTTGCTGTATCATTATAAATGACAGGACCCTTTGAAGGCAGGGGATGTTTTTTCATGTGTCTGAGGACATGTATTTGGATCAGCGGCAAGACAGATGAACTGGAAAATGGTGCCGTTCAGGAAACAGTAAGAACGACTGATCCAAACCAAAGAGAATGAAAACACAATAGAGCTATAATATAAACCGCACGTGTGCCTCGCAGCGCCTCACGTAACCGTTAGCAAAAAATAGCAACTGCTTCAAAGTTGACATGGCAACTGCCGTCATCATCTGATGCTTTTCTAATTGTGGTACAACCTTGTTTCCCTCCATTCAAACATGGCATTTCTCTAATGTTTTGTGAAGTACCTTTTAAGTGTTTCATTAATGTCTAATGAGCTTTTCATTAGGAGAATTCGACTGTGACTTCTCCACACGAGATGGTAAGCAGCATGAGGTTTAACATTGGTAATGATTCTTTGCTGGATGGAGCGGCAGTAATACGTGCCACTTTTGTGCTAAAGAACGTTGCATTATGAGAACATCAATGCAGAGAGTGGGTGTTGATCTTTGCAAATGTCATGCTCTGTTCCACAAGGCTCGCGTTGGACTTGTTATTAACCCAACCCCCGGCCTGTTTGTTTCTCACTGCCCCTGTAATATTCAACAGTATTACCTTATTTAATTTCCCAGACATGCTTCGTCCTCTGCGAAAAAGTAGCAGAGAAAATTGTAATTTCACAACACATCATTGAGCATTCCCCATTATGACTGCCACATGTTAACATGATTCTAAAGTTCAGGAAAACAGTGTAAACATCGCATTGTGTGTCTTGATATCTGCTATTAATTAAGAGCTAACGGCGGCGGTAGTTTGTCTGCTTAGCGACGATGAGCTTGAAGTATGAATAACAGGAGATTGACCAGACGCGAAGGGGGACGTGGTTAAATGACTACTGAGCAAGCACAGTCAATGGCTGCCTTAAAATGCCTGATTGGAGAGGCTTGGGCTGTAATAAGCAAAACAAAGTGAATGCTGAACAGAGAGACAATTAAAGCGCCGCATCTGGCAAACGCCGCTGTGAGTGGGTACCCAGCAGCCGCAATTACAGGGCTCTGTCACTGCTGTAACCCTTCGCTGCCTGGATGTTGTGGCAGGAGCAGATGAGAAATCAAACTCTTTTTTAAAGCCGGACAAAATGATTTCCAGGAATCACTACATGCCACCCAGATGCTCCTGCTGAATCTGGGAAAGCCCCTGTAACCATCAACAATTATCTACTGATTCAATTTCGGGGCTTTTTTTTCCCCTCAATCCAGATAAATCTCTCGCTATCCTGCTGATCACAAGCCACAGGGCAATCTTCGAGTTATTTTATGTAGAGCCCAGACTGTTGCATTAAAGAGAAGAATTCATTAGAGCGCAGAGAGAGGAACGTTTTAGACGGATAAGAGAGAAAAGAGAAGTCTTCATATAGTGCAGGAACAATGGAAGTGTCACTCTGACATTTTGTGAAGAGGTTGTCTCTTAAAAGCACCTGCTGTTTATCTTGTCCGAAGCAAAAAAGCTTTCATGATTGAAGGAATGCCTTATATTCACTCGCTTGGTTCAGGCTGCACAATTAATCGAATCTCAATCAGTTTTGGGCTCCCGTGATTAAACATGCATGATCCACTGCTCTTCTATACAAAACTGTACTGCATATCTAAGCAATTGCTTCTTAAAGTAAAAGCCTGTTGCCAGAAAGCGATCAAGAGGTTTTGGCTTGACTTTGGCAGCCTGTGCCATTTCCTGGATGTTGCACTTGCAGTACAAAGTAGAAGAGTGATGTACAGAGAAAGGAAAGGCAAAATAAAAGTCAAATGTCTGGAGCAGAAGGTGAAGAGTTACTCCCTAGACACAGAACATCCTCATTTTTAGGAGGTACCTTGGATTTTGGGCAATAAATGTGATGTAAGAACACAGCTAACTTGTTGAACCAGCTGAAAAAACACACCAAAAGTGCAGTACGATGAGCACATGAAGGTCAAGGTTTAGTTTCCCTTTCCATGAGTTTCTGCAAGGTTATGCATGATGTAAATTTCGTCATCTCGCCAAGTCTGCAAGTTTGCATGCATAGTCCCTGTCTATGACTCCACAAGAACAAGAGTGCATGTGCTCGGCCAGTACTGTGCATGAGCAGAATATGTAGATATGACCTACTGAGCATTTGTGCAATGACATCTTCCATGCAGTAACATCCAGGCTTAACAGCAACATTATAGAGTGCATAATTGCAACGTGCAATGTATAACTAGTACAAGCCATTTTGTTATATTTGGCTTCTCAGTGATGCTCTGTGAATAAGGACCAGTCTTATTTTGATGCAAATATTTGTATATTAACAGGAATGTAGCAGAACATGGAGAGTAAGAATATATTGTTACTGAAATCAATGAATTAACGTGATAAGTAATCATGTTCTTTATATTGATGTAAATAATTGTGTTTATCATAATCATGCAGCTCTAACTAACTATGGAAAGTGAAATCCAACATATCACCTTAAAAGTTTGTATATGTGTTTAATTAGCTCAGGGATGGGCAATCCTGGTCCTCGAGGGCCGCTGTCTTGCATGTTTTAGATGTTTCCCTCTTCCAACACACCTGATTCAAATGATCAGCTCATCATCAAGCTCTGCAGAAGCCTGGTAACGATCCTGATCATTTGAATCAGGTGTGATGGAAGAGGGAGACATCTGAAACATGTAGGATAGTGGCACTCGAGGACCATGATTGCCCACCCCTGAATTAGCCTGAGATCTCATGACTCTGAAGGCCGTAGCTTGTGGCATCATATTTGTACTTCTTAATCCTCATTAGGATAATTTTGTCCTTAAGGACCTCAGTGTAACTTCTTTAAATTGACACCTAAATTTTTAATAGAGCCTATGCGTCATGCAGAAAGACTTGCAAATGTTATTTTTATCCTAATCAGATTTTTACTCAATGGATTTGCTTGTCATTACATTGTGTTTTAATATGTGCATGTACATTTGGAACATGCCTGTGTTTTTTAGTGTTTTAACACTTAAACTACAAACCATACATATCTGATGTTACTGCCAACCATTTCTTAAAACAGTTTGTTTCAGCTGATGAAAATAAATCTATAAACAAGGTCAGTTCAGTAGCTGTTCTGGAGCTTTGGATCATTCCACATGACCCTTGTCAGCAGATGAAGCCAGCGCGTTGAAGTTGCCATTGAAAGAGTGTTTCTGCAACTTTTTGCCCTTGTGATATCATCAAAAAAGTTAAAGAACTTGGACTTTGTGGTGAGATTGTTTCCTGTCAATCACAAAGTAAAAGTAGAACTTTAAATGTTAAGAGTGCTCAAAGGTTTTTAACTGAGCTTTCCCTACACAATCTTCCAGGCAGCAGTTGGTGTGCGTTAATGTAAATGTATAAAAGTATGTATAAAAGCCATTTAGCAAAGACCTCAAACTCACTTGCGGATTATCAGTCATTTGAAAAGTGTGCTCTTCCTGTGTTGCATTATTTGTCTTTAATTGCCAGCCTCCTAAATTGCTTCCCAGCTCGACTAAAAAACATTAAAGCTATATGTGTCTTCAGTGCTGTTACGATTGCAAATGCCCTTCCCAAAAAAAAAACTCTGAAAAGCTCAGTCACTTCCCTCTCTGAAGTATTATTCCTGCTAGCTGCAGGGCTTAATTTATTCAAGGCTGTTAAAAGCAAAAAAAAAAAAAAAAAAGCGGAAAAAAGAAAAGAAAGGCTTCCCTACTCAAGAGCTTGATTGTTTGGATCTGAATGGGAAACGCTGGTAGATTAACTCGACACGGATGGTGCACGCACTGCATGCAGATGTAGTGATCTGTAATCTATGTAATCTTCAGCGCACAAGGGCAGTACGATGCTCTGCTCACTCAGTGGAGGAGGTTTTCAATTCTGCATGAAGAATGGTTTGTTCTCTCCCATGTGTGTGATTCCTTTGAATAGCTCTTCTTTTTTCATCCACACAGACCTGCACCCACTTCCCTCTCATGCTACACCTGTGCACTCAGATGCAGAAATGCATGCTCTCTCTCTCTCTCTCTCTCTCTCTCTCTCTCTCTCTCTCTCTCTCTCTCTCTCTCTCTCTCTGCCTGCTTTTCCACTCCTCTGTGGTGTTTCACGCTTTCACAGCTTCCAGTCTGTCTGCTTTAGCTACGGGAATCTTTGCTGACGTCCCCCCGTCCTGCAGCCACAATGACTGAGAGAGATGCTCTAGAGGCGCAGGAAGGGGAGATAAGAGCGAGGAGACAATCGCATTAAGACTCACTTTACCCTCCCCACCAACCAAGACCAGAGGTTGGGATTTGAATGTTTGAATCTGGTGCGCTTAAATCCCCTGCATGGCTGTTTTGTGCATTTCCCAGACTGAGCACATTACCTCTGCCTCTGCAGTCTTAGCAGCTCGCAGTTAAGCCAAATTAACACGCCATCGTTAAGGGAATAACATGCAACCATGAGCACCCACAGCCCCCACCCTTTTTGGAGGGAGTCTTGGAGGGTGACACTGCGGCTGGTGTCAGCGCAGCAGTGGAGCTGTCAGCCCGACAACACAACATGCTGTTCGAATCCGTGGGTTGAAGCCTCTTGACATCAAAGGTGGCAGACAAAAAGGGATCCGTGTTTCTTTTTACTGTTGTGTGCACCTGTCAAAATGGTGTGTTTAGGGCTTTTTTGTTGTTGTTGTTGTTGTTGTTTTATGTGCTCATCCTGCACACCGGCCTTCTCACTTTGTAGCACAACAGAGACCCCTGGTGGAATTGCGAGACATAGCAATATGTGTGAATAAGTGTGTGTGTGTGTGTGTGTGTGGTCCAGGACAGACCCCAAAAGTTATTCTGTCTCGCAGACACACAACTCTCCTCTCTAAGCTGTGGGTAATATTTTTGTTGAGCCCCAAAACAAAAAAAAAAGAGTCCCCCACTTCACGGCCTTCCATATCTCCCAACCAGATTTTCCTTGTTAACGGTGTAGCTATCATCTGAGCGCACTAGACTGTACTAGAGGGCCAAATTAGAGCAGGCCTTGGTAAAATAAAATCCCTATTATCTTTGAACTAGCAAGTACCCAATTATACGCCACGGTTATCTCCCATCTCACAGACTTCTGAGTCCTCGCCACAGGGCCAGTAGGGCAAGGAGAGCTAATGAAGAGATGCTGAATCACCTTTTTGCCTTCGCGGACGCACAACTGGTAGAGCCTCCTTGATCATCGGCGGCTGTTTCAGCGGATCAGAGTGATTCCCCCTGACTTTGATGATCCTTTTTCTCTCGCCCTGTCGCAGCTCAGGGCCACACATTCGCGGACGTGGCACCGGCCGTAGCGCCGTGTGTGATAAATGTGAACGAAAAGTGAGAGGTGGTCTGATCCAGAGCGGAGAAGTGACACATGTTTAAAGGGCTTGTGTCTGTGTGCAGTCACAGAGGATGTGAGACGAACTCCTGCTGTTGTGAAGGAAGGAGTTTCACTGTTGATATGTGCTCTTATACCTCTCTTGTCATGGAGCTGATCGTCGCAGGAAGTCGAGCTCAGTAGAAAAATGATCTCAAATACCTTGATGGGACTTTTCTTTCTTTCTCTTCCAGTCTCATATTTGCTAACTGGAATATCTGCCAGTGCTTCTGTTTAAATTGCCACTTAAACAGCTTTTACTACTTGCATTTAGGCGACAACTTCAGTTCCTGTGTGTGCAGATTCATTTCAGATGCACCCAAGAATCAATGTTTTCGGACGTTTGAAGGTGGAGTTTGCATTTCTGAAGAGAAATTGTTAATATTTAGTTAGGAATCATAGTCCCTCTCACTCCTACTGTCCCATTTCCTCTTACCCTGTGCACAAGGATGAATATACACAAGCACAAAGCCAGGACTTTTTTTCAGTGCAAACACAGAGCAGACAGCGGCCCGTGAAGGCACGTTCATGTACATGTTCATTTTTTTAATACAGGTTTTAACCATTTAATCTTTGTAATTCTTCAGCTCAAAGTGTTAAGGTGCCATTAGGGGTGCAACTGAGGACCTTCATTGTTGATTATTTCTTGATTAGTTATTTGGCCTATTCAGTGTCACAAAATAGTAAAAAAAAAATCATCAATCGGTGTTTCACAAAGTCTCTTTTTGTCCACAACTCAAAGATATTCAGTTGTTGTCACAGAGTAGGAAAGAAACCAGAAAATCTTCAAATGTAAAAAGCTGAGATCAGAGATTTTTGACAGTTTTTTTCTGAAAAAAATATCTCAAACCAATTAATTGATAACTAAAGTAGTTGGCAATTAATCTAATATTCGCAACTAAACGATTAATCGATAACTGTTGTAGTTTTCGGTGCTATTGTTCAAACTTTAAAGCTACATAAATCAGTATTTTTTAATTGAATCTGCATCAAATTACTGTGTGTGATTTGAAAAAGGTCAGTCATAATGACACACCCACAAAGAACATTCATCCAACTCATCCAAGTTTTCTCAGCTTTACAGAGTATTTTGGCATTTTTTTAGTTTGTTTTTTGGTTTTGTGGCCTGCAACTCTACTGTTGTGGTTCAGTTTTAACACATTCCTCACCTTTATTTCCAGCAAGCAAACTAGACGTGAAATGGAAAACAGACAGTGAAGGAAGTAGATTTATTCATCATTCCAGGGTTTCTCTTTGTCTACTGAAAGTGTTGATAGCCAAAATTTAGCAGCACTTTCATGAGGTGATCAATCCTCCACTGCCCCAAGTGGTAAAAAATAAAACAAAAATATATAATGTAGCTTTAAAATCCTGCCTCTTTACGTGCATGGTGAATTATTGATATGTATCATCTACATATCCTTTATATAAAACTTTTATCTCCATGTTTTTTCTAATGGGTGTTTCTTCACAGTACAATGAAACCTGCTCGTCTTTGAACATCATCTCTGTCAAGGTGCCACACTCTAACAATTCTGTTGACTTTATCTGACATCTTTTATGTGGCTATTTTTTTTTCTCTCAATCATCTTTTATTTCTCTTTTTTGTCTGTGGTCTAAAAAAGGCAACCTCTTCAAGCTATTATGTTGTCTTGACAGCAGTTTGCAGGTTTATTTAACCACTTTTGTGACCTTGCTTGTTCTCAAATGGTGGCGATGGCTACTAAATACCCACCATCACTCTGCTCTAGTAGCACATTGAAAATAGATGGATTTGCTGCGATAAAATTGGTGTGCAATCAAGCCACTGCACTGCAGCACCGACCTCCGCGAGCAGTAATAAGTACCCTTAATTTTCTTGCCCATGTGAAAAGCTGTATGTGACCAGTAGGAATAAAGGTGGACTTGATCACAGTCTAGTTTCCAGAGAGCCACAAGGGGCCGATGGATAATGTGCCGCTGGAACTTCAGCTTAGGATGTACATAAAAGTGTTAAAAATCAGTATGCATTATGATTCACAGCATATGGATTTGTTAACAGCATGAACCAGTCCTTAAAAGCTGTGCCCTACTTTTGTGTTTAAAATTAACCAAAGTACTTCCTGCAAAATACAGTGGTAGAAATTTGAAAGTAGGATCTGACAAAGAAAGGGGCTGTTGAGGAGTACAAGGGCTTATATAAAGGTACAACAGTGATAGAAAGTTAGCGTGAAAGAGGGTTCAAGAGAGCGTTTTAAAGTTTAAGAGGCCATCAGGGACTTTAAAAAGGGTCTAGGATGGTTTAAGATGGCACCTCTGGAGAGTGAGAGACGGTTTAGGAATTGATGGAATCAGGACGGCTGTTATGGAGTTTGTGAAGTGTGAAAATTGGAGTCTGGAAAGAGAATAGGTTTAATAAGTGTGTGTCTAGATGTTCAGAGCGGGTGCTTGTTGAATCAGATATCCACCATCTCCAGGGCACGACAGAGAAGAGCAGACATTGTGATCGTCTGTTTTTCATAGATTTTTCTCTGTTTGTTTGTGTTCAGCTGCCAGCACCAGCGTTGGCCAAGAAAGTTCTACCCAACACTCATCATACAATAAGTCCACTGAGGTTGTGCTGGAATAATTTGAGGGAAAAACAAGTGATTTTTCTGTGCAGCTTTTGTTTGTTTTCATATCTTGTTGAGATGGTTGATGGTGCAAGAATAACCACAATGCAACAGTGCATCATACTTAAGCATTCTGGTATTTTTAAATAACCTAAATTCTCACCAGACGTGTAAATTTGCTCTGCAGCTCCTTTATCTCTTGTCTTTTGTCTCTCACAGGTACTCCTGTCAACTTGACGTGCAGAGCATTCTTTGGATACAGCGGAGACGTCAGTCCACTTATCTACTGGATGAAGGGGGAGAAGTTTATTGAAGATCTGGATGAGGAGCGGGTTCAAGAGAGCGAGATCAAGTAAGATCTTCAGAGCTTAAACTCGTGTAATTTTCAGTTTATCTTCCCCAGTGTCCAGACTTGGTTAGTTAGCAAAAATAGGATACAAAATTAAACAAAGCAACCTATAGTTATTTAATCTTGGCAAACCCAGCATTTGCTAGCAGGTTTGAAAAGCATGTTATCTTTTATAAAATCACCAACATTACACCATTTATTAGAGCCCGAAGCTGTGAAAGCAGAAATAGTGATAGAATGTTCAACTTTCTAATCATGCGTGACATGCGGGTCTGTTAAATTAACTCAATCAAGAATGGTGATATTTATTCAGAATCACCCTATTCTACATGTCTAGTAAAAGAATTTTTTTTAACAATAAGCCTTTTGCTGTAGATATTGTAAAATATATATATATAAAATAAAAACTTCTACACTATGCAACACAGCTAAGTAGCCTGGACTGACTCAGCGATGACAAACAGTCACGGGACACGAACTCGATGTCTACAGAGCAGATATGGAAAGAACGGAAACTAATCAGAGAGATTGAGAGCCAAAGAAAACAAACTTGACCAATAAATTAGATGCAGCGTGATCTGAAAACTGTATAGAGATGAGCAAGCTAGTTGTGATACATTCTGCATGGTGAAATATCTTGGACACTTGGGGCAATGCTGTAAATGCAGATTCCAGGTTTTTTCAATTTATGTAAAGCAAATATTCAAAGAAATTCAACTTTTGTTTTTTCTGCTTTCATGACTTATGGCATTATATCTGCATCATACAGTTCTCCATACATCTATCTATTGTTGTTTTACTGTTTCCATAGAGGTGCAGGACTTCATATTGCAGTGAACAACGAGCCCACAGTGATTACAATGTGACAGGACTATAACCAGAAAATGCTGGGGGTTCAGAGGGAACTAACCCAGTTAATATTTCAGCAGAGTACTTCTAATGTCTTCAAAAGCAGCAAAGGACCCCTGGGCTGAATTGGTAAACACCTGTTTAAACCTAGTTACCACAATTGTGCAAGCGCACATCAACACACCAAACAATAAAGGGAAGCTTTCACTGCCAAGCTATCATCTAAACGATATTCATGAATGCTTTATGTGGCTGTTTAATAATGCAGATTGCTATGCATTCTTTATCATGTACAATATATATGCACAGCTCAGGCATTGCTCCATCAGTGAAATATAAGTGGAGGCGATAATAGCGGAGCAGCACAACAGATGGAAACGGCAATTGAAATGTCCGCGTTGGCCTCCTTTTCCGTTTGGGTGACCTCCATCTTTTGGCTTTCACTCATCACTGGAAGCAAAGGTCTGTTTATTCCAAACTCAGGTGAAAACCCGTCGGCCAGACACAGCACCTGAAGCTGGTCGACCATCCAGCACTGCAGTCTAACTGGCTGGTTCTTTAGCTTTGTGCTGTGTTCAAGTCCTGTGAGAAAAAAACAGTTTTTGAAAATGTTGCACTGTTCAGGTTTTAATAAAGAATCACTTTTCAAACAAAGCAAACATCTGAATCCTTTGCTCGCCTTGCAGTAAGCCTTTTTTGATGACAACTTTTCATACAGCTTTATATCAGGAAACTGGAAACAGCAGTGCTTGCTGTGCAAAGTAAAAGTTGATCGAGAGCAGCCAGACTGATTAAAAACCAACTTTAACTTGCATGCTGCCTTTGGCTGAAGGACAAGTTTGTTTTCTTTCTTTTGGCTCGCAGTATGTCAGGTCATATGGAGAAAAGTGGTATTGTAGCTGGAAAACACTGACATATGGAACCCATCCAGAGCTGTTTTTATCGATTTATTTAGGATAAACCATAGACGGCAAACATTGCTTGCCTTTGCTAAAGGATAGCTGAGACTTTCAGTGGGTGTTCGAAGTCTGTTTTTCACCTTTGACAGGCAAGTTTGTTAGATTCGCTGCTGCCTCCTGATGCAACATTGAGTAAAATGTAAGATAAGAATTTTTTGTTTTTTACAAAATCTGTTTAGAGGAAGTTGTTTATTTTTCACAACTTTTTAAATGTGACATGTAGGATAAGGCGATTTTGATGCAATATCACAGTTTTCTGCTTAAATTTGGTTCCATTTTCTGATGGAAACATGCTTCACAGATGAGTAGTTCAAGGAAAATTAGACAGTTCATTCTGTTTTTACAGTTTCTAGCTCTGATGAATGGTATAATGTAGGCAGGTTTTGGAGTTCAGAGGGTTAAATACCATCTGTAATACATAATACATCATCATCAACCTTTTATTGTTTATCATATTTCACCTTTATTCCCACAGACAGGCTGATTGCAATGAAATAATCTGATGTAGTCTTTGTGACGAAAAGAGGACCATAAAAGATGACAAAAAATCAGATATACAAAGGAAATGTATTGACAGACATCTAGGTGCGAAAGGTGTTGCTCCAGAATTACCATATGGCAGCAGAATGTAATGTGTTTGTGCACTGATCTGGTCGCCGTCTCCCAGATGTTGTTAGAAAAATGCGAGATAGTAATTTATTGAGTATTAGCAGTGAAGAGGAAATTCTTAATCCTCAAGAATGTGTTTCTTTGCTCTGCAGTCATCACAAGGGCATTAAGAAAATAAGGTAAAGTCAAAGGTGTATCGGCTTTAACAACTAAAGAAACAAGAGCACAAAGAACTGTTCGTTGTGTGGTGATGTCTAGCCATGCATAGGTTTGGTTTTATTTCCCCAGGTTTAGGTATCTGGTTCTAAATTTCTCTATCAGAAGCTCTGTAACTGGAATATTGTTTGCATTGTAGCAAAAAGGGGAACCAAAATATTGTTTCTAGAAACGATTTCCTGGTTGTGTATATCAGCAGGAAGTAGCATTGAGGTCTGATGCATTTCCAGCTGTTCTCAGTGAAGTCAGTGGAGCATCCAGATAGACAAGAACATTGTTTCAGGAAAGAGGTTTTACTGCTGGTTTTTCCTAATATTGTTTTTCTTTATGCATTTGACTTCACGTGTGTTTTGCCAGTTGAATGCTTTTAAAAAGATGCAGCAAGACAAGGTAAGATTTACCTTGCATTAGCAGGACCTGATATATGACCAACAGTGAAGCTGTTATCAGTGAGATATAGTTACGTAAGTCATGCCGGATAACATTTGTGCTCAGGAATAGCAGATTCTGCCACTAACACTGAAAAAAACACACAATAAATTATCTTTAACCGAATGGACTTTTCCTTTTTACTTCAAAATCCAGTTTATAGCAAAAATATATCACCAAAATTGAATATAATTTGTCGTTTTTTAACAAAAAAGAAGGACAAATTCTGCAATTTCACTTTGATCTGTTTTTTTAAATTGCAGATTTTGTGTAAGTACAGAAGTTTTTGTAACGAAAATGTGGAATTAATGGTGTTTTTGTCATTGTCAGTGTATAATATCTGTAAGCTCTGGTAATCTCTCAAAATACAGTTTTTATAATTAAATCATCAAATTATATTATTATTATCATATATTGTATGTAATTTAAATTTTTTTACACATGTAAATATCCTTCAGGAAACAATAAAAATCTACAAAATACCCATGAGCTCAAGTAAAATTAAGACTAGAAAATGCATTTAAACTCGGTAAAATTACAATATTTTATACAGTGGGTATGTTTCATTGTTTTCCAATATTATTTTGTTGAGGTTTTTTTGCCCCCCACCTGCTGAGACATTGATGTTTTTTGAGAGCATTTTTTTTAACATTATATCAAGAGGTAATCAATAAATGCAAACACATTGGATTGCTTTAGCTGAAAAAGGAAAAAAGTCCATCCATCCGTTAGTTCTGCCCATTTTATTCTATAAAGGGTCCCCAGCTGACATTGGGTGAGACAGGTTGCTGGTCCATCACAGGGCCAACACAGAGAGACACACAACCATGTTCACGCTTATGGTCAATTTAGTATCACCATTTAACCTACCATGCATGTCTTTGCACTGTAGGAGGAACCCTTTGAGAAAACCCACACAAGCACAGGAAGAGCATGCGAACTCCACACCAAGAGGCTCAAACCTTTAACCTTCTTGCTATGAGGCCACTGACACTGAAAACTATGATAGAGAGATGTTTTAATGAAACCTGAAAGAAAGCAGATGATGAATAGCAATAGTTAGAATTGTCTTTTCTTTTTGCTGCTGTGTCTATACTGAAATAAACACATCACACACCCTTTCATCTACTGTGCCACCGTGCTCCTTTGACGGACCACATGTATGACTAGAAAAGTCCCTGTTGTCGACAAATGCAGTCTAATGAAAAGGTTAACTGTAAGCAGCATGACAAGGCTGGGAGGAGAGCTAGCGACCCAGTCGGTGACCTGGCATTTCGAGATGTCTCTATTAGCCTGCTAGCACGCTCCGTCCGGCTCTCAGCGCCGCTCTCTGTTGTGAAGGACACGAGACCAATTAGAGCCTGGTGGATTTGAGGGGGCGGCGGAGGGGGGGCGGCAGGTGGCAGCATCGGGTAGGTGTTACGCAAAAGATGAGAAAGAAGAGGACTGAGGAGCGCACCACATGCAGTTAGAAACCTGCTTTCATATGATAGTTAAATGAGGTAACAAGCCAAGAAATCAAAACTGTGACCCTGAGCAACTTTGAAAGTGAGGGTGCAGGCGCCGAAGTGAAGAGGCTCTCGTGCATATTGTGGGTACCTTCAAGTTTTTAAAAAACGCATTTTTTTTTTGTGTGCCACTGCATGATGCTGTCTCCCTCTGTGTGTTATTATTTATTTTATTTTTTCTGCTCCCATTTGAGTGTGCGCCACTTCAAACCCACTGCCTGACATCATTCCATGAGCTTTTAGCTTTGAAATGGAAATTAATCACACAGGAGTATTCCCTGAAGGACTGCCTGTAATACATGAAATGGAGCTTTTGGCACAACGTTTCGCCACTGATATTCAGGGTTGATATGAAATTTTTGTGGCTGCAGAACAAGGCCTCGTGGACCTCTGAGGTGAGGTCACAGTGCAGAATTCATGCATAAAGGCTCCAGAAGTTTAAAACCAGAAGAAGTTTTGGTGTGCACACATAGAGCACCCTTTTGAGCAGCAGTTCAAGTGTAAAATTTCACTTCCTTTTTTTGACTTTAATTAATGCTCTTGCAGATATATTTATGGGACGTCGGAGTGCTTTCATGGTCCAGCAGTACTTCTGCTGCAGCACTGTTCTGTACAGTCTGACACTGATGCCATAACGAACAATATAAACCTTTGTGTGGTGTTTACGTTCATGGTTTGGTGGTTTAGTGCATGTGGGGGGATCAGATCACTTGGCTCTGTCCAAATGTAGAATGCAGCATGGTAAGGATTAAAATGAACATTGTAGAACCAGTGCCACCACCAGAAATGTTTCATAGAGGCCAGATGGAGTCACTGAAAACAACAACCACAACTGAATTTAACTAATTCTGTTGTAGTGGAGACTCTAGTTGAAAACTTTTGGTTATTAGGGTGACCTCAGTTCAAAATAGTGCAGGAGAAAATACTGCAGTGCATTGGAGAGGAAAAAAGCTCACCCATAGGCGAGACATTCATAGTTAATTTATAAACACTGAAAATTCTGGTACAATAAATTATGTTTGTGTCTTTGTTGTGTTGTGTTGTGCGTCAGTGTTCACACCGCTCTCTCTTTCGTAAACCTCACATGGATCCTGTTGCCCTCTGCTGCTGCCAGTATTAATACATTTAGAGGAAAGATTCCTACAAACAACTGGAAGCAACAAACTAAACTTCAGCTCCTGTAAACACATTCAGATCTGTTTGTGCCTCTGTGAACAAAAGACCCACAAACTGTGTCTTTTGCGCTCTCTGTGATGTAAATGGATGGGCTAAACAGCTGACAGATGCTGCTACACATAGCTGTCACAGTAATCTAATGCTGTTTTCGCTTGTACCAGTATAGTGTAGTTGCGTTTGCTAAAATTTGGACACTAGAGTTTTAGTGAATGAACTTGACCTATCCTGTCAGGGGTGGCCATTGAGATTTCACAGGTGGACATGGAGCATGCATGCCTTGCAAAACTTAGGCTAGGCTAAGCTAGCTAGTTGCTAGCCATAGCTCAATATTGAGTGTACACATGTGAGTGCGAGATTGATCTTCTCATCTAACTCGTAGCAAAATGTCAAATTATCCCTTCAAAGCACAAACTGTAAAATAGAATTAACAAAAATCCTTGTTCTCATTACCTCCCAGGCCAGATGTTAAAATGCAACTAAACCTGCACTTGTTACTAACTTAAGAAGCAGTTGCACCTCAACTGTAGTCTCTCTTTCCTCACTGTGTTACCTATTTTCACACCTATGTAATTTTACCACACGCATCTGACCTTTACTTTGCACCAGAAATTCTCAGCATGCTTGTTTTCCATTTATCTATTTTATTGCAGACCAGGGAAACTAAGCAACACGGTAACCACAGCAGCATAGACATCCTTCCTAAATCACCTCTCTGCAATTCCTGAAGGGCGTGTTCATGCATTTTCATGCCAGCCAGCAGATAAATTCCCTTTATTGTTTTCAGGGGATCCTCCCAGTTTGGCATTGCCACACTTCAGGTAAATGGCTTGCAGCGAGTCACCTCTGCCAGATTTATCACCACAGAAACTTGTAGTAAAGGTCAGAAGAGAACATATCATATCAACATAAGTACCAAGAATACTTAAACCCTCTGAACCCCAGCAGTCTCTAGCTTTTTTTTTTTTGCTCCTGTCACATTTTAACTCACTATGAGCTAATTTTTTAATGCAATATGAAGTCCTGAGCCTCTCTGGAAACAGCACTACCATGAGTAGAAGTAGAGAGAACTCAGAAAAGACTTTCATGCAGTATTACACAGTTACAATGCCAAAAATCATTAAAGGAAAAAAAAAGTTCTCGTAGAATTTCTTTGAATATTTATTTTACTAAAATCTAAAAACCTGTAACCAACAATTAAATAATTTTCCCAAATACCTACAGGTGACAAATGGTGACGGCACATATACATATTTAACTACTTGTGTATTTTTTAACATACTTGTCTCCTCTCAGCTCTGTGTAAACACTGCCTGCAGTTCAGCCGAATATTCTCTGAACGTATGTCACAGAACTGTTTGTTTTTACAGAATCTGGTTAAAGCAGACATTTTGATTATGGTAGTTTTTAAAGAGGCATGTAGAATAATGGGATTTTGATAAAATATTGCAAATTTATACTTGAACCTTGTTAAGGTGTCCGATAGATACGCATATCACAGATGAGTAGTTTAAGGACAGTGGAAAATCCAACAATTTCTTCATTTTTTCGTGTCTGGCTTTGATAAAATAAGGAATTTGGGCCTTTGTAAGGATAACATGCCTTTCAACCCCAGTGGCAAGTTTTGTGGTAGAGACTGTTAGCCATTGAAGGTATTTATTTGCACATGTGAAACTGCATCTTATTCTGTAAGTGTGTGATCAGAATATGTCGAGGAATTAAGTATGTGTGATCTGAGTATGTACTGTCCACCGAGGCTAGCAGTAATAACACTTTGCCCTGCATCACATGAAGCTTGACACGACAGTTTGGAAAGTGGAGCACTCCTACCACTAAGTGATGCAACAGTGTGCCACACACAACTCCAAGCCGGTGCCTACTGGGTGATCTGTCATTGTATGCAATTTTACATTTCAAGTTGGCACTGATCGAATTCAAATCAACCAGGAGAAGTGCAGACAGCAGGGAACAAATTTATCAAGCAGCCAGCCAGCGAGACGTTTAGAAAAAAAAATAAAAAGACCAGCATGAAAACATTGTGCAGTTCAAAAGTTCAGGTGTCACATTGAGACTGCTGGGAAATACTGCACTAGATAATATCAGGCGGAGATACATCACAGTGCTTAGATATGCTTATGGAATCCAGTGTGATCCTGCTGCAGCTCCTTGGAAGGAGGCATGTTATTCAGTGCTGCTATGCGATGTCTGGTCATGTTTGAAATGATTAATGATGTTGTAATATTCTGTCTTGGAGCCATGATGTAGGGTGCATCCACTCCTGCTGTAGTTTCCATCACTTTGGGACACTTTTTGGTGAATCCTGGCCTGATTTACTGGCAGCATTCACACCAAGATTTACCATGAGATTGAAAGCAGTCACAAAAACAAACTCGGAGATATTTTCTGCGATGACCCTGAGGTGTGTCTGTGGATTTCTTTGAGCACCTCGGTGAGTCATTGCGGTGTGACAGCCTCCTCACTGCAAGGCTCCTGATGCATTTCATTTCCCATCCAGCAACACGGCACCAGCTTACCCCGACTTTTGATACACATCCCCTGCCAGCTGTTTGTATGGGTGTGGTCATGCTTCACGATTCCTCACATATTCCTCCACTCAAGACTTACACTAACAAGTATGATGGATGTGAGTGTTTTTGTAAACAAAGATTGATTTTTTGTTCCTTTGCCGGAACCCAGAGTGTTTCAGTTCAGTCTGTGTTGAGTCACACATGGGTGCCACCTCTTTAAAAAACCATCAGCATGGATCTATATCCCAACCTTGTGAAGCCTTGTGTCTCTGCCCGACTAGCCACACAATGGAGAATGATGAGCTCATAGGAATTAAGAGAAAAAGCTAAATTAATTTTCTTTTCACATATACTCACATAACCTTTACTCCCCAGAGTAACCTTTATGCTCCCTCTGCAGAAGGCCAGCTTAAAAAGTACTCCTTTATTATTAGTTTTTATGAAGCAGCTATTCCAGGTAGCTACATCGTGATTACCTCTAATGGTTGTTCTTTGTGTGTGGTCAATAAAAGAAATTTTACAGCAGTGTGATACTTTATATGCAAGATACCAATTATTAGCAGCACTTTTTAAAGCTAATGAAAGATATTGCCATGGCAGCAGTGGTTGTGTTGTAGTTTTTCTTTATCCCTGCAGCACTTCACAATCTGCTTTGTTTAGTCCGTTCATTGATCAACAAGAATTAGATGAGTTTTCATATTCAAATGCCCTGCAGCAGGCGGCAGATGAATGCCCAAGTGGCACTTGCACCTTTTTCGCACTATTAGCCCCATGCATCATTAAACAGGGGCCTGAAATAGCTATAATTTTTGTAACCTTAAAAACATTATCAGCTCGTATATCATCCCTGTTTGTGCACAGCAGGAGAAATTCTGCTCTTTTAACCATCGTTGTTTTCCTGCTGTTCTCCTCTCAGCACAGGAGTTTGTTTCAGATAGCTTTACCAGGCTTTTTTAAGTAGGTCTTGGTCTTTATCTTGCCATGGACAAGTTTGTTTTGTGCTTGTTTTGTGCTTGTTTTACTGCGACGATCAGCTAATTCTAGTGATATTATGACTATCACTGGATGGTAAAGTCAAAAAGACTACATTCTGTTTACATGTAGGAGGTTATTGATTGTGTAAAAATGCTTCCACCTTGGTCACTACTTTTTAAAGAAGTCTAACCATTTTTTTTAACTACTTAAAGTCTGTTACATGGGAAATATGCATAATTATTGATGGTGTAATGAATCCTTCTGTACAATTCAGACCTCATGGTTCTACACAAGGGTTGTTAAAGATTTGGAACCAGTTGCAAGTCACGTTTTGATTTATACTAGGTTCAGGATCGATTCTTATCACCAACTCTAAGTTCAGTCACCAACGCTTATGGATGGGGCTCGACCTTACACTGTAAATAAACATGATAAACCATCCGTGACGTCACCCACAAGTTTCATGAAGACTCTGTCAGTTGCTATTTTGGCAATGCCTGATTCTCCCAGCTGATCAAAATTAAGCAAAGAGGTGGAGTATGAGTGCAGCTGTCCTATGATAGCACCCACATGTCAGTGAGAATGGCCACACCCTCAATTATGCATGACTTTAAGCCTTAATACAGTTTAAATGTGTGAGTTATGTGAAAATTAACCACTATACAGTTGTTATGAATGGGGGCAGTAACTGTAGAGACCTTTTTTTGTATATTTCTGCTGTAAAGTTGGGCATTTTAACACAGGAGTCAATGGGAATTGACTCACTTTAGTCATCAGCCCCAAGTGACCTTTCAGTTGAATGACTTTTTGCACAGTCATGGTTCTCGAACAATATACTCTCCCGATGTGGGTTATCCCATAACTCCTTGCTGTAGAGACCAAAACCTTATTTTGTACCAGGCTGTAAACATGTTTATTTCTGCTGTAAAGTTGAACATTTTACATGGAGGTGTATGTCGAATGACTTCCTTTTGGAGCCAGCTACAAGTAGCCATTCAAGGAACTGCCTCGAATTTTGGCCTCATTGGTAAGACTAGATTTTTAAGTAGGACATGGTCTGTAAAGGCAAGTGGAGATATTATGATGATATTTTTTGTTGTTTCCATGCTATTGGTGGGTGTAGTGATAGTAAATGTTGGTCACCAGCAGGTCAAATGTTTATCTAATGAAATATCGCACTAACAATCAAATGGATTGCGATGAATTTTGTTGCAGACATTTATGGGCCCAAGATGACCAAATGGCTTTGGTGACCCCTGACCTTTCCTTTAGTGCCACCAGTACTAGACGATGCATGAACACTGCAAGCATGGTAGTGCACTGATGTTAGCATTTAGGTCAGCACAAACTCAAAGAGCTGAAAGTATAGCTGTAGACTCTTAAGTCTTGTTAGTCTTGTGGCGTGTTGTTGTCAGAGGCTGACAGCAAACTTGAGAGTTATTTTTTTATCAGCACCTCAGCTTCAATCAACGCATTAATAGACCCGCTCAGACTTGCCTCTCTACAGCTTAGAGTTTTTTACTTTCATTCTAGGACTGTAACAAATTGTCTGACAGTATCAGATCGGCTGATTCAAGTATGTATTTCAAAAAGTTTTTTTCTTAAAAAACCTACCTGTAGACTGACAAAAGCTGAAAAAGGATATAGCTGTAACCACAGATTATTAAATAGCAGCCCGGATCTCGTACGGAAGAGCTTAGCTGAAATGTGCTTAGTTTGTTCAAAAGCGTTGAAGGTATACTTTGACATTTTCAGGCTGCTCACTGAAGCCAGCTAACTACAATATGACACTGTTCTTTCCCCTCATTTAAATGAGGAAGACACTGATAATGGAAAGAAAGTTAGTATTTTCTTGAGGTTTTTTTTGTGTGCTAATGAACACAATGTAGAATAGAAAACAAACGTTCGAGTATCATAATGTTCTTCTGGTGCACTTTTGAATAGTCAAGGTAGTGATTTCAACTCCTTGCACATGGCTGAATTCTTCGCAACAAACACATCAAAAGCTTTTTTTTTCCTCTCACTAACTCCTCCTGGCGAAATGTTGATAGGTCGGCGCCGTAGTGCATCAGTCACACTATTATCCCCATACCAGCGTGTCACAACCAATCAACATCAAGAGCCTCAGCGAGTCGACGGAGCAGTATTTTTCGCGGAGGGAAATGTGTCATGACTCATGTGATGTTGGCTTCTTGTCAGTCACGGACAGTTAGCTCCTACCTTTATGTACTTTTGTTTTATTGATGCACTAAGGGGTTACCTCTGGAGAGTAAAAGCTCCTACGAATGTCAGCAAATTATAGAGCTTGGGATTTAAGCTAAGGCTTCGTCTGGTGGCGGTGTCTGCATATTTATGGCTTGGGAATGATAGGTGTAGCAGTACAGCCGTTATAAAGTTCACATCTTATGTCTGACACCGTCTCAAAGTTGTACTCCACCTGGATGAAAGCTTGTAATTCCAAGGTCAGGATTTATGGATTGCAAGCTGTAGACACAACTCAAATTTCCTTCGGGCAAACTCTTTTTTTTGTCAGACAAATCCATATTTTATTAAAGAGACAATATTCTCTACTTGACTTTTTGAGTTTCGTTTTTGTTTTTACGGAGCTACTGGTATTGTTAATTGGAATCTGTAGGCACGGAGCACAGTTGCAAACGCCAGCACTACAAATTTAAACCCCCAACTTCAGCTCTGATGTTTAATCTGTTTTCGTCATCAATCAACCTTCCTAAATGAGGACTGTCAGGAGTTCCTTTGATGTACACCTCATAATTAGTAATGTTTGAAGTCATGCTGTTCTTCAGATTTTACCAAACACCATCTGTGTTGGTTTTACTGACCAAAAGACCAAAAACTTGTCGAGCAGAGAGACTCATCAGTCAGTTCTTCCTGATTAATTGATAGACGCCGTCCACCGTCAGACGCTTCGTGTTGAAAAGTCGTCGTTGGCTCAACAGCAAATCATCCTTTCATCAACACCACGACACCTCAAAAGTCCTGTGACGTCTGATCTGTCTGGTGTCCAAATCAGGCAGGAAAGATTTTGCAGCGGGTTCACTTCAAAAGTCCACAATATCGACTTTCTCACATCAGGGAAACACTTCCACCATCTGCTTCTGAAAATAAATGATGGGAAAATGAAGGGAGCAGACAATTATTCTTGATTGTGCCACTTTCTCAGGTAAAATGACAAAAGCTAGAATGGAAATTACAATCTGACAATTTCCACTTCTGATTTTTCCATTTTACTTCGTGTGTCTCAAAACTGCTCTGCTTTATTCTCAAACAGGCACATGTATTTATCACTACCCCAGCAAATTAGGAGGAAAGTCGGATTTAGAGTAATGCTTTTGCTACTTTCTAGCAGCTACTTTTCAGCGTCTTTACAGATTTTCTCCATTTTTAATCAAGGCATGTTAATTAAAGCTGCAGTAATTAAATTTTTAAATTAATTCAGAATCAAGTGACTGTAATAGGTGACAGAGGTTATACATCGCTCGACTATAGCAGTTTGGCTTCTTTAAGTTGGTTGTTTTGGTTATAACCTGTCCTTAAAATAATGCTATTAGTCCAGCAGGGTTAAGGCCGACACAAAAAGTTAGACGCAATTTTCCATATAAGTAGGGGTAGGGGTAATGCTGTTGTCTGTGTTTGCTGAATATGGAAGTATGTTTGTGTTTTCAGTTTATTGCACTGCTTCCAAGTGGCCAAATAATTGGATGGTGCAAATTTAAAGCTGCAACACCTGATGGGAGCAGTGTAACAAGCTGTAGACGATAGCAACCTGTTTCAGCCTTTAACAGCTGAATTTGACACCAGTAATTTCGTTTTAATCAGTCAAAATATTGATTGCAGATATTTCAATCTTCAGTATCAGTAGTCTGAATTGTTGAGCATGATGCTGCTCGTGTCAGGCTTCCCATTGGATATTCTTCACAGAAGTGATAGCAGTTGCTGTGGTGGTTTAGATTGTTTAAAAAAATGCCATGAAATTGGGAGATCTTATCAGCATGGAGTTTGTGGAGCAAGAGCTTCGTTTATTGGAGACTTGTGGTTAAAATTTACCAGAACTTTGACCTCAGGCTGCTCTGACACGGCGATAAAACAGCTTGTCATATGTGGTTATACAGTTGCAGTGCTGTAATGTGTTTGAAAAGCAAGTTGCCTCTGTCTCCTATTTGCCTGAACTCTTGATTTAGCTATGGATATCTGCAGTGTACAAAAAATCTGAATGACAGACCAGTTCAAACGTAATTTAAGATATCTTAAAAGCACAATGTAGGTGTCATGAATGTAGGGGAATCGAAGACTTCTTGAACTAGAATTAAGACCAGTCAGAGTTAAACTGTAGAT
The DNA here is from genome assembly GCA_024666655.1 of Dascyllus trimaculatus. Classification (NCBI taxonomy): domain Eukaryota; kingdom Metazoa; phylum Chordata; class Actinopteri; family Pomacentridae; genus Dascyllus; species Dascyllus trimaculatus. The sequence continues at coordinate 11,048,121 of CM045468.1, read as the reverse complement.
GTCTAAAGCTGGAATTACAATTAGTCATAATTTAGGCCCAGATATCAACTATTTGCATTACATGCAGTAGATATGTGTAATGAGAAATTCCATATCCATGAATGGGAAACGTGGTGTCATTTGCCCAGGAAGAATAACAATGTGGATATCTGAAACATTCCCACTGACTACACTCGGAGTTCCTTTTCAATTGCAGATATTTGCAACACATATACAGTCTAGTTATTTGAATATTATCATTCTAAAGTTGAAAACATTTGGCAACCAGTTGTCTTTTGACATATCCTGCAGACATAGAACGACATCGTCACTTTCTGTCTACTTGAGAAGTCCAGTATTCACTTTCCTACATGTCTCAAGTTCTGCAGCTAAATGCTTTACTGTGCTCATCGAATAGCCGCTAACTTTGTCTGGTATTTGGTGATGAGAAGGTAGAGAATAGTGGGTTTAACCAAGTGTTTTTCTACTAAAAACAGAAGTAATAAATAAAATAAGGTTGATGCAAAAACTGAGAGTGAACCCAAACAAAAGTTGTGGTCATTTAGGCGAAAATAATGAGCTACAAAGGTTCTAAAACATTCTCTTTTGCTACTTGTGATTCTTTTCACATTACATTGTTTTTCTATTGTTCATAGAAATTTACAGACTGGTGCAGCTTTAAATTGAGGTTATTATTGTGTTTACGTTCACGGAATAAATCACCTTTAAAAATGTCACATTCAACATTTAAAGTGTGTAATTTTAATCAGTTTTCATCAAAGCAATGTTTCTTTTCCTCTGTACAAGCCCTGCTTCAAACCAAAGAGTTTCATTTTTCACCAACCACCACGTACAACCATGATTTCATTTCTGTCTGCTCTCTGCTGCCCCCTGCAGGACAATCCGGGAGCACCTGGGAGAGCAGGAGGTCTCCATCTCTCTGACCATCGAGTCTCTGGAGGAGAGCGATCTGGGCAATTACTCCTGCTACGTGGAAAACGGCAATGGGCGGCGACAGGCCAACATCCAGCTCACCAAGAAAGGTGAGCCAAGCACAAGCACACTGATTCATTTGTTAGATGTGAAAAGATCAGCTGTTTAAAGCATATACAGTATTCCACTGTACATCTAAGAGGATGAATAGAAAAGCCTTAATGTTTAATAATGCCATATTAAAGCTCTGGAGGTGAAAAACACCATTTAATACCACAGGCCTTCTCTCTGACAACGTAGTGAATCTCCTGCAGCAGTTTACAGAGTACAAAGAAGAACTACTAGTGGGAATCTGGGAATTGACCAGTTGTTTCCTGCCTCGGGGAAGAAAAAAAATGGGACAGTATGGTAGATAGTGCAAAAAGCCTATTCATCCACCGCAGCCGGAGGAAGCATTATTTTGCAGCGAAAGAAAAATTGCTTTCAGAGAGAGGCAGCCTTCGGTGTTATGATGCCAGACAAGCTGTTTGACTGTCTGGCAGTGACCTCCCCCAACACATGCACATGCACACAAATCCTGCTTTGATCGCTGAACTCTCACTCAGACATTTTCTCATCTTTCATCACTGGCTACTGTTGTCTCTGCCCTTCCCCCTTGTCTTTTTATTCAAGCAAACTTTTTGAGTTTTTCCCTCTGATTTTGCCTCGCTGCGGATGACTCTTTGAAAGTTGATTCCGTGATGATTTTAAATAGAGATGCACTTTTTCTCCGCTGTGGTTATGTGAGATTTTTTTTATTTTTCAGCAAGGCTGGGGGGGTCTCAGCAGCCTTAAAGTTGTCAGAGTTGAATACATTTACATAGTAAGATATTTCTCCTCTCTTTTAAGCTCGCAGCTTTGGATCCAGCTTTGATGCCAGCCCAGTTCCCCTCCATTTGCTATATTAAAGGGGTTTATGCTGCACAGTTGAATCTCAGAATAAACTGGAGAAGATTAGCCTGGTCCTCACAGGATTGCGACATTACAAGAAATCGACTCGTTTCCATGTTTTCTGGAAAGTTTTTTTTTTTGCTGCGTATGTGGTGTGGTGCAGTACAAGACCAGCCAGTGTTTATGCCGGCTTTCAAAATGCATCAGAGTCTTCCTCCCTTGCCTCTTGAAGCTGCAAAAACAGCACACAACACTCAAAATGAATTTGGTCTTCTCAGTTTGAGCACTTCTTTACTTTCCCCCCGCTTGCCTCTCTTTCTGTCACACATGCAGACACTTCGAATCGAGCAGCATCAGTCAGAATATGTCTTCGCTTGTATGTATCTTAGCATGAGGATGCGTCCTTATTTTCCACTTCTTGTCGTCAAAAAGTTCTCCTGACCAACTTTTTTCCATAACAACAAACCATAGGGTAATATCAGCACTGCAGCAGCAACACCAACAGCAATAGCAGTAAATAACTGTCTGTACTGCAAACAAGTAGATTCCTAATTTGTTAAAGTGAGGAGCAGCAGGCTTAAGTTTCCCAGTTTCATTTTACCCTTCAACCAGCGCTCTGGCTTTTCTTCTTCCCTCTTTTCATCTCCCTCCCTAGACAGAAAGAGATGCAGGAATAGACCGAGAGAACGAGGTGATGAATCGCCTGATGCCATGTGGCTCCATCAAATCCGGCCTTCTAGTCGTCAGGAGCTAATTTGTCTTAATCTGTCCCACTGCAGTGCTGCTACAATATGGATGCCAGGCTGGGAAGAATTGGCCTCCTCCACTGTAATCTCTGCTGCTTGAGAAGCAGCTGGCTGGTTATATACTGTCCAGAATCAGAGCAGAGAAGCAGTGAGCACTAAGGCGGGAGGGCAGAGTGGAGGTGGAGAGGACAGTGAGGAGGAAGTGAAGAGAAGTGGAGTTTGCTTCTTGCAGTTTTTGTTCATGGCAGCACCTCTCTTACAAAAATAAACCATTTCAGGAGGATTCCCAAGGCCGAGGGGAGAGAAACGGAGACAAAAGGAGAAAGTCCGACTCTCGATGGGGAAACCTGTGGTCATGCTGCCCTGAGTTTGTTTGCTCTTTTGTTTGTGTACGTGCGCAAATGTCCGTCCGTGAGTTTGGCTGAAGGTCGTCGCCGGACAGGCGTGATGAAGCGGCACGGGCCATGCTCGTTAGCTCTCTAGAACATCATCCTTCATCATGGGAGCTGTCAGCCTGATGGCCGCTGCAGTGGGATGGGCATAGCACACTCCGACGAGGTTAAATGTGCGTCGGTGATGGATGGTGATGCGCACGAGTCCTCTCCATCCATGTTTATGTGTGTGTGCAGCATTGCAGTAAGTCCAGGCTTTTACTGTTGTCCATTAGTCAGCCAATGAAGGCTGACCACCCAGATTTTGTGAGGCGTAGCCAGGGGGAAATATTGAGTGGGAAAAGATGGAGTGACATCCGACAGAAAACACTGTAAAAAGAAGAAAAAAACCTTGAAAAAGAGACAAGTTCATGAAAAGACAAAGAAAACGACTTGGTTTTCAAGGCAACTTACGAGATCATTGAGTCTAATAGTTGAGTCTATTGAATGAATAACTCTGGCCTCTACTGAATGTTTTTGGTGTCTCTCTATTATATAATACTGTACGGCCTTCACCTTACTATGTGAATTTCCCTGAGATGACTTATGCTGTGAAGTGCAGCATTTATACAGGTACTATATAAATGAAACTGACAACTCTATGGTTTCAAGGCCACGTCTGAAATGATTGAGCCCAATAGTTGAGTCTTGGGGTGTCCCAATCACGTTTATTTGCTCCCAATTTATTTAATATTAAGTATTTGCCAATGCACAGTCCCAATCTGATACCATTTTACTAGATAATATATACTTCAGGTCTTGTAGAATACCTGTAGTACCTTGTTGCATCATTAGTTGGAAACCCTCACTGTTGGTCTTGCATAGCAACGCTAAATCCAAGTGGCATATGTAACAGCAGCCTTTATGGACCATATCATCTGTTTGTGACTTAAAACAGTGATATCAGCATCAGGCAAATTTTTATATTATAAATAATCCCTTACTGATTGAACACAGGATTTATTTTTTTTAAAAATCTATTCAACTTTATGTCTCCAATGTAACGGCGTGCATAAACGTAGGTTTGTTAAGGTGATGGTTAAGTTAAAAGTTGATAATTTCACGATACCTCGAGTTGAGTCCATTGTCACCCTTTATCCTGCTGAGTAACACTGCCCTCTGCTGATTAATTTTGTTGAGTTTCTCTTCATAAAATAAATTGTACGGTCTTCCCTTTACTATGTATGTATATGAAATGCTCTGAGATGACTTATGTTGTGAAGTGGTGCTGTATGAGTAAACCTGAATTGACTGCATTCATTTGGAAAAACTGAACTGACTTAAAAAGATAGCCTTGAAAACTCGACAAGATCATAAAAAGCAAAGGAAAGGAGTTGGTTTTTAACGCAGCTTCCTGGATTGTTGAGCGTACTGGTTGAACCTATTGCCAACTTTTACCCTGCTGAATTACAATGGCCTCTCCTGAATATTTTTGTCGTAACCTTTTTGAGATTAACCTTTTGGCATTTTGCTTTCATTTTTGATTGAGACAGTCTCTACTTTACCTTCACCTCAACTTACTGTCACCAAGGTGCTTGCTCAAGAGGAATCTCTGCATTTGTTGGGTTTCTCTCCATAATAAAATATTGTTTTGACTTGGCTTTACGGTGTGAAGATCTCCCAGGCGAGTTATGTCATGAATTGGTACTATATACGTAACAGTGAATTGAAATATGGGGACAGCAGGGGAATGAAATGCAGCAAGGGTCCACCCGGCTGGATGGAACAGCATATACGCCCCAACCTCACATCTATCAGGTTGCCCCCATAGAAACCTTTTGAAAACAGCATGAGTCAGACAATTTAGGCTAATCTGATGGAAAACTAAGCCATCAGCGGTGAAATCCAGCAGCCTCTGGTATTTAGCTCCGGCTGATCCTTTTCATGTTCTCACGAGTTCATGTCAGGCTACAGCGATGACGGATGGCGGGAAGAGTGGGCCGCTTCGATCTGTCGACGAACAGGCAGTTCAGCTAACAGCCCGGGAGCTTTACGTCTCCACAGCTGTACACACACGTAACCGATCTTCATAAGCGTGGCGGTCTGATCTGTCACATGCTATTGTCGCGCTGGTTGCCTCAATGTGAATTTTTCATTATCCAGTCATGCCAGGAGGCATTAAATGACAGGTATAGAAGCGGTTGTACTTTCATTCCGGTTTGAGTTATGTGTCATCTGGAGCCAATCCAGCCACAATGAGCAACGTGAAAAGATGGAGGGGAAAAGCAAGAAAAACTGACACAGACTGAATGAACACAGCCACAGGAGAAGCATAAAAGCCTTTTTCAAACAAATGTGGAGGTATGACGGAGTGATTTCACAACATGCAACCTTTTAACAACAGATGGTGCAGCTTTTTTTATCTATCATGGCTGCATCATGCGCAACCTTTTGATTAATGACTGATTGATGTTCTGCTGTGGGATACAAACCTGCCCTTGTGTGCTGGTACATAAAAATTGAGAATAAGATGGAGGAAATGTGAGTTTCTGAAGAATAAATGCATTACAGCATCCAGTGTCTGCAGTGTAATAATAAAAAACAAACATAATGATTAATGTGACAGTAAAAAGGGTCATCTTTCATTCTGTCCGACTAAACTGCCAGTAAATGTTAAAAGTAAATTCGATATGCTTGCTGAACAAAAGCCAGGAGGGGATCACAAATAACAAAAATCTGACATTTTGCTGTATACAAGGATAATCGATGGCTGGAGATAGGTCTGTCCACGGTGACTCTTTCTAGAGAAATAAGGGAATTGATTGCAGGCCTAATCAATTCACCAAAGGAGTGGAGACACATCAAGTAAGGCAAATGAGAAGCATCCATGTTGTCCACAGTGACTGGAAATCACAGGAAAATCGACACTTTTGTGGGGGTTTTTTTAATCTTTTGTATGTGACTGATGGACTGTTCTACAGAGTCTAGATTATCACAGGAGAATTTAAAAATCACGGCCCATAAATGCTCTTTTTCTTGCCTTGTCTGCTGCTCCAGAATATGTGTTTTCCTAATTTTGCATGAACAAATCAGTAAAATCTCTCTCCTTTTCTGTCTTTCTCTTACTGTGTTTGGCATATTAGCTGAGCTGATGTACACAGTGGAGCTAGCTGGCGGTCTGGGAGCGATCCTGATGCTGCTGATCTGCCTGGTGACGCTGTACAAGTGCTACAGGATCGAGCTCATGCTCTTCTACCGGAACCACTTTGGCAGCGAGGATATAGATGGAGGTAAGATGAGATAAGGCGCAAGATGTAATTTATTTTACACTGTATAATCCATGATACGACAGTGTTTGCTGTTTGACGGGTGATTTCTAAAGCAGCCTTGCACTGCTGCGAAAACATCCTTTCTTCCCTCAGCGGGAACCAAATCCCAAACCTGAACAGTATCGCTGCCTGCTCTGCACAGAGGTTTATTTTTCACTCAGAACACACCTGGGCTATTTTTCATATCTTAAAGCCACACGTGGTAGCATTTTTATGTAAATGTTTCGACGGTTTTATCGGTCTAAATGACACATTGGCAGCAGCAGAAAAGAGCCGCCCAGAGTTTCCAACTCAGAAATCCTGTTGTCAATTTTAGTGAATCTTCTCGACCCACTGGAGGAGCTGAATCGGAAATTGTCTGCAAAACATTAAGTACACTGTCCTCTAAACTGCTCCACTCTTTGGTGTGCTGCCTTTTCTTGTCATATTTGCATCTTTGCGAGAAATAAAAAGAAAGTAATCACAAGGCAGCTTTGTAAAAATGCTCACGCTGAGTGCTGTTTTCCTGACATCACAATGCATGACTTCTGGGTAATGAAGTTTGGGTTTTCAAACGGTTCCCTCTGGCTGCGTTTCAAAACCTCCAACAGGCAAAGCTGCACAGTTTAGCTTTAAAGGGAAAATGCGGCCTTGATCACTTAAACGCTGTGAATACAGCAGCTGCTGGTGATGTGCTTTGTATTTCAGGGTACATTTGGTGTGTGTGTTTTTTTCTCATTATTATTCTGTTGGATATGAGCCCAACACTGGCAGAAAAAATAACACACTGTAGTTACTTGTGAGGGCCAAATGTGCTGCAAACATACATGCTACCGTCATGTTAATAGCTGCATATGTTGTCAGAACTTTGGTGGTGTGATATATCTGCTCTCCTGAGGTTTACACCACTTTGATTCATGTGTATATGTCTGGAGCAGCATGCAGTGGAGTTTAATAGCTGCACATCATCAGATTTCTGTGCCACTCCCACTGAATCGGGCTGCAATGGCTTCAATCACACAGAAAGAAATCCATTATAGAGACAGCAGATAGACTATTTTTTTCCGAGTGACAATAGCCTCAAGTCCTCTTTTTGTGTTTGAAGGTTTATCAGATACACAGCAATTTAAAGACGGCTTTAAAAGTTTTCTCGGTAATTTTCTCTCTTTATTATGACAACTGGGTGGGAAAAATTAAATGTTTTTTGATTCTTACCTGCTTAGGTTAGTTTACTTTTTGCCCACCAATGTTGCTCTTCACTCTGCTGAATGCTGAGGTTGCTTATGAAGAAAATGTATAAATTACTGTTTTGGGAATTCTTTAGAAAAGGCCGAGAAGGGTTGTGATTGTGCCGAGCTTACGTGCTCTCTCATGTCTGCATGCGAACTGCACATGAGCGAAAGGGTAATATATTCTGCTCGCCATAAAGCAAATGAAAACGCAACCCCTGTGCCAGACAAAAACATTAACTCCAGGGCCCCATCAGCAACAGTAAAAGGAAAAAAATACCTTTGATTGGGCCTGGTGGATGAGTCTTGACTTGAAAATGCATCAAACTGAGACAAGGAGCAAGTTTTAATTTGATTCCCCTGTAATGAGTCTCTCAAGTACCGGCACTGCAATGAATTCAGGGGGAATGAGATTAGTTCAGAGAAGCTGAGGGACTGTACGTAGCGGAAAGAGAGACAGCGAGAGAGTTATGAGCGTTAAAAGGTAAAAAGCATTCTGCGCCGCGCTCGTCTCCTCGCACACTCCCAGCTCTGCCTTACTGTGATGGCTGCGACATCAGACGTTTCAATGAAAGTCATTACCTCTGGCTATGTTGGGCTTCCAGCCTCGAAAAAAAAGGGGGAACTTTGCCTTAATGGATGGCCCAGAGGCATTTGTGTTGAAAAAGGGGGAAGAAGAAGAAAAAACCCTTGAACTTAATGGCAAACAGCAATTGTCTCCTTTAATTGTGCCACCCGAGTGAGTGCTTGGAGAGAGAAACAGATTTTCAATTTGTTCTCCAGTAGAAGGGGATCAGGTTCAATAAGACACAGCACGCTGCTTCTGGAGCTCTCAGGAGACCCCCTGATACTTTCCTCCACGCCGCGGTCGATTAGATCTCCTCACCGCCACCCCTTGGTGTGTTCGCTCCTGCACCTGGCGGCTCATCTGTGAGTTCCGGTGACAGTCTGCTGTAGGTGAAGGTTGAGGCACTAAACCAAACTGGTTGCCAGTCGAGTGGAGGCAAAACAGTCGCTAAGCAATGGCAGGAGCTGGTTAACTGAGCTCCCATCTCTATGGTAACTGCTGCACTGACAGGGCGAAATAGCTGCATATAAGATATAGTCGCGCACACGCACACATATTTTTTTATCAATAAAGCCCTTAAGCCAAAGTCTGGATGCACAGCAGTGTTTTTTTTGTCCTCTCTCTCTCTCTCTCCAGCATAACTCTGCACACACTGCCAAGAAAGTGCTTGTGTTTCATTGTGGCCACTTGAAGTGCTAATTGAACGCCTGCCTCCCTCTCCTGCCAGATGTAAAATTGTAAGCTTAACGCAACAATAGGACGGACTGTCGGCTATTTGTCAGCGGCGCAATTTAGTTAAAGACCACTCACTTGTCACATTGTGTGGGTGTCAGTGGAATCAATAATAGGCTTCACGATGACAACAGCCGAGCGGGCTTGACAAAGAGGTGGGAACTCATCAACACTCCGCCATAAATACGAATGTCAGAGTTGTCAAGCGCTGCGTGGAATTATGAGGCTTCCATCTGTGTTCAGTGGAGTTTGGCGATACTGAACATTTATGGTTTTCACATCTCGCGCACTCAGGAGCTGTTTGATTAGCATATTTAGAAATGCAGAGGTAAACAACATAAATACCACATTTATACTCACAGGGTCAAGCGGTGTTGTGTTTTTCTGGAGTTGTGTTGTCAGAAAGAAGAAAGAAAAGAAGTTTGCGCTGAATACTTTCTGTGTGGGTAAACTTCAGATAGATTAGTTGCTTAATTACTGCTCCGAAAGTTGTTGAAGTCACTTGCACAGGCAATATGCCAAACTTCCATAGCTCCCAGCTCCTCAAATAAAAACAAATAGCTACTTTCCTATGTTTAACATAGAGAAGCTGCAACACCAGAAAAAGAGAAGTTTTACAGTAAGAAAAAACTGATGGTACAGTGATTCGTTGTCTATCGCGAGGGTTCGGTTCCAGAACCCGCCGCGATAGGTGAAATCCGCCAAGTAGCGACCTTAACATTATTTTGTTATTTATATATATTTTAAGGCTTTATAACCCCCCGAAATTGTTATTAACCTTTCCCACACTCTTATAAACACTTCCTATCCTCCTAAACACTTTCTACACTCTTAAACCTTCGTAATTTTAACAACATATATGGGTACAGCCACGTAGCTTCTCCCTTCCTTTAGCATGTCGAGGAGTTCCACCTTTTCTGCGATGGTAAGCGTCTTCCTCTGGCGTTTGGGTTCGGTGCCAGAAGCCTTAGAAGGCACAGAACGTTTAATCGACATCGTAGGGCTTGGAATGAATCCAGTTTTATACGAAAATTTCACAAAATCACAACACTGCAGAGCAACACGATGCACAGCGATCCGACGTTGATGTGAAATGGACAAGGATGCTGAACACATGCTGTACGTGGGAGGAGGAGACTGATGCTACAGTTGCTGAGCCAAGGATAGAGAACACAGTGCTCTGGTTGATACAGTAACTGTTTACAATTTAAAAATCGCGATACAGTGAGACCGCAAAAAGTGAGCCGCGATATGAGGAGGGACTACTGTATTATGAGATATTTTCATGTTATTACAGTGTAAAAACTTAAAAATGTATTTTAAAAAAGGAAGCATTTCTTGCTATAATGTAAAATGTTTCATGCAATAACTTAATTTGGATAAATTCAGGTAAATGGTTCAACTACATGATTTGATTGGGTTTTCAATACTTCATAAAAGTTTTCCATATTGTGTAAATGAGCCATATTCTTTAATTTGTCCATTCCTTCTTTATTACTGTATTTTTCCTCCTTCTGTCACATGATGTTATAACATGATAGTCTGTTGATATAAGGAGAATATTTTTGTTGTAATGTTACAGCTATGTGTGTCATAATCACATTAAAATATCATTTTAATTTGAGAAACATTTTATAAAACAGTAAACCCTTTAATGTATAAAATAACTTGGAGATATTCTCTTTGTTCTTCTTCTCCAGAGGAAGAAAAAATGATCAGTTTCTTGTTTTATTGTGAGAAATTAATTGTATTACAAGATATTTTGCGTGTTCAGACAAGATATTTTCACATTATTATAACATGCAAACTAAAAATGTCATAAGCATTTACAGGTTTAGATATATTTTCAATTTCTATTCATGCTGATCAACAAGAAACAAGGATTTTTCCAGAGGGTTAGTCTTCCATTTGTATAGCCCTAATGCTTTTTAAAAATCTCATCTTTGTATTCGCATTCAGATGCAGCAAAAAAAGAATATTGGGAGGAAGTTAATTTTTTGTAATTTCATTCAGAAAGGTCAACTTTCTTTACTTTTTGCAATTTCTGTGGAAATGTTTCTCTTTTCTGGTGTGACACTAATACGCCGCCATATTAACATTATTATACATAAAATGTTTGGCTTTGGAATAACATTCGATTTGAAGATGTCACTTCGGCCTCTGGAAATCCAGAATGGCTTCTAAGCTTACACTATCATTTTATGAGTCAACTATTTCATGTTAGCTTTCTGAGAGGTTTGCTGGAAGGAACTTTATAATTTGGTTCCTAAAAACACGAGTGTCGGGGGCGACACAGTAGCGGTTAAGATGAACACCTCATGGGTGTAAATGTCCTGAATAGCAAATTGAATGACCAAAAAACAAGACTGTCCTTTAAAAAATTAATAACTTTTAACCCCAAATTGATATTTTTTCATGTTTATTTATTGTTGGAAATGGTCGTGTCCATATTTGTTAAGGTATTTAGTTGCATGTCGACACATTTCGCCTTGGACTAAACCAAGGTGTTCTATTAATACAACATCTCTGCATTGAATGTTCAGGTTTTTGATTCCAGTTTATCTGTTTAGACGCTGCAGCTTTTGTCTGCCATTGAATTGTGTTATATTATAAGAAGAGACCTTTCACATATTTTCTCCATTTAAATGACTGAGAGCCGACTTTGTGTCCTTCATGATAAAATGCACAAGTAAGAACATGGCCAAGTAAGCAAAGCACCAAAGGACCTAACAACATTTTTAAACAGAATTCCGGCATCTCAAATGCTGTCTGCCGTCTGATGCAAACCCATATTCTTCTGGCCAAATTAAATTATGGAAAACAAAGCATTGTGTTCCAAAAAAGTGCTCAGCTCCTCATTAGCAGTCCACCCCACCTGCTTTTGTAGCTTCAGAGTTAAGTACGTGTGCTACGTTCCAATCTACTGTCCACTAAATGTAATGGAGCCCAGATATATCCCAGAGATTACGCCTCCGACTCTCTTGGTTCTCTCCACTGTGAGTTCAAGAGTTCACAATCCAACTGTGGGCTCTGTTTGCACATGTGCATCCACTGAATCCCCCACACATGTGCACGAGAGCGTTAGTCAAACAGCTCCCTTTGCAGTCCCAGTACAAAGACTTGGATGTGCTTTTGTAGGTATAGTCCTCTCCAGTATCCTGGAAGAAGGGATTTCTCAAGATGCAAGAAGAGAGGGAGGAAAGGGGGATCACTCCGCCTTCCAGATTCACCCTCTCCCTTCTCACTACAGATGAGTGAATCATCTCCACTAAAATAGCCCTTGATCTGCCTACACAGCTTTCATTTAAGAGCGAGCAGAGGAAAAACAGAGGGAGATTTATGTCACTGTGCAACAGAATATAAGCCTCGGAGTTAGTTACACTAAGTGATTATGAGGTTACATTTCAATTATTTTTACATGTCCCTGATGTTGTAAAATGAATTGCAAGTTATAAAAACAAGTTAGATTAATTACACGGTGTCACGTAAGAGCGGTGCAAACTTGCCAGATATCAAGATTACCCACTGGGAAGTGAGTGAATCTTGTTGACAGTCTCAAGGAGAAGCAGAAAGGAGAGGATATTAAAAGATCCAAAATTGGGATGCTGTACGGAGAATTGATCCTAAACTCTCTCCTCTTGAACCCATCTGCTTTGACCTCTTCTTAACCCAAATCTCTAATCTAGAGCTCTCACCGCTTCCAGTGTCTTATCGCCACATGGCTCCGGCACTGCAGGTGGCCACGATAAAGCCCAGCGACCGGAGTCATAATGAAGACAGGAACTCCGAGTTCCAAACTTTGCTCGTGTCTCTAATGAGAATACCTCAAAGGCTGTGTTCACACTGCAGCTCAGCATGCCCCAGTTCTGATGTTTTCCTCCTTTTTGTGGCACGGATGTGATGGTTTTAGTGAATAAGGAAACACATAGAATCGGATATTTTCATTTCTGATTCACACGACCCAAAATATGACACATATTGTTTCTGATCTGTGTCGAAAAGGCAAGTTCACCATAATGAAAAAACACATTTTGCCACTCAAACCTAATGAGGTCTGGCAGTGCAGACAGTTTCCATTTTTTGCTTTAAAATTGATGAGAACAATCCAGCTTTGGAAAGCTTTTGCTGTCTTGGTTCTGGTAGTCAGTCTTATTTTGCACCAGTTTTGCAAAGCAGCATTAGACTGGATCACTGTAATTTAGATACAAACTCTTCAAGATTACCAAATCTGGATTACCGCTGCTCTAAATGTCACTGCATAACACAATGTAGATGTAGAATAGCCAGTATAGGGTCAATCTAAATGTTTTTTTTATGTCAAGTGACAGTAAGCGGCACAATAACAGAAGACAAACATCCCTTTCCATTTACTTTAAAACGGTCAAACCCCTCATCCAACCCAAAAAACACACACTTCCATTATTCTTTGACTACATTATTAAAATTGTTGGATTCATGAAATCATAAAAAGGCTGACTGTCCAATAACAGAGTAAATAACAGTCTCAGTTCTCTTTGAAACTCTGCTTTTAGGTGGCACAATGACACACTCAGTTGGAGCTAATATATAGCAGGAATTTTCCTATCCAGTCTCGGAAATGGGGATCGAGGCAGATCAATAGATTTTTTAAAAGATCAGAATTGGCATGAACCAAACTCTGATGCTTTGTTTTTATCCACTGGCACACAGGTGTCTAATGCAAATTTTGATGTATATACAGATATATGTTTTGGGTTTTTTTTTTGTAATAATGCAAATTGACCACAGAGAGCAATTGCCCTGTAGTGATGTTACATTTTTAGTCTACAGACTACAGACACATGATATGGGCGGCAAATTTCTCTGTTACTGACGTACAGAAACACTGTCCTAGTTTGTTGTAGCTTGTCTTAAACACATGAGCTCTGGCTAGAGGACATTAAGCATCACACAAGTCTTTGTCATGGTGCCCGTTGCTTTTTAATAAACTCCAACAATGTTCTCTGTTTGCTAACACAGAACTGCTTATAGTATATTTAAATTTTTAAAGTTTGACAACGTTTTCCTCCTAAAATCCACCCCTTCTGCTGGGATCAGGAAAATAGATTTTTTGGATCCCAGTTATCCTTAAAAAAAAGGCTTTGTTTTTGTTTTAGTCCAAGCAACCCAACATTTGATCAAATCTGGTCACATTACTTCTGACCAACTGGACCCAAAGGATTTAAAATGACTACGTCTGAAACATTTGCCTCCAGCCTCATAAATAATTGAAATTTTCAACAGTTCAAATCGAGACAAATTCTTTGGTAAAATGAAGTTTTTCTCTCAAAATATGATCCACTATAGTGCTGGGGGTGGGCACTGAAATCAGGAACTGAGCAGTCCAGTCAAGGTCTTCCACATGATATTGGCCACCAAACAGGGCTTTGCAGAGTTATAGATTGTTATCGGAGCTACAAGCCATTGGTTATCTCTGTAGTAGCCGGAAGTTCGGGGATCTGTCACTTCCGTGTCTTCCATTCTCCCGACTCAAACATTAAGTCTTCCCTCAATACTCACTTTCCATCTCTCAGCTCAGTCCTTTCAAATCCGTCATCAATCAGAGCTTTCATGTGGCTGATGGAAGCGTGCCATGTGCCGGCCTAGCAGGCAGCGTTGGGCGTTTAGCTCAGGCTGGAGTCTAATTTGTTTTGCCTGCAGTGGGCAAAGTAGCTATCAAGGCAACATTATTCATCAGTGGGGACGGAGCTGTAATGAAAAGCACTCAGATGGGCAGAGGTGCCCAGAGGTCAGTGTAATGGAGGCGTCCTGTCTCAATGAAGTCTCCCAGTGAATGAATAGCTCTCTGTGCACCAGTATGAAAATAGATTGTGTACATCTGGGGTGTAAACACTGCGCACCTTTGCTGACCAAAGTAGGAAACATTGTGTTGGAATCATAAAGCGTATACAGATTTAATCGAAGCAAAGTGGTTTGGGGAGCTTTTTATTGCTCATACATGAAATGGTGCAAGTATTCACGGGAACAGTCTGTTTATTCTGAGACCAAGGCTTGATTTTTCTCTTTCTGCTTCTGCTTTATTATGAAACTAAATGAAAGGGTTTGGTTTGAAGGACAATTAAGGCTCTTTCAACATGCCTCGCTGAATTTCCTGCTGCACAATCCAAGCTGTGACATTTCACCCATGTCAGTATCTGCCTTCCTCCTTCTACCTGCAGATAACAAGGACTATGATGCTTACCTGTCCTATACCAAAGTGGACCCGGACCAGTGGAGCCAGGAGACCCGGGAGGAGGAGCGCTTTGCCCTGGAGATCCTCCCCGACGTGCTGGAGAAGCATTATGGGTATAAACTCTTCATTCCAGACAGGGATTTGATCCCCACAGGAAGTAAGCTCTCTCTCTCACGGCGATGTCAAGTTGTGTCGAATGTTTTTGTCGCTTGGTGTTGCTCGTGTTGCTGTTGTCAGTGCAGTGGTGATGCCTTGTTTGTTGTTTTTCTGTTATGCTTTTGTGTTGTGGCATAACACCAACCTGTAAGACCATCATCGTTTTTCCATTTGATCATTATGAAATGAGCTTTTTCTAACCGCTGGCTGAACTGAAGTGGATCAGTGTGCTAAAAGGGTTCACTTAAGGGTTCTTCAGTTTAAACTTTGGGTTGAAAATTTTGGAAAAGATTAGAAGTTTATCATTTTGCATTATTTATTCATTTAATTTCAGTAGGTTTTTAAACACAACTACTGATAGCAGTCTTTACTCTTGCTTTACTGTTAGCAGTAAGGTATGCATAAAATATACTGCTTATTAAAGAAGCCAAGTTTCACATTTTGGGATACAGAAAACATTAGCATGAGAAAAAATATCAGACTGCAATCATAAAAGTTACCAAAAAAAGTACAGGTAATATCTGAGCACTACTTTCGCAATTGAGAATGCACTTAAAGGTAAGCTGATACTGTTTACTAGAAGTAGATAGAAGGCTGAAACAGCATTCCTCTCTTACAAATGCAAACTCTGTAACTTTTAAGCAGTAGCCTTGTTGTTTTTACATTTTGAGGTATTGCATTAGAAAAGGTTAATGTCGATGGCAAAATTTGAAAAACGTGTGTGTTTACACTCACATGAGGTAGTTTTTGACAGAGATTTAATGCACCTAATGGAAGATGGAAATGCTTTTTTGATTAAATTCTTATGTAGCAAACATTTAACTCACATGACCGATACCAGCTGACATGAAAGAATAACTACAATTTCCCCAACTGAAAACAACACCTAAGAACTTTTCTCAATTTTCCTCTCCTAGATGGCCAAAGTTTTGTTTTTTTTCTTCTTCTTCAAGATTTTTTGGCAGCTGGCAAACTTGCTTCTTCTACTGTGTTTATTACAGCCATGTAACCTTGACCACCACCTTCTGACGACACTGTTAAGGCTTATTTATTTGTTCCAAAGCAGTTCATGGAAATAAGCCTCTTTGCTTTTTCATCTTTGTCAATTTTTTAAACTGTATTTGAAAGTTTACTTAAAATGTGCATAACCTTTCTATGAAAACAGTCCCAAATATTTAAAATCTGCTGTAACAATATAGATTTTTTATGTCACTTATAAAGTTAAATACCCCTCCACAGAAATAACATCCACTTCAAATGACTGGTGGCGTCAGTGGTCTACTTTACACTGCGGGACCTCAGGGTAGGCACAATGTGGTGCAGCCCTTTACAAGAACACAGGAATAATTGCTCCATTCAGCCTTTCTGTTTCCATCGTGATGTAGAATCCGACAGCTTCAACCACTATGTTAAATCTGAGTTCTCCAAATCAGTAACAAACCGTAGTTACTGAATGTAACTCAAGTTTATCAGCATGTAGGGAATACAACAATGGCCCGTAAGTTGCTGAAGTGGCAACGGATGCAAAATCAGTTGGTGCCGCTGCTAAAAGCATCTCCAGACAAGAGTTCTACTTCCTAGGAAATTGCCATTCAAGTGACCATTCAAGGAGGCTTTAGTTTGAGCAGTTAAAGGCCTTTAAAGTAGTGCCTCCAAAGTTTGGTTTGACTTTGTTTTTCTGTTCAGCAGTGCACATGTTGTGGAGTTAGTAAAGAGCATGTTGTCACATTTCATGAGTCCAATACTAAAAGAATAAAATATAGGTCATGAATCCACTGAAATCTCCCAACAAAAGAGGTCAGATAGACTCAGAGATCATATAACAGCTGCTCAGTTATTTCTTGCAGCATTGTATGCCACAAATTTATCATGAGATTAATGGAAAATAACTAAATGAGAAGTTGCAGGAAGTGGAAAGTAACTAATGACATGTCCCTTATTTCCATTTTATGCTGCTTTATACTTCTACTTCACTAAGTTTTATGCAGTTATACATTGTTATGGATTAATTAAGCTAGGCAAACATAATGTGCTGCACCTCCACTCAACACCATATTAAAATGCGAGAAAAGCTCTGGACTTATTGGTTCAGTTTTTATATACCAAATCTTAAAAGTGCATGATCTACACTGTTAAAGCCTGTGGGAGGCATAATAACCTATATTACATATGCAACATAATTAGCAGAAGGAGCCAAGCCTATTATTTCTGTCCATATTCCTGATCCAGCTCCATACACGCTGTGCCTTTGCATGCTGCTGTGTAACGATGTCAGCTGTACAATCAAAAAAACCTCCTTATGCATGGATATTAATGCATGTTTTACCACAGTATATATCTGATGGAGCCTCTCACCATGCCCCGTGCTTATCTTTGATTAACTCATCACACAGATGAGTTTGATAATATCATTATGTTATTAGCCTCCATTTGAATACTTGCATCTGCCTGTCTTCCCGCACATACCACCATTACTAATTATGTTCTTCTTCAGTGGCATTGTGCCAAGGTTATAAACTGAATCCCTTGCTGTGATTATGTGCTCAGTACAGGGGGACTGTTGTAATATGGGAAAAATGGCATAAAAATGCAAGGATCGAGAGGAATCTAAAGCACGTCTGCCACAATTCCAGCTTGGTGGCACAGATTTCTGGTTTATTGTGTCTATGTAGAAATATTTAGCTCCCATTGGGAATGTATTAGCATCTCAACATTTGATATAATAAAGCATAATCCTCGGCTATAGATAAACACAGTTTGGCCATTTGGGGGTTTCAGCATGTGTCAACAATCCTTCTCCGGAGCTGCTGATTAGCAACTTGTTATTCCACAGTATGCTGGATTATTTTTACCACATTAAGCATCTCGCCACTCTGGTACATTTCTCCCATACTGTTCTAGTTTACGTGCAGTATTTTTTATCATGAGGCGAGTGTTTGCTGAACTCCTCCTACCCAAATAAAATGCTTTTTCCTTTGCTTTTTTATGCTACGTGTCCCATATTAAACTGGAATAAACTGGTCAGCGCGATTATCGTCTCACAATCGCCAGTAGCGCATCAGTGGAGAAACACAGTTTATGCCAGAGCCATGTCCCCACGTTGACAGAATTGTTTTTTTTAAATGCAACACAAATGTTCTGCAAATCTTTTGATCAAACTTTGAATGCAAATATCTATGTTTAGGTTTCACCAATGATCATTTCCAGGATGACACAAGACTACTTAGAGGTACTCTCTCCACAGATTTTCTGATTAAACCAGTAATATACTGTAGAAAAAGATTGTGATAGCACTTTATAACAAATCATAGGGGTTTATAGTTTGTTAATAATGATTTCACAAGTGGTGAACAGCTTAATTTATGCTGCAGAGATCATCAATGAATAATTAATTATTGTACTATGCAGTATTTACTGCCCTTTTAATTATTAATGAATTATATCGTAACCATCAGTAAAGCCATTAGCTGCAAATATAGAAATTCTTTATAATGCACAACAAAATGATAATGTTTTTATCTTTTTTTCCACTTGAATATACTTGAGTTAAAGAATTAATATGAGAAGTTTTTTAGTGTTTTTATGGTGTGTATATCATTAGATGGGTGGGATAGACTGTTAGTCACAAAAATCAGTTTGAAACTATTTGTGTTGTCTTAACTAATAATTATAAAATGTATCATCTACATGTGGTGCCACCTACTATGCATTTAATTGCATTAAATATGTACGAAGATGAGGAAGAGTTTACGTTAAATACTGGGGAATGTCTGATGTACACTTAACCAATCACATTTCAGGCACAATTAAAATAAATGAAGGGGGTTGTAGGTGAAATGTCATGCTGTCTATTCAGGAAGTGAGGACTTCCCAAATAGCAAAGATTAAATTCTGACCTCACTGCAAGCTTGTAGGATACTTATATAGACCGTATATGCCATAAAACATGTGCATTGTGACTGTAGTGCCACCCACTGGTTTGTGGACCAGCATTCAGTTGTTGCCATCTTGCTCTTTTCAAACCAGACACAGCAGGAAAACAAGGGGTCTGTCTGATACCTGAAGTGCACAACACCCCCATCAAACCTTCGTGATTGACTGAAAACAAGTAGTCAAGCCCTTAAATATACTAACTAGATGTAAAAACTGGTCTCATTTAAAGTAAATAAACAATCTTAGTCATCTATTTTACTCCGAATGAGACCATAATTTACAAAATGAACATCATTCTGTGTCTAATAAGACTTGAAACTACCAACTGAGATCATGAACTCATTAGGAAAATGTGTACTAAAGTAACAGATCAGGTGAGAAATCATTTTCTCAGAGACTTCGATACAATCAGACCTCCACATGCAAGCAGAGAAGTCACCCCCTGCTGGCTGTGAGAAAAAATGCAGATTTAAAGCAATTCTGCATTCACTTTTCAGGCCCAGATGCTACATCCACTTAAAATGTACAGTTAATGTTTATATGTGAAAAATCAGAGATAAAATATGTAGGAAAGATGGCTAGTAATACTGTAGCTAAAATTAATACTGTGTAATATCCAGTTTTACACGTTACTCAATACTTTTTAAGAAGTAATGCAATAATTTACTTATTTGTAGTTTCTTTACACTACTCCTTCGTAAGATTAATTATCACACAGTTGGCAGTTAACAACCTAATGTAAAACCTTACATGTGCCCACATATTGACACAAATTCTTATTCTGTTGAGAAGAACATGCACAAGATGTTTCTTTTACACTCATTATCACAATAAAGAATTACCCAATTCCAACATCAAAGTTGGTGAAAATCAGCTCGAAAAGCACTTTACAGAATCAAGCTGCCCGTTGCAAGAGGTCACACAGCCTAAGAATCAAAGCAATCCCTGTAAGGAATGAATGACTGTCATGTGATTACTGAATATTGGAGCTGCAGACAAATGCAATGTGTGATTGCAGTAATGTGTTCCATCCAGCATTGGTAATATCTGTAGCTGATTTTATTTTGCAAACCAGACCTTCATGCAATCTCTTACGACAAGTGTACTATATCACTTAATTATTTCTAGCAGGACATTTTTGGTGGTTTGGGTGTTTTTTTCCTTAAAAAAAATTACACAAACTATAAAGACCAGGGTAACACTGATTTTCTGTCCAATTTAATTTAGCATTGGTTTAGTCTTTATGTAGACATGGCTCTATTATTACACATGCAGTGGTTAGATTGCAAAGTCTCTGGAAGGATGATGTTAATCTATAAAGCTATAAAAAGTTACCAGGCAGCACCCCGAGAGGGCAGATTTACTTTCAGTGTAATCAATTCAAAACATAAAAAGAAATTACAGCTCATTAGCTAATTATATAGTATCCATTTATCCATTCCCATTTGTTTTATTCATGATAAGATAAGAGAAAAAAGTTGGTTCAACCTCCGCTGAGCCGGCTCTAACCTTACAGGGGAGCTGTAGCTCCGGGGAAACATGGCAGCGAATTACCGCTTGAGGACCAATTACCAAACAGCAAAGAGATTGACTTGTCATGCTGAAGTAAAGGGCGACTTCAAATCCGAGTTTGCTCTAATCAGGTGCCTCTCATCGCGAAGCCTCAGGCGGAGCATGACATGAAAGAAGCAGTTCGCTCTTAGAGATATGGAGCGGAGGTCAGAGATGAAAATGTGGAGTTTGTTTGCTTTAAGACCAAGATATTATTCGCTCGCCCACACTCTCTCTCCAATCGCAATTTTTCTCCGCACACAAGAGGGTCGTAAGCTTTGATCGGGCAGCGAAGCCCAGTTAATCCGGTGTACCTGCTGTTGAGGAGCCACTCTGTCTTTGTCTTGGCCAAGAAAAGGATAAAAGCAGGCATTAGCTGCACACACGCCTCTGTTCATACGCCTCCCTCCTCCTCCTGACACCCAGTAAAGGCCTGGGGAGAAACTTAATCACATTCATTATTACCCAAGCAGCTGAGTTACTCATTTGGGACGTGAGCACAATACTGTATTTACTGTAAACTTATTTTACCGCTACATGATGGATGTGAGTTTAAGCTGACACCTGTGTCTCACGTTGCTTTCAATGTAAAACCAATTGATCCTCGTCCTAGTGTTCTCTATTATTTAAAAGCTGCAGAGGCTGTAGCTGTTTATTTAAGTCAGCATATAAAATCACATATCTGTTTTATCCTCATTTCGTGTATCATTATCCACACGCCAGATGGTGGAATAATTTAGAGCCAGGGAGCATTTTAGAATCCATCAGATGTTTAATGTTGTTTTTACATCTTCAATTTTTCATTTTTTTTTCAAACATCGCACTTTCTTCTAATCTTAATTGGACTTGTTTGTTTGAAACTTTGATAAAAAGGGGAGTCGTTTGGTACAAAGTTGCTATGAGGCCAAGAGAGTTCTTCAGATAGCCTGTGTAATGTTTCATCATATTTTCATCACTCATCGACTCTGTGTAGTTACATGTAAAGGATTATTTAAGTCTACAAGCAAATAGACTGAATCAGAAAACATGATTTTACTTGTACTCCTAATCTGTCAAAGTGAGGCATCTCTGTCTCCATCTCTGTCTGTGTATCCAGCCTACATCGAGGACGTAGCGCGCTGCGTGGACCAGAGCAAGCGCCTCATCATCGTCATGACGCCCAGCTATGTGGTGCGGAGGGGGTGGAGTATCTTTGAGCTGGAGACGCGGCTGCGCAACATGCTGGTGACCGGTGAGATCAAAGTCATCCTGATCGAGTGCGCCGAGCTGCGCGGCATCATGAACTACCAGGAGGTGGAGGCCCTCAAACACACCATCAAGATGCTGACGGTCATCAAGTGGCGCGGCTCGTCCAGCAACAAGCTCAACTCCAAGTTCTGGAAGCAGCTGCTCTACGAGATGCCCTTCAAGCGCATGGAGCCCCTGAGCATCTCCCACGAGCAGGTGCTGGACGTCAGCGAGCAGGGCCCCTTCGGCGAGCTCCAGACCGTCTCAGCCATCTCCATGGCAGCGGCCACCTCCACCGCCATGGCGACGGCACACCCGGACTTGCGCTCGACCTTTCACAACTCTTGCCACACCCAGATGAGGCAGAAACACTATTACCGTAGCTACGACTACGACCTCCCGCCCGGCGGCACGCTCCCGCCACTCTCCTCGCTAGGCAACCAGCACACCTACTGCAACATCCCCATGACGCTCATCAACGGACAGCGGCCGCAGTCCAAGTCACCACGCCAACAGAGTCTGGAGGAAGGCCACGGCAACAACGCCATGCTGCCGCTGCTTCCCAGAGAGACCAGTATATCCAGTGTCATCTGGTGACAGAGACGGTGCCGGGCAGGGTAAGACTGTGGATCTATATGATGTCCGACACAGGGAAGACTCACCAATTGGCACTTGGACCCTGAACACACCGGAGCCAGATGGACCGGAATGGCACTAAGCTACTTGCTGCTGTTGAATTTGCACCAGATAAAAACAAAAGGGGGGACGGGAGGGAGGACGGGGGCATCACTGGACAAACTGGAGCTGGAGAAGGTGGTGGCAGATATTTTTTTTGTTTTGTTTTGGTCCAATAAGAGCTTTTATTGAAACTGAACCACAAAAAAGTTCTACTGAACAACAAAAAAAGAAGCAAGGAGAACTTTTTTGTATGCCTGTATAAACACTCACGTAACACAAGCCAACAACACCTATGATAATTTACCCAGAGAGTCAAGGAATACAGGGTCCTGTACATACGTTTTTCTAATTCTTTGTAGCAACAGTGTTTGGGACTTGTTTCTTCTTTATGTTTTATCATCACTTGGGACTCTTTTTTATTTCTTTTTGTTTCAGTTTGTACAAAAGTGAAGCAATGGCCTGTGAGATGTGTTGGTTAAACCGTTGTTACCTTTATCTTAATTTCTTGGCTGGTGTAGTTTATAAAGCTTTTGGGGTTTTTTCTCTGGGGGGGTGGGAGGGGTAAAAGCCTTCAGGAGACGTGTAAGATTCGGATTTGAGTTTTCCGCTGACTGCTGTAAAGGGTTGAGGATCTGGGCTCAACCAGAATATGCAAAACTTGAAGGCCAGAGAGCGGAGGAAAAGATGGGTTTTTCCCAAATCAACGGAACGCTTTCGGAAAATTCTGTGAAGGGTGGAAGTGAAGAATATGGTGCTAGGCTTCACATCTCTCTGTTTCTCTCACGATAACATTTACTTTTAAAAAAACAGCCTTGCTATTTACCTTAACAGATGATTATATCACTGAAAAAGTAATTATGTGTATTATTTTATGAAAAAAGAAAAGTATATTTTTGTAACTGAGGGATATTTGCTTAGAGAAGTTATACCTATAAAGTTTGTGATAGAAGGATTCGGGTTAAAAAAAAGAACAATGTTTTGTTGTGTGGAACTGCATAGCTCACAAAAAACGATAGGTCATTCACTAAATGTCTTATAGTGCAAGAGAAAAAAAGTTTGTTTTCGTCATTAAAAAAGGGGCGTTTTTGACATTTCAGACACACCACTGATGCAGCTCTGCAGGCTTTATTTTTTTGTATTGGTTTCACAGCCACTGCAGCGATTCACAGTCAAGGACGGAGCTCTCCATGATGTCAGTGTGGATGGAGGAGAAAGCCATGGCATCCATTGAAGCATTTACTCTACCTGGTTTCCTCTGTAGGACCAAACAAGGCTGCCCAGGGCTAAAAAAAAAATCTCAGTCATTGATTTTCTTTTTAAATGACAGTTCTGTTACTTGCTCACCATTTCCCTCTTGAGGTGTCTGTTGAGTTGCGCTCTCGGATAAATAAAATAGGGCTTTCACATCACTGTTCAGGACGTAGGAAGATGACGATGAAGCGTTTCATTCCTAAATGAGTCAGCTGAAACACTTATTGTTTACTCATTAATATAAAAGTAACATTTAGAGGATTAAATCGTTGCCCTACTGACCAATAATCAACATGAGGTGTCTTCTCCTCAAAGCCTTTTAGAATGAAACCCTTCCAAATACAATGTTTAATGCTTCAAAGTGACGAGAATGTTGTTCGACATGCAACTTAAATCCTGGTGAATATGTAACTACAATAGAAATGCTACTTTAGACCAAAGCAAGCTAAAGTAAACCATTCACAAAATGTTCTTTCTCTTCTCCCATCATGATCGAATTTCATCCAATTCAAGAGCTATTCTCACATATCCACTCCTCCTGCAGCTGTGCCATGTCATTTGTTTTTTTTTTTTGTTGTTTTCAAGAAACTAACCTCATACTAAAAATACCTGCAACATCTCATAGATGTTTCATTTAGTGCCATAAAATATGCAAAGTGTTGAACGTGTAAACAATAAATGACAACTTGTGCTCCCTCCCCCCTCTTTTATCTTCTTGAAATCCTTGTTTGAATTCTACTTTTAGTGAATATTTCAAACCAGGCCTGCAAGTGTTTGCTGTAAAGCCGACAAATTTTTATTCAAGATATTTCAAATAGATCATTTAAATTTAGGCCTGTATTTATCCACACCTCCCCCCCACCCCACCCCACCCCCACACACACACACATGAAAAATAACACACGGATTAAGAGCACCATTTGATTGCTGTGCTCTTTGATTTAAGGCATTGTGTAAATATGATCAAGACAATAACATGATTAAGATGAAGACAATCGAGCCATATTCATGAAACCAATGGTCATTATTCACAAGGCCTCTCAAAGCAGAAATGCTCATCCTGACTAGAGGTTGTAACGCGTGGAATCGATGAAATTTCGGCAGGAGTCTGCTGTTTTGTGAAGCTCTGTGAATACAAACATTTTGTAAGCGGGACGACACATACACTTTTGTTTCATGACGACTTTCTGGCAACGTGGCTTTGATGGGAAAGGTGATAAAGATGATGAATAACAATGACAATATATAGCACAGAATTATTCCAGGCACTTTCACGACTCTTGAGACGACGTCTCTCCTGTTTTCTGATTTATTTTCTATTATGTATCTGCAATGTTCATTAAAAGAGATACTGTTATTATTAATAAAACCACATTAATGGTAATGTTATTTCTCCGTGCTGTGTGTGTGCTGTGTGAGAGGCTGTGTTTGTTTGTTTAAAGAAAAAAAAGCCACCCGGCTCACTTTGTTTATGGAGGGGCGGCGTAGATTGCTGACGATGCCCGGATCCCTTTTCTTGGCGGAGAGCCGGCACAGCCCCAACCGCCATAACTCTCCCGTCTCCCGTAAAACCTTGAAACAACAATCAATAAGTCTCCTTATTCCATTCAGAGACTGAATCAGCCGGGCCTCATTTTAGAATAAGGCTAAATCAGGGGAGTCAATGCATCGAGAAACACTTTAAAAACCTCCATGTCCTGATTGTTGTTTGACCTTAGTGCACTTTTGGCTGCAATCACAGACAGCTGGCACAGATGCACAGAGAATGGATTTGTTGTTTGTGTAAAAGATGCAGCAGTCATTTTATGTGATCATGCAGATTTTGAACATATCTCAGAGTTTCTGTTTAGACTATATTTCGACTGGTAATATATGCAGCTATGTTTCTACATTCACCGCTTCACAGCTCTTTCAGTGGGAATCAGTCCATTGAAAACGACAGGCAAGTTTGCTCAGTAAAACTGTCACACTTAATGTCTCTAAGAAAACAGGATCCTTTTTCTTTCAGCATGCTTCAAGGCAGATAAACAGTTCTTCTCTCTTTTTTCCTTTTCCTCCCATGCCTCGGAGCGATGTGCCCGTAGTGTAGCCGTTTACTTATTTTTTGCTGTGATCAAAGCGAGAGCGTCGGAGAGAAAAGGAAAGCACACAAGAAGAATTGTGAAATACTGCTTGACAGTGTTAATTAGCCTCTGTGTGCGTCGTCTTGAATGATGACGAGTTGGTTTGGTTTCTCAACTGTACGATCGGCCGAAAAGAAAACTCTGATTTTAAAAATGCTTGTAGCTAATAGTATGAGCAGTCCAGTTGCAGTTCGAATCAGATAGCAGCCAGCACGAAGACTGGAAACAGGGAAACAATAAGCCTGTTGAAAGTCAGCAAAATCTCTTGACAGTCTCCCTAATTAACAGTCTGTATTTCATATGTTTGATTCATTGCAGTGATTCTTCACAGGTTGCCTGCCAACCTGAAATGCTGCCCTCAACCAAGGAATTTCACATCCTCTGTGTGTCAATTCACTCCAGTGCTGAAGTGAGTTCCCCTTCATTTCTACATAATGTAACATGTGCAACTTAAATCAGCTGTTGTATTATATCCTAACCTAAATTTTAACCTTAACTGGGAGCAGGACGCCGCCAGTGGCAAAAGTTACTCTAACTGCGATACTAAATGAGCTTTTTTGGTGAGGTTGTATAGCTGAAGAAACTCCATCCAGACTTTTAATGTCTAAAAACCTTGGAGTTGTAAAATAAAAGCTGTTAGAATATGAACATGCTTACTACAACAACAACAAGGACTGGGTGGTTTGCTGTGTTTTCATTTTGTGCTTATGTCCAACCTTAGCTCAGTCAATGTTTACATCTTTGTGCTTCTCTCCTGCTCTCGGTGCTCATGTATACAACATTTTTACACAGCCAAATTCCACAAAAAACTGTTTTTATTTATATGATTTTGAGTTTTGTCAGCTTCAGTGTGGCTCTATGTTTTTCCATCTGTGATGGCCACAGAAATTGACAACATTTTTTCTTACCAAGAAACAAAGAAACAACGGAACCTGTTGGTACCAAGGTCCTCGGCGCTTCACCTGGATTCCTGTTGGCATCAACTGTTCAACATATACTCAGAAACTACATTTGATTTCCTGTGTGTCCTGTTGGTTACTCCTGTGTGATTTTGCGAGAACCAAAGTAACAAATGATAAGTGTCTGGACCATTCTAAATTTGAATTTGATGATGTTGCCAATCAACAGGGGCTCCACCCAAAGGCACCCAAAAACGAGGCTAAAGACCCCAAAAACATTACAATTAAATGCAGCTCCTACAACAACTAACCTGTTCAAAGTAGAAAAAGTCTTGGATGTCAGTCTGTGGAGCTTTATCAAAGAAAAAAGTAAAGTAAAGATCTATAAAATTCACTTTTTATCCTTAACGTCGTCTCAGGTTCAGGGCTTCAAACATAGCTTTAAACAAAAAGGAAGTTCAGAAAATCTTGAAATAAGATTGTAATTGCAAAAATATGAAACTATTTTAAGATGTATCACCTTCAAATAATTTGAAATTAAGTCAGTTAAGAAATGAAAGTTTTCAGACAAACACCTAGAAACCTCAAAATGAGACATGACCTCTCCAAACATTGATTCTCCTGTCCATCGTGCAACAAAGATGTGGTCAAGTGTCGTAGCTGACTGTCCAAACGCTGTAGATCTTTGTCTCTCTTGGGTTGCAGCTGCTGCTCTCAGATGATCTGAATGTCTGAACTGATGGAATCTGTCCTATAGATGCTGTTGGTTTGTAACATCACAGTGATGTCAGAATGTAACATTCAATGTGTGCCTTCAGTGTTACTGCCTAGCGATGGCGCCGTGTTAATCTTTGAATTATTTTGCTGCTGCTGTTTTGTTCACATCAATATACATACATACATAATAAGATATTAGGACTTTTGACGACATAAGGGGGACCAACAGAATATTAGGCAGGCGATCATAATGTTATGTCTGATTGGTGTATATTATATGGGACTTTAAAAACGTAGTTGTTTTGTTTTTAAAGGGGTTTGGGGAATCCAAATACAATGTTTCACACTGTGTACAAGTTCCTGCTTATACACATCCATTTTTAAAGTTTCTTCTCTTCACAGTGAAGAAGCTGAAAGGAGCCATGAGTCAGACTGCTGTTTCCCTGTGTCAGCTGCATGCACTCATATACATAGCAGAACTAGAGAGCTCACAATGTTCTCTGTTTCCATCTCGTTTCTCACCGTAATGTCTGTAACATGAAGCTACATTTTAATCATCCAAACCCATGTGAACAGAGAAAGCCAGCAGATGTTTTCACACGAGCTGACATGTCGCCATATGGTGTGTGTCTGCGAAAAGTGGGAGTTCCTGAGCTGCAGCACTTTCCTCCCCAAATGAAATCATTTTCACTTCATTACAGTGTCAACCGCATAATAAGCTCCCTGAACAAAAGCATGTGACACAGGGGGTGAGTGCAGATATTCACTGCAGTGGGAGCAGAATGGGCTGTGAGCGTACACGTACGTCCGCAGATGTTTTGTTTCCTGCATGTGCACACTTACTGGTGAAGAGTATTACTCACTCTGGCAGGTATACCATGCCCTTCCATGTCCCACGGGGCCTTGTTACTCGGAGCTCTGTGCTCTGTGCCCTGTGTGACATGTCTTCCACTCGAAGAACCAGGCCAATTGTCTGTGCAGGGGTAGGTGGCGGTGGAAGCAGTGTGTGTGTGTGTGTGTGTGTGTGTCAGAGAGAGAGAGCTGAAAGCATTTGGGTAGTGGATGCAGGCAGCTGTTAACCCAGATTTGGAGTAATTCTGAACTCACCATGGTTCAGCACAGCATAATTGCCTGCGTGCGAGTGTGTGTGCGGGAAGATGCAAGTCATGGATCACTGATCACTTACCAAGCCCTTCAATTTACTTCCTGCAAGAGCAGCTCCATCTTTAATTATTTATTATTTTACAATAGTATCGATGTCTGTGCGGTGAGGTGAATGTTAGGCATTGATCTGCGGATACAGCTGCCTGGTTCATCAAAGGATGCTTTACTGCAGTTTCCATGTCTTAATTGAACATCTAAAAAAACAGTAAGTGGAATCATATTAACTTATAAATAGAAAGAAAAAATATTGCAGCATTGCATTTGAGCAGGAGTCAATTTGTTCTCCAGTTGGAAGATACAGAGAGGAAACTGGCCTCCTCAGGAAATTCAAAGCGAAACGCTGTCATCTGCTGGACATATTTCACCCTGCACCTCAGCTGACAGTCGCTCGCAAGGCATGCTGGGAGGAAAGGATCCAATTTGAGCCATTATGGGGAAAGTGGAGTGATGGGTACATCATTCAGTCATGATAAAAATCACACACATCTTCTCTAAATTGCCCCAGCTGAAATCTTTTTGCCATTTCAAACCTATAATTGTGATGAATGGAGGACTGTACAATTTCCTGCTATCAGATAAACTGCTGCTGTTAGCCTACTTACAAAGCTCTTTTTATGGCTCCCAAATGAGCAATGATTTTTTAATTTTTTTATTATTTGGAGTCTGAGTAACAGACCAAGCACCGGGTGGCTGTATAATGAAGGATATGCTGTGTCATGTTAATTTATGCTGCATGGTGTATATATCAAATCAGTTAAAATATATGGCACTTTGTGTTCAAAACAAACTCTGTGATTATCTTTTGTATATTTGAGAATATGTGGCTTTAAATACTTCTTCGAGTTTGTAGTATTTTACATTTTCAAAATTAAATTTTGCAAAGAGCTGACTTCATATAAAAGGCACTAATTGGAGCTTGAACTTTAAATATTGCCATTAAGGCATGCCAAAGGACTTTTAATGCTTTTTAAAACATTAATATGGAGATATTACTCTTGAAATTGATTGTTTGCTTATTTTAATTAAAGAGGAAGAAGAAGAAAAGGAAAACAGGAAATGGTCGCGGAAGGTGTGGTCGCACGGCATTCTGGGTAGTGTGGATTTGCCGGTTTTTTTTGTTTGTTTGTTTGTTTTTCCAAGGCGCCACAACACCTCGTCCACTCTCGTTTTGGGAATTTATATGGCTTATCTGACCAGGTAAGCACATAAGCCTGAACCTTAAACTTTAGGAAAATATTTACAGCGTGTAGTTACTCTTAACAGAATTTGTAATATGAGTTTATTACACGAAATTAACTGTTTTGTTGTCGTGAAGTTTCGAGATGACTCCGTTGTAAAAAATATAGATTTTTGGACATATTTTTTTAAAATTTTGTTAACGTAAACTGTTAACAAAAGTAAATAAGTCGCTGATAGTGATGACATTAAGGTAGTTTTCAGTTTAATACACGAAAAGACGTTTAATTGACTCGTGAGCCTCATTAACGTAAAGCATGCCAGGTGTGTAAATTACCATAAGCGTCTTTTTAGACAAACGGTGGCGCATAAACGACGACAGAAATGGTCAGTTTTGGCCTCTGTGCTGACTATTTGGATATCTCCTTTAAATATAGCCGTGTCGTTGTAGTTTGTTTTATTTTATTTTCTAGTTTAACACTGGCAATGCAGCTTAATAGAAGTTGCGGCTCATACGCCATTTAGCCAAACGGCTAGCTGTAAATTCCCGGATGTTGCGTCGATAGCTAACAGGTGTGCCAAAAGTGATCCTTTGCCTGAAGCTGATTCTCGATTTCTCGACGTCTATGGCTGCTTTTACCGGGATCAAACAGTCTTAAAATACAAATATACCTATTAAATGATCAGTTCTAAGCTATTAAATGAATTGCCAACTATTCTGATTATCCATAAATTGGTTCGAGTAATTTTTAAGGGGGAAAAGTCTGACATTTCTGACTTCTGCCTATTAAATGTAAATATTTTCTCATTTCTTTGCTCCCCTATGATAATAAACAGAATGTCTTCTGGCTGTTGACAAAACAGGATGTTTGAGGATGTTATTCTGAGCTTTAGAAAACTGTAATCAACATTTTTTCACCATTTTGTGAGATTTTACAAACCACAAGACTAATTAATTGAACCAGAAGTTAATCAGCAGATTAATTCAAAATGAAAATCAATGTTAAATGCAGCCCTACATTACAGGCAGAATTTATAGTTTTGTCTCTAATGTTCAGGCTGTGTATGTTTGGTGGGATTCCTATTCTTGTTTCAGCTGTAATTAACATGATTAATGGATTTGTTTTATATATAAAATAAAGAATTCAGTCTTCAAAATTGCCCTGTAGGTTATATCTCTAAAATATGACTCTTGTGAATAAAATCAAGCCATTTTGATGCATTTATAACATCTCAGTCACAATGTAGTTGATGCAGTCACTTTTTAGGAAGTAGAAAATGGCATTAAATTCTTTAAACTGGTCTTTTCTTTAATCTGATGGCATCTGAATACATTGGTTTCATGTCTAAATGAGTACGCTGCTCACTTTTTAATAAAAGTTGCAATGGCTATTTAAAGTCCTTTTCAGACATGATATATGCGGCATTATTGACTTCATAAATTTGTGAAAGTGGCGGCATTCTGTCATTCAAAACTAGGTCACTTTACCTTAGTGCTCTTCATAGCTTCATTCAGACATTTACACCATAGTGAGAGAGAGAGAGAGAGAGGCACAGTACACATGTAATATTTGTCATACATGTGAGACTGGGCAGTACATGAAGTGATATGATTCACAATGATGGACTAATAAACAAAAGACTAACTTTGAAATGATAGGAAGTTTATGTCCAAAAAACTGACATCTTAAATTTTTAAAGATGTTTTAATGCTAAAAATAACGCCAATGTGTGATGATAATCAAACTACTGCATCAGGATCAGTAAAATAATAATATCACAACTGCTTGGATTGAGCTGAGGACACAACCTGAGGATAGTTGCTGTGAAGTATACTAGGTAACTATAGTTTATAAATTGTGACAATGTGTAGCAGCCCTCCTGCCTAATTTAAAGGAAAGTACACAGTATGATTTGCTGTTGGATCCTGACCAATCCTGTCTCCATGTCATCGATAACCAGTATTTAGTGAAGTCACCAGTGCTGTTGTTCTGTTATTTCACATGTGCAAAAATGTACAACTGTCTTGTTTTGGAGGTGCTCATGTGGATTCTGTTGTTGTTTGATGCTACAGGTATTTAATAAACTCGGTGGACAGACCAAAACCCTGGATTCCATTTGTTAATGGTGAGTAAGAATGATCTGAGCTATTAGTTTCTGTTTTATGTATTTTAGACATCTTAGAGGAAGGTGTGCTGTGATTCTGGTTGTGTCATTTGCGTTCTTACAGATGCTTTTGAACTCATATTAGGGCTGATGTGTGGAAAATCACTCAACAGAACTGGAAGTACCGTTGCTTATGCATGTCTTTCTAGTAATGTGACTAGGTGCAGTTCAGACCAGTGCCATGTTGACAATGATTGACAATGATACAGAAATAATACTTAGTCTGGCTTAGAAAGATCGCCATTGCAAGTGTGAGAAAATATGTATATATACTGTTTATGTGCTATATATATGTATGTATACATATATATATATATATATATACACACACACACGCACACACACACATATAGCACATCAACAGTCTGTTACAATTTTTACGCTTTTTCCTCACACTTGCAATATGATGTTTTAACCACTATGCAGTGCACTTTAACAGGCTCTCTGTTCGAATTCTTACAATATCGCTATACACACACATATATATATATAGTTATTGTCTTTATTTTATTTTATCTTATGGTAGGCCTATTTGTTTTTTTTTTAAATATTTTTATCTCATAGTCGGAAGCCTGATACAATGGAATTTTGTTCAAAACGTGCACTTGTTGTGGTGTATATTTCTAAATGACAATAGAAATCTATCTATATCTCAATCTATTTGTCTATTTATCTAATGTAATCTAACATAGTTCTGAACTGCGTGTAATCCCATAAACAGATACACACTTCAAGCTATTTTTCACCTGTTAGCACCAGTATAGGTCTTAAAACAACACAGAAAAGGCAAAAGACAGTGCCAAAATCACAAAACACCTTTGTCATTAACTTTGCTTTACATTTTGATATCTATTACAAACTAAAAAGTAAATAAAAATAAAACTTTACTGCTATGAGGACACAACAGGTCTGATTAATGAGACTCACCAATGATGAATGCAACCCAGTTTTTAAGAAAACATTAATGAGTTTTTTCCTTCCAGCTGTTTGTGAAATCGTTCCTCTGAGTTTATTAAATACCTGCAGCATTAACCAGCAACAGAATCCGAATGAGCACCTCCAAAGCAAAAGAGTTACACACACTTACATTTACCTATGAGCACATTGATTACTTCAAATGATCCTTTTTTGTCGACAGAGACAGGACTGATTACAGTTGATGCTGTTTTTCGACCAACCCTTTAGTTGAAAATTTATTTTGAGATCATGTTAATTTTCTCTTCAGTACTGCAGTCAAGTGGTGGGAATTACCTGCACAGCTCTACTATGATGAGGAAATAAAATTTAAGAAGAAAACATCTGACAACACGGTGTACTTTCTTCACATCAGACAGGTGAGCTATCACACAGAAAAAGTTTATAAGCTGTAGTCAAATAATTTAATACACAGCAGTCATCCTCAGGTTGAGTCCTGAGCTCCATCACAGCTGTGTGGATATATATTTTTAGAAGTAGTATTTAAACTATCATCACATGGACAGGTTTTTAATGGTAGGGAATCATAAATTCTACATCATTTCTGTCTGAATGACAGAATGTTGTCATTTTAACAGACTGATGAAGCAGCAATATTACAAATCTCATGTCTGAAAAGGGCTGAGGTAATGCAGTTTCCTCGTGATGATTGTATCACGAGGATTGTAGTGTCTGTAGTGTCATATTGTCTGAACCAAGAGGAAATCTTACAATGCTGCTACTGATTACTTTAATCTGCCAGTTATTTTCATGATCCATTGATGAGTTATTTCATCTATAAAACTTCTCAGAACTGTTTTCTACAGCCCCACCTGACATCTTCAAATGTCTTGTTGTTCAACTAACTGTCCAAAACCAAAAGATATTCGGCTCACTGTGACATATTGTTAGGAAAGCCGCAATTAGATTTTAAGAGCTTTAACTCGATGTTTTGTAGATTAACTTATTATTAAATTACATTAATGATTAATTGAATATCAAAGTAGTTGTCAAGTACATTTCTGTCAACTCATCATAATAAGTTTAATCCCATGTAAGTATTAAAGTTTTGGGTTCATTTGTGGAGAGTCCACGTTTAGTATGCATTTACGTACATAAGTGTCTTGGATTTGTATTTCTGAGGTTTTATGTTGAGCCCCGCAGGCTATGTTGTTTTTGATGTGAGATCCCGCACGAAAAGGAACCGCAGTGATCTCAGACAAGCTTAGCTGGTGTTAGTCTCAGTAGCTGGGGGGGTGGGGGGTGGGGGTTGATGCAAATGCTTGGAAGATTGTGGTGCTAATACTCAAGGCTAGGCTTAAAATGCTATTGCTGCTTTGAAAGGCTGAATCCAGAGGAAAGAAAAGCCCTGAGAGAACAAGCTCAGAAGCTGTGCTCAGCATTTGCTTATTGTCACAACCAGCATAAATGTGAAGCTGGTAACTTGGAGACTCTGGTATCTGACTTTGAACAATGCAGAGCCGGTCGCCTTGAAGTCAGGAAAGCTTCCAGTGAAGCAGTCGAAGAAATGTCAATCAGTCACTGCAATTTAAATACTTTCGGAGACCGTACAGTTTTCATAGAATTTCACTATTAATCCAGAATCTGTATTTTTTTTAATCAGGAAACTGTTTACCTCTTGGATTGCTCAAACTGTATTCATCAATTTGCAACAGCCTTGCAGTTGTTTCTTACTTTCTGAGCTGCTAATAACTGGTCTGTATCAGGGTCATGCTTTCACTGCTCGTCTGATTTATAGCAGACAGTCTTAAAATTTTTAAATCTTTGTACTGAAGGAACAGCAGCTTATTCCTGACTTTGTTTCTGATGTGTAACTCAAAATGCCCAGAGCAACTTAACCTTTAAGATGCAAGTTTTTTGACCACATAAAAGTTATAAATTCTAACGTCTGATGGACATATTTGAGATAGCAATAATTTGCAAGGAACAGTTCCAAACTTCTTTTTTTTTTCCTATTTCCAGCATCTCAAATATTCAATATGCAGCTTTCCTTTGTTTTACATAATCATAAAACAATTCTCCTTTGCTTTTGAGCTGTTGTTTGGTCTGAACAGCAACTTTAAGATGCCTCTTGGAGCTTTGAAAATGCTGGAGTTGGGCTTTAATTGCTCGACACATCAATAATGAAAGAATTGTTATGATAATTGCTGCAGTTCTACAAATAAGCCATTGGAAGACTTAAATCCATCATAACAAGTTCTGCTGTCACAAAATGTTGGATCAATAGCTGGTGGAGTTTAAAAATGTGTAGAAGTCGCTAAAATCATTAGAGAACAGTATTGAGGCAGTTTAATACAGGCTGTTATGTTCCAATCACACCCACTATTAGGGTTTTAATAACACAGAACACAACCTCAAGCTAAGATAAAGGTGGGAAATGACTGTGCGTCATGGGAGGTGATTCAACAGAAAATGTTAATTTGCATTATGAACACACTGTGTGCAGAGCGGTATAATAAGTTGTGCTTTAATTCAGGCTGGTATTTCCCAGGTAACGACGTCCTCTGACACCTGGGAGCAGCAGGAAGACGAGAAGCAGCTCGGCGGCGCCTCCTGATGCTATTAATGAAACGAGGCGTCAAGCGAATCGTCGCTGAGCAGAGATGTATTTACTGAAACTGTCAGAAGAGAGAGATGGAAACCAAACCACCGGTGTGTTACGACATAGCCTGTCAGGCACCTGTTTTAATTGACACCTATAACTTTCTTTTTCAAGCTTTGCATTTAGAAGGAAGAGTGTGTCTGTATGTGCCTGAGTTCAGATATGGAGGAGTTATTAAGAAAGCAGATATGACATAAAGCACGCTCTAATGATTCTGATGCTTGCAAAATGTTTAAAGTGCAATATTTACATGACTTGTTTTTCAAATTTACTTGTAAAAGCCAAAGGATAAAGACACTTTCTTGCAACAGTTGTAATTTTTGCTTTTACTTTGACGAGTTTTTATTACTTACTATGTTTTTGTCTTCTCCAGAAAGTGGCTGATGATCGTCTCCACGAGTCAAACTGAGCATCAATGGTAGGAATTGCTTCTTACATTATCTCTACTCTCTAAAGCAGCAACACTCTTGCTTTGTTCTCTCAGAATAACTACTCAAATGCCTGATAGCACAGGAGGCAATGCTTTCTTGCTTCGTGATTAATTTTGTGCTCGGTTGTCAGTGATTCTCTTGCTTTCTTATCTGAATGTAAGTTCTGAAATGCGAGGCAACACATCACATGTGGCAATGCTTTCTTGCTCTTGATGGTTATTGATTAATATTGCATTCGGTTGCTTTCTTGTTGTCAGTGAATCGCTTGCTTTTGTTGTGCTTTTTTTAAAACACATGGGATCACATGACTCGATACCTACCTGCTGTTTTCGCCTGTTTATTCATGTTGCCTTTGGTTGTTGTCTGAGGTCTCATTTTCACAGAAGCTTTATATGCCTCTTGTTGTGTGGAAGCAGATGCTCGGCAGCTGTGGTGTGTGTTTTCAAGCTTTGGATGATGATGACCTGGAATTTAATGATTTTTAGTGGGGAAAAGGATGTGAATTAACTTGACTGTGTGGTTGACCATTGTTTGGACAGATGTTTTTTACACTTTTGTGATGTAAGTGATGCTTTTATTGAAGCTGTGTGTTCTATTTCCACGCTGTCTCGGAGGTGGATCTCCGGAGAATCAGTAGAGGACTTGCTTGATGCTTCAGCCACTTCTCAATATCGGCTTTGAATGTCAGTTGGAAGCATTAGGGCTGGAGATATGTTGGAATAAACCAGCACAAAGGTTTGAAGTAATCATGCTCTTTGCCACTGCTATTCACTCTTTTATTCAGGTCATTGTGTCTGCAGTACTTCTTAGTGTCCCCACAAAAACAAGTCTAGACAGATGTATAATACATTAAATGAACACTTGTGTGTCGATCACTCAGTCCCAAACGTCTCCTTCCATTACTTGGGTTCTACCTCTCAAAGAACATAGCGAGCACATGTTCATCTATGCTGCTCTTCCCAGTGATGGGTCTGAAGAAGAGTCCTGCCACCGCCTCTGGGTCCATGGAGCGCAAGGTGTTGAGGACCATGCGCAGTTTGCCGAACCGGCCTGCGTTCCCCCAGTACACCGTCCTCACATGCTCATAAAGTGCACGTTCAGCCTCCCTCTGTAGGGCCTGGATGTAGTCTCGACACTCCAAGTCAGTCGCTTCTACCAGGTAGGGAGAGAAAAACGGAGTGAAGTGGGATTTTGCCACACTGTAAAGTACCAAATTATACTATAGTGCAATATGCTATGTTATGCTATGCTACAATATAATGCACTGTGGTACATTTATACTATAGTGCAATATGCTATACTTTACTGAACTGTGCTCATCCAAAGTTTGCACACTGATTGTTAGGAATCAGTAGAAATTACTTAAATACTGTCTATTACATTAAATTTATAGCTGTTTTAATGGCCGTGTAAGGACTTCTGAGCCATTTATACAATATAATAAAAGTAGAAAATCTATAATATAAGACAAACATAGTTCGTGCAATGAACCTAGTATGAATATTACAGCATAATTATATCTCAGGAAACTATAAAGATGAGTAACAGCAAAACATAACAGGAGTATAAGACAAAGCAAAACAGAAAACACTGAAGTCGTTTAGATTCAGACTTGTTAGAATGGCGAACTTTTAACTGAGTTATGAGATAGATTTCTTACCCGACGTGAACAGTATCGCTCCTTTCAGAAAGGCGAACTCTTTCACGCTGATCCTCAGTCCTCTGCACTTCACCAGGAACATTTTGATGCCCTCCACATCCCCAACGGGCACCCCGGGGTCTTGAATCTCGGCGGTGACGCGCTGCTGCTGTCGCTCCATGTCGTGCGTTAATATTCTGTGCAACAGACTGGGTTGCTGCGTCTCCACCGTGTCGAAGTCCACGGAGTCCTGCACCAAACCCAAAACCAGCAGCGGTGCCCAGCTGTTGCGCACAAGCCGGAGCTGGTCCTCCGCTGGCAGACCCCGAAAGCACGGCACGTTTTTCACGAACCTGAAAGTTTTTACGAGCACCTCGGAGGCCGCTTTGAAAACTAACTGCGGAGCCCGAATGGCCACCAGTTTCCTCTTGGACGCGCAGGGGCAGAGCTGGTGCGCAGCGGGCGTCTCCGCCCGTCTCTGCGGACACCGAACGCCTCTGTTGAGGATGCTGTAGAGGATGCTGCCCTGGCTGGTGTCCTCCGAGCCTTTACACTCGCAGCCCGACATGACGCCTTTCAAAGCGCACACACCGATTATGAGCGAGTTATCACGAGTGTCATCTTTTTATAGAGCAGACTTGTGGCAACAGCCCCCCCAACAGCACACCGACTGGTATTTTCACAATAAAAGCATAACAAGTGTGCACATTTCTAACATAGATATCTTCCTCAGAATTAAAGCAATTTATATTAATGTAGTTGAAACGTTTGTGGATAAATTAAACTGTAATCACAACTGTTTGGTTAACTTCAAGTAATTTGATTTACCAGCTTTATTTTTGTTGTGTCACTAAGTCATATGATATACTAGACAGTGGTTTATATTAGGGCTGCCACGAACAACTATTTTCTCTATCAAATAATCTGTTCACTATTGTGTCCGTTGTTCCATTAATCTGAACGGTTAATTTTTCTCCAAAAAACAAAAACAAATTTGTCATTTTAATTAAGTGTAGTTTATTTTGGCACACCACATGCCATGCCACAATAGAAAATGTAAAGGAAGGTTACACAAAGAAATGTGTTTCAAATAATGGTAGAAATCAAGTCATTTTTAGATTTGGAAAAGTGCATGTCCCAGCAACCCCAACGCACAGAAACACAGGCAATGCTTGTCAAAGTAGAATAAGCCCTAATAACTGAAACATTTTCTCAAACACTTACGTAATGGAAATTCTAAGGTAGCAGGCAGATGACTTTAGGGCTTTATGAGTGTATTTAGCAGCTACAAGGACCAAAGATATTGAAAATCTTTCCCCACAAATGATCAGAAAACTTTGACAGTGGTTTTGCTTTTCCTGTGTGTTTCTCTTGTGAGCTCGCACATTGCAATTTGCTGGTGTGGTCTGCTGTTGTTTGTTGCCATCTGTTGTTTGTTTTGTGATAATTTGAAATATTCCAATACTTTCAAGGCCTAGGGTCTTGTCAAAACAAGCTTTAACTCTGAACGTGTGGTTCGGTGCTGCTGCCACCACCATTTTTAAAAAAAAACTGTAGCACTGAGTGCACCTGACTAGTCACCGTAGCCAAAAACTAATGTGAGCGATGTCTAATCACAGTAGCCCTACAATTTTAATCTTCCTCCAATTTTAGAATTTATAAAACACTTAAACAGAAAATATTTTAACCTTTAAATCACTTATTTATGTCCGTTTGCTCAGGGTAATATTGTTTCCTAGGATGTTCTTATGCAGTCCAGGGAGTGCATCTTTCGACAGACTCTGGAATCTGATGTGAAGGACCACGATGGCGCTTTATGAATGACATGCTATACTATGACCTTTTTTATCGAGAGACTTTACTGTGGCATTTTTAAAACTACATACTAGACTATGGCGTTTGTTGAAACACATGCTAAAGCTATAGACGACATGTTATACTTAGATGTTTTTTTTAATCAAGATACAGTACTGTGGCATTTTTTAGACTACATGCAATACTATGACGCTTTTATTCATTTATCTTAACTTAGAATTCTTGCTGTAAAAGCTTTATTTATATGGCACAGTTACATTCAGTGACATCAGTACACATGAGGCCAATACAGGTGAGTTTTTCACTTAATTGGCTTAAGACCTAATTTATGTTTGCTCAGGTGTCTGACCATGTTCAGCCTTGGAGCACATAGAAGAAGGTTTGAGGATTGAAATGAGAGCTGAACAAATGTATGATTGTCGTTCAGGCTTTGACAGAAGCAGAGTCCTCTGCTGTTCGACACACTGCGATGGACACTAAAGTTTTCTGACCACGAATCTAATCACCCCTGATCAGTTGTTTTTCGACAGAGGCATGTAGCCATTAGAGTTTGATTCTATTTCCTCAGCCATAGGGTTTAAGGCAGCAGACTGACACAAGCATAAAAGGAAAGCCGCCCTCAGTGTGTAATTACCTGACAAGGCCAGACGTTTCTCCTTGTGCAGGAATCTGTTTCTATAGTAACAAAGTGAAGCAGAAAACATACGTCTGAATTCAAACCAAGAACAAACCATGATGATTATACAAAGATCATTCGGGGATGTAAGTGGGATGAATATTATGCAGAATTCTGAAGGACTCGAACGCTTTTCATCAAAGTCGTTGCTAATGATCCTTTTCTGTATTTCTCAGGGTTGTTTATGAAGAGTTTCATTCATCATCAGGGCCTTTCACACCTTTCGCCAATGCACTTAAACAAGCTCCAATGCCGAGAAAAGCCTTGAGTCAAAACATAGAAAGTTCTTCTTTTTGTTTCAGGTTTGTCTTTATATCTAGTTTATGAGAAGACCTTCTGCTGATAGCTCTGAGCGAGAGAGAGAAATTTATGATGCAGTCCATTCAGAAGCAGCTTTTGTAAACCAGAAGTGTTTCAGAAGGACTGATTGGCTTGCTTACTGATTGTGTTACTTACTTTATACAGTTCATGTGCCAGCACATTATATACTAGAGTGTGTGGTCACCTATTTGCCGTCTTTTCCAAGATATTAAAAAGCTAAATTCTGTATTGAAATGACTCTTTGACAGTATTACGTCCCTTTTTATTTTACTGTTGTAAGTTTTTAGTTTAATGCAAGTATGAACTGTCGGAAGAAAGCTTATTTAAGAATGACTCACCTGATTAAATCTGGTTGACAGTTTAAACTTGATATTTTACCTAAATTAATACTGCATTATCAATTTTATCTACCATTTCTCACTGGTGTACCCCGCTATTTTGTTAAGTCTTGCAAGATTATAAGATGAACCCTTTTGATAAACAGCCTGTGCAAAGCTAATATTACTGTTGCTCAGGCAAGTGGAAAAAAATACTTCTGATATCAAGTAAATCAAAACAAGTGTCAAGACAGTGGTTCATGCTGCCGCTGACCTCCCATCATATCACAGGATTTCCTGCTTTCTCAGCTCAAAGCAGCCAATTCATAACCGCAAGAGGAAGCAGTGACTTATCTGTGCTTCAGAGCCAGAGTACACTGTCAAACAGCCCTCTCTGCAAACACACTGTGGAGGAAAGACAACAATCCACCGTGAAGTGAGCCCCCGAGATGAGGCAGCAGACCCCCCTGTCCATTTGGCACCGAGTTATTCCATCAGACCCATCTGTCTGTCTCTTGAGGTAAAACATCAGTCATCAGCTCACGGCGTCTCACAGCGCTGAAAGGCTCAACCTTGGACACAAGGACGGCAGGCAGCAGACAGGTAGCATATCACCATCGTCAGGGGAATATCTCTTATCTCCAAACTGTCGGCTTTTCACAAGTCTAGGAAAAAATGTGAAGTGTTTAATTAATAACCGTGTTTTTACCAATGACAAAGTTGGGTAAACCTTAGGGTCAATTTTTTTAGCTTAATATGATTAACCTTCAGCTTGAATAAAAAGCAGAACTCTGGTATTTCATCACCATTTAAAAGTGAAGCTACCCAAAATTGTGAGACATGATATTTTAAAGGATAATTCATTATTTTTTATTACTAATTTATTTTTACAAACCAGCAGTGAGCATTTGTACTCAGTTACAGTTTCCCCTGGAAAGTAAGCGCCATACGTTGCACTTCTCTGCTCCCTAGTTAAATTGCATGTGCCAGTGTATTGATCATGTCAAATTAAGTCATTTACATATTCATTTTGTGATCTACAAAGACAAGACGAGAGAAAAATGTGTCATGTTAACTATTTCATTTCAGTCTATCGATAATTAATTATGTTTCATTTTAATTTAACAATCTTAAGCTACGTTGAATTAGACCACTTCAGCTTATATTTATTAGTGCAAATGGGAAGGAAGGATGATCAGTCCTGAATCTATAGAGCAACAAACATTACAAAATACACTGCAATTCAAGATATGATTAAATATCAACAGGAACCACTCAAATGCCTCTGAAGAACATCACATGGAGTAGTGAAAGTGACAAACGTCCTGAACTATTTTTTACGACAAGGTTACATTTTGTTTTCACAAGACAAGTTACTTTTGTGCCAGAACAAGTGAAGGTAAATTTAGCTGTCCAACGACCTCCAAAAGTTAATGTTGAGCCCTGATTAGACACCACTACATGCGAGGAAGTGTTGTTTTGTGTTTCTTACATTTTGTTTTGTAATTGAAGTGAACTGACCCTTTACAGTGATTCTTCCTTGATCTAGTTTCCTATCAGCTAGTCGGGCATCCGAGTGTTTGACTTGCGTTTTTGCTTCCTGTTCTGTTTAAACAACACTGTTGAAACTTCCCAAATTGAGCAGCTCTTAATATGCGGGCTCTTACATCACTTGGATTGAAGCTGTAGCCTGCAGGCAGACACTCAGCACGTCCTTGATGACCAGACCTCAGTCTGCTGCTTTGATATTCATTATTCTGAACTCGGTGTGAACTCAGGCAATCTTTATCGTTCTGCTTTAGGGCAGCCAGTGCGTGCTTTTAAAAACAGATTTCCATGTGCTTTCCATTTAGACTTAACTCTTGAACAGACAATGAGAACAAAACAGCTGCAATAAACATAAATTAGACTGCTTTTGAAATTGAAAATGTGTCTTCTTTAGCTGTAAGCAATGCAAAGATTATTTGAATATCAGTACTTGCATACCCAGATTTTTGGTGAATTTTAAATGTTTCTTCTATAGCCATTTAAGTTATAAGTACGCCGATGATGGTTAGTGTTGAAGTCAACTAGGAGAATTTTTTTGACATGAAAAAAACTAACATTGTTGTGCTGCAAGCTGCATAATCCTTAAACCAACTGCACAAGGTAATTTTTGAATTAGAAATGTTTAGAAATTAGACTAAATATAATTTAATGATCCAATAGCTGAATTGCCAGACAAAACTGCTCCCATTTTAATTAACTTATATATGCAAATAAGCACTACTTATTAATCTCAAGGATGCATTCACAGGACTGGCCTTGGATAAAAACATTGCACTGAGGCTATGCCATCCGCTTTCACTGACCAGACACTTTTCTTTCCTTGAAAATGGTGCTTTAAATCAATACAGACACAGAAAGAATTTTGTTTATTATGTGTTCCTGTATACTTAACCAGAGCCTGGCAGCTGTTTGAGCTGAGCTTTATTTTTTGCATTAAGATATCAATAAGTTTAAAAGAATGGTACTGGTGTAGAATCTTGAGTTATAACCGCAGTAAACAGAGCAGTCCTAGATTATTTATGAGAAGCATGTGATTTTATTTAGACCTTGTCTGTGCTTTGCTTGTGGGCAGGACATTGAATATAGAGGAGATTTACATAGTCAAGTCTGTGGGAGCATCTCTTAAGCTGATGAAGTGAAAAATTAGCCTGTACTGGCCTCATGCGTATTGGTGTCACTGAATTTAACGGTGCCATATGAATACCACTTGCAAGAATTGTAAGTTAAGATAAATGAATAAAAGAAACTTCGAACAGCCGAAACCTTTTATTTTCAGAGATGACGACTTACAGAAACCATGTTTTACAAAGCCAAACTGTCAGGCTAAGCAGACATGAGATCACCACTGATCTTTCAGCTCAAGTCAGACTGAAACTGCTCAAACAGTCGGATAAAAATGATGAGCAATTCGATTCACTGGGTCACACGAATGTGGCAGAACTTCCTTCCTTTAGTTTTACTTCTCAACCAAATCTAACAGCAGATGCAGCGACAGTAACTGAAATTGGTGAAATTTCTGCCACAATGGTTCGATGGGTCAGACCTGTGACCTTTGGTAACATGACAGTAATTACTCTAACTGCCAGTAATGTAACCAGAAGTGTACACCTGGATCTGACACGCAACAGATAGCTGGAAACAGGCTAAAGACTGACATCCACTTGCACACTCTGTGGTATGAGGTGTTTCCATGTTTGTTTTGAATTTATTAAATACATTTTTCATTAGCAGGGGTCTATTCTGTCCTCTAAACCTCCTCTTCAGGCCTTTGCTTTGCATAAACAAACAGGACTTAGCATGTTCCTATCTGATTGCATGCCTCACTCCAGTTTAAAACACCTCAAATTAAACCTCAGAGACTGAGCAGAGGAGATTTTTAACCCCCAAAACACTGAATGTGCAGTGAGCTGTACTGATGGTTGGCCGTTCTAGACATGCACATAGTGTGCAAAAAACAGACAGTTGATATTTCAGATGAAGGAAACCTAAATCAAGTCCTGCTCAGAGCTCCTCATTGGTTCACCTGATTTTACTTGTAAACCCATTTATATCTTCCATCAAGCCACCTACAGACAGCAGGAGTCAGACTGGAACTTGTCTGATTTTGTTTTTGATATGCAACACAGAAAATGTTCAATTCATTCACAAAATGTCACATGTATGAGAATGACATGTTACATTAACACCACAAGAATTGCTTGCAAAGGTGTATTTAAAGTAAAACTACTATTGTCTTAATGGATAATGTTTACTCGTCACTCTCATCTTTAGACTACGGAAGCCCGAAGCGGCCATGGTCCAATCTTATTTTTTTCGCTCTGTTTTCTCGTTATAACGACACAATTTTGTCGTTATCACGAGAAAACAAAATCTGTTATCTTGTGATAACGACAAAATTATCTCGTTTTCTCGAGAAAACAAAATCATTTTCTCGTTGTAACAACTTGATTTTCTGGTGAGGTTGAAGCGAAACCAACCCACCAGACCAGAAGGTGCTCTGCTGCACACTAACGACTGAGAGTT
Organism: Dascyllus trimaculatus; assembly: GCA_024666655.1. Classification (NCBI taxonomy): domain Eukaryota; kingdom Metazoa; phylum Chordata; class Actinopteri; family Pomacentridae; genus Dascyllus; species Dascyllus trimaculatus. The sequence continues at coordinate 11,003,226 of CM045468.1, read as the reverse complement.
CATTAAAGTTGGAAAGATATTCACAGATTTGGACTTTCAGCATCAGTAGCTCATTAGTGACACGTTGTCAAAACATAAACAATGGCTGCAGTGATTTTGGTGACACTACAGTACAGTAGAGTGAAATTATTGAATATTTGTGTTGTCTCTCTCTTCGCTGTTGCAGTGGTTTTGCAATTTGCAGACGGTCCCTGTGCGCTCGTCGCACAGCCAGCTGCACATAGACACCAGTGTTATTTGTGCAGCCTGAAAGACAGTTGCTTTTGATAAAAGTGGGCTTGTAGCACATTGTCTACCTTACAACGATGGGAAAGAGGCATCGTTTATGTTTTGACAAAGTGTCACTAAAAAGTTATTGATGAAGTCCGAATCTGTGAATATCTTTCCAACTTTAATGAACTGTCAGTCGGTCGTGTGCAGCAGCCGCAGAGCACCTTCTGGTCTGGCGGGTTGGTTTCGCTTTGTACCTCACCGGAAAATTAAGTCGTTATAACGAGAAAATGATTTTGTTTTCTCGAGATAACGACAAAATTGTCCTTATAACGAGAAAACAAAAGAGAATTATCTTGTTTTCTCAAGAAAACGGAGCGAAAAAAAAAAGTAGGACCATGGCCGCTTAGGGCTTCCGTATTAGACAATAAGCGAAAAAAACACCATGGTGTATCATGTCATCTAAAAGACATCATAGTATAGTATGCTGTTCAAAAAATGTCATACAGCGGCAAGAAAAAGTATGTGAACCTTTTGGAATTTCATGTTTTTCTGCTATAATTTGTCATAAAATGTGATCTGGTCTTCATCCAAGTCAAGGGTATTGAAATATATAATGTGCCTAAAAAAATAACACAAAAAATTCAAATCTTTCATGTCTTTATTGAACACACTCATTCAACATTCAGAATGGTCGTGGAAAAAGTAAGTGAACCCTTGGAATTAGTAACTGGTTGACCCCCCTTGGCAGCAATAACCTCAACCAGACACTTCCTGAAGCTGTGGATCAGACCTGCACATCTTTCAGGAGAATTTTAGATCATTCTTCCTGGCAGAACTGCTTTAGCTCCGTCATATTCTCTGGATGTCTCATGTGTAAGGCTCTCTTCAAGTCACTCCATAACATCTCTATTGGGTTGAGGTCTGGGCTCATTCTGTTGTGGTGTTTTGAGTCATCGTCCTGTTGCATCACTTCACTTCTACAGAGTCTCAGCTGACATACAGACATTCTCACATCATCCTGAAGAATGTTTTGATACACTTGGGAATTCATACTTCTACCATACTACCATACTTCACAGCTGGGATGATGTTTTCATGATGACATGCCCTTTTAACCCCAGATGTAGAGCTGTGTGTTCTTTCCAAATAGTTCAATCTTAGTTTCATCAGTCCACAAACATTTTGGCAGTACCTCTGTGGAGTGTCATTGAGCTCTTTCACAAACTTCAGGTGTGCAGCAATGTTCTTTGTCATAGGCGTTGACTTCCTTCATGGTGTCCTGCCATAGACACCCTGCTTGTTCAATGTTTTACGTACTGTAGACTCATGAACATGGGTGTTAGCCAGTTCCAATGATGCTTTCAAATCTTTGGCTGCCACTCAGGGTTGTTTCTTTTCCTCATTGATGAGTCTTCGTTGTGCTCTTGGGGTCATTCTTGTAGCCACCGTCCCACAGTGTCTCCATTTGCAGATTGTTTGCCTAACTGTCTGCTTTCCAGTAATTTCTTTACTAGAAAGCACTTTTACTTGAAGTCTGATGTTTTAAATGTGTTGTTTACATTACAGTGACTTGTTCTGACAAACACTACAAAGGCAGGATGTAAATATTTATTTTTCAGGGATTTTGTTGACAAATCCTGGAGCTGCGTTGTCGTGCTAGAAAGCCTTTGTGTGTACGCCCCAGTAAACTAGGTCAAACCGAGAATTTTACTTTCAAAGCTGTGTTTTTTGTTCTTTTGTGGTCACAGCCAGGTGTTTATTTTCGATATTATTGTTTCTGTGATGAGTACAACAGTGCCCTGTGACGGTTAGCTGCAGTAAACGACAGACAGTCAGAGTGACAGGTGAAGCTCCCTGACTTTCACCTTCATGGTGTCCTGCCATAGACACGCTGCTTGTTCAATGTTTTACGTACTGTAGAGTCATGAACACAGGTGTTAGCCAGTTCCAATGACGCCTTCAAATCTTTGGCTGCCACTCGGGGTTGTTTCTTTACCCCATTGATGAGTCTTTGTTGTGCTCTTGGGGTCATTTTCACTTCTTGGTAGAGTAGCCACAGTCCCTCAGTGTCTCCATTTGTAGATCGTTTGTCTAACTGTAGACTGGTGAATTCCTCAAGTCTTTGAAATCACTTTGTAACACTTCCCAGCTTTATGTAAATCGTCGATCCTCTGGAATCTCTTTTGGCGAGGCATGGCTCACATAAGCGTATTCTTCTTTTGCAGAGCAAACTCAAAAAGATTGCATGGTATTTATCAGTGAAAGTAGCTCTAGTCCGCACCTCCAAACTCATGTTCTCAACAAGACTCCAGGTATGCTAACACCTGACTCCAGTTAGCTTTTTTGAGGTCATTAACTCAAGGGTTCACATACTTTTTCCAAGAGCACTCTGAGGTATTTATGGTTGTTCTCAATAAAGACATGAAAGACCAGATTTTTGTGTTATTATTTTAAGCACATTATATTTTTCAATATCCTTGAAACACCCTAATAAAGCATGTTGGCTCAAAAAAATTATCATAGTAGCTGTGGGAATAATGGTATATGCAGCAAAAATAGCCTCATACACAGGAAACATAATATGTAGAAACGACACTTCGTGATTAAATTTGCATTCGTTAGTCAGGGGAACCATCAAAAATTTATATTCAGGAGTTAATTAATACTTCAGATTGAATATCAATAATTTATCAAATCAACTTGTAGACTTATCAGAAGTCGTAAGTTCGGATTTCATTGACCTCCAGTTCCCAAACAAAGAAATACATCGTTGAACTGACGATAATTATACACAAACATTTATTAACTAATACTAAAAACAAACAATGAACAACAATGATGTAACAACAAACAGTGAATGGATGAATAAATAAATGCAGATAAACTACTGAAACCATGATTGTCACTGGAAGCAGTCGGTTAAAAAGTCATAGCATAGCCTTTCGTTCAAAGAAAGTCATAGTATGTCGCTCAAAACACTCACAGTATAGCCTTTCATTTAAAAAGTCATAGTATAGTATTTCACTCAAACAACATCATACGATAGCCTTTCATTCTAAATAACTTAGTATGTTGTTAAAAAATAGTTATAGTATAGTAAGTCGCTCAAAAAACGTCATAGTATAGTATGTCGCTCCAAAAATGTGATACTATAGCCTTTCGTTCAAAAAACTTGTCGGAGCAGATCATGAAGGAGTGTAAATTATTTGGTGAGGGTGGGTTGCACTTTCATTGTGCTGGTCAATTTTACCTATATAAGATAGGAACCTTTGTGTCCGGGCAGGGTTTCCTAGCGGAAGGGGACAAACCAGTTTTTGACCGCTGTGCGGCAACATGCCGAGTGTGTTACGTGAAGATGTTTGTCTGGTGATGTATGCAATTTTAAGAATTTTTTGATCTGAAATAAATACACCTTTTGCATCGGAAGGCGAAAAGACTTGGACTTTGATTCATCTGACCAGGTAACAAAGCGCGTCAATCAAGTTTCCCATTCCCAGTTCGACCATAATTTTGCAAATCTGTTCTTTTGTCAACAAACTGAGAAAGTGATTTTCTCCATTATATATATATATATTTCATTTACTATGTCTGCCCATTCTTCTACTGTGGGGGTGTTGGGTCCAATTAGTGCCTCGTAATGACTTTTTTACGAGAAGATATTAGAACACCAAGTAAATATTTGTTGGAATTTCCTGATTGAAAACCAGTTTTTCCTGGAAACAGGTTATAAGCTGGAAGGGTATTTTGATGTTAAATATTTCTTCCAATATTTTATGTATCTCTACCCAGAAGGAGCTTATTTCAGGGCATTCCCAAAAAATGTGCCAGTGGTTGGCGTTCTGGCCCCCACACCTTCACCAGCAATTGGAGTCCTCTCCTGTGAAATAGACTTTCTGTTTTGGGTCATAAAAAGTCTAATTATGCATTTCCATCTGAATTCTCTCCATGTATGCAAGTTGGTGCATTTCCATTGAGATTCACAGAAGTTGTGCCATTCCTCTGTGGAGATCTCAAAGTTTCCCTCATTTTCCCATTTGCTTTAACATACTCTATGGAATTGGTCTTCTTTGACATAAGGCCCTTATATAATCTCGATGCAATACCTCTGTTTAACTCTGATGAGTAAGCTCCTAAAATTTCTTTCAGCACTGGGTCATCCAAATCTGATGAGTGGTTTTTGGCAATGTGATCCAAGTAATGCCTCAGTTGTAGACACCTGTAAAAGTCTTGTCTGTCAAAAGCACGTTTCTTTTCCAATGTTTGAAATTCTTTTAATTGTCCTTTACTCTTAATTGAGGAGAGTGTTGTTATTCCTTTGACTATCCACTTTTTAAATCTTGTGCCTAATTTATTAGGTTTAAAATCTGGGTCATAGGCACACCATCGAATTATCCCCAACTTTGGACATGTGTTTTATGCCCTGCATATTTTCCAAAGGTTTCTAAAAGTTAGAATAATTCTGGAAGTGAATAAGAAGTTGTGCTTAGATATATCAAAATGTCATCTCTGTACAGTGCAGTTTTATGTTGTTGCCCATTTATGATAGTCCCTTCAGTGCTTTCAGTCCGTCTTATCCACTGAGCAAGGGGCTCCATATAAAGCACAGAAAGCAGTGGAGACATTCCACAGCCTTGCCTTGTGCCTCTCTCTCTCTCTCTCTCTAATACTGTCTGACAAACAACCATTTATTTTCATTGGGGCAGTTGAATTCATAAATTATGTCCTAATTCCATGAATGAATTTTTTTGCAACCCAAATCTCTCAAGAACCCCATCTAGACACTTCCAGCTCACTGAGTCAAAGGCTTTCTCAGCATCCAGACTGACCAATTTTAATTTCTGTTTTTGGATATGACTTAGTATGTGCAGTGAGCATCGAATATTATGATGAGTTTGTCTCCCACCATAAAGTATTCATAGTTATCTCTGAATTATCGGATGCTGTTAAAAAAAAATGTCACAGTATAGTAATTTCAAGGATTGTATCACAAAGTTTGGAGCAACGGTAAGTGCAAATGTGCCGCCTATAATTTCCTGCTCCCAACAGGTGGTGCTACTACTGACTACATTTTTCTGCAGCTTGACTTGCGGCACATGCCTACCACATTTCGTAGTTGTTGGTGAAATGGCCTGCCTATAGTAGATGTTATAAATGTTGCAGGGGGCGCTGTAGAGCCACCACAAGTGAAGAGTCAACAATTCTGAGACATCAGTAATGCCTGTTTGACCAGGTAGCTCAGGTTGGTAGATGGCTGATTGGAGATGTGAAGGTTGTGAGTTCAAATCTTACAGGAGACAGTCAATTTTAAAGTCCACCACCAAAGTATAGAGACAAAGGTTCTAAGAGATGAAGAAGGCATGTGTCACCTGGTAGCTCAGGTTGGTAGGCAACTGACTGGTGATTGTAAGGTTGTGGGTTCAAGTCTCACAAGAGACAGTCAATTTTAAAATTGACCACACAAAGTGAATAGTGAAAGGCTGTGAGAAGGTAGGAGTGAATGTCAGAGGTGTTAGCTCAGGGAGTTAAGGAACTGGTTTGCATTCTGGAGGCCATGGTTCGAATCTTATGGCAACCAGTAAATTTTCAAGACCCATGTCTAAGTTGCAAAGTAAAATATACGCAGAGAAAAGTTTGAGATGTGACAGGGACGATGGCGGAGTGGATTTATTCACAACCTTGAAATACAGATACATCCTGAGATGTGGTTCGATACCCAGTCATGGTCACTGATGAAATGTATTAAACTGTGTGATTTGGGACGTTTATATGTAGCATGAAAACAACCAAACCTGTTGTAAATGTTTTTTTATTCACTTTTTCGCGGACAAACAGCCGGATAGCATGATGCTGCAATAGCTGCTACATAGTTACAAAATTGCGCCCCCTGGTGGCCACTTTTTTTAATCACCTCAAATCAAGTCAACTCAGGCAGAAAGTTCAGAGTTAACTCATGTTAATAGAATTTTTGGTTTAATATAAATAAGTCCCATGTATTTTTATAATTCCCTTTCTAATAAGTGATGTGTCCTCTGGGGGGCACTGGTGCTGGAGTTACCTGGAAAGCAAAGAAGTCATACTTAAACTAATTAGCATGATTTTATCACATGTATAATTGTAACATTATTGACCGTAGTCACAGTTGAGAACGACAACGAATACAGCTAAACATATTAAAGTCATGTTGCACTTCAACAGCAGTAAAACATTCAATAAATCCTAGACAACACAACAAATACTGTCTTGTTGTTATTTTGTTAAAAAGAATCTTTTTCTACCTCCTCCTTGAGTTTGCAGTGAGCCTCAACGTCCTCATGGTGGCACTTTCATCATTAGCAGTCTTCTGGATTTACCTGGAAAACACACAACAGTACACTTTACATTCAGAATTACGTCTTGTTCACTGCAGGACATTTAAGAACAAAGACATTTTTTATATCAATAATTTGATTGAAACATACAAAATGTACAGTAATGTGTATGCATGAGTTGGCGCCAACTGGTGGACTGTCTGTGGAATGACACTGTTTCTTAAAAGAGCTCAGAAAAACGCTGATACATAACCAAAGTGACAGGTTAGGGAACTAATTAAAAGACAAAGTATACAATGGCATTTTTCTTCATTAATATACTATACTTTGACATGTTTTTGAACTATGTTTATTGAACAAAATGCTATACTATGGATTTTTTCAGACAACATGCTATAAATACGACGTTTCTTGAACAAAATACTATGCTATGGCGTCATCTCGTGGATAGCATGTGGAATGACACTTTCTAAGTGAGCTCAGAAAAACACTGATACAAAACCAGGTGACAGGTTTGAGAACTAATGAAAAGACAGAGTATACCATGACATTTTTTTAACCACATACTTTTACTATGGCATTTTTTAGACAACACAATGTTTTTTGAACCACAGACTCTATTATGATATTTTTTTTAGACAACATGCTATAAATATGGTATTTTTTTGAATCACATGCTATACTATGAGGTTTTTGAACAAAATACTGTATTTTTTATACTATATTATGGTGTTTTTTCGATTACATGCTGTAAATATGATGTTTTTTAAACCACATACTGTATTTTTATCAGCACATTATACTATGCCTTTTTTAAAAATAACATAATAGCATGTTTTAGATGACATGTTTGACATTTTTTAACAATATGCTAATAAAACCCTGTGGTAGAGTCAAGGGGTCGGCAATCCGCAGCTCTTTGGCTCCTCTGCTGAGGCTCCCTGAGGCTTTGACTAAAAAAAAAAAAAAAAGCTCAAAAGCCTGACAGCTGATCTTTAAGAGGCCACCCTCATGAGAGAGCACAAATGGAGCGATTTTGAAAACCTCCCTCAACCTGACAAACTGGCGTTTGAAACATGGAATGCCATTCCCAACACTTTAATGAATTTGAAGAAGTATGCATTTGGAGTCTTGTCCACCTACATAATCGAGCAGGTTTTCTCAAGCCTGAACTACAGAAAATCCAAATATCGCTCCTGCCTGACAAATGACAGCATGCAGTCCTGTGTGAAGCTCAAAGCCACATCATACAGGCCTGACGTAAAAAAAAAAAACTCTGCAGCAGTGTCCAGAGCAGGTATGAACACTGTCATTTAATAGGCTATTTGTTTTGGGGGAAAAAATATATTTTAAATCTTGAACTGATGCAGTAGTGTTTTTAGGTTCAGGTGCTACAGTTGATGGCTGTAAGTGGCTGAGGAAAAACAAGAAGAGGATGACAGTGCATTGCAATGGACTTCTGTCTTAACTACAAACTTGCCTGTTTTTTATTTTATTCTTTTTAGGATATTCGGCTGCTACTATACGTTGTATTTATTTCAAAGTAGACTCATTTTTAATTTTATAAATTTGCCACAAATATGAGGACTGAAATAGACCTGCATAGTTCCATGTTTAATTCAGTTCTGCAGCTTTATGTTACATTTATTTCAGTAATTTTATTTATTTTCCAAAAAAATGGGGAGGACTCGAGGCCTGTTGTGTTTCATTAACCTCAGTGGTACACATGCCAGTGTATTTTTTCTCCACTTAAAGAGTTTAACATTGTTACAACAGGTAAAATAGCAATAAAATGTTAGGAATTATCTTTATTCTCGCTGTAATTTCATAAATGCAACAAGCTATAGTTTTTGCACTTATAGTATAACTATATATAAAACTTTATAAGCTTTGATATGTCGCAATAGCTTTTGCAACTCCAGACGAATTTTATTTGGTTGTAAATAGGACAACATGGCTGTTTGAATAGTAAAGGTTGCCGACCCCTGGTATTGTGTGTTGTCTAAAAAAATGCCAAAGTATGTCCACTAAAAAATGTTGTAGCATATGCTACTTTAACATTTTATCCTTTATTCACTGAGCTGAATGATCTAAATGGCAATGTTTTTTTAACTTTTGAAGGGATCACCACGGTACTGACCATCAACACCATCAACACCCACCTGAGAGGGATGCTTTCCAAGATCCCCTACATCAAGGTCATCGACGTGTATTTGATGAGCTGCTTTGTCATGGTCTTCCTGGTCCTGCTCAAGTACGCCTTCGTCAACTACATCTTCTTTGGAAGGGGCCCTCAGATGCAAAAGAAGCTGGCGAGGAAGGCAGAGAAGGCCAACAATAAGAGGGCAGCCAAGTACAACACTTTGTTTTTTTTCCACCAGCCTGTTGTTTGGGCTGGAGTAGAGCAGTTGTAAGTTTTGGTCATGCATGAAGGCCAATTAAAACACATGGCGTGAGTTAAGACAATGTATATGTTTGATGAACTGAAACAACTGTGCAACTTCAAAAGCTAACGATGTTAGCGTGCTAAAAGTGATTAGCAACAATTGAACAGAAGTCTCATGCCAGTGGTTTGGACTTGAGTTTGATTCAAACAGTTGTGATCAGAAGTTTATTTGCTCACACGCCCCAGATGTTTTGGCAGTACTCCAGTTAGCATGCTGGCAAACGTTCTAAGTGAACATTTAAGTGAACATAAGCCGTGTTAACTCACACTACTTGTTTTGATTGGCCTTCATGTGCCCAGAACCTGCAACTGCTGTGCTTTCAAAGCAACAAGCTTCATTTGTCCAGAGACAAAACTAAGAAAGGCAGCAGTTCTAGAGCAGAAACAGCTTCTCCTCTGGCTTTTGCCGTTGAATACATTGCACTTGTCTTATTGGTAACACACTTATTTCAGTAACACTGTGCAGCTTTTGGTTGCCTAAACTGTTAACAGTGGTGTAAATAAGTGAACACAGGCATCAGTACACAAGCTATATTTATTTTAGAAACAAATCAATTTGTTCATACATTTAGCTGATGATTTTCATGTCCTCAGCGGGCAGGTAGTACAGTTGCATCCCTAAAAGTGGCCCAATTAGGTTAGAGGTCTTCGCCACTCACACTCGGCAGGTTGTTTGTTCAGTGAGACTCTTCAAACCAACTCTGCCATCGCCATCAGCTGACATGGATGTGTTTAATGGTCTTCCTCCTTAGTGCAAGATAATTCATCCATGTAATGAGTTAAACAACTCCAGACATCTCCATGGCTTTGCAGTTTTTGCTACATTGAAATGATGCTCATGCTACCATTATTGAATTACTGTTTCAGATAAAATGTTTAGAGCTCACCTTGAATGCATGCTGTCTGTATATTTCTTGTCACTGAAGTCATCAATAAAGCCATTTCTCTCTCAGCGCGTGTCAGGATGTAGTGAGATTCTTTCTCAGTAGGTAGTCACTGCAGAGGTCCCCCATTGTGCATCTGTAGACAATACAGGGAACAAGTACATTGGGTTCACAATAGAAAAGCATGGTAACTACTTCAATATCCCAAATAGTCATGAATATTGCTCAGTGTTTTGGAAAATTAATTTCCGTGTGTTGTGAACTTTGGCATGAAGGAGAAACGTTAGAGTTGCCGGATATGAGCACTCAATTCTGTACGTGGAAAATGGAGAACATAAAATTAACAATTTCTTTTTGCTGATAACCATCATGAAAACCCTGTGATACTGAAGAAATCAAACATAAAAGCTTCTGTAGTATTAAAGTTTGCCTGTTATTCTATAATCATGCACTGAAACAAGGACAGTACCAAAGTTACTTAAGAACAATCAGATATGTGTGTTTGATTTCTTGAGTATGAGACTAACTGAATGACATACAATATGCAAAAAGAAACTGATTTGCTGTCCTGCATTTGACACTCATGTATCCATGGCAAATCAAAGGTTTTTGCTTCTTACCAAATTTCACAACACAAGCAAAGACTTTTAATGTAAAATTTTCCAAAGCACTTATCAATATTCATTGTCAGGCTATGCCATCCCCTCTAGAATAGTGATGACTGGTAACCACAAGCTTTGTGAATACAATGTGCTCCCAAAATTCCAAATGGACTACACTATGATCAATACTTTACGTACAATATATTGACCAATTTTACAATTACAACTGTCACATTGCCTAGAGTTATTTACAAACAGCACTCATAAAAACTAGATGGGGACATGTTTTTGTATAGTGTTGGTCAGTAAACAGAGCAAAGCAGCCACCTTAAAAAAGGGCAATGTGGGACTTCCACAGTTTCTACATCTGCATGAATGATGGTCACTTTTCATTACTGTTGACCTGTTTTGTAGCACACACATCATAAACATGGATTATGATTATGATATCTGCTGTGTTATGGAGCTAAAACAGAGACAGTAAGTTGTCATTGGAAAAAAAGAATTTGAAAATAAAATTACAATTTTCACAGTTTTTCTTCATGTCTGTGCTTTTAAAGACAAATCATTTTAGTACACTCTGAGTTTTTTTTATGATTTTTCAAAGTTCTGTTTTCAGTTCAACGTAAGAGTAAGTACTTGCAGCAGGTAGGAAGGAAAACAGTGAAGCCAAGGCATGGCGAGCATGTATGATGCAGCCTCAGTCACAGCGAGCCACGCTAAGCTAAGTGAGCTGATGTCATACCCGAGGCTGTCCAACTACAGTTCAGAAGTCGATGAAACCGGGTCAGTGACAAGACAGTACAGCTCAACTGAATCACAAGCTGCAGCTGTCATTAAATCAACACCTCTAAAGCATTAAATAAAGAAGATATAAACCTCAAAATATAAAGAAATAAATTATTTTTATATTCAAACATAAACAGGTAGAGCTGTATTGCCAGGACTTGCAGTCATGTCAGTCACTCACGGGCAAATGATATGCAAATGATATGCAAATGTTATGCAAATGAGGAATTTGCTGCCCCTCCCCCCAAACTCCTCCACACCAAAAGAGGGACAGAAAGTTGTCACTGAAAACAGAACTTTGAGTCATCATTAAAAAACTTTGAGTGTAATAAAACTATGTCTTAAAAGTACAAACTCTCAAGACTAATTTGATTTTCAGTGACAACTTCTTTAATTTCAATGGGAAATGACAGCTTGTACTGTCTCTGTTTTAGCTCCATACTGTGTTAATTAATTGTTGAATGTGATAATGAACAGACTGAAATAACTTCGGAAGAAGAGCTATTAAAGATTAGCAGTTTGCATAATGACCTATAACAGACTACACTTTGAGCTGGCAACATTTACAGTTTACTATGGTCTTACAATTCAACATGCCTAAAGTTTTCAGCTCATTTAACAAACAAACGTGCTGTGAAGTTAAGTTTAGCTCTAAATATAATTGAGAATAAAAGCACAGATTTTATTTCCAACTGATACTGGAAAGATATTATTGCTACTACATCCTTTCAGCTAGAATTGTCCAGTTTCACTGCTTTCTTATTCAGGTTTTGGTTGGGGAGGTAATGACTGTTTAAAGCACTATTTCAAGTGCAAACTTATAAAAGCACATCGCATTCACAGAAGAAAAGTTGGACACCCTCTCCTAATAATCATCTCGATATTTGAGAGGACAGCAATGCCCGTTCCAAAATTTAAAGAATCTAAAGCCCTCACTGTTGGCACATTCATGTATTTTGTTATCGAGCATCTGTACCTTAAATCCAGTTAGAGGACGTTCTTCGGTCGAGGATTAGGTTTAGTGCACGAGCAGAGGTGGTGTCTCCAGAGTCACAGAGCACTTCAAGACCATCACTGATCCACATCGCCTGGAGGAGAAGTGGTGTCAGCCCCTCTGATCATCTGAAAGGACAGAAGAAAACACTAAAATCAAACAAAGAAAACCTCACGAGATCACAGAAACACAATGTCTTAACTTTTGCTTTCATTATTTTATGAATTTTAGGAAAACGTGACCACATTAGGCAGATGCTGCATCAACTTTACTCTCATTAGGTTGTGGTAGTCAGATCTTAGCTACTGTCAGTGCAGGGAAAATACAACAATCCCAACAACACCATGACTAAATAAAGATAATAAAAAACACTAATATTAATCCAAATACAAATTAATCCTCTCAAAGGTGTTTAAATTAATTATACTGCACTCAAGGTGTGAACAGCACCATCTCCTTTTGCTCTTCCTTTAGAGCTGCAACTGGAAGTTTCCTTGAAGCCTCTCTTCATTTAATCAGTAACTTCCTTGCACTGATCTAATTTTATTTAAGGTGAAACACTGCAAACAAAACATTTTTGTCTCAATAAATTGGTGATTTGGGTGATTCTGCTTCCCTCCTTTCTGGTTAGTGGAAATGAATCATCCAGAATAAACATTTAAGTGTTTTTTTTGTTACTACATTTTGTCTGTTACAAAGTCTATGCAAATTAGCCCATATTTAATAGGTAAATACCTAATTTGCATATTCAAATTTCTATAAATTAACTGTGGCAACACTGAAACTCTTTCTTTATTGAAAGCACAACATTGCTGGACCACAATATATGTTTTCATTAGGCTTTGCACATTTACTGTGTGCGGCAAGTTCGAAACACCTTTATTGTTTTAGCTTATCATGGTAAAGATCACAAAAAGGGAACTAAATACACACTAAGACATTCCATCAATGACTGGCGGCATTCACAGCATGAAGCTGTCAAATTTAACTAAAAACCTATGGAAGGTTGAATGAAGGTTTTATTTCATCTTCCTGCTTGTTTAATTTTATTTATTTATTTATTTATTTATTATTACTCACACTGTTTCCTCAAGTACAACGTAAGATGGCAAACATACCACTTGTGGATGTAAAACTGCACAAACTACATAAAAAATGGATAATATATATAAATCGGCTCAAATGAACGAAAATCATACATTTCTGATGAAAAAATGTGTGTGTATATCCATGTTCTGACATTTTTAAATCAGACAAAATAGCTTCAACTGATCAAAAAGTATTGCAAAACAAATTCAAAAATCTCTGTTTGATAATAAACCAACATAACATTTTAATATGTTCAAGCAGGACTAGTTAAAAGAATATACTTGAAAAATACAGTCAGCAATTTCAAACAAAGAAAAAAAGGTTGTTTGCCATCTTATGTTGTACTCTAAATACATACAATAATAAAATACAATAACTGGTTGATAGCTTATATACTGTTTGTATCACTTTATACACTGTACTAAACTTGAGCAGCTGAAGAGTGTAACCAAATTCTAAAAATTCAGAGGTAAATAAAGAAACCTATTTTAATTTGCACCCTTCTTCTACCCACTATAATTGCAAAGTTAGACAATGTTAAGCTAGGAGCGGTTTAATTAAAACCAATGGATACTGAACTTCAATGCGGCCGAATGGGGTTCAGTTCACCAGAAAGTAAAATAACTTGAATTTAAAAGAACAAGCAGGAACACGGGAGTAAAGCGAAAACGTCATACAACAGACAGATACAGGTTGAGCCGCTCATGCTAATAAACACCAATAGCTGCGGCACTAATTAACACAGGTGTGCAGCGGCTAACTTGCCCAGCTAGCTAATTTAGCACAGGTGTGCAGCGGCTAAGTAAGCCAGGTGGCTAATTAGCCGCTGAACACCTGTGTTAATTAGCCAGCAAACAAATTTAGCCACTTAGCCAGCTGACACGTCCGAACCAACTGCTGTCCAACAGCATTTAAACACTGCAAAACACAACACGTCACATGTTGGTACCTTGCCGTGCAACAAAACAAAGCTCCTTGTTAAAAGTGTGCATGTTCTTACCGTGTGTACCTCTAAAAACAAAGTCAACAGCATTTTTTCCGCGAAACGCTCCAATCGTCAACGGCGGAGTGAGGAGGAATCTGACCGTAGTGTTGCGCATGCGCAGTCTGGAGCGTCTCCGGAAGTTTTGCGGTTGGTGACGAATTACCGCCACCTGCTGGATGTAAGAGGAAGGTCTATTACTAACAGGGTTTAGAATCATAATCTGTGGACATTAGTTCATGGATTTAATTAAATAAACATATTTCGTCAACAAATACATTAGTTTTATGTGAGCTAATATGAGCTGATAAAGTGCATAAAGCTCTTCATCCACTGCCTTTCTATATACACCCAAATATTTTATCAAAAACCCAGCATCTCAAAAATAGGAACAATGAAAGGGAAAACAACAGATATCATCGTGACTTTATGGTTGCATCTCTTCTCTTGGACGATTTAAAGCGTTCATCACCCAATTACTATTATATAATATTTATAACGTATTATTATTATGAATAAAAGTGAGTCTTTACAACCCATCTGTTTGCTAAAACTGAAGACTCTGATGTAGCTCAGTGGTTCTCAAATATTTTTGCATACCTTTACATGTGAATTTGGCCATGTAAGCCATCATGAATGTGACTAATTCCATTTTATTTGAAAATGGTGCAGTTGTCAGGTTAAAATGCAAAGATTTCTGAACTAGGCTGAGCACCCGGTATATCAGGGTGTATCAGTACAATCACAGCAATGACCTGCATGTTTCATGTTGTTGATTGCACTGTACACTGAGGTATAATGTTTCAAAGCTTCATGTTCTCTGATCCATTGATGTGATCATGATGTCCATGCTTTTTATCCACTCAGGCGGAACCACACGGCCACCCAAACATCCTGCTGACCACCCTGGAGATCCACAACAAAGTGGCGGGAGGCGAGATCACCACCAGCGTGGCGGACATTAGAAACTCTCAGTCCATGGTGCAGTTGGACAGCAGGGCCTTGGCACATTTTCTTACTGTTCAACCTCATCTACTGGCTCTACTATGTCTGATTGGACTGTTTCGTTGAGGTGTTTGTGTTTCTTTTTTGTCTGCTTCAGAAAAAGGAAAAAAAAATAGTGATATGAAAAATGCATTTAAACAAAACAACAACAGACTGAGAAAAGACTACTGAGTTTTGGACCCAATTCTCATCAAAATTTGCAGTTTTTGACTCCTTAGTACTGAGCTTTTTTCATTTTTGAAAGTATGTACTGTAATTGGGACTTGTGTTGGTCCCGACGTTCGCCCTCTCGGTAATATGTAACGAGCAAAGCCAGCAACTGAATAAATATTACAGTATTTGTAAAAGAAAAAAAGCAAACACAAAAGCAATTAACACAAAGATTTTTCTAAACAAAAAATAATGAAGAAAACCTTATACGCACAGGTGATCCGATAAGTGCAGGCAATAGCATTAGCATGTCGGTCAAAAAACGCCATAGTATAGTATGTCAGTAATAAAAAGATTGATTAAGTTACGATAATGTTCAAATTGACAACTCGTGGCTGCTATTCATTGTTCTTTCCAGGGCTAGCGTGGGATAACGATTGTGACTGGACTGCTTTTTCCTGTGCACACAACCTTTCTGGTTGTAAACGACACACACAGAGGGGAGTGAGGTACAGCCGATGCTTCCGTCTGAGATGCTGGCACTTCACTGGCAACCAGCGGTCCTGAATGTTGCATAGAGTACCTTTAAAATATGGATATCTACAATTTTCGAGACATGTAAAATACAAAATGACACCAGCATATCAACTCACAGCTGCGCTCACTTACACCCACACTTCAAAAGGAGAAGTAAGACGAGTCGGTTTACTTTAAACACGTAAAAGGAAATATATTTTTTTAAAAATGAAATAACAAAAAAGAACAACATTTCATACAGAAGAGCTGCTTTTGTCATTTGCAGAGGTAATTTACACAGGACTTGAAATGAAAACACTTTACTGAAAGTGGAAAAACAGCAACCACACCACAGTTTAAAATATTTACTTTTTTGATTTTATTTTCTCAAGCCTTCAGACTGATGTGCCGTACATACTGAGTTACTGTAGGTGGGAGAGTGTTGTGCCACTTTTGGTAAAGCATGAAGAGGTTATGTCACATACTGAGCTTCTTTTTAGGGTTAATATACACTGGCTCTTGGTAATTCACTCATATGACGTACGCACCATTGAAACATTTACACACAAAATTTTGTTATTTTTCTCTCCCCCAAAACAAGAATACTCCTTATATTTTTAAAGACAACAGTTAACAGTTCCAAAATGGTGGCTCTAGGATTGGATTTATCCCACCTACATGAGGCCCTACCCATCCACACAAACATTCCTATGAACACTTCATTTTTAACAAGCATGGCTCACTATCGGAGTGTTGGGAAAGAAGAAAATTGTTGTCGTGGCGGTCTGCCTGGCAGAAACCAGGGGTGTGCATAGGTGTTACCGACTTCTTCCCCCGAGGCTCTGATAAGGCAGTTTTTCTCCTTCCCGTTTTTTTGTTTCTTTTTTTTCTTGTCTTCTCGTCCAGGAGCCATGTTTAGTGGTGGATGTCAGTGCTTTTTCATAGCTTGAAAGTGTCCCAGGAACAATGTTCCAGGTCTTTTGACCACTGATTAGCAATTTGTGTACAAGGAAGAGGGTAAAGACAGCCAGAGAGAGTAGGCAAGACATAATGAAAACTGAGCTGACAAAATGCAGTACATGTTTTCTTCATTGTCCATTTTGTGCAAACTGAGATGTAAACAAAGACCATCAAAGGTTGGGGAGGGAAGCATAGAACAGCAGGCTATAGCAACACAGGGGGAGACGACGAAGAGGGGTGCAGTGTGCTCCTTCAACAAACTGAAAGGCACAGAGGGCCAGTGAAATAAATAAAGGGCTGAGGGTGGATGAGGGAGAAAGAAACTGCCAAGTATCCTGTGCTTTTTGCTTCACTCAAACTTGCATTTGGAGCTGAGGGAGTTACTTGTTGCCACTGTAGCAGCTTCTAATGTGCTTCAAAGTTCGGCTTGTTTGTCACAGGGGCCGAGGAGAGTCGGGGAGGTGGGAGAGGATGACACAGAGTACCACAAGAAGTGCCTTAAAGGTCAACACACACACAGGCACCCCCATAAGACTGCTTTATGGTCATGCTCGCTATTGCCTTTCCAATATTACCATCCATCCATCAATTACAAAAGAAAAGTACAAAATATCTACTACACTGCCCCACCACTCCCCACCCTTCAACTATATGAGGACAGAACCATATTCACTTAGTTTTTTATCATTTATATATATATGTATATATGTACACAACAATATGCCTTTGAGGCTGTTGAAAAAAAGTGGGCTGGGGGAAAGATGAAGTCTCTGTGATGAGGCATCAGTCATTAGTTTCTTCATTTCCCTCTTTTTCAACAACAGTTTATCTACAGAAACGTGATTCTGATGAGAGACGTGACTCGAGGTGGTCTGACAAAGTTTAGATTCTGTGATGAATTGGAGATGGATCGTTCAGGGTGATGAGCTAATTGCCATTGATTGTATGTCAGTAGACCCAGGAGACGGGAACCCACTGAGGAGTGGTGGACACCAGGTCCACAGCCTCCTCCAGCAGGCGGATGGTGTCATCTATCTCATTATTGATGATGGTCTGGTCAAAGTAGTGAGCATAGGTCCGCTGAAGCATCTCCGATTCCTTCTGGAGCCGCTGAAGAGAGTCATCCTGGGGGTGTAACAGGGAAAACAAGAGCAAGTCAACGCTTGGCTTTGATTGGAGTCAAAACGTTGTGCATTAGTTTTGTCTAAAGGCTCCATTTGTATGTTGATTCAGAATGAGGGTTTTTTACATCACAACATTTTTAAATGGCAAGAGCTGTTTTCGATAACTTGTTTGCATGTTGTTAAGCTCAAAGTTTGATCAAGATTTGGTTTGCTGTCGCTAATCGCAATAATTTTACATGTTTGTACAAAATACACAGCAGAGCTCTTTGCTGTTTTGTGGTCAGTTTTCGTCATTGTGTTCAATGTTTGAAAACAAAGCTTGGAATGTATCTGTCTTTGTTGTTTGTAATAAGCTAAATTGGTGAGTTTTGCTTATTACATCCCATTATAGTGACTGTCAGGCAGATATTTTAACTAGCGAGGTGGCTGCCAGTTCCTGAGTAGAATATTATTTGACAGATTTTCACTAAATCTCTTACCAAGAGTTAGCTCAATATTTAAAGGAAGCCAGCAGTACATTTAACAGTTTACTTTAAGTCCAGCAACAGTGATTTCATTTGATAATGCATTTACTGTCGAATACAGAACCTTGATTAAGCTTAGTGTGAACTTTTTTTTAGAAAATCCCTAAAATCTATTTTGCATTACTGATGAAGAAAACTGCAACTAGAAATGTGCCCCAAACTGTGTAAAATACAGAATAGAAAGGAAAAATGAAAGAGGTAGGAAGAGACAACAATGCATTAAGTTGCATTGAAAATGAAGAAACACCACCGAGAAAGCGCCCAAATAAGGGGATTATTGGGGGGATTAGAGGAATTAGAGGAAATCAAAAGGAATAGGAGTGAACAAAGCTAGACAGCTGCTAGTTACACAAACACTGAGGCCAGATGGGCTTTTCTACAATCTCCAAACAGGAGCTGAACTCACACCATTTAATCAGTACTTACAGGCAGTTTCCTGCACCACTTTGGGACCTTGAGTGCAAATGAAAATAGGCATGCCAAAGAAAATACAAACATGCTTAAAGTAAACAGGGCATGTGCAGTGAGAGAAACACTAATGAGGATGACAGGAACAGAAATTAACGCTGTTTTCACACTGGGTTTGCTTGTTTGAATACAGTTGCCTCATCAGTTCTGCTGGTCTGCTTTCAGACTACAGTGTTTCCTCTCATCAATGAAACGTGGCTGTTTATGCCACTACAGCAATTACAAAAAAGTTAGTGCCTTTTTGATGTCTGTCAGAACGTGGAAAGCAGAATCTGACTGTTGCGTATCAAACTGGGCTTGAAATTCATTGTCTATGTACAGATTGCTGCAGCAGCACTAAACAGTTTGAGTTTGAGGAGTATTTTTATGATCAGTATTGCATGAAACGCCACTGAATTCAGACAAGAAAGCCAGTGGAAAAGCAGTGGAAGTGGTGATTTCATCAGAGTTAGTGTGTTAAAAAAATTAAGTCAACATGAACAACTAAAAGGTGGAAGAGAAAGCAGAGTTTATGTGAGCGTACCTCAGTCATGCCAGGGGTGATGGTGGGAGCTGCGATGAAAACCACATAGGGAGCAAACTCAGCAGTCCTGAGGATCTTTAGTGCCTGGTGGAAAGAAGACATTTTCACTTTAATTCTGTCGTTCTTTTATTCAAAACAAACGGCCAGCAAATCATCAGTCAAAGTCCAGTTAATAAATAAATTAATCAGTGAAGCTAACAAGCAGGCGTGCACACTCAAAACTATTTCTGAAACATTATAATAAAACCAAAATGTTCCTCCATTCCCACTAAATATAAAATGTCTAGACAAGTCAGCACTAACAATTTCCAACATTAGATTAATTTAACTTAAAGTCCATCCATGAATCATTACATAAATAGCGAGACATGGACAAAAAGGAACCCTGAATTGCTCTGTAATTGCGTAACCGAGGCACAATCTAACTATTAAGTGTCCCTGATCCTGCAGCGCTTGCACATGGTTTGTTATCTGGTACATGAGAGGCAGTGAAAAAGCTCTTTTCTGCCGATTGTGGTGACAGCACTGCTGGAGAACAGCAGCAAGTTGAGCAGTAATGACATCATGGAAAGTATTAGTGATGGATTTTAGAAAGTATTTTCCAGTTAAGGGCTGTTTACAGCTTTATTAATGACCAGCGGTGCCCCAGTTTAAAAATGACGTATTCTGGTTGTGACATCTTCTCCACATGGTAAACTGTCGAGTTCACGTTATTTTATGATTATTAAATGGATTTTATTTCCTTGTGCATAAGAAATGCTGCTTAAACGACTAAAGGTCTTTTTTACTGGGCTGTCTTAAGATGGAAAATCTCTGCTTGTGCTGCTGGAGCCTTTCCATTGATATCAGCTGTGTTAAAAGTGTTAGTAATGACTTGTATAGAGAAGTGACTCTGGCTTTTTTCTGTCAGTGCTTTCATAAAGTTTCATGCATATCTTAGTGCATCTTAGAACACACACATTGTTTGTTACCTGTGGCTCCACATCCAGAATGGAGATCATGCCCTGGGCATGGATCTGCCTGATAGTCTCCAGCCTGGTTCCATACATGGCGTCTTCATGGCTGCCATACTCCAGGTAGTCATTGTTGCTGATGTCCTGCATCATCTGGTCATGAGACACAAAGTAGTAGTTCTTTCCATTCTCCTCGTCCTTCTTAGGAGGCCGAGTTGTGTCTGAGCAGAGAGGCAGATGAATGGGCAAACAATGAGCAACAGGGATAGGAGAGGAATGGAAATAACACTACATAATGGATAGACTGAAAGAACATGATGACGCCGAGTCCGTCTGTGTTGCCAAGGCTTGAACAAAAGACTAAACTTGAAACCAATGTCAGATTCATCACACCACTGACACAACAGCAGTTGCATCTACAATTGTCACTTTCAATGTTAGCATGATCAACTCTCTATCCTTGATTATTTTTATAAATGTATACTGTTGTTGTCAGCAGTGCAAACATGTTGCTTAGGATTTTTTATAGATGGATTTCAGTTTCTTGTTTGGCCCAACAATAATGTGAGTTTGTGTCCTTACGAGGGATTGGGTAGGCGAAGCGGTCAGGATGTTTGGTAATGAGTGTGTTCTTGATGTGCCTCCGACCAACTCCGTGTGCACCTGAATCAAAGGAGACAGAAGAGGTGATTCAATTAAACAGGTTGGTTAATTGATGATGTCTCTCAGTACTGAAAAGTAAATTATTCAAATAGTTGTAGCAGGTGGTTGGAGAGAAGGATGTCTCTGCTCCAAGATGGATGATCGTGGCTTAGTGGTTGACTTAAACCCCTTCCTAATCTATGCGCTTGCTGGTTTTAGTTTGGTGTTTATTTAGTCAGTTGCTGATGCCCTCTAGCTAACCCTCCCAGTTCATGTCAAAACTTTTACTCAGTTCACAGGACTTTGCAAAATCCTGACGCGTCTCCACATCTGTGCATTTTTGCAATTTGACCCTCAGAGCTAAATTTCATTTTTGTGATTCCTTCTAAGCCTTACCAACTGCTTGTTTTTCGCTAGGCTGGAATTTGTACTGGACATCCACGAAACCTTAAAGATAATTTGCAGCTAAATCATTTTCTACCTGAACAATGAGTCTTCAATATTTAAAAATGAATACCGCCACTGGTTTTTAATTTCTGCCACCAAATGTAAATGTTGTGTGGCATTGGCAGAAGTTATTTGGTCGTGCATGAAAATGATGAATGTCACAGATCTTGGTAATTGCAGACCTTCAGAGCTGAAAACCCACTTGTAAAGATATTTTCGACTGTATAGTTTCCCAGAAAGAATCATTTTAGGGTCCTTGAAATTTTGTTAATCGAACACATTCACATAAAAAGCTTTTATTCCATCATTCAATAATTTTGAAAATAGCAAGTTTTTCATAATATCCACTGATTGTAATATGACATCCAGTAGTTCGTTTTCATAGTGGGTTATTTGTAATATGTTGCCTTCAAGGGTTTCCCTGTGTGTACCTAACAGAAAAGAACATGTTGATTTAATGGACGAATACAACACTTTTCAGTTACTTAAATATTTCAATTAATATTAACCACCACAAGTTTTGACCTCTATAGGATCCATAAAGTAGAACTATTACCTTTTTGACAACATCAACTAAAGTAAAAAGTAGACTTGAACAGGTGTATTTTCAGGCACATCATTGGAATGCACAAATACAAATGTTTACTTTACTAAATCAATATTAAAAGGTACTAAACTGTATGTTCAAGGAAACCTTCATGTCTAAAAACCTGTAAACTTCAATCAAATTCTTACATTCAAGTGCTGATCCTTTCCCTGCACAAACCCCCCTTATGCAGTGTTCACTTACCAAGTAAAACCAGCGTTTTCCTCTTAAATGACGGCAGTTTCACCACTTCCTCGTACGTCACCAGATCTAGTTGGTCAAACACTGCACAACAAGAAAAACATTTGGTGAACAACACGATTAGCTGGAAAGTTGTGGGGTTAAATGGAAATTATGACGACAACAGTCACAATCTAAAAATCTTATGTGTTATATAAAAATCTATGCACAGTAACCAGTTTATGATGCAGTCTAATAAAACAGCTCTGTGGTTAGTTTGACTTCTTGAAGGCTCTACTGCTCAGCTTTTCTTCAAACTCTTTTACCGAGATGTTGATTCTTATAATTTAAGGTTATTTTGAGGGATGTAGTTTGTGGCACTGTTGAATCGTATTGCATTGACGTGTTTACACTAATTGCTATAAACAAGACGGACAGAATATTACAATTCAGCAGCACCACAAACTGCAGCCTCTAAAATGGCCATGTTCTCAGAAACACAATCTTTATAAAAACAGGTTCAACAAATCTTCAACAAAAAGGATTAATCACAGGGCTGCTGTATCAGACTGCAATGATTTTCGCTGCGTGCACTTGGGAGACTTAGTGTACATACTCTACAACAGTCTGAACACAAACATATCTCTAAAAATAAATGCAAATCTAGTAGAAAATCTGAGGGGACACAAGCAATGCTAATGAGATTAACATTAATTCCAATGTTTTGTCCCTGTGGCTTAAATCAAGCCTGAGATTCTTAGTCAGACATGCTTTAATATTTAGAGCTGAATTATTCAAATGATGCCATAATGTACACCAACTACTGGTTAAAACCAGCACCAAGCAGACCTGATGAAGGTCAAATGCCTTGAGAAAGCATTAAAACCTGCTTATTTGCGCTAACCTTGGTCAAACAGAAAAACAGAATCAAGCTGACTAGCATCTACCTTCGTACTGAATACATTGCTAGTAATAAACCAGAGCGGAGCAGCTCATAACAACCCTAACAAAGCAGCCGTCATTCAAAAGTCAAGGAGACATTAGGAAGAGGACGAGGCATGAAAGCAGAGAGAAGGAAGAAAAACACAGAAGCTGGATGCCAGCTCTCTGGAGTTACTTACATGCAGCCATGTCATTGGGTAAGAGACAGCATGAAATATGGACAAAGGGTGGGAGCGGAAGGGTTAATAAAAAGACACCATAAAATAACACAAATTGAACCAAAAAAAGACACAGTAACAAAAGCTGTTAATTGTAACGCTGTTAGTCACTAAAAAATAAGGCAAAATTGAGACAGCAGTAGAAGAGGTCTGTCAGAGGGAAAACACAACAGACGTGCAACAGCATACTGGATCAGTTACACCATTTACAAAGGGTGCAACATGTGATTATTTCACATGCATTTACCGTAGAGGTGCACTGCACACACACAAGGAAAAACAAGAGACCTTTGCTCATAATTATGGGAAAAGGTGAAGGTGGTTATCACAGTACTTGACAGGAGTAATAGCGCTACCTGATTTAATTTAATGAGTATTAGCTTGAACCAAAATGTCAGTGTTTCATAAAGTGTCGCATTGAGTCATCACTCACATGTAGGCACAAACTTTTACAAGGAAGAGGATAACGTATGACGTTGCCACGGATACATGAAACCATGATGACAAGAACCCCAACTCCTTCTTTTACCTTTGGATGCACCGACAACTGACATAGAATAAAAGTAGTTTTTATGATTTCTTTAGTGTCAAAGGAAAGTTCTGTGGCTTCCAATTCCTGTTTTGTTTGAATTACTAGATTATATAATTAACTAACAAATTATAGCATAATTAGTCCAATTACAACTCCAAAATATAAACCGGTATAAAACAGGGCTCATGTACCGTATCCTCTGCAACATCATACTTTTGCTTAATGGAGAAGTTTGCATTTACATAAGAGGTGACTTTTAACAAAGTCTCATATTCACTGTATTAAGGTCTCTGAAATATTTTTTTCTTTTGTGAATGCAGTATGCCTCCAACCATTACACCTAGCTACTTCAAAGACACTGTACTCCACAGTCAAGTTGCCTGATGCATAATATCTAACTTTTTTCAACTGTACAAACAAATGGGTTTGCTTCAAGTTAAACTATTTTGCATTGTTAACGGCTTGTTCTGGGTTAGCGTAGCTCCGTTGCACCATTAGTATGCTACAGTGTTTGCTGGCTTACCTGCATTGTGCTTGGCCAGGTATTTGTCTTTGTACTGTTTCTTCTTCTTGCCAAACCAGGTACAACTGGCCTGCTGTTCCTGTTTGGTCTTCTCCATTGCTATACAAGCCACACGCCTGGAAACAACACATGTTCTGTTTAATTAAATGCCTGGATCTGTGACCCAAAGTGTCATCCTTTCCATTAATATTAAAGCTTAGGACTTGATACGTATACTTGCACACAGTGAGGGAAACTATTTTACTTTTGTGGCTGTTTATGCACACAAACATTATGGCTACAGCAGTGACAAGTACAAGACAGGGTTGTGTGGTTGGTTAGTTGGCTGAGCAATGTGAAGCTTTGCTAAACTCCTGTGGTATATTGGTAACACATCTGCCACATCTGACAGAAGCACCCAGCTCAAATCCTGGCATGAGTGTCTGACTTTACAACGCTGCTGTGCTGTTAAAAAATAGCCAGTCACTGCTACAGTCAAAAATTTCCAGCCACCAACTTATATTTTGATCTCTGAGCTTATTGTAATTTAAAACCATGATGACAAGGTGTGTTTAGGTGAAACCTGTACCGTCATGACGTTCACATCTCTTAATTATTAATCAGTAAGTAACCTATTTATTACTACATGGTATTAGTTTGGAGATCTTCAGATACACTAAGCTAAGACTAATGCCAATAACAGCACTTCTTGCGTTGATATTGTTGAGAAGTGTTGTACCTTTGCATATTTTAGAGCCTGGAGTGCTGTTGAATTCAACTGGGTTGCACATCAAGATACTTTTCATATTTGGTGGACCTCATATGCCTGTGATTACAACTTTTATGATGGTAGGACTTCTTGTAGTTTTAGGTAGTTGTTTCTAATCAAGTGGAAACTCGGTTTAGTGTGATCTTAGAAATACAGTACAGATGAAAGGGTTTGTTCTACTCACCACTCCTGCAGCTCAGGTGATGGGATGAGGCCTGCTGTGCCGTTCTTGGTGTTCTCCAGCTTTCCCTGCCACCAGTTGTGGTCGTCCTTGGAGATAATCTGAATGATGTCACCCACCCGGAAGCGAATTCCCGCCTCCTTACAAGGAATGAGGTCGTCTTTTGCCGGATCATACTCAAACTGAGCGCGAACATAGATCTGTGGGTGCAGGACAGTGAGACAAAAAATATTTTAGGTGCTGACACAACGCAAAAAACAGTGCTGCGGCCATGGGAGAATATGATTAGCCAAGCTGCCCATATGAAAAGAGAGAGGCTGCTAAATTAAGAAGTTAAAAAAAGGCTGCTGACACTTGTCATTAAACAGTAAAAACACAGTAGCGGGGGAAAATCAAGAGTATATAAGCCGAAGCAGGAAAAGGCACAGACATTTAGACTGATGAACAGTAGCACAAAAATGATCGAACAAAGCGCCTTGTTTTCACATCTCTGCCTGTGAGTGTATCCATTTTACCGATGACTTGCGCGCATACATCCACATGTTTTGTTGTGTTTCATGTCCACTGACGTACCAGTATGAAGACTAAGCTCGGACAGCTAACATGGGATCTAAACACCACTATGATGAGGAACCAAACTTTGCGATGCAGGGGGTGGGAGGAGTTGGGATCTACTTCTACTTCCACTTAGATGCATCTTACCTTGATGGACAATTTGTCCTTGATAGCAGGTCTGGAGATCTATGGGGTTGAGAGCATCACACACACACACATATATCATGCAGTAGAAAATGTTGGGGGGGCAGAAACAAAGGAAGTGCGATGAGGGACCCATAACTGGATGCTGAATCTAGTAAACAATGTCCTGCATTTCAAACTTGTGTGCGTGTGATGTTGGAGCATCATGCAGCAGACAAAAAGGACTGTCATGTTCTGTTCTTAAATATATGCTCATTTTTATAACTAAGCAGGAATCCTTCAGTGGTTAAGGAAAGCAGAAGCACGCTACAGTCAAGACTGGAGAGTAATACTTGATGTAAACAAAACAGACGGAATGGAAAAAAGGAGAATATGAGTGCTTTAAAGTACATACACATCAGTACATGCATGCAAATCTGTTGTGTTAGGATGAGTATTGGAGTGCAGAAATTTGTAAAGCAAAGGAAGGAGCAGACAACTTTACTGGAAGAGTGCAGTCACGGTATGAGGAAATAGGAAATCTCACCTGACGGCCTTTGGGCTGGATCGTTGATGGCAGGTCCTGGAAGGGATGATAAAATTAGTTACCATCATGATTTGATGAACATGTGGCTTCATAAATGACCACCTTCTGTCTGTGTGCTGTCAGTGTGTAAAATTACGACAAATGATAACAAAAACAACATATTTAACCTGTTCTCTCTTTTACTAGCATGCCACGATTTTATTGCAAGAATGTACATGAAAAGAAAAAGCAGAAACATACCAGGATGGAACTGGTGACGCTAGCGTGACCATTTGCAGGCGACTGTCGAGACAAATCTGGTGACTCTTTCTGTAAGTGAACATACAAAATGAGAAATTTATTGCCTCCATAGAATACGAGACAACTTGTCACAGTGTGTTTGTACTGACGATTCCCGACCTCACAAGACATCGACTGGGACCGGTAACTGGGTACAATCTTGAAGGTGATGCTACCTCTCATCTCTCTCTGTGGAGACAAGAGAAGGAAATACATGTAAAATGTGTTTTTTCGGTACAATATTTAACCAGAGCAACACAGAAAAACAGTTGAGGTCCATAGTACTGTAAGTTAAGTAACAAAGTAATTAATGATTATATTTTGGTCATAATGGTACAGCCTAATATCAGGTAAAAGAAGCTGAAAGATCACCTGCACAGTTCAAATGTAAAGAGGACTTACCAGCATCTTCTGGAGCTGTTCTACTGTCTGATTAGCAACACTGATGCCATTAATCTCTCGGATCTCATCTCCTACATGCAGAGTCCCTGAAGTGGAGAAATAATGAATTCACAAAGGCTACAAATAATAAAGGCTCTTGGGTGTTGAAATATCAATGCTTTACATAGCCAAGAAAAACCCCAGGGGCTAATGGGATGGCTCCAGGGGGAGCCCAACTAATGTAAGGAAGAGTTCCATTTTACTGTTACATTACCAGAAGTCAGTCAAATATGAGAGTGTAATATAATGATTTCTACAAACCAGTGCTCTCATCCAACTGTTATCTCCCCACCTACTTGAATCATGTGTTAAAAAGCTCTTCACATATGATCTTAGAAGTGGATGCAAACCTTGTCGATGAATCATTCCTCCATGCATGATGCGGGCCACAATACAGTGATTGAGGTCGTTCATTTTCAGAGTAATGCCCTAGAAGAGACAGAGGGTCAGAAGGGGGAAGTAATTACAAATTATAGCAGCATAGACAGACAGTGCTGACTGCTAGGCACACTATAGTCCCAGCGCTGCACACTTAAATACAGTCTTTCTGGTGACTTGACAAGAAACCCCACTTGAAATGCTGCTTCACAACATATAATTGCAATACTTCAACCGAGAAGTGGCCATGGACTTAATCCTGAGTATTGGCGACCAACTAATAATTCACTGGATGATAGAAATTGATCTACATCTACATTTTCATTATTTTTAGTATAAATTATTGGTAAAGGAAGCAAACAGTGAATTAATCAGATGAAAAAGTGTCCATCTAAATATATTTATATCTTATATAGAATATTTCTGTGTACACACCATAGGCTCATCAGTGTTCTTCTGGAACTGGACTAGGCGGACCCTGGTGACATTCTCCAGGTCCATGTCTCCGTTGGTGCTGTCTGGGGAGTCTCCGTTCAGGTATGGTGAAGTAGGTGGGGGGGTCACCCTCAATGCCTCGTCGCTATACACCTCGTGGGCCACCACATCATGGGTCTGCAGTAGAGCCTGAACGTACACGTCAGTCATGAATGGTAAGATTTGCAAACAAGTGCAAAGTATTGCAAATCTGTTGCAAGTGTTGTAAATAAACCAGGTGGGTGTCAAACCCATTAACACATTATTAATGCCATGCTGTTCACACAGGACAATGTTTATGGGTGCCACAAACAATGTAAGCAGTTAGTCGAGGTGTCAGTGTTGAAGCAGAAAATCACATTTTTGACTGAAATCCCAAATTGTCTCAAGCTGACCTAAAAAAACTAAAACTAAAAAAAACTGTGACTAACTCATGAATATGACCAAATTCTTGACAGGAAAAAGTACAAGTGGTTGCAAACACTATCACTGCATGAATAATGGCAGCATTGGAAAGAGTGTGGCTTACACTAATCCTCTTTGGGCACTAATCATGTCACTGACACACTGTGAGTTTTTACAAACATCGACTAGCTCAGCTTGCCAAATGATCACATCTGCTCATCAGAGCAACAATGTGTACACTGATGATGCATGACAGTCATAGAGCCTTGGAACAGCTGGCGCTAAAGGCTTCTTACTTACGGCAAACACAGTGGCTGAGAAGAACAACTGCTTAAAAAAAATCTTTACAAGGCACTTACAAATGCATCAACAATAGACTAAAAAGTGTTTGACACTGAATCCCCACAAAAGAACTGCAAACTACCCTCAAAATTAACTGCAACAAACCATGTCCTTCCATCACTAGGTCATAAGTGAAGTCATACAGTCACTCAGGAAAAAAAACATGGAGGGAGGCATGCTTTTTTCCGCATGGGATGCCATGCTAAATCCTTTAACACCCATTCTGCTTGCAGCGCTGTTAAATGTGTGTGGCAGGATGACAACCCCAGCCAGTCAGGTCAGAGAGCAGGACAGGCTAATTGGATTGAACCAAACCTAAAGCGTGACAGCTTCAGTAAGTGTCACAGACTGAATCAGCAGAGGGAAACACCTCCACTTCTAGTGTGTCTAACTGAGCTAAATAATGTCAGCATCACCCCACACTTAACTGCTGTGCAGAGGAACTGACAATGAGCCAAACCGTCTACACAGCTACAAACAGAATAAACAAGCCTAGTCTTGCTGAACTTATTATTTGCTGTTACACTGTTGCATCGTAAAACACCAAACAAGCTGCACTTGTTCCAGACTGGAACAGCATTATACCTTTGCATTAAAGACACCACTGATTTCCTCTGTCTCAGTTCCCAGTTTCCAAGTCTGTCAATAGTTTCCTCCCCATTTGTTCGTCACACGTCTGTTTCAGCTACTAGACTCTTCTGATGAGCATGGCAGCATCGATGCAAAAGTGAATGTATCCACACAGGATGCCGACTGAAGCCATTCAGCGTGTATTCGCTTCAGGTCTTTCCGCTCCTCTAATGCTTCTGTATGTGTCTATCCCAGCCTGAGGGCTCGCCAAGCTCAGGTGCTAAGCAGCTTTGTGGCTAAAGGAGTTATGTGGATTGTAAAAAGAACCCTACTTCTGACTGAGTGGGTTGTAATCACACACACCAATAAGCATGCTCCACATACACAAAACAGCCTGAGCCTCAAATTAGGAAGGCGTATGCTGCCGTGTGTTTCTGAAATATCCCACCATGAAGTGTGGCTGTGTGAGGATCCTCCTGAGCTCCTTGGCCTCCATGTTCTCTGGGTAACAGGAGATGGTTTCCAGTACCTAGTGAGGAAAAAAAAAGAGGTGTGAATCTCGAAAACGCCCTTTTCAGACACGGGATACCGATACATTGCTGGTTTCATCAATCTATTAAAGCTTGTCATACATGTAAGACTGAACAGTGCACCAAGTGATGTAAACTGCAAAATAATGTACTGAATCTAAACTAAGTAACTAATAGCATCTTATATTCATGATTTCTCAAACACTGAAAATCCTGTCCATCTTCCTATCACTCTACCGACAGTAAAATAACAATACAAGGGGTATTGTTCCAGCTGTGAAGGAGTTCAGTAGGGCCACTATATAACAAATGATTTAACTGCAGCTTATAAACTCTAACTCCGTGTGACAGCTCATCCGTCTAAAGCAAAGTAAAGTACACAGTGTGACTTGCTGTTGGATCCTGATTGATCCTGTCTCCTTGTAAGGGATAATTTATGATAATAAATAATTAATGAAGTTGCTGCTGTTGCTTCATCTGTGTAAATGTGCACAACTCTCTTGCTTTGGAGACACTCAATCAGATCCTGTTGCTGTTTAATGCTGCCGGTATTTAATAAAGTTAGAGAAGAGACTCCCAATAATAGCTGGCAGCTTCTGCTCCTGTTACGATTTTGTCAAAACCCAGAGTATATCTTATTTTTATGGAATTTCCAGTTTTTAATAGGTGTGAAATTGTAGAGGAAAGTGAAGGTGTTTTGTAATTTTAGCAGCAAACTGTATTTTGCTCTCTGTGATATTTTAGGACTAATATTGGTGCTGAAATGCGGAAAAAGTCTTCCTCACACAACGTGAAGTATATGATTTGTGCATGGTTGTTTGTTGAGGTGTTGGCATGCAGTGTATACATGTGTGGTGTTGAAAGTAAAATATTACTAGGTTTTTTTGACCAGGGTGATTATTCAGGCATGAAGCAGGCAAGTTAAGATGCAGAGGATTGACTAATAAATATGTCTTTGTATCGTGTCTCAATTTGGCAGTAGATTATTGAATATCAATTCAGTCGTTTAAAAGCTCCACTTCGGAGACTTTGGGAATGTGTCTTGTTAGTTTAAATTATCCCTTCATTTAGTTTCAGTTTCAGAACTCGGCAGCGATTTCCTGGCAGGCTTATAATCGGTCGATCGCTATTAAGTGTGATTAAACATTCAGGCCTTTAAAATCTATTTAACATGAACAAAATGAGCTGCAGCCTTCAAATAAATGTTGAGTAGTAGTCGTTAAGCATGCTGCAATAATCACCCGTCTTACTGTTCAATCATCAGTTAATCATGAACATCCTTATGAAATGT
Source organism: Dascyllus trimaculatus (assembly GCA_024666655.1). Classification (NCBI taxonomy): domain Eukaryota; kingdom Metazoa; phylum Chordata; class Actinopteri; family Pomacentridae; genus Dascyllus; species Dascyllus trimaculatus. The sequence continues at coordinate 10,971,762 of CM045468.1, read as the reverse complement.
TGGAGCTTTTCTTTTAATAGTACACAAAGCACGTTTCAATCAAACTGAAACCTGACTATGACAGAAAATCCCTCTGGACACAGAAGCATCTGATCCTCGTTACCTTTGTTTTTCTTCATCTCACAAGCTAATAATCAGTATGTCTTCTTAATCTGGTTTTCAGAGCCTCCCCTAATTGGAGTAATGAAGATTTCCTCACCTCTTTGGCTCTCTGCACTCCATCACTAGGAGGATTTCTGATCTGCGGGGACGACCTGGTGTTGATTTTGTCATAAAGCTGCAACAACAAACACCTAATTAGGCCCAGACGGTAAAGCAAATATGCAAAACTCAAACAAAAAAACCTACAGAACAGTCAGTAGATGGTGACACATGTGGTTGATTCTTGATATGTCATGACACCTACTGGACACTTTTGGTATTATAGTAAAAATGTTCCCAATATTGTGCTAAACTTACATCTAACAAGGTGTGGAGATGCTGATCCTGGAAGACACTGTGCAGGAAATCCATGTCTTTCTCACTGCAGTCTGTCAATGCATGAATCTCCTCTAGACTGTCCAAAACCTGTGACACTGCCCCTGTACACACACACACGTGTAAGTCATACACTCAAATATGGACTGAAATTCAAAACACATACAAACATTCACAAGTACACCAAGCAATCCTTTCAAACAATCAACGTTACACAAAATGCAAACACTGAACATGACAGATACACTTATCCATAGACACGCTACCTTTTACACATCCATAAACAGGCAAAAAACAAGAAAAATAAAAACACACACAGAAAAAAAATCACAGACAATAGAAGTCACGACAAACAAACACATAAAACACACAAACACTCAGAACTATTGAACCCCAAGTACCTGCTGCATCGCCCACACATGCAGCAAAACCAGAGAAACAGCGGTACATGGCATCAATACAACATCAGAAGAAAAGTCACTTTAGAAAGTCACAGTGTGGATGATGGATTAGGAGCAGCACACCCAAGAAAAATGCAAAACTATGCAGTGGAGTAAGTCAATAAAGAATCTAATACATAAAGTTACTGTATTTTTAAAAAATTAATTTACACTAATTTAAAGTGTAAATTAAACATTTGATGTATGCAGTAGCATATCAAAGTTTCAGTCTTCGTAAAGTATTTGTGGCCCAGAAGCTAAACAAGCTCAATAGTGATGGAAACACATGAGAACAAGTGACATGGTTAGAAGATGGAGAACTGTGCTATGTGGTTTTCTTCTCAAGTTTTAAAGAAGTAATGTAAACATCTGATTAAGTAAGTAACCACAGAATATGTACATGGTAGCAGAGATGATAAGATGTGACTGTGGCTATGACTGGAGTTTCCCCAAGGCCTCTACAGTTGAACTGAGATATGATATATATATGGAGATATGATATTCTATCTGTTACAAAGAATTTAAAAAACATTCCAGGTTAAATTAAGAGAATAGGGATTGCTTAGCCCTTAAAACTTTTCAGTCCTAAACTGACTCCAATTTTTGAGATGCTTGCTTTAGAGGATACTGAGCCAACACTTCACACTCTAAGAAGAAACCCTGGGACAACACATGAAAGATGGATGTAAAGAAAATAATCCCAATTACAATTATGTGCAATGCTGCGCTAAGTGTGGGCTTTGGAAAAAAACAAACAAATGCAACTTATATTTCTGTTACTGTGAGGCATGAAAGAGATACAGCAGAGAAGAAAACATGCTTTTTAAGCTGTTATTAACTTTAGGAAAACATTTTATAGGTCTGTTTACATGCATCATACTACTCCAGTAAGGGATAATAATGTCAGTCAGTCTCCTTAAACTGACTATCAACCTTGTACAGATCAATAAATAAGAGATTAAAGAAAAAAATAAACATTATATCTGCTCATCGTAGGTAACATGTTGTTTTATGTCAGTGCTGATATTAGTAATCAACTCAAGTGATATAGAGGTTACATGTAATTTCAAGAGAACTTTCATACATTCATATTTCAGATTTAATAGGCTATTACTTGTAATGTGTAACCAATCAGATAGTGCTGTGTGTGTCGCATATGCCTCAAAACGAGTGATGAAGACAGAGACAGAAACACAGCTGTACTAGAGCAAAAATAGCACATTTTTAAAAATTATTTCATCTGGAATTGGTTTACAAAATACTGATATGTTTTTTAAACAGCTGAATTTCACATCCATTAGTCAAGCCAGATCTATAACTGGTCGACCGCTATTGGCTATGAATGAACATTCAGGGTTTGCAATCTACTGAATATGAACAACATGTTGTACTATGGCAGTTTTTGAACAAAGTTTTTTTTGCTGTACTATGTGCCGTTTTTTCATTGACATGCTGTACTATTGTGTTTTATTATCAACATGCTAAAGTATGGCGTGTTTTTTTTAACAACATAATATACTATGGCATTTTTTTTATCGACATACTAACTATGCCATTTTTTTATCGACATACTATACTATGGGGTTTTATAAATGACATGCTATACTATGGTGTTTTTTCCCCAACATGCCATACTATGGCGTTCTTTCATTGCATGGTATACTATGGAATTTTTTGAATGACATGCTATACTATGATGTTTCTTGAACGACATGCCTACAAATAAATGTTGAGTGGTAGTCGGTAAATGTGCTGCAGTAATCACTCGTCTTACTGTTAGCTGTCAGTTAATCACCAACATCCTTATCGAATGTTGGAGCTTTTCTTCAGTGGTACACACAGTATTTTGTGAATCACTTTAAGCTCTAACTGAAACCTGACTATGACGCTGTTAATCAGGACAACGAAGCATATAAGCATCTTATCCTTTTTACCTTTGTTTTTGTTCATCTTAGAAGCTCATAATCAGTATGTCCGTCTAATCTGTTTCTAAAGCTTCCTCTGATTGGAGTAATGAAGATTTATGTAAACAGAATATGTCGTCTTTACAGGTTAAGCAGGAGTAAAAGCACACACATCAAACCAAAAGAGGTTTTCTTAGGAGGAAGACAGCAGAGAAGACAGAGGAAGACAGAGGAATGGAGGATTAATACCAACATCATTCAACACTAAAGAAAAAAAATGCAACTAAAAAGCAAGTGATGTCATGATGGTATCACACATCTGTGCGTGGGGAGGGGGATACGTACTTTCAGCAGCTAGCAGTCCTAGAGACAGCAGAGCAGAAGAAAAAAAACACCACCACAGAAAGAGAGGATGAGATTAGAGGAGGTTTACAGCAGCTATGGATGTAGAGTTTAACACCTCAAAGTGAGAGAAGAAAGGAAGAGAACAAAGAGTCAGAGAGCTGGCAGAGTGAGGAAGCATGGGGGTAGGTAGAGAGTAGAAGGAGGCAGGAGGGAAATAAGGACAGAGCAGCAACAAAGAGAGAAAACTCAGCAAAAGCAGCCAAATCTATGAATAATCTGCCAAGCTGCTGCAGGGATCTACTGCACTATTGTCAAGTCAATGACCGGCACCGTGTCTGGAGCCCTGCAACTGTAAAAATAAACCAGTCACCAGGAAGCATGACTGCAGCAGACTGCCAGCCTCAGCAGAACGGACATACACGTATATCTGGCTGCATATAAAACTATGCAGAAAGTGTGAAAAGCTCAACTCATTATACTGACACCACCTATTGGGCTGAAACACACTGCACTTTTTAAAAAATAGGATGCAAGTGGCTTCTCTATGCTGATAGGTATTGACAGGTATGGCCTGCAGTCTTCTTATCAAAGGAAGTGAAAGTCCAAAGCTGAGACAGGGAAGTGAGGCTGTTGGGCAACATCTGTCTTCATTTAAACAGAGGAACTTCTACACAGACAGCTGGCTGTCACATTAAGAAACTAGAATAGAAAACAATGAGAGTAGAAACTGAGCTAGAAAGTGAACCCTGTTTGTGTGGTTTGGTGCAGATACGCAATGGTATGTTTCATCTCTGACCTCAGATGGCACTGTGGATATTTTAAGTATCTTTATGTGGACATCAATTTTTTGTACCAAATTAAATAACTCCTACATAACAACATCACTCATCTAAATTGCACAGCAATATTGTCATGCAGGTTATATCATGTATGAATTCAGTGTGTGTTTCCACATCTTTGAGTTGCTTATTCAACCACGCACAACTAGCTACCTCTCTTTCACAAACATAATAACAAAGATAGATAAAGACCTTCTGTGTGATTTACCTGAGGAAGTGGGGTCATCTGAGAAGTCATGGAGCTCCTCTGGAGGGTCACCATAATAGGAATTAAACTTGTGACTGGAAACAGCAGCCAACACAGCGCCCTGGGATACAGAGTAGGGATAACACAGCTATGACAGTAGATCCCTACACAGCCCCACATTGTGAGATGCATTGACATAGTGTGATGTATCAGGATATGGAGACTGAAGAGGACAGGCCTGTTCAGAGTCATCGAAAACATCTGCCAGGAAATTACTCTGGGTCTTTAGAGGCAGCTTCACAGTGTGCAGGAGGTGACACTTCCTCTTATCTCATATTTGAATTGTGCTCGAACATAAACCCTGTGCTAACCTTCAGCTTCCTCCTGGCATTGAACTTCCTCAGCTGCTCGACTGTTTCAGGCAGGTGGATCTTGTAGGCATACCTGTCCCTCTCCTGCAGTTGTTAATATCCAGAAAGGTTTGGACATTAGCAAACACAAAGAAAAACAACAAAGCAGTCATTGAACGGATGTGAAAGCACAGCTGTGGTTTTAAGCAGAAGTAAGTATGACTGAGTCAGCATAAATCTAAAGGTGACAAAACTTAATCATTTTGACACCAAATATCCACCTGACATCACAGGTTCTGTTTCTTTGTTTTCAAATATTATTCATGATCACAAAAAGTGGAAGTTCAAGGATAATGACTGTTAGCAACATTTGTTCAGTATATTTTAATACTAGCAGTCGTGTATGTGTGTGTGTGTTCGAGGGAGATCTTGCCTTCAGCCACGGGTGGTTCAGGGCCTCATAGACAGTGATTCTCTCAGCTGGGTCCAGCATCAGCATGCGTCTCACCAGGTCCTTGGCGCTCTCCGAGATGTGGGCCCACTGGCGGGGGTTCATCTGGACAAGTGCACAGACCCAAGAGTACAAACAACCAAGATCAATGTAGCCGCTGTTGCCTGTGCTTCATAAATAAAGCAACATTACTAATTCACTGTCTGTAACGTTAATTTAAAACTGTGCTGCAGTGTCACCTAATGTTGGTAGAGCTTATCATTTTGAGTTTTCAAAATAATATCTGTGAATTTAGCAGCAGCTGTTCAGCAGCAGCTTGATGGACGACGCCACAGTATCGTCCATCAAGCTGCCTGCTGTGACTGCATCTGCCACAGATTAGAGCACAAAGCAGGAAATTCATACTCAATTGAAAACAGATAATCTCACAGACCTTTATTCTTTATCTTTTTTTTGCTTATATTGTCAATTGATTCATCCCCTCTCTCTGGCTGGTTGTCAAAAAGAGACAAAGGCAACAGAAGAGGAAAGACACAATCATTTTGGACAAAAAATTAAAGACTAATCTCAAAGACTTGCTAAGATTTGACTAGTGTCATTCAGTCTCAAGTTATCTTTACAAAAAATTTAAATGAATGGGAAGATATAAGCAGTTGACACTGCTGTTTTTTCTAAAAAGATGTAGCACAAACACTGTTAGCTCAGTTCTCTTGAACAAAGCAGCTCAACCTTGTATTTGACAGTCGCTGCAGCACAGTGACACAGAGGAGTTCAGTATTGTGCTTAGCTTCAGCTAAAGGGCAAAGCTCTGGAGCATTTGACAGACAGTCCGGGCGTTTTGTCAGTCATCAACTACCTTGTATTTCCCCTTAATGATGGCCTCAAACAAGCGCTCCTTGGTACCATAGAAAGGAAGGCAGCCAGACAGGAGGATGAAGAGGATGACGCCACATCCCCAAACGTCCACTGGTTTACCGTACGGCTCCCTCTTGACGACCTCTGGGGCCATGAAGTGGGGAGTACCGACTCGTCCTGAGAGACAAATTTATGAGTGGTTAGCTAACAGAAGGTGTAAGAGTAAATGAAAAATGAAGATGTTTGAGAGCTAACTAGTGCAACAAGGGGATAATGATAGACAGGGTGTGCATATGTGAAGGGCTGCAACATTTTTTAATTATTTTGTTAATTGCTTAGGCCATAAAATACCAGAAAACTGAAAAAAAAATCTTTAAATTGCTTGTTATACCCAAATACAAAAGATATTCTAATACTAACACCAATTTAAATATAATAATGTCTAACAATGTTTTTTAATTAATATTCTGTTGCTGTTGTTGTGCAGTAAGCTAAGCAGTCCTTCCTGCTAAAACCAACTTGCATTTTTATTTGAACATCAATTTCTCCGTTACTTCACAAATTCCTTGTGTGATCATTTACTGTTTAATATATAGGCATACCAGTCTGGAGTGTATCCCACCATCCAATGGGAAGGAGGTAGGGTGGACCCTGATTACTACAGACAGTTTACACTTTCTGATTCATCTAATCAGTGTGTCTTTGGGCTGTGGGAATGAAGTCGAGCTGCTGGAGGAAACCCACACAAACATACTCACATCTAAAATATTGCTCATGTTGTTGCCTCGGTCATTTCACTCCACTTCCTCTGAATCACAGCCAGTAAATAAATTGTAATAACAAGGAAGTTTATTCAATTATCAGTGTTGTTAATAGTTGCTGTTTTAATTGAGTTCATTTTTAGTATCTGCGCAAAGTTCTCAGTTTGCTGAGTTACGGGGTGGGAGGGAACTGTCACTGTACCTCCAGCGACTAAACCAGACTCTCCCAGCTGTATCGCCACTCCAAAACCTCCCAGCTTCACTGGAGCAGAATTTTCCTTTGAGGCCAACAGCACACAATGAGGCTGCAGAGGAATGAAAGACACAAGTCAAACAGTGCTTGAAAATAAAGTTAAACCAGTGGATTTACAGTGAGGTTAGAGAGAGACCATCCCAGTAGGCCTTTAATCATATTCACTTAATAAACTGAAACAGACACTGCACAACCTAACAACGGTGATGACTTATTCTTTTCACTGACACAAGGAAGAAAACAGTTTTTGCAGTCTGCAGTGTCTGTGCAGAGCATGGCTTGTCTTTATCTGTGCAAAAGTGCAAGATCCCATTTGATCAATTGCTGGTAAGTGCACCTCGGTTTCACAATGAGAAGACAACACGCGCAGATGGAACCACATCTTTATTATGATGCCAGTACAGACAGGAAGCGCTTATCACCCCAGGATTTAGTCATCACCTGCAGGATAGTGAGAAGCATGATGTTCTGAAAGGTCAAAATGGTTCTCTCACAGTGTTGAATCCAGTTGCACCAATGAGAAGTAATTTCAAATTAACAGATATCTGACATTAACTTGTGGTGCATTTTCTCAAAAGAGAACTGTTTTTGATCTGCAAAAGGCAATGACATGCACTAGTGTTGGTACCATAAAACCGCTTATTTAATAAATCAGGTTAATTAGAAAGTGGACAAGAACCTTGACACAATAAAACTAACAGGCTACATGATCTAGAATTTAATCCATGACATGTCCTGAACTACAATGTTGTGCAGTCTCTGCCATCCTTTTTCTTTTCAGCGTGTGTTTGCATTTAGAGTTTAACTGTCAAAAGGGTGCTGCCAACATATTCTTATCTATTTATATAGGATTAATATTGCAGAGCAGAGGCTGGTAATAAAATATTTCCACGGTTGCGGCTGCTGAATTACAACAGGTGGTTCATAAAGCAAAAGGATAATCAGCCAACCAGATTCAACAGCAGGCTTGTAAAATTGCTCAGACAATATTATTACAACAGTTTATTTAACATCTAATGCAGTGGACAAATACTGAAATGACTCGCCAAGACAGCTGACGTTACTACACACCACTCAACAAGCTAGCAAGGTCTTGATCTCCAAATGGGCTGTATTTTATTCCATTTCAGGATTCTGTGTGGATGTTAACAAACTGGCATCTATGAAGTTACCACAACCTTCTTCCATAGTCATATAGAATCCAAACTCCACACTAAAGTGACTCACAGGTTTTCAAGTGCAAAACCTCAGAGGTGCAGCTTAAAACACAAATATGCTTATTTCTCAGAGGATCACCAACATGCAGGGTTTTAAGACGATAATCATACTTATAAAAAAGCATGCATATTCTGTGTGCACTCTGGATTAGATTAGTATCACCGATCTGTGTATACAGTCTCGTCTGAATGTAGTGTTCTTGTTAGGAATTCTATTTTCAAAGTGACAGTTCAGGACAGCACTGAGAACAAGTGCATGAAATAGGCTCAGGAACGTGGTTAGTGTGAGTGGGCGGCAGTGGTGGTGGGCTCGTTTCCTGTCTCCGCATTTCTGCATTTCTCGTAATAGGGGAATTGAGGGGCGTGGAGGATGTAGACCGAGATGGTGCAAAATTAGAGAGACAGAGAGAGGGGGGAGGAAACAAGAGGCAGAGACGAGAGGACCGGCAGACTAAACTGTCATATCTGTGAGAGGGAGAGAGAGTGGAGAGGCTAAGAAAAAGCTTTTCTGTAAAGAAATTAAAGCGAGGACAAGGACTAATACAGAGAAGGACTGAAGGCAAGCTGAGAACAGAAAGCTGAGAAGAGGACTGGGAGGAGCAGACGTGTTGAAAAAGATGTGAAAAAAGACGAGTCTGCAGGAGTTATGACTCATTCCCAGACTTTATAGAAAGGTGAAGATAGCAAAAGAAATGAGCTCAGGACAAGGACGGCAGTTTTATTCGATTCTACCATGTATGCAACTAAAAATCATTTTTCTTTAACAGGTCATTTGATGGAGGAAATCACTCTGGACTGCTGTGCACTCACGTCTCTCTGTACATTTCGACACATTTAAACTGCAGCTGTGCTGAATCTCCTATGGAAGGAGAACCGATGGTGAGTGTTGTGCCTTAATCCAAACATCTGTGTGTAGCAGTCAGACAGCGACTGTGTGTGAGCAGCCGTGTACAAGCGTACATGCTTGTGCATCCAAACTCACATGCCCTGGGCTCCACTGCAGGACTGTGAAATTGGAACTTATGCGTAAAACAGGCATGAAACTTTCAATTAGCCATGACTCCAGTTCCCACCCGTAAAAACCTAAATCGAAGTTGAGTTGCGTAAAATTTGTATAATTTACTGAACGGTCAATACCCTGCTTCTGGAGCTCCTACTCTGTCAGGTGCTGTACCTTTTTCATGGAACTGTATCAATTACAATACTTTCCACTTCACAGTGAAAAGATTACTCAGTATTACATGTGTGAAACTACAACTACAACCTACATATTACTCACTTGTCTGTGCACTACTCATAAAATCATAAAATACACAGCTGCATTTCACAGAGCACAGTTTTGTTTGCTTTTATTTCTTGCTGCTTAAGATCTACTTGTTCTCGTATTCGTTCAGTGACGATTGGCATTTTGTTTTTGCTTCTTTCTCAGGTTAACACCCCTGCAGTCGTCAGTCCTAATACACAATGACCACATTCTACTCTGCCTCTTCTTTCACACCAACTCTTTCAGCCTCAGCATCGTCTAACTCCTCTTTTTCTAACTGCACATTTAATGACACGGCCGTCCGTGTGCCACTGGCAGTCTTCTACTCCCTTTTCTTCATCTTTGGGCTTGTGGGTAACCTCTTCGCTCTGTGGGTCTTCCTGTTCCTACATTCAAGCCGCAACTCAGTGCGGGTGTTTCTCATCAACTGTGCGGTGGCTGATCTGGTCCTGTTGGCATGTCTGCCCTTCAGGGTGTTCTTCCATGTCAATGGAAACCAGTGGGTCCTGGGATCTGTAGCCTGCAAGTTGGTGGGGAATTTATTTTACATGAACATGTACATCAGTATTGCATTACTGGGCTTCATCAGCCTGGACAGATACTTGAGGCTGAAGGGAAAAGGCCGAGCACGTAGAGGCATGAGGATGAGGCTGTGGGGGCGCAGCAAGCCGTGGAGCTGGGTGGCATGCGGCGCTCTGTGGGGTGTGTCACTGGTGGGGGTTGTGCCGATGATTGCCGCAGCAGAGGACAAAGAGCAGAATGACACATGCTTCCAGTTCAAGCAGCGACTCAAAGTTGGATGGAAAGCCTACTTCAACGCAGTTCTGGTGTTGTTGTTCTGGCTTGTCTTCATCATGCTGGTCGTCTCCTATTATAAGATTGCCTCCCAGTTGCTGCGGGTCTCAAGGGACAAGCCAGACCTTCCTAACGCAAAGAAATACGAACGAACTGCCAAGAAGTCCTTCTTTGTCCTCTTTCTTTTCACCGTGTGCTTCGGGCCCTACCATGCCTTTCGCCCCATTTACATCCTCGCCCAACTCAGTAATACAGCATCGTGTGACTACTTGCACCTGGTGGATCGTACCAATGAGGTGATGCTGTTGTTCTCCGCCTTTAACAGCTGTCTGGATCCTGTCATGTACTTGCTGTTGTCTGGTTCAGTGCGCAAAACCGCCCTCCAAGCACTTGGACACCGATTTGGCAACCGGTTTCTCTTCTTACATGATGCAACATCCAACAGCTCTACAACAGAGTTCAGAAGATCATCTATGCCGATGGTTTTACCTGAATCGAACCTCAACACTCCTTCGCTCACCCCGAGAACCAGCATTTGTGCCATCACCTCCACCCTCCGTCGCACAGGAGTTACCACGCTTCCACCTACTGGCCAACAGTGATCACAAGTTTGTCTGACTGTCAAGTAAGCATGAAACTGGAGAACTAAATATCTCACATTTAGACTGGACTCGGTGGCTGATTATCTGGGATACTGAAAAAAAAAATTTTTAAATTCCTACAGATACAATTTTTTTTTTATCACAAATTAAACACGTGTTTTTTAACCACTGAGTTATTCTTGCTGTGTTACCTTTTGAAAATCTGTACTTTGTGGCAATCATTGTTTAATCTTGTGAAAGATAGAACCGTAATGTCTTTCAAGATGTACTTCAGCAACTACTGTGATTTTATGCTTTGATGTTTCACAAGTAAAAGTGCATTTTTTGAATGATGAATTGACTGCATCTAAACAGCTGCATTGAAATATATATAGATATATAATTATGCTGATATGAAAAGGCACAAAAACTGACCAAAATACAGAACAAAAAGAGTGTTTCCTTCCTCACACAATGCACAAAAGACCTCAATCTTGCAAAATTAAGTTAATCACTGTGCATTTTTCAAGTCAACTAACCATACTGGTTTCTTTCTTAATTATTAAAACCACTCATCCATCACTCCAAGAGACTTAATAACTACTTTTAACCTACCACTATGCACAGCTATTAGTCTTCAGTTACAAACCAAGCAGTGCTGATATCTTTGGGCTCCTGTGTGGATAAAAAACCTGCTTCAGGACGGCTCCATCTGCTTCGCTACTGTCTGTCACCTGCGTTGGGTGGCTAATCCTGTTGCAATCACTGGTTCATGTTAATCTGGCAATAAGAACTAACAAATCCAGACAGCTGACTGACATGTGATACATGAATCTTGCTGAGGTGCTACTTTGTAAATGTGGGACACTTTGAGGCAGTTTGAGTTGAAAACATGTTTGTTCTAAAACCCACATCATAACTACAATGTAGTATAAAGAGCTGATGTCAATAAGAGAGCTTTGTGATAAACAGGGTAAAGCTTTCGACCTTTCTCTCCCCACAGACAGTGTAGATTACCATCTTCTCAGAGTGGAAGGCAGTTACATGAGAATCTATGGTAAAGGCGTATTTATTACCCTTGTTTCAAAAGGTTTAAACCTCCTGTGCCTCTGGTGTTAGCGTCAGTGTGGGTACAGTGACTAAGATCAGGATGCATAAGAGAGATCTCACCTTTACATCACGATGAATCACATTGTTATCATGGCAGTACCGAAGTGCCTCTAAAATCTGCCTCATGTAGTGACTGGATGGACAGAAAGCAGAGACAAAAAGAAGATCATAGAGCGTCCGCAAAGTCTTACTTATTTCAAGCTTTAATAATGTTTAACCCACAGCTCTCAGACTGTGTCTCCTACCTGGCCACTGCTTCGCTGTAGACAAACCCAGCATCAGCTCTCTTCACAATTTCGAAACACAGGTCTGCTCCATCCATACTAAGAGAAACAAGAAGACATCAGGGTAGGTGTAAGTCAGAATTAGGTGTTGAGTAATTATAGATAGCAGTTTACACAAGAACAGATGAACTGGCAACTTGCTAAGAAAACAGACAGCATAAAACTACATCAGGGAGCCATTTTATGACCTGCTGTCACTTGCATAAACACAGAGGCACTGTATTTTCATTATAACACTTTTCAGCCTCTACAGTCCTTGGGGAAGCTTTCACGAGGATAGGGGATACAGATTTACAACATAAAATCCACACAGAAGAAACAAATTACCCAGGCAATTTGATTCAGAAAATTATATTTATAGCAAAGGCCGGGGCGAGTTGAGAGCTGTTCCTTACAGCATTACAACTTGCTCTTTTAATCACTATTGCAAGAATAAGGTCTGTCAAATTTAGTTTGATGAAGTCATAAAAGGCCTGTCACTTCAGCATTTGCCAATTTATTTTTCTTTTCTCATTTCAGACCGCAAAATTTCAATAAACCTCAGATATGGTAAAGAGAAGATATCTCAAAATGTCTTAAATCTATTAAGTGAGTAGAATATTCTCTTTAATTATTCCTCAACTCCAAACATATTCAGATATATAATATGAATACTTACTTATATTGCCCTGGCCTAGATAAATCGTCAAATATACGCTTACCACACATATTTGGCTTCCATCAAAGGCACTAATAAGTTTGCAACCACCAAAATAAGGTTGGTGGGTAGTGTTGGCAACAGGGCATGAAATTACCAGCACCAGCCATCTGCCAACTACTAATAAAATTATTCTGCAGCTATTGGTCTACTTTCCAAGAGCATGAGCAGGTACCAGTACACATCTATAAATTGCTTTGTTGTCTTCGAAAACAGTATTTCTCATGTGAAACTGATCAGCACCTGTGGTGGTGGTTTACTCCTGCTGTGGTTACAGCCATGCATGACAGATCCAAAAAAATAAAATGGGTTTCGATGACCTGATTTCATAGTGTGCATTACAGACTTACAATTCAAAGACCATGTACAGCATGCCATCAGAGCTGTAGGTCTCCAGTAGCTCAACGATGTGGGGGTGTTTCAGCATGTGGCAGATACTGGCCTCTCGCTTCAGATCTGGCAGACAGGAATTAGACACAGTATGGTGAGACACTTTTCACATTCAACAATTAGCATTACACTCCAGTGCAATTATAGGTTGTGAGGGAAGGTGTTAATTCTCAAATGTATGACAAGATGTGGCCATGCTATTGCTACAGTGACTGCATTGCTGGTTTTAAAAGCACATATGGACCCATACTGGGGGGAGTAAATCAGGTGTTGGGAAGTTGAAGAAACAATCTCTGAAAGCAGAAATGTATTTATACATTTAGTTTTCATTCATTCAAGTAGGTGTGAGCTTTCTCACTTTATTAAAACTAAATTTCTGCACTGTGAAACAGATATGTCTTTATGCAATAGAGTCATAGAGTTATGAAAATATGTAGTGGGAGAGCCTAAAAAGCTGGCATGAAGATGAAGTTGTGCACAAATATTGAGAGACCCACCAATTGAATATCGTTACCTACGATAAATATTGTCTAAAGAAAGTTTTCTTTGGGAGGCTTCAACATCCACCATTTTTTAAGTGCTTAAAACAAAATTTTACCTTTTTTCTATTTTTTATCTCAATTGAAAGGTGGAAAATACTACGATCAAAGTACACCAAATAAATACAGTAAATCAAATGTGCCAAGATGCTCATTTGCAGTCAGTTGGTGCTTTGTTAAATCCTCCCTTGTCCCAAGGTGACAGGTTAAGCAGGTGAAAAGAGGCCATGCACGCCACCGTCCTCCTTTCACACCTCAACAGACCTGCCACATCTCTACGTTGCCACCAGGGGGAGGTACAGAGCATCCTTCTTTTACAGAGAGGGGCCCCTTTCATGATAGATACTCAGGGAGAGTTTTCACATGTTGGGCTGACAGATAAACAAGCTAACAATCTGGTCTTCAACAGAAAAACAATCAACACCAGATGTAATACCACTGGAATACCATTCTAATTGCACATTTAAATACACATCTGGCTCACTCTCATCAACATCAACCTCTCTCATTATCACTACATCCAGATCACACTGCAGATACAATTACAACATGCCTCTGTGGCATTCCTTGCATTTTGCCAGCCTCATTACAATAAAACAATACTAAAGGGACAATACTAAAGATTAGTAGACAGCCTTCTCTCTTTAAAGAAAAAAGAAATGCACAATATTGAATAGGCTGACTAACAACTGGCAAGATAAGTGTTTAAGAGGGAGACGCAGACTGCTGAAGCGAGCTGACAGACATAATGTGCTGTTGTTGGGCTTCTCAGTCCATAAAAACCTCATTTACACACTCCACTCCCCATCTGCAAGTCTACTGATCTGTGTGTGTGTGTGTGTGTGTGTGTGTGTGTGTGCGTGCGTGCGTGCGTGCGTGCGTGCGTGTGTGCACTTTGTGTCGTGACAAACCAGTATCATTATGCAACACAGAGAAATGATGCTGTGTCCCCACTACAGAGCCCCCATTCTGCTGTCCCTTTGCTGCCATTATTTCTTTCCTCTTTACACTCATCCTCACCCGTCTCATCGAGTATCTATTCTTGAACTTAACAATGCTGCCCAGTGTCCACACGGCAGCGAGCAAACCACTCAGACAGAGGGAGGGAGCCAGAGAGGCCTGGAACACCCTGAATGAAGCCAACGCTATTGTGATGTAATGCTAAATTATTTCACTTTGATGTTTGTCATGACGAGGGGAAACAATCTTGCTCCCATTCTAATACTGTGACTATAGTACAAACCCAATGTGTAGAAATCACACTTAAAAAGGTTTAAATCTTGGTCGTGCACTGGTCTTACTTTGCCTAGGCTCCTGATAAATTACTTTCCAATATTTTCATTACGTAAACTTACAATACAGATCTAACTAATAACACTGCAAATTTCACTATTGTATTTTCCCCTGAAATTCAATTCCTATAAAGCTTTAATGATGATGGAGAGCGCTCACTAGTTCGCTTTCTAAATCCATCTTTATTAAAATTGTAAAATGCAGACACTTGCTCATTTTTCATTAATACAGTACTCACAAACTCTTAATTATCCCATTCATCTTTTGTTCATCCAACACTCTCGCATGCTCATACACAAATGCATTCATATATAGCTGAAAATGTTCAGAGCTTGTCGCTTAGCCCAGCCAGCACTTCTGTCTCCTTTTCACTCACATTTATGCTGACGCAGAGTCTGTCTTAATAAGCTAAGGTATGTGGTCTCAGGGAACCACTCTCCAAATCTGGCTGCAATCCATTTCTCTACCTCGTCGCTATGAGCAGCAAATTTGATTATTTCTTCTTGTGACTTTTTTAAAGTGTCAGAAATTTGAAAGTTAGAATGTGCTTTTTTTCTAACCAGAGGTAAAACTGACAAACTGTGATTGATTCATTGAGATTTAATTGATACAAACACAGTATCATCATATATAGGTAACAAATTAAAGGAAACAAATTAAAGGAAAAATAGGAATATCTTTTGAAAGAATGGTGTCCATCCTTCCAGTACATTTCCAGAGACTTGGAGAATAAATTCTAAGGTGCATTAAAGCTTTTCACATCTTTGCAAGACACCTTATGTTGGTTTTTCCTCAAACTTGTCACCTGTCTGGTGAACAAGTTTTAAAAATGAAACTAAAAAACAAAGCTGTGAGCAAATCCAAAAGGCTGCACTTTAGGTTATGTGTTATGCGGTATGTCTAACTCAGGGTTTGAAGTGTTGTTTCAGTGGTGACAGCCATGTTTTGATGGTATCTCATGTCTTAACTAACTGCACACTGAATATTGAAGTGAAGCTGAAAAAAATTAGATCACAAATCAAATCACAACATTTGTCAGAAAAGTCACAATTACATATTAACTAAAAATAGATCAGCGCTGCCATTTGTAATATCCGCCTCAGGACACTTCAAGAAGAGTCTCAAACAGCATAGATACAGATTAATGTAAAAATGGTAACCTATACTGCTTTCAATTTTGCATTAGGGCTGCTACGATTAGTCGACGTAATCGATTATGTCGACAAAAAAAATTTGTCGACGCGAAAATTTAAGCGCCGACTCATCGTGTTATTGTTGTAAATGGCTGGATGATAAAAACACAGAGGCCGCTTCATGCTCATCTGTAACTGCAGTGCACTACAGGAAGTGCTGGGGGCAGTATCGCTCGCCGTTTACATCGCGCACGGAGACAGAGAAGAAGAATGTACGAATTATGGCGGAACTGACAGAAGAAGAGGCTCGAAAACTCCGACCTAAAGTTTCCCAAGTTTGTGGACATTTCACTGAAAATAAACTGGCGAAACAAGTTAGATCCAAATTCTGTGGAGCTCAACTCTCATTCCATGGTAGCACTACGGCGATGCACGAACACCTTAAACGCCGACACTCCGGAGCTACTGTGTCGTCACGGACCGCACACAGGTGAGTTCAACTTTCACAGGTGTGAAGGTTTATTAAGCAAGTTAGGTTAAACAAAAGTCCAAAATAGGTGCTTATAAATAAGGAAGATAATCGCGACTTATCGAAAAAATAATCGGTAGATTAGTCGACAACAAAAATAATCATTAGTTGCAGCCCTATTTTGCATCATTCAAAGTAAGAGGAATGGTGACAATCTTTAATTACTAGAGCTACAACAACTAGTCAATTTATCAATTAGATGCCTGCTATGAAATTAATCAACATTTTTTTAACTGATTTATTAGCTCTGGCTCCAGTTTTGTACGTTTTGAAATTTTTAGGTTTCTTTAAGACAGTAAACTGAGCATATTGGGGTTGTGGACAAAACAAGTCATTTAAGGCTGTCATTTGGGGCTTTAGGAAATACTAACTGACATTTTTCACCATTTTCTGACATTATATCGACCAAACAACTAATTGATTGCTTCAGAAAACTTTTTCACAGATTAATCGACAATGAAAACTGCTTTTTGCATCCCTGATAAGCACCTTCACATTGACGACCACTGACGATCGTATAAGTGTCAAAATCTGAATATTTATAGAGATAAAATCATTAATCAATTAGCTGAAGGAGTTGACAGAGAAAATTTATCAGCAAAAACCTGAAGTATTGATTAACTGCTCAAGTCTTTACTGGAGACCTTTTCAGGCATTTTCTATCACTTCTGATCAACAAAAATAAAAAAAATCGCATCAGGTTAAGTGATAATGAAAACAATCACCCTATTTTTCAAGGTGAAACTGTAAAAAGGTTGCATTTACCACAATGACATTTATAATTGGCTGCATTTTCTTCTATATTCATTTTAAATTATTATTTATACTAACATCTAACAGTAATGAAAATGCTCATCACAAATAAAATCCTGCGTTTAATTTACAAAACGAAGCCATAAATTATGCAACATGAAACGGCCTCAACATGACATGATGAAATGACCTGCCCTGTGCTTATCACAATACAAGAAGGCATTTTGCTGTTGGCATCCCCAGAATCGGTTTCCTTGACATGAATGCTTCCATAACTATCATTATGACCACGACCCATCAGTTATTTGAATAGTTCTACATCCTTTTGGCATTCCCATTATTGCATATAATGTGGGCAAGCTAAATGTTGTCATTCTGGGTACAACTGACCACGGGCTTCAAGTGACTGGAGAGACCAGTCAACACACGTCTAAATGTTTCTGAGGTAATAAAAACCCTTTAATGTTCATGGATTATATTTTCAGGTGAATAAATTTAGCAACAAGATTAGCTGGGCTGTAGATTTTGGGAAACACTGGTGTAAATCTCCTCTTCTTCTGTTTCTCCTCCCCTGGGTCATTTCCTTGTCTTGCTGTTATTGGCTGCCAGGCTAATCTCTGACTGGGGCATCACAGATGGCACACAGTGAACGCCAACATCAACACCAAACCCAACACCAACACACACACACACACACACACACACACACACACACACACACACACACACACACACCTATGATCTCTGTCTCAATCTCTCTTCTTCCCTCTTAGGCACACACACAGACACACACACAGACCTCAGCATGACAAATCACAAAACCACATGGTGAGACATGGCATGCAACAATATCTCACACATATTCACCATCACATCCTACCCAACACACATACGAACAGGCAAACACATGCAGCTCCAACATATTACTCATCTGGGTGCAGTATGTGTGACATTATGCCTCGTTTATTTATGTGCGAGAATAAGATTATACACTCTGTGTGTGCCTCAGTGTTTGATATTGAATCCAAGGAGTATTTGCAGATTATTCCCAGCATTTGTTCAAACACACAGAGGGAACCAGGTGGATGAGGTTTGCATAACAGCAGAGAAAGCAGATCACACATTCGGTTTCTTTCTTTTATCTTTTCAAAGATTTCCATTTAAAAGTGCAATTCTCTGACTGTAACAACATCCCTGACAACTATACTATATCTCTTGTACTGATTCTTTTAACCCCACCCATCTGGTGCCCAACGTGCACAGCAACAAGCACGAAGACTTAAGTGCAGCCACAGTTCAAACCAGGTCTGCTGTGTTTCTCACCTTCTGTGCTGAGGCCAGGGCTGGATGTGAAACTGGCCACATCGACGATCTTTACGGCAAACTGCTGGCCTGTGTCCCTGTTGATGCAGCGCCTCACCACGCTGAAGGGACCCCTGCAACACACACATGCTTAGTCAGTCGTCTACTAAAACACATAAGTAAAAATCTCACTGTGATTTCTCTGATTCAAACACAAGAATAGATCTGAGCTCAGTATGCACTCAACATAAATGCATAATAATGGACACACACCAGCTTAGTGCATTGGGCAGACATAGTGTTGTTCCTGAGAATGTTCTGGATTTACAGTGGGTGGTTAGCTACGCTTCGTAGCCTCCATGCTCGTGCCAGTGGGAATTACAGAGCAGTGTGGTGCAGCGCAGCTGTAAAAGCTAAAATAAAAGCTTTATTATAGAGACCTGTGCAAAGGAGACCTACCCTGCATGGTTTATTTCTGGGCAAAGGAGGTGGTAGATATTGCATATTTGTGTTTCCTCATATAGCTGTATAGGGGCTGACATGTGGAAACTATACAGCATGTTTTCCTGACCTATTTCCAAAAGCAATTTTCAAAAGTTTGTATTAAACATGAAGAGAGTAGTCCAGCAATGTGTGGCAGATTTCACAAAGTATTTTTGTTGCATTTCTAAGAAGAAAATCAGCTCTGAGGCATCGGAAAACTTACATCAACAATTGTGTTCAATGACACAATTCTCAAAAACAAACTCGCTGTTTGATATTTTAACACCACAAACAGACTTCATGTTATTAGAAAATAAATACTGAACAATTTGAGATATTAAGAAGTGTAATCTTAAAACAGCATATTTGTGCTTTTACAGTAATTATTTCACCTTATTTTCTGAAAAAAAAGTTAAAAATTGCAGCATGATATCTTGCTACCAATCAAGTTCAGTCTCTGCCCTTAGTCTCTACTTTATTTGTTCCTTCAAATGTAACTATGTGTAAGCTGCAGGGAAAAATCAACTAGCAGAAGACAATTCTAATAGAATCACTGGTCAATTCTAAATTACTTGAGAAAGTCGCTGTATGTGTAAATTTTTTGGTGGCTCACCCAAATAGCTTTAGTCCCACACAAACTGTTCCGCTTTGAATTTCTGTTACATTTCTCTTTTGGAAGTCTGCCTGTGAATGTAGGTTAAAGTGAGGATCTAAAAAAAGCTTGCTAGAACAGTGAATGCATATGTAGCCAAACAGATTGGGGGGAAGTTCCTTTTTCCAATTTTCTGTCAGAAGTTAGGTTACGATGGCTGCTGTCTGTTTCGCGTTGGACATCAGAAGACCACAAGCAAGTGCTCATCCCCTTGAAAGACTCTTGTTCAGTGCATCCAATCAAATCCTACAATCACTACCTAATAAATCTCCATTAACAATACAAATTATATTTTTACTGTGATTTTTTTAATAAATAAGTGTTCACTTATCCAACATAAAAAAAACCAGCAACTACTAATTGCTGGGGCTGCTGCTAACTTTTATTGTCATATTTGATTATTTTCTCGATTGACTGATCAGATGTTTTTTCAGAAATGGTGACAAATGTCACAATCAGAGTTTCACAAAGTTCAAGATGACATACTTAAATGTGTTCAGTCATAGAGGGGTAAAAAAAAAACCAAAACAAAAAATTCAAATTTGAGAAGCTAGAATTAAAGAATTTTTTTACTCAAGCCAAATAATCGGTTATCAGAATAGCGACGGACAAATTTGATTGCTGACAACTTATCAATTAATTCTTGCAGCTCCACTAATCACATCATCTGTGATTGATTTTCTGTTGACTGACTAGCACATTATCAATTACAATACTGCTTATTAAAAGGCTTATTAAAACACTAATTCATTGGACTTCAACAGGCCTTCTGAAAGTATTTTCCGTTTCATTCAATCTGCAGTAAGTGACCCTCCTAATATTAACAAAAAGGCCAGATCCACATATGTAGGTATTACAATGCCTTATGATTCATGAGTTTTAAAGATTTATAATTCTGTCATAACAAAGCATGAGAAAAATCTGCACTAAATTGGTGGAAACAGGCACTGAAATTTGAGACATTTAC
Organism: Dascyllus trimaculatus; assembly: GCA_024666655.1. Lineage (NCBI taxonomy): Eukaryota > Metazoa > Chordata > Actinopteri > Pomacentridae > Dascyllus > Dascyllus trimaculatus. Next base: position 10,950,911 of record CM045468.1, on the reverse strand, counting down.
ACATGTTCTGTCTCGTGGCCCACTGAGAGCTTAAGACACAATCACATACGCAAACCCCTGCCGTGTTACAGCTGTCTCTACATCTCCCAGGTCTATAATCCTCAGATGTGTAACCAATGCTACTGGAGACGCACACACAAATAGACTCAGACTATTTACACACACACACACAGTAACACCCATTTGCCGAAGCAAAGTGGTGGCCATTACTAGGCACTGCTTTAACCGAATTAGCAAATAAACTTGCCTGACAATTTTGGTGTCAAACCAACAGTGAAAGCTATCTGGTTCAGGCGTCTGTGCCTGTTTTGAGTGTGGGAGCTGCAGCTGATTCGCTCTCACATTTGTCTCTCACATCTGCTGTAATGATTAACCCATACAAACAAAGGCAGGCAGCTTGTGGGCCAAGAGAACTGTAAAATCCAACACTTTTCCCTTTTAGAGTCCGCAGGAATCCCGTTGATGATCTGACAGCCCCGCTGACCTTTGCCCTCCTGGTTTGATGCGCTGTAGCAGCTGTGTTTACCCATGATTAAATGGGAGGTGTAGAGTGCTGCTTGAGTGCATGATGGGGCTTCTGACATCCCAGTTCTAACCCCACAGTCTTTACTGATCTGTTTTTGTCTGGTGAAAGTTTGGGAAAGTTTAAGTAAGAGGCTGCAACCATCTTGGTACTGAATTGTATTGTCAGATAAAGGTCAGCAGTCAATTCAAAGCAGCGTCTTTGATCATGATTTGAGGCATGGTCGACACAAACAAATGTAACCTGTCTGTAATAATGCATGGCTCGTAATCTTTGTTTTCAGAGAACATTTTACAGGGTTCAAACTGTCACAATAATGGCATTTGGTTCATTCATTCTGATTCACATTCCTTTTTGTCCTTTAATCCCATCTGGCTGTTGTTGCACATGATATGCCCTCAAATGTTAAATAAAGAAGGGTTTCTGTAAACTGAAATTAATCTGAAACAGTTACAGGAGATGCTGAGTTTCGATTAATGCAGCAACTTGAACAGGCAAACAGAAGCGCATCAAAGTGAGGCTTCATATGAAAACATGACCAAGTCTAGTTATCAAACAGAGGGAACTGGAAATAAAAGCCTGTCTCTAATACAAGCCTGGCTCAAACAAAGGCCTGCTACCTACTGCATTTGAGGTACATAAAGGTCCCAGTTTCTATTTGATGAGATGCGGTATGTCAATAAAAGTCATTACCGCCATTAAGCAATGAGGTGGGGTTGGGTGAATCTGCGAGATTTTATGCACCAACCTCATCTGTAATCTTGGCTGTCAATTAAACGGAGCTTCATAGAGAATCAATTCCACAACTGGGTTGTTTTACATTAGATGTGTGTTGAAGGAGAGAAGGGGGGTTCGGGCTGCCATTTACTTTAATAAATTAAAATGCAATTCATCTCATCATCTGGAATAAAAAGTAAATAAAAAAGACTGTTCAGCCATGCACAGCAGCTATTATTGAGGCACTATGAGAGAGCAAGTAACTGTAAAAGAGAGAGTGAGCATGCATGTATGTGTAGTTGGTTGACTATCTTTCTGAGGACATGTTTTAAAACTTGGGAATGGGGACATTTTTGGACAGTGAGGACATTTTTCTTACTTTCTGACACCTTCTCAAGGCTATGTGAGGACTCAGACTTGGTTTTACAGTTCAGGTTAGAATTGGGTTTAGGTTGAGGTTATGTGTTATTCAGTTTGATGAATAGTTTGGAAAGAGCCAGGGAATGCATTATGTCAATGAGCGCTCTCACAAAGACACAAGTACAAATGTGTGTGTGTGCCTGAGTGTGCGGAAGCAGAGAGGCCGCATGCCATACTGACATCACCACAGCTGTGCTGAGTGGGCTCATACAAAACGCCCACACATGGCTCACATCCGACAGCAGCAGTCATCAAACATTAGCCCGAAGTGGCAATCTTTACAGACTGCTCCTTGGCTCATTTCAGCTCCCTGCTTTATGTAAATCAAAGACTGGGTGTGAGGTGCGTTTTTAACAACCACACTGGCCATGAGCCAAATTTCCTCTCAGGTGTCTGTTTTTTCTCTCCCAAACAGGGACAGGGCACATCTGTAGCTGCAGACTCCACATCACCGGTACTGCTCTCTTGAGAGCAACAATCTTTGCTTAAAGTCGCACTTTGCTCTTTAGATGTGGCCAGCAGCGAGCCTAATTCACCGCTAGCCTGTACCTGAAAGTTGGGGGAAAAAATGTTTGTGCAGCTGCAAGACACAGTAACATAATCAGTAACAGTTTTCAGGTTGACTAAGGTGTTGGTCAATCCAGACCTGTAATACCCAGTCAGGTAAATTGCATCTTATCTGGTCTTTTCCTGTAAAGTATTATCATCAGTGGGCCACAGTAACAAGCCTGCACAGCTAATTTTCTGTGCACCCCCACTTAACTGTTTTATGAACACACAATACCACTTGTAAATAATGGCACAGTGAGATCAGCACACACAAAAACAAAGAGCACCTCAAAAAGGTGAAACCAAAGTTTTGCTCAGTATCACAAACTCAGATAACTTTAAGTTCACACTTTACAATTAGCTAAGTTTGTGGTGATGCCTATAGGTTTTATATAATGTATGTCTATTCATACATTTCTACAGACCTATATCCTCTGACAGAGAAAATACAAGTCCATAATAGTGATGGCAGCAGGCAAATTCCAGATAACTGTTGTTGGCCCTACTGCCCAAACTGAGCTTAAGCGCAAAGCATTTTAATTTAACAAGTTCAACAAAGTTCAGTGCTGCGTAACCACAGCCTGTGTATGTCTGAACAACAATAATCCACAGTGCTTCCTTATGCAAATTAAGGAAACAACTCCTTGAATATTAGCAGTGAAATTAGCATTCGGGTTACAAACTGAAATTCAGAGCAGAGACACCCTCAGGAGGTTTAAAAGCTTTGCCAGAAAATCCTTTCCTCTACATAAGCCAAAGGAGGATCCAGGATTTTTTAAACCTCCCTGTAGAGTCTGGCCTTGTAGTCTGAAAGACAGCCTCAACTTTACACCATCCATTCACAACTATTGATCTGCTGTGTGTGGGCAGCTAAAAAGAGCATATACTATACACGGAGAGCGAAGTTTAGAGCAGAGAGAAGGTTTAGTAGAGACAAATAACAGTATAACCTATGTGTTACATAGTGCCACAACCTGGCACAAATATCACATTTTATATAAATCATTTTTCAACCTAAAGACAACCTGGAAAGAAGTAAAAGCATGATTTTTTAATGAAACAGAAATGACTCCCCCTTGATGGCTTCCTCTACAAAACTGATGGCAAGATGACACACTCAGTAATGTGATACTTTATTGATCCCAGCAGGAACTGCAGCAGTGTCTTGCTTCATGACACTGAAGTGGATGCTTGCCAAGCCTGGGACTTGATCCCTGGGTTTTCCAGCTGAACAACAGTCTCTCCAGTCCCATTTACATACATAAAGAAACAAAATACTATATAGATGCCATTATATGCAAACTAAATTTGCATTAACACCAAAAATGGCCTTCAAAATCTCTACAGAGACCAATTAACACCTCCCTGACACAATGTTAACAAAAATGTCATAAAGAATCCTTCATAAAGTCAGCAGTGGCAGTGGATTGCCTTAAAACAGTGTACAAAGAGGTGAGTCAATGCAAAATCAGCCAAATGGGTTGTAGTTAAATGCAATAGCTTTTAAATGACCACTCAATTTCATGGAAATTAACCACCAAGAATTTCAATGATGAACAGTTAAGAGTAAATTCTGCATATGTAGTATCTTTTTACATACAACTGGTTGGAGAACAAACAGAATATGCAGATGTCACTTTGTGTTTTGGGAAATTATGATAACATCCAGTATTAACCCTATTCTCTGATTATTTATTGTAGTACTCACAGGTTAATGGAGAAAATAATAGTGCTATTCAAGAATGTAAAACCACAAGAGTATTCTTTTAGATTAACATCAGAAAATTTAAATTGACCTAAAATAACGACTTCTGGTAACACAATGACATACATCTGACAAATCGGTCACCATGAGTAGGGCTAAATCAAATGGTATTCTTAAATATTTTCCAACTATCTCGACCTGATTAGTTTTGCTAATTAAATCTGATGAAACTACTAAACACGTCTGATAAGTAACACCTAAAGTTTAACTCTAAGTACTTAAAGTTAAAGCAATCTATGGCAAATGCTATTAATGGACAAACAATTAGGCCTTCCTGCAGAGAGGCATTTTCTCTGAGATTTGTATGCTAAAGGCTGCATCTCTTTGGGGAGAAACTATCATTAGACCACTAAAAATTACAAAATAATCAATGAAAATTTGAGATCTAAATGTTGCCCAAGCAATTTAATTATCCAACTCAGAATAAGCCAGAGGACTGATCACTTCATTGGTTCAGAGTGAGTTGCACATCCCAATATCCTTGGCTCTAATGAGCACCCCAGGGCTGAAATAAAGAGCACTGTGACTCCAATAGTGCTTCTCAACAACCTCAGTCCTATTCAAACAGAATCATTACAGACAGAAATGGATTAAATTGCTTCAGTGCTTCACCAACACTTCAACAAGAGCTGAAATCTCAAAAACAAGCCTGCGGTTACTGCAGTATGTTCATCACATATTTACTATGTAAACTACAAACGATGAGAACATAAAGAGCAGGGTCGGACTGCCTACGCTTGTTCAATAGCCCGTGTCATCTTTCACCAGAGTTAATCTAGTCAGAAGTTAAACTGACACCTGACCTGTCTGATCTTTCTCTGCTGAAATAAGGTGAGTATAATGACAGGGAAATTAAATGAACATAACAAGCAGAAGTTGTAAAAATCAGATATAATCCATGTCTGTCTTTATAGCAATGCTACATAGACATATGCAGCTCTTACCGTTGCCATGCAACTATAAACCCTGATGAACACGACTTGCTAAAAGTTCATATATTTTGACTTTGTGTGCTTTGGCTCGCAGTTTTAAAACCTTGCTAAGATCTGACTGCTGCCAGAAAAGCAACTGTACATCTTTCCATTGAAAAAAATAAGAACAAAAAGGTAGCAAAGAAAGGGGAGAATCCTGGTCGGTAGTCTGTATGTACTCACACAGCACCTTAAACACAATATCAATGCTATCACAGAGACCAGATACATCTTAAAAATGATAATCAGGAGTGCACCTTCAGGAAAAAAAGAAAGTGATAACTGCAGTAGAATGTCCACAACTTCGTATAAGAAACTTCCTCCACATGAAATTACTGACCGTATTTCAGTAGAAATCACCCTGAACATGGCTCTCTGTACAATCCGTGTTGAGTGGAGATGATCACTGGACAGTGATGCTCTCAATCCCACCCAGCCAGGCTGCTCTTCTCTGACACAAGCCGATCAGGGACAATAATAGACGACTTTCTGAACAACAATAGCAGTGTGAGGGAGGAGCGGGCTGGATAAAAGGTTTATGTACAAGTTTGAAAGGAGCTGAGGTCAAAGGTCAGTAGGAGACAAGTGTGGATACAACACATCAAGATCATCCAATTACGAGAGACAAATCACCATGACAACGCTTGCACTGCATACAGATGTAAAGGACAAACTAATTAATACAAAGTTATTGGGGATTAGTTCATTTCACCCACTTAAAGTTAAGTATTTGTTCTGTTAATGTGACCTTATAGACACTTTTGATGAAACACTTCTCTAAGCAGCCATTTTTTTAAAAGATCATTAAGTACAAATATCTTATTAATGGTTGGATGTTGATGAACTTGCGGCTAAACCTGAGTTTCAGAGACAGTAAAAAACATTTCTGGATTATGTTTGAGGTGCAAGAACTTGGAAAAAAAATTAAAGTCTAAGGGCGGCTTTTGTTGACGTTACTTCATCAATCCATTTAGCCCAATGAGCAGTCAAATTGTGATGCTGCTTTCAATCCATTTTGTGTGGAGATAAATCTGGCTATCCCCTCACGTGACAAAATGGCCTGGCTACTGTTACAAAACACACTAAGGAAAAAATGAGGGTGGGATACTCACTAACCAGGGAAGATATGGAACAGGGTTTTTATGATGGATTTCTGTGGCTATAAAACACTTTCGTTTCAAGTTTTAATTAATTAACATCCTCATGTTTCAAGCAGTCTGCCATGCTGTCCACGAGCTACAGTAGGGTCAACAGTAAAACAGAAGGTTAAAAACAAAGTGGGAGATGGCAGAGTGCTGCAGTCAATGTCTGCTGGCATTATTTATATCCTTAGCCTCAGGGCCATCACATTCCCAACTCCACTTGTCTCCATTGATCTGCCTCAGCCTCTCTTCCCCTCCTCCTCAGGGCTGAGGAAAAATGATCCCCCCTCTTCTTCCCGCAACACATCCCAAGACACCAGGACTCAACACACTTGATCCATCAACTGCAGTTTCACAAAAGAACTGACTGGATAAGAGGGATTTTCTGGTCTTTTCTGTGACATAAATCTGGCATCGCTCTTTTTTTGTTTGTTTCAACCAAAGCTTAAATTACGACTTGAACTATTGTTTGCTCAAGTTCTACTCTTCTACTTACCTGTCTGGATTGAGTGACCATGCTTGCACAACTACTTCACACACTCACTGAGTGTTTGTTTTTGGCTGCAGGGAGTATTGAATAGGTAGAGGTTATTATATCCTGCCTACTAAGGTAGGCTGTGTATATCTAACTGTACAAATGTGGAACTCAATGAGGATGGAGAGATACTGAAAAACCATTTTTAGGTAGCTGTGAAAAACCCTACTCAGTCACTGAGCCCTGATTCATCACAGTAAGTAAAAGCAAAAAAGAAAAATGAGGCAACATCTCTTGAGCTCATTTGTATCGTCAAATCAAACAATGCAAACATATAGTTTGTAATATCTGGCTCTTTGAATCTGTCACTGGGACTCAAAGGTAGTGGTCCTGGACAACCATCAATTAGTAACCAAGGCAACATGAACTCTCAGGATAAAGAATAGGGCCCGAGGGTCAGAAGAGAGCGTGTCTTCTCCCTTCAACAAACTTAATGGACCCTCAGACCTCCAATGAGGGAGGCTTGCAAGGGGGGAGGGGATTGACTGGTAGCCCAGGCCTGTCAGCCTTCCCGCCTCACTTCCAGGACTTGAGGAGCCATGTCTGACCACACAGAAGCAACATGCAAACTGTGGCAATTATCAGACTTCATGGTACTTTAAACTTTTGCTCGTCGTGGTTTTAACGTGTCAGTCACCTGGTTTGTGCCACTGTAAAATCAACAAATTTATGCCTTGTCTGACACTTTCACAAAGTGTTTGACTAGTCAATATGACTGTAATTACATGGAGGTGTGGCAACTGTCAAACAAGGAGATTAGGAGAAGGAAAAAGGCTGCCGGCAGACCATTTTGAACGAGCAGCCAGATGAATCGTCCACATGGCCTTTTTCAAACTCAGTCTGTCAGATCAGAATGACAATTAAACTTCTCACTGGCTGCAATAAATGGCATCAGTGTAACTGTAGTTTTTCAACTATACAGCACATGTAAACAGTTATATGACAACTACCACGCCTTTATAACTTGAAATGTAAAAAGTTCATGTCAGGTAGAGGCTGTAAACTCCTGCATCGAGGTCAGGATGTCTGACACAGTGTGAGACTCTTAAAATATTAACAAATGTGCTTGCGATTAAATCCCATGTGAAGTTAAATGGCACGACACTGACCTCACTTCACCCACCCACTGAACTTTCCCCTTGAAAACCTGCTGGTCTATAACATAGGAACAGCCAAATTAAGCATGCCCCCTGCAGCTGTGTTGTGTGTGTGGCAACATGACAGGATAATGCACAACACCCAAAAACAGTCAAACAACGAGTGGCAAATGGCTACTTACTTCCCAATCACCTCGCACAATTCGTAGACATCCTCGAACAGCACGTCGTCGTCCGCCATGGTCATTCAGGTAGACGAGGATGCTCTCCACAAGATATCCCACCCACACGGGCTCGGAGGGAATCAATGACAACGTATTTTCTTGCTGAATGGGGTTAGTGTCGTGTCAGCTTACACACTCCTGGTATTATAAACCCCGCAAAATCTTACAGAGAGGAAAAACAGTGGCCACTCAGAGTCCAAGTTATCCGGCTAGCCACATTAGCTGGCGTCCAAGGCTGTCACTCCGCGGCCCCACCTTCTCCTGAGCTACTCTCCTGGTAGGCTGGCTAGCCAGCAAGCTAACTAAATAGTAGCCACAGAGCAGACCCCAGGGCGTGGAGATTTCCTCGCTCGTTTGCAAAAAAACACCCCTCTTTGCATGCCTCGGGTTTGTATCTTACTGGTGGGTATCGCCTGGTACAGGACTCCCGACGCAGCATCCACGGACACTTTCCCCGCACCGACCAAGATGCTGCCTTCACCGCAAGCTAACGGGGCTCTCGAAAATGGTTGGCTAGCTGGTTTAATGCGAGCTAGCTGTCGATGGAATCACCGGTTGGCTCGCGCCGTTATTGCGCTGTGCACACCCAGTGTATCACAGATGGCTTATCCCACCGAAAAACCGAATGTGACCAGGCTGCAATAGGCTTCAGCTTCCCGAGCCCAAATGGGAGAGCTTCATGTCCACGACGGCTCCGCTGCATACACCGTCTGTGCTGGAGAATATAGGAATTATATTCCAACACAGCTTCCTTCGTCCACCGTTGCTCCAGTTCTTACGCTGGCTCAGATGCTGGCTGGCTTTGACTGGCTGTTTCTCCGACTTCCAGAAATGCCAGGCTCCTCCCTCTATCGTCCAGGAAACTGGTGCGGCAAGAGCCGAAATGGCCAGAGAGAGCAGGGGCCCAGAGTGCTGTTTTAGCAGTGCCAGAGCCAAGATGGCGGTCAGTGGGGGTACGATTTAGGCGCAGTTTCCTAATCTCCTCCAATGGTTGCATCCAGTGTATCCCGCGCAGGCGTGGTCCATCCAAACCTCATCACCTTACGTCAGCCTTTCCCCCTTCTCATCTCCATCACTTAACATGCAGTTTATTCCTCTTTAAATTACCTCCTCTGTCAGTAATAACTTATTTCTCACATATTTACTGCCAGCCATATGAATAAATTGATGGATTTTATAATCGGAAAATAAGAAAGGATGGCAGCAATTTTCAGAGATTTCCAAACTCCCCAGGGTCCTCAGGGAGGTTCCTCTGCAAAAATGATTGTCAGCTTAGTGTATATATCATTTAATTAATCTGACAATTACACAATGGCACAGGTGTGTGTATTACGGTGTAGAAACTCCACCCAATGGAATTTGTATGATTATCCACCCAATCCAAAGCCTTTCTTGTTTGAAATTGGTAACATTTTGGCCAAAGACTCTGGAGAACAGCATTAGAGACGATTAGAGTGTAATAATGTTAGGATTAAGTCTCATTTACTTTCATGTAATCTTTCTGCAGGTGCAGGGGTTCCACTGGGGCAGGGAGCAGGTGCAGGTGGAATTTCCTCAGGTGTGGGAAGACAAGCGGAGATGTGTCGGTGATGCCCCCTAGAGGCGATATCAGGAATTGTATGCCTCCCACTGCCCCCATTTTCAGTGTCCTCGAAGGAAATGCAACACATTTTACCACAAAATGAGGAAAAAATTAAATAAATCATTGTGAAAATGTGAGATTTTTAAAAGAAAAAAAACTACGTGTAACAACATTTTCTAATAAATTTTGCAATTCATTTGATTCATGTTCACCCTATTCACCATGAATAATATCAATAATATAATAAGCTTTCTCACTCCAACCGGTTTAGGCAGGTGGCCACCCTACCTGAGCCTCGTTCTGCCAGAGATTGTTTCTCCATGGTCACTAAATGGAATCATCTGGATTTGTTGGATTTTAATAAAATACTTTAAAGTCTTGTGAAGGGCCCCGAGATTACTAATGTTGTGAATTGGTGCTATATAAATTAAAATGAATTAAATAATAAACTAAAATCAGGCTCTAAATTCAGCAGATTACATGGTATACAATTATTGTATAATTATTAGTGTTATTTCATGAAGTGTGGCCAATTTATTTGCATGTTTATTTGGGAAATTTAAGTCTTTCCACTAACATACATTCTAAAATATATGGTGCAAAAAAAGGAAAATATGAAAATGTGTGTTGCTGTAGTGGTTGAATTTAAAGATTTAAGATTATGGTTTCATAAAACCCAAAATAGTTATCCTGAGTTGTGTGGCACCACTTAAATGCTATTTTGTTTGACCTTGCAGTGCGAAATGTTCTTTAAATAAAGGCCCTCCTTTTTATTGTCCCATGTTCAAATTACTTAAGATAGAATAAAGCAGACAGATCAATCAGGCATATCTCCAGCGTAAATCAGAGACAAAAAAGTACCTAACAAAGATGAAAAAGTAGCTAAGAAAAAAAGGGTAAAAAACAAAACAAATGGGACACAGGTAAAGAAGTCTCACAAGGCACCAGAAGTTCTCTGAAGCAGAAGGATGAACTCAGCCATGTAGACGAGGATAAACAAACACATCTGGTGCCACTAGAGTGCGCTCTTCTCTTAGGGCACCCTCTGCAGTTTCCATGGTGCTGCATCCCTTCACATCATCTGCGAGCTTCCCCCATTGGTTGAAGCCCACCAGCAGCTACTGATCATCCGATTGGCTGGTGATGTGGTCATCATACTGTCTGCTATTGAACAGCCCCTCTATTCAATACACTGTAACTTGCAGCACATACAAATCGCCACACACACACACACACACACACACATAGACACAAATATATGGTTGGGTGGCTGGACCCAGTGTGAGACTAGAAACAGTAAACATGGGCAAAAGTACATGGGAAGAAATAAGGGAGTTGGAAGAAACACTAAAACTAAGTGGAAAGGCACCATATGTGTGCAGAAAAAAGAAAAGAGCGCTGTTTCCATGGTAACAGGGAGGGGAACGGTTTTGGTAGTTGCATGTGAAACTGGTGGTGAAATATGCACACACACGAATACACATACACACACTTGCATTTGTCACAAGGAGGATTCATATGCTTACATTCTTTCCACAGGGACTGCACTACTTACCTAATCTCACTCTTCATTGAACCTTAGCCTAAACCTTTGTATCCTCAACCAAAGAAAGTCTCATAAAATGCAATGTTTATTTTGCAGACAACAGCTTTTTCAGGCCTGATGGTCAAACTTAAGTCCATTTTGATTGGCCTTTGCTGTCTTCCTGGCTGGCATAGATTTATTATCAATATATTTATGCCAGCCATATAAAATTGTATTATGAAATCATTCATTCTTTGATTTATGGCACTGATATATAGTCTGTAGTTATAGCGACACCCCAAAAATAGGGTAGTTCAGTGCACAAATGTGGGACATGTCGTCTTCTGAATTTGTGAGAGCTGAACTGGCAGCTACTAGGGCAACAATGTGTTTAATGCTTTGTATTCTTCTCTTGGGAGCAGTAACCAACAAGAGAAAACACATCCACAGGAAATGCTTTTACAAGTGTTGTTTGTTATAACCTCGAAGCAATAATGCACACACAGTCTTGATAGCCATTTCAGAACATTTTAGTAAACTCTTACTCATTCCTAGTACATGCTGCCAGGAACTTACAGTTGCGTTCTCTATAACAGTTCTATAGGAAAACACTGAGCCAACACGAAGATTCTGGGGCTTATACTAAGCTGTAACACAATCACTCTCTATAACATTGTTCCAAACAGAAACGCAGACCTTTTTCGATTCTAACCATTCAACATTTGCTTATTTTGTACTGTATTATAAATTCAAGTAGTTTATTTTTCCATTTTCTTCATTTTATTTAGATTTTAGCATGCCACAGGTGGATTTTTAATTATAACACTGTTCAAATTCATGTAGTCTAGAAAAAGATGGTAATTTTTAGTGTTCTGTTGTTCAGGTGAAAGTTATAGATTGCAATAAATTTTATTCAGTATAAAACTACATTTTCCAATTCATAATTAGTCATCTAATACAATATCTTTCTGATCTCTTTTTTGATTTTTTTTTTCAATAAATAATTTATTTTATTTTACGACCAACTTTCGAAAAATGTTGAAATATTTTAGATTTGGTTAACCGATTGTTGTGAATTTTTTAAAACTACAAATCCCATATCTTGTTTGCTGTGATGTGATTGGCTGATTCTAACCGCGCAGACTCCTGGGATAGCGCGGTATTCAAAATTGCTTCCCGTTCCTTTCAGCTTCGGTCGGTATGTTAGACATGGAGCGCCCTCAAAACAGGTACAACTTTGACTTGTCTCATATATTTCATTTTAAAGATACCATTTTCTATCGTATGTTTGCCTTTGCGACAACAAAAAACAACTACATTTATTTAGCAGTGCATTACGGCTCGTTTAGCCCTGTTAGCTGCCGTATGAAGAGAGTCACGCAGAATTCCATTCAGTAATCAAGTAGTTTAATGTTTTCTTGCCTTTCAGGAAATGTATGAGTGTAATCTAATGCTGTACGAGACATTTTACGAATAGTTGTCTTTCATTTTTCGATTCGGTTACTATCCTTTACCCACAGATACATTGTACTAAATCGAAATTTCCGGTTTTAAAGAGGTTTCTCCAAATTTTCTGACAATGGTGATCCTCCAAAATAAAACAAATGGAAGTGAATGCGCACTGAAGCTGTTTTGTATTCACTTCTACTGACAACTTTATAAATGTATTCCTTTCAAATGCCACGCTATGTTATGTATAAACAGAAACATAACGCACGTAGAGTCCAGGGACAGTGGTCTCTTTGTTACTTTTGCAGTAGCCTTTGGTCTGTATTCTTGCTCCTGCTATTTTCAAAGAAACATTCCTGCAAGAAGGGCAAGTTAAACTTCAAGTAATACTCCATCCAAAATCTATTGAGCATAACATTTATCAACCCCACTGAGGATTTGACAAGTGGCAAGAATACAGTACAGCTATATAAGAGAAATGCATAGCCACAAAAGCTAAATGCAATGGTAGATAATTAAAAGGTACAAAACTATGATGTTTTGAAAGCCACATAATCATAATTTCACCTGCTCAGGAGACAATGCGCAAGGCCACAATGTACAAGACACAAGATAGGCTGATTGGAGAGATTTTAATGTAAACATGACATGCAGCTACTCGAGAGGAAGGGAGAATTTGGAGATGATAATACACTGATGTGCTTATGGTCCACATTGTGTGGGGTAATGACTGTTATTTAAGTCACTGTATTTTAGCTGCTCTCCAGACCAGCTTGGTTTGTTTGTACTCTGCAATAGACCTATGAATAGACCAAAGATCAGACTTGTTTCCTTCTTCTTAAACGTGTCAACTAATTTAGAAAAACTGAGTGCATGTGGGAGTCAGAAAATTCTCCACCACAAATGACAATATAAAAATGTGTAATTTGATCATGTAAGAAAAGTTTTACAATGGATTATATAATGTCTACCTGTGTTTCTACCTGAAAAAGTATGCATCACAGAAAACTAATGATCTGTGTGTGATTTTCAGTGTGGTGAGAACTCCCCCCAACAGTGCAGTAGTTCAGAGGAGGAGCAAAAGCAAGAGCTACCGGCAGTCGTACCGCAGCTGCTTAGGTGCTGCTTCAAGGCTCGGCCTGACTCCGGGGTTGACGGCACGGAGACTCAACACCAGCAGAAGAGCTCTGAAGTCACAAATTATCACTGTGAGTCATACCAGTCCATTGCTCATGATATTTTGATCCGACTAAACATACATAATCAGTAGCTACACTGCAGCAGAGAGTCACTGAATTGTCATGTTTTCTATCCCGTCCTTTTCTTGTTAAAGGAGAAGGTGAAACCAGAGCACCTAGCCATACTGGTGAAAACAGAGTGGCAGCTATCATACGTTACTCCTCTCTACCAGTTCAGACATACACAGCTCAAGAGCTATTCAAGGCAGCTCTCTGCGTTCATTGCTGCAGAAAAGCAGCAAGGTTTGGCAGTGGAGGTGGAGGGATCACAGAACAGCTTCAGAGTCTCCTTCTCGGTGGTTCAGGGGATGGCAGAGACTGATGATGATGCTGAGACTGTCCTTATACAGGTAAGCACAGGAGGCTGCAGAGGCAGAGATTTTCAGGATGACAGTGTCACTTTTTTGCCTGTGGCTTTTTGAAAAGTCCTGCATCAATAGCAGCTATGTGGCTAAAGGGTGATTCCATGAAAGTTCAATCAGTGTCTCCCACCTGAACCAGTAGATTTTTTTGTGCAATATCTTCAGTATATTTAATGAAGCATGCAAAATTTTACCTTCATACTATGAGTATTTTCTGAGTTACGAGTGCTAAAGTATAAGGGGGTTAGTCAATTCCACATTAAAATCTCAAGCCAAAACCTTTTTTATTGATCAACCAAGTTTAGAGCATTTAATGCTTGATTCTTTCAAATTCTACTCTGATAGTGTTGAGTCTACTTCCATCAAATTGTAAATAACTGTAATCTTGCCATTCAACATTTGTGTTTTCTACGGGACAATAAAAATGGTTGCGCAGGAATTATCACAACTTTACATTTTGCAAGTGTTAAAATATGCCTATATTGGAAATATCGTGTGAAACAGAAGGAATCATGGCGAGAAGATGAGCATGGTGTCACAGTGTCGGTAAGTATGAGACCTTTCATAAGCTAGAACTTGTCTTGACCAATCACGTACCTCACATGGTGATATGACCCCTGAAAGTTATCTCTGGTGAATTATCAGAAAACAGATATCGTATTCAGGATACTAATGCTTTTTCCTATTACTCCATGTCACAGACAACTGGTGCAGTTTTCCAAATGAAACTATAATACTTGAGATCCTATGATACTGATGCTCAAAGTTGGTTATAGAATGAACTGTGTTGAGCAAAAAGTAGATTTTGTCTTTTGGATTGTGACACCTGGAGTGGATGTAAAATTGATTTGGTTGCAGTTTTTAACAGAGCTCAAATATGTTTTTTCCCCCTTAAAAAATCATGTGGCTATCCTCCTTATTCGTGAAGTTATGAGAGGTGAAAAATGTGGAGAAAATTACCAAGAATTAAGAAGTGTAAAACTTTGGCACACTCTTTCGCACATCCTGAATCTGTAACTTTGAAATAGTATGAAGGTAAAACTTTGTGCAAAAAAATATTATACATCGAAGATCAACGGATTCTGAGGGAGACAGATAGGAACATTTTTCATGTTGGGTTGAAATTATATGAAATGAACCTTTGTGGTACAATTTTTAACCATGCACATTAGACATATCATAATGCATTGATTCAAGCTTAAAATGAAGATGAAATTGTCATTTCTGCCTTCTGTGTGAGACTGAACTGCATGTTGCTGTCTTAAACTGCTCTGTTTCCCACCACAGATCTTTTCAAAGCCAATGTTCGCAAAGCAGGATGAACCACAGAGGTCAGTGTGGAGCGGCTGGTTAACCTGCATCAACGGCAACCCCGAATACCTGCAATCACTTCCTAAAGGCTTCACCTGCCTGCCGCTCTTTGGCAGCAGCGGGGCAGAAGTTCTAACCTCTTTGGTCAAATCCTGGTTCCAGCAGAACTTTGACTGTTGCTTTGGCCTTCTGGAAATCAACCACACCAGCCTCCAGTGGCTGGCGGCATTATGGACTAACTGCCACACAGAGTCCAGCCTCCAGCACCTCAACATGATTTGGACCCTTCCAGTTGTGCCACCGCTGCAGATCACCTACACTGTTAACCCCCAGGATGCATGGGAGCTGTGGATGAGCGTGAGAAAGGATCAACTGGAGAGGAGTGAGGGGGAGGAGGAGGCGGGTAGTATTGATATTGAGGAGGTGATGAGGTTCACGGAGGGGCTGAAGAGCCATTTCTACAGACACTTCAGGCTGGACTTGTCAGCAGGAAACCTAAACCAGGTGTCTACAGCGCTGGGATCAGCCAAGTTCAGCGGCAAGATTAAGGTACTGCAGCTCTCCTCATAATTTCAAGCAACTTTTTGATGAGATATTTGTGTTCTAAATATGTTTCCTTCTATTTCAGATCTCCAGCAGCAGATATGTGATCACCACCCTGACACTACTGACAGAGTGTGCCCTCCTCAAAATGCCCATCTGAGACATTCCGGCAACAGGCAATGAAATATTGCAATCATTTTTCAAAAACAGTTACTACCAGGATGGACCAGAATTGGTCTTATTTTATTACAGATTATTTATTTTTTGTCTAAAGCTTTTTTAAACCTTTCATAAAAATTCCAGAGTTGCATCCTGGTTATTTTTCTGTTTCATGTCCAAACCAGGGCCTTCAACATGGATTCAGCCTTGGAAGCCATAATTATGAGTATTTGAGTTTACCATGTTGTCCACTTTGTCTACCAAACACATTAAGGCCCCACTCCCTTTTGTAAATATGTTATATATTCATGTCCACCTGCATGTATATTTCGTCATTTCTAGTTGTAAATAAAAGCTAAAAAAGATGTAATTTGACTGACAGATGCTCTAGCTTCAACTAATGATAGTTTTTTTTGTTGATTTATTTCACTTCTAATGAATTCACATGTTTAATATGTGAAATAATGAAAATGCCTCCGAGACACGTGCAAAAAGTTTTGCTAGACCAATAGATCAAATATCAAAAGTGACAAAAAACAGATAAAAATCACCAAATTGTCACTGTCAAATATGAACTTCTGCTTGACTCAGTGACCTATAAGATTGATCGGTTAATGGTTTTATCAGTTTCCTGTCAGTTAACTTATTGTTTGACTACTTTATTCATTTCTGCTTTATTTACATGATCACATTTGTTCACTTAACCAATTAGATTTTTGTTTGTGTTTTACCATTTTTCTGTCCCCCCAAACATCTTAAAGATTTTTTTCATCCTCACAACTCCACACAGAAAACATCACTTTTTTGAAACTTTACTGTTACTTAAAACAAAATCAGGCAACTTTATTTCAAAAGAGACACGAACCAAATTCACCAAAACTCAAATAAGGATTATCAAAATAATATTAAAGAGAAACAATGAGGGAACATGAGCATTCAAAACACCAGATGGAGACATAACAAGCTCTTATAAAGCAAAAGAAAACAACTCCTATCTGAAACACTGTATATTGCACTGGTAGAAAAAGGCGATCAAGTAAAAATAAAGTAAGCAACTTGTGATCAACTTAACTGGACTCCTGCGAGTGGATGTCCAATCCAGATAATTAAAGTGATGGAGCACAACTCGGCAGCATTGCTGTTTTGTTATTGCTACACTGACACGATTAAATGCACAACGACTACAGTGAGGGCGTAGGAGTCACAATTGCTCCCCTATTATGCTCTTTAATGACCCGACTGGTGGCTCTTTTGGTGTTTAGCTTGTGATGGTGGTAATTAGGGTGCAGCAGATGCTCAGCCTGTCGTTGAAGGGCATTGTGGAGCTGGGGATTGTGTAAGTACAGGATCTTTAATACTCATCTTGATCTGTAAAGCAGGGGATATTCACAGATGCAACATTAACTTGCTTGTGACATGTGCTGCGCATCAGTTAAGAGTTCAGAGTGGAAGCTTTTCCAATCCCCCAGCCAGTGTGGCAAACTTTAAAAACTGAACTGCTTAAATGGCATGAAAACCAAACAGACTTCACAGCTACATAAAAAATACCTCTAGGCACTAGACTGAGGGTTGGCGCTACCTTCCCACTCTGCTGCGTTCCATGTCGTTTATATAATATTTACTCTTGTGTGTGTGTGTGTATTTACAGCTCTATAAAGGGGGCTGGCTATATATTTACAATGGCGCCCACACATGCCAACTTGCTTCTGAGATCAGAATCCACCAGGCAAACGCTGGGGACAATCTAAACTTTGCAAAAGCAAAAAAAGGGATTCTGTGCTCGTTTGTGGCCACTTGACATATTCAGCAAAATAATCCACGGTAGGTCCCGCAGAAGAGTTCTTCTCAGTACAATCCAGATGCACCAGGTCTCTGGTACACATTCTTCGAAATGTTCACTCAAAAGGAAATAGCTAGCTGGGATTGAATCAAAACAGAGGGGAGCAGAACAACGTTACACAGTTAATACCACTGTCACAACAGATCATGCTATGATGTTCAACGTAACCCCTCTGTTCACTTCACACACACAGGCCCAAGAGGTAAACAATGAAGAGGAAAGTGACCAATGTAGTAGTGTGATTCACAGTAGGTAGAGACTCCAGTGTGTGTGCTGCAGCTTTATGAGGCTAAACCCAGGAAGAAGCCACCGACAAATCCGCTGGACAGGACGATGTTCCTCTTTATAAAATCTGTGGCCTTTGTAGGACAGGAGGGGAAAGGATGAAAAATGAGTCAACAAAAGACCAAAATTGCCATTCTGTATTGCATGAGGATATTCAGGATTGGAAAATGCTAATATTTCTTCTTAAACCGCAAAACATCTGCAGTGGTTTCAAATCCATCTCTTTTGATCCTGCTGTGTCACAGCTACAGAGTGTAGTATTGCAAACAGACCACTAGAGTGCACTGCTGGTTTGTATAAGAAGAAATAAACCTCTCAACACATCAAGAAAACGCATGCATTTAGTTTTTATTCGTTACAAATCAGGAAGTATGTTGGGTGTGGTGATTTTTTTCCTAGTTTAAAGATCTGACTTTAGCAACGTTCCATTAAAACACAAGCAAAAGCAAGCAAGAAAGAAAGGAAGAAAGCAAGAGTTGTTACTGGTACCTTTACCTCCTCAATGAATGTGTTTATTTCAGGGGCTGCTTTGTTTGCTTTCTTCTTCAGGTGCTTCTTTGCTTTGTTCACATCCTTCTCCACCTTCTTCCAGTCCACCTGAACGTAACCGCTGTGATTGGCAATCTGTAGGAAGCAGTCATACTCAGAAATGACTCTCCATAGATCATTTGGATTTGTACCTTCTTTGTTCTTGTCTCAGTTCTCAATTCTGCAGCTCAACATATCATTTTGAGATATTATGATGATTTATTAAGGCTCTACAGACCTCTCTGCAAACCACATTTCCTTTATCGATTTAAAAAACATTCAATTTCATTAAAAGATACAGGCAATTCTAAAAAGCTGCTGTCTTCTATAAATAATTACTGGTGTCCAACTCTGCAGGTCATCTTTTTTCAATTTAAAGGGTGACATAATGCAGCAGCCGACTTCAAAATTGTATAAATGATGATTTTCGGGGATACCGAGCCCAGGAGGGGGTTTCTTTTCTGACTTTGATGAGAAACACCAACAAATGGACAATAAACAAACATAAAACACCATCTCAGAATGACTGTAATTCAAATCTGAGATCCTGCCTCGAGAGCTGCATTAATCAATCATTTGTGGTCAACTCGTAAACAAATTATCATTTTGAGATTAAATTAATCGCTTTGAGTAATTTCTTAAGAAAAATTTTTAAAATTATCCGATTTCAGATTCTTAAATTTATATATTTTCTGGTTTCTTCACCCCTCTACTAAATATGATTGCAATGTGAAAAAACAAGACATTTAAGGGCTTCAGGAAGCACTTATCAACATTTGTCACTATTTTCTGACTTATGGACTCAACAACAATCGATTAATCAAGAAAATAATCAACAGATTAATCAATTATTGAAATAATCAAATAGTTTTTTTCTCTCTGGGTACAAAATTCTCTGTTTATTCAACACATAAAGCACTGTCAACAGCAATAAAAACTCAGAGATGCAACGCTGTCAAACAAAATAGGGCTCAATGTGTATTCTCTATTCACATTTTTTAAATTTAAATATTCAGCCTGTGAATCAGGCCATTTTGCTGTCTTCGACTCAATCTACTTGCTGAATGCAATGAAGATTGCTTTTAAGTGACAAAATAATACACTGCAATGCCCCATGAGTATCCAGATGGCCTGTGTCCATCAAGCGCCAGCTGACACACAATGCTGGTCTTTCTGCTGCAGAGAGGGGACCAGCTGAGCAGCATGCTGTGCAGCTGGCATCTTCAGTTGTCAATGAAGTTGGCAACGTGTGACTCTTACAACGGATGCACTTTGAGACAACATAGATGTAGTAAATATATAATTACTCAGGCCATGCAAACACAGTGTTATGGTTTTCTTACCTGTAAAAGAAGGAACCCTCCACCAATAGCAGTAGCTGCTATCTTCCCAACTCGTTGGAAGACATAACCAGCACACCTGTATGTGTTGAGAAAAAGTTTGAATATGTCGTCATATATGTAAAGCAAATATGCCATTAGAATTGTTTCAAAATAGGGCTGCACAATATATTGTTTCATTATCTACATCGTGATCAAGGCTTCTTGGTCACATTGCATGACATGCAATCTGAAATACGGCAAATTATTTCAAACAGATTAAGCTGTAACTTCATTTGGGGCTTGGCACAAAAAGAAAACTCGCATGGTTCTCATTTGCCATGACTAATTTACAAGACAGGTCTGTCTGAGAACATAATTTACTGTGATTCAAGGCTTCTTGGACACATTTAGTGTTTTTGCTTTATTTACAAGACTGAGAGATTATTGACATGTCAGTGTGACATGTACAGAGGAAAGTGAGTGAGAAACAGGAGAGAAGCATTAAAAGGGAAGATCTGGTTGCAAAAAAACACAACATGATCTGTATGAAAATATTTTGGCCACAGACCGAAGGACGTTGACCTAAAACAGGTACTCTGTCAGCAGTGTCTTCCAATTGCCGCTACCATGTGAGGCAACACAAATACCTAGTTTTCCTATTGAATTCAACACCATAAAGCTCTGTATGATGAGTGTGAAGCCAGATCTGAATGCCATCCAAGCAAAATCAAATGTCTTTGCCAATGTAACACCATATGAGAAAGGTTCCAAATGGCTTTTAGCAGCTTTTTTGAATATTTCTTTTATTATTTTCTATGCAGATGCATTCTCCACTCTAGAATGATCAACTCTTTCCAAATAGTTATTCATGTCATCTGGTGAACATTCCTGTATTTTTCCCAATTGTGCATTATATATTGTCAAGAAATTTAATAATGCAATGTCAATTTTGTCAAATATTCTGCAGTCCTATATCTTATCCACTCAGTCACTGTTATCTTGTTGCACTGTCAGCCCTACTAGCACTTTCTTCTGCTGTTAATAGGTAATTGGGTTTATTGTTCTCTTGTCAACAGGGCAGGACATGTTATAGTTGATCCACAGTTGTCAGACCTGTCCTTACCATCCAGTCACTCCTCCCATCATGAGCTGGGTAGCCACAGAATACTTCTCAGCAATGGGGCCGGAGTTGTTCCCAAACACCCTACTCCACCACTGGTGTCTTCGGGCATATTCTGTCAGATCCACAACCTCATACACCTCATCTTCACTCTCTGGGTCGTCCTGACCAGCTATGAGACAAGAACAACACATTAATTAGCCATCACAGGCTCCGGGGGCTGTCTATTCTATGTAAATGAGTTGGAAAGCTAATATTAGCTGGCTAGCGTCAAATGGCTCCCAATTCTATGTCGTTTGCACGAAAGTCCCATTTTCACAGCCCTATAAGCATCGACAAAAAGACTATACCCAAATTCAGTTGTCAGCGGTGGAAAAGTATGCAAATTAAAATATTAATTAGGGTAATAACACCGGTATTTCGAACAAACAAACAGACTAACCTTCCCTCTGTTCCGCCGTCGCCATTTTGGAGAAACCAGTTATGTCACCAGGATGTTGACAATACTAAGCCACGCCCACATTATGATGCTCTGCCACGTCAGTTCAAATGCTTTCATTTCACTTGATTGGGCTCAGCAATTTAGCAACTTTATCACTGAATTTATGCAACTTTTTGGCCGTGTGGGGAAGATATCGCAGAATGAGGAAGGTACTTCGGAGTAGAGGTTGCATTGTGGGAAAGGCGCAGAAGAAATGATGCATTGCAGTTGCTGTTTTAAACAGTACTCGGAGAAATCGAGAACTGACATGCAAGTGTCAATATATATTTCTGAATACAAGTTGATATGGAAATGGGATTTATTGTATTCATGAGAGGAGCGCTTTTAATGCACATGAGAGATGGGTTAATATGATAAACACGTTTTAATGCTTTCAGGGTAGTCGTGGTATAAAAGATGAGGGGTTTGCAGGGAGAATATGAATATTTAAGATAAAAGAATGATATAGCAGGGAGGTCATATGGGGGGATGCGGACGCTCCCATTGGCCGAAGAGGGAGGAGAGGGCGTGGCTAGAGCGGCGCGTGGGTTCGCTTGGGTGACACAATTATAACAACTTTATCTTCGCGGCCGAAACGCATTTTATTGTCAAATACTCACATCTGGGATATTGTACTCAGTTATTCGCATTCAAATCGCGGCACAATATCACTTTGTGATGAAAAATGTGACGTTTGAGGAGCTACCCGGAGAGCGCTTCTGTCCCCCCCGAAAGGATTTACTATATCGAATCGCATCTTTTCATCCTGGGAAAAAGTTTTTGATCATTTTGTTTCCTTCAGTTTTCCTTCTTTGATTTGGCGGAGCAAACCGTTCGTCCCCGCGTCGCGATTTTCCATGCAATCGTGCGGTGTGTCGCTCGCCGTTGCTGCCTGCGCTGCTGCTCGGAGTCTCGGCTCGGCTTCTTCTAGTGGTGATGAGGGAAAGAAAATGGCGGCGGGAAAAGCGAGTGAAACAGAGGAGGACTTTCCGACACTGACAGCCCAGGAGAGGGACAGTTTGGTCGGGATCGACAGGTCGGAATAGCAACCACATGCACTCACATACACGCACAGTTTGAAAATTAATTGTTTTCTTTCCCTGCATGTCGTAAATATCCCCGAGCCGCTCTGCAAGTGATACTGAGCCGCCTATGTTGTCTTCTTGCTTGCAGCTCACTGTTTGGATTTCAGAAGCTTCATGAAGATGGCGCCAGAACGAAGGCCCTGTTGATGAAGGTAGCGAATATAACTGGATGTGTTTTACAATCAAGCAGCGTCCTGCTTCACGGGATTCACTCCTGCCCACCAACTATCGTGCACGGCGGTGAATTTGCTCCCCAAGTAGCAAGCCAGTCTGAATGCAAGTGGCCCACTCGCTACGGAGACCAAGGCCAGCTAGCCGCAGCCCCTCTTTTAGCCACTCAGCTAGCTTGCTAGTTAGCTCCTCTCATCCGATGAACGGCGACCCTGCACCTGCGGCTAACTGTTATGTTGTGTCGCTGGCCCGTGTAGCCACCTAGCTACGGCTCTCTTGATTTTATTAGTCTTTTAACGTTAGCATATGTTAATGTTTGTCAGGCAGCCGCCCTTCCCTGTTAGCTGGGTAGCTATTCCATACAGCGTATCCTTGTGTAATTGCAATTGTACCACCAACAACACAACGTCGTCACGGTTTTGTGTAGCTGGAAACGTTGCACCTTCATGAGCAAACTTCCAGCTGAGATTGTGTCAATGCAAGAATTAGCCTGTCCCAGCTAACCTCATATGTATCCTAATGTGGCTGGTACAACGTTGGTGGGAGTAACGTAGCTTTCTTCAAGGTGCACAAGCTTCACACATTGACGTTATTTGGTGAGGTTAGCTACCGACCGTTGCGTTTACATTCATTTCATCTATAACACACACCTTTGTGTTGGTTTGTGACACTGCATCGCTCCATTTAACGCACTTCTGGACGTGTTCTGCTCATTTTTTTGTACTGGGAGTCCGTGTGAACGAGTTGACAAACGTTACAAGTAACGTTAATGGCTGGCTGCCTGTCCAAGATGGCGGGACATGGCGGAATGACACCGATAGCTATCTAACCAATTTGATGTGTATATAAATATCCCTCAGAATCGTCTGTGTTTGGCTAAAGTGTGTCTCAAGTTTCCTCTCTGGTCCTGGCTAATTGTAAAGATGTGTCTCTGCTGCTGACCAAGGTGGTGTCAGGGTCCTTTGTTTACAGTTTGATTGCCTGTGTTTAGCTCTGCATGTGCTCTCGGCCCAGAAAGCGACGTGTTAAACAGTCACTGCCTACCTGTGCGGTACACATGGCTGAGCTAACAAAGACCAAAGCCCCTTCTCCTACTGAATGGTGTGGAGAAGATGGTGCTGTTGACAGCTCATGGTTTGAGGGCCCATCCATGAATCCGATCGCTAGGTGGTGTGGGATACCTAGGAAGTGTACCGACTCCTCTAGCGTTAGCTGCGCACAAGCAGAGAGGCACATACTTGCAAGAAAATGTGGAAAATAAATGTGTTAGACTGTGATCAAAATGCTTAGCTGAGTGTGTGTTACCTTCCCCTTTTTAGATATTAATCAGAGGACAGATGCATTGGTTTTCATGTGTTTTCCATGCTGTGTTTGCTAGTAAACCTGCCATCTTCAAACAGCCCACCTTGCCTGCTTTGGGTATGTTTTCTCTCACATCCTGTGCAGCTGCTTTGGTGTAAGTGGTTGCACAGGTTATTTTGTGCCTT
Organism: Dascyllus trimaculatus; assembly: GCA_024666655.1. Lineage (NCBI taxonomy): Eukaryota > Metazoa > Chordata > Actinopteri > Pomacentridae > Dascyllus > Dascyllus trimaculatus. Next base: position 10,926,480 of record CM045468.1, on the reverse strand, counting down.
ATGCACTGTGATTGTGCTGCTGATACCGTTTGACAGTGTCATAAGCCTGGTCTTGCCCCATACGCAGCGTCTGTCGCCAGACTTTCCTGTTACAACCCTGCTCTTTTGATCCAGTATATGCACACAGCTCCTGTAAGCACTTGCTGCCACTCTGGCTAACTCACAGCCTTCATTTGTCTCCGTGTGAAGTGTGTTGCTGTCTGACCACTAGAGATCTGATTAAATAACACTTAATATTAGCTGGATGGGATACTGGAAGTAGCATGTGGCTACCTAGGTGTTAGCAACCACCGTACTTATATCTGATCAGCCCACCCATGTTGATGTAAGATTTGACAGCACTGAATGTGGTATAATACATTTATGTCAATCAACAAACTCTGTACCCTCCTGTGTGTTCTACTTATTGACCAGGCCTAGCGAGTGAAAATTTGCAGTGATGCACAGATCTGATATGCATGGGACTGATACGGACAGAAGGTAGAAGATATAGGAGAAATGTGGTTTGTCTACAGTTATCTTTAGGTCAGTGATGCTATACTACTTTATACGTGCAAATTTGCATAGCGGTGTAGTCAGGGTGAACAAAATGTGCACAGAACTTGTTTAATTTAATTTTGACTAAATGAAAATTATTGAAGTGATGTGTTTTTTCATCTTCCATTGAGAAGAAAATGCAGGTTTTACATTGAAAATGAAACAAGAACATGCAAATACCGAGAGTTTGGATATATCGAGTGTAATGTAAATGTATATTGCAGACTGTTAAATGATACACATCACAGTAGTGTACATCGAAATTATATTAGCATATGTGTTTGCTTTCCCCAGAGCAAAAGGAAGCAATAGGTCTTTGTCACACATTGAATCTTAGTAGCGTTCTTATACACTCACCTGAGTATGGCTCATGAAAACAAAATGGAAAATGAACTGTCAGCAAGACTCACTTATTTGAGCCTGCTGAGAATTACGTAAAACACTCAATTCACTTGAACTTGCACATTTTTTCACTTAGAGACTTTGTTTTACGACTCCATTTCCACTCAAAACTTATTAGCTGTGAGTGATAACCCTGTTTGGCACTTTGTAATGGTCATGCCGCTGCTCTGTTGCTCTGTCTACTTGCAGATAAGAGTGGGTTCAACATCGCTGACAGAACTGGGTCACTGTATCACCAAGAGTTACTCGGTGGTAATGATGTAAAATAACTAAACGGAAGAGGCGTTTAACTTATTTTTACTTTATAAGTGTGTCAACATTGTGTTAATTACTTCAGTGTGACATTGTAGGCAGTTAGTGTCTTTGCTTTTAGTCCTCATGATTGTGCCTTTTTGGGGTGGAGTGTGCATGTTCTTGCCATGTTTGCAAGGGGTTTCCTCCAGATCAGGCAGGCCATGCTGAAAGACATTCACGCCAGGCCGCAGGAGTGCTCTTGCATTGCCCTTGACTAAGGCACTGGCTGGGCACTGTGGCTGACCTCTTCTCCGAAATAGTTAGGTCATTTGCAGAGGACAGTTTTTCCCACAGGGATTAACTTAAATAATATTAGTTGCTTACAGACATTTAACAAACTGTTTTCCTTAATTGCATGTACACAAGTCTGGTTATGTATTTTAAGCTGAACAGAAAGACTATTCTTTAAAACAATCTGTGCATTCCGTTCACTTAGAAACTAAAAATACCATGTTTCACTTCAATTTACCGACGAAAGCTCGCTGTCCATGCCTGCTAGCAGGATTGGTATCGTGGTTGTAAGGCGATGAGTGATGATCTGTTTTGTTGCATTTCTTCTGACTGAGTGACAGTCTTCCTCATAGTGGCTACAAACTAGTTGATCTGATGGGGAAGAGTGTGTCTGCGCACTCAAGCATAACACAGAACTCCTACTGTTGAACATGACTCATTGACTTGAGCGCTGTTTACATGTTTAGCCTCTCTGTCTTGTATTTGCAATGTCTGCATGCTGTCTGCAGATCAATAGCTGAAGGTGTATAACCATGAAAGGATTGAATTAAAAATGTAAAAAGTAAAGCTGCATCATCACAAGTTTGCAAAACTATGACAAAAATACAGTTGCATCCATTCTTATTAATGTGATGCTGGGGAAGTGACCTACCTGTAGGCTCATGTGCAGTGATGTTAACTCGTAGCATTATCAGATTCTTATGTAACACTGCATAACGATCCTATTACTGGCTGTTTGACCTAGTTCTCAACTCATATTGTAAAGTGTAATTGCTGATAATGACAGTTACTGTCAATGTTTATATCATTTGTTCCAGTTGGTGCTTATTTTCTAGGGGAGCCTAGATACTCTGTTAGATATAATTTCTTTGGGACAATGATGACTCAGCATTTCTTTCAAGCTAGTGTAAATTGGTACAGTTGGTTAGAATAAAAATTTGAATACTGAATGCAGTACTCAGAGTTTTCTGACAGTCTGAGAATGCAGTTTTTCCTGCATAGAGAAATTCTTCGCACCTCCTTAGGAGCTTTTAGCCAAGGAAAGTCATTGGCACCACATTGATAAGAATTGAGACTATTTTTAAATTAGTTTTGTTAATTGGAGTTTTACTCAACCATAATAGACAAATTTGTTTCACAAATTGTCAGAAATAAAGAAAAAGGCATAGATTTCTGTCAAATAAGGTCACACAGACAGATTAATAATGAAGATATTGTCAGAGCAAACATTCATTTTTACTCAGTTTTGGAAGCTTAAACCCTCAATTGTAAGACAGCCTTTAAGACCATTTACATTATACCAAATGCCCAAATGATCTTCTCGTCATCTCCAGTATCACCAAGCCTGACATTGCCTTGATGACTGTAGGAGTAACTGAATATCGCTCAGTTGTTTGAGATTCATCCATGATTCAGTCACGCTAAAGTTGCATTTGTGCAGTTTGTATTGGTCAATGTATGAATGAATACTTAAAAAAGCCAAGTTTCAATGTTAACAAGCAAGCCTTTGGCCAAATGTTATGGTGCACATCAGCATAATTACCCGTAAACAGTCAAACATCTGTGTCAGTCCATCCCAGAACCTCTTATACTTTATCAACTATTCTGTTGGGAATAGTTTGTGCATTGAAATAAGTCTTGCAGTCTGAGCCAAATATGTCACTACCAAGGTTAAGAAATGTTACAGTGCTATCAGATCAAATTAGAATGCACACATAAATATGCATATATTTCCATATTTTGTGGATGCATGAAGATGTAGGTTGCATCTTGACCTGTGAACTTAGGAGGTTATGGTAATGCATTAAATTATGATGCAGTTTCTTGTATTGTTTTATTTTTTAGTATGTAATGAATATTGAATGGAGGTTACACCAAATTGGAAATCCGTAACTAAATGGAACAAAGGCTGAAACTAACAATTTAACTACTTAATTAGTTGTTTGACCTATAAAATGTTCAAAAATGGTTAAAAATGTCAGTCAATGTTCCCCAAAACCAAACGTGATGTCCTCAAATGTCTCACATCATAGATCATTGCCTTACAGGATTAAAGAAACCAGAAAGTGTTCACATTTAAGGAGCTGAAATCAGACGTTTTTTTTAAAAACCACTGCTCAAACTAATTTATTGATGATCAAAATAACTGATGATTGATTAATCAACTAAGCTTTGTAGCTATACTGTCAATAAATGGCTAAATAGAGCTTAACTTCGGGTTCTGGGTTGACATTCAAATGCAAATGTTCAAATGTTTTGGGCCAGGCTTTGAAATCTATAGAAATTCAACATTATAAGAGATCCACAACAGCTGGGGTACATCTCCTCAAACATAGAACTAGGATTCCGGGCTGTGCCTGTTTCGATAATAACATGTGGTTAATGCAAGTACTGTAATTATTCAGCTTGAGCTGCCTGCGTTTTCTCTTACAGGAATAATTTGGTGAAAAACCATCATTAGATCAGTCGGCATTAAGGAAGGTGAAGTAAGGCTCTCTATTGTGCGGGTTTTCACAAACAAAACCTCCACTGCAGACACTCTGATCAGCTCGATTGCCACTCTTTGGTACAGTGAATGAAAGGTTGTAAATGCTATGAAAACAAGAAGTTGTAGCAGTCTGCTATTCAGTTATGAGACGGCACACCTCCCTTTGTCTTTTATATATCGGGCTAGATAAGCCAACTATGTGTACATTTTGAAAGTGGAAAATAGAAGTTGCATTTATTTTTATTGTCGCCACAAAGTTATGTAATATTAGATTGCATGGATGTAAATATGGAGTTAGTTTCAAATGATAACCCATCTTCCTCAAATTTGTGTCCTACAGTGAATTGTCAAGTTCTAAAGACCGCTGTGGATTTGAAGTATTAAACGCCATGTTTGAAATGAAAGCCCTTGCATTGAAGAACACTTTTCATATTTAAATTTTTCACCATGAAATCCCTCAGACAAGACTACATTTCCACAGTGTAAACATGCTTCAGTATTATTTCCGCATCTGTCCTCTGCCGTTCCATCACTCGCTAGGATTTGCTCCGTTTCTCTTCCCAAGGTGATATTTGCTGCTACATCCGCTGCTTTGGTCTTTTCACTCCGCTGATAACCATGTAAAATAAATGTATTTGATTACGTAACTGCTTCGTGGAAATGGCAACTCTACCCACCAAAGGCAAACAGCAAGCCTTGTCTGTGCGTGTTTGAAGGTTATTTCTCTTTTTAAAAGTCGTGGTTGAGATTGACTTTCTTTTAAAACAGGGAGATTAAATATTATCCACCTCTGTATGAACTTGCAAGTCATTTCTCAGGTCCATTTACATCTGCGGCTTCCTGTCCTCGGCATTTTGGCAGAATGACAGTCGGCATAAGGACCAGCTGTGCTGTCTTTGATGAGATCTCAGTGTGGCACCTAAGAAACTTGAGTGCTGAGGCAGGTCATTGTAGTGTGAGTTTGCCCTGGTGCAGCCAGGAAGGGACAGTATGTGCTTGATGTTGGGATCAGTCACGTTTTAGCAGGATAACTGGAGATTTAACTACTGCAAACAGCCTGTTCCTGGACCTACACTGGTGCAGAGTCAATTGCTTCTTTAATCTGAGACAGAACCTGTTAATTATAGAGGGTGGAACAGGCAAATTGACAGTTGCATCTCATTTAACTCTAAAATTCTCAAAAAAATGTAGCTGAAGTCGAATGCCAGTAGCCACAGTGGGACAAAAATCAGTTGATATTGCTTCATTATTGTGTGCAAGGCTGACATTATTGCAGAGCTGTGTTTTGTTTTTCAAACATTAAAATCTGAGATTGATGAAATGCACACTACAAAGCTCTCTTGCACTGTCCTGATGAATGCATGTCTGGGAATGCTGATAAATGGACCAGGGACGCTCGAAAATGTGTTTAAAAAAACGCCGATATGGCCCCTAACTGAGGATCTCTTCCAGCTCAGAGGAATCAGCTGCTTTTGTATTGATGGTTTATCAGCACAGAACGATCTGTAATAGATTTTTTTTCTGAAACATCATAAAAGCAAAAGTCCTTATCTCGCACAAACCTAATTCCTACCGTGATATTTATCTGCTGAAAAGAATTTGAGTCAGCTTGACCAGAATTTGGGAGCTGACGTCAGCCATGCTGTGACTTTCAAAAGTTCTGTGTGACATTGCTCTCTGATTTCCACTCTTTGCAGAGTACAGGCATGGATGGTTGCGTCCTTTTTTTCTCTCCTCCCACCCCACTCCATCCCACCCCATCCTCTCTCAAGTGCCATGTCCAAATGCATCCGAGACACACACACACACACACACACTAAGTTGTTATTTCTGTGTTCTCCCCAGGCTGTTCGCTGCTACGATTCGCTCATCCTTAAGGCCGAGGGCAAAGTGGAGCCTGAGTTATTCTGCCAGCTAGGCCACTTCAACCTCCTCCTGGAGGATTATCCGAAAGGTGAGTCATCACTTTTCTTCACCTGCAAGTTTATTCAGAGATGTTTGGTAAATTATTTTCTCCATCTTTAGCTCAATCAATTACACCACTGAGAGGCTTCCATAGATTTTAAACATAATTGCAATTCCAGCTTGCTGCTCACGATCATTTGGTTAATTCTCTGCTTGCCTCACCTTCTAATTACAGCATTATCAGCATACCAGAGGTACTACAGTTTACAGTCAGACTACTGGAAGGTAAGACACACATGCCAGCATGCTCACATTGTCATTCAGTTAGTGATACTCTCACCTCTTGTCACTGACGCACACACACATCACCTTGCTTTTTTCCCCACACATACACAAGCTCATACACAGGAAACTCGTATGGTCTCAGGTGGTTTAGATGCCAGTGTAAGATGCGGTTTCAGGTTTCATGTCAGAGTCATTCTGAAATCGTTCCTTGCTAAGGTGACACTTTGCGGTCAGACTGAATGTTAGTTATTGGTTTCCCTAATTATTCAGCTGAACCAAGTCGCCACAGGGTTATGCAATAAGCAGTCGAGGTGTTAACCGCTGGGAATTTTTTGCCACCTTGATTTTCTTTTCATTTGAGGACACATATTTGAGTGACAAAGCTGCACGTTTTCACTGCACATCGGGAAATGAACAGATAACACCTCCAAGTACAGCTTTGATTACGGTACCTTTTTTTGAGAATTTTGTCTGATCTTTTAAATCTGTTTAATTCCCCATCCCACCCAGAATGCTGCCTTTCTGTATGGCCTCGGGATGGTCTACTTCCACTATAATGCCTTTCAGTGGTGAGTACCAACTTTCTTTATGTTCATTTGCATAAGAACAGAGCACCCCACTGAGTCAGTTTAAATCATTTGTGGGCAATTATTTATTGATGCATTGTGTGTATTTCTTGAGCAAATCCATGTTAAGACACTGAAGCCATTAGTTTTATTTAAACCAATAGAGTTAGATGAGACATTTAATGTGTTTCTCTTGTCTGTATGGTGTGCTAAACCACTTTCAGACACGCAGTACTTTCCTTTAATCTGTCGGCTTCACGTCTGAATGAACACTTTTCTATCAACCAGACTTTGAAGAACGGACCTAGTAACATTTCAGTTTCAACACAGCACAAGTGTGAGGTACATGCAGTCCAATGTAACAACTAGGCATGCACAGGATTACAACACACTGACCCAGAGGGTGACACAACAGTCGAGGAATTGATGCTAAAAAAGCTGCACTGTAATCCCAGCAGAAGATGCTGCCGTTGGAAGATAAACTGTCTGACTGTGCACCCACTGTGTTTCTCTCCGTCACTGTTGTGGGTATGGCTAAATGAAGCTGTGAGGAAGATTGTTGATACCAGCAATTTTATGTATCCCATGTCTGAGAAGGGCTTGAGCATAGCTTAGCATAAAGTCTGAAAAACTGCATCGAACAAAATCCACCGACCACCACCTCTTCAGCTCACAAATGAACACCTTATATCTCATTTGTTTAACCCATTTGACATTACTTCATGGATGCTAGCAGTTGCCAGGCAACCGGCAACAAATTACTCTGGCAGATTACCTCCTGTAAAAATGAAAACATGGGCTGCGTCCAAAACTCCATACTATGCACTACATATTCAATATGTGTACTACCGCTGCACACACTTTGGTGTCTGTTCAGACACACTGCTGGGCATAATCACACATCATTTCCTGAAAGCCTCATTGCCAATTGGAGGCGTGTTACCGTGGTAACCCACCAACCTCGTTCCCTGTTCGTGTACCGACATCTGCTTGCCTCATAGCAGAATTGTCAGCTCATTACACACCGAAATGTAAGACCTAAATTAAAGAGTAACAGACGTTAAAGCTGAGCTGCCCTGGTTGCTGCCTCTGTTAAGTTACTATGTGCATCACTACTGTGTGGCATTGTGGGATATCTATCCTAAGTGTATTCCCCTGGAAATGGCATGCACTTTGCATACTATTATGTGGTTTTGGACATCCTAAATAACTTCACATACTATTTATTTGACTACATTTCATGTCAGTATGGAAGTTCTGATGCAGAATTATGCACACTTTGGTCTTTAAAAAGGCAAATTTAGATGTTTTTTTTTTAATAGAGAAGGAAAAAGTAGCTGCATAACAATCATACCATAAGCAACCTTGTGCGATGATAAAAAAAAATGTCAAAAATTAAGAAAAATCACATTTTCACCTGTATTCAGATCAGTGTCGTTGTCATGCATAACTTGTATACTTAATATCACAAATCACTTGTGCATTTAATTGCAACAATAATAATAATAATAATAATAATACATTTTATTTGTATAGCGCTTTTCAAGCACTCAAAGACGCTTTACATAAAAGCACTCCCATTTGTACTGTACACATGGTAAACAAGTCACACTATAGAATGACAGGTCCATTCAAGAGAGACAGCTTATCAAAGAAAAGCTTTGAATGCAAGCTCAGGATCACACAGCTCAGTTGTAGTTTGTGCTTGTTTCTGTGTGTGTGTGTGTGTTGTTATTATCAGCTGGGAAATAAATGCCTTTGAAGGGAAGCTGTGTGATGTTGTTTCCATAGTAACGCCACAACCAGAGTCAGTTCTGGGTGAATTACCATTAAGAATCAGGGAGCTTTAAACCTCGGCATGCATAAAAAGACTCGAGATGCAAGATCAGCAAATACAGCCGGTGTTCTCAGCAGCGACTGCAGGCAAATTCCACTCAGATATTGTTGTTTAAATTCCCACTTAAGTGCTGCTGCCAATAGCATGTGCAGCACCTCGGCATTTCAACCACCACGATAAAATCATTAAAGCCTTCAGTTGCAAACTTCTGATTGTGAAGAAAACACAGCAAAATAACCAGCTGTCTCAGTCGCTGTGGCAGGAGCATCTTTAGTATTCAGTTCAAGGTAGCGCACACACAGCGTGACTGGAATGAGCAGCGACTGTCTGACCAACCAAGATGTGCTGCAGCTTAGGTTGTGTTCACACCTGAAGTTTATCTTTGAATGTGAAGCTATTTGTTGTCCTCCTGGCTTCTTTGCTTTGTAATTTTTCGATTGTGATTCCTTCGCAGGGCGATCAAAGCATTCCAGGAGGTGCTGTACATTGACCCAGGGTTCTCCCGGGCCAAGGAGATCCACCTACGCCTGGGTCTCATGTTCAAGGTCAACACAGACTACGAGTCAAGCCTAAAGGTACAAACTGAAGCTGTTTGATTCACATTTCAGGATTGCTAAAACCTTGTTATAAAACACACAAAGGAAGGGTTGATTTACCACGGACAGCCACTGAAACAGCAGGGCAACCATTCAGTGACTGTACTGTATTGTGTGTGGGAGAAGATTAATGTGTAAATTTAATTAACCATGAGCTTTTTTTTTTGTTCTGTGTGTGTTTTTACTGAGTCTGATTTTCTCTCACAGCATTTTCAGCTGGCTTTGATTGACTCCAATCCCTGCACTTTGTCCAAAGCTGAAAGTAAGCACTGTCTTCTGTTTATTTTACATGATACTGTATTTATTTAGAATATAAAGCAATTCTGAATATACTTTTTACAAACTATTGCTGTCAAATAGTATTATTCAATCATTGTTGTTTACTGTGTTGGCAATTCTCAGCCTACACACTCTTTTGTCCATTGATCATTAAGTGGAAGAATCCCCTGCATCTCCTCTACCTGCACAAAACTAAGAATAAAAGCCTGGAAACTGAGCATCTTACTGTGTTTGCTCTCTACCGTGGAGAGTATTAGATTGTGGTCAGCTGCTCCAGCTCAGTCTAGGTAGACTGCTGGTATTATTTGATATGCTGCTGCCATCTCATCTCTCCTGCCCCGGTACCTGTTACCTTGGCGACAGCAATATCCATTTTTTGCCCAGCCTCTCGCTGTTTGCCTTTGCCTCATTGTGTCCCCCTCATTCCTGTTCTCACTCACACACATACGTAGCAAGGGCAGCCCCCATCTTGCTTCCCTCTCTCTATCTCTCTCTCTCCCTCCTCTCTCTCTCTCTCTCTCCCTCCATCTGCTGAGAGTCACTCAGGCAGCTTAGATCAGACACTGCAGCGCTCCAGACAAAGGAAGGTGCCGCCAGGAGCACAGCTACCTATTAGGTCTGGTACTCTTTATGTAGACAGGCAACCTTGGGTTTCTGACACCTATTTACTGACAACTCAGCACTACTTTCCAAAGACTTGGAAAGACAATGAGGAGGACTAGCTCTGAGATGGGTTGGGAAACCTTTCTTAAATGTGAAATAATCTCGGTCTAACACCTTTTCTCTTCTCTCCTTTCACAGTTCAGTTCCACATTGCTCATTTATATGAGATTCAGGTAAGTGTTCACTCTTCTCTTTAGCCTGTGCTTCAGTTGTGCTTGCTCCCAAGGGCACGAGACAAGATTTGTTTTCCTGCTGTCTTTTGTGAGAATAAGTGCTGCATGTTGATTGAATGTCCAATACTGAGGCAAAAGCTCGTAACCCAGTTAGGACTGTAAATCACAGGGCGTCTGAATGGCGGGGATAGCCCTGTTTTCTTTTTCTTTTTTTGTATTTTAAACTAGGTGCTGACAAATTTAGGAGGGAGCAGGGTGCGTGAGTGGGTGGCGTGCGGGAGGGGATAGGAGATTACTCTCAGCCGATCGACGGGGTTGCCACGGAAACAAGAAAGTCTGTCTCCCCCTCTTTTGTATGCTGGTGGTCTCTCTTTCTCTCTCTCTCTGTCTTTATGTGGGTTTCAGAGGAGAGGTACAGTAGCTCTCGCCAGCTTGGGGAGCAGCAGCAGCGCTTCACGACTAATTTTTTGTGCTGTGTCAGAACACAACACTGCAGTGGAAGTCTCAGGCTTATAATGTTTGCCGAGATGCAAAAGTGTGACTAAATTTAGATGAGCGGGGAGGGCCATGATTACTTGGGCATTCCTGTCTTGCAGCACAGTAAAGATGGGAAGCAGAGATGATCGAGCAAAAGTCATGGGTTGAATTTGAATTAACTGTAACTTGTGCGGTGTTCTCTCCCATTTATCACCCTCTCCCTACCCTGTCTGTTCAATTCAATGTCGTCTCCCATTACTTCCCTCCACTTCCCATATCCAGAAGAGATACCGGGCTTCCAAGGAGGCTTATGAGAGCCTTCTGCAGACGGAGGATCTTCCTGCACAGGTGAAGGCTACTACCCTGCAGCAGCTAGGTAAGCTATGCCAAGAACAAACAACAAAAGAATTTTGCGTAGGCAGTGAAAGCACAACAAATTGATATTCTGTGGAAACTTTCATTTCTTGCGAAACTGAGAAATCTCACGGTCTCAGAGAAAGTATCGGTGCTGAGAGTTGAAAGTTCTGAATGCAAAACAGCAGCTGACGAGTTGCTTAACTTTTTCCAGGCTGGATGCATCACACAGTGGAACAGCTCGGGGACAGAGCCAGCAGGGACAGCTATGCCATCCAGTGTCTGCAGAAATCTCTGGAGGCTGACCCCAACTCTGGACAGTCCTGGTACTTCCTTGGCAGGTATGTTGCTCATACAGATGTTGATTTAGATAGTATCATAAAGTAGTCAGTCTGTCATCTGAAAAGTCCTTTCTGGCACAGTTGTAGCACTTGAGAAAGCAGTCATATATATGTATATAGCAATAAATGTTTTCGTCAAATACAGAGTTGGGGATGTATTTTCAGAATTAATAATCCATCCATGCATGGATAAATGTGATTTTTAAAAATGCTTTTCACATCAGTAGCACAAACCTGACCAGCATGTGTCTCCTCCAGGTGCTACTCAAGTATTGGGAAGGTCCAGGATGCCTTCATCTCCTATCGGCAATCTATAGACAAATCAGAGGCCAGTGCAGACACCTGGTGCTCTATAGGGTAAGTGTTTATTTGAGTGTTTTTTTTTCATCTTTTTTTATTTTATTTGCATTTTGGAGCAACATTTTCCTCTCTCATGCATCCGTTCCACCTTCAGGGTGTTGTACCAGCAGCAGAACCAGCCCATGGACGCTCTGCAGGCCTACATCTGTGCTGTGCAGCTGGACCACAGCCACGCTGCCGCCTGGATGGATCTGGGCACGCTGTACGAGTCCTGCAACCAGCCGCATGATGCCATCAAGTGCTACATCAACGCCACACGCAGCAAGGGCTGCACCAACACCACTGCGCTAACCCACCGCATCAAATGCCTGCAGGTGGGTGGAGAGAGACAGGAAGCGTCCGTACTGTGGCTGTTTGGATGACTTCAGTTGGAGTGATTTCATAAATGAGGAAAATGTAGCAACATAAGTTTAAATTCAGTTGTCTACCAGCAACAGTAGTAGGGATGTCCCCATGAGGGTTTTTGGCTACAGCCTCCTTGTATTTCTGACAGTGTCCCATCGTATTTAGTTTAAAAGTGTGGAGAGGAGAACATCTGTGATTCTCGACGCTGCTCTGCTCCAAGCACTTCCTGATGCACACTGTCATCTCAGTAATTGAAAATGCAGCGTACCATTTCCTCAGTATGTACTCTGGTTCTGCACAATTGGGCTTATTTGATAGCTGGCATACCCGAACATTTCTAGGCATGTGTCAGGCATTATGTAGCAAATACACATCCATCAACATCACCTATATTAGTTGGGGACATCCCTGATGGCTGGCTGCCGTTTTTGGGGGGTTTGCTCACGTAAAACTGTCTCTCCTAAGCTGTTTGGTGTGTGGATTGTGGGCAGAGAACCAATGCAATGAGTACCACTGAATGCAAGCAAAGAAAAAGCATTAAGAGAACTGTGCTACTGACTAATAACTGAATTGCATTGATGAAGTGTAATATTGCAACAACGTTTGACCAGTGCAGACTGATAGTCCCTCAGCATGAGCAGCCTCTCCCTTTTTCTGAACCTTCCTTATCCTAAAACTCCCTTCCACTTGCATAGCAAAGAAAGCATGGGGTTTTCTCAAGGTTTCTTCTGTACTACCATCATTGTGCTCTTCTGCCTTTTGCTGCTCTTTAACATCCCTGTGAGGCTGTGATAAATTGGTTGTTCCTCAGGGATGGAACTGAACGAGTCTGTTAGGCACAAAGGAGACTTCTGAGGGCCCCAAAACCTACAGGAAAGGAAAAACTGAATCCACAATCGAGTTTGGCAGCGTTCTAATTCTGATATCCTACACTCCCCCTGTTCTCTTAAGATCTTACCTCATACTGGATGATAGGCCAGGAGGATTAGGGCCACAAGAAAAACTTTATGAATTTTGACTTTTTTCCTCATAATTCAGAGTTTCTAGGCTTAATTATGGGTTTAAATTCAGAATTATTTGAGCGAAACTGTTGGACTTATGAGCATAAAGGCAGAACTATGGGAAGAAAGACATATATGTGGGGTTCAGGTCGGATTTATTAGAAAGTCAGACATTAATCTAATGTTTGCATTATGAGTTTAAAGTGAGAATGTTTAGTTTCTCGTCAGGACAATGTGATAAAAGGCAGAAGTCAAAATTATCAAGTTTAAGGTCAGACATCTGAGGTTGAAGTCAGAATTATGAGACTATAAGTGTAATTATGAGTTTAAAGAAGGACAGAAGAATTAACTTCAATCCAGGGTAAGCTGTAAAAAGCCAGAATTTTAATAAAAAGAAAAGGTCAGAATTGAGTTTAAGGTCAAACATAAGAGGTTGAAGTCAGAATTATGAGAATATAGCCATAATTATGTGTTTATAGAACGAATTATGAGAAGAAAGAAGTCAAAATGATGAGTTTAATGCCAGAATGATGAAATTAAATGCTGAATTCTGTGTTTAAAGTCAGGATAATGTTTTGAAAGTCAGGATTATGAGTTTAAAGTCAGAACTTTGACCTTTTTTTTAAAACTTCTTTTCACTGAGAGTTCTGAAACAAAAGTCAGAACTCAAATCCCTCATAGTGAGCCTCATCCCATTCCGAACTACAGAATAATATGAGGGGATGATTAAAAACCAACATGGTATTATTTGTCCTTTTGACAGATTGATTCATGTTAAAAGCTCATGATAGCTGAGCAAATCTGTCCTTAGCCTCTCACAGATCGACCAAACGGGGTCCAACAGACCCCTTTATCTCATGCGTTGATTTATTCATCTATATTTTTGTCCAAGCAGTGTCATTTTCCTTTGCATATGCATGAAGAAATGTTACATTTCCACCAGTTATGTTAGCATAATCTCATGGCATTAAGACAAGCTCAGTGGCTTGTTTTAATGGAACTGTGACTGTGTTACTGTTGCTGAATGTCATTCAAGTACCTCCTTGTGTGGTTGATACGTAATGTAGGTTTATTATCCAGACCATGCAGCCAAAGTGATTTAAAGACACAAGTTTGCATATCACTGTCAGTTTCCAACTTAGCTTCACTTGTTTTATAACCTCTACCTATTTACCATTGCTGATCATTTCCTTGTTTTGAGGTCATCGTTTTTATTTATTTATTTTTTAAAAGAGAAACAAAAAAAGCCTTGTGTTTCCTTTTATTTATTTTTTTTTGTTTTTTCACGTCGTTTTCCATTCCCCTAGGCTCAGTTGAATAACCCCCAGCTCAGTAGCCTACAGGGTAAAAGTAAAATGCTCCCTCTTATTGAGGAGGCATGGAGTCTACCAATCCCAGCTGAGCTAACCTCCAGGCAGGGAGGCCTGAGCAGTGCACCACAGCAGGTGAGAGACCAGATAGAGCAACTTGCACCTCCCTCCCTCCCCACCCTCCCCCCTTCCTCCCTTTCCCCCCCCCCTCTGACTTAGACACATATAGGCACTCGAACGCACAATGTACACACAGACATACCTGCAGGTCAACACATGCGCATGCACTGTTTTTGCACTGATGGGTAACGCTTGAGCTTCACTCCACCTTCCACCTTGTCCGTGTGTTTGTGTGAACACAGATGTCTAAAGAAGCCAACGACAAACACATGCAACGTGAATTCTGTTGCCCTCAAATTGGAGATTTGTTGTCAGCGCATGGTTTTTTCTGTGCAGACGGGGAATAACAAACCACTTATCATGCTTTATTTCTATTGGCTACTGGAATATACTCAGGTCATGGCTGCTTTATGGCATCCGTTTGCAATGAGGAGAGATCCAGCCAAGTGTTACCCACTCCCGCACTCCCTCTCTTTTCCACAGCACAGTAGTCACTCGGCTTCACCCATCACGCTCAATCCAAGCAAAACGACAAATCAACAAAGGCTTTTGCTCATTCTTTCCTCTTCAATTTCTCCTTCTCTTAATCCTGCTTTTAATCTAATGTGGTATTCAGGATTACTACCCTACCACCACCACCACCACCTCCCTACAGTTCATTAACAAATCCAGTTTAAGGTGGCAAACTTGGTGAACCTGCACCACACTGCTGTTTGCTCTTAATCTGCTTTTGTTTAGATTTGGCAGAGATTTTGTCTTTTCTAAAGAGATTAAAAGTGCTCTAATTCCAAGTCAAGTGGCTGTGTTTCTAATTCTCACACTCACTGTTTGGCCTTTTTGGCTTTTGACCCGGCCCCCCGCCCCCAAAGTGTGATCGGTGAGGTCGTGCTGTCGTAGCGTGCACCCAGGCTTCCCATTGGCTCTGTCCATCGTCCTCCCCCCTCCAGTGGCTGACCTTAGATGTCCTGCAGCCGCTCACAAAGCCCCAGCAACGCCCCCTAGTGTTTCATTACCACTTTCATTCAGTCATGCCCATCATACAGTAGATGCCAGTAGTTCTGCTGTGTCCTTGTTTGTGTGTGATCATTGTTGTGTTATTGAACTGGAATATGTTGATTTGGCAGCTGGTGAAGTATTTATGGATCAGTAGATTCCAATGGGTCAGATGTGACTTGTAACTTGATGCATAATGATAAAATGGCACATTCGAATACACATACAGCTTTTTTTGAAATGCAGCACATGCAACTGGTGCCTATTTTCCACAGTCAATCAGGAAAAAGTCTAGCAGATGATTATTCAAGCCTTGTAGTGTATTGATTTTTTTAAAGCGGCTGTAACGAAAACATGGCAAATTTCTAAGCAGTCACATCTGCCTCACAGGCTTCCTCAGAGGTAATAGTAAGGCTGATAGTGTGTGGGATGCGTTGTAACCTTTTGCTTAAAAGGTTAAGTTATGCATTTGTGCCTCTAAACGGCTTAAAGTACAGTGAATTTGGCCTTACTGGCAGCATTACGTTGCAGATCTTGATACGAAGCAATAGTGGTGAATTTCCACCAGCATTCCTCCAAATAGGAGGAATGCCCCGGGGGCAGTTGTTGCCCTGAGATGCAACACCTTAGATACGCAGGAATGTTTTTGCTCTACATGATTTTAAAGCTCCCAACACAGAATCACAGTATTGCTCTCCTTTTTTCTCTCTCTTTCCCATCTCCCCCTTTTACTTTGCTTTCTCCCTTTGCTGCTTTACCTCCTGATAACATGCTAATTACTTCTTTTCACTCTCGCTTCATCTTATTTTTTTATTGCTTCTGCCACCTAATTTCTCTACTCCTTCAACTCTTCCATCGCCTCCTACCTTCCGTAACTTTTTTGTTTTTTTGTCCGTCCATTTGCGTCTCTCCGCTTTTCCTCTTTACATTTGTTTTGCTTCCCTCTGCCTGCGCTCCCTCCATCCCCTTCCCCTCCAGGCTTGCAAGCCCAATCACAGTGCAGAGGGCGGGGGCTCAGGTCAGTCTCTGCCCCCTCACGTGGGCTCGCTGGGCCAAGCGGAGGACCAGTCCTGCCCAGCCAAGAGGAGGAGAGCTTCCAGTCCTGGCAAGGTAAATACAACAATGACGGCATAATTTTTAACTGCTAGTAGAGTTACAGTTTTGCATATTTTTTTTCTACATTTGACCTCATCAACATGTGTGTTTCCCCTCAGAGTGATTCATGGGCCAGTAATCCAGCACAGCAGCCAGTCCCCAACTGGTACCTCTCCCCACAGAAATTACAGGTTGGTAATACTTCTTATCTCTTCATCCTTTCACTTGTGCTATTTCAGAGGTCAAATGAGGTTTCCAACTCTTGCCGTCTGTCTTGCAGGTGCTGGAACAGTTGCGGAGTAACCGGGCCAACCTGAAGCCCCCACAGCTTCAGATGTTGGAGCAGCTCGAGGCTCAGCTCGCCATAATGCAGCAGCACCAGCACCAGGTAAAAAATATGACACCAGATAGGTCAGATTTGCTCTTAACGTATCAGTGGCACAACACAAGAAAATACACTTTTACAGGCTTCATCTTAGCTGCATCAAGAACTCATTATCATTATTATTCTTGAATAACTATCTTTATAATATGTCAGCAAGGTGTTTTATGGACACACAAAACAGAAAATACATTGCATATGCAATACATACCCATGGATGCTTGCACAAAACATTTGTTTACATGCAGATACACATTTTTACATGTATGCATGTAGATCTACTGTTCATTCCTCTAAGCACAGACCATGGAGACTGTATGAACATGCGTACAGACTAGTTGAAGGCTTAAACTGTGATCTTAGAGTAAATAAACTCTCTAATCCAGAGTGTTTAAACACTGATTTATGATCCTACGGTATTATTCAGACCTGATTTAGCATACTCAAATCCCTTTCACCGTGTGTGGCGTAGGCGTTGTATCGTATTACGTGCCAAACCACAAATGAGTGCAGGTAAGAATGTGAGCGTCAACATGTGTGTGTTTTGTTTTTTTAACTGACTCAGACTCATCTTTTGGTGGTTCAGCTCGCCCGTCTGGTTCTCAGACCGGATTCAAATAAACATAATAAATAACTTGCAGATAAGCTGTAATTAGGTTTCAGACTGTGTTTTATGGTTGTGTTTTTTTCTCTCCCACAGATGAGACAGAATGCCTCAGGAGGTCAGGTGCGCCCCTCGCTTCCCAACGGCCCCACCGCCAACTCCCTCCCCTCCCCCAACCCCAGCCTCCACCCCTCACGGCCCCACTTCGGACCCCACCGACCCCTGTGCCCGCCTCAGCCGCTGGCCAACGGGCCCGTGGGCTCCGGGACACACGGACACTCGGACTCTCTCCCTGTGGGTGACAGTAGTAACAGTTGTAGTAACAGTAGTAGTAATAATAAGCCAGGGCCCACGGCCACAGGACCCAACGGAGACGTGCCTTACCTGCAACCTGCCGGCAGCGGCGACCCAGCACTGCTACCTCACACCTGCACAAGCACGCAAACACAGGACGCCATGCCGCACCAGGCCCTGCACCTAAACTCCTCTCAGGTTAGATGCTTCATCACTCACTGTTCATCTTTGTTCAAGCGCCTGTCACAGAACATGCAAAATTAAAACTCCCTCTGGCAAGTTCACTGTCGCTCAGTTAAGTAATGGATATAAATCTGTTTTATCCTACTGACCTACTTGGCTCTGTTGTAAAAACTGTCAGAAACCATTGAGTAGAATCAAGTGATTTTATGAAATGAGCTGTAAAATCCTTCCCATGGGACTCCTTTAAATTAAAGTATGCATGAATTCTTCCACGCATCCCTAATCTCTGGTACTGAGCCAAAGCATGTATAAAAGTCACATCTACAAATTAACCCACTGGTAGAGCTACGTGTCCGTGAGGCCTTGTTTTGACCTCACCAGAAAGGATGATTTTCTGAAGACTTAATGAGCTCTACGCTCCATCTGCACTTTATGCTTCTAGTGTGTAACATTTTTTTCCTGTTTCTTCTTCAGGGGCTTCAGAAGGGGTCTGTTCCAAATGCGACAGGCTCCAGCAGTGAGGGGACCCTCTCTCACTCCCAGACTCCCAACTCCAACACCCCTGTGCACCCCAACAATCAGGTTGGACATTCCACTAATGCCCCATCGCCACGGCAGCAGCCTCATAACCACCTCCCATCCCCTCCCTCCCTCCCCCACTCCTCTACCTCAGGTGGAGCAGGACCTGGTGCGTCCGCTACCAAAGATGGCAACACCGCAGCCGTTTCCCTCGGCAACGGGGGTTCCGAGGGCAAAACACCATCGCCGCTGCCATCAGCTGATGGCAAAACGGCACAGGCAGATGGCCTAGCCAATCACGTCCACTCGGGGGATGGCGACAAGGTGGCAGAAAGTGGCGAGAAGCCGAGCCTTAGCGCAGACAATCCTAGGCTATCTGCCCTGCTGGCGGGGGGGAAGGGCCCTGAGGAGAGCGAGGGGCCGTCAGAAGGGACTACATCCGCCACGCCCGAGTCCCACAAGAAAGTCAATAACATTCACCCTGCCGTCCTGCCCTCCACCCCCCACGCACAGGGCAGCTCGGCTGCCTCCTCGCCCATCTCTGCCATATCCACCGCCACACCGTCACCTAAATCCTCAGAACACACCCAAACAGGCGCCCACAGTCCCCCTACCACCACCACCACTACCACCACCAATACGTCATCTACTGCACCCGCTGTTAACGGTAACGGCAAAGGAGGTATCTCTGAGGACTCTCAAAGCCCACTGAAGGCTGAGCCACCCACCGTCACCAGTCTCAAAGCTACACCTCCACACGGACACGGCTCCTCGTCTTCATCGTCATCGTCTTCAATATCCATCTACCCCAGCTCCACAGACGTGCTGAAGGCCTGCAGGTGAGACTGGAATGCCTCATTGTTTTTCATTCACATCCTGGTGTCCTGCAGATGCACTCAGGTGGTAGCCTACTGGCTCTGTTTAATTCCTCTTGGCAGGAATGATTGTCTTGGCAGGCAAATTGGTCTGTTGACAAAGGCAAAATCACACAGAGTCAGGTCACAAAGTTCATAAGCCATGCACCAGATTTCTGGCATGTATAAAATTCTCCACTTCCCAAGCACTTAAGCAGGGCTGAAAGTGTCAGCTGAGTTGATTCTGGCAAGGACGGGCTCAACAGTGTTTGTGTACTAATATAAATGAGCTTGATTACTAGAAATGGACGGCTGCTTTACTGTAAATGAGTATAATGTCTGAAAATGTGTGCACTTTAATCACTCAACACTTTGTATGTGGCATTTAGCAGGCAAGCTTGAGACATACTAACTAAAGCATCGTATTGTGCATGTAAGCTCTACTGTTTTCTAAACCGACAGCAGAGTTTAGCACTATGTTGTATTTACTGCTTCTGCAAATGCATGCACATGTCGGTTGAACCTTGCGGTTTGTTTTGAACATGTCTCCTCCCAGTGGAATTGCAGCGTAACTACAGAACCAGAGGCTAATAATTATGTAACCGTCAACAACACCGAAGGCTACTGGGCAGCCTTGTTGCCATGCAGATATCAGTCAGCACAGATTATTGATTTGAAACAGAAATGAGTTCTCTATATTTTACATTTCTTTGGTAAAATGTTTCATTGCACTCTTCTGGGTTTTTTAATGAAGCTGATATCCCTATGTTGGCTTTACATGATGCATCATATTCTCTTGCAATATATTATCAATAAACTGGCACTAAATATTGATATTTTTAATAAAACATGCAGGCACTTACCAGAGTCACTGCTTAATGACTCTTTGTGGTGGTGCTTATCAATAGTTGGGGGTGAAGTGAATGGAAGTTAAGTAAGCAGCGGTGAAGAAGAAGAAACTCAAAGGGGGAATTAAGAGAGCCAGTAATTGAACTGACACAGTTGTAAACTGGAATATTATCGATAATACACACAAACTGACACCACAATGCAATAAATATATACATACATCCTGCTTTTTGCCTTTTGGGGGTTATTTTGCATCTTCAGTTACACATATATCATGATATAGTGTAGATAAAAGTGTTGCAATATATAACAACATTTGCTGGTTTGGGGGGAATTAAAGTATTGTCAGTTGAGCTGTGATTCCCACCACCTTTCCGAAAAAGAAATATGAATGGTGTATAATTTCCCTGTCAGCAGTGCCAAGGCTGCTTTGACTAACTACATTCTCTGCGCTGTGTATGTGCAGAAACCTGGGGAAGAACGGTCTTTCCAACAGCAGTATCCTCCTCGATAAGTGCCCCCCGCCGCGGCTACCCCCTCCACCCTCGCCAGCCCTGCCCAAAGACAAGCTCAACCCTCCCACACCCAGCATCTACGTGAGTATTACCCACAGGAGAAAAAGCTGATGGAGATACTAAAACGGGATAAATTATGAAGTATTTTGGGATTTTCGTATTTTAATGACTTTATTTTTTTACCTAATCAGTGTAGCTCATAAAAGCAGGTTGTTAAAGTTCTGTGTGAAATTCTTCAACTTGCTGTTTCTTGCCTGTGGAGCAGCTGGAGAACAAGAGGGATGCTTTCTTCCCCCCACTGCACCAATTCTGCACAAACCCCTCCAACCCCGTCACTGTCATCAGAGGCCTGGCTGGAGCTCTCAAACTGGGTAAATGCTTTCTTTACAACGCAAGTGTGTTTTTCTTTAGTATCGCAGTGTTGTCAGTGTTTGAGTTGTTTCTCTCGTTGTCGTCTCTGCAGATCTGGGTCTGTTCTCCACAAAGACGTTGGTAGAAGCAAACCCGGAGCACCTGGTGGAGGTCTGGACTCAGCTCTCGCAGCCCGCTGACGAGAACTGGGACCCGACGGGCACCAAGAAAATGTGGCGCTGCGAAAGCGCTCGCGCCCACACGACCATTGCCAAATATGCCCAGTATCAGGCTGCTTCCTTCCAGGAATCCCTGCGGGTGAGTTTCTGTCTCCTCTTATGCAAAATTCATATGTCTGAATCACTTCGGAGAGATTTAAGGATGCAGAAAGAGATTCAGCAGTGGCATGCTGTTGGTTTAATGCGAATTATGGTTTGTTTTTCAGGAGGAAAATGAAAAGAAGGCACTAAAGGAGCCCTCGGACACAGAGCCAGCGTCGGCAGAGAGGTACCAATGGAGTTCTTAGTATTTGCTTGATTACAGACATCCAAACTCTGATTAATGATCATATTTTAAGGAAAAATATGATCATTAGACCCCATTTTTCTAGCCAGAAATCAAGCATGCTTAGATTTTTTTTACATACATTATCATTTATTAATTTACAACTTACATTCATCATTCTATATGTGGCTAATAATAATAATAGCTATTTTTTTCTTTGTGTTTTAAGTGCTGCACGCAAAAGAAGAGGGCCCTTGAAACACATCAAGTTTGGAACCAACATTGACGTGTCGGACGAAAGAAAGTGAGTATAGATTTCATCTCACCATCTGCTGACACCTTTTTTTTTTTTTTTTTTTTAAAGATTCGTGATACATTTCATATTCAAACCTGCAATCTCATCATGTCCACTCGTCTCTCACACGTTCTCCACCAGGTGGAAACAGCAACTCCAGGAGCTCAGTAAACTCCCGGCCTTCGCTCGAGTCGTGTCAGCCGGCAACCTGCTGAGCCACGTGGGTCACACCATCCTGGGCATGAACACGGTCCAGCTTTACATGAAGGTGCCTGGGAGCAGGATAGCAGGTCAGTGAACCCAGATGTACTTTCTGGAACATGTTATTTCTACGCTCTGTCAGTAGTGTGCCTGTGTTGATGTGTAGAATTGTGCGGTGAAGGTTTTTGTTTGTTTCTCAGGTCACCAGGAACACAATAACTTCTGTGCCGTCAACATCAACATTGGACCAGGAGACTGTGAATGGTTTGCTGTGCCAGAGCCCTACTGGGGAGTGATGAGCAACTTCTGTGAAAAGTAAGATGGACTGAACCCATACAAATGATTCCTTCACCCTCTCACCATCATATACATCTCAACTCTCTCCCTTCCTCCCCTCCAGGAACAACATCAACTTCCTGATGGGCTCGTGGTGGCCCAACCTGGAGGACCTGTACGAGGCCGACGTGCCCGTGTATCGGTTCATCCAGCGGCCGGGCGACTTGGTGTGGCTCAACACAGGCACTGTCCACTGGGTGCAGGCTATCGGCTGGTGCAACAACATCGCCTGGAACGTAGGACCTCTCACCGGTATGTCTGGGATCATGGGATATGGGTCACAGTCTGATCCCAGATTTCTGTCAATCTTGTTTTTTTATCTTTGACCACTCGAGCAACAAAAAGTGCACTGAGAAATGTATCCACCTACCCAATATTACCCAAATTTGACAACCATGTTGGATAGGAATTATGTCTGAAACGCTCATGACCTTTACCATGGTGTTTGAAATGCTTTTCCAGCTGATTATTGCCCTTTTAACTGATTACAGCTGAATTTTCTCACCAGATGCGTTTCAGACACATTTTTCAGTCGTCTGAATGCCTGAATACACTTCCATATTCATACATGCACATGTTTATCCACATGATGGCTCGCCCTACACTGTGAAAGGACTCACAGCTGTTGGGCTACAGTGTAAACTATACCAGGTTCTTTATGCGAATGTAAAATATTATACTGTTTTAACGCTGCAGATTACATCTTAAACTGTTTCTCTTTTTTCAGCCCACCAGTACAAGCTGGCTGTGGAGCGTTACGAGTGGAATAAGCTCCAGAGTGTCAAGTCCATGGTTCCCATGGTGCACCTCTCCTGGAACATGGCACGCAACATCAAAGTGTCCGACCACAAGCTGTTTGAGATGATCAAGTGAGTCACAGGATCCTTCACTTTAAGCTCTCAGCAGATTGTTTGTATTATATGTTTGGCTCTCTGCAGCCTTCTTGCATAAGCTGGATTTTTTTCATTATTTTTTTCAATCTGGCACTAACGGGCATTTTCTTGTCACAGGTACTGCTTGCTGCGGACGCTGAAGCAGTGCCAGTGGGTGAAGGAAGCCTTGGCGTCAGCCGGCAAGGAAACGGTGCTGAGGCCGAGGACCAGGGACGAGCCGGCCCACTACTGCACCATCTGCGAGGTCAGTGAGCACACCGGGAACATTTCAGCATCAGGGGTGTGAATTTTAACAGGATTTCACATTTCTAGCTTTGCAGCTCACACTTACTTTCAAGTGGAAAATAATTGTCTTGGCTCGCGTACATCTTTCTCCTCACATCCCGAATATTACTCCAAGCCCTGCATGTTAGATTCAAACCAAATGCATTTGTCCCCTAATTGTGTTTCTGCTGATCTGAACGCACTAAGTGGTCACTTAGGATTCACGAAAAATAGAACTGATATTGCATTTCAGTACATGTGTGTAAAGTGTTAAATGTTGATGATGACACATTTAGGTGAACAGTTGAGAGATTTGACATATTAATCTAGCATCTGAGAATGGAAACCATGTTGGAAAATCAGTGCGTATGAGTAAATCATCATGCAGTTTCACACTTTCCATGGTTTCTGTTGATTGTGGACAGCATGGAAGCACTTGAAATGAAGGCCAACTCAGTTTTTGTTTGAGTTAATTAAGGGGTATGCTAATGGTTTTATCTGAATACGGGGTTTTCAGCTGTGAGTAGAAAGGTGCCCATATCCCATTAAACGTCTGCTCTCAATTGTTTCTGCCTGTGGATCAGCTCCAGGATTATTCTCTGTATGGCGTCTTTGTGCAGTCTGCTCAGAATTCAGCGTTTTTGCTTTTAGTATATGCTTGTGTGTTTGTGTATGCACACTCTGCAGGTGGAGGTGTTCAACCTGCTTTTCGTGCGCCGGGAGCTGCTCTCCAAGAAGCAGTATGTGGTCCACTGCCAGGACTGCGCCCGGAAAGGCAGTGCCACGCTAGATGACTTTGTGGTGCTGGAGCAGCACAGGATGGACGACCTGATGCAGGTCTACGACCAGTTCACATTAGTAAGTCATCGGAGCGAGGGAGGGAATGGACGTAAAGCACCCGTTTCTTGTGTGAACTGAAAAAATGAATGCTTAATGTGACTTTTTTCACATAAATTGTGGAATTAATATACACAAATAATCATGTGCGACTCGTGCTGACAGCTGGCAACCAAATAAAACCCAGTGATCAAGTGATTTTTGATGTTTGCATTTAATAACGGCAGGTTTTCCACTGCTGCTTTTAGGCTACCTTCTTATTTGTAATTGCACATCTTACAAAAAGTGATTTTTTTTTTGGAAGTACATCAGCTCACAATTTTTTGACGACAAATTAGGCTAAAGCGAGATATTTATATTCGACACTTGTGGGAGTTTTTTTACATCTTATAATGCCAACAGAAATATTAGACTTTTAGGACATTCTTACACCTGCAGTACAACTGTTATGTATTTTTGTTTGTATTAACAGTGATGGAAATTACTCCAGGTTACTGCAGAGGCCTCACATTGATGAATTGAGTGTCCTTGCTGACTCTCTCATCTCATCTTCCTCCTCAGGCCCCTCCTCTTCATTCATCTTCATCTTGACATTAGGTGACTCCTCTTATCTCCTTCTGCTGTGGAGCCATGAACGCCCATTTACAGGAACTTGTATTAAGATTTTAAAAAGGAAAAAAGTACAAACATCTACATACACGGACCATTTCTGATATTCAGGAAAGCCAAGGCCGTCTCCCCCGCTACCCCCCCACTCTCAACACCGCCCCCTCCCATATGGCTGGTCTCCATAGCGACGGCTGGAGGCTGAGGCGGCCGAGTGTGTCTGTCTATGCAACCTGTTTGAAGCGCCGGGGCTCGGGCCTTCCAGAAGGGGGCGCCAACCTAGCTCGATAACAGGACTTGTTTCCCTCTTTTCCCTTCTCCCCCTCCCAGCCCCCTCTAGAGACAATGGTTCAGCCCTGTTTTAATGGAGGACTCAATCAAATACGGTTGGGAACAGGGGGGACGAGGGGGAGGAGTGGGATTCTTAATGCGTGATTAAAAATGTTTTGTAGATACTTGTTAACTGTCACAACTGGCAACACCACCCGTAAAAGACTACTGACTTGACTACCATTCTCCCTCTCTGTCCCTTTTTCTCGTTTTCTATTCTGGTAACAGGATGAAATGTTGGCTTTGATTTCTAGAACTTCCCCCAAATTTTCTTTGTTTTTTTCCTTCTAAGGAGCACTAGCCTAACTGGTCTTTTTCTATGGTAGATAGTAATTTTAAGACTCTTTGGACAGCAAAATCTCCCAAAAAAATTTGTAATGTGAAGAATTTAGATGATTTTTCCTTTATTTTCTTTCTTTCTTTTTTTTACAGCTTTTATGTTTTATCTTCGTCTTGTTCTTTTCAAAACTGTTTTTGTTTCTTAGGTAAAAAAAAAAAATTAAAAATTGGAAAAAAAAAACATACTAGCCAAGTCACAAAGAAAATGGGTTGCACATAGACTTATGGAATTAAGTTTAATTTGTGATTTTTTTTTTTGTTTCGTTATGTTTCTAATCTTGATGTA
Organism: Dascyllus trimaculatus; assembly: GCA_024666655.1. NCBI lineage: Eukaryota > Metazoa > Chordata > Actinopteri > Pomacentridae > Dascyllus > Dascyllus trimaculatus. The sequence continues at coordinate 10,900,386 of CM045468.1, read as the reverse complement.
AATTTACACTATTTATAAATACATATTTATTGCTTGAAAATATTTGTTGATGGAATGCTGTTATTTTTTCCAGAGTACCTGCCATTAAATTTGAAGGAGTTTTGTCATTTTAACACAACTCCTCTTACATTTTCTATATATAAATAAAATTGCTTAGCAAGCATTGTACAGAAACGGACATTTAAAATTGTTTTATTGTTTGAAGAATGTTTTATGATGAGTCAATAAACACAAAGTTGTCAAATTATCCATGCGGTTTCATACATTATTTGATATAAAATGTACACAGAAATGGAGGGGAAGGTAGAAATGTTGTTGTATCTTGAGTATAGGCCTGAAACCCAGCAGACAATGTAGCTGTAGACTGACACACACAGAATCCTACACTGTATGCCAGGTCCGGAACCTACTCGGCTTCTCAGAACATCATTTCATTTTCATTTTAAGAAACACAATCCCACTGTCCTCCAAAGTACCCATGCACCCTCGGATTAACTCCGCAGGAGGCTTTTTCTCCTCGCAGTGGGTGGGCCTTTGAGACATTTCTTAGAAACTTAAAAGCAGCATGGCAGAAAAGATCACAAAGAGAGAGGGTGTGAACTACACAGAGAAAACACCACTAGGAAATAATACGCTAATCCCATCAGAAACCCGTCTGAAACAGTCTTCAAAGTACATCAGAAAGCAGTCGCACATATGATAAGCATACAGGGAGGATTCTGAAAAACATGGCTGCCGGCAGAGACCCAGTAGCCAGATGTAGCTGCTGCCAGCCCCACAGGATCTACACTGACTACTGAGCAACCGCTGGGCGCCCTGTGGCTCCGTGGCTCCGGTTGGAGCCAAAATGGTGGCCCAGCTGCCACAATCCAGCCAAGATAGGAAACGATCAGGAGGGAAAACAACTTCATGCTGGGGCTGCTGCTGATATAATGCAGGTGAGGATGTGGGTACAGTTTGTAATGAAACAAAAAACACATGCTTTTTGGCAGGCAGTTTGTCCTCATTACAAAATGCCTTTACAAAATAGAAATCATGCAGTGAACCATAGTTTGAATCCAGACAGAAGTAGAAGCACACAGATGCCTTTTTTCCCACTTGCACCTTCACCCTGCTGATTTCCTCTGTCGGAAGCGTGTGAAAAAGTTATTTGCTGGAGTCAATTTTCCGTAGAAGATATTTTTACAGTGTACCAGCTCTGCAGGACTCGTTAAACCCTTTCCACTTCCTGCAGCATCACAGGTGAGGATGTATTGTTTGGTGCTTTCACTTCTTTGTGTTTTCATGTGAATTTCTCAGATGATGTTATCTCTGTAAGTGCAGACAAAGTTAAATAGGAAGAGAAGGAATTAAAATTACAGGTTTAACTAATGTAAACCTCTAGACCTATAGTAAATAGGGCTGACAAATAAGTTACACTAGCAAAACACACTAAATGACCTATTGTTGCCTTAAAATGACATTAGTTGATATGCTAACACGCTAAATACACAAATGCTATTTGTATGAAAATGCGCATTGTTTTTAGCCATGCTAGCACAGAAATTTGTATTACCAAGCGTGAGTCTTAACAGCATGTCATTTTTGTCGAGCAAATCTGAAGAATTTGGCCTGTACTTTAACCAACACCTGCTTAGCTACTGATCATTACATTATGTGTTCTTCATGTGCTAATTAGCATATGTTGCTCTGCTAACAGGCTGAGTCTTGACGTTTTGTGAACCGGCGGAGGCAGTTGAGGTTTATTTTGCACTGGATTGCAAGTTTTTGTCAATTTAGTCATGCACAAATTTTCTGTGTGGTTTTATAATTTCTCCAGAAAACTCTCAGTGACCTATTTCATGATGCCTTTAAAATTTCTGTGTTTTCTGCTTGTTAGCATGCTAAATGGTTAGCTTCAACATGCCAAAAGTAACATCTATGTTGCCATTATTTAACAGCAGCATTCTCATGACTTCTAATGTTACCACTTGAATACCAAACATTTGGTGTACACAACTTGCTGTAATCACCAGTTCACTAATTTCATTTGAAGGCAGCACAAGATATTAGCCTACCTGCTAAAGATTAATGTTAGCATTGAGTTCAGAGCATTGCTGTGTCTAAAAACAGCTTCACATGGCTGCTGGCACGGCTCCGTTAATGTGCAAACAATGCTTTAACCTTGTAATGAACATTTACATTGAGGTGCATGTGAAAAGAAGCTACATTTCTTTCCTCAGCTAACTTTTTACAGTCTTTCAGCTTTAAAAGAAGATGGCGGACTGAGCCTGGCTGGCATCTTCCATTTTGACAGCCACAGATGGACGCTGCAGAAGGACTTTTTCGCCATCTTTCTGGGAGAGTTGTTCTTCTATTCGATGTCTGACAGGAGTCCTGCAAAAGAAAGATGTTACGGTGAGTATTTCGTGATATTAGTGGACAAAGAAGGCAGCTGAATCTGACATTTTGCATTCAAACAAGTAGTTACAGTCAACCTATTTGGTCATAAAGGAGTGTGGATGAGTGCTGTGTTTTTTCTCTGCTGTTGTACATTGCTTTTCTAAAACATTTTGCCTCTCCACCCACTTTTACTCAGGCGGAGGCACACAGGAACAAAGTGTGGGCTGAGAAATCGTGATTCTAGGAAACAAGATGCCAGTTTTTATGTGAACGTCAGTAAAGAAGACGAAGACTTCCTGCTGTCTGTCTGAAACGACAAAGGCAGGAAACTTGAGTTTTTTGCGATACAGTGACAACAGCATTAAAAGGGAGGAGGGGAGGGGTGCAAGTGGCAGAATGGATTTGTAATTACTTGCTAATTGTTTTTCTTTTTACTCCATTCATCTTCACTTTTTGCTCAGCAGGCGGTGTGGTTAAGTGCTGGCCACCACACAGAGCTCTGTCACCACTCAAGGTGTTCAATGGGATCAAGGCCCAAAAAAGTTGGAATAACTCTCCTCTCCCTCTATATGTTCCACCTATATGCGCCGTGAAATCTGGCAGAGCTCCAGCAGGGTGGTATGTGAACTCCGTTTGGCCCGGACCACCAGCCCTCCCTCCCCCCAGCCCACCGTCCTCGAATCCCGACCACCTAACAATGTCTCCCTGTGTCGCAGTGAGGGGGGGGGAAAAAGGAGAGAAAGCACAAGAGAGAAGGAGTTAAACCAGCAGAGTGATCAATGCCCTCCAACCCTGCCTCCCCCTTCCTCATCCCTCTTTTTCCTTCCTCGCTGTCCCCTCCATCCCTGCTCTGGCGTTTCCGCCTTTCTGAGAAGCAGACAGGTGGCCATGACTGCTAATTTTAACCAGGCCGATTGTCTGGCTGCGTTTCCCACAGCTATGTATAGATGCCTGCAATAAACCAAGTAGGTCAGTGTGTGAGACACACACATACATGCACACATCTACAAACGCCTGCAGTTGTGTTTCCATGACTTCAGAGGACATTTCATTGACTTGGAGACCAACCCTGCCCTTACCTAACCTTAAAACTTCACCTTAAAATTTAGTGACTTATGAGGACTTCCTGTTCTGTTCCCTTAATATGTGACTTTGTACACACACGTTAAGTCCCTACAACATGAGTAACACACACTCACACACATACACACCAGGTCCTGACCTCTAAATATGTCCGACTTGTCCATTCATCCACTCCCACCTCTGTCGCGAATGATCCTCCCTGATTGGCTGTCGCTCTCAGCCAATGACAGCACTCCCTGCTACCCATTCATAAAACCCAGGGTCATTGAGGATAATGTGGTATTAAGGCATGCGCATAGAGGAGGGGGGTAGGCCCACTTTTTTTTTTTAATCTTCAGCCACATTTCAACCACATTTTGATGTTGAAAAATTAGCGTCACTCGAATATGATTTCAAGAAAAACAGGAAACTGATGCTTTTATGGGGTTTATTGATGATATTTATGCACATTCGTGGTGTAATGTGATCTGAATGTGCAATTTGCCTGCAGATGCAAACTTATAAATCTCTTCCACATTTGTTCAAATTTGCGTCAAAATCCAGTTTACGTTCTGCTGCCTTCGGCCAGAGACATCACATTCCTGTGTGTTTAATAAGTAATGAACCCAGGGCTGCTCAGACTGTGATAATCCCCCTCCCCTTCTTTTTTTTGTTTTCTCAGGCTATCGCTCTTTCAACCCCTCCATCCTGCGCTCAGGTTTTACTCAAAGGCACTCCATTCTTGTTTCTTCCCCCTGTAATTACCACTCTTGCGAGTTTTCTGACCCGTCTCAACGTTACCCCCCACCCTCCACCCCCTTCTGCCCCTCGTGAGTTATACGTTTATATATAGAAATGTGTGACTGTGTCAAAGTGATTCACTTATGTGCAGCCTAATGTGTGACATCCAGAGGCCTATAGCCGAGAGGAAGGGAGGGAGGGACTCATTCACAGAGTCTGAATCGATCTTTGATGAAATGTCCCCATTCAGTATACTGTAGAACACCAATCACTTTCAGATTAATCAATAATAATTGGTGGTAATAATGCTACTACATTTGTCTCTTGTAAAAGATATGACATGACTGTGCCTGTTTGTGCTGTGTTAAAGAAAATTACTTATAAAACTTGGTTTCAAATCTTAAATATTTCTTACTAAACATACATCAAACACACAAGGGTAATTACTCATTGACGAGTTTAAGGCTAAACAAAATGAATCTGCCTGATCGGGACCGGATTGATCAGATTTGACAACAACAGCCTAACAACAGTCATTACATTTGAATAGACGTCATGTTTTCACAACTTCCCATGTCGAGGCGGCGAGAAAAGGCTGGACGGAAACTGAAACACAGAAAACTGCCAAAAAACCAAAGCTCTGGATGAAAATTGTGTTGTTATGTTCTAAAACCCAGATCTCATAATGAGAAGCTGGAAATAGGAGCACAGTGCTATTAAATCTGACTTTGAAACTGGTTTTTAACAGCTCTGAGAGAAACTGCATTGTGTGTAATGAGTAAGTGATGCTAAACTGTTGCTCTGCTGTTCCTAGTGCTCATTTTACCAACACGTGTTAGAGCCAGTTGACAAAAGGCGCACTGGGAAACTGGCAAACACTAAATAACTCCCTGGAATGCATGTCAAATGACAGATGGATAATTTTAATAAAGGTGGATTCCTCCTTTGAGCATCACATATGAAAAGCTTTTAGTGTATGTTCAAGATTTAAAGCTAAAATCTGTCCACTCAACAACAAAAACTGTCCATTGAATGATGTGCGGCATGTTTGTGATGGGCTATCCAAGATAACAAAAAATGAGGTGCTACCCATCGCCATGGAAACGGAGAGTAATTAGCACAGAGTGCTGTTCAGAGAAAAGGAGAGAGGAAGAGGGAGCATGATTTTTTTGTGTGTGTGGGATGTTGGCCTGCTTTCAAGAGATGAGCAATGAGAGGAGGACGAGGAGGAGATGAAGTTACCGGCGGCCTCCGTGCAGTTTTCAGGTGTTGCGAAGAACACCGGCACAGACTTCCTCCGTGCTGACTCAATCCCTCATCGCTGAATTTGATTAAGAAATTAACGGAGGAAAGAGTCGGACAGATTTCCTCACTGCTGCTCTGTTCCGCGCCCCCTCCCAAAGCCTCGCTGCATGTTTATACAGAGACTGTGAGTGGAAAGCTGTGTTCAGCTGTTGATCTGGCTCATGCTGCTACAGTCCCCCATGCACTACGGATGTGTCTGTCCATCTGTTGGTCATGTGACGTTAGTTACACTAATGTGATTTCTGACAAAAGCTGCACAAAGGACGCATCTTAACTCAGCATTTGAACAAAGAATGCATAACATAAAGTCATCTCATTCAGACAGATGTATTTACTCTTAAAGCATGACTAATATTTGACATTTAACAATTACGTCACTGAAGAGTTTATGCTTTCCAGGATGATAAAGTCATGGCATTTTCAATAAAATGCTACTTTTGCATAAGTTGGCCACACCTTTGATGAATAAATGTTAAGAAAGTTGCTTCATATGATCAATTGTGACCAAACTAATAGGAATGATGAATTGCCAAGTGTTTAAAAAGCTCATCTGGTTAAGCTTCTATTGAAATGTATAGTTTAGGACTTGGAAAGACTGTCGCTGCAATCCCACTGATAAACCAGGAGCAATGACGCATCTCGTCCTCTAATTGGCCCTCAGCTTATTTGCATCACTCCTTGAGGATGACATGTTTACTTGGATAACCTTGATTTCTGACCCTTTATTTATAAACTTGACTCAGCATGATGCTGTTTACCGCAATTCTCCTTTTTTAGATTCATACTTTTTCACCCCGCTGCACTGTACAGCAGCAGCCTGCAGCTAGTTGCCACTGAGCTGCACGGTCAAGGTTTAGCACATCAACCAAGGGCCTGTAAGTTGACCCCGAGATTGAACTTTCGTTGAGATTCACCCCCTCATAAAGCTCTTACGTCAGTCAGCAGCAATTCTGATCCAAAAACAATCTTAAATAAGACAATGCTTTAGAGCTTTTCCACCCAGTACAGACTCCACACACTTAAAACACCCACACAGTTGGTACACAATTTGCCGCTGCTCTTCAAGCATCGAGCGACTCCTCAATCACTCTCTTCTCGGCAACAGCTAATGGCAGCCAGGAGCCCACGAGCGCGTATATGCTAAGAACAATTATGCAGATGTGTGCTAAAACCACTTTCGCGGTATAATCCAACAATCAGTCCATTATAGTAATTGTCGTTAGTGAGTGGGCGATTATGGCTTCGACAGAGATGCTGAAGAACAGGCAGAGCTCAGCTTGTGTTATGCAAATCTGGCAAGCACCATTTAATATGTCAGATGTAATGTCGCTGTATTTCTGAATTTCTGACGTGAACACCGGGCCGGGGAGAGTGTGGGTATGTGTGCATGACCACCTGAAGGTTTACAGGCAGATGTTGTTAACAGTAAAAGCAATTTGATGGAAGTAATGAAGTGAATGGAGTTTTTAAGGGGCTGCGCACAAATTATTCCAGAGCGGTGGGGTCTGAAAAGGAGTTTTCTTTAAATTTTTTATGCCTTTTTAAAATTAGTTTGTTGATAAATTTACAATCATAAGCTGTTTACTTTTTTTTTTATCTGCATCATGGACCATAAAAAGAGCAACAATCATCTATCCGTGAGGGAGTTTTATTTTCTACCAGCCAGGTTTGTCACAAATATGTCAGTTTTGAGAAACAGAAAATGTGGATTTTTATAGCTAGTGAGGATTGAACATTGTTTTTCTCAATTAAAAGCCTGGATTCACTTTATTTTTATAACAGTACTGCCAGAGACTTTAACGTATCACACAGGGCTAACCCAATTTAGCAATCGTTATTGGCAATTTGGGATAAAGAATACTACTGTTCCATGAAATTAGGGTTTGTGAGTGATGCTGCAATTTTTCCTGAGTCAATAGAAGAGCCATGGCAATGATCTTGTAATTTAAAAATCTAAATATGCGGTTTAGCCACTCCTCCAGATGCAAGTAATTTTCATACGGTCCCTAAATAATTGCAAAAGAGACTAAAAAGGTGCATCACCTGAGGTAAAATCATTATCGTTAGATATGCTGTGTTTCAGTGTTCACTTGGTCTGTGTCTGGTTCATTCTCCTTGGGGATGACTGCAGCATTTTTGTTTGGGACTTGTAGTTTTCCAGCGCTATCTGTGCACCATAGTTGTCAGTGCTGAGGTCATCTGACCACTTTGTCCAGTTGTAATGCATCAGCTGGTGAGGCGTCATGTGAGGAGGCAACATGTCAGCAGCTCCAATAATGTGGTTACCTTAAAGAGGAAGGCGAGGAATGTATCCTAAACTCAACCCCAGTCCTCCTCCTCCTCCCCTTCAGTCATGGGTTCTCCGCTGGGTAATCGCATACCAAAAACACAAGAATTTCCCCCTCTCTCCTCTCCAGGCAGGGGCTACCCCCCCTCCCTCTGCAGCGTTAAGCCAGCCGGAGTTCACTGGGAACTACATGCCTTTTTGCATTCAGAATAAAAGCACCCAGCTCTTGAAAATGGAGGAAAACTAGGTGCTAAAATGAAAACAGACAGTTTGTCCAGTGGTTTCAAGTCAACTAAATACAGAATAGCTGCAAGATTAAGGACTTTTATTGATTCCCAACAATTAAAATATGGGGGAAGAAGGTAAATTAATAAATAGCTGTCATTTGACTTGTTGTGTTCTAATGGTTGTAGAGTGTCACAGTCAGTGGTTGTCTGTCTCTCTGTGGCCATGTGATGGACTGGCAACCAGTGTAGAAAACAAATGAAAGAAATAAATGATAAACAGTAAAATTCTATTCAAAATAGCAACTGCAGCCCTGGAGCACTGTTTTTCATGGTTCATATTAGCGAGCTGAATTGTTGTTTGGCTGTTATTTTGATTATCAGTTACACCTTTCAGGTATTTTTCGAGCAAAATACCAAATATTAGCAAGGCACTGCCATTTTTGTTGCATTTCAGTAAAAGTATATTGATTGTCGTTGGGTTCTGATTTGAAAAAAAACATACTATATGGATAAATGGCAAAATTACATCAAAAAACAGTAACTGCAGGCCTGTTGTACCATTATTTGCTGTATATATGAGCTAGAATGGTAAGGTCATTCGTTGTTTGGCAGTTATTTTGATAAGCAGTCACACATTTGAGTCATTTTTACAGCAAAAGTACCAAATATTACCAAGTTCTGGCTTCTCAGCTGAGAGGATTTACCATTTTTCTTGGATTAATGTGTTGGTGGTTGTTGAGTTTTGGACTCTTAACTGGACAAACACAAGTGCTGTGAAGACACTTTGAGTTTTAAGAAGTACATTTTTCATTATTTAGTATTTGACAGACCAAACAAGCCAAATCAACTCATCAACAACAGAGTTAGAATGAGCTTTATTGGTCAAGTCGATGTGCACACACAAGGAATTTGATTTTTCTTTGCTCGTACTTTGACAAAAAGAACATACATTTGTGTGTGTGTGTGTGTGTGTGTGTGTGTGTGTGTGTGTGTGTGTAAAAGAGCATGTTTAAAGTGATCCAAAAGTTTAGTGCAAATCGTGCAGGTTGTGATGATGCAGTTGCTGTAATCCGTGAAAATACTCAAATAATTTAGATTAAGTTGATGCTGGTTGAACAATATTCTAGATTTAAAAAGTCCTGTGAGCATGTGTCATTCTATCGTTGGATTTCAGGGTGACTTATTCTGAAAACTGTAACCGCATGTGCACGTTTCATTTCGCCACACTTGACGCTGGTGGCAGCGGTTCTGAGAGCGGCTTTGAGAGCGGTTCCCAAACTGCTCCTAATGTGAAAAATACTGAGAAAACGCCGGGCGCATTCCTAAGACCCAGAGACATCCATGCCCGACCAACACAGACAGCACTTGTGTGTGTGCGCGTGTGCGTGCGCGTGCAGCCATGTGCGCGCATGTATGTGTGTGTGTGCGTGCGCGCAAACCGTGCGTCTCTGCGGGGGTGGAGAGCTTGGAGACCACACACTTTGCGCATTGCCCCCCCACATACACACACACACACACACACACACACGGGACCAAGCGCCACACTTGGCCCTCAAAGTAGTGAAACATTCAAGTTGGGAAAAAGAAAAACACAAGTGAATGCTGAGCAGCGCCGTAGATGTGGCTTTGAGTTGGAAAAAAAAACGACATTTGTTGCGTAAAAAATCCCCTTTTTTAACCAAGTGGAGAGACTGAAATGTGCTCCCCGGAGAAGCCCCGCATGGCCAAAGCAAAGCAAGATGATGAGGTGGCCAAAGTAAGCGTTCACTGACGACACTGGTGTTGAATAAAAAACAACAATACTGAATTGTTTTCACGCTTTTTCTGTGCGATCACACGCCGCGTTGCGCAATCTGCATGGAGAGGCTGCGAACGGCGGAGTGGTGCCGACGAACGAGGGGAGAGAGAGGAGGGGAAAAAAAGTCTGATAAACTTCCCTTTCTCCAACACGGGCAGCAACAACAACGACAGATCGAGGCTGGAGAAAGTTGTTCTACCCTCCCTGGAGATAAAGTGCCGTATGAAAAACTGGCTCCACTTACCGTAGCTGCGTCTGCTGGCCGCATGTCCCCATGAGAGCGCTGTGCGTGTGTGCACAAGACGCATACCGAGACTAGTGGTCGCAAGCGCAGCGCGACACGTCAACGCGTGTTGCCTTCCATATCATAAGGGGGCTTCTTCAGCTGCTGCCTGGCTCAGTGGTGCACAAACTGGGGTCCGGGGACCTCCGAGGGGCCCCCTCAGATGCAAAAAAAAGACTAGTGTAGAGTGCAACAAGCTACAAGTGTCTGTGGTTTAAAGTGATGTAGAAGAAGAGCGCAGAGGTAATGATGCGTAAAATCAGTGTCAGTTCATTAAAATGAGAATGATCCCCTGCATCTAATAGGATATTAGGGCTTCCAATGAGAATTCAAGGGGAAAAACTGATTGAAAATGCTGCATAATTTCAAATTATTTCAAAATATTATTTGAAAAATCCTCAGCAAAAAAATGGCATCACCAGTGCTCATCCCTGGTTGGTGCATATTACTTTTTGCAGCAGCACATGTGCATTCATTGGCTATTTAACAGTAGCTCATCCAATCAGAAATAAGGAGCAGAACTGTCTGTTTCCTCTCTATTCTCTATATATTGTTTCAAAAATGCACTCACACATTTGTTGTTATTGTTTAAGGAAACTTTTATATCAGATATTATAGACAAAATGGGAAAATCCCTAATGTGGTTTTGAATGGTGGTTTTTAAGACTGAAAGCGTCACTCTGACTGCAATCATCAACATTCAGAGCCTTTGTGAACAAGAGAAAATCCCCTGAATCATTCTGTCACCCCACACGACTACAGACATACTATGAAGTGCATGTTTTGAGTCACTACAGGAATACTACAGTGCACCACAAGCAGTATGTGTAATGTGGTGATTTACCAACAATGTGCCAGCATCACATCAATCACACGCACCTTCACAAGCTGCATCTTGGGAATAGAACTCTTCTTTACCTTGCAGACTTGAAAATGCAGGCAAGTCTGTTGTGTGATTTTCCCACCCTGAAACCTTTTCAAACACACAATCTGAATGAATCCTGCAGCAGAGGCAGCAGCAGCAGCAGCAACGCCAGTCCGGGGGAGCGCTGCTGTTTTTAATTGAACAGAACGCCGACTGAATGGTTTTGTCTGCAGTGGAAGGAAAGCCTGGAAGATTTGTACTCCTGCTGCTGCCTGCTGCACTGTTAAGACAAACGCCTGGCATCTCACTCTCTCTCCCCCTTCCCCTCTCTCTCTCTTCATCTCTGCAGTGGCTCAACACCGAAGCATGGGCAGCACAAGACACAGACAGGCATACAAATGGGCACCCAGGTGGGTATGTGGCACATACATCGCATGTACAAACACAAGAAACATCAAGGGGCTTACCAACAGGCTTCATCCAGGCTGGTAAAACCCCCCGGGGCAACCCCAGACGCCGTGATCTGCTTCTTTATTTCTCCCCTCATCTCTGCCTCTTCACTCACTTTGCTTCTTTCTGTCTGTCTTTCTTCCTCTAAATGTCCCCCCTTTGCTTTCTGTCTACGTCTACATCCTACAGAACCCCAGTATCCTCTTCTCCATCTCCTCCTTCTGCTCTCCACCGGTCTCCACACTGATCTTTTAAGTCTACCAACCTCTCCACTGATCAATGGACAGCCGGCGAAGCAAGCTCTGCTGCCTCCACCTCCCCCAGCTTTGTGTGTATGTGTGTGTGTGCGTGTGTGTGTTTCACTGCGAGGAGAGGAGGCTTCCAACCCACACACCACTCTCCAGAGCTCTCAGCCTCCACAGTGCCTCATCAGTTGACCACTCCACACCCCTACGCATCAATTGTGAGCATGTGTGCGCACACCTACACACAAAGGGGCCATGAAAAGCAAAGTCCACATTTCAGTGTCACCTGAAGTTGGTTTTTTGGGGAGCGGGGAGTGGGGGGGGGAGATGTCTTAAGAAGGGCCGCAGAACATCTCCGGCAAAGAGCTCTGAACACCTGTGACTCATCTCGATTCCCATGGAGCACATCATAATGGATGTAGTTAAATCCATTATATGCATAACTAGGTGGCTTCGCGGGTAGAAAAGGCAGCTACGGGGCATCCAGCAACTTTGGTGAACATCTAATCTTGTTACGATGTTGTCGGTGTAGCAGAACACTGCAGAAACCCTCGCTTTTGCTCTTTTTTTAAACGTGAAACAACGAAAAAATCCCAAACTTCACCCTCTTTTGAAGAATTCCTGGAAATCAGAAATAAAGGGAAACAGGCTCGATACTTAAATTAAGACGAATCCGAGCAACCTGCACCGCAACAGGGTTATAAATAGTGATCTGAATTCATCCTGTGCTGGCTGCTGTGCGAGGCGAAGAAGCCATCTGATGAGAATAAATGCAAGTGATTCAGTGGAGTGGTGGCATCACGAGGGGTTAAATCTAATAACAGCCAAGAAATTACTGGTTTGAGGACCCAGACTGCTAGCCTTAGAAGCAAAGAGAAACAGCCATTCAGAGCTTTGGAATGAGAAAAATGATTGGATTATTTAGCTTTAAACAAATATTTGCGTTTGATTTCTGCAGAAAATGTAAGATCTTGAAGGTGACAGCTGCCTTTCAAGCGCTCAGTCATATTTAGCACTTAGTGGCAAAGAATTTAAAAGGAAAGTGAACTTGGAGCTACCTTTAATTTAATTACAGCGATATCTATATTTGTCAGTTGCAAAATGGCCACGGAAAATAATTTGCAATCCCACAGGCCCCATAATTCTATGGAAGCCACATGCTGCCAATAGCATCACCTCAAAAAGGAAGCTTTGTTAGGTAACCAGAGTTTATTAGGTGGGTGTCTGTACTGAGACATGGAGCCAAATCAAGTCTCAACAACAAGCATCTTGAACCGCAGCCATGTTTTTTTCACAAATTACCTGCACGTATAGATAAAGCACCATTTCTGTGAGGACTGTGTTCATTTGCAGCATTTTTTTTCAAACCCAGGAAGTGAGAAATTCGTAGGCCATGAGCTTTTAGTGGACAAAACACATGACTGACAATGGAGATGAGGCCTCCTGCACCCTGTATGCAACATGTTTCTATAAAGCCTGAGGTTAAGCCATGGTTAGAAACTGAAAAAGTCAAAGTACCTTTCCTCTTGTTAGAATTCGGCATTGATCTTGATCCTTCTCTTACATTTGGATTATAACCACGACCAGCTTTTCATGATATTTGCAACAATTTAAACTCAGTGTTTCCCTCCATGTATGGTAGTTTGCATTGCCAGTGGCAGGGTCGGCCATTGCTGCGTTGGATTAATTTTCCTATTAGGAATCTAAATTTTTTGAAGGATTATTTATCATTATTATTATGAAATAGGACCATTTTCAGTATATGTGCATGTAACTTCTCAACTAAAGGCCAGATTGCTTGGCAAAAAAAAAAAACAGGATATGTTCACAATAGGTTCTATAAAATATCAAAATTTGATCTGGATCCTGGCAAAATTCTGGATAATATGATCCAGAACAGAAGAAATTACGGGGCTTGCACATTTTTAGGCACTGTAAGGTAACAAATGAAGATACAAACATTCAGTTAGCACTGAAATGTAGCTGAGAGTCTGCTGGATTAGTACAGTGTGAACAGATTTGTTGTAGCTTCAATAGTTATAGAGCTAGATCCAGAAGAATACCGCGATTACAGAAAAATATCATTTTCATCAATAATTAATAAACTGACAACAACAATAACAACAGTGATATCAATGTGATTCCAAATGCTAAAGGTGTGTTTTAATAACCAGTGAAACTAGTGTATATAAAATGAATGTAGGACTATAACATGGGGTGGAAATCACAATATGGGTAGAAATGAGCTGCTTGGCTGAGGTCTGTGCTCTCCAAGTGCTTTTCTAGTTTTAAATGCAATTCTGGAACTTGTTGCTCGTAGCAATACCACTAGCAACCACGGGTGTTGCCAAATCAACCAGATGAAATCCTAAGCATGAAAACCCTAAATTCACACGATTAGAACTATTAAAATGTTGATCTGACCTTTGCTGCAAGGACTGGATGCTAAAATTATGGTACATAAATAGTTGAGAGAAAACACGTTAGAAGCTAATTTTTAGCTAGAATATGCATAAAGATAAAAAGCAAAAATATCTTTAACGATATACAGCTGCCATTTATTCTGAAGTAGCCTTTACATATAGTTAAACTCAATGTTTACCTCTCTGTATCGTAGTTTCTAGTGGCAGAGTCCATTTTTCCCACCTTGAATCAAATACAAAGAAGATATTATATTTTCTTAATAAAATGTAAATGAATGCTATTTCCGTTTCACTTTATTGCTCTGAGCGATCAATAAACATGTAATTTCAAATGTAATTCTTCGACTTGTTGCTCGTAGCAATACCACAAGTAACCACAGGTGTCGCCAAAACCTCCAGAGATAAAATCCTAAGCAATGAAACCTTCAACTAAGAGCTTGAGATCCATGAAAACTAATAAAATGAACATGCACAAAGCTAAAAAAAACCCCAAAGATATCAGTCTTGACAATATAAGAGTCTATGATAGGATCAGTTTCTCTTTTTGGCATATATTGACATTAATTAGAGTTTAGCTGCAGAAATGATTTCTACAACGCAACAGAAGCTCTCGAAATTGAAATTTTCAGCAGGTTGAAAAGGTCATCACCGGTTCATTCAACATATCTAGCAGAATTGTAATACAATGCAGCTGTTTATAGGTTTCTATTTCAGAGATAACACTAACACCAATGTTGTTTAATTTGATTAAATCTGTCCTGTCATACTAATAAGAATATTTGTTCATGACGACAACTAAAGCTGCAGGTTGACTTGATAGACGGAGCACATTTCATCACTGTTTCCTCTCCGTGCATTAGGCGGGTGAACGCAAGCGCCTGTAAATAAAAGCAAGGACATTGTGAAAAGCACAGGTAGTTGGTGACGCACGAGTGCTTTTTCAAGCTACAAAAAATTCAAGATGCTGAAGATCACGGATAAAAAAAAATCCCTCTACAGTGGCTTGTATGCTGTTGGTCTGATGAATAGGACGAACCAAAGAATGAGACCGCACATTTCAGTACACAAAAGAGATAAGCCAGCACGTTCACAACATTCACTCTATTATGGAAATGCATTTATATACACACAGTGAGAGTGAAAATCATAACGTACAGCTGAATGGGAAATTACCAGGATGCTTCCTATCAGCCTGCTCCAGAAGATGTGACCGAATAAGAACAATTTCCACAATTTCTTTGATCACAGCTGGAAGCCTGAAATGACTGGATTGCAGTCATGCTCGCAGAAAGCTGATTTTTAATTTCTGCCATGATTAGGATCACAGTCGGTCTCTCGGAGAGGTGATGCTGGTGCCGATAGTGCGAGGTGCTGAATTAAAATGTCTGGTGTTTGTGCAGCGTGGACACTTGTAATAATATTGGCCCTGGTCTGGACCTGGCTGGACCCTGGACCTGCTTCATTAGTAAACCAGCAGACTGTGTTCTCAAACTCTCAGCGGATGTTTTCCAAGCTATTATATCTCATCTCGGAAGCTGAACTTGCGAAGTTAAAGGCTCCCTTTTACAGAGCAGGGTATGGATAATGCACTGTGGTATGGTTAAAAGTGGGCAATAAGAAAATAAATGTCATCAGAATGACAATTAGCCTCCTCCAATGCACAATATTCAACTTCAGAATTACATCTGAAGGACTCCACATCCTTCTGACTAATTTGATTCCACCCTCTGAGGTGAAACACGGTGTCTTTGGTAAAGATTTTATATAACATGACGGGGCAGAGTGGTGGACCGCTCTGAAACTGTAAAATTATAATACACAGCCACCCACTGATATTCCATTAAGTAACCCCAACAGTATCCTTTTTTTGGCAGTAATGGGATTTGATTTTAGATGCAAGTAAAGTGAATTAGAAAGTGAAAAACTACAAGCACTATAACTTGCTTTATTTCCAAACAGAAAGCCTCAAGGTTTAAAGGACTACTCCATCAGTTTTAATGCTTTTATTCCAGAGAATTAGGTGTTGTTGAAAGACTACAGTTCACATTCAGCATGGTGAAACATCTTTCCACAGTTAATGCGCAGAGCAGAGGCTGTAACAAAATAAATAGTTAAACATCTATTGTACATGGAGTGCAGGTAACACCTGTGGATACTTGCTGGACATGTTTTTTTTAATCCTTAAAAAAGGAATAATCTCAGAAAAGCTTAGAAAAAATGGAAGAGTAGAGGTGGAGATCTCCTGTCTTCTTTTCCAGTGTCGGGCGAGCTCCAAAACCCATTGAATCATACTTTTTCATAAAGCAGCATCATTTTTTTATAGACCCTTCCTGTCTTCTAAATACTCCCGTCTTTCAAAACGCAATTGAAAATTTTTACTTCTCAAGGTTATTTTATTTTGCAGCTTTAGAAAAACTCCATCCAGAGCTGCATGCCATACAACACAACTGTTTTCACACACTGAATAGTTCTATTAGTGAAATGTAAAGTTGATGGGGTGCCCTTTAATGAAACGCATCCAATAAAGTAAATGATTTATACGGTATTAATTATTGCTTATTACGAATACAAAATGATAAAAGTCGACCTGGGACCAGTTTTCAAAACAAAACCACAAGACCTACAGAGCTGAAGCACGGTGCAATTTTATATTTATGCTATATTTCAATGTAAAAACCTCAGTGTACAATTAGAAATGTCTTGCCGTTGTTTATAACAGCACACAAAAAGCTAACGGTGTTGTTGTGCTACCACTACTTCCCGTCCAGTTCATTCGAATCATGTCAACATGCTATCTATCCGCTACACGCTCATTCATGCATCTTCATATTCATAGATATGATGATGCACATAAACAGATTCTCCTGAACATAACCTCAGCGGGGATGTGAGCCACTGTCCTGTGCGCATGTAAAAGCACTCATTTAGTCATGGTGTAGGAGAGGTGGTTCTGTAAACTGCCTGTCTGAGCCCGAGTCATTTACATAGGTAATGGTAGGGGTAGTGCTCAAAAATGTGTGGGGGTGGAAAATATACAATCCTTCACCAGCATACAAAAACAGCCAGGAAGAGAGGGAGAGAGAGAGAGGGAAGAAAGACAGAGAGGCAGAAAGGGAGATGTAGGTGTCAGGCTCCTGAAGCACTCTGAAATGATGGGTAATTACATTTCAAATTACCGATGGGAACAAGAGCGAACTCCCTGACTTTGGTGCGCAGGGAAATGCATTAAGAGTGCTGAAATCAGTGAGCAATAGGTAATTTCTAGAATTCCTGTGTTTAGGCAGCGCTGATTTGCATAGCTGAAAATACCAGCTTTAAAGGGCCACTCCACTGAACAACAAATCAGATTTATTCCGCGTGTCATTACTTCCCCAAACTGTCCGCCTTGTTTCACGTGGACTTTGAGTTATTTTGAGAATCGGCGAGTTTGTCTTCCGGGGGGAAAACTCTTCAACTCATGTGAAATTTAAAGCTGCACCAGACAGAGTTTTACATGAAAACTCAGCTGTCTCTTCGGTCCAGTTAAAACAGAATAGAGAAATTTATCACAAGTGAGACTGTAGAGTTGGTTTACTGTTATTGGGAAAAACAACTAGGAGGAAATATGGTCACAGCAGTAAAATATGGAGCTTTCTAACATCCTACAAACCAGAATTGGTTACATTGACTGGCATTCTTCTTCTTCAACGCCCTTTAAGGGTGTATTCCTACATTTTTAGTGCTTTCCAACCAACTACTGTCAACTAGTCAAACAGCATACAAGATGTGACAAAATAGTCCCTATAAAAATTAAAAACTGCTTTCAAATTAAAATTGAATTTTATTGTGGAGAAGAGGAAGAAGCCTGAGAGTGCAAAATCTGTCAAACAGACAGAGGTTGCTCTGGCCATAAAAAAACATGTAATCACCGCACTGTGACCCGGCACAAAGAGTACTGAAGTGGCCACATTCCATTGACGCCTCACGATGTTACCGTAAAACTCTGCCTTGACAGTCCGACTGTGGGGGACGAATTCCCGACGCACAACCCAATGAATGCTGTAGAATAAGTCAGATGCTGTTGGTGCGCTTCTGACCTGTCACCAGTGGCTAAAGTGGGCTGTGACAGGTGGGGGAGCCCTAAAATTTGGTGTTGGGGTGGGGGGGCGCTAAATGCTAACTATTCTAATGTGCTCACAATGACAGTACAAATGAGGCTGATGGATGGTCATTAGTTTTGCAGTGAATTGATCATAAACCAAAGCGCTGGACTTTTTGGCTTGGTAAGTGAAAAGCTTAACCTGATGGTGTCAGAGGATTTATCCTCAGGAGATCGTGATTGTCTATGCATAGTATCATGGCAGTCCTTCCAACATCTGTTGAGGTATTTCAGTTAGAATCCAGGTGATGCCCATAATGTAATTAGCCACAGTTCATGAAGGGACTAATTTCATTGGTTTAAAGGGGTCTCATGATCAGAGATGAGCATGCTGTGAGGTCACTTAGTTTGATTTCTGTTGAAGGTGTGTCAAAGGAGTGTTCAGGCTTCAACATACACTAAATTATGACAATCATGTTATGAGCAATTATATAAATAATGCTCGACTATTATGGGATTATTATTTAGTGGTTTCGTACAGCTAAATAGCTGAAATTAAAGCAATCAATGAAGCGCTCCACCTAAACATCTGAGGAAAAACTACATATTGGAACAACTGTAAAACCTCAAAATGACTTTGCTGTTCGCAGTGAAGAGTTATGATCAGGTGAGAACAACGTTTAATCCTTTTAGGGTAAGAATGCAAATCTGGATGAAGCAAGTCTATTAAAAATGGCTTTCGAGAAGTAGGCTAGAACCAAATGTGTGCTGCACAGTAACTCCTCTGCAAATGTTTCTATACCACTCTGAGGTGGGCTGAGAGTTTTTTCTTTCCTCTATATTTCTTTTCATTTTTGCGGCTCCCTGGCTGACTGGTCAGATTGTTGCTATGGAATGTGGTGTGGGACAAAAGGAGCGGAGATCCAGAAACTCAGTGACCTCCTGGAGAGGCCTCACTCTCTTTCTCCCTCTCCTCTCGCTCTATTTGTCCACACTCTCTCTCCCTATTTGTATCTTATTCTCTCTCTTCCTCTATTCAGAGCTTGTTTTCCCCCTCTCTCTCCGCTTTTTTCTTGCTTTTCTCTCTCACTCACTCTTTCGCTCTGTCAGGCTGCTGTACTTTGATGTGGTGCTGGCCCAGGTACTCCCGCCTGGCCTCTTTCTTCATTCTCTCTCTCTGTTACACTCACACAACACGGCTATATTCTTAGCCTACAACAACAGAGGCCGGTGCATGCACAGAATCACACGAGCACAACCTTAAACACACACACTCGCACAAACAGGAATGTGTGGGAATCTCCCTCTGGCTACCTCTGTAACCTGCATCTGAAGCTGGTGAGGGGCCAAGAAGGCAACAGACCCAGGAGACTAAATGCAAATAGTGGAGAAGCTGGTAGGCTGCCTGGCTGAGATCAAAGATCCCCTCCACATAGCTCAACTCTACTAGACATGCATGAACAACATTCGCTTCCACGCACAGTCTGCGAGTGCACGTTCCTTGTAGGTGTGTGAGCGTGCACGTACGGCGAGTGTATGCAGCCACACGTGCAAGCATGCCTGGTGTGTGCATGTGTGTGTGTGTGTGTGTGGGCAAGCAGGATTGTGGGGGTGCGAGTGTGAGAGCAGCAACATTCATTTTACCAAGAGTTCATACTTTCAAGGAATTTGTGCTTTAGGCAAATGAGTCATGCTGAATAAATGATCACTGACCTTGGAGGAAGCAGTTTCAAACTCAAGCACTCAGGTAAATAAATAAGATCAATCAAAATTATTTTTTAGTTCTGTGCCAAGAAATATGTCTTTAATTACGCCCCAAAGCTTTAAAATCTTTTCATCTGTTTCCAGCATTCCGTCGTCACTCGTGTTTGTAGACTGAACATGGACTCAATGGCCGATCACGCTTAGCGGTCTTTGTCCTCCAAGACGAAGCAGAGGAAGACGCTGTTTTGCACGCTGGGAATATGAACCAGTTGGATTTCTAAAGTGATATTCTGATTGCGAAGTTGCAGTAAATAGCTGTAGCGGACGTGCACAGGAAAAGGTGAAGCTAAAACCACAGTGTGAGCAGCAGCAGCAGCTCTGATGCATCGTCTGGGGCGCCGAGGTACAGTAGGTCTGAGCTGTAGGTCGGCGGTGTTATGGAAGGTCAACACACAGTCACTGCTATTACACAGGTGATGGTCCTGAAGCGAAAACATACACAGAGAAAAACAGCAGCTTCCACACTCACCCCTGCTCCTATATTCCCATTTAAACTGCTCATTTACTGCTCATGTTTTTCCAGTGTAGTCCTACATGTTCTCTATTTTGATTGCTCTGCGGTTGACTATAATATAACAGATGTTAGGTGTATGTTAGTTGCATCACTATAAGCCAATGCTTGCATGTTTTTATTCAAGAAGTGAACCTGTACTGTTACTTTTGCTGAGAAAACCAATGGAAAGACTAGAAACTAATTCTCTGTCAGTTTCCATACACCTGAAATATGATTAGTTCGACAGCTTTTCTCAGTTGCTCTAAGGTGTTGCAACCAACTGTGGCCTTCGGGTCAGGTTATGTTCAAACTGTAATAAAGGTGTTTATAGTTCTGAAATGTGTGGAGGAAAGGGTTTCTGAAGCATTCTGACAATCCAATTAGCACATCTGTCAAGAATCCTGGCAGCTTAGTACTGAAAATACAATATATACTTCTATTTACTTCAGTGTGAGTGATCTCAGATTCTCGGGTACAGTTGTTTTTGTTCTGGGAAGCCAACACCAGTTAGTTGGTCAATCCATCACTTTTATCTGTAATGAAAAATCACAGCAACTACTGAAAAGATTGCCATGAAAGTTGGTTCATATTGTACATTTTCATGGTTGCCTTCAGACATTGGGGCCTCTGATATAAGATGAGATAAGATGGAAATGCATTAACTGAGACGAGTCTCTCTTGGTAATTTTCTATTTTCTATTTCTATTTCCAATACCTTGACCAAATACAGTGATCCCTCATTTATTGTGGGGGTTATGTTCCAGAACCTCCCACCCCCCCGCACGCGAAATAGCGACCTTATATTTATTTTATTATTTATATTTATTTTAAGGCTTTCTAACCTTTCCCACACTCTTATAAACACTTCCTATGCTCTTAAACACTTTCTGCACTCTTAAACCTACGTAATTTTCCCATGACGTATGCAGCTGTACCCATACAACTTCTACATTCTACATGGGTGCAGCCACGTAGCTTCTCCCTTCCTTTAGCATGTGGAGGAGTTCCACCTTTTCTGCGATGGCAAGCATCTTCTTCTGGCACTTGGGTTTGGCGCCAGAAGCCTTAGAAGGTGCAGAGCGTTTAATCAACATCGTAGGGCTTGAAATAAATTCCATCTCTTTTGCGCCCATACAGTGCCAACAATGTCAACAATAGCTAACATTAGAGGGACCTGACAAGGATAAGATATCACGATCTTCAAACTTGAATGTCACAAATCTAGATCTGTATTAGCACTTTAGTTAAATATGTTGTCTCAAATGTAGCTTATAGTCAAACTATAATAATAGTCTAAGTCCAGTTACATCATCTAAGAAGATGATCCCAGTCACCATGTCCAGTGTTGTGTACGTAAAATGAGTTTGAGAGAATGAGAACACATAGCAAATGAACAGCTTTGAAGCCTCTTCTGGTAAAAAAAATAAAATAATAAAAAAAAAAAAAAACATTTTTTAACTTGTTAGCATTGTCATTTGGTGTTTATATTTAATTTGTTTATATTTAATTTGCTCATGATGTGTCGCTCAAGACACATCATGAAGTGAACTAAACTGTCAAGGCTGACCTTCATACTGCAGTGTGCCCATGTGAGTCTCAAGAAACAAAACCAATCAAACCTAAAGAACCAATCCTGTCGACTTGCAGGGGGGAACTTCCTGCATCATTATTCTTCTTTCGAATCGGTTTCCAGTTCGAACATGTACGGCTGATTTAGTCCAACATTACAACTTGCCATTGTGCGGCATAGAGTAGTTTTACACCATCTCTGTAGAGTAGTCGGTGAGCCGGTGTGCTTGGGCTGCAGCAAGTGGTGGGTGGTAGGTGGAGGGAGAAGCAGTGACTTCATAGATCTATACATTCTAGAGCAAGCAATGTTGTAGAGTTGCATCAAAATTATTTTAAGGCAGGAAGGGATCGTTTTTATAGAAAGAAAATCTTAAATATGCAACTTCGGTACACAGAAGGAGTTTTTAGCAGTCTTCTATCGCCTTACCAAGCTGCTAACATGGCTTGTTAGGCAATCATCACAAAGGATGTACACTTTAGCAATGAGAACAAATGGAGAGGTGCAAAAACTGGAAATCAATTTAGTTGCAGCATCTTCATATTGCAGGCTGCAGTTAGAACATCACCCCTCTGTTTTCTACCATAACCGCCGTTTCTCAAAGCTACTTTCCAGCTTCTGACCACCAATTTCTCTTCCCTACCTTTGGTGTTAAAGCCGTGTCTCGCTGCATTGATGGTTCATCATCTAGGAGTGGGAAGTAGATGGGAACAGTTCCGAAAGATGAGCAGTTTATGTGGATTTGTGCATTTTTTGTGAGTTTCTTGCTGTTTTTTAATAAAGCTTGCCGTCTATTAGTGCATGGAGCCAGTAAGCGTAGAGATGCACAGATTTTACTAAAAGTTTATTTTACATATAGAAAAAACTAAGGTTAAGGCCATTCTTAGTTTTATTGGGACTTAAAAGGATCAGAACCAAGCAAATCTGTTTTTCTACATTAATATGCAAATGGATCATCTACCAGTGGAAGTAAGCCATATGGTGTGATTATGAAGCGTACATCATGTATTATTCTCTTAGGATGTTTTTAATGTTACAATCCCACAGAGCATCAAACTAGACTGAGCAGCGATGCAGAAATCAAACCTGGATGATGGAAAACGAAGCGCTGAGTGAAAGACAGAAAAAGAGATCAATGTTTTTCATATACCCGGGATTTAATGTATTAACCTTTGCCATTTCAAAGGTGGACTCGTCACCAGTCTCGTAGCATTCAGACTGCATAAACGTACTGAAATTTTCCATCCACCTCCAGCAAATAAGCCTCAGTGAGCGAACACGTGTGCCGAGATACAGGTAGGAAAATTGTACTTTTAATTGGATTTAAGAGCCTAAAATGAAAAACGTGTTTAAGTGCATAAATGTGAGTTAATTGAAAAGCAGCAAACAATTTAGATTTGGAGTGATGATAGACTGGGAGGACAGAGGCACTTAGGCACAGCCTGAACTGCTCCGAAAACACTCTACATGAACACGAATAATTACTGATGAAAAACAGCTTTAATGCAGAGCGAGTGTCTTTATTTCAGAACTACATGGATGGTTTTTTTTGGACAAAAGATCACGACATTAGGTTTATGTATTGAGAATGTGAATGGTGGCCTTTATAAATGGATAAGCTAGTAGTGCTGGACATGCCTCCCTGTTGTTTCTGCTGAGTTCATAATCAAATAAGTCAGGAGCACAGCTTTGTTATTTAACTATTTAAATGTAAAGTCAGTGAGTCTGTGTGTGCAGTGAAAAAAAATCCAATGTTGGTACGCAGATCTGGCTCTGTAAATTAAAAATAAAGTGGCTTGGGTGGGTGCACACAGGACAGGGAGCAAAGTGATTGAGAGGGACAGTAAATAAAGTTCTTAAAAGAAAGTCTCGCCACCCGGCAGCCACCTTGGTAACACCTCCGGCCTGTTATTTCGGGATAACAAGACCATTTCCCAGTATTAATGAACGGGGAGAGAGCCATAACGCCTCGGTTCCACATACCATTGTTCGGTGTCTGTAATTGTGTTCAACCATAAGCACCCTATCTCCTGCTCTGGGAATGAATATCGAAATGCAGATTTTTCCAATATGTACAGCATTGCTTTATTATTGGGCTGTATTTTAACACTTGATGCATATCATTGAAATGCTCCTGCACCTTTGCTGTTGTGCTTGTTATATAGATCAGGGTTTTTCCTGGCTCGAAATTTGCCTCTGTGTAGTGACTACGTACAACGGCATCAGCATAATCAATCCGTGTACAGTAAAGGCAATGAGTCTTCGTTGCCCTGTTTGACAGTTGTAAAAAAAACACTTTACATACACTTGTAAAGACCATGCCTTCAGTGGAAGTCTGAGTTTCCAGTGGCTCCTATAACTCTTAATTTTCTACCAGTAATCACTGAAACATACGGGTCCTTGTAACAACAAAACAATCACGCATTTTGGTTCTTTCATCGATTATAGGTCTTCTGGAAAAATGATAAGATCTACTGGGTCAAAAATATACATGCAGTAACTTGAATTATTAGTTTTGGTGATGTAGAAAGTGGTTTTAATCAAATTTTCTTCGTGACCTTTAACTCCAAGAACACCAAACGTACCGTCAAGCACGGTGGTGGCAGTATTATGCTCTGGGGCTGTTTTGCTGCCAGTGGCTTTACAATAACTTGACACAAAGTAAATGGAATGATAAAAAAGAAGGATCACCTCCACATTGTTCAGTAAAACCTAAAATCATCAGCCAGAAGTTTGTTTCTTGGATGCAGTTGGATGTTCCAACAAGACAGTGATCAGGAGAGGTAAAGAAATGTTAAAATCAGGCTAGAGTTAAGGTTTTAGACTGGAATCCTCAAGGTCCTAACTTAAACCGAATCAAGAACCTGTGGACTGTGATGAAGAGAAACGACCGTGTCAGAAAGCCAACAAATTTAGTTAAACTGCACCAATTCTGTATTTAGAGGAGCGGTCAGAGATACAACCAGAAGCTTGTGAACGGCAACCAAAAGTGACTCGTTGGGGTGATTTTTCCAGAGGACCTATAATAACATGCGTCTTTCAGCCATTCCATCATAGAAAATTCAGAGTTATAAGAGTCAGTGGAGACTCAAGACACATGGTCTTCACAAGTTTATAGAAACTTTTGTTCACAGTTGTACTTTTTCCTTACATTTCTGGCCATTTGATGAAGGGAAATGCAATTTTTGAGTAAATAAAATCCAATTTGCAAAGCTGGTTGAAAATTGTATCTGCTATTTTTATTCTCTGTTCTTTTCTTTTTCTTTTCCTCTGGTGCTGGCGAAAGCCTCCTTGGGGGCACTTAAAACCAGTTTTTGTGCAGGAACAGCCAGGTACATTTTCATAAGCTGAAAATGAAGAAAGATAACAATAAAATCAAGCTTTGAAAATGAATGTACAATGAATGAATGAATACATAAAATAGCAATTCCAAGATAGATAGATAGATAGAGAGATAGATAGATAGATAGATAGATAGACAGATTGATAGATAGATGTGAGCATTTACTGTATACTTTTATCATCACCTCCCACTGTCTGTGGAGACACATCGCTTTACAGAGTATGAATTTTATGTATATTGAAGCATTTATATGTGTGTGTGTCTTGTGTACAAGAGGAGCAAACAAGAACACATGGGCCGCGTGGGCGTCTTCTGGCAAAGCACAGCCACGTTGCTTCTTTTACAAAGGCAAGAAACACTACATTTCATATCTGCCAGTTAAGATTCTCAACACGAAACCGAGAATGTCAGGAATCTGCTGCTAAGTCAATCTGATTTCTGATGGATTTGTTTGTGCACAATAACAGGATTTTTTTTCCCCCTACATACCAAAAATCCAAGACTTTTAACACTCCAGCGAAATAAGTCAAAGCGAAGCCCGCAGTGTCAAGATTTCTACGCTGTGACGTGAATTATGTGTATTAAGCGGCAACCTTGCTGAACAGGAGAAAAAGCACAAGTTCGAAGGCCGAATCCTTGGCTAATCCTCTTTTATTGAAGCTCCTGCTTGCCGAGAAAGGCACTGTATTGAACTTTCATATACTTGTTTCCCCTGATAGATTGGACAAACACAAATTCAGTCTGCATTTCGAGCGCACACACCGTCGCAGGAAGCAATACACACAAATCCCCGCTATTGAGTGCAAAGTGAATCATCGTTCCAGACAATATCTTTGTCAAACACTCTGGCCTTGACGGATAGACATCGGCAGATTCGCAGAGCCATGGCAACAGTCAAGTGTGAATCCCGTTGATGAGAAGAGTGTGTTTGTGCTGTACAGAAATTGGTTGGTTAATTCCCGCATGGAGTCTGCTGCAATGACTGACAAAACGCTGCCAACGCAATGCAGATACAGAAATTAAATACCAATGAAAAGGCAATCCATTGTTGGCTCACACAGGGAATTAATAATGTGAAAAATTCTAGTCAGGAATGGTGATAATAATGTTGCTTAAACTGGGCAAACTAACCACAAAAATAGCGTTTAAAAAATCCCCTTTTAATGTGCCAGTCAGCAACATGTAATGGATTACATTTTAAACTTTCAGACCCTGCCAACATCTCTATTGTTCTCTCAGACAGGGTGAGGAGAGATACACCCACTCATAATGTATATTTGCATCAGAATCCCATATATTTAGAAGGCTGGTGAACCAAATCGAAGCAGCTGTTTCTTGCTTCTTTAAGGATGATAATTAACATATTTGCCTGTTGTCTCTCTTCCCCGAGTAAAATGTACTGTGGCAGTCGACCCCCTCCTCTACCTGGGCAGCTCCCAGACCGCGACTGTGAAGCTCTTTTACAGCAAAAAAAAACAAAAAAAAAAACAACTGTGAATCCTCCGACACATTCACAGCGAAATATGTCAAAAGAATATGTAGAGAGAAAAAAAGAGGGGAAAATGTCATCATAAAAAAGGCACACAAACACACGCTTTCAGACACACACTCACTTAGGACAAGAGTCCATAAAAGCTGAGCGTGGGTGGAAGCGGTAAAGAGGAGGAGGATGTGGAGGAGGAGGAGGAGGAGGAGGCAGGTGATGAAGAAGAAAGGCTGCTTGACGGCTTTCAGATCAGTTCTGATGCCGGGGCGTTCGGGCTGTGGCACATTACCTAACAATCGGGGAGAGTCGGCAGCATCAGATGAATGAATGGCTGGCTTTGTTATGTAAATGGCTAGAAGATGAATAAGTCAGAAAGTTGGCAAAATGTCGGGAAGCCGAGCGAATTTACAGGATCAACACCGACAAAGAAGTCGAGAAAGTCTGACTTAGTGGAGTGCTTTGTGCAGAACGCATGCAGAAACGCACATTTCACATTGCTCCCATGACATCTCAGTTCTTGATTGTATTATTTTGCATATCTTAGAGCATTTACTTCACATGCTAAGCAGTCTGAACACCGTGTTACTGTGTTTTAGATTTGTGATTTTTCCTCCATTTCAGTGAAATTTTCTTTCTTCCAGTTAAGATTAATCTGCACCAGTGACTTATAAATGGTTAAAATAGCATTAATAAGTGAGAAAATATGAGGGAAAGTCAGTTTAAAGTTAGCTCAAGGTGCTGGGTAAATAGTAAAAGAAACATAACATGATATCAGGGGATTGCGATTAGATAGCACATCATTTTAGGCACCTTTTTTACAAGTACAGTCCTCAGTTCAGTTCATTACTTTGCCGAGAATCCTTTGCCTGCCTGAAAGTCTGGGACCCCTGGACGTCACCAAATGCCGAGCTTCCTCCTTTGAGATGCTCTGCCAGGCTTTCAGTGCAGCTGCCTTCACTTGCTGCTTGTTTGTGGCTCCTTCTGCTCTCTGTTTTGTCTTCAGCAAGTAATAAATCAGCTCAGCTCAGAGTGGCTGACTGGCTGAGCCGTTGCAGAATCTTCCACTCCTGGGGTCCTTTGACATTATGTTTTCAGTCACTGTCCATCTGTACTTGTAAAGCGTCATCCAATTAACTTTGCTGCATGTGGCTGAATGTGTCCTGATTCACTCTTCTTCTTCTGTCACATCATCAATAAACACCAGTTCCACTGACAGCTATACATGCCAATATCATCCACTGAGTTATGCAGACGACGAAGCCTTCAATATACTTTAGTTTCCAATGATTCTGCTACAGGTTGATCTTCGTTAGCGATGTTTAATCTCTGTTCTTGATGCTCATGAATGGTTTGCACCTGTTTAGTGAACCTTCTGCTCTGTCAAAGTCTTCTCTTCATGGTAGACCTGGATATCGATATATCTGCCTCTTGGAGAGCGTTCTTCACTTAGCTGAATGTTGTGAAGAGTTTTAATTTACTATGAAACGGGTCCTGTGATCATCCATGACTGTTGACTTTCACGGATGTCTCAGTCTTTCGAGAAAACACAAGAGAATACCCCCACATCTGTCCAGCTTTTGAGTCAGTTGTCCAGTTACTTTTGGTCACTCGGAAGAAAGGAGGTTAAAAAGAGCTGTAATTCCTAAACTCTTTGTCCAGTTTGGATGTGAAGAACCTCAAATTAAAGTCGAGAATCTGCACTAAGCCCATATTTGCCAGCTGTGTTCCTGGATAATTGTCAAGCGGATTTAAAAATAAGTTCTGAAATGTCGCAAAAGATGGTACAAAGTCGAAGAAGGCAGAAACAAAATGAGGTGTCTTCCTGTACCTGTCCTACCTTACTTAGTCAACTGTAAATCCTACTCCATCTGGTCTCATTTTGCAGTATCTTGTCTGACCATTCTGACCCACAATCCTTTGCAGAGTGGAAGATACATCACATAAGTCGATCTGTCCAGGTGTAACAAGTTTGAGCTGCAGAGAGAGTACAGACAGGTGATTTCACTCTGCAGGCTGGAGGAAATATGACGGTCAAAGCTGAACGTGCAACATTATGACGAAGCAGCATGTCACAATTGAACACATACAGCATGCAACAGTATGTTTTTTGTCAGGGCAGGTGTAGGAAGCACAAACAAACTTTTGGCATTTATGAGAGAATAATGGATGGGAGTCTTCAGGAATTGTGTTTCAGTCGTGCAAATTCTAATTATTGTACGTTTTATGCATTCCAGAGGTAAAGAAGCTACAATAACCAGTCGATTGTGAGCTAAATGTTCGCTGCATCAGAAGACGTTTCACTCCTTTTAAAAGGGTGGGAAACTTGTCAAGTAAGTGTACGTTTTTTGGAAAATTGCATTCCGATTTTAGCCATTTTCATGAGCTATTTTTAATACGACACCCTAGAATGTGGAAAAAAAACCACCACAGTATAATTAGAAGTCGAATGTGCTTTGGAATTCAGCTAAAATGACACCACATCTTCCATAGTCGCTTCTTTCTGCACCCTCAGTCTACCCATCATCTGCTGGATTTGGTGTTATTCAAGAGGACAGGAACATGGTAGCAGTGTTTTCCCCCCATCTGTCACTAAGGAGCAGCACTTTCTGTTTTGAGCCATAAAGCGAAACTGGAGAAAAGCTTCAGAATCGGACTTTTTTAGTTTCAAGACAGAATCCGCGTCGTCTGATTTTACGCTTAGTTTGTTTTACATTGCCTTGCCACGGTCCAGGATCATTTAAGAGCGCGTTCAGATGTCTTGCAAAGTCAACTCCACACTAGTCACGACTCACTTCCAAATGTGTGTGTGTGTGTGTGTGTAGGCTCGGCAAAACTCTCCCTCCTATTGAGCTACCCACACCTGTATGACAGAGAGAGGGAGTGAAAACAGCAGTCAGAGAGTGTTTGAAAGACAGGAAAACGAGATATAATTTTCGGTCACTTCGACTCAGCCGAGCAGTAGAAAGAAATGAAAGGATATGATATAATAAAAAATGATGGAGGGGAGACACAGACAGAGAGGGAGGGATGGGAGAAAAAGAGCAAATGGTAGCCAAACCTGTGAAGAGATCAACACTGCTATGAATAAACATGAACAGCTCAGCCCACGCCAATCTCTCCTCTTTACCTCCCTTTAATGCACATAAACATATCGGGACAGACAGTCTTTTCTCTCGTACACGTATTCAGAATAGAGGAAATAATTAATGAAACAAGCACATTGCTTTGCATTCAGGCCTTTGAATCTCTTCGCTTCCCTTTCAAACTCATCTCACCGACGTGCAACACAAACACATCGATTCTGGTCTTTTTCCAAAATCTTTTTTAAATATAAACCAAAAAGGAAAAAAAATATCAATACTGTATCCGAACCTGCACTAGTTTTTTTCGTTTGTTTTCTAACTTTATCCAACTTAAGGTCATGACATGTGCTTCTGCGTCTTTGTTAAGTCTCAAGGTCAACAGTGAGGAGTTTGGCACATACACTTCTCTTTTAGAAAAATCTTCTCTCATCAAGCGCTGCTGTTGCCAAGGCAACGGCTGGAGAGCAGTCATAGGTGGGTGGCGATGCCCGGCAGCGATCCGTCTGGAGGGCTCTCATTGGCCTCTCCACAATTTCCCACAATCCCTTTCTGCCTGCGCTGCTGCGAGAACCTCCAACCCCCCCACCCCACGACCAATCCCTGTCTAAGAATGACCCAATGAGGAGCTCGGGGAAGAGGTCAAAGACGAGGTGGAGGTGTTTGTGTGGGGAACATAACATTGGTGTTTTGTTGTTTACAGGCTGAAAAAGTGTGATAATCTAATTTTACATTGTGTGACAGGATGAGACAGGTGTAAAGGAAGTTTAGAAAAGAAGCAGCAGGAAGAGAGAGGTGGGGAAAAGCAGGTTTTAAGCTTGTGAACAAGCCGAGAAGATCAGTTGTGAATCCAGAGGAGAACAAAACGCTGAAGCACCAAAGCTCTGTAATACATTTAGGCTTGATCCTTCTATAAAGGAGGACATTGTTTGATTTCTGTGGGAGACACAAATGTCTTTTCTGACAAAACTCAGTCAAATTCTGCACCTCTGCTGTGATTCATTCACCCTCTAAACCTCGAGCAATACATGGGCTTTTTTTTTTTTTTTTTTTTTACATTTTTATTCACTGTGGGCTCATTTTTTCTCCAATATAAAATCCTGCATCTCTATGGAAACAGAACAACCATGACTAGAAGTAGAAAGAACTACAAAACGGCAGTTAAAATGCCACAATTCATTAAACAAGAAAAAAAACAAAGTTGAATTTCTTTAATTGCTTGTTTTACTGTAATTTTAATAACTTGGAATCACGTGTATTTTACAACTTATATTCTGAATTCGTTTCCATTCTTGTCTCCTCTCAACTCTGCATGTACACATCCTGCAGTTCAGCCCAGTTTAGTCAAAAAGCCCCTGAATTTTTTATCACGTGACGGTTGCAGTGGAGTCACCGATGGCTTCACAGTTGCACCGAGGAGCACATAATTTGTTCGGTCGTACAGAAACTGGTTCGACCAAGGTTTAATTTTTTAGCACATTTTTTAAATGAGCTATGTAATTTAAAGTGATTTTGATGAGATATCATAATTTTAAGTTTGGATTTGGTTATTTTTCCTGATTTAACAGCACATCTCAGATGGTTGGTTCAAGGACTGTCTGCTTTTACAGTTCCTGACTCTTGTGGTGTCATCTGGGCGATTTTGTTTTGAAAAGCATAAACTTGACAGGTCTGTGTTTCCTTCACAAGAACCTTTCTGAAGACGACACAATCATAAAGGGACGTCGTGTAGCTCAAAATACCGCTCAGAACTGCATCATAGATCACACTGGTGTTAGAGGTTTGTTCCACATACTTTTGACGATCCGATTATCCCAAAGCATACAACATCCCACTAAAAGGAAACATCACATCAGCAGCATGTGTATTACAAGGCATGGTCCAAGACAGTAGTGATGTTAACAGGGGTTTTCATATCATTTCAAACAATATGATGGACAAAGAAACAACCTCCAAGTCCAATTTTATATGAGATACCATATTATAAAATGTAAGAAGATGTTGTCATGCCCTCCTCCTCCAGCTCTGCTTAGTGGCAGCCTCTCCCTTCCACCTCCTTTCCCTCTTTTCCTTTTTTCCAAGGTGGCATGATCGAGGTGTGTGTGTGGAATGTGTGCAGGTGCAGACGATTGGATAATCACCTGAGTGAACACACCTGCAGCAGGGATTGGTTCAGCTGCAGCTCATCTGCCTCTGGCATAAAAGCCTGACTGAGACCACGACTTGATCCCAGACTGTTGAAGACCTTCAGTGAGTCAAACCCAGGCTTCTGATTTACCTTTTGCTCTGTGTGTTTTTCCTGCCTTCTAACCTTTTGTTGTCTGCATCTCCAGTCATTCTTCACAATCCAACCTGGTCTTCTCTGGATTTCTCTCTGCGAGATCTCAACCTGCCCAGACATCACTCCAGCCATGCCACACTCCTCTGCTTGCCTTCCCTCACCCTCTTACCAGGTGATCAGTTTATTTCTGTGCTCTCTCTCTGGGTCATAGTTGATTGTAGTGCTTATGTACATTATGGAGTTGGCTTCGTCGCTCTGTTTTGTTATCATGTAGAGTGAAATTGTTTGTCACGCCATGTGCTTGTTTCCTCATCTGCTGCTCCTTTCCTAGCTTGGTGTTACAAGGTCCTGGAAAATGTCAGGTTTCTCTTGTTCTAGTCCATGATCTGCCTGCCTCGTCGGCCTACTACCGAGTTCAGCTCTCGCCTGCCTTTCCATTCTGTCTGGATTCCACCTCAGAAATCCTCAAAGCCTTGCACCTGCCTGGATGCCGTTCTGACCTCGCTGTGCACCTCCTCCGCATGCTTCACCCTCTTCCCTCGGCTGCCAGTTAAGTTATCCCTTTTGTGTTCATCGTTAGTGTGGTCCTTGGCGTGTTTTCGTCCGCTCTGTTTAACTTGCAATCTCTGCATTAGTCTTATAGTCTTATGCTGTGTGTGCTTTGTTAACTTCTGTCTCGCCCTCTATCCCAGCTTGGCCATACCAAGTCCTGCTTAATTTCCTGCTCGATCATTAAATGTTTGTCGCTTCATGAGGTTAAGTCTGTTAGTTTCTAGCATTGGTTTGCAGTTCTGGCCTCCCACTTTAGGTGGCTCCTGCTGAATTATTGGTTTAGTTACATTACTGTTTAGTCACTTCTGTTTCACCATTTACTGCTGGTGTAATTTTATGTATTGTCAATAAATTTGTGTTGTCTGCGCTTGAGTCTCTGATTTGCTGTGACACATGTCAACTGCAAAAGATCATTTGAGATTTAGAAGTGGGTTAAAATTTGTTCAAACTCATAGCCAGGCCTGTCACCACAGCACTGGAGAATAGTGACGACACTTCATTCAGTGAGCATTCTGGCTCAGATGGGCTGCCTTAGGGTGTGACCCAGACATAAAAATTTAATACTGGATTTTAGTCAAACATATTACCAGAGAATAAATCCTACACAACCTGGTGGCCACGTGACTTTTCCTCTACCACCACCATAAGGTTAACATTTGAGTGAACTGTCTTAAACATTGTAGCATACGAACATTCCGAAAGCTTGAGGCGGATGTGGCGCCACCCATAGGTGGTAATTGTTTAAATTGTCACTCAAAATACCCTGTTAAACATTCCTATCAATCTCTACTAGTGTTGTAGTCTTGACCAATTACCCAAAACCAAGTTAGAACCTAGAGTAGGAGAAGACTAAAGATGTTTCTGAAGAGTTGAGACTGAGATCAAGTCCTTCACATGGTTTTTGACTGATCTTGAGTACAACACTACCCTCAGCTGTGTTTAGTAATTAGCTGCTAACATGCTAAGCTGGTTGGTCTTGCCATTGCTTGTAGTCATCACAATTTAGTAGATAAAGGTAATATCCAACAGACTGTCAAGAAAGGCATCTCACTGAACATTTTCCAACTTGGATCAAGGTGGCACTGGGATCTCCTTGTAGCTGTTGTCAGGAATCTGTGTGTCACTTTCATGTTTAAATACTCGGAATATTATAAAGTAAATCTGTCTGATTAAAAAAAAAATTCAATAAAGCGTCATTTAGCAGCAGCTCTGGCTCAGCTATTACCTCGGTAATTTACAGTGATTGCCAGCACATCTTCAAACAGTTTTTTCAGGCTATTATGCGGGCTAATCAAGGAAAATTCATTGCTCCTAACTAGAGTGCAGCCTTGAGGTTTTTCTATTGAATTGAGCCTTCATTACATTACCACATAGCATTGCAGGAATAATATGGCGCCCAGTTTTCATCATCTGAGGCTTTGTGTCCAACTTAAGTGTTTCTTCTGTGTTTTTGTTTTATTCAGTAGTGGGTGGGTGTCTGCTTTTCCCAAAGTAATCTTGCTCATGGATGTTTGGTCCTTTTTAAATATTCTGTGCCACAGGCAAAACGTATATCTGAGAAACACATGCTTTAGCTTACCGCGCTGTGCTTTTAGAGCCCGCTTATTGTGTTTCTCAGGTGAGGACGCCAGGAAATAAACTCCAAGTTATAATTTTTTCAATATCGTCAGAGGGGTGAATTCCTCGATGAGCCCGTTGATATCTGCACTGTTAGTCGCCACAAATGCGCTGTGATCTGAAGCACTAAACAAGTAAGGCTGGAAATCTGTTTGAGACAATTTCATGAATGTATTTTCGTTCTGCTCGCTTTCCCACGGCGGGGTGGTGAACCGGTGTCCAGTTTCAGGTAGCTCGGCTGTTCCCAGAACGTGAGCGGGCAGGAGCGCTGGGAGCCATACCGGGACACTTTGGGATCAGTTAAATTCCCGGCATTCCTCGCATAGTCCCTTTGAGGGGAAAGCAAATAGAGAGGGGTTTATCGGCCCCCCTCTCACACCTCCACACAGGCTGAGGAGGGGAAACACAGTGTTTGTATCAGGGCTTATCACAAGATAACAGCAGTACCATGCAGGGCCGGGGTCAATTCCCTTTAATTCGCTTACAGTAGTTGAGGAGGAGGATTTTCTTTAAGACGTTTCACAAGTGTAAACAATGAGATTTGTTTTATCATGTGAAGTTTGAATTGACTGAACAAAAAAAGAAGCTGTAATGCTTTGAGGCTGATGTGTTGAGAGGCTTGAATTCCTTCCTTTGACACATGTAATTGCGGTTTACTTGGTTAGAAAAGATATTGATTTGTTCCCAGGACAAACACAGTCCAACTTCATATTATCCCTGGCAAAAATACATGCCCTAATTCAATTAGATATAGCTGTGAGAGACAGGGACGCTGCAGGCAACACAAGAAAAGTCATCAGGACTCCATTCTTGTCCTATAGAGCTGAGTGACCAGGGAAACGGATGTGTGGGCGGACTGCGAGTTTGAGAAGAAAAGTTGATGACAAGAGTCACAGCCATCGGTGAAAAGTTTGATTCCTCACACCTGTGCTTTGTTCAGAGTCGGAGAAGTTGAAATTCAACAGAACTTTTGACAGATACAAGAAGAAATAGGAATAACCATGCACAGAAAAAAAACTTGCATCCATCACAAGAAAGAGCATCAAAGTCATTCTGTTGATTTGTTTGAAGTACTGACTGGTAGCTCTGAGTTTAGCAGTGATCAACAAATCAGAGCTGGTTGTTCATGGTCAGGCCGATTGTATATACATATATATATATCGACTGCATATAAAACTTGCATTCTTTCTAACAGTCAGCAGGGGGCGACTCCTCTGGTTGCAAAAAGACATCTGATTGTATAGCAGTCCATGACAAAGTGACCCTACTTCTCACTTGATTCATTAGCTCAGTGGACAACTCCCCACTGAGTTTGAAAGCTTCTTCATACAGCATGTTGGTCGCTTTTTGCATTATTGCCCCATTATGAGAAAAATAGATGACCAGGCAGAGCTTGTTGACTTCTCCATCATTACCACCCCTCTCCAGTTTCAAGAAACCAAGATGATGATGGTCAAAATTCCAAATTTGAACAAATATATGAACAAATGGGTGACATCATAGTCACTGCATCCATCTTTTATGTACAGTCTGTGGTTGCATATGTATAGAAGTGGTACTATTTGCTGAGCAGTAGTAATGCCTGAAGTTTAGATGTGCAACGACCTGTAGCAGAAGACATGTAGAGGCTGCTTTCAAAAGTAAAAGGCTTTGAGGTTGTTTGACATCTAGCATCGCTGATGATGTGCATTAAAACACTGTTCTGATTGCAAAAGTACAGCAGGCTCCAAGTGGCACAAGTTTCATAGCGAAAGAACCTTTTTTTTCTGTGGACTTTGTTCTTATTGCGAATGGTCTCTTTTGCCTTTTGGTAAAAAATATCGGGCTTCAGCTGCAGGACTGAAATTGCTGCCGCCACAGCTCTGCAATTGGACGACTAGGTCTCTTTTCAGCTGCTCCGTGTGATTCCCTCATTTCAAATTAGGGTGTGCTAACACCATTTGGCAGCTATAAAAACACAGTACAGTTACGAAAAGCAAACAGAGCAAAAAGTACATGACTAACTTAAAGTGTTCAAAACAGTGTAGCCGCGGATGATTACATCGATGCAATCAGAGCCTATTGTACTGCCCACAAGCAGTCAGAAGAAGAGGACTCATCAGCTGAGTTAGTCACAGCGGGAATGTGGGGTTACTGACTAATAGGCCGTTTGACAGTTGAATTTAAAGTGGCTCAGTTTGGAGAACGCACATTCTCTAACCGAGAATACCAGAACATTACACTCCTTGATAGGTTTGAATAGAAGTAAGTGAGGAGAGCGTTTGGTTCAATAGAAGAGTAATGCCTGCCAAAGATGACAGAAGAACAACCTCCCACGTTTTATAGGGAACAGCAAACGGATGGAGGTGTTGATGTGGGACTCTGAGAGGAGCAGAAAATCCAACTGAACACAGTAGAAGCAATTATGATATTGATGTAAGTGCATTCTGGGAGTGCAATGGAGGGGCATTATTTATGAGGAACGAAGAGCTGATCAGACAAAACTTCATCAACTATTT
Organism: Dascyllus trimaculatus; assembly: GCA_024666655.1. Classification (NCBI taxonomy): domain Eukaryota; kingdom Metazoa; phylum Chordata; class Actinopteri; family Pomacentridae; genus Dascyllus; species Dascyllus trimaculatus. The sequence continues at coordinate 10,863,559 of CM045468.1, read as the reverse complement.
GATTGGCAAGTAATCTATGGGAGGTGTAAAGCAAACACCCCGAAATGGATGAGCCCTGAGTGCCAGACAGAGCAAACACTCCAAATAAACAAAAAAATGGAGAAGCAAAGGTTTACCTCTTTAAAGGAGGGTTACACCAACAAGACTTTTAACCTGGACGGATCAATAGGTTCAGCTGTCTGAGCTAAAGAAGCTCAGAGATAAGCTGGCTTTTGATCCCTGGTTTATTTAGTAGTTAAAGTTGCATTAATTCAGATTTTATTTAGTGGGAAAAACTTGAATGTTTTCTTCAATGGTGAGAGGTTTACGCGTTCACTTCCCCCTGCCAAGTTCTCCCCAGATGGGATTCTTACTGTCACATGCTGCATGTGACAGGATGGGAGATGACTTTGGTTGCATTAGGAATGTGCATGTAAAGAATCAGACGCAACATCTGCGTGTGTGAAAGTCAGAATGCAGCAAAGACACACAAACCTGCTCAACACATTAATGTGAGAGTAACTTTTACATCTGTCGCCCAGTCTGGCGTCTTCTGCAAATTTCTTTGATCAAAACTTCTCAAGTGTATGGAAAGTTACCGGAAATAACTTAATAAATGCTCAGAGAATCTTTAAAAAAATGAGACAAATTACCACATAGACACACTTTGTTGTCAGTCCTTTACTTTTCTTGCTGTTTTCTTCTCCCCCCTAGTGGAGAGCACACGAACTTACAGCAGCTCGTTGTTTCTCCTGCCAAGGTTGTTACTGTGCAGTTTAAAGACTGCAGCACAGCACTCAGACTGAGAGCAAACACGATGCGCAAATAATTAGAAGTGTTTGCTTTGCTGCGCTTGTGGCACCAGTTGGGGAGGAGTTTGCCAAAGAGAGGAAAGATGAGCGTTCAGGGAGTCGCAAATATCCACATAAAAGATGGGCTGCATGACTTGGTCCTGTCTGGAGCTTGTCTTAATGCAGAAAACAGCACCTAGCAGCTACTAAACATGTATTAAGCTGAATATTTGGTCATAATGTTGGAGCCGGGGCTGCTGGCTTTCAGACTGACAAATATGTATTAGTTGAAAGTGGAGCTGGGAGCATGATTTAACCCTCATGTAGACTTAAAGGGTTTGCCTCCCTCTAGTGTCCACAGAGCAAATGGAAGTAAACTACTTAAAAAAAAACATAGAATGGGCTTTTTCAGTCAAACGGAGCTGAGCTGCAAATCAGAAAGCAAAGTATACTTGAAGGGCATTTCTGGATTGTGTGGGCTTGTGCCAATAGAAGTTATCAATTCATTAGATTAAAGCAGTTCATGAAACATAGCAGGCTGACGACCTGTCCAGGGTGTCCCCACCTTCGCCCGAGTCGCCTGGGATAGGCTCTAGTCCCCTCGTGACCCTACAGAGGAATAAGCGGTGTACAGATAGTGGATGGATGGATGAAACATAGGAAAAATCAAGTTTATGTGTATAGCATGGCATACACAGTACTTTACCAAGTGCATTAAAACATTTAGACAGAAATAAAACTGTAAAAGAAACTATGAAACAATAGAAAAAATAAATGATATAATGTAAAATTGGAGACAAGTTCAGCTATAGTACAGACAAGTTTAAACCAGAATTAATGGGATATGTAAAAGAAACAGGCTAACACCTAATATTTATTTATGTCTAGTTATTATTTATGTGCATTATGGGGTGGAATGAATCTCGGCCTGAGATCTTTCTGTGTGGAGTTTGCATGTTCATCCCCGGGTGCTCCGGCTTCCACCCAAAACAAGGCGTGAATGAGAGTGTGTTTGGTTGTTTGTCTCTCTATGAGATGATGTCCGTCTTCACCCTAAGTCAGTTGGGACAGACTCCAGTCCAGCTCATGGATGGACCGATCATAGTTATGTCTCAAATCCCTGTTCCCAATAATGTATATACACTCAGCAGTTTATTTTTAAGTGGCAATACATTTACATTTTAGGCACCAATAGTAACACCCTGAGGGGAAGAGAGTGACACATGTTATTTTCTGTTTCACTCTGATCCTTCTGTTTAGGACATGAACACCGCAATTGAGACACTAAAATGACAGAGGCTAAAAACAATGGACTGTATAGTCAATGGATTGATTTGCTTGACCGTTTACAGGAACAGCCTCCTAATCGGCCCTTTCAGCCTTTCTGTTTCCATTTCATAGCAGGATCCGACAGCTTCGACCACAGCATTAACTCTTAGTGTGCCAAAACGAGGACAAATGGACGTAACTGAAGTTCTGTGAGAAGAAATGGAACTGTGGAGGGACGGTCATGTTAATCTGCATGGTGAATTTGAAGTTGACGATGTTTGAGAGGAGAAGACTGACGACACTGACCCACAGAAAGGGAAATAAATTGTTCATAGTGGATCCTGCAGAGGCAACAAAGGCTCAGGCTCCTCTAAAGCGGTCCATGAGGTCCTATTGCAGCCTATTGCCATTTAATGAGCTATGTGCTGCTAGTGTGGCTAATAAGGAGGGAAAATATCTTTTTGAAACAATGTTTACAAAGTTTGCACTGTCAACATTTTTTTACTTATTTATTTATTATATTTAGAAGACACTTCAAAATTCAGGAACATAACACCAGCACTACCTTAATTAATACATGCAAATATATCTAAGTGAGAGATTATGCTTTTTATGATCTACTTGAGTCTTTAAAAATGATCACTGTCATTGAGCTGATTTCCATCCACTTCCACTGGAGGGCAGTGTACATCTTTACAACCCCCATGCTTCCCCTCACCCCTTCTCTCATGAGCACATCCATCTCCGATCACGATAATGTCCTGTTCTTCTCACACAATGATAATCACTCATTACAATACTTTCTAAGACGGCACATTCTACCCAAAAACAAACCAGCAGTGAAGGTTTGTAGAGTACGACTACATGGGCCTGAGTCAGATGCAGATTCTCTGTTTTGATACGCTTTGTGGTGATCATAGGTCACACTTAGTGCTTAGTTACTGTTATTCTTGATTTTTACCAGCAACAAGATCAGTCAATTTAATTCACACCAGGCGTATAAACCACCGAGCCAGGAGGATTTGCAAAAAGCTCCTGCTGCCGAGACCTTCCCCAGCAGTGACGCTAATGGGGACTGATGGTACGTGGGATGTTCAGTTCCTCGTCTCCCCTTTAATTGCCTTTCTCAGATGTCAGAGTGGCATCTTTATGGGTGATGATTATCAGGACCAACGCAACTGGCAAGTCAGCAATTGATTTTATCACAGCGAGCACAGGGGAAAGACTGAAAACAAGCTAATCCCAGTCCCAGTACAGTACATTTAATTTCACTGCGATTTGCTGCGATTCTGGACCAGATGGGATGGAAGATTTTGTCAAGTCGTGTCACGCGTCAAACTTTGCTGACTCAGAGATTTAAACTGTATGATGTTTATCTAGATGTAAGCCCCTGGACACTCTACCTGAGAGCACACTCCCATTTACAGGAACAGCTTCTGGAATAAGCTGCAGGGGAAGATTAAACACACACACACACACACACACACACACACAGCCACATTTCCCCCCGGGAGCTGCCCAGTACAACCACAGCTTCATGCTGTCGGCCAGTGGGCAGCGACACTGGAGACTGCTTCTCCTGCTGCTGCCTCAACACATTAAGGATTTAGCTAATTTATTCAAAAGAGAAAAGGCCTTCTGTGCTGCATTTTGTCACAGGCTGCTGTTTTTTCTCAAAGGACAAACATCTGTGGCTTGGTGGCAGGATTTAGTCCATTTGCTTGAGCCGACCATTGTTTTTGCTGCCAAAACTGTCATGGAATTGCCCTGGAAAGCAGAGTCCCCAATAAATACAGTTATACAGTGCATATTTCATGCACTGTATAGCTGCATGAAATATGCCATTTATAAGGATAAAACCTAAAAGCACTGATATGGTTGGACTAATATGCTCTATATGTTACCTCTTTACAAATCACAGTATCGTTGTGAGGACTTGCACTCTGTGTACACCGATCAGCCACAACATTCAGACACTGACAGGTGAAGTGAATAACATTGATCATATTGGTACTATGTGGTGTTCTGATGGAAAACCTTGGATTTTAACATCCATGTTGATGAGACTTGGACACCCAAATAAACCCTGTCCCAGAACAAGCACACTCCCTCATGCAAATGGAAATCCCAAATGGCACTGATAGGAAAATGCACCCCACTACATGGAAACAACATCAACCAATCAGGAACATGTGGAGGAACATGACAATGGCCCAACATGTTGATTTGACCTCCAAACTTCCTACACCCCATTCTGATCAAGCATCAACAGGATGCAGTGGAACAAGTTGGAATGACAGAGGCTCCACTGCACAAGCCAGAGCACCCAAAGGATCCAGTGCCACAGTCATGGTTCCAGACCCCATAGGACACCCTGAGAGGTCCTCTTGTCCATGTCCAATGGTTCATAGTATTTTTGAGCACATAAGAGAGACCAACACAATATCAGGCAGGTGGTCATAATGTTATGCTTGATCAGTGTATGTCTAAGAAAGAGAAACCTGACCTCAGCAATACACAAAATCGTCTCTGCAAACCAACATAGCAAGGAGGATGTTCTGGGTGAGCGCAGGTTTTAGAGGAGAATACGTGCACAGCTCCAAAACAAACACAAATGAACTGCACACAAGCATAAAAGAAGCAGCCATGGCACCATCTTCCAAACTACTCCGATGCAATTATTGTCTCTTTTTCTACTCATTTCCAGTCCCGGATATAGAGGTTGAAATGACTATCTTTATTTATAGACCACTTTGCAAAATCAAGGTTATGGATTGATTCACAAGACAGAAAGTCTTCAGGTTTTACGAGACAATTTGATGCACATAAACCAATATAGTGTACATTTTTAAAAGAAGTGAAAGGCGCTCTGATAAAAGTATGTTTTAATTAGAAACTCCAAAAAGGGTCACCGATTCAACTGAGCTGATCAACAGAGGTTTGGAGCTAAAAGGCTGATGTCGTAATCCAGGCATGATGAGATAAAAGCATTGAAAGTGGTCTTTGAAAGTTAAAAGGTCAAATTCAGTGCTTCTTTTCTTGTCTTGCTCTGGTCTATCTTTTACACAAAAGAAAGCAGATCATGCCGTCCCATAATCCCTTGCTACTTTCATAACGATGCACCAACAGCATCCACTACTGCATGATTGCAAGTGCGCTTTTCCCTTTCTCTTCACCGCGGCTGTCTTTTCCGAAGCCCTCGCGAATTCTCCCTCACATCTTTCCTTGACCTCATGATGTTTTCCGTCGAGGTCAAGGGAAAGCGTTTCAGAAAAGACATAGGATGTAATTTTTGTGACTATTCGACCGCAACCTTGGACCGGCACAAAGACACTTTTTTTCTCCCTTAGAAGCAGCTCTCTGGAGTGCTAGTGGGATGCACTTTCCCATATCACACACGTGAGGTGGAGTCAGGTGTCTGTCAGTTTAAATGCTTCTGGCACTCTGAAGCTCGATGTTACTTTTGCAGATTCATGTAAACAAATAAAATTCCTTGCACAGCCTCTGCAATACGCGCTGATGCTTTTCTGCACTCGTTATAATACATTATATTAAGGGGTTGTTTTTGCATGTTGCATCACAGGTTTTGAAATGGCACCACCAATATGTCTGGGTGGTGCTCTGTCGGAAAATACAACAAATCCTGGAAAGTTATGATAGCCTCAGAAAAGAATGCAAGCCTCAATTAACAACAACAACTGTCTTAATGTGGCGAAAAAACCCCACCCATCTGCTCCTCACAGGAGATTAAAACAAACAGTAAGAAATTTTCGCCCAGGCCTGGTGGAGAACAGACCAGCTTGTGGCCAGTTAGCGTCCCAGGACAATCCAATAAGCCTCCTATAAAAGTCGACCATGAAAACAGGCGACCGAGGCGAGAGCCGCAGCGCTGCAGGCCTCCGACCTCAACTCTGACTGCTGCGGAGGGAAACGCTGCGAACCCACAATCATAAAAGTCGAGTCCGTCGTATAATGTGACAGACTGAATGTAAACACAACAAGGATGAAACATGGGTCCTTCAAAGGAGCGTAAAGCCTAAATCCTCGGTATTTTGCTTTTATTGCACGAGAAAAATATGTGGCGAATTAGAAAACAGGAGCCGTGCAGTGACGGAAGGGTGAATGGGATTTGCAAGCTTGACCCAAATTAGTGACATCAGGGCACTTTTAGAAAAAAAAATCAACACATTTAAGATGACACTTTGAGTAAATGTAAACTAAGGAATACGGGTTGTATTTATAATTATTGTTGTCTCTCATTTACTTTAAAGTTTCTGCTGATGATACATGCAGCAGGTGACAACATAGATGATATTTTTGCCTGATTCATGGCCATTTCTTCCTGTTTGTCACTGAAAAATGATAAATAAATACATGGAATGACACCAAAACTTAATGTTCACCCTTGATCTATGAGGAAATTAATATTGCTTTTGATTTAAGCTCTGACAAAACCTCAACAAGCTCTACAATTTCCCTCCAGACTGACGTGTTTCACCTCTGAAACACATGATCAGTTCATGTTGTAGATGAGGCCATCATCAGTGGTGGACAGCAATGTCTGATGTCGTACCTTACTTGTGTATTTCCATTGTTTTCTGCTTTATACTTCCATTCCACTACATTTCAGAGGCAAATATTGTATTTTCTACTCCACAACATTTATCTGACAGCTTTACATGCTTTTATTTTGAAGATTTAACACAATGGATAATATAATAAGCGTTTAAATACAGCGGATTGTTGAAAAGTTTAAGAAGTAGTTTCCAGCATTTTTGCTTCTTACAATAGGCAGTGTGTAATCGAGGTGACATTTCAGAGGTCGGTGAGTCAACAGCTCTGCCAAATACTGATTTTTCCATCTGACCTTTTCATTTCAATGAATGCTCAAATGATTAAATTTCTCAGCAAAAATCAAAGATAATAGAAAAAAAATTCAAAAACTGAAAACAGATTTCAGAACTCTCATATTATTCATCTGATGAGCCCTCAGATGAGAATTGTGTATAAAATAGTTTAAAGTAGATCCACCCGGAGAAGCTACAACATGCTGCTGACACACTGATGCTTCACCATTGACAGTCTAAGCACAGCAGAGGGACCAAACCTTTTATTTTAATATTTTACCTACATTTTAATGCATATGTACTTTTATTTCGAGATTTTCCATTAAGGGTGTATTTTTACATTGCTGTATTGCTACTGGCTATTATACACGAGAAGCTGGCTTCATTTTAATTATACGTTGCTTACGAGGGACTGAGCTGCAAAGCATGAGGTCTTGCAGGTGAATTTTTTAAAAAGAGTTTTTATTTCACCTAAAAACTGACAAAGTTACAAAAATCAATACTAAATTTGGACCCATAAAAGATGTCAAAAGTACGAAACTTAACTATAAGCAACAAATTCTTCACAGACCTGCAAAACACTGATCAACAGGGGATAGATAAACTAACTGATCAGACCAATTACACACAATAGGGGAAACATAAAACACCTACACCTAAACTCGCAACAAAAAGCACAAAACGGTACAACTGGCCAACTTAATCAAAGAATAATAATAGAAAAACCCAAAATACATCTAATTACCCAATACAAATCAAATGAATCACGTAAAATTTAAATCAAATAAACCTGGTCCACCCCTTGAATTTGCAGTCACTTGGTATAGTCTGATTGGCAGCTCTGGTATAAAAGCCTGGTGCTCTCTCGCTGCCATCTTTTGCCTGAGGAAAGCCAAATGACCGCCAGACACTCCAGCACCGGTAAAACAAAGAAAAGATGAGTACAACTTAAAATAAATAATGCTGAACCTACAAAAGTTAAATGTGTTGTTTGAAATCATAAGACGTTATTTATGTTTTTCTATATGTGCAATATGCGTGTAAAGTGTCTCAGCTGAAACTAAAGCAGTTACTGGGGACATTCATGGTTGCATGGCTGCAGAAGGATTGTCAAAATGCACGTCAAACAGAGGCCCTGGCACTATCTGCTTCGGCCCCTGGTGCTTTGCCCAGTAGGCCAGGTCTGTAATCGCAGTTATGTTGGTTGACGTAAGCCGCTGTGTGGCTGCCAGCTGACTAATCATTTTAATGCAGGTGTACAGTGCGGTAAATAGTCTGTATCATGTCTGCATTTACTGTACGGGCGTCTATCTGTTGATCATGTGAGCATCATCTCATTGTTTTGGGCTCGCCGACTCAAACAGCTGCAGACTGTTAGGGTCAGCCTTAGCATGAGCCGGAGAGGTGAGGGGGTCATGCTGCAGTGTGTCTATGTGTGTGTGCACTGAGGCCACATAAACCCACTTCTTGGCCTACATTCAGCAGCAGTAAAAACAATGGCGGCTTCCTAATCGTACCCTCGCAGCGCTCCGAACACACTCGCTGCTCCATTATCGCCGCCGTTCCAGTGGTATTCCCGTCAGGCCTGATGAATCTTCTCCCAGGGAATACGCCAAACCTCTGTAAATGGTTTTTTCATGTTTGGGCTGTGACTAATTGCTGGGCTGTGGTTAATGTCGTGCAGATAAACCGCCTCCACGCCGTTTTTCATTCACACTTTTAATCTCTTACAGGTACAGATATGGTTCACCCAGTCAGGTCAAAACAGATATAAATGAGCATATCTCTGTCTGAGCTGGCTTGTTATTGTGGTTGGATAACGAGATAGGAAGAAGTGTGTCTGCAGCTGCACATAAGTTAAACCGACCGGAGTAAAATCTTGCTACAGCTGTGTGCTACTCCGACCAGCAGAGATCACTTTACCTCTGTTGCTGTAGGCTTTTGTTTAGGGAGGATAGGACCAGTAATTGTTTGCTTTGAGGTCAGAAACAGTCAGGATGTGATGTTCTGTTCTCTGAAACGGCAAACTGGGTCAGATCAACTTGTCCTGTTCGTTTTCTGCACCCCCTTGAAGGAGCACGTCTTGATCCGGAAAGAGATACAGCTGAACCATATAGTCTACAGTTACACATCAGCTTAGGCAGTTTAATTGGTGTGAAAGGTACACCCGGAGTTTCTCCCTCCTCTGCTCCGTCTGTCTTTGTATCATTATTTGCATGGCTATCATTTTGTCGGCCTCTTTATGGGACTACATACAGGGACGATCTCGTAACACAATAACTGGGACATCAAAGGGTTTCAGATCCAAGGCTGGAGCTTGATTTTTCTTAGACATTTTCTATCCCTCTAGAGTTTCCCTTGAAAATGCCATTTCATGTTCACTGTTGATTTTTCCTCAATTTCAGAGCATGGCAGCCACTTTCTGCAGATATTACTGGCCTCCAGAGTTGGAATCATAATGTATCCAGCATCGTTACATCAGTGCTACCCTCAGGAGACTAAAACAATTGAATCAACTAGTATAAAACCAGTTTTCCGTTGGAAAGTTGATAGAAATTGTTTTTTTCCCCATAAAGTCAATGTAAAACTTAGATTCTCAGTTTTTTACTTACAAAATGCTTTACAGAGAACCAAACAGATTCAGCATCTGATTGGCCAGAGGGACTTCCCATCTCACCACAACCAGTTTCCAAGCATCACCAGTCTGTTTAAAATTTTATTACATGACGTTTGGTACAGATGTCCGCACTCCCCAAAAGATGAATCCTAATAAGGTCAAAATGTCCCTTTGTTCAGTACATCAGTGCACTTAGTGTTTAACTCTGATCAGTACATTTGGCAGGAAGCAGTCCGACTTCGTTTTCCCACTCGGGGAAACTAGTTCTGCTGCAAGAGTTCACATATTAACAGAACAAAAAGGGACAACAGCAGCAACAATAAATAAGAAAACAGATGCAAAGAATGGAAATCCAAATAAAATACTAATGTACAAGTGTGCTGAAGTAGAGCAAAGAGACAGCCACAGTGTTTATTTCCATTCAGCATATCGACCAACTCAAGAAAAAAGAAGCTACACACTCCAAGCGGGTGCCATGAAATGACAGCCTCGTGGCAACAGCTGTAAATCCTATTCTCATATTTGTTTTGAAAGACTTTTTTCTCCATGAAAGGTAACACTTTGACAAAGCAGGAAAGACTTGCAGTTTGAAAAAGTCTGTTTGAAAGTTGGAGGTGTGTATTAGGACTTTTTACCAGGGGACTGGTCAATTCGACAAGTTTTGTTTCATTTGTCATTGACTTTTTGTTGTCACTTTGTCTGGTTCGGTTCAGAAATCAGCCTTTTCACAACATGATTCTCTTGTTTTCGGAATTATCAGAATGGCAAGTCCTGCCTTTTCTCATGTATGATGGATTGGCTGAAAAGCAACAGTAAAGCAATACAATGAAGGGAGCATACATGTTGATTTGATCCTACAGAGGATTAAGCGGAGTATCGATAATGAATGGATAGATGGATGTTGATTTGACATGTACTTGCTACAGAAAACATCTTATCTCTCGCAGAAAATGGGTTACTTCAAAATGTAACAGCTCCTACATACAGTTTCGATCCCCCTTGTCAGTTTTCCCCTTTTATTGTCTTTCATCATTAAATCATCGTCAGTGTAATTCAGCTTTTTGGACAAGAATTTACAAAAAAAAAGTCTCTTTCATCGCAAAGTAAAAACAGATTAGTACAAATTAATGTCATTTCATTAAAAAATATACAGTTGTACTTTTTAGGGGACAGGACTGATTGAGATGATAGTCTTGGCAGTCTAATATAGCTTTAACTCTACTAAGGACCTGACTGTTGAAATGAAAGGACACTTAGCCAAACTCCTCCCAGAAAATCTTACTAGTCTTCCAAGCAAGACTTTCAAGTCTGTTCCTTTTAGACAGGGTTTCCAAACCAAGCAGTAAGACCAAAGGCCAAAACTGCTCGAACGAAAAGAGAGTCACCATCTCATCAGAAAAATACTGAGATGGTGATTATGCTGAGTAAATATCAGCATGTTTTTATTGCCAACATTATTCAGCAGACCTGCACAATTCATATCATATTGTTATTGCATTTACCAGCAGCTTGTAAACAGAGCTCATGTCAAAACCCAAGCTGTAATTGCAACCGGGGAACTCAAAATTGGAACTTAATGGCCCATTATTAGGTAATAGTGCCTGAAATCCAAACAAACATAGATGCCTCGCATCAGCCAAAAACTGCTCAATGTCACTGAACACAGATTTAATACATATGGTGTTATATTGCAAGTGCACAAACCCTTAATCCTCACACAATCAGGCCAAACTAAACCATCACCCAGGCCTGGCAAATGAAGGCTTTGGGTGGGTTTAGGCCACCCAAATGAGCACTGAAATGTTCAGTCAGCAGAAAACTAGCACAGAAAATTTCTAACTTCTGGTTGGGTTGGAAGGTTGCAGCCCGCCTCCAAAGCTGCCAGATGTAGAAGGTTTCAACAAGGAGAGATTGGAGTAAAATCATTAATCTCAGTCTCTAACCTCTGAGTTGGCCATCTATTATTTCTTCAAGCAGAACCACAAATATCCTGAATGCATGCAAATAATGCAACATGGGGGCCTTAAACATTAGACGATAGTGTCACAGAGTTGCTTGTATGACTGCAGCAGGTTTGCATGGTGAGTCGGAATGATTTTTTGCAAAGTCACAGATGGACCAAGAGCTGCGGATGCATCAAAACTCTGATTCTCTTGGTCTCCTTTGATATTAAATGCTGGCTTGTGTGTGTTTAATGGTTCCAGGCAGGGACAGCAGAGGCTCCACGTCTCTTCAACATTTCTATTAATTTTGCTTTGGTTCTTTAATCTTAATGGGCTCAGCTGTAACGAAGCAACCCAGCCGCCACGCTGCCATTCATCTACCTCATTAGGACGAAAAGTTTGATGTCGCAGAGGTTTGGGGTTGGCGTCGATGAGTCACTGTTTCTTTGGTGAGCGACGGAACAAAAGTTAAACTGTAGAGGGTATTGATGCGGGGTTAAAACTCCCCTAAAAGACTGTGCATTGCAAATAGACAACCGAAAGAGGTGCAGATCCTCCAAAAGCCAACAAAAAAACAAGCAGCGTCACCAGAGCGGAGGGTTTATGGGAAATCTAGCTGCAGCTTTGCCACTGGCATGAAAAGGAGGGCTACAAATTTCATCCGTTAAGGGAAATTTCACCAAGGCATTACCGTTAATTTGACAATGATACACTGCAGCTGAAAAATGCTACGTGGTGCACATTTAACTGCCTAATATTGTTAGCAACCGTGACCCCATTTAAGGTGAATAATGGATCACAGTAGTAGCGGCACCAATACCTCTCTGTACACCCTCCATGGAAAGTTCAAGTTGGGAATTTCCAGTCGGGATGCTTTGACTACAAGATTGGCACATGGCTGCCTCATGTGGGTTGTTTTCCCTTTTTTTTCGCTGTTTTCCATGCCCACATAACTGACCTACAAATGTGTGTGAAATTTACACGTGCTGTGAATGTGACCTACTGTAATGGATGGAAATGTGTGCCCCCGCCACGCTTGGCCCCGTCGTGAATGATTTACAGGTTTGACATGAGATTGTGGGTGTTACTTAATCACCGGAGACAGACAGAATGAGTCCTTGCAAGACGTATCGCACCGTCAGGCCTCTTGTTTGCGTCTTATTCTGAAAATCTACGGCCCTGTTTACAGACTCAACAGCAAGTATCCAATATATATCAAGGGAATTTAAAGTTACCACAGATACTAATTGGAAACAGATTATTGTGTTTACATGGCAGAATCCCAGTCTCCAAATCCCTGCGCATCAAAGTCATGAGCTCCTGAAGAACTGTACTCGCCTGCATTTATAGGATGCAATCCCAATGCCCTCGCTGACTTACAGAAGAACAGTGGTGTCCTCAGTTGAAGGCTTGGTTTTGGGGGAGCCTGGCTTTGGGTCTCTGGCAGCAGGGATCACCTATTTCTGTTTGGCTTCTTTCTAAAGAGGAAGACAGTAGTGACTTTCCACCCCGAAATGAGTGCAAGCGAGGCGCTGCCGCCCTGCTGCGCGACAACGTCAGCCCCGACCAAAACCAACAAAGCCCGCTGTGTGAGTGTAACTAAAGGAGGAACAGGGGGCCCGGTGGTGGACGGCTGCGACTCCTGTGCGAACACACAGCGCCCAGAATAGAGCATCCATAAGCATAATGGCCTCATTCACTTATTCATTCATTCATTCATCCTCACTCACACACACACACACACACGCCGCCTCTTGTTTTGTTTTGACCCGATTCGAGCGCCAGATTCTCGGTGTTTCCGCATCATGGAAATTCAGACAGAAAAGTTTCCTAAAATGACTTGCAAATACTTTTTTTTGTGACTGCTGAAACTTCTCTGGCACTCACTGTGTTGTTCTCTGAGGAAAAACTTCACCCATCTGGCAGCTAACCAGAATAAAAACAATCCCATAATCCCACACACACACACACATGCACACACACAGGTACTCCAGTATTTCCAGTGAGGCCTGATATTTGCACACAGGCAGGATTTGATGTGACAGGCAAGAAAACTTTTTCTGTAGGTATAGATTTATCACAGCTTGGCCTCCCTGCGCATGCTTCCACGTGCATATGGATGTTTGTATGCATATGTCTGATGATGATGTATCGTTCCCCTCCTCTTGAAGCATATGGCAAGGCGCTGCAATTAGGCCAACATCCCGCCGTGCACGGCCAAAAGGAAAAGTTATGAGTCAGTTGTCAAGCCTTCAAGAAGACGAGTTCACACTGAAGTGCCCACATTGATCACTTTCAGGCGTATTTGCATTCCTGCGAGGCGAGCTTGCTTCTGGCTGCGCGCTGCGGCGGGATGGGTTTTGCTGGGCAGCGATTTGCCCCGTTTCGGGTAGATTTTGATGAATTCCTCTCCACCGCTTGTGCTCGTCTTGTTTTCGCTCTTTTCCAGCTCATTTAACACACTGACAGGCCGCCCTGTGCTTCAGATGAGAGGGCGAGAGAGTGTGTGGTAGGGCGGCGGTTGAGCTGCAAGTGTGTGTGTGTGTGTGTTAGTGTGCATGCGTTGGTCTATGCACTGCATTGTGTGTCTAGTTAGAAGCGCGTGTCAGTGTCAATCTATGCAACCAAGTGTTTCTTCATGGGTGTGTGTCTAGACAAGACTACAATGTGACCATGTGTATGCAAGTGTTTAATTGAGTGGATTTGTGTCTGCACTGTGGTTTTTCAGAGTTTCACACACTCAAACTCCAAAATCTGAAAAGACTTTATGAAGTTCACAAGACCAAGAAAGCAGCCATGTGCAAAATATCACAGTAATTATACTGTCGTCAGTGTGTATCACTGCTAACTAGGCTGATCTTGTTTACGAATCTCTATGTGGCATAAAAGAAACTGTTCATTAAAAACTGTGTCCAGAAACAAAGTTGCGTATTCATCTCTGATCTTTGTGATTAAAGGCACATTTTAAAAGGACTCTATGTATTTCCCTGTATTCCAAAGTCCTTCTTCCCGAGCATGAAATCAGCCGCTCACTCTAACCTTTAATCTTAATGTTATTTGTTTTAATCGTGTATGTGTCGGTGGCTCTAAAGTGCAACCTTCAATTAAAGCTTATAATGAGATTCGAGCTTCCGTGTAAGGCTTTACACAGAAGAAGTAGAGGAGGGAAACAAGTGAAAAGGCATTAAACACACTTTATGCTCACTGGTATCCACATTCATGGTTTGAATGTATGTTAGTCAAAGAAAAGTCAAACAGAGTCTGTATTATTTTAAAGAGATTCTAGTGTTATGATCTGTGACTGCAGATCATATGTGAAAGATCCTGTAGCTTCTGGGTTTAAAAAGTGAAGCCAATGCAGAAGTGATTTGAACCTGCATTATCTCCAACAGCCAGCAGGGGGCGACTCCTCTACTTGCAAAAGAAGTCTAATTGTATAGAAGTGGATGAGAAAATGACCCTACTTCTTGCTTCATCTATTAGCTCAGAAGGTCTCAGTCATTAGTTTCAAGTCTCCTTGAATGCAGCATGATGTTTATTTCGTAAATAATGGTCAAATTTCAAGTGAAACAGACGATAAAGCAGAGTAAGTCACTACCATGTGGATGTGCACCGTGTCCTCGAGTTCTCAGTCAGAGCCACTCCTCACTAGTCCCGTCCACGTTCAAGAAACGAAAATGGCATCGAAAAAATTCCAAACTCAAGGCCTCACACTGTTAAGTCTTCAAACCAATGAGTGATAGTTGCTCCACATATCTTTTAAACAGTCTATTCCGGTCACTTATGGGGATCATGGAGCTAGTTGCTTTCATTGAGTGGCGAATGTGGTAGAAAGCGCCAAATTTGATTTAAAAAGACAGTTTCTTTGGGAAACAACAGAATGATATTAGGTTTCAGCCAAATTTGTGGCAACAAGCTCAAAGAAAATTCTTATGAAGCCAAAATCAAACTACAAACTCCCCAGTAGCATGGTGAGCTCTGCAGATTACCTTAATTTCATGTTGCTCACACCAATATTGTATAGAAATCACACTTTTACCAACAAAAATGTCTTTTATTGAGGTTATCAATGCAAATGAAATTGTGCAATAGGCTAATAGTTGAATTTGGGGGCACATCCCTTTAATCTGCTGGGCCCTTTAAAAAAAAAAAGGTTTCCACCAAACAATTCAACAGTTTAATTCATTAGCTTTACAGAATGTATCATTCATAGGTTCACATGGGACCGATCACGCTCACATTCAGATTTAAGGCCAGTTTATAATCACCATTTAACCTGCCATACATGTTTTAGCACAGGGAGGACAAGCTAACCAGCAGATTTAAACCCACAACCTTCTTGCATCAAAACCTGTAAAGCCTGAAGTTTTCCACTAAGCTAGCTGGAAATCCACCATTAGTTTGCCAAGATCTAATCTGTAATTAAATTGTTGCAGCAACATTGCCAAAGACTAACAACAGCTGTCTCCCACACACTATTATTTCCTAAAATGCTATTCATGGTAAACATCTTACCGGAAGGTTATTAGAAGTTTAGAACTACTGGCACACTGTGGTGGCAAACCACAGACAACATGTTTTGAAGTTCTGTCTCATTATTCATTACTGTCAGAATTTTGCTGGAAGCTTGCCACTAGTGGCCGACTTTGGAAAACTTGTGCCAACATTTCCTGTAAGACTAATGTTTTTCCTGCAAATCAGCCACAAATTTGCTGCAAATCTGACACAAACACGTTGTTTTTGCAAGGTGGGCCCTGCAATAAGTGCTCATATTACACACACCCACAAGTGTAATCTACTAATAAAGCTTTGTAAACAAAATTTACCAAAATACAGCAGTGAATAATATTATATTTAAATGAAAAGGTAGGAGAAAAAATAATCACTCACGTAAAAAGTAGTTGGCAAGCTATTAGCTGAGTTTATTGAATGGATGAATTGAATTGAGTTGTTTTCCTTGTAAATTCTGTTGTGATTCAGCTTTTACCTCTGTTGGTTTACTTCAAGTTAAATGATGCATCTCCTGTAAGCAACCTCTTGCAGCTCATATACAGACATGTTTGAAAGCAAAGTGTTTACTAGTGGAAGGAAACTGCTAGTTTACAACTAATGTGATTAAATATGGACTTCTGATCAGCACCGCACAAACAATGCCACAGTTTTCCTATATGCTGTACCTGATGGCAGCCTGTGAGAAGTAAGTGTGTGTGTGGGTTTGGGATACTGTGTTTATCCTGCTCTAACCACACTGTTGTTCCTCTGCCAAGTGGGTCAGTCTTACTGGAGACAAACACTGATGGAGCTGTATAGGAAGAAGGAGGTGAAGGGGGAAAAAGAGGAGAGTGGAGGCCAGTGGCTGTGTTTATTCACCCCCATTCCACATGAAATCTGTTCACATTTTACAGAAATTGAAAAAGGAGGTCACGGGCCACAACAAGGCCGCGGTAGAAAAACAATTGCACATCGCTGATGTCGGCATTTTTTTTCGTGGGGGGAAATGTCTCCTGTACGTATGGATGTGTAAGGGGATTTACTGTGTGTCTGCGAGTGTGTGGGAGTCTGCGTGTGCACGTGCTCACATCTTAACCGCTAACAGACTCGTCCCAGATGTGAAGCAGTGTGAAGCAGCTGGACAGTTTCTGGAGCTTCAGAGGTGGTCAGGGCCACGTCTGCACAAACAAAACTCCATATTCCCAGGCATCCCTGTGCACGTGAGTGGACATAAGTTGGAGTACGCACACACATGCGCATGAAAACTCATTGTTTTGGGGTTTAAACGTTAAGTATGATTGACTAATAAGCTAACTAGCCGCTTAAATTGCTTAAATTACACAATAATGTATGTCAGCCAGTGAATGTTCGGGCTGAGATTTGGAACACACAAAAAAATGCCCTAATTTTTGAGCTCCAGTTAAAGTGTTACAGGAAAAATTAGGAGGGGCCGAATATAATAACATAAGCATTGTTTGAGTTCGTCTAGTCATGCAGCGAGCAATGTTCAAAATCCGATTAGGTGCTCGGTTGGATTGGGCTGAACAGTGAGACGACAGCAGCGAGTTCATGAGAACCAACGCAGGCGAACAGATACACATCAGGAGTGCACTTAATTTGACTTTTATTCCTTTATTAGGCCCGTTAGCAGCACAAGATGTGTAGTTCTTTGCAGTTGCAGCCAAATGTGTCTGACTTGTCTGTGATAACATCAGAAAAAGCAAATAACCAGTGAATAGACTTAATGATAATCTAATATGTCTTGTGCATAAACCCGGTGCTGTTACAAAGGAACATGTTTTCTCCATTATGAACTGTGGTTTAGGATGACTCAACAGTGATATTTGAGTGTTTCTGTGCAACATTACTTTAAAAAAGAGAGATGCATCTCTGGTGAAATGTGTTTTTTTAAGAAGACCTCAGAAGGTCATCCAGATGCTGACATCAACTATTTCTGCTGCTGCTTTTGCCACATGTCCTCTGAAATGAGCACCACTGAAAACCCGTGTTTTTGAGTATTTCAGTGCCTCATCAACCGGTTTCATGTTGAAAATGTCGATAAAAGCTTCACACAAATCAATCTTGGAAATCAAAATGGACTGGAGGAAAACACACTTGCACTCTTATATGTATATGTTAAAAAAATTTTAACAAGCGATCTGATCAGAAACAGACAGAGCAGCCAAAATCCCGATGACTGACACAAATAGTGAGTCCAGCAGCGTTGAACTATTGACTGTTTATAAAGATGGGCTAAATTTCTGCAACGTCACCCATGGGTTTTCTGGATAGAGGCTTTGAAGCTCAGTTCACCATCTTGGCAGGGCCTGATTTTGCCAAAGACCTGGCTAATTCAAAAATAAGCAAAGAAGTGGAGCGTGAGTGGAGCTGAAGTGCATCATGCAAACATGTCTGGTCCATGGATGGTCCCATAGCAGCACCTTTAGATGTAATTTTAAGCCTAAATATGATTTAAATAGGTGAGTTATATAAAAAATAATCTGCTTACAGTTATCATGAATGGGGAAATTAACCGTAAACACCCAAACTATTTTTCTGCCAGGCTGTATCATGTTAATTTCTGCTGCACAGTTGGTCATGTTAACACAAGGGTCGATGGGGATGACTCGCTTTTGGTTCCTGCCTCAAGTGGCCATTTGAGGAACTGCAGTTTTGGGCACTTGCACTGAACCACCTATTAACAACAGCTGAAAGGAAAGATAGGAATCACACATCTTTTGTTTGTGTGAACTTATTGTTCCATTTGCAATCAAGCTAACAGGCTAACTAACTTGCCTAGTCAGAGAGCTTCCTCCCCACCTTGATAAACCTTACAAGAACAACAGTTTGTGGCAGATTCGTAGCAATCTTGCTGGCTGATTTGCTGGAAAAACATAGCCTAAGCTAGTCAAAAAATGCTGTCAGAAGTTTGCAAATGTTTTCCAATAGGGGCGTGATTCATAGCTTTTAGAGTAACATTATAATTTCTCAAGAATTCTTGGTCATTGCATGATGGCATGGTGGTTCGCAACAAGACGACGTTTAGCCTCACCTGAACAGTAACATAAAATATGTGGCAAACTTGCTGCCAGCACACCTGCAACACAAAATTTTAATAAAAATGAACTGTTTGCCATAAGAGAAGCTTGAAAAATGCTAATAAAGGGATTATGCTTGCCAAGATAAGTACATTCTTGCACATCAACAAGCTTTTGCAACCACTCAGCCAATTCTACAGGTGGTTTGTGGGCCTGCTTTGGCTGCATTATTTACTTATTGTACATTTGGATAACTTGGTCATAAACATGCTAAAAGCTGCAAACACTCCCAAGCCAAAACAACCATCACAAGCCCATTTTCCCTTTCAGTCACACGTACACATCAACAAATGCCGACCTGCATTTGAACACATCTTGTCCAGCCAAGGCATCGACTTCAAACAACCCACTCACTCCGGGTCAAGATGCTGCAGAGTGTTGCTGATGGAGGATTGAAATGTGATACTGACACAACGCTTTATGGAGCAATGTAAGGAATCAGTGTCAGTGAAAACAAGAGCAGGAGATTTTGACATATCCATTAGAGAGAGGAGGCATCTGGTGATAAAATATACAACTGAGATATTTGGGAAATGGAGGTTTTCATTTGAAAAAGATGACTTCAGGACACAATGAAGCAATACAGGAAGGTGATAATAGGAGAAAACTGTGTGGAAAGCTCCCATCATGACAGTTGGATTTGAGCTCTGGATGTGCTCGTATGTACACTCTGCAGCACACTTGAGGACTCTTCTGAACTGGACAACCTCTAGGATTCTTGTGGACGTTTAAGTCACTGTGGTCGCCTCTGACTTTCAGCAGAGGTTGTTTTACAGTTAGTGGTTTGGTTGAGTGTTGGGGTTGGAGTGTGGGTTTTGGGATTTGGAGGGAATGTTGAATCACAGTCTGGAGGATGCAGTACAAGTGTTTGTGCAGGTGGATGCATGTACAGTTGTATGTGTTTCTGCTAATGCTAATGGCACGTCTCCAGGGATGGATCATTGGCTGCATATAAAGATGGATGAACCCTTCATGGCATCACCCATAGGATTCCTAAAGAGCAAGTTTTGAAGCTCAGTGAGTGGAGTTGAGGCGGGTCATGCAAACATCTCTGGGCCATGGACTGTTGTAAGATTGGAGGCAGCTTTAAGTGGCCATTCGGTGCTTGATTTTACAGCTCTAGAAGTTGCCACTCGGGATGGACTGAACTTGTCTAAAAGGCCCTGTGAGAACGTATCCTAATGGCGCTCATGATTTACTAACTTTTCCACTGTTATTTTTAATTTTGAGTGAGATTAGCATAACATTTGGCACTGGCATGCGTTTTCTCTGTATGTTTCTGTATATTTTCCTTTCTCACCAATTACAAATTTAATAACTGTTAGCATGCGAACATGCTAAAGCAAAATGGTGATCATTATGGTATATATTATATTTATGTCATTGGGAACCTCTGAATGTTGACATTAGCTCTTAGCCCAAAGTTCACCTGTATTTAAATATGGCTTTGTAGCATGAATTCTGTGAAACTACTGCTGGACTAAGCCAATGACTGTAAAGCTAAGGAACAGGACGATGGCTACAACTGCCTTTTATTCCTAAGAATCATAGTATGAACACAATGCCTCCGCTAAACACTGTGCAGACAGTATATTTACAGTTAAATAATCAAAAAGCTATTCTTCTGTTCTGCTCTCTTGTCTTTTGATCATGAATCTAATCATTTAATTTCTTATAAACACACACTGATTGAATTATTTAGAAAATAATTCATCCATATAATTGCATGAAGAGTCCCAGGACTGTGTTGATGTGGTTGAAAAGTGAAAAATAAGATTATGTCCTTTCCATTTTTACATTTACTAGGTAAGCTTATAATCAACTAATTATGTAAAAAAAAAAGGAAGAGAAAGATAATTCTCGATAAAGATCGTACACACATTTTCAGAATCTACTGTGACAGAATTATGACTTCAGAGCTGTGAAGACATGAGGCTGAATTTGTGGGTCTGTGGTCTTAAATTTATTATAAACTGCAAAACTTTAAGTGCTCAACATTGCACAATATGTAAAAAGCTCGTTTAGGACACAACAAAATCACAAATCAAGGCTCTAAAATGACAAATGTGTATTGTGTGTTTGTCCTTCTCAGTAGCTCAGACCAGCCTTGAGAATGACCTTTACAAAGTGTGTCAGTGCACATCTCCTGTCCAAATGGAGCGTCACAGTATTTCTGTTTGTACTTGTTCTTATGCGCAGTTGCCGATGTTTTGTTTATGTGCACTTCACAGCCGTAATGTGCTCAGAGACTCTTCAACATCCATCCCTAAATCCTCTGGGGTAACTTAAACCCTCTGGCTTCGACAAAACATAATTAAACGCAACAGAAACGTGACCTACTTTTACGCGTTCGCAGCCGGAGACGAGAGGGTCTGAGAGCAGACAGAATGTCTTTGAGGATTAACACATATACATACACACACTTTCTCCCTCTGTCTGCCCTGCACTGGATCTCCATGTAAACTTAGTCGTCTACAGACTGTTGCAGCCGCACACACACATCTACACACTCGCCCATCAACCGTCTCATGTTCCCTCCCCCTGCCCTCATTTGGCCCACATCCCACATCGCCTCACGGGACTCCCACCTTGCGGAGGCCTCAGGTCACAGCTCATTTGCAGAGGCCATCTTTGTTTCCCACTCTCTCCCCCTGCAGTGTTTGGATGGGCTGCTCACGTGTTCTCCCACCAAACCATCACACTCGGACTGGAGCAGGACAGTTCATACAATTTAATGTCTAATAGTTTTGTGGGAAGGTTATGACATGTGCATTTTTGTCTTCTCAGGTCCTGAGTGTGAAGATTTATTAAAAATCTGACATTACACAAAAATATTACAGCATCAAGATCAATGTTGTTAATCACCGACTTCTCTCAGAATGTGATAATCAAAAGAAACATTTTCCACTTACATCATATTATATGGAAAATGAATTTTAAATTGTCTTCCTAAACAAAACAACAGTAGCATAAAGTAAATGTAAAAGATTAAAATCCTTAAAGTCAAAAATATGATTAATATTTAATGTTTTTAATGTTTTTGTGTTTTTTTTTACATGGACCTTTTTGTCTTTAATTTCCAAAGTGTGAATTTGTTTGTTTGTATTTTAATTATTTTTTTTAAATATCTGAAACTGCACAAAAAAGAACAAAACAAACAAAAAACATGCCACTTCTGTGGAAACAATGAATTTTTTGTGAGGTTTTTCACGAAAAAAAGAAACAACAGTAACATCATGTAAGCGAAGTGGTTTTTAATTGATTAAAATCCTGAAAATTAATGAACATGAGATAGTTATTATCAGCCCAGTGAAAGTGGAAAATACTTTGAATATTTAATATTTTCAATGCAGTTGTCTTTTTTAGAAGTAGGCATTTTTGTTCTTCTTCTTCTTTACTTATTAATGTGCTTAGGCTTGATGTAGACTGGTGTATTGGTGTACAGTTCAGTCACAACTGCAGGGAGTTTATTATACTTAATGTTTATACACCATATGAATGTACTCAGAATGAAGATGAATATCTTAATAGGCTCGCCTTTATTTATTCTTTCTTATTCAGAGTAGCACTACTTCTTGTATTTATGTCATTGGGGATATGAATGCAGACATTGCTGACAGAGGCTCACTGTTTGCTAATCACATGATCCAGTTTTGTCAGGAAAACAATTTAATGCTGTCAAGTAAAGAGTTACTACCCTCAGATAGTTATACCTATATAAGTGAGGCCTGGCATACTGCCTCATGGTTGGATCACTGTATCAGCACAGCCGATGCACACACTTCTATAGTGGCTATGAATATTCTGTGTGGGGCAGCAACCTCTGATCACATGCCTTTGGTTATATTGATAAATGTTAAAGATATTCCACTAACCTTGTGATCAGAGAACAACCCGCTCTACCTCCTGAGCCACAGCCGCCCACTTGTATGGAAAATACAACGTATTTTTTTCTGTAAAAATAAAAAAATTGTCATTATGTAAACAAACTGGCAGTTAAAGGGTTAAAATCCTGAAACTGAATGAATATTTGATAATTATGGTCAAAACTAACTCAGTGAAAGAGAGTATTCTGATGAAACAGTACAATGCTGAATAATATGGTTTGGCAAAGGTTCGACTCCCACGCAGGATTATAGAAGAATACCACGTGTCTGTGCCATGTATGTGGGAGTCCGTTAAAACAAATAAAATTAAAAGAAATCTCCTCTGCCAACTGTAAAGGTCTCTCATGAGGAGTGATTCAGTTGCACGTAGGAGGTTTGGAAATGATTTGCCTTAAGAGCTGTCAGGGACTTGAAACGCGCTAATCCATTTCTATCAGTGCGGGGAGCCAAAGAAAGGCAGGAGTGACAAGTGAGAGACACATGGGCTTAACAAAAACATCACTCCCGTCCTACTCGGCCTTTTAGTGCATCAGGTCGAAACGTTTTCCAGAAGCTGCTGAGTGAGGCAGGCTTCTGGATCTAATGGTCTCCTGGTGGCTGGTTGTCGAGGCTCCTCACCTGTCTGCCTACACAAACACACACATAAACATGCATGAGGCTGCGCACACCACCGAGGCTTTAAGTAATTCTGACCCCGCTCATTTTCCCAGGCCACTCAACCGGCTAAAGTGAAGCTGTCACTGCTGGATGAGCGTGGAGGCCGTTAGCGCCGTGGGTCACTGTGGGGAAAGGCCGTCTGCAAAGCCAATTAGCCTCTCAGCGCACCATAAAAACAGACTTAGACTGCCGCTCGGGGGAAAACTTTTCCTGGCTCGGACTCCACGCGGAGGATTTTTTCCAATACGACAATTTGGACCGATGGGTGTTTAAATAAAAAAGCAAGAAGAAAAAAAAAAAAGAAACCCAATCACTCCACTCCCAAAATATTTGCACTGCTGAGAAAAACAAAAGTGATCTGATTTCGGGTCGAATCTGTTTTTTGGTGACACACTTCTCTGAGGAGACCGGAGGGAATTGTGGAGCCGACACATAATCTCTCTTTGACAGGAAAATTATCCAATGAAGCCTTAATGTTTATGCTCTGTGTACCAGCAGGGGAAATGCTGTGAAGAGGTGGAGAGGCGCACCAGAAAAACCAAATGGCTACCAGCAAGGTCCCAAACAAACACCTGTCAGACGGGAAAGCAAACAAAACAAGAAGAAGAAGAAGTGTGTTTTCAATAGTAAATCACACGGTGCAGGTAGCTGTGGTGTTTTTGTTCTAGAATCCTTCATTTAGCCGGGATAAATCTGCACTAATGAGACACTGATGTTGATCTTGGATACGGTTTCCATAAAAATCCTCTGATGGAAAGATTGTGAGATGAGGGAGGCTGAAAGCTCAGGAAAATGTAAGAAGATGAAGACGGAGTTAAAGGCCTTCAATGCAATTTAAAAAGTGGGCCATAGAACTCGAAGGGCATGGGCTTAGATGAGGGAATTCACATTATGGGAAGTGTGGGATGTAGTGTGTTTGGTTAAACTGGTTTATTTTGGATATTCAGTGCAGCCTCAACGTGAGCGGATGATGGAGTTTGTATGTTCTCCGTGTACCTGTGTTAGTTTGCTTCACTCTTCTTCCCACAGTCCAAAGATTATGGCTCCGTTGCCGACAAAGTCAACACTGTCTGCTTCTTTAACTCACCTTGTTAGCTTATTTATAGCGTGGTGTCTCGACTGCAGCTTAAAATGAGCAGGGTTGTTCGGGCAGTGTGGATGGAAGAGACATAAATAAGCTTGTTGTGTCCGAGCTGTGCATGTACCCAATTGACTTTTTTTCTGTCATCGAGATGTGTGTGTGCATGTGTGTTTACCTGTAGTCTCGTTTGGCAGAGACACCCGGAAATAGAATATTCTGCAGCATGTGTGTGCATTTGGGTGGCACAGCGGTTCGTGCTATGTCTCCCCATGGTTGGTTTCTATGTTGAGTTTGCATGTTCTCTTTGTGCCTGCATGAGCTCCTCCTTTAGCCCAAATAAATGTATGTTTTTATCAATAGGTGATTTCTAAGTGATGGACTTGTGACCTCGCCTCCACCTTCCCACTACTCTGTGGGATGCAGGTAGATATAGCCAGTAGATGGATGTATTGAACTTGAGCAGTTAAGGTGTCAGCGTGTTAGCCAAAATACATCAATCCAAGGGCTTTGGTGTGATTTTGGGTCAAAATTTGCTGAACCCACATGCAGAATAGAAAAAAAACAATTAAAAAATGTGTTTTTATTTGACAGGAGTGATGCTGTTTAACCCTCTGAACCCTAAAACCTGTTGACGGGTTTAAATGACATGTTGTCTTCTTTAAAAAACACTACAATGGCATAATTTTTTTGAAACCCTCATCTGTGGCATCACTTTTTGTATGGAAAAACTCACCTGTGACCAACAGTTGTGGGACAAAAATTCAAGGACCTTTATGGCTTCCTGAGCTGGGCTGAACTGCAGGCAGAGCAGAAAGAATGGCAACAAATTCAAAATGTAAGCAGTAAAATATCTGTAATATGTAGAGTCACCATTTTTAAACCAGTATTAGTAACGCTTGTGGCGACTTAAAAAATGTTGCACATGTTGATTTAAAGTTTTCTGAATTTTTATAAAATAAATAATCAAAGAAATTCAACATCTTTCCTTTTTATTTAATGATCCATAGCATGATAACTTCTCTACTTCTAGGCATGGTTGTGATGTTTCCATGGAGGTGTGGGATTTGCAGTGAAAAATGAGACCACAGTGAGTATTAAGTGACAAAAAAAACCCAACAAAAGACTAAAACCGCTTGGAGTTCAAAGGGTTAACATACAATACAGAGTATGAACCCGATGTGCTGCACACCGAGTTTATAGCTGCTCCTAATTTTCAACTTTTGTCCCTGGTTGAGCTTTTACTTACAGAGGACAGTTAAAATATACGGCTTTCATTCTCATAAAACAGCGGTACAGTACAGCCTTGGGATCACAATGAATATATACAAACTATTAAAATAATGGCTGTTGTTGTCAAACCTTTGGCAGCTAAAGTCCAATTTCCATCCTTTTTTCTTTCCTTGAGGTGAAACACCAGGGAAGCTCTTGTGTAGGATGTTTGCTAGCAACAGTGTCTCTTCCCATTTGATGATCCATTTCATGTGCAATGCTCCAGTGAAATGCATCCATCTAAGGAACTTGTGCACAGAACATGCAATAAATTGTCTTGTGAAGCAATCATCTTCCTTTATACACTGTAAAAACCAAAACGTGCCTCCTCCCTGGCTTCTCCGGGATCACTTTCCCCGCAAATATATGTCATGATTTATGTCCTCTGTGACGACAGTATAGAAAGGTAGCGGTGGATCACTGCACAAACACACTGTGGCCTTATTCAGTCCAGACGCTGCAGCCAATCAAAGGCAGAAACCCAGAACAACATCTGCAACATGGCACATTTTACAGATGCAGAGATGACAAAGAGAAAAAAGAAGAAAAAAGAAAGGGGGTTGCCTGGGAGATGTTTGCCCACCCACCCACACACTGACCTACAAGCACAGATATGCCACCGACATCACTCTCCTTCCCGCTCACACAAAGGCTCTGAAACACATGGAGACCCGGTGATGTTTTGACAACAATCCCAGCGTGGTATTCAGAGCGTGGATCGGACTTTTGCCCTCCTTCTTTCCCACCTCTCGGCATCAGCTCATGTCTCCCTCACACACATTTTCTCTCAGGTGATCCAGATCACAGCGCTTTATGTGTCACGCTTGACTTTGGCCTCAGGCTCTGGGACTACAGAGACGTTTTCCCACACAACCTCCCAGGTTTGGCCCTTTTACACACAAGGCTTATCATTTCTTTCGCCCTCTGACCAGCACGCCACCTCACATGCGATCTTTGAGTAATTTAAACCTTTTGTTAGGTCAGGTAGAAATACAGAACAACTTGTGATGATGTCGGTTGTGATTCTGCTTTAACCTGCAATTTCAGACTTTGGAGGCATGTTATGCTACATCACATATATATGTGTGTGTTTGTGTGTGTTAGATATATTATATATGTGACTCCATGAGCCTGCACTTTGGTGTCTGGGTGGCCCATCTCAGTAATTAAACCCATCCTCCACGAATGACTGTAACCCATTCCTACTACAATAGAAACCATTTTTGCAGCTGTTTTGCACCCCCCCAGTCCCCCGCTCCCTTCTAATAGATGTAATCATTGAGAACTGCATTTGTGGAGCACTTAGACCTATATAAATGATCCACGTCGTGTCTAATTCTGCATAAAACATGTTCCATGTGTGCAAAACAGGTGTCACTTATCCTCCTGCACACCCACAATAGATCAAGGTTTAATTATTGTATACGGTTCTGGAAAAAGCCAATCTAATGAAGCAAATTTGCACTAAATGCCATCTGCATTGAATGTTTCGATGTGTGTGGTTGCTTTACCGTGTGCATGCTTTCACATTGTACAGCCACTTGTTAATAGTCCCCTCCCTGCTCAGCGAATTGCTTAATTGGTTTCAGGTGTTCCGCGTAACCGACTCTTTATAAGCTCTCGGAGAGTTTGCACAAGGTTGCATGTTGATTGTCGCCTCGCCGATTCTCCTGAGTGTCCGAATTAATGCATGAGAACAGGATGAACGGAGGAAAATATTTAGTGAAAGTACTTTACTGGCCACTTGGATGCAGTGGAACAAGCTGTAAAAGCTCCATCTGACACAAGTTATGAAGCTATTTTGGCTAATGTGTTAGCAAACAGTTGCCTATTGTTCAGGAAGCAGGCAGTGAACAATGTCACGTCCATCTGGAGTTGTGCTTCTGCTCATCCAATGAATGGAAGTTGAACATTATGTTTCAGCCTCACCAAAACCCTGAGGGAAATATCTGGCTTTGTAGCTGCTAACTATCTTGCTAACTAGTTAGCAAGTGGCCTACTTAAACATCACTCAGGTTTTATCGACACTTTCTTTACCTGTGATACAAGCCTTTTGCTGAAGTTGGAGATTGGGTTGATGTAAACAGTCTGAGTGACCCAAAACAGTAAAGTTGTGGGGGTTAAAACTGAGAAAATTAGCTGAAAGAAGCTAAAACATGCTACTGCTAGTACTATAGCAAGGCTAACCATGTAGCTTAGTTCATTGTTCTGAGCTACATGCTTAGCCCTGCTCCAAGACATTAATTTTGCTCATTTAACTCAGAAGAAGCAAGTGAATAAACTTATATATATATAAATAAATAAATAAATATTGCAACTTGAAATAAATTGGTATCAGCATACGTTAGCAAACAGCTGCCTATTGCACATTCAGCACACACAAAACAACATTAGGATTTATTTGGAGACTCTCTAATAATATTTACTATCCCTCTAACCGTGTTTTGACCTCGTCCAAACCTAATGATCTGCCTCTTTAACTGCCAGTTGCTTTGCTATGTTGCCATGTTTTTGGTTAACTTAAACCAAAACAGTTCGGTTTTGTGTTGTAACACTAAAATATTTAGCAGAGGGAAGCCAAAACGTGCTTTTTTCGCGCTTTCTCGCTAAGTGACATGGTTAACTTTGCTGAAAGAGTGAAATGATGGGGAAACAACTAGCCTGGCACTATTTAAAATTACACAGGCAAGTGTTAGTGAATTAGTTAGTCAACTAGTGAGCTTAAGAGGTGCTATTAAATGGATACTGATTGGTATTTGGCTCGCTGTGTCCTCCTGCCTTTAATCTTTAAGGTAAGCTAGCTGTATCAGGGCTCCAGCATCATATTTACTGCAGAGACATCAACTTTTCTGTTTTACTTCAGAATAAGCAAGCAAATAAACTGGAATAAATATAAAAATAATATGTTGAAACTTTCATTAGTGCAACATAATTTGCCTTGTTTTTAAAGAGTATTTAAAATGCTACAAGGATCTTTCTGTTATGAGTGCATCTTCTTTGCAGACGGTTTTTTTCATATTCTGAGATGATATTTGTTCTCAAACAATCTGGGCCAAAGTATCTTGTGCACAACCTAATATTCACACCTTAACAGGCCACCCAGGGGTGTTAAATCCCCCCAGAACTAGAGAGCCCCCCTGTGCCATCCGGTCCAACCCAGGAGCCCTGTTGGAGATCCCTTTCCGCCTGGAGCCCCTGTCAAAATCTCTGCAACAGATCTGCCAGATCCCCCTCTCATCGCCAGATGAAAGTCTGCTACCAGTAAGTAGGCCATAAAACCACAGGAAGGGGAGGGGAAAAAAAGCGAAAGGGCCTTGGTATCCGATGCCAAAATACAGCTACAGTGCCCTCCTCTTCCCTCTCCCCATGCCTCCACTGTCCACACACCCAGTGCATCCTCCCTGTGCAGCACCCCCACCCTCCACTGGACAAATGGTCAGGAAGCCATTTGATGGTGGGGCACCCCCGTGGTAAATGGGCCGGACTGCAGGGTGGTAGTTACAGATGGACGAAAAGGCAGGAAGACGAGAGGAGATCCAGATTGTTAGGTGAGCTGCAGGGTGTCAGCGAGGTGTCACTGCAATTACCCTCCATCATCACCCCACCCAGGAGAACTCGGGCCTTTTGACTTAGCAATTGAATAAAGATGTGTGTGTGCGTATCGGGGGGCGTGTGGACTTACAGAGCCAAAAAGGAAGCTCCCAACAGCTGTTCCTCTCATCGCCCTCAACTGACTAGTGGAAGCAGCCTCCCTCTCTTCTTTCTCTCTGTTTCTGTCACCATCTCTCTCTTCTTCTTCCATCTTCCTCCTCTATGTCATCAGAGTGGATCAAACCTGAGCTCCATGACCTGTTGTCCAGTCAACAGAAAGGATGTTCCTGATGAAGGGAGGCTGATTCCAGTGTGTGTGTGTGTTGCTTATATTCAGGAAGCATGTGTGTGCATGTCATCTGTATCCTATATCATCATCATATTCCCCAGCTACTAGACTCCTGGGTTGCATCAAGGATAATTACAGCCCCATTGATTGTCATGGTGGGACTATAACTGTATTTCCTGTCACAGTTTTAAGGTTTGAATTACACCACACAGGAGACCCCTTGATCTCGACCCCTCCAAACTTTAAGGTGCAGCAATCCCCCTGTTTTGCTTTTGCGCTACACAAGAAAACTCCTCGAGTGAATCTCAATTCGGCCTCTGCATATATGGTCCCTTTTCCCCCCGGCTCCTTGGCAGTCGGCTATGAATTTGCAGAATATAAAGAGCTCTGCCAGAACAGAAACTCCCTGTGGGATGTGAGTTATAGCGGGTGAAAATGCTGAGGCTGTAGACTCGACTCCACAATGCTGTCACTCTTTATCTAATGTGATTGGCCACTTGGTGCAGCGACAAACGATTCAGTCAGTTGAGTGACGTTGAGTAACAGGTGACTCTTTGTCGGTTTCCCGGTTGTTACAGAACCGTTGTTTTCCGGTGGTACCACTTTCTCTGACATCATTTACCGGACTGGGCGTGCAGTTTAGAGAGGGGGGCGGGCGTAGGGGCCGCTTAGCGACCTCTGCCAAGAAGTACACGCCAGTTCGGTGGAGGACTGTCAACACCTTGGCTGTTGTGGCTCAGGAGCCTGTGGCACTGCAGAGGTACAGTTAGAGAAACCCAACGTTTACTGGCGAGTTATCTTTAGCTGCCACTTGAGGAGTGACTAAGTGATTGTTGACAAACGTCTTAAAGCATTGAATCATCGATTATGTGCCAGATCACCGGGGTTGAAACTCAGGCCAATGCCATTAGCCCACTTACCTACTGCGCTGTTGTTATTGTCAACAAAGATCTTAATCTCAGTGAGTTTTCTTGGCTCCATTGTTGGGCTGTAGCACAGATAAGCAACACATGGGAGCTATTTCTGCCCATCTAGATTGTGTAGCTGGCTGTTGTTCATTTTCAGCACCACACAGGAGTGCAGAACAATGTTGGGGAACCACATGTCCCATGAAACATCTGCTGTTAAACACAGGGCCTGGGGATATGAGCAACGTTAGTAAGCTGTCATCATGTCGGTGTCTTTTAGAGAGTTTGTAGGCTGCTATAACATTTCTGAAACTTTTGCATGCCAAGAAACATTTTGCGACTTTGTATTCCCCTTTTTTCAGTTAATTGGCAGAAAAGAATACCGCCACTTTCTCCTCTTGTTTAAGTCATGCAGAAAATCGCCACTATTTAAGAAATAAATGAGGTAAAATAGTTTTATAAGATGTCTGAGGGTCATCGGTTGCTTTTGGAACAAGTGAAAATATCCCACGAGCGCCAAGAACTTTGGCTCTCTTTGACTCTCGACTCCACTTGCACTCAGGCCAACCAGTAGCATAAGTGTTATTAAAGTCGTGGTTCAAGGCACTAACAGTACGCCCCAAGGTGCTGAACGCAAAACTGGGCTCAAGTTGTGGTTCCCTGTGCTTGTCTATGATTTGTACTCATGGACCTGCACCGTGATGATTTTGGATAACTTACAGAAAATAAATGTGTGTCCACTTACTGAGTAAAATTGCTGCTGTAGGTTATTTTTATACTAATCATTTGCAAAACAAACATGCTAAATTGGGCCAGCCTTCTTTGGACTTCTTTAAAACTCTTCCTCACGTGCCTCTGAAGTAGCTCTCTGGCTGTTTTGAAACTCCTAAAAAGACGTGCCAAACGTTTCACTCTTGATAAAGTCTGAAAGTTTTACGATTTCAAAAGAAGCGCGCCGGGGGGAGGTCATCTCAGATGTTACACATTTCAGTCTTTTTTGGAGCGGAAGCCTTTTGATCTCCATATTTCTGCCATTTACTCCCAGAGCATTGATCAGCTGGAGCGAGCTTTTATCCAAACAGAAGGCTGACCTCTTTTTGGAGACTCGGGGGTTACTGCCTGCTGCTGCTGCTTCTGTGGACCAAGAGCTAAACTTCAAATCAGAGAGGCTTTCAACACCCACAGTGGGAATTGCTGAATGCCCCATTCAGTTCAGTTTAGCTCGCTTTAACTCTTCTGTCCTGACTTCTTAACATCTATTGTTCTAATTCCTGCTCTATTTCTATTATTTTCTATTTTTTGTTCAGTTGTATTAATTTACATTACTCAGGTGTGGACAATCGGATGGGAAGGAACAGCAGAATGTGTCATAACCTGAGTGTGATGTGTGAGAACAATATGTTACCTTGCTTCACTGTCTGAGGAAGTTGTACGTTATGCTTCCCTTAAGCGCACTCTGATTTCCTTCCATATCTCACATGCTGCTGACTAACCCCTGCCCGTGCTCACGATGCAGGAAGGTTGTTGTTCTGGGACACCCAGACGGCACGGCATGAACCGTGAAAAGCTTCGCAGATGTGGGGCGTCAGGTGGAGGCCGAGCTGACCTTGATTTTTGGATTTGTGGAATGGGCGTGTGCCAGAAACCGGGAAATGAAACTTTACGGTGTAACCATAAAATAAACTGGGAGGAGTTCAGGAAGTCCATCACAATAGGTGAAACCGCTCGCAGGAAATATGGGCACAGCACTGTGACTCAGCAGAATCTAGTACGGTGATTGAGAAATGCTCCAATTTAAAACAGTACAGGGGGGATCATTCAGAAATTGAGGCCTTTCAAGATTATACCAGAGAGTATCTTTCATAAGGAAATTGCGGCCCATTTGATCAGCTTATCTTCCTTATAAATGCCTTTTTAAGGTATTGTTACTCAAATGACTTTTACTTTGATTTCGACGACTTCAAAGTAAAAGTTGGAGGTCTTCCGAGTTTCAGTAGCAGACTTCAGAGCTCCAGAGCTTAGGTGGAGTGAAAGATGATCCATTTGCTGTAGGAGATTTGGTTAGTTGAGGAAATTAACCTGCTGGGGAGTTCCCTTGATCTGCTGCCTCTGCTTTAGCCGGTAATGAGCCTTGGCAATATGAGAGTTCTGTGTTGGAGCGGGAGACAGCCTGTGGAGATTGATTCACAGTCCCTCCTGCATTAATGTCACGTGCACGTCCGGGATTGGGAGTCGAACTTGAAAAATTACACCGCGCGGTGTGTTTTGATGTATCTGTTTCACCCCAACATATGGACTCTGGAGAGGAGTGTCTTGGCTGGAGATGGCGAGATAGGGAGGGTGATAGAAAAGGAAAGAGAAAAGAAGAACTC
Organism: Dascyllus trimaculatus; assembly: GCA_024666655.1. NCBI lineage: Eukaryota > Metazoa > Chordata > Actinopteri > Pomacentridae > Dascyllus > Dascyllus trimaculatus. Next base: position 10,830,470 of record CM045468.1, on the reverse strand, counting down.
TGGGAAAAATCTGGGTGACTGGTTATGCTCTTTAGATCTTTACATCTGCCCTCTTTGGCACTGGATGTCAAGGTCGTGACCCCATTCTGTCATGAGTTTGGATGACAGTGACCTTGACGTTCCTCGTGGTCAGTAGGTCAGAAGCCTGTGAGTGACTGACTGTAATGCAGCAGCCATTAAGGCAGTCTGGTTTTGGGAAAAAACCTGGATCAGCCCGAGTCTGTATCCAACTGTGTGAGAGACAAAAAATGACAGACACGAGAGGAAACCATGCACAGATGCACACTGTTGGAACGAGCATTGATGTAAAGCAAATCAGCCAGACCAGCATCCCGTTTTAGCCCAGTCACGGTACGTAGATAAATCAATCTTCATCATCGGTATGGCACAAACAGCAAGGGACTCGCTAGAGTAGAGAATTGCAGATCTGGAGATCTGGCTCTAGCAGTTTGCTCTCTCTTTGATGAGTTGACAATATGCTTAGCATCAATCCAAGGGCCGGGCATTGAGTTCATAAAGTCTGGATAAATACAACCAAAACAACAGACATCCGACCATCTGTTAGGTTTGATAGTGGATGGAAAGCCACTGAACGGGCTGCAGCTCGAAAATGTTATTTAATTTGACACTAAATCTTAATTAGTGATAGTTCCTAGAAGTTTTTTCCTGTTGCATCATGCATTGTTTGAGCACAAGATCTAAACAAATTGGAAAGTGGGTCAGCTGGCCAATTGCCATCAAAGTCAAGCTCAGCCAGGCCTTCATCTGCATCACCTGGCTGCTGGGATTAAGTTTACATAGCCGTGGCCTGCAGAAGACCCCTGCATGGGCAGGCAGGGAGGGGGAGAGAGCTTTTCTTGAACCGTGAAGGAAACGCTGAATTGGACTTTCGCACCGGGCTAATTTAAGAGAGCCCTGTTGTTTTAACACCATTCCACGGCCCTGCACTGTTTTGAGGGGGGAGAGGAGAAAAAAGAGAAGCAGACAGAGAGATTCTTAACCCACTGCCCCTGGGATACCTGTCTGCATTCCTGCTGTTGGCTTGACCACAGCAGGACCCCTGCAGCGTGCAGGTTCTCACTGGAGAAGCTCTTGTTGCACTACATATGCATTTCAATGTGTTGATTTAGGACCTTCATAGTCTTAAAAGTACTTGAAGAATATTTCCACCGAGCTGTGCTTGAGTCCAATCCCAATATATGCATTAAAGGTGGAAAATTTCAGAAATTTTCAAAAATTTATTACGTTTGGCTGAAACTCGCTCTACACCAGGACCTGTTTTTTCTCCTTGTTTAATTTCCGTCAGAATAGACGCAGCATCTGCATTTTGTTGCCACATACCGCAGTGTGATTGCAGTGCACTAAGACACTCAACAAATACAGAATAACAGAGGTGGCAGTCTAAACACTCCTTTTTGTCTACCCTTCTTTTCTTATGCCCACACATGGTCAGAGTGGGCAGACAAATGTATTCAACAGAATTAAAGAAAACATCTATTTTAGATAGCACAAAATTTCTCTATTTACTGGATCTCTATCTTGTGTAAAGATCTTTTTAAAGTATTTTTGCCTCCATTTGAAATAGATAGTAGATGGGCAGCAACTTCAAGGATGACACGCAACAAAGCTCCCTGGTTGCAGATGAACAAAGATGTTATGTTTTGTGTTATGAATAGAAACTTGTCACGACCCGGCTCCAGGAAGGACAAACAGGAGAGGACCACACATGATCAGAGAAACTTAAATTTCTTTTAACCAAATATAATTTAACAAAAAAACTAAATATCTGGATCAGTACTATCAGTAATGCTGTGTGTGTGTGTGTGTGTGTGTGTGTGTGGATGAGTGGGAGCCTGAACTCCAGCCAACCAAGACAGCCCAAACAGGAAGTTCAGGGGCTGTCACAAACTGCCTGACACTCTTGTTTGCTCTAAAATATGTAATTTTTTCTGTAAACTCTTAGAAATATTTAACAAGCATGTATAAAAATGCAACTGAAGAAGTTTTTGCTGTGTTTGTCGTGGAGTTTCAAACATGGATATAGACATTCAAGTTCCCTAGATGATAAATTATGACAATTGTGAAGCCCCAGTGGCCACCACCAGCTTTAAACTATCCAGGGTCTCAGCATCTCCTACATCAGGGCTTCTCAAAGTTAGTTCTCTGAATTTTAATTGAGATCAGAGCTCTTCAGACAGCCAATTCTTCCAACTACACTTACACCAGAGAAAACAAGACACATTCAGTGTGTGTGATTTAGGAGCTGATAGCAAATTCTCTACGTGTGAACTTGGCAGCAACAACACAAAATAGTCACTCCGGCAGTTCGCATGATGTAGATGAGAATTAAAGGAGCCACATTAAAACCCACATCCATTTGAGGATGAGATTGCTGTGAATAATCTAAAGCCAAACCATGTATTAAACGTCACTAACAATTTATAGATCAACAGAAAATAGAAAACTTTACTCTTCAAATAATGTATTCATTATATGAGGCATCAGGTGCTTTGTCTGATACTTTGGTTTATGCAGAAATACACACAAATCAAATGGCATCGCTGTGCCTGCTGCCAGCGTAATTGTCGACTTTTGGTTAAAAGTTCAATAGTTTACCCAACAGATGGCCAGATAGCTATAACAAGCTAATATCCACAGACATTTACAGACAGAAAGCTAGATAGATGGTGACTCTGGAGCCTCCTGATGCCTGCTGAGCTCGTCAGTGAGTCAATGGGATGGTGGGTTTTCCCAAAGGAAGGAAGCTTGACGTGTTGTTGGGCTTCCTGGACCTTTTGGTGCTCCTCGGTGTGTGGGAGCGGCAGATCTATGCATTCACAAAGAAGTTCATGAATAAAGTCGTTCCTCTTTTCCAATCTCCTGCCAAATTGCTAATATTATTTTTCATCTCTTTATGCTGGGCGCTCCACAGCATGTTAGCGTACACGTCCGCTTCAGCAAAACAAGGATGAGCGGTTTTGTCACATTGTAAAGTCATCAGAAGGTGGGCGAAGCAGCAGGGCTCCTCCGCTGGCTCCCATGTCTGACTCGTTTCCACCGCCTTGTTATGACTCTAACAGTCACATCCTACCCACTCACCCCATGGGAGGAGGCGTAGCAAAGTAGAGAGGGGGAGAAAAAATGGAATGAGAGATTCGGAGGGACAGAAAGGAGTAAAAGGGCAGCAGATCAAAACGTGCCATGGGGATAAAAACTGGGCTGGCGTTCATGTGAAGCAGAAGGATAACGACAGAGTAGAAAGAGAACGTACTTCTGTCGCTGCAGCTTCATCTTAATTGACCCTTTTTCTCCCTGCATGTACACATTTAGATTTCTGACTCTTCATAAAGCCTGATTTACAACGTGCATGAAACCATGACGGGTCGTCTTTCACCACTGACAGCCTCAGTGGTTTTTCCCTCATCCTGAGCTTAGTGATGCCACCACTCGGGTCACGCCTTCTCATAAGAAACACAATTAGAAAAATGTTTATAGTTCATCTCAGTCCAGAATCAAAGGAGCCTGAAGTGGCAACAAGCTGCCGAAACAATGGAGCGCTCCATCAATTTGCAATAAAGTGAAACATCCTTCATCGCAGCCAACATGTTTCCAGCTAATGGCCGGCTATAAAAGATTTTATGCATGTATGTTTTATATTGCCCGTCGGCGTCAAGTGTTGAATGGGACAATTTAGACTCTTGCACGGCATCGAGTGTGTGCAGCCGCCACTTATTTGGGGTATAAAACATGTTTTGAGCTTTCATGGTAGTTAATAATGGTTATTGTGGCGGTGCTAACTGGTAAACGCTGCAGTTAGTCAAAATGCTTCAGTTATTTCATCATTCATGGAAGCAGTTGCTGCAAGGTTTGTTGTTGTTGTTGCATCTCAAATGAGATCTGGGTGGCTTTGTGTTGTTTATTGGTGATACTGTGAAAACCCCCTCGATGCATAAACTCAGTTGACCTCCTTTTCCAGACCTGTTCAAGTGTCCTTAAAGGACTTGTTTGACCTCATTTGCTTTGCTGCATAGCACTCTAAAGAAACAGCTAGTTAGCTTAGCTTAGCATAAAGCCTGGAAAAAAGGGGAAGGAGCTAGCCAGGCTCAGCTCACCATCACCTTTTTATGTTTTGTTTGTTTAATTAAACCATGAAATGAAAAGTGGAAAACACACAGTTGTGGCTTTGCAGCAATTACAACTTTTCACACAAAGCTATGCTAAGCTACAAGCCTTCTAGCTTCATGTTTAGCATAAAGAAAGCTGAAAAGCATGATAATCAACATTGCCACATTTTACCGGTCAGCTGGTGGTATTTTCAGGGCTGATGCTGATTATTTAATATCAATGAGATTGGTTGGTATCAACATTTAGAATAACCCGAGCTCGGCTGCAATACTTCATTCTCTTTTAAATATGTTTATTTAAAAGAGAACTTTTCAACATTTATCCTTCAGTGTTGATAGGCTGTTATTGGTGACGTGCAACCAATAATATCATGCTGTGGGCGGGACATTGCTTGACACCACAGAGTGATGACTACAGATATAGAGGGGAGGCTGCATTGGAGCTAAAGTAGCACATTTTCAAGCACTTTTTTTAACCAGGTGTGGTTAATTAAAAAAAAATAATTTTGGTTGAAAATTCTGCAAATCAGTGAAGCTGATAATTCGTCACCCCCCACTAGATATTTCTGTAATTCAAAAGTTTGTCATCCTAAGAGCTTCAGCAAAAAGCTTCTCTTTGTGGGTCTTGAGGACATTTCACCTTCTTCAGTTAAAAAATGAAGCGTGTGAAAAACTGCTGAGGCTCCCAGCGCAGCATAGTTTGTAAAACATGACTGCAGAGCTGAAGAAGCCTCTTGGATGAACCAAAAATGTCAAGTCCAGTTGCTTTTCAGTGCAGCTCTTATGATTATCTGGATGACTAAAAATGTCAACACAGCCCACTGTGATCACAGCTCTTGCTGAACCTTTTACATCCCCAAAACTAGTGGCATACCTGTTTGATAGTTACTAACACATCCTGCACAGTTTCCTTTATTTTTTGCCCACAGTAGTTGCCAAGCAACATCATCTCAAAGACTAGATAAGTTATTACAGCTTCGACACAGGATATTTCTAAATCACATCGAAAAATGGGCTTCTAAAAGACAGCAGGGCCTGGTTCAGTGTAGGAAACTCCGCTGTACTGGTGCATAAAAGCCTTGACTTGTCACTGAGCTGCTGTGCACATGTGGCTGAATGGTGTGACGTCGAGCCGGCAACTATAAGTCAGTTAATTAGCAAGTCTAAGCATCATAAACCTCAGTCTGGCGGTTGCTTTGTCGCGGCCTTCACACTGAAGCCAACACATCCTTCACAGAGGCGTAATTATGCAAGGATAGAATTAAGCTCAGACACTGGCTGCATTAACCCTCCAGAATAGTTTGAAAGAAATCTCACCGTTGAGGGCAGGAATAACTGAATTCAGCAGTGCTTGGAGTGAAATTATTAATGATGAGCTTCCATGATTCCATTCAATGACCAACTGCATTCAAAGTCTGAGTGGAAAACAAGGCCAGGGAAAAAGTGCTGAGCCTCCTGACGCAGCTTGTAAAACATGACTGCAGTAGTAAGGAGTCATCAGAATGTGCTGCTTGATGCTGTGATGGGTTTTCTCAGCTTGACAGAGGATGTTGTGAATATCCACGAGTGTAGGGATATTAATAAAAGTTAAGTCAGCAGGACTGAATGAAGTCGTCTGTGTTTGCTTAATTGAAAGGAAAAGAAATCCCCGGTGCTACTGGAGCAATCATAAAAGCTTGATTTAAAAATGAAATATGGCCAAATTAAACTAAGATTCTTGCTTGCGCTGAGAATCCGAAGTCAGCAGAAGTCCTTTATGTGCCTTTATGTGACTACAAAATGCCTCACTGTGCATCTTTTTTCTTTTCATGGAAGGTTTTCCTCTCCGTCTCTAGGGGGCAGTATGGTTTCATCCCTCCTGCACTGAGGCGTCTGCAGCAGCTCTCACATTACACACTCTGACACCAAACTTTTGCTCTCGCAGCAGACGGTTCCTCCGGGAGCAGGGCCCTGCTGTTTATGCCAAACTGCCAGAGTTAAGCAACTAACATCTAGATTACTCTGCGCATTTACGAAAAAATATCCGTGAAGTTCTTAAATCCTCGTTGAAACTAAACACAGATTTCAGAGAGTGACTGTTTGGCTGATGCAGACGCCATTAATGCGATGCTTTTAGTCCTGATTACACCCCAGAGCAGATTTTAAAAACTGCATTTGTTCCAACAGGGTCGTTTGCTCACTTCGCTGGATTCATCAGCAGGTGGAGACGGCTGCTGGTTCCTGCATTGGACAGCAGAAGGCCTCAGTTAAAGTTGCTGGAAGGTTCAACAACCTGTCAAGACGGGGTCAACCAGCTGCTGAGGCAGTAAAGGTACTTCCTCAGAACATGTTAGTCTGACAAAAGGACATAAAACTTCTATTGTAAAGGAGACATCCATCCTAGAACGCTACAGCTATCAAACATATAGCTCTTTCGATTTTTTTGTTTTATTTGTGTGTTTTGTTATGAATGTGATGTGAAATTAAACATAATAATCCCCTCATGAAGTCACAAAGAAGGTTGGGAACCTAGTACTGTAATAATTAGAATAAAATCCAAGCTACAAGTAGGTTTATAAGACAGCAAAATTAAACAGACAAGACCTAAATCTGGTCTATTAAAACCAATACAGGGTTGGAAAAGGTAAAAATATTATTAACCGACATTGACGAAAGAGAGAAAGAAAATAAAGCTAAAGTAAAATCAGGAAAAGCTCTCCAATGAAAGTATGTTTTCCTGAGATCACTGACTCAGCCAACTTGACCTTCTGCCACCTTTAGTTTTCAGACGGGGCCCTAGAACAGACAGAAGACCTCTGCCCAAAAAGTGCATGCTGTTTTTCTGCACTGTCTGAAGTCAATCAATAGAAATGTGTTGCAGGAAGGTAAAAAGGTTGTTGCAGTAATCCAGGTGTGTTGAGATGAAAGCATGTAAAATGATCTCTGTGTCTTTAAAGGTCAATAGATCAAGGGCATCTCTCAAAACTCATGAAGGAATGAACTGTGGAAAATAGCTTTTTCAAGTCCTGACAGTAGCTTTAGTTGACCTGAGTGCAGTGTCATCAGGAGGCTTTTGGCTAAGAGGAGTGATAATAGAGTCACAACATCAGTGCTATATGGTTAGAGTGTAGATCTGTTTCTGTAATGACTTGCTTCTTCTCTTCATCTTCCTGCAATGCATAGTAAAGTAGGAGCATTTTCTTTGCATCTGAACTGAGTGGCATTTACTGTGGTCAGCGTGGCTGTTTAAAAACCCTTGAAGAGAAGGCGAAGAAGAGGTCGGTCATCGGCGGTGAATGGGAGGCCTATGTTCTGTCCACAGCTCCCCAGTGCCTCTTCCAAGAAATGGACAGAAGAAGAAGAGGGAGGAGTGTGTGTGAGGAGGAAGCTGACACATGGACAATGTCAGTGTCGAGATATGCAGGCTGCAGAGTGCAACAGAGGGTCAATTAAACTAAAAATCAGTACACAAAGCAAAATTCTCAGTCAGTTAGTGCTTTGAGTTGACTCACAAGCAGCTGATATTTCTGTGCGGCTGCTGTCCAGAGCTATTGGTTCCGCTGTGATTTTATTACTGATATTTAATGCTCATTTTAATCTGTGTGACAATGTTGAAGGAACACATTGTATCAGAAAATCACCTCAGCAAATCACACCGCCTGTTCAGATCTGCTTACAAATGATGATTGCGCTGGGAATGATCATGGTGTTTGTTCGTGCTGCGTGTGGTACATTGGCAGGAACATTAAGTCTCCCCGAGGAGATTCATAACTTCATTGGCAGTGAAAAAATTTCCTGCGCCGGCCTCCACCTGCAGGTCCTTTCAGTGTGTGGTGAACATATTTACACCTGCACACACACACACACACATGTTTATTAACTTTCTCTCCGTCCATATGTGAACGTGGGAGTGTGGACATGTCAGGCGCTGATCGGGCAACATGTGGCTGGATTTAGTCGTATATTGACATTCACGTATGTGTGTTTTTCAATGTCAGTCACCTCGCTGTTGTGTTGTTGTAAGGCGCACCTGGTTCTATGTCCGTCTGGTGTGAAAACACGTCGGCGTAGCCGATTATATCGCCTCCCGCTCTGTACCAGCAGCAGCGTCAGCCGCAGAATTGTCCACAACAGCGCCCGCCTGCCATCCAAAAGGGCAGATTTTTTTGTTACGTAACAAAGCCAAGAGCTGCATGGAAAACCTATTGCTGTTCCCAGTCCTGTTCCTAATCCTCCCTGCAGTTGGCCTTAAGCCCCTTTAGCCCCGTTGACAGCAGTCAGCCAGGGGTTGTCATTAGGATGAAAGCTCCGAGACTCACCTGGTTACGCAGCTGTCTGTTAGGAGGGACAAGACATGATTACAGAGCACAGCCGTCCTCCCGCCTTTGCCAGCATGGAGCAACACGCTCATGACGGACACTGAACGAAGCAGAGATGAGAGGGCCACGCTTGGTGTTGTTGTTTTTGCTTGATGCTATTGCTTATTGGACAGAGATTGTCAACAGGTGTTACCAGCGCTGCCTGCTTGACCTTTATGGGCCGAGCTGCAGAACACAAGGTTATGTATCTGTGAGTTACTGAAACATTTTAACCCTCAGATGTTGTGTAAGTTTGCAGTGAACCTCCAGACACCCGGTTCTTCTGTTGACCTTTGAGCTTAACACTCTGAAGAGAATTTAATAACAGCAAGTTTTCACAAAGTTCAAAGTTTGTTGTGAGGCGCTTGGAGAAAGAAAACGCCCAAGTCTCCTGGAGAAAAATGAGAAATTGCAAAAGAATGCATCTGCATTTGTTGTTTTTCTGGCACAGAAAGTAGAGACAGGAAGAGATAATGGGGATCTCAACTGATAACAGCAGCTGCTAAAAGTATATTTATTGAAATTATACTTGTACTGTAAGTGTGTTTGGACCATCATGTAATTATTATTAGATAAACCTACATTAGTGGCATCTAAGCTACAGATAACAACTATCACATCATCTCCCAAGTGCCACTACCTGATGTATTTTGAGTGTGATCCTGCTGAAATTTTAAGAAACTAATCTAAACATGAGGTCAACTGGGGTCATGTGAAACACATTTATACAAGAAGAAATTAAATACCTTTATTAGAGTCAGTGTTTTGATAGAAACTTAATGAAAATGATGAAATACAAGCAGCCCCTTCTGATATGTTGCACATTTACGAGAAGTAATAAAGGAACTGATTAGTTAGCATGAAATTCCATAGGCAAATATACAACGGAAAGAAAAGAAAAAACTTCTGGGAAGTATACTGCGCAAAAACACCACCAGTAAATGTGCTTACCCCTAAAAAAGCAATTATCACTTTCTATGTCAGAACTGCGGCAGCAAATTTCAAGATCTGCTGCAATAACAAAACACAGATCTTACAGCTGATCACTACCACAGAGAAGTCCATGTTTGATTTGGAAATAACAATCACACGCGGTGATGTAGGCCAGCGCCTGGCTGCAGGATCTTCATCCCAGAGGAGCACGATACACATGGTGGGACGTCCTGAGTGTAAGAGTAATTTGGCAATTGGACGAGAGAGATTTGGCGCTCGCTGCTCTGTTGACGTGGGCAGGCGCTGTTGAGAAGGGTCCCCACGGCCTCACGGGAAAACCCTTTTGACGTCAAAGTGCGTTCCAAGCCCACAGATAGAGTGTTTTCATACGAGATGCCTGGGCTTGGGTTACAGTAAAGAAGGGGAAATTGCAACCACAGAGCTAAGAGGAGGGGAGCTTGAACTTCAGCCTGGAAGCCTTTCACCGTTTCTCTCCTTTCGAATGTGATGAAGCTCGACGCTCTACCTACAGAGAATCATCACTGTCATTTCCTCATGATCTGTTTTCTCCCATGTTAGGGTTAGCTCTCCTTACATTTCTTACCGCTCTGCAGATGTTGCTCTTGTATGGCGTCAGCTTTTTTACCTCAATTCCACCTCTTTATATATATTTATTCCTCTAGAAAGCACCATCAAAATACTTTCAACATAAACTTGATTTGACTCCCTTCTCTTGGCTCCTTTTGACTTCTCGCTTTCCTCCAGGTGGCTGCATGCTAAAGGTGGCGTATCCAAGTGGTGACAACTCCAGCTGTTTCTGCTGACATGTGGTGTTGAAGCATCCACAGAGCACTAGTCGGCGGAGGGTGTGAAGCCAGCTGTTTGGCTGTTGCCTCACCTCCCTCTCTGTTGCTTCTCAAAGACATGCATAAACACAGATGTAGATGCATGAAGCACGAACATCCACTTATGTCCACTTGTACACCTGCCAGATTTAGATGTACACATGTGTTTGTGTGCATTTATGACTTCCGCAGGACAAATCTTTGATTACAGATTGTGCCGCACGGACGACCACAAATAGATGGTTTTGTGTGTTAGTCGGTCCGCAGAATATGGTGTTTAAACGGCGGTAAAAGAAGAGGTTCAGCTGCATCTAATAATGGTCCGAGGATGCTGCGGATCATCACTTTCTTCACTGTAAACCTGCAGCGTCCTGCTTTCAACACTGATGCCTTGATGTGTACCGGTCATAAAACAACACAGAGGGAAGCAAGTAGCAGTTTGTTGGTGCTATGCAGCTTTGGGATACACACAAGATGAGAAAGGCAGTGGTTTGTAACCTTCTCGACCCAGAAATGTCATCAACTGCACATAGCTTTTTAAAAACCTGCAGAAGCAGTTTACGAGGCAAAAACAAGGCCAACAGGATAACAGATTGTTAGAGTCAGATGTGTTTTGTGTCATTTCTTCTGCAGTGACACCATGGTGTACTGCTGAGATGTAGGGACGCAGACAAAAGCCCTTTTTGCACAGGATTAGCATTACCTGGGTCCTCATGTAATTTAGAAATGACCCCCCACATCTGTGTTTCATGTGGTACTTTCGCACAAGATGATCAAAGTCTGTGTTTTACTTGAATTTACTGTCATCTGTGGGCATATGAATAGGCTGAAGAATAACTGTTGAGCCATGTCATCCATCTAATGATGCTTTGAGGTTTCACTCCTCTGATGGATGGGTCTCCATGGTGTGTCGCGACAGGAGCCTCCTGAATTTGCAGAAACAAGCTGTAACCATCACATATTATCACATTATTATATTTTTAAAGTTGATACTGTTTTGTTTTTGGTCGCACAGCAAATGTAACTCCAGTATTTGCTCTCCTTTTGGCTCCTGAAGGAAATATTTGCCTTATTTTCTGCTAAATGCTTCACGGCGTTCACCACATAGTTGTATCTTTCTGTCTGTCTGCTGTTTGGTGCACCGATCACCAATGAGAGCAGTGATATGGAATGGAAATACAAAATTTGCATGCTGGAAAACCAAAACCATGGCCTGAAAGCTTCGAAAGGAACTGCAGGATGTATGTAGTATAGTTACTGTCTGTGTTGTCAGAGTCTTTGTGGAACTGACTTCTAGCACTGCCTCTATTGTCTGATGACATTCATCATCACAATCAAGAAGGAACACACGTATTCAGCAGGTTTCACAAAGCTCCTTTCAGGCCCAAACCCTCGTGCATGTAAGGCTTGTACGGTTAATTCAAAAGCAACAAATTCTCCTCTGTCTTCAGCACAAATTGCTCACTCCACCTCTCACGTTTCACAATTGATTCTTTTATTCTATTCTATTTTTTCACTCCGCTTCCCCACAATGAAAATCAACGGAGGCCGGCTGAGAGTGTGGCCATCTGTATCAACAAATATCGGAGCCCTGCGTTCTACCAGTTGCCCATTTTCTCAGTGGCGTGTGCTTGTTTTCTCTCTCGCCCGCTCCATCTCAGCTCGTTGAAATTTAGTGGCCCGCCGTTTATTTTACAGCACTTTGCCAGGAATGTGTGTGTGTGTGTGTGTGTGAGGGTTTGTGGGGGGGGGGGGGCACCAAAAATTGCCAGTGAAATTCAACAAAATAACATTTGGTTTCTCGGAGAACAGATGGGAGGGGCGAGGTAGGATTTTTTTCACTGACAAAGGTAATTTGCAATAAGGTTTGCATTTCATCTGCAGAATCGGCACTGTGTGTGTGTGTGTGTGTGTGTGTGTGTGTGTGAAGTGGGGGGAGGGAGGGAGGTCATGCCAAAAAGGTGAGCGCAGGCCAAGGTAAACACACCTTTTTACAATAGACCCCCTCACTAGCGCTGGCTGGCAGGGGAAGCTGCTGGTGTAGCGGAGGCTCAGGAAGTGCTTCTCATGTGTCACGGGGGGTTAATTGTGTTTTTGTGTTATCTTAGAAACAAGACCCCCCATAAACCCCTTCAATGTCCCCCTAAAGCCCCGTCGACTGCTGCTACACACCTGGACAAACACAACAATATGGAATTATGAATTTGGGTACATACTGCTGTGTGCTGCTTGTAACACACACAGTATGCAGGCCGTCTCTATTAGCACAAAAGACCTTGTAGATACCAAATATCTTCAGTTTATTTCTAAATCTGCTTCAACATTCATCACATCCTTTATTTCATTCCATCTCTCCTTCCTCATAGTTCAGCTCTACACTGAACCCAGGCTGCCGCTCAATGGGAGTGTGCTGCAACCATAATGATGGCCTCCGTGTGTGGCGTGTTAAGACAGACGGCGGAGGGGGAAATTGCTGCTCTTGCACCTTGCATTCTTGGGCTGGGTGTCGGGGGGCCTCGCTGCCGCTCTCTGCGGCTTCCAGGATCGGAAGCTCGCTCCTCAACAATGACTGCTGCCGGCCCGGGTTGCGTGTGGTGAGGAAATTTCAGACGTGTTATTCTGAGAGGAAAGAAGCTCGTGTGCGAAGGCAGTAGGCAGGGTTTGATGACTTGGAGGAACTTTTTATTCGAGGTCTGCTCTGATTGTTGAGTGCAATCAATTGTATTTTGTTGTTTATTAGTGCAAACCCTGACATAGGAGACATGGATGGTGGCTTGGAGATCACTTCCGGGTTTAACCAAAGCTACTAAACCCATTCACCATTTGACATTTCATTGCCTTTAGTTCAATTTAACTCAGTTTGGTTTAATTTTCATAGAGCTAGTTCAAAGCTAATGCCACTTCAAAGCACTTTACATAGTAAGTACTGAAGACAAAATTATATAGAGAAACCCAACAAATTCCAAATGATTCCCTTTGAGCAAGTGCTTTGGTGATAGTAGGAAGAAAACTCCAGCAGAACCAGGCTCAGGGAGGGCAGCCATCTGCCTCAACTGGTTAGGGTAAGGATAATTTAACATTTTATTCCACAAAAGATTAGATTACAAAACTTTCACAATAATTTCTTTTGTGTGACCAGCAGTCAAGACCTAAAAATTATTTATCTTTAAACTATATAAAACCAATCAAAGCAGGAACCAGTGAATCATTCATCTTTGTTTGATCAATAAATGCACATGATTCATTCTGTGTTGGCAAATGTACTTATTACGAGAGCCCTAACCCTAACTCTAGGTCATTATTTGAGCTTGCAGACATGTTCTTAAACCCCATGTGCAGGCATTGGCATTTCATGTGAAATCCTATCAAGACTCAATAGAGTTTAATGCTCTGTCTCTCCTGCGTAGATTCAGATGTCCATAGTCTGCACATGAAACCATCACTGCTTTGGTTTACCCCTGATTTACTGATTGTTGAAAGTAAAAAAAAGGTCATCCTCTGCATCAGGAGAGAGCAATAACTCCTCATTCTCCTTCTTGGAAAGACCTCCCTTTGCCAAGATTAAATATGTGGCTTGGAAAGCAGGGAGGAGATGTGCTGAGTATCTATAACAACCCAACCGGGAGCCAAATGTCTGTCAGTTCCAGCGCTCATCTCCGAGATCGTGTGATACCTCCAGAATGTACAGACAAGAAAGGTACACCACAAAGAGTGCTGGAGTACAGGACGGGAATAAATCATAGAACAGTGAAGTGTGGAAAATCCGTCTTCAGAGCCCATCGCTTTGTCACTGACGTCGACTGTTCTCGTTTGGTCAAGCAGACAACAGTCCTTGACCTCGCTGCTTCTCATTTGTTCTTGTTCTGTCTCAGTCTGTGGTTCATGTGACTTGTTGTCCTCCTTGGCCCACGCAGCCACTCCATCCCTCATTCCAGATGTCATTCCTCTTCTGTAGACTGTCACACACAAACTCACAAAAAAATGATTACAAGTCGAGGCTCGGCGCTGGGGTTTCTCACTCTGTGCTGACGTAGGCGGCCGCGAGATTCCCATCATTACCTCTGCCCATTTATCATCCGCAGTAGTACAATTACATAACTGTGTTTACACGCAGGAGAAGCTCTTCTGCCGCTGCCCGAGTTCCAGCACGGGACGATTTCTAAACGAAGGAGGAGGATTCAAGCGCTTTGACGTCACATCACCTGCAGGCCCTCTCTCACACCGCAATACACATGTACTGTAGGCCTGAAAGAGCACATACATACATAAACTTCACACATGTCTTCGAAGATATTAACAAATACACACAATTACAGCCCCCGCAGCGTGTGTGAACCAACCAAGTCACTTAACCTTGTGTCCTGGAGGTTGACCCCCATTCATAATGCCATTAAAAGTGGACATTTTAACGCGCAGGTAAAGCCTCTTTGACATCCTGAGCGGAGGATGAGTGATGCCGTTTCATGTCTGCACATGGCCCAGGGCGTGAGTCATGCATGTGTCCGAGCCGACATTTTTGTACTTCTGCATGTGTGCGAAATTCACGGATGTGCATGTGTGCCACCAGACTTCTTTTCCACCGAGGGCCTCATCAGACTCTCCCTGACTTGTTTTCCTTACCTCCCTTACTTGGGTAATTGATTGGCATGATTTACACAGTAATTATCTAACCATGCGTACTCCGGGACTGTTTTGATGGCTAACGTGTGGGCCGACGATGAGGGGAGGATTACCGACGGCGCTCACGAGAAGGCATTCATCACGGGAAAGAGAGACAAGAACCGAGTGAGTTACAGAGTCGGTTAACTCTGTGTTTCCCTCTCGGTAATAACTTGTCTCTCCCATCTGTTGTGCTTCCTCTCTGATTTTAATGACATATCCTCAGTGTTTTTCCTAAGTGAGAGTTTATACCCTTGCGCACTCTGGATCCACTGGGGACACATTTTGGTTCCTTTTTTTTCCAAATACCTCACATAATTCGAAGCATGAGAAAGAATGGGGAGCTCTGCCCAGTGCTATATCTCGCGCTGCAAAACATATCCATCATAACAAGTCAGTAAATTTGGTTTTGTAATGGTTCAAAAACAATCTTAAAATACAATTAAGGCCTCTTTTCTAAAGGAAAGTTCTGTTTTTTATAGAGAGCCTGAATATTGCATGGCTGACTGACAGTGTGCTGGAACAATGAGGTAGAAATTCATATAGCATTCAGCGTTATGGTGCCCAGTAGACTACTAGGGGTCACTTCCGTCCTCCTGGTATGTGTGAAGGTAGTAAACTCAAACTGAGTGTAACTGTCAGTGGGAGCTGCTGGCTCCTGATTAACTGAACCAGTGTTGGGTTAAGGCCTCAACAGGCTTAAGTCGTGTCGAGTGCCGAAAAGCTGAATAAACATCCCTCCGCACAGTTCGGGGATACATTTCATACGTTTTATTAATGAAATAAAATGTGTCTAAAAGCTAAGCTGTTAGTTTTTTCTCCCCGAAAATCCCAGGTAGTGCATGTGTGTTTGAGAAGCGCTGATTCCAGGCATGTTTTTGAGAGAACCGGCCCTCGGTTGGTGCCATTGCCATACGTGGTCAGGCAGGGGTCATGTTGTTCCAGGTAAATATGTCGCGGAGATATACAGCTTTAGCACCGGTTATGTAACCACAGTCGCTGCCGAGGCCCAAGGCGTTGGCCACTTTGGGAACAGAGCGAGAGGAGAGGAATGTGAAGCTCGCAGCGAGACCATCACACACTCGGGGAAAAAGGACACTGAGGCTTGAAGTGTTCGAAGATGAGCTAAGCTGCTACTTCAAGCTTGCTGCATAGTTTTGCGCGATTTAAGGTTCCTGCCACCTGTCACAGTCTATTTTTGATGCCTGGTCATGTTCTTTGAAGTTAGCATGTCCTCCCTTGTTTGTTCCATTGAATTATATTATTGATGGCATTATTTTCAGGACATTTAGGTTGTGTTTTGCCTTTTAAAGCTTCATTCTTTATCAGTCAAAGGATCTGCTGTCCTCCAGCAATATCACCAAACAGGAGCCACTTCCTTGAAATCAGCCCATTACATAAGAAACTGTCATGTTGCAAATGGCCTACTGGAGAATTTGCTGTTGACCCTGGCAAAATGTCTATCATTAGGGATGCCAAGTCAAAGGGCAAGCTGTCACCACTCCCCCCCACTTAGAGTCTGTCTCAATGAACACTTGGCTCCATAAATCTTTGACTTCTATATAACCCCAAACATTATGTTTTCTTCAAGTTGTCCGTCCTGTTGGGTTTTCGAAGAAACCCATCTAACATTCATAGTCATCGCCAAGTTGTAAATAATCACGGTCACAGTAGCTCGCTGTTGAAATATCTGTGGAAAAAAATACACACTTAAGGGAAAAAAAGGTAACAGGCACACATTTCATGAGGTGAATCCAGGTCGAAGCTTTTATTATACAGTAAAGTTGATATTGAACTATTCTGCAAAACTCCTACAATATTAGTGTTTGACAACTGTGACGAGAGTTCGATTATTGTTATGACAAATATAGCAATAGAAAAATGACAGTGTATTCTGACAGAACAGTGGCTAGTGGATGTTTAGATCTCTGTGTAGGGGTTTACTTAGGCTGGAGACAACCAGTTCAAATGATTTATGTAAAGACTGTGGTTATTTGGAAACCTGAAGGAAGCCCTGGTGCATACAAAGAGCTCTATAACAAAGATGGTGGCAGTGTTTGGCTAACTTCTATGGAGTTAAATGACATTTTTCAGTAGCATGGTGTTGACTGGGCTGTTTTCTGAATCAATAATAACATTAATAATAATAATAATAATAATAATAATAATAATAATAATAATAATAATAGTAATAGTAATAATAATAACATATATATAAAGAGCCAACACTTTCACTTCTGTTAATTGTCACAATTTTTGAAAATATATTTACAGTATAAAATCTGAATGGAAAGGTTTCATCAATTAAATAAACAGTAAATTTTGGTGAAAATACGTTGAATTTGTTTCTTTATTGTCAAAGTAGAAATTTGATGGTTTCTTAGTTACAGGTTTTAACCTTATTTTACTTTAGGCTTGTAAACTCGCATTTATGTCTATACTGATTTTTTCCTGTAATTCAAAAATACTGAAAAACAAACAAACATTCTGTAAAATTCCAGTCCTTAACAGCATTATGCAGGATCTCTTTTGTGTATATTTCCACCAACCAACAGACTGAAGGTGAAAAATCTCACTTTTCTCAAATCTTTCCAAGCAATCTTTCAATTTAAGCTGCCTGGTGGCATGGAACAATGAAAGCTGTTAACCAGGCACCCAGCGGTTCTTCTAGTAGATCATTAGTTAAATGACGTGGGTATTTAGGAAGGGAAATGTCACATTGTTTTTATAACATTCTTTGTTTTGTGACTCAAGCCCGTCGTTGCATGCATCATGCCCAAACTACGTCACAAGCTGCACTTCGTGATGCTTGCTGCCCCGCTGTGCACCCCTGGGTGAAAGTAACATTAACGCAAGTGGTTAATAAAGGTGACTTTGGGCGTTTTGTGTGTGTGTGTGTGTGTGTGTGTGTGTCGGTTGGTGTGTAATGGAGGAGTCAGCCTGTAGTTCATCCTGGCATATTAAGTCACAGTTTCACACACACACGTTGTGCATTGTGTGCCCAGTCCCTGCTGTGACTCCCAGCTGTTTATGAGACCATTTCCCAGGGAAAGTCAGAATACTAATGGAGTCACCTAACCACGCTACCCTTTAGAGACAAACGGAACGAGAAACAAAAAGATATAGAGAGGGAGAGGAGGGAGTTTTATAGTGGATACTGAAGGATTTCTTGAATTAATTAAAAGCTGCACCTTCTATCAAAGCCATATTTTCTACCCTGCAGTGCCTAGATGGGAAATTTTTGAGAGTGAATAAATGACCTTACACATGCTACACGTCATAGCTTTAAAATAGTGCCTTAAATGGAATAAAGCATATTTAGCTCCCAGATTTACATCCTCTTTCAGTTCATGACAAATTAAAACAAACAGTTTCATATTAAATCAGTGAGAACAACAGAGAAAGGGGGAAATCCTTCAGAAAATGACCAATCTGCCAACTTCCCCAATGAAATCATGTCGCAATCATCTCTGAACTTGGCATACGCCAGAATCCTCAATGCCAGTAAGGGGGAAAAACCCTCCTCCTGACGTGCCATGACTGCTCAACCACAACTTCCCCTCTGATATCACCAGTGACGCCATTCTGGAGCCCATAGCACCTGGACGCTGCCCTTTGTTTCCGTGGGAAGAGCTGGGCAGAGGACGGCGACCATGACTTGGGACGAGAAAGGAGCTTTTTGATGAAGCTCATTAACCACGCCTTGGCTCGTTGGGAAACAAAAGAGGAAGCAATGAGGGCTGACTAATGTCGGTGTGTTTCAACTCCCCGGTCAATAACAGAGGGCAGTATGACTCTTCCAGTCATTGTTTCACACTTTCCGGAGGTGGATGTGTTGAGAAACACGGTCAGTCTCCTAGTGACCACATTTACCACAAATTATGTCCAGCAGCAGGCCAGAAACAAGTTTATTTATGTTGTCAGACAGCAAATCAAAATCAACACTCCAATTGTTCTGAGCAAAGTAACATTGTTTAAAGATATTTTTCATGTGTTTGGTGCTGTGTTAAATACAATCACAGTATATACTCTGTTACCCATCTACCTTTTTGCTGCCAGTGATTAAGTCTGTAGTTATAGTGTCTAAACCCTTGACTAATCAAATGTCTTGCATCATGTTTTCCACTCCACTGTCCACGAACGGCTTTGAACAGTTGGCCTTTTCTTTTTTCCAAACCTGACTCTAGGTCAGTTCAAGGGTGTTCAAATTCGGAAATGGTGGCACCTTAAAAAGCAAAAATATAGCTGAAAAAGATTTTGTAGGGTGGTCAGAACCAAACAAACTTCATGAGTGACTGTAGATAAGATGGATGAACCCTCTGTGGCACCCACATCCACAGGTTTTCTGGGAGCAGTTTTGAAGCGCACTGTGGTCATTACAGTCAGTAATAATTTGGCAGTGTCTGAATCCTCTTAAGTCTCAGCAAATCTAAATATAAGCAAAGACATGGAGCATGAGTGAAGAGTCTGTTGGCCATGGACCTACCTGTCACTGAAATTAACCACAGCCTTAATTATGAAGTACAGTTGTCATGAATGGGTACATTGGCTATAGAGATCAAAACTGGTTTTGGTACCAGGCTTAAACATGTTTATTTCTGTTGTAAAGTTGGACATTTTAACATGGAGGTCTATGGGGATTGGCTCACTTTTGCAAACAGCCTCAAGTGGCCATTTGAGGAACTGCTGTTGTTAGCACTTTGGTCCTTGAGGTTGCCGCTGAGTAGAAACAAAGTTGCTATTAACTCATCTAACATAGTGATAATGCAACCTTCAGACATGAGGGTCCTTGGACCTGGGGTAGTTGTAATCCAGCTGTGCTCGAGGCAACATTTGTATCCACCAGATCTTTACTTTTTCCAACATTTCTACTCACTTTAAGTTGAAAAGTAGACACACTTTGTATCAGGATTAGAGCTAAACCAGCTTCATAGTTCTCTTGTAACTGAAATTACGGTTTAACAGCTTCATTGTGTTTGTCCTTGTCTAAAATTGGAACACATGTAGAGGCACATGACCAACGGCTCCTTTTTGAAAGCCCTGTAGTCAGAAACACACTTCCCTCTGTGTATTTTCTCTGAATGCTGGTTGAAATGAGCCCAACATGTTCAAGAATGTGAAACAAAAGTTCTCCTTTCATGAACCAAGAATCTGAGATAACTGGAGTCATATGGGCCCACCTGTTTCTTTTCAGCAGAGCTGGAACCAGCGTCCAGTAGATCTCCGTCTCCCTGTTAAATATCATATAGGCCTTGTTCAGATCTTTGCTTTTGGATATAGATTTTTTTATTTTGAGTTTAATGTCTGTCATTATAGAATATGTTGAAGGGTATTTCTCTGTCTGACTGTTGTAAAGGGTCACGTCATTTCATGGAGCATGTTATTCCACTCACACCAGTGGATTTTCAAGCATGTACTTTAAAATAGGGTTGTGTTTCATACAGTCCTGGTGAATAGCAGAGTATCGTTAAGTATTATTGCTGTTAGCTTGCACATAGACTTTGGCTGTTGATGTAGTAATGTGTGAGTGGTCCTGACGGGTGATATTAATGGACACGTGCCATCAAAACCAGACAGTTTCTGTGGTAAATATTATTGGAATGGTCAAGTGTGATTGTTCGGTTTCAAGTGGCTCTGTCAATCCGATGCGAGTCTGTGGACCCCGATGCTGATATTGTATCTAATCCTTTGGAGACTTGGCCACTTGCACTGAGTGCTGCCTGGAGCCTTTAATTTTCTCTGAAGCTGAGGTCAAAGGTTAGACAAAGATCAATAATCAGGGGTGCTGTTGGAACTGGAAACTTGGAGTTCATGAATCCACAAATTGCAGTCCCGAAAGTTTGAACGAGACGTTTACTGGCATTGAGAGCATCGCCATAAGGCTTGTTAAACCGCTGAAGAACTGCCACTTGGGCAGTAATTTTCAATCCAGAATGAGGCCTCATTTGAAACCTCAACAAGCTAGTGTCACACATTTAGTAACACGAGAGCTTCCTGAAATCATCTGAAATGTCTCAACATTTCCAGAAAGCTTTGAGGATGTGCAGCACAGCCTTGAATCACCCCATAAATGGAGCAATATTAGCTCTGCAGTTATTATTATCCTGACTGACAGACAAATTGACCCGTACCTTTGGCCGGGCACCTCAGCCGGGCACCTCGGAGCCAACATCTTGACACGAGAAGGATGCCGGGAAAGGAAATGGCTTCGCAAACCGAAGAAAAATCAATAGAAAGGGCTTCTCTCGCTCACGTTTTTCTGAAAGCTGGATCAGCGGGGTTGCAGAGACGCTGGAATGCAGAGTTTCTGGAGTCAAAGTGGAGTTTGGCAGAGAAATCCCTCCGCCGCTCCAACATGCAATCCTCTAAAGTCACGATTTCAATACAAAAGCAGCAGGTATAACACACACTGGAAGATATAGAAGAAAGCACTGTTAGGACTTTAAACAGGGGGTAACATTATCTAGTAGTTTGGATTAATCCCTTTACTCGCCCTTTTGTTGCCAAGGTTTACGTTATCTTCATTGCTAAAGTAACGGTAGCCACTCTTTTCTCGAAATCAGTGTCAAAAACAATGCAGCCGCTCTGCCTTGACTGCATTCCTCTAATTAGTGGCTCGACTTATGTGTCAGATTCGTCGAGGTTATTCTTCCATTACAGAACTTTCCATTACAATCCGGAGGAGGGTGAAATGTGCCGGCTCAGCGTTAAGGGAGGCAGGACAGTGAAAAGAGAGTACTTGCACCTTCCCTAAAGATCTATCTCCCTTTCTTTTCAGCCTCTTTCCTCCTTGACAAAGCACACATTGCACATATGGGAGGCCCCTGACAGGAATATGAGTTTAAAGGGGGGGAGAAAAAAAGAGCTGATGCACAGACTTGCAGACACAAGGACTGCTCTGTGTAGTCCGTTCATTCATGGCAGGTACCTCCAGCCAAACATCAGATGAGGAGTCGCTCTGTAGTTCAGCATCATCAAATTTACTGTTTGTCCCAATTTACTGTATTCCTTTTCCCCTTTTTTTACAAACTGTAGATCCAAACTTAATTTCTTTTTATAGAGTGGAAAATATTTACTAAAGGTTTTAATGACTCTCCCGGAATCTGTTTGCGAGGGAAATAACACACACAAAAAAGAATTCTCTCCGGACGCCTGCATGGAAAAGAAACTGAGAAAGTTCCACCCGGGAGCCCAGATCTGGGTTAGAATGCGAGTTCGACAACAAACAAAGCCTCCGCCGCCATCAAGAGGATGGCAAAATGTGCAGGGAGAGAAAGACAGATGAGATGAAAGAGGGGAGACAGGCATGAATGGATGTGATACAAACAGAGCCGAGGACAAGGGCAGCACATGGCCCAAGTCGAGGCACAGAGAGGAGGGAGGGAACTAGACGGCCTGTCTGTGAGCTGAGTTATGGGGCCGATGTCGGGGCCGATGGATGGATGCCTTTCTCGGTTTCTTGTAAATGGGACAAAGTCGGATCCTTGCATTGAAGCCGCTCTGTGTTTTCTCAGACTACCCTGTATACCTGGGGATCAAGGGTGAGGCCTGGTGCAGATTAAGTGAAATGGCAGAAATTGACTGAGCTCTGACAACTAAACAGCTGTTTGTGAGCAAAGGTCAGGAGGTCACAGACAGGTGACTGCTCGCACAAAGCAGGATCAAAGTGAGGTCCTCTAGAGTTCAGGGACATGTCAGTGCAGCTCAACAACAAGGTAGACGACCTAGACCCAACAACATGCCAGGCTTTCTTTTTTTTCCTTCTTCCCTTTGTCTCTGCAGTGGGTTTGAACTTCCTCATTTACGCCTCGCTGCACTCCGCCAACGAATGAATGGAGCGACTTTGAAGCACCGAAAGAGGGCAAATTTGTATTCCCACATGTCCGGAGACACCCCACATCCCAGCTGACAGGACAAAAAGCAGCGATCAATCAGCAACAAAGAGCGCCTCTGTTTACTATTCGCTGTCAAACAGTAGACACAAGGGACTTGTAACTGCTAATTAACACGGGAGATGTACTGTGTTTGTGCTGCGCTTTAATTTCGACTTCTCTCCAGTAGCCCTGTGGAGACTTTCCGCTCTAAATACCCAAGAATTGCATCCACATGGAGTGTGGAGGAGTTGCTGGTTTTGCGAGGTATTTGCTCAAGGAACTCAGAGCCCCAGTGTGAGTGATGACTGAAACCACGGCTGATACTGAAGGCCTGACGACAGCATTAACAGCACCTGGATTCTGTTTGGGGGGCTCACGTGTCTGTGTACATGTTTGCAGTTGACATCTCTGTGTGTATTTTCACGTGCACAGACATAACGTCCATACATGCAAATGTCATTTGTATGAACTCAGGGAAGCATGAATTGGCTGCGATCCATAGAAATTGTGTGTTTTATCAGTGCAGAAAGGGTTATCAAAGGCATCTGCACAACTTAAGGGAAAGTTGCATCTGCAGGCTTTAGTCAGGCATTTTTAAAATACACATTTGATAAAACTTCAGCGGCTTTCACAACGTCAAATTAGTTGGCAATTCATTCATCGAATTAGCAACTTAAACATCGGGGAGGGTGTTTCCTGTTGCTGATAATCCCTTCAGGATTTCAGTGTTTGAAATGAGATTTAGGAAGCAGACATTTTTGCTGACTGGCTTTTTCTACAGTCAGTAAACATGTTTCCAACACAGTGGACTCCTGACATGTCAGACTACTAGTCCAGCTCACAAAGCAAGCGTTTCATTGAAGCCAGATGGCTACTAGAATAAGCTCGCTTCTGCAGCTTGTAATGGGGCGTCCCTTCATCCTCCTAACATATGATAAAGATAAGAGTTGCAGACAGAGGGACTGGGGGATAAGAGGAAAGCGAAGGACTATATAGGCCATAAAACCTATGAAGTTTTTGAAAATTAATGATAGAAAGGAGCTGCTTTACCTCGGTTTCACCCGTCACTCTTTCTTTGTCTTATCTCGTTGGTCATCCCAGAACTGGAGTGCGTCTTGAAAATGTGGTTGCAATTATCCACAAATGATCATTTCTTCTTTCTTTTTTCTTTCTTTCTTTCTGTTTAACCAGGCAGGAATCTGTGGAACGTGTTGGCTTTCCTCGGTGGCTCAGGTGGACATATTCTGTTCCCCGTGTAATAACACCCAGTTGCATTCAGGGTCACTCGTGAAAAAGTAGCCTCATTTAGATACCATAGTACGATAAAAAAAAAAAAGCACATTAATGGACACAAAAGTTTGGTTTGTTCCCTTGTTTATAGTTCAAAGTGTTGTTGAGCAGAATATTCAATCACTTTCATCTTCACAGATATTATGTGCTGCTGACCCTGACCTCTGACCTCTCTATAGCAGGAGGAGACAAATTACCCCCATGATGATCAAAAGAATATCAGAAAACCACCCGAAAATGTGACCTCTTTCTGTTAGGTAAATTATGGAGGTCCATGGAGGTCAGGCATTTTCAAAACTGGGATAAACACAGTGAGTCATGGACATATGAGCCATTCCTCATTACACTACGGTTTTCATCAAAGTGGGTATCTGGCGACTCGGTCTGAGCGAAAGAACTGCACGTCGACGATATGTGAAACCGCTGCGAGAGGACTTTCTCAACAACTGTTTACTATTTGTGGTGTGGAAATGGATGCTCAACAAATTTTCAGTTTGGAGTGGAAATGTGCCCGCATGCCTAAATCTGAAAATTTAACCCCATTGTTGCATCAGTGTGCTTGGGGAAAATATGTCATCCACTTTTTGCAGATGCTGTTGGACTGAACAGAGATGGAGGAAGTTAGTATTTACTAGGAAACCATTTGCTACTCCAGCTCGGAAAAATACAATTTATAAAAAGTAGGTTAAATGTGAACTAACTGTATGATTCAACTGAATACACACATTAAATGGAGTCTGTAGGTCCTCAATCACAAACTCACTTTTTTACGTTTTGGTGAATCCTTATGCATCAATTTCAGCCTTTTGTGAGTCAATTAATTGTGGAAATGCCTTTATGTATGTGAGGGAAACATAACATTTAGGTACCATGTGACAATTCAAAATATAATGAAATATATATGGATGCAAATACGTTTTCCACAATAGATTCAGTGGCAGTATGGTCATGGTTTATGATCACATAATTATCTATCTATCTATCTATCTATCTATCTATCTATCTATCTATCTATCTATCTATCTATCTATCTATCTATCTATCTATCTATCTATCTATCTATCTATCTATCTATCTATCTATATTGTTTAGACCTTGTTAATTAGGAACTAGTTGAAATTAGGTGGAGTGATACGCCATGGTGAAAACTTGTGCCCATGCTTTTACTTATCTTCAATCTGAATTAGAATCAGAAAAGTAATAGCTAATGCCAGTGTTACATTAGCACAGTGGCCTGGAAGCAGATAGCCTAGGTCTCTCTGGCCATTTTATTGTATTTCTTCTGTTTTCTTTTTGATTGTTTAATTTGTATATCCGTATTTGTGTCGGTTTTTTTAAACCTGTAAAGCGTCTTTGAGTTTTTGAAAAGCGCTCAATAAATGCAATGTATTATTATTATTATAATTATTTTACCAAATGTGCATTTTCAAATATCACATGACAAAAGATGAGTGGAAACTGCAAAATTTGAAAAACTCCCCAACTTCTCAGACACACACACACACAAATTCCACGTATACTTGAGGTGATTTTTTTCTGTGGTGAACATCAACTCCTCATGCGGCTGATCAGCTGTTTCTGCTTCTTGTCTTCATCTCTGGACAGCATGAAACATAACTGATACCAGGCGGCACGACAGAATCATTACAACTTTCCAGATTGAAAACAATTCCTGAAGACTTACCTCCATTTTTCACTTATAGATGGCCAAAAATGGCTTCTCCTACTGTGTTTATTCCAGCCATGTGCAAAGTCGTCTATTCTGACACTTTCTGATATACTATACTGTCTAGCTTTGTCTCTCCAAAACAGTGAGAGCAAGCTTAACTTGACATTTCAAAATTTGCTTGACAATTATTTAAAAATGAGGCGTCCAAAGGTTAAAAATCCACCTTTCAGCACTTCTAAAGGTCCCTAATTAACTTGTTGTGTCTTGTGACCTTTGGAGACCCCAACTGAGCCAGCTGATGCTAAGCTATGCTAATCATCCTCAAGCTGTAGCTTCACAATTAGCATACAGATATGAAAAGAGTTTCCCAAAATGCCAAAGCTGCCTCAGGTCATGATTTTGGACTTTTAATTTAAATAGAACAGGTAATCAGAGAGGATGACCATCCAGATCAAACCTGAATTATACTCTTATAAAAGTTCCAGACGGGTTTAAGAGAGGATCACATGAGCCTGGTTGATGGGAGTAGCTGTAAAGACCCAAAAGTCTCTCTCGATCTTCGAAATTTGTCTGGAACACTGAGGCCCTGGCTACAGTCCTTTGTTATATGAAACCTCCTGTTTTTTAATGTGCTCTGATGAGCTTATAAGAGCTAGCAAGTGTAATAATACTGCACACTGCTTGATAAAATTCAGATACTGGCGTGGATTTAATACCAATTTCCACTCATTACTCTGTGCAGTGCTAACTTAACTGTTTGTGGAGTTGAGTGTCTGCAGACATATGTGGACATCTATTTAAAAGCATTAAGCATCAAATAGTGAACAGATCGCATTAAATCCTCAAAATTACACATGTAAGCTGTCAAGATGTCTGCTTTTACTTAATATAGAGTGATAAATATCAGGTCCTGATTTGTTTTTGTTTTTCCTTGGAATACAATACCCTGTTTTTTTTATTTTGCCTCGTTTGCTGAGAGCCACATGTTGAAACCGATACTTTTAAAGTGTTGTAAGTGCTATAAATAACATAAAACAGGTGAGAATTAAACACCTCATAGATTTGTGGCGGCTTTCAACCCTGAGGGATCGCTTTTCTTACGTTTATAACTCACTCTGCTAATCCCACCGGTCCTCAGTAATTTGACAAACAGCTTCATTAGTGCTTTATGCTGCAGTAAAGCCGGCAGTAAATAAACAATAAGTTGTTTGTTGCATCTGAACGGCGAGAAAAGTTGCAAATGGAAGACCGGGGGGACACACAATGCTGAGCTGGTTAGTTTGCAAGGCATAAAATGTTATGGGGGAGGCAAGAAGAGTGGAGGGCCGAGCACGTGCACGTCTCCCCGTCCAAATAATCACTCCAGCCTGCATCTCAGCTGTAAGTGCTTGGGGGCCCCTGGAAAGGAGGACGGGAGGCCCCTTATCTAAACAGAGGGTTGAGGGGGAACAGGGGGCCCTATGGAGTGTCAAGGACCACGGGAAGCATTCAATCCTGTTGTGACATGCTCACCTCTACGTATAAACAAAGCCTACCCAGATCCCCTGACCTGCTTTTCAGCTCCACATACGGACTCACACAAGCACAGGAGCCCAGACGATGCAGTGGAGGAGGCTGACAAAGAGATAATAGAAGGAAAGAAGAGGATCAGGGACTGAGACGATGGGGGTCGATGATGCAGCAGTGCTGGTATTCTCTGACCTTCCTCCGCACGTGTTGCACCAGATACATGGATCTCATCAAAAGGTGGAAAACTGGCTCGCTGCCATCACCTAGCTAGCTACTCGCCATGTGACTTCATACCCAAAAAGTCTGGTTTCCCCCTATTCCCAAAGCAATCCCACACATGTGGTTCAAACGTGTACACGCAGGCGCACAGACAAAAGCCACCATATGCATTCTTTCATTTATTTTTAACCCAAACAGGGCCACTGGGGCGATTGATTCTGGGATTGGAGCTTGCCCCCGAATTTTCAAAAACACATCTGCTCCTAAATAAACATGGCTGCATGGATGCAAATTACAGCCCTGGCGAGGGTCCGGAGACTCGAAAAGCAACGAAGCGAAACATCCATCACGTTTTCCATCCTCGTGAATTTAAATTAATTTTTATGAGCGTTTTGCTGTTTGCTCTTGTTTTCTTATTCAAGGGGTGGCAGATTGGATATGCTCATTTTTCACCTTTGTTTACACTCGAGGCGTGTTGGCCTAGATTGTGTAAAACTCAAACACTCTGGCATCTCACAAAGAGTTTCACACCTGGCTGGATCACACACGCTGGCATGAGAGTGAAATAAAGAGCTTGATGATCACACCAAACGAAAAGTAGAGCAAATAATGAGGGGAAACCCAGAAACAGGAACAGGGCTGCTGGTGAGACAATCTTTGACGTCTCAACCTGTTTGCGAGAAACGTCACCAGCTGTCGGCCTCGCTGAATGAAAAATGCCCCGCTCCGAATTTCACCCAGCGGTTATTCGCCATTTTCCACTTTCAGACGTAATGAGGACCAGGCTCGTGAAACAAAGTAAGCAAGAGGGGAGGAAAATTAGGCCAGCAGATAAGTGATGTGCAGTAGCAGCGGCAGCAGCAGCTCTGTTGATGGAGTTTTCGCATCGCAGCGTAGGTGTAGCTCAAGTAAAGCCTCTGTCTGCTGTAGGCCTGGAAGCGACTTCAAAGTGGAAGAAAGTCTTAAAACCTTGAACAGGGAAGAGGAGACTTAATTGAGAGTGTATCATTTCCAGATGGCCCACAAAAATCGGCGAGAGATGATTAAACTGCTAAGAAGCAATGGAAATCCCTGGCAATTAAGCCAGATAGCTGCCATATGCACCAGACTAGGTTAAACTGCTTCAGGCTCCCATCCTTTTCTCCGTTCGGCTTGTAGATTCCAACATTCATCCTGTTTCATCACTGCAAACAGACTCAGAGATGATGGATCCCATTTATGGACACGTCAAACACTGAAGTGCAGACAGACACATGTAAGTGATGCTCATGTATTAAGTCAGTTTGAGGTCAAAGATCAGGTGGAAATAACGGCTGATGAAGAGGAGAACTGCAGCAGTGATAAGAAGGAAATATTTTCCTGTCACTGCTTCTGTATCAATCTGCATCATTCCTGAGCTCCATCCAGGGTAACACGCCAAAATGTTTTGACCTGAGTCTTTTCCAAGGACACATTAATACAGGCAGAACCCTGTGCACCTTTCACGGTTGCGGAGCACATGAGTATCAGATATAATTTACATGGATTTCTCTGCTTTTGGGGCTCAGTGCAATCCACCTTTTGGAGCAAAGACACTCAGTACTCATGGAAAAATATGCCTCCCTTCAAAAAATTTCATGCAATCATGGCGGCTTTACTGTACTTAGTTAATCTAAATAAAAGACGAGGCTATTTGTATTTGACTAATTTGATTAACTGGAAGAATCTCGAAGATTTTTCCATCCAGGCTGTTCCATTCCTACCTCATGAACAGAGGAACAGTGTGTAATAGGCCTCTAAATGGTGTCAGAAGAGGCGTCAAGTTATTTTTATAAGATATATATGAATTTTTTGTTTGGAAACATCCCAATCAACGTCATTACACACAGCAGAGCTGCCACATTTTCAAGTCTGTGTGCTTTGCGGTTGCCAGGAAGAGCTCAAACTAGAAACAAATAAAACTGAGTGCAGCAGACCGCAAAAATGACAAACCACTTTTTGAAGACTATGTTCTGTGTGTTACCCTCCCCTCCCTCAACCAGGATGGCTTTAACAAGGAAAAAAACACCCACAGACAGTCTTTAACATCATCAGCGCGTCGCTCCCGACACATTCCAGCAGTTACTTTATGATTAAGTCGGGCGATTGTTTTGGTCTGCCCACTTTCCACTCTCTACACGTACCTTATTGCCTTTGTCCCAGATCTACTAAAGTTGCCAGAATGACGACTCTGAGCAGTGATGTGATGCGAAACTACAACAGATGTATTGATCTGCAGTCAGTGCTCCTATACAGCCAACAAGGGTATAGTGGTGCAGTTGTTCACACTGTGGGATCACAGCGAGAGGCCTCTGGTTTTGGGCCAGCTTGGGCTTTTCTGTTGTGAGTTTAAGTACTTCCAATTTCTGCTTGGCTTCTTTTAGGGGTCTTTTCATAATCCAAAAGCATAAATGTTCACTCCAAGTTAATTTCTAGTCACTGATTTAAAAAACCCCAACTCATTTCTGTATATTAAAGTTGCATATTTAGCATTTTTTCCATTGGAATACAGCCTTCCTGCATTAAAACGTCTTAGATGCACCTCTACACTGTTGCAAACACTAGAATGTGCAAATCTGTGTAGCCATGGCCTCTTTTTTCACCCATCCCTCCGCACTTGGGGCATCTTGAGCACACCAGCTCATCTACAATGATGCAGAAAGCACCACCCTACAAGTCGACAGGATCGGTTTCGCAGATCTGTGATGTATAAAACCCAGGAAGCCCATGTTTTGTTCATCAGCACGCTGCAGTTTCAAGGGAGAAAAGGCTCAGTCATGTTGTTGACTGCTTATTTCGCTGGTTATGCTTCTTCAAGCATATAAAAAACGCACCACATGGGCATGTTAACAAGGTAAAAGACTTGATTTTCACCACAGGGAGTCTTTAAAACCAAACATTAACAAGTATTTGTGTGTGGCCTCCAGTTAGCCCGAATGGAATGACTGGTCAGATGGCGTCATTGAAGAAAATTGTGCCGTTGCTCAATTGAAATGGAGAAGTCATTATTCCAGGAATACTGTGTCGTACAATATCACACGGGTCGATTACAAAGTATCCAGAAGTGGTTGGAGATAACTAAATACATTTGCTTTTGTAATTTTGGGGAGATCCCTTTGCTCTTTGGTGATTCATATCCAATGCTGGAACTGAGACATCACTCTCTTTTCAGACATGAGTTAGGGGAAGTTGTGCTCATGTGATGTTGTTTGACCCTGGAGGAGATTCTTATTTAGTTTATGGTTTAGTGGATGGATAACAAAGATATTGTTATTGTTCACTGTGGATATTTCAACTCCATCAGTCACGCCAACATTGGATAATAAGTGTTTCTATTCATATCCAGTACCAGCTAGTTTTTAAATCATCACTCTCTGCGCTAACCACGAGTGGCAACTATTTTCTGGGTAACCACAAAATAAATCAGCAAATAAGGAGATAGCGATGTATAGTAAGAATCAGGCCACCACTTTTCACCCAGTGGATTGTTGTGCACAGCTGTGGAAAAACCCAACGAGAGCACCTCCACAGCTGGAGGGGAAACTTTGTTGACAAACACAGACCACGGTGATCCTCATTCCTTCCACCGACCCTCTTTTCATGAATTTTCTCCCTGTCTGCTCCCGTCTCCGTTGGTCCAGAGGATCCCGCACAAATGAAACCAGAGCGAACTCTTTGTTTTGGCAGAGCCCAAACTGGGTCGCATCTCTTTTTCTCTCTCTTTTTTTTTTCCTCCTA
Source organism: Dascyllus trimaculatus (assembly GCA_024666655.1). Lineage (NCBI taxonomy): Eukaryota > Metazoa > Chordata > Actinopteri > Pomacentridae > Dascyllus > Dascyllus trimaculatus. The sequence continues at coordinate 10,799,255 of CM045468.1, read as the reverse complement.
CTTCTGATGTCACCCAGGAAGAGCACACACTGTCGGCCTAAACACAGGAGGATCTGTGGATCCACTCAAGACGGTGTGGATGATAACAAGAATTTCAAATCACTGCGTCGCCAAAACTTTCTCCGCTGATTCCTTCCAGAAGTAATTCTGTATATAAAAAGAGGTCAGAGGTTGTCGGAATGAAACTCCTCATGCATTTGAGAAAAACTTGACAACTCGTCTGCTTGTTGTCACAGTTCTAAGTAACCGTGAAAGTACAGTAAGAGGCCCGGGCTGCAGAGAGATTGTCCTGTAATGTGTTGTGTCTCTGCGCATAAGAGGTGCAATTTGGTTGAAATATGGTTGCTTTTTGTAGCAAAGATAAACAGTAATAATTGGAGCATTTTGTATTTAAGGGGTGAGCAGTATTGACTGTAGATGGCTTTTGCATCTCTATAGACTCGACTTAGTTCGGTTGATTTCCTGTGACTCAGTGATTTCAGACGTCTTGTATGCCAAGGACACTGACTTGCTGCAGCATTAAAATTAAGGCATCAATGCCATCAGGGCATGGATGAAGGACCTCTGGAGGTGTCCTGTGGCGTTTGACTCCAGGATGTTGGCAGTGAATCCTTTGGGTGCAGTGGTTTGCAGGGTGGGGCCTCCACAGGTTGGACTTGTCCCTGTAGGTCCTACAAAGACTTGATTGATTAGGAATCTCGGGAGTTTGGAGCAGTTTTTTTTTTGCCATGTGCAAACTGCAGTGATGTTCAGGTGGGCAGTATGTGCAAAGGGTATGCCAAGATAGAAAGTTTCCTTGTAGAACATTGCATTGTAGCAAGATAATCAGTGTTATTCACGTCACCTGTCAGTGGTTTTGTTGTTGTTTCTGACTTATATTGTGAAAAAATGAAGCCACACAAAAACTTTATCTGCTGAACTTCTTATATTTAGGTCATCTCCTTTCCTAAAGGTTGTTGACTGCACAAAAAATGACTGATATGAGTATTTTGTGATCTGTCAACCTGATATAACACAATTCTATTCAGTCAGCAGAGCCAGATTAAAGTGAAAGATCATGAAGATAATTTGGTGGCTAAAAGAGAGCAGTGTAGCCTGCTTGTGCATTACCCCAACTTTTTGTTTTGCAACAGTATTGCAGCCTCATGCTACACTGCTGACATTTTTTCTTGTGAATTTTTCTATTAAAAAGCCTCCAAATGACGACAAGATGAACGCATCACTCCCCGGTCAACGTTAGTGTTGTTAATTGGAATGACAAACACCAGATACAGGGGTTCATCGAAGGTAAAGGCTTCAAATGAAACCGCAGAGGGTGGAGAAACATCAGGTTCTCCTGCTGTGCCTGTGACATTCAGTCCAGTTTTTTTGTGTGTTCCTCCTTTCGTGCTTTAATTTGGCTTTTTGTTGGCAGGCCTTTGCTAAATAGCACCAGAGGGCATGCTGGGTCTCACGGGTCCTTTGAGGAAACAGGCACGGAGGAGGACCAACATGGCATGACAGCCTCCCTGCTGCGCCCATCAATGTGTGGCTCCAACCCACCCGGCAGCACATCAAAGCACCTAACATCTTGCTCACACACACACACACACACACACATACAGTACATCTGACTCCAATAGCTGAGCACTGAATGTGTGTGTGTGTGTGTGTGTGTGTGTGTGTGTGGGGAGGATAATGTTCATTGCTTGAGTGAATGCATTTATCACCATGTGTGCATATCAGCCCGTATGATCATGGATGAGAGAGAGCGAGTGTGTGTGCGAGACAACAACAACTTGTGATGTGTAAAGCGTTTGTGAGGACTTATCCAAGCGTGGTCACACTCGGATCTTGTCTGTGGACAGTATGTAACCAACTGAGGACTAATTGGTGTGAGGATTTAATAATGATGTGGGAGAGGAGAGAGAGAACTGAAAATCCGGCCCTGTAGCAGTTCGCAGCTTCACAGAAAAATCCAGCTTTGCCAGTTCTGAGAGTGTTAGGAAACTTACCCACTAAATGCACGATTAGTGAGGGGTGCATTATGCCTCATAGAATTGTTTCTAATCTTGTACCGAAAACTAACAATGCAGTTCAAAGTGCTTGGAAAAATGACACTTGATACATAGGCATGCTCAAATTCATCTCTTAGAAGTATCCAGGGTTGCAAAGGTGTAAGAATATCCTCTACTTAGCTCAAAGGAAAAGGGTCCGGTATGACTAATACAAGGAGAATAAAGGGCAGCGGGATACAAGAAATGTAGACTGCAGGGTTGGGGAGGTTTTCAGGGGGGGATGTTGATGGGAGCCTGGCACTGGTTGGGGTGGCGGGGGTCTGCAGGAGCGGCATGTTCACAGAAAGTTTCTCTGTGGCTCTTTATCTGTGGCCTGGCAGCACTTCAATGAAAGCCTTATCGCCATAATGGACACGGAGGGGGGAGAGGACACGGCGAGGGAACACACTCTGCCACAATGAGCCAGGACGTGCACGCGAATGCAGAAGATAAAGCACACATACATGCACACTATCCACTCTTTTTAATACCGTGTTGATTCATCTCATCTGCTTCTTTTGCAAGCCAAAACCTAATATTTCACTTCCTGTTTGTTTCTAGTTGAACTTCCTCTGCGCTATACAGTTTTATAAACAATTGCATAGGATTCAAGGGAATTTTCACAGTCAGATTTCACCTCCTTTCGTAACATTCTTGACTTTACAGCCTTTGTTGCTTTACATCTGACTCTTAAAACTGTGTGCATTAAACCTTAACAGTCTATGTTGACAGTCAGAAGAGTCACTTTAGATTGGACTTCCTCCCAGCTGGTCCTGTTGTTGGGACAGCTACCGACCCAGGGGTTAATGGCCCTGGGTGGTCGGAGAACAGACATCGAGCCTGAGGAATCGTTTAAGACGAGAGTTCAAAAAGAAGAGACAAATGTAAAGTTCAGACGGGGACAAAACGTGAATGAGAGGGAGATGGATGAGGTAGAGAGCTGACGGGGCCAAAAATAATGCGACGTGAGAAGGAAGTGAGGCGATGAAGACGAGTCCAGCCAACATAAACTGTTATCCTTCGATCCCATTAAAACACGAGTGTGTGTGGCAGCTTAGCGGTGTACAAGATGAGTGTACAACAAGTGCAGGCTTTGTAAACAACTGCAAAAGAGAAAACGCATAAATGCAACTGATGATTTCAATAACATGCCGTTTTATGTTATGGGATAAATCACAGAGGGAGAAATGGCTCCCCTGAGGAACAGAGCCAGGCCTCTGACCCTGGAGGTTTGTGAATGCTTACACCAGCTGGGAACATCTGAATATGAAACCGTGTTTTTGGGGGGGGAAAAAACCACAATGTGCCGTGGTCAGTTTTGCCTGTGTGGTGAGTTAAGGGTTAATAAGTCAGCGGCTTCACCAATTTGCACTCAAAAGACTATGAAGACGTGGAGACAAGGGAGTCCAGGAGCCACCCAGGCTCTGGTTGTTTACCCCTGTGGCAAACAAATCCCCTCATCTGGAGGTTGGTGGTCAGTGAAGATGAAGCAGGAGAAGAAGACAACAACAACAAAGAGCACAGGAGGAGGAGGAGGATGAGCCTCATGTGTTTACAGGCAGAACTGAATACATTTAAGTACAAGTAACAAGGATATTCCCGGAATCAATGGAAAACATACAAATTCACATTACTCTCATGTTTTTATTTAAATTAGTCACTAGTATGAGTAGTATGACTATATGAGTTTGCAGTTTGGCAACTGTTTACCTTGTTGCATCATCCCCAGTATAATTAAGCTGATACTGTAATGAACTAAAACAAATGAGAAAAGGAAACATTGACCTAACCTAGTTTTAACCTTTACAGTCACCCATCAGCTGCATCTGAGTTGAAGAATATAATAATATTCCAAAGCCGTACCCACTTAGACTCTGTAATCGTAACCATATTTGTTTCGGTCATAAGCAGAAATGATGTAAATAGTGGTTTTCTTTCAACTTTAGTCTGAACCATCCACTCCGACCACTTCTGCAAGACTTTTTGCAGTGTTACCATGGGATTCCTGGATTATATCTAATGACTCAGTTTTATAAGTACTAATACAACCATTTTAAAAATGTTATTTTTCCACATTACCTGGATATTTACTTTAGTTCAATTCAGTCGCTTGGGATAGAATTAAATAGCTCTTTGTTGTCCTTGTACAAAACAACTGTACAGCAGAACTGGAGACTTGAGGCACTTCATGTAGTATGTTGGGAGAAGCCCCATGAATCAGATGATTCCTTTTGGATTCCCTATGAACAAACACTTGGCAACACTGGGAAGAAAAAAAAAACTACCCCTTTCCCAGGAACTAAAACTTCAGCAGAAAAAGACTCAGAGGACAGTTATCTGCATCCACCAGCTGGAGGTAAGTTTAAAGGGAGGAGAGAACAGGATAGCAGAGAGAAAACAGATAAATTATGCATAAGAGAACGATAAACACTGGGGAGGGTGGTGAGGCCAGTAACTACAGAAGAGAAATGTTCTGGTTAAACTCACACCATAAATAAACCATAATTGTTTCGTTATCAAAAACTAATTTAGACCATAATTTCAGACATTTTAACCAAAGCAAACACTGCCTTACTGAATTACGTCACATGCTGCATTCTACTGCATGAAACTCAGATGCCCTACAAACCCATCCACCACCCCGACATCCACACTAGTGTCAATGCAGGAATTCACTATAATAACAATGATAATACTTTAATTTATATGGCATTTTTAAAAACAAGAGTTTAAAAGGTGAAAAAGCAGGATACACACAAAGTAAAATAACAAGAGGAAGTCAGACAGAAAGACCAAACAAAACATAATTAAGGTGGAATTAAGATCAAACTAAAACAAGAAGACAAAAGGCACAAAAACACAACATGGAAAATATCAGTATAAATAAATGCCAATAAAATATTAAAGCAATAAATTACTTCATAAGCAATAAACAGCTGATGTTGCATAAAACAAAGTCGATAAAAACTGGGCTTAAGAAGTGATTTTAAAGATGCCGCTGATTCTGCAAACCTCTAAATTCACCTTTGAATTTAAGCCTCAATCTTGTACCAGCTAGAAGAGCCCCGCTAGAAGATCTAAGTTACTTTCCAAGTTACTTTCAAAGCTATTCCATGCACTGACACTGGCCAAAACTATTATTCATGAACAGAATTTCCCAGGTTATTCCACCAAAACCCCCTAATTTGGTGTTTTTCTGGTGAACACAGTGTCAAAGCCAATGAGTGGGAACTTCAGCTGCGATTATTACATGAAAAATAAATGAAAATTGCCACTAAGCCTGAGTCAAAGCCTTGACTCAGACATGCATGGAAGAGTTACTGTAAAGTCTTCACCCCTGGCATTGTGTGCTCCCATTTCCCAAAGGAGAAAAATAATAATAGTCATCAAACAGCTGTGATTTAAAGTTTGAGCAATGTCCAAACCCAAACAGCTACAAAAAAAGAGGTCAGGGGCTTCCAGCACTGCTCGATTCCTGCCTTCGAAACATGTCAGTTCTCATCCTTGTTTATCTCCACTTTAACTTGGCCGCAGATTCAGCTCTCGGCTCCAAAAGACTCTCAGCGGCTCAGATTTGTTGTGACGTTAGCAGGATGCGGATTTGACGTCGGTGATAGCGAACCAAATCTCGCAAACTGCGTCCAGCAGTGGTAGGGTTGGTGAATCATGTGACTTCTCCTGATAGGAGGGAAGGAACATTTGAAGAGGAGTGACGTTGTGAAGCTCCGTCACATGAATCAGCTGTGTGATAAACAAATGGGGACAGAAGCTCCTCAAGTTAAGTTTGACATCATATCTACGCTTCTTGTTGCCATAATGACTCATCAGCTTTTTCTGAGACGAGGAGTATAATAATATTTCCAAGCCTTTCCCATTTAGGTCCTGTAATTACAATTTCACTCCAATCAGGATTTGTTGTTCGAGTTTGTGCCTGAGATTTGCAATCTTGGCGAACGCTCCACGTTTCCACTCGTGCAATCTGTTTTCATTAAGGCCACGTCTCCCTGAAGGAAATGGAGCATATTTCATTCGCCAGCGTACACTAATCTGTGTCAAAAATGAAAGAGGACAAAGACAAAGCATATTTGCTGGTCGAGACGAGAGGAGTCGCTGAATGAGGCTGTTTTGATTTGATCCCACTTAAATGAAGGAAAAGAGGGAGAAAACACAACAGTTCCCTGCCAAGGAGTCATTCATTAACTGCACATAAAGACAGAGAGACAAGCAGTAAGGGATAGCAGATGCTTCACGTGCACAGGCTCACATTTGTATCAGGTCACCCACTGACTGACTGAAGCCTCATTCTAATGTTGAATCATCATTCTGGTGTATTAAAGTAGGTCTGTTTTCATTGTTTTATAATTTCTGTAGCAAAAAATAACTAAATATCCCAACCAAGAAACCAGAGCAGCAACACGACATCGGTTTAAACATGAGCTATGAAATGATTAAGTATCAGTTGTAAACATTCACCACAGTTTACTATTTACTGCTTCCTTACACATTATGGACCAACTGTACAGCATCATGTGTGTGCACAACTTTCCCTGGATTTGCAACATACAAAGTGTCCTAACATGTGGCAACCCTGATAAACGGTGGTTTTGATCATCTGACTAAACTTGCAGTGCAAGAATTATTATATAATAGTATAAGACTTTGCTGCAGAAAAGTCAGCATGCTCCCAGATCTTAGTGATTATTTTCATAACTGACAGAATTAATGGCTAAAAAGTGTGTCAAAGACAAGATAAGATAAGACAAGATAAAACTTAATTAGTCCCAAAGGAAATTATGTTGCCAGAAAAAAATGACAATAACATAGGAATAAACCAAGAGTAGTAAATGTAAAGTGTGTAAGGAGCATAAGCCAACAGCAGTGCCTTATAGAATAGCAATAAGTATGATACATTTAGTAAAATAAGTAACCAAACATAAAACTAAAACAGAAAAGTAGCACCGGCAGTGATACTGATAAACTCGGGTTGCAAACGTTACAATGGGAGAATTATCCTTAAAATTACTGAAACAGCACAAAGAAGAAAAAAAGTGTAAAGTCAGCATCCTAAATCATTTATGTCAGTTATACAGCATTGGCCATAGAAGATTTGCTATTCCCCTGCTCCCACACCACCACCAACACACACACAAAGATATTTCTGTAAAGTTCAGAACTCTGTTAAACTAAGCAAGTCTGAATTTAGTCTAAAATGTATTAATTTTGAATTCAATCTTTCATCTGTTAAAGAAAACGGACATACTTTTTATTACAAAGCCTTATTAGAAACTATAATTTTAATTCAACATCTCAACTTTTTAAATTTTTCCCCCAGCTGGAAAAGCAATAAGTCATTATTATTATTTTGTTAGTGTAAAACGTTGAAAATCCTGTGTAGTCATTGATTGGTCAGTTTGTTGCCATTGGTGATATTTGTGGACACTGATTGGTCCGTTTTATATCCGGGTGATGAGCTTCACCTGTGACCTCTTGATCAGAAAAAAATACCGGTAAAAGGTCATAGCGGAAATAGACATAGAGCCTGAAAAGTTGTAAAAATAAACGTAAAAGTAAAAGCAAGAATTACAAAAAACTACTAGAAAAACAAAAGTTAACTGGGACTTTCCAAAAAGGCTCAAAAAACAAAGCTGTAGGTGAGTGCGTTGCGACTCTGCGGCTAAAGCTAATGTTAGCATAGTATGCTAGCTGAGGAAAGCAGCATTAGCTAAGCAGATATCCGCCTTAAGAAGACCAAATACTGGCCAGAGGTCACAGTCACACTGGAGTTAATCCGGAATATAGCACTTCCAAAGGTGAGTTGTTGTTAAACTCTATTGCTTGTTTTTGTGGCATTAACAAGCGCCAAACGGTAAATGAAGTTTCTCTGTTGTGTCTGTGTTATTGTTTATGTTTGTAGTGTTGCAGAAAGGTTTTGCTGATAACATTTGCGATTCAAAAGTTGTTTGCACTCGTGCGGAAATGTATTGCTGCAGTGTTTACTAAAACATTAGCAGTGTTATATTCCTGGAGAGAGGTGTTTGTATTCTTTCAAGGGATTAATGAAGTTCAAAGGGAATCAGTGAATGGACAGTAGTATTATGTTTGTTGTGGTGGGGCTTGACTTGACAGTGGCATTATGTGCAGAGGACTCCTGTATTTGTCACATTGCCTTACAATTGTGATTTTTCTTTATGAAAAGCTTGTAGTATAACGTGTGTAGCACTCTTCTATTACTAGTGTTTTGAAATCCCTTCTATTGTAGCAGTGCACTGTGCAAGTGTGTGTGTTTATCCAAGTACCTTGACATTGCATTATCAGATGTATGTGTGTGCTTGTGCCCTAAACTCCCCTGCAGGTCCCCCTCCTGTCAAAGAACTGGTCCTGTGGTGTGTCTCACTGATCCTCGTTATCTCACGTCTCTCTCTTCTGACTATTGTGTCTCCAATCTTCTCTACTTTATCTAATCTGCTCCCTGCCTCTCTTTACCTCTCTCTGACTCCCCCCAACAGGCCCCTCAGGTTATTAGTCTGATGTGCTTGATCTTGGTCTTTCATCCCTATACATAGATAGGCCTGTAAGCTGGATAAACAAGCTGGAAGCATGTCCGATGTGTATCCCCCAGTTGCAGATTGCTGATACGTTAAAACTAAACATGTATTTTCTGTTTTTGTTCATGTCAAGTTTACCATGTCAACTTTTCCATATATGGAAAACTGGCTGTAAAACGGACTGTAAACTGTGACTTGGTTGTAGCTCTTACTTTGTGCAGTTTCCTCTGTAACTCAATTAATCAGTGTGCATATTCACAGACAATAAAAGCTTCTGTGTGACTTTTGACCTTTTCCTGCACGTGACAAACTCAAGCAACCCCAGTGTGTCTTCTGGCTGACCAGTCGATATCTTTACCCCTCAGCCTGTGGGGGTTGTGTGTATATGAGTGACTCTGGGCTTGTGCTGATACACACATTTTATGTTTGTGCTTTACTTTGGCCAACAGCATCCATCGCTTTCAGCCTGGCTGGCATCTCCTGTAGCTCTTGGACTGTGTGTGTTTGCATGTGAGGAGCCTTGAGGCCTTTGCCACTGATTGTGTGACCTCCCCTGACCACCTATGACAATGTTTTCCCTCTTTTGGTCAAACAATGAACAGCACTTTCTTTCGAAGTGCACTGTTGAAACTCAGACTTTTTCCTTCCAATCAAATCAAATTCACAATTATGTATTTTTTTGACAAGTGAAGTATCACCTCAGTACCAACCACAGTGTTATAGTTTTTCAGCAAAGGTTTCAGCCTATTGAAAACTAGGTAACAATTAATGCTGGTCCACCTTAAGAGATTTTTGCATGTAGTTCTTCATTTCTGCCTGTTGGTGTCAGTGTTGCACTGCGGTAAAATCTTCTCCAGACAAGTTCTGGAGCCAAGAGGAAGGACTTGTTTTTAAGGTGGTTTGTGAGGGTTTAAAACTTATTCTGAGTTAGAAACCTCCAGTACGAAATAGTTAACAACATGAATGGATCATACTCAGTGTTTTATTAAAAGGTTTTGATAAATCCAGAACTGTTGTCTGCAGTTTCAGATCTGTCTCTGAGCTCATATCCTTGCATTATCTCCATGCATGTTTATACATCTGTCTGTCTACATGTCCTCTACTGACTGCGAGAACCAGTGCTGGCTGTGTCTTGGTGTGGCATGTGGTGGCTGACACAGAGAAAGCAGCTTACAGCTCCTGGTCCCTGCTTGGTCCTGGCTGGGCCGGGTGGCGAGTGCCTGGGGGCCTCCCGGATTGCCACCAACAGGGCTTTATCGGCCCTGAGGATTACTGTGATTTCATCAGGGTCGGGGCCTGCCTGCGGCCACACACAAACACACACTTGCATGCATGGTATGTACACATGCTCAGAGAAAACACAGGTAGTGGATTGCTTGTTGGGTATCACTGCTGTAGGAATGACATGATAGCACAGATGCTTTATTCAAGGCTGTATGTTTACAGCCATTGTATCCCAGGTTGTGTATATGTGTGAATGCGGGTGCACCACCATGCGAGGTCTCTGGAGCAAAGGTTGGCTGGAGGTGGTGGTGGGCTCTGTGTGGACTTGGAGAAGCCAAACAGCAACAGTTACTATGGACTTCTGTGTGTGTAAAGATTCTCATGTGTGTGATCGTGAGCTTGGCAGAGAAGGTGGAAGGTGGTAGCGTTAGAGGTCAAGGCTTCACTGGGTTTGTAACTTTATGTCAGCAGAAGAACAGAAGGCCGTCTTGACTCCTTCTTCTGTATACTGTATGCCTCTGTTCATCCTCAAAGGGTCATTTTCTTAAGGTGGTTACATCATAGTTTGTGGTGTGAGTGACTAACAGGCAAAATTCAACTTTAGTCACTTTTGCACTGTGATAAAGATTAATTTTAGCAACATTGCTGTGATTGGCACACTTTATTTTGCATAAGCCTCACTCATATTGTATATTTTGCTGTTCCAACATGATTTTACCAGATATATACTATTGATGTTTTATGTAGATTCACATTTTTACACATACACGTTACTCTAAGTTTGGTCACACTCTTTATTTTTAGTTATCATGTTAATATGCTTACATTTCTTGATTGTACTGATAATAGACGGTCAGTAATTGCTAGCATGGCTAATAAAACAATAGTTAAATTCAGTGTAGTAGGAGCTGAGATATCTTATCTTCAAGTCCCATGTATGAGTTAATAAACGTATCTACTTTTGATAATACAAGTCGAATCAGGATACAGCCCTTCAAAGAAGAGATTATGCTATTGTTCACAGGTTGAGTAGTACTCCTCCTAACTCATGAAAAGACCTGAAAAATCAGTGCATTTTCCCTTTAACCAGCACTTTCTTGCCCTATTCGGTAGGTTCAGATATACATATTTGGTCATGCGTTTTTCTGTTTCTCACATCGAATCAGTCCAACTTGTCAGACAGCCGGAGGCTTCCTTCCAAGTGAACTCTGGCATGCTTCATGTGTAGTGTGAATGCAGTCAGGTCTAAAGCAGGGGAATAGCCAGGAAAGTTTGCATTGAATCAAACTGTGTTGACTGTCTTCTCCCATATTTCCCAGAGTGTTTTATACAAAGTGCATCAGGTCCATAACATTTTGCTTTTAAATTGTACCGAATGACTAAATAGCACTTGACAAAATGCATCACAAATCAGGCCTAAAACTGGTCACTGACAGGTCACTGGTACACTTCATAGCAGTAGTTTGCATGGCAACTAAAATAATTATTGATTAACGTAAATTCTGACTTGAACCACATGACAGCATCAAATAGGTCAAGTCTGGCTGAGGCTTTGTGTGTCCCACTTGCTTGCACAGACTGCTAATGCATCCTCTTTCACTGAAAATCTTTAACTCATTCTCTTCTTGACTTAAAGTTTACTTAAGCTTGATGTATGCCTGTGAGGCTCGTTCATGTCTGAACTAGCCTGTCTGTCAGCTACGGAGGCTTCTCCTTTAGCTAACGTTTACCCTTTCAGTGTTTTCATGCTGGCCTTGCAGTTGACACACGGCTTGTGGTTGTTGCCCGCAGCTGACCATCACAATGAAATAGCCCGACTGGACAGTTATATCAGCTCTTACTGGTGTGATGCTCTGCCTTTATTTTTCAAACAGTTGGAGCAGCCATGTGGCAGAAAAAATAACAGTGGATGCCCCGAGGGTTCAGTGTGTCTATGTCTGTATCTATAGTTGTGCCTTTGTGTCAATATCTGTCTATGTTTATGGATGAGTGTGTGAACGTGAGTGCGTGTCTGTCTGTGTATTTCGGTCTGTCTGTTTTTATGGCTTTTGTGTGCCCGCATTGGTGTATGAGACTACGCGTGTGTGTCTGTGTATTTATGTCTATGTCTGTGTTTGTGTCTGAGTCTGTTTGTGTGTTAATGTGTGTGTGTGTGTGGGTTTCACTCTCAGGTGTAACCGTGCTGTTTGGCATTGTGTAGCTCTTTACGTGTCTGGCCTTTGACACTGTTGACAGTCTGTTTGACTCAGTTCTATTAGTAGGGCCTATCCACCATTTGAATTATGATTCAAAGGCATGTCCTCTATTTGATAACGTAGCTGCTAGAATTTTAGAATTATAGGTAATTCCTCAGTTTCACTTTCACTTCTGTATATTTATATCTGATGTAAGTGCCTAAACATTACGCTTTAACTGAGATGTTTCTTGAAAAGGATTCTCTTAGTCACTCCAAAATGACCTAATCACGCTTTTTTTTCGACTTTTTTGTTGATAAAATTAGTCTCGTCTCTTATGTCTGAATGTGTTCACCATCTGAAATGTACAACAATCACCCACAATATAAAAACTACTGACAGGTGACGTGAATGATTGTCTTGTCACAGTGCAAAGTTCTGCAGAGAAACCTCCTGTCCTGGTGTGGATATTTGAGATGTTGTTGCAGACCTAGCACACCCCATTGTAGCAGCAACACTTCCCCCAGCAGGACAGGATACAAAAACTGCTCAGGAGCAACTCAAGGAACGTGACAACGAGTCTCCCCAGATGCAATACATAATCGCATTCACAAGCTGCACCAGGACAATCTTGATTCACGGAGGCCCCACCCTGCAACTCCTGGGGCCCAAATGATCCACCTCCAACGTCCTGGTGCCAGACGCCATAGATGACTCTCAGAGGTCCCCTGTCCGTGGTCCGACAGCCATATTAGGCAGGTGGTTTCAGTGTTGTGGCTGATCAGTGTACTTGCTTTTGTCTCTGCTGTAACGGTATGTATTGGAATTTTTCCAACCAAAAAAGTCCATACGTGAAAAGACACAAGGTTTGCATAAACCAGGTTACGATGTGATTTATGCTTCAGCGTCGGATTTCACCTGTTAGCAGCACTAAAGCACAGACACACAGACAAATTTATGTAATCAGGCCATGTGGTGCTTCAGTTATACTCCCCACAGCAGGGTTTTTCCTGGCTCAGAATGTGCTTTTGGGGGGTCAGTATGCAAGACAGTAACCATGATCAGTCTGCACATGGTAAAGGTCATAAGTCTGTGTTACCTTATTTGACAAAAATGTCTATTATACGTGATTATATAGTCCCCGTTTAACCAAACTGATTAAAACAAGAGATTTCCGTTTGTTGCAGGCTAAAACCTCTTTGAGGGTTGCTAAAAATTTCTCTTTGCAGAATAACTTTGCAGAAAACCCTGAACACATGTTGGAAACCACAGGTTTGCTTGTCTCGTTAGTAAACGAGTAGTTTTTCTGCAATCACATGCAAATTTTCATGTTGCTTCATTAGTTGTGGATTTTGGTCTGCAAAAGAGAGGGCTGCAAGGTGGCTCGGTGGTGAGCAGTGTCGCCTCACAGCTAGAAGATCCCCGGTTTGTGTCCCTGAGATCTTTCTGTGTGGAGTTTGCATGTTCTCCCCGTGCAGTGTGGGCTTTCACCGTGTACTCCATCTTCCTCCCACAGTCCAAAAACATGCTGAGGTTGATTGATGAGTCTAAATTGTCCGTAAGTGTGAATGTGAGCGTGCTTGGTTGTCTGTCTCTATGTGTAGACCTGCAATAGGCTGGCAACCTGTCCAGGGTGTCCCCTGCCTTCGCCCCAGTCGGCAAGGATAGGTTACAGCCCCCTATACAAAAGGGAAGATTATTGAACCAAGTAATTGACATTTTGCTAGTTTACTTCCTTATAGCTGGGGCCAACAACCGTTATCTTAGCTTCCCATAAAAGCTGGAAGTGTGGGGAACCGTTAAGCTTGGTTCTGTCAAATTGTTAAAAAAACATATCAGCCAGACAGCGTCTGTGAACTTTACTGATCAATTCAATTCCAAGTCATGGGTGAGCTTTAGAGGTGCTGGTAGGATTTGGATTTTTTTTCAGGTTCTGACAGAAGCAGAACCTTCCTTCTTTATGCTAAGATATTACTCATTTCATCCACGTCTGGCTGAAAAGAAATATATTGTTTTAGCTCATAGCAGTCTGCACTAACAATTATTTTCATTGTCAATGATTATCTTGATTATCTTCTCAGTTAATTGACGAGTTTTGTGGTCTATAAAATGTATGTAAAATAGCTTGTTTTGTCCACAGTCCAAAGATATTCAGTTTACTCTGATAAATATGTAAAGAGAGGAGGAAATACTCACATTTATGAAGCTGGAATCAGAGAAAGTTGACTTAATCTTTCTTAAAAAATTACACAGACCAATTAATTAGTTCTCAAAATAGTTGGGTTTTAATTTAACAGTTTACAGCTAATTGTTGCAGCGCTACTGTGGTGTATCGTACATTAGGTTGCATAGCTATGAGGGCTATAGGCCTTTTCGTCAGTAGTTTCTTGCCAGGCACATAGCTTTTGCTTCATTCATCATTTCATTTCAAGTTCTTAGATGCTCCTGAGATTGATGCCTTTTGACGTAATACGCTGGACATGAATAACAGATAAATCTATGGCGCTCAGTACATTGAAAAATCTACTGTCTCCACTGTCAACAGTTCTGATAGAGACCTTTTCTTTTGCAGAAAGTTGCTTCAATAAAAGCTGATTTTCCAGTGCTGTGAGCATTGAAAATTGGAGCCATGCATCCCGCAAGCTGATATGTCAAAACATGGACCAAAACCAAAAGAAATCTGCATGAAACCACTAGAGGTAAGTAAGAAAATATGTTTTTTACTCACTGTATGCTAAGCACGCAACCCCTCGCAGCCAGCAGCAAACTGTTCCCTTGCATACCAGATGCAAACTTAAAAATCCATTTGATATTTGTATTTGACAGCGTTACATAAGCTTTTAAGCTCAAAAAATGCATCTGAAATCAAAGACATGCAATCCAGTCAGCAAAAGTTAATGTAGAGTTTATGGTGTCTGGTAGCAATTCATGTGTCTGTGATATTTGTGAGAATGCGGCTATAGAAACCCGAGCTATTTCCATTAATTCTTACTGAAAGATGAGTGCTTTGTAATCATGGTTTTTGGGGATTTCCTGCCTTTATCCATTGTAATCAAATCGAGTAATAAAACATTATCTCTTCCTATTTAATAGGCAATTGCTTTGTTTGCACTGTTTTGGCTTTAAGACCCTTAAGCGGTGCAACGAGACTCAGTCATTAAAAAGTATTACTTCCTTATTGAGTGATATATGAATGGAGTGTCTTGATATTTGAAGTACCTTAATTACAGACCGCTCCCATTACTTCATGGTTTTTATACTTAGCTTTGAATGTGTAAGCTGGCTGCATAGCCAAGTCTGACTCTTCTCTATTGACGGCTATGCGCTAATGTCAATTGAAATAGATTTTCTAAAGCTTTTTGTGCAGGTCGTTTTATTTCAAAAAGAGAATACTAAAAGCAGGCGCTCTTTGATGCGATTATGGGTGCAGTGGTGATGCAATTAAGTAAACTTAAGCAAAATGTGGCAAAACCTTCAGTCTTTGTCAGGAACATCTTCTGAAATAGTTTGGCTTCTGTGTCTTGGTTACCAGTGGATGTTTGAATATACATAAGCATGGAAGAATGAAAAACCATAAGCTCTTTTCTATATTTGTGTCTAATCACAGCAATGATTTCCATTTTTCAGCAGAAGTTGGAACACGTCTGCAAACCAAACAGCTTGTACAGTTTAATCCTTATTTACAGAGTGTCATCAATTAGCTCCATCTCCAAGCCAAATGCACACTCAGTCAGTCTATCTATACAAAGCCTTCAATAACAGCTGCTAAATAAAATGACCTCTCTTTCATAATCCCATCTCCCTCCACACCCCCAACCTTTCCTGCTTATATTTTACTCTTTGTATTCCTTGTTGAATGCGTCATTTTCTGTCAACCTTCCTTTTCTTATTCCTCTTTTGATTCATTTCCCACCTTTTGTCCTTCATCTCCTCACACTGTTTCACACTCTTCTCCCATATTCATTCCTGCCGTCTCAGGCTTGTCCATGAGAGACAATAGCCTCATTGTGACTGTGTTTCGTGGGTGTGTGTTGGACCACACAAGACTGCAGAGGAGAAGAAAATGTGTGTAATGCTCCTTTTTCTCTCTCTACCTGCCTATATAATCATACCTCAAATCACCAGGGTCTGACAACTCGTCACCTCACAGCTTAGACAGAGGAAATACCTCAGGGACTTACATATCCTTTAAGGTGTGCATACGTGTCCATATATAAGTGTGTGTGTCTTAAGGGAGGAAACAATAGGGGCATTAGGTACCTGTCTCATCGTGGCACTTGAGTGCAGAGAGGGCGTGGCATGACACATACACACAGGCTCTATTGTGCATTGTTTTCGCATGCATGGATGGATGTATTGGTGATGGATGGAGCACTTTTGGCAGCAAACATAGAGGCACATGTGGCAGCTCATTTCACACAGAACTTGTGAAATGAGCATGAACTCCAAAACTAACAACTAATGACCGGCGGCCTTAACCAGTGACTGCATTTGTCACCGTTTTCACATGAAGCACTTAGCTAAGTGCTAACGGCAACAAAGAAATGCTTGCAGCCTCTCTGCACACGATCAGCAACTTTAGCTCAGTGCAAGTCTTTTTCCGTTGTCATGGTGATAACATCTAAACTGTACCCTCAAGCTTTTTCCAGTTAATTTTAAAGTCAAGACTCAACAATGTAGTGATTGCACAGGGCTCATTTCTTCGAAGCACAATAAAACTGCTGAGATTAGAAATAAGTGTCAGAGTCTGTCTTCATAGAGATTTACAGGTATCTAACAGTGCTCAGTCCAACACTTGACTAAACGTGCACACCTGGTTGTCAGACTGATGCCAGAATCGAGATGAATGACTTGCATCCCATCCTACTATGGACCTCTGCTAGCTCGGACTGATTCTCGGCCCAAATTAGCTCAGGTTCAAACCAACAAAAGCTTGCCAAATCTGGCAGCTATACATGAGTGAAGCTGGATCAAATTTGGTCCTCCAGTGTGCACAGCCCTTCTGAGAGTTCCCTCTGCATACTCTGTCATGTTTTAACATCATATTATTATACTGTATAGCTGGAGTGTAGCCCTGCATGTAATATAGCAGCAGAACAATGTTGAATGTCTTCATTTTTTAAATGAGGTACGATAGTTTGAATAGGCAGTGAACGGTTGAATGGTGTGTGTGCGTCGTCTCTGAAGGCCGGGTGACCATAAATCATACGATACACTGCAATGTGTTAAAGCTGAAAAAACAACGGTTCATCATGTACCTATACTCAAGCACAGGGCAATGTGGCTTTAAAAAGGGGGTTCAATTAAAAAAAAACAACTAAAACAGAACCTCCTTCCTGAGTCTGGATTAGACCTAATTAGAACCGTACTGGTATTTTAGAGCGTAAAACCAGTATTATTGTTTAAACTTGTAAAAATATCTTAAAGGATAGGGTAAATTCCATTTCTGAGAAAGCAACCACAAAAGAAGCACTTTAAACTTCAACATAACATGCAATTAACCTGCCAGCACGGCAGTGGCTTTTACGGGAGCAGTGTTTCTCCTTATATAGGCATGGCAGCAACCTGCAACTGTTAGAACTACATTACCCCCACATCAGGACATGTACAGTATATAAACCAGTGTGTATGTTGTACATGTGGGGTTTATGCCACATTTAGAGCTGTTTCCCATAAACTCTTACATCTGAGAAAAAAAAAAAAACGTTGCAAATACAAGGTTTTCCTACATTTAAGTGGTCTTGGTCATAAAAGGGTTTTATTTACGTTGCACATACAGTAGTGCAGAGGAAGTGTTTTGTAGCAGTGGCATTAGGAGGTTATATAACTTATGTTTTATTAATTTATTTGCCAGAAGTGGTCTTATTGAGTCTGAAAAAAACTGATGGTTTTAAGAACTGACAAATTGTTGACATACATTAAGATGCAATAATGTACTGAAGACATACATGTCTTTTTCAGTTGGGTAATGAAGCTTAAGTGCTTTCTAAACACAATTTTGAATTTTCACTGCAAATTGTAGTGTGATTATTATAACCCCCCATTTAAACACACATGTCTACTACTGAAAGTGACAATTGGTGAAGAGATGGTTTACTTCCACTTCTACTTTCCAGTTCCCCTTTACACAGTTCAACTTTCATTATTATCTGCCTCCCAAATTCCCATAAGTGCATGTAATTCTCCTTATTAGGCCATTTTTCCTCAATGACCAACTATTCTAAGTCCTAATTTCATTTTTACAGCTTAAATCATTTTAGAAAAATATACATAAAGCACAATCAGGGTCTACATTGATAAAACTAATATGGCCAGCCTTATCTTTTGCTGAGCTTTCTGGCTTCTACTTTTGTTAACAGAAAACAGATATACACAGCCCACCCACCAAGCTGCAGCAGCCATTTCACTGCATATTAGGAAGGTTTTATTACAGACTATTTTAGCCTTTTGACTCCACAGGCATAAATGTGTACATGGGGGAAAACAAAAGTCTGAAAAAGATGCTGACAGTAAAGAATGCATCTGGGATAACAGAGAGGAGTAACTAGCTGCCTGATTAAACTGTACTATGTTCTTATATTGTTCCTTTGCTTCCTATCACCTATACGCCACCGCCTGTCTTAGCTTCTTTCCTTCCTGTCACCCACAGAGAAACCACTGAGGTCTACTTTGTTCTGCAGCTTTTGCATTCAGGAAGCAATAAAGCAGTGGTGAGGAGAGGATTAAGGTTGTTAATGCGTCCGCGCATATATTTCATTTAAATGTCTAAATGCTGCCATCACATGTAAAGCGTGAACGTAGTTTCCTAAATGTGGCGTTGATTGAGAAAATAGAATTTTTACAGGAGCTGCAGCTTTTCTAGTGTGGTTTGAAATAGTGACGTTCAGTTTGTTTTGGAATATGCTGACGAAAGAAATGAGATGAAAGATTGCAGATGTGGTTTACTGAGTTCAGTAGCTGGTGGAACAATCAGTCACAGTTAAGTGACCAACTGAATTTCCAAAGTCCAGCTGGCTTGTGTATGAGTTGACCTCTCTGATCAAGGACAAGCAAGAAGGCCTGAGGTGAGACCAGGTCTTGTAAGAGGATCCTGAGTGCAGAGATTGTGTGCAGCCATGACTTGAGGCCTGATTGCGTAACCTTCTTCTTAAGCACAGTGAGAACTTTGGGTGTGTGCATCTGCTCTGCATGGGTCTGGACTTTATGTGTATATCCATATCTCCATCCCAGTCAAGGAACATGTGAGCCTATCCATCATGGCTATCTATTGATCTGCCGCTCACTCAACCCACTCAGTACTGATGTACTGGTGGATAATTTCCCCCTTCTTTTTGTCCGAACTTCCCCTCTTTCTTAGCTGTTTCTTCTTAAGCCTATCATCTTCCTCCTTTTGTTCCACCTATTATACCTTAAGTGAAAGCTGCATGTGCACTCATGGAGAAATAAGCCATCAGTGCATGTGTGCGAGCAGGTTCTCATGTAGATAAGTGATCTTAAACTAACAGAAGAGGCTAAGAGCAGGTGAAGCTATGAGCCGAAACAGACCATGCAAGAGATGAGCAGATTACACACATTTACATACGTATGCATTCATGCACACAGGCAGGTAATATGAGTTGGAACGTGACTTGTAAACCTGTTTCCCATTTAGATGTCCTTTGTAAAGATGCTCTCTTTATTATTGCGACCATATTGAAAAAGAAAGCAGCTATGCTGGCTCAAAGAAAGTTGTACTGATTAAGTTATGAGTGACTGAATGATCTTCCAGTGTATGGTAATATATTGTAAAATCAAGAAAATGTGTTCACCATAGATTGTATTTCTGCAGCTCCCCTTCAGTTTTTTATTTTTAAATTCTGCCTATTGTGCTGTTGTGGCTGACGAGCAGTAACTTGCCTGTGCCGGCTAATGAGAAAGTTCAATGCAGGTTGCACCCTGCAACCTCCATCATTACATGTAAAAGAGCACAACATTAGACTTTGTGGTGTGACTGCTTTGCACTTTAAATCAGAAGTTTTCTAAAGGTGTTGAAACGTTGGTCAGTACTGTGATGTGGTTGCTCTTTTTGTAAATGTACGGTTAGTGGGGAATTTCCCTCTCTTTAATATTGTCTCTGATTAGCTGGATACTTTGTTGTTGAACATAATATTCTGCCTTTATCATTTTTGGTAATTCTAGAAGCTTATTTGAAACTATTTTGAACTTTGCTATTGTATCTGAAATGTATCTGGATGATCATATTGTCAGTGTTTATTTACTGTTTCATAAGTTTTCCTTAATTTATAAATTTGATGTAGAACTTTTCCTTTTTCACATTATAGAGATGTAGAGAATTTTTCCTTCCAGATGTATATTTTCAGTTGTCTGTAAGCAAGATAATGCAAAAACTACTAGGTCAAATTTCATGAAGCTTGCAGAGATGGAGCATAGCCAATGAAATTTTGGTGTAGATCACTTTCTTTGTAATTCCAAGATAGTGCATTAGACTGTGCTCTCTGAGTGTCCTTCTAGTTACTTTGAAAAGTACTCTATGCTGTACTCTATGATAGTTAATCTGCAATTAATCCAGGATTAACATGCGTGTCAAACCGTGGGTGGGAATCTGCACAGATCATGGATCAACTATGGTCTGTCATACAGCTAGGTACACAACTGCCTCTCCGCTTTCTAGATTTAAATAATGATAATGTCAAAAGGCAAAAGTCACAAGCAGCTTCCAAGACATGCAGTGTTAAGGAGCTGTATTACTCATAATAAATTTCACAATTATAATATCAAACTAATGCTGCAATGTTCTGTGATTCGTGCCAGTGTTACATTGATGCGACAGCAAATAAAGTATGATGAGGTCATCATAGACTTACTGTGAGCTCCTGTAAGAAAGAATAGTGGAAGCTGCTGTTTTTTGCTGCCTTAAGCAGCGTCAGTCTTCACATCATCTATCACATCATGTAAGCTGCTTGTCAAGTGTCTGCACACTTTTTTGCCAGTGTCTGCACTTTCTGGATGGCAGCTGAACTACATACACACAAGTCTGATGAGGTGAATATGCTGTCAGGCAGTGTTTCACCGTCAGATGTATGCTGTGTCTCAGCTGGAGACTCCGGTAAGAGAAACCCTGGAGCCATGCTGAGCAAGGTGAAACAAAGCACTGTTGGCAGTACAGCTGATTTGCTTACTGCGTTGTTGTGTGTGTGTGTTTTATTTGGCCAAAGCTCTTGTTTTTGTTGTGTAAATGTAGATTTGTGTGTGTTTTGGCATATCAGTCTTGTGTTTGCAGTGCCGTCAAAGTTGACTTTGTGTGCGTTTATGTCCGATTTCCTCACTTCCCTCACCACATCCTCACACTCGGGGAAATCTTCACTCAACAGCCTTGATGTGAAAGAACACCACACTCAGCTGTAATGACTGCTGTCTTGTTTCTCTACCAACGTGGCCTGTTTTAGTCACTGCGGCGATGGCAGAAACCTGTTCATTAAGCGTCTTTCCTGGGGCTGAAGGATTGATAACAATATCCCATTGTCCACTTGAAGCATGAGGAGAACAGGCAAAAAGACACCATGAACAAGGGGTGTTAATGATAGACTAAAAGTACAATGGTGGTATTATCACTCTAGGAATGTGTGATTGTCTTGGGATTCCTTCTTACCTGGAGGAAGGGAAAACACCACAACCACTGAAACCTTATATCGCAGTGTTTAACTCATTCTTTGTGCTGCCCTCCAGCTCGAATTGTCAAACAACGTCAGGCTTTCACTGTTTCTGACAGGACTCAATATATCCAGGCGTCAGCAGGGGTGATATATTAGAGAGAAAGGCTCATGATTTCAGGTAACATATTAGATATCTCAGAGACTTGCAGGAACATGCACAGTGAACGTTTATCTTATGTAAAACTCTGGCAGAAACATGACCTTTTTTATTTTGTCTCTCTGCTCATACAAGCCATGTTTGTATCGCTGTTATGACATAAGGACTGGAGTGTTTCTGAGGTCATAGCTCTCTGTTATGTCAGCATGCAGCCAATATTTATATCAAGGTCAATGCTATACATTATAAGTGTTTTACCCTATCCAATAGCGATGGTCTCTTTAAGGTGCACTAGCTCAAAACTTGTCAGGGCAGACTTCAAAAGAAGGGCTTTGAAGTTGTCCGCCATATGGGATGCTGAGATGAATTTCAGCGTACCAGCTGCATGGCCGACTGTCAGATTAGCTCAGGGAGCACTTCATTTTGATGAGCTCTTTGGCTGTTTGATACAAGCTACATAAAGGCTTTGTAGCGGCCAAGGAGCAAAAGACCTCAGCGTCATCGCTACGCAAATACTGAGACTGTGTTTTTGCTGTCAGCACCATCATGGTTAACTTTTATGTGGTTGTCTCTTTCAATAAAAACAGAGATGAAAATATTCTTCAGGCGCTCGCAGGCAGAACAAGGAGAATTTTATTAAAAGCTAGTAATGCTTTAAAGCACTGGCTGGTCAACTGAACAAGATCTTTATCAGGGCGGAAATGATCAAAGGTGTTATCACATATCAAAAATATTATATCACATGATGAACTGATGATCACATTTCTGCCTTCTTCTTCTTTTTAGACATACAGAAACACAAAAGGATTTTTCATGAAATCACAAAAAACAAAGAAATGCCATTGGCAGTAAGAAAGCAGACGTTATCACTCTGATTACTTAATAGTTTCGACTTGTTAGGTTATTTCCTGCAGAAAAGTCTACTATTCCAGTATATACCAATCTTGCTCTCATAGTTGTAACAGTTTTTGTGGTATTTAATACCTTCACAATGTGAGAGTGACAAAATTACATTTTAAGTTTCCAAATAACAAGTTTCCAAATTTGAAATTGGCAGTTGAAATCCCAAGTTTTACATCCATTTTACAACCTGTAATAACAGATTTCTTGGCCATACACAGGGTAAAGTAGTTAGCCTGGCTAGCTAGCTAGATTGACTTACTAAAATATTACAAAACTGTGTCCAGCCAAAGCCAGGCTTGAATGCTTATTTTGACAGTTATAGAATCATTTATGGGGCTATAACAAGATGGCGGCGCTCTTTAACTTATATTTTATTCGACACATCATACGTGCCAATATCAATCCCGCGTCAATCAACACATGCCCTGATAATCAAAGCTGCAGTGTAACAGCTTCAAATCTCTAACAATTGACATGTGAGCCAGCAACACTCCATTAAAAACAAGCTGAGGAGTCAATTCAGCTGTGTCTCCCTCCCCACAAAACCACAAAATATAAAACAAGACTTTAATAAGAAGCACATGGAGGAGTGACATAAAGCTTTAACTGGCTTTGACACAGTTTCTCTCCTCATTCATATGTTCACCACATCATAATCAAATCCCTGCTGAAAGTAACAATGCCTGTTTCCAAATTCAACACTTGCTTACAAAGCACATGTTGACACTGGCGCCAGGACATTGTGGGCCAGCAGGCATCACCAAGCTCCAGTCACACACACATAGGCACACACACTATTGTTCACGCCATAAAATGATATTCATTAGCAAAAATGATTGTTTTTTTGTAAGTTATGAGCTGTTATGTAACACCTCTTCACCTGTTTGCAGGCCCTCCTGTGAAGAACAACCAAACACTATGGTATATACAACATTATGTGTTCGACACACATCCACCAAAGCTAAGCACATATGCACACACACACAAAATCACACCATATCATCTGCATTTATTCACCAACGCTAACCCACATTCCACATCCCTCATGTGTTTTATTGTATTTTCATTGCGATCTTAAGGGGCTTATATATATATGAAATGAAATACCTCCAGTTGATCTATGTAACAGCACCAACCTTTATGTAGAACTGCAGCTAATGCAGAACTTACTTTTGTGCCACAGTTTTGTGTGGTCATTCTTTAGTCACACACACACACACACACATGGGCCTACAGGTGCAGTCGACTCTGGAGCAACACCAAGCAGTCATTACAGCCAGGAAATGATTTAAAGCCATAAGACGGAAGGGGAGATGGGATTGATATCTCACTCAACGTATGACTCGGAACATTCAGGAGTGTTTGATATTACAGGTGGACTGGGACGCCCAGCGGAGTCGTATGTCCACTGCTGACCCCGCAGGTCTGCCAAAGATGGTGATGGTGAAATCTGCGGGTGTGTGTGTGCGCGCTTGAGAGTCCAGAGAGACATTTGCAGAGGAAAACGTAAGGCAGGTTTTGGGAATACTTAACCAGCTGTATCAGAGTATCCTTTGAACTCCACAATTTCTATGTGTGTGTGTTTGGAGCCCCAGTTTCATGTCGGCTGAACAGAGATTAGGGTTGAATCCTGGGAATTCTTTAATTTGCTTCATTTCCACTATCTGTACACACCTGCTTGCTTAAATGCTCATTCCACAAATAAAGACCATCAGAATTAGGGATCGACTGATATGGTTTTTCAGGGCCAATGTCGATGCTAGTTATTGGTAATCCAGAAAGGCCGATAGACAATAAATGTTATATACTAACAGCATGTGATACCAGGAAAACCGTTATTCATAACTAGGTTGTTTCATCGATGGGAAATGCTAATGCTGAATATGGAAAATAGAAATGGTGGTGACGTTAGAGTGTCATGTGACCTTAAGGAACTCTTTTCTGTTTATGGTGAGTTCAGTTCTTTGAGATTAAACACTCTCTACTCCCTCCTTTCTGTTTGATAACATTTGCTGCCCACTGAGGCCCAGACCTTAAATCGTGATTTCTTATTCTTTGGAGACATTGTTTTGAGATAATCTGTAGCTGCCTGCTGAATTGACCACAAGCTGTTTGTGTAGCTTTAGCCACTGTTAAAGTACCTGGTGTCCTGATTTGTGTTGACAGCTGTGCTTCTTCATTTTTTCAGGTTGTGTGTCTGCTAGAAAGATGCTAAAGTGTTAATCTTAGGAAGATGTTAAGGTACTCCATATAGCATTACCGAAAGGCTAGAGGCACTGCAAACCTCTTAGTGATATGTAATCTAGCACTTTCAGCAAAATAAGTTCCACATGATGCATTAAGTGTTGGCGTGGAGATAGTCATGGACGGGGGGATGACAGGGCTCAATGAAAATTAAGCAAATGGGATTGGATGATGGTTGCTGCTGCGGTTCCTGTAATGAATAAGATGAAGGAGAGGAAGGGTTTGGAGAGACACACGGGGAGCAAAGGGTAGAACAGTGTTGCAGTTTTCTGCTCAATTTGACTATGGGTGGGATTTTGGCGACGTTTTGTGCCATTTGGGCTGTTTCTTCCAACATGAAACTGTTGATCCAGACCACTGAAGCTGCACACAAAAATGAAAAATCTAATAAAATAAAAATGTGAAAATTTAATGATGCTTGGGAGGTTTGCAGCTCTGATTATTATCAGTCAAATCTGGCTGCACTGGGTTGAACACACAAATATAAGTAGGTACAAGAAACTGGATAAGAGTGAGGCATACTAAGCCAGCAGCTGCATTTTTATCGTCTTTCCATTTGGTTCCTTTTGTTTCTGCAATTCATACATTAAAGTGTCCAAAGAAAATGCATTGTGGTTCATCTGAATGAAAGTTGGAACATAAAGTCCAGAAAGTTGCCCTAACTTTAATGCTCCCCTGCCTACAACCAACACACTGAAATGTTGCATGCAAGTACTGTCAGTAGCCTCAGGGCATCACTATAGCGATGCAATATGCTCCCATATAACCACCCTGCTGGGATGTGCTTAAAATATTGAAAAGATATGCTGGAAAACTGAAATGTTTCTGCAACGTTGACGTCTTCAATATCAGAGATATTGAAATCTAAGAATTGTGGCTTTACTAAAACCACCATATTACGCAATGATATCAGAATCAGATTTATTCAGAATAACACGAGTGATTAATGAGTCTGTTTTGTGTTTAAAATAAACTTTAATTTATGACAAGAAATACTTCCCAAGGAAAACAACATTATATTCCTCATTCTGCGTAAGTGTTTAGAGCGCAGGGAGACTTCAAAGTGAGAAATACGAGGTGTTGGAGACACTTAAGAAGCGGTCCTTCTCTGTACTTAGACGTTACATAAGGCTAAAACTACTGAAGCCCCACTCCAGCTATCAACGAGTTAGAGAGTTACATAACAGCAGTGTGTGAGTACGTGTGTGTGAAACAGAAGAGAGAGAGGGAGAGAGAAAAGAGAAAAGAGAGCCATGCAGTGAAACAGTATATTAACCTCTAGAGGCAGAAGCACACAATGTTCAGTATTGACCTGCTTGTGTGCTCCAGTGATTTCAGCAGCTTGATGTTTGTACATTTTGGCCTTGGTATCTCCATCTGAACTCCGTGGCACACACTGGCCTGGCTAAGCTTCCTGCTACTGGCATGCAAACAAAAGGGATCTAATAGCATTTGCAAGAGATGAGAGTCATCATCCGCAGCATTTTGTGTAGGTTGTTCAGTGTACACGGAGTTCGCCTGCTGAGTGGTGGAAAAATCTTTGTGCTTCAAGTCCCTTTCAACACCTGAAACATGCTTGTTACGAGTCAACGTGTTGAAGATGCATTGACATTTTATGACTTGCAAACAGGTTGGTTAACAATATTTCATCATTGTGTAGATAAAATATGTAAGTGCATTTCTCAAAATGCATATTTGGAAGTTGAATAAAACTAAAGATGTATTTTTTTGTACGATGAAAGTTCATGAAATTTTACCAGATGACTTGAAGAATGAATCACTCTGGAATTATTTGGGTTATTTGTAGGGAAGTGCATCTATTTAGACAATTAAAAAAAGCTTTTTCTGTTTCAGACTTTGTGGGTGTGACTTGTTTAAAGCTTTTTTCAAATATGGTGTAACACTTAGACTTTTGTAGTGTTGTCTCATGTAGTGGCAGCAATAGCAAAAAACTCCTGACCGATTACCTGTTTCTGGTCAACATTATTGTTTCTGTAGCCAAAATATTTCCGTTCAATCGGCCAAAGTGATAATCACATAAATTTCGATCAGTACTGTGCACAGAGAGGCCTCGAGTCTCCACTCTACTGTAGCACAACAACTCAGACATGCGTTAGACCAAAAGTTGCTTTAAAAAGAGTGAAATGTGGTTTTCTAATGTGATTTTAGCTGCATGGGTAGCTTTCTATGAGTGGAGCAAACATTTAACACACGGTCGATCATGTTAATTTAATTGGTTGAAGCCAAAACCCCGATTAATATTCCATTAACTGTACATCCCTACAGCTGATGTAGACATTCTTTTTTCTTGTCAGTGACTCTCTCCTGTTCTTGTGGAACCTGCATCTCCACACGCTCTGTATTTTGTACATAGAGTTAAAGAAAAGTCCTGTGTGTGTCCAAGAACCCTTAAATTGCAGTACATTATGTTCAATCAGTCAGGCTTCTCCTGCAGATTAGTCATGGAAAATGAGAACAGTGCAAGTTTTCTTTTTGTATCAAGCAGCAAAAGAAGTTGTAGCACGATGTGTTAATGTGCGGTACTTCACATTTGCATCTCCTGTAATACGATTATTGCGGATGCACATCACAGTCTTGATGCTGAAATCATTTATCCTGCAGCCCCAACGCATATTATCATTAAAGTGTATAAATGTAACTTGTGGAAAACCCCATACTCACTGAGCAGCAGCTAAATCTCATCATATTCTATTCACTTCCTGCTGTAGCAAATGGGCTTTTAAAGTAATTTATGAGGGGAGACTCCTCAGAAAAGCCACTAAATTCTAAACTCGGCCCTGATGCTTTTTGGATTGCAGTGACGGCAAATCCAACCGACCTGTCTGGCACCACGGTTTTACAGATACCAAGAAAAGTTTTGCAATCACGACAAAGCCAGATGAAGCAAGCAAGGCACGCAAGATGATGGAGGAAACCGTTTGAAAGCAGTTCGATGATTGAAGACCATTGTTTTACTGAAGTGCAGGCATATAGTATGATCATTTGATATTATTATTGTTTTTCTGCTTATTATTTGCTGCTACATTGATCCAAAAGTCCCATGAGCCACTTACATACTGTGTTTTCAGAAAGGGATGATTGCTATCGAAAGATCTCTGCAATAATGTCACATCATTGAAGTTAGTTTCATGTTATTATTTTTGTCTGTAAGGCCTTAAAAGGAAGGTACACTGACTTTGAAAGGGTTTAACTTGTACAGTAATTGCTAATTTAGCAAAAGCTGTAAAACAAAGACTTTGAAGATGAATAATGCTTAAAAATCAGACCTCTGGTTCCATAGAAACACACACGCAACCTCCAAATTTAGCAACCTTTTTTCTTCTTCTTGATGCCTTTATTTGACAAAATCCAATATTTTCGCTGCCTTGGAGAAGTGGCAAAAGCACAAGGTGTGAGTCACCAGTGGAAACAGTAAAGGATATCCATCAATCGGAGGGTTGAATGTCAAAGTGGTGACATTGCCCCTCAGTCTGAGATAAAATCAGTCCTGCAGAGTGGGTGGATTGAACAGTGCGTGTAGCTTTTCTTGACTCACTCACCACTGCTTTGGCCTTTCTGGTTTGACCTACATTTCATGTCGCCTTTGCATGTAAACATAGCTTTGAGTACAAATCAGGTTTCGGGTTTGGTCAGATGGTGGAACATTTTTCAGCCTGTGTTTGAATTAGAGCGCTAAATCGTGTTTATGTGTGTAAACCCATATGATTTGAAATGATGTGTATATGCGGGTGTTAGTGGGTCCAAGCACGTGCAGGGTGTACGCCTCAGCAGCTGTGGACAGACAGAGCTTAGCCCTGTTTGTGTGGAGCGTGTACAGGATGCTGTGTTTTCTCTTTTATAGTCAGAAATGGTCTTTTGAGGCAAATTTATTCTGGAAGGTCATGAAATGTCTTTTAGATGATAAATGGCGGGTGAACCATCATATACCATGCAGTCATTTGTGATCGTCTGCAACGCAGCGAGTCTTCCTAGTGCATTGTGGGTGAGAAAAATGCTGTGGGTTTACAACCAAGGTCATGGGTTGTAGAGAAAAGCCACAATGCCAGTAATAGTAAAGACCAATAACAATAAAAATCTAGAGGAGCCAAAGGGATAAAATACTGGTTGAAGATGGTCTAGAAAACTCCACATCTTTTCTTTTTAGACAGTTACAATTAAGTCATAATCGCCATTATTGTATAGGCTGGTATGTTGCCGTCTGCAGTTTAACCTTCACAAAATATCAATTAAATAAAACCAGGGTTTGTGTGGCTAAAAAATGCTAATTTCTCGCTTTGGTGCACTGAGCATGAAGCTCAGGGTGTTTTGGGTTGAGTTGTGGTCTCAGACCAGCTGAATTATGTGTATGTGACTGTATTTCTCTCAGCAGAGTGTTGTAAACTGTCTGCCTGCTGTTATCAACCTGCCATCAACTCTCCACAAGTCCAGTGCACCACAAAGCCTATACAAAGCAGCAGATATGATTATGTACCTTGGCAGGAACGCTGTGCATACATCATTGTGTTTATGGGTGCAAGTGCATGCGTGCATCACAATGTGTCCTGTGTTGGAGGGGAGAACCCACTCATGGAACACTTGACAGGAGATATATACCTTTTCCAGAGCAAAAGGAAACAAAGGCAGACTCCAAATGATACATGGCTCCTCTATGAGGCCCGCGAGAGTGCTTTCTCCCCTCTATCGGTTCCTCCTCTCCAGGTAAACCTAGCTGTGAACCCATGAGCTCCGCTGGACCCGTTTCTTTCTTTTTTTACGGTTCTTTTAACGTGACAGTAATCTCTCATTGCCAGCCTCTCTGCTATCTAACAGCATGTGCTGACTCGATTTGAACCCAGATCTCCTCTTTCAATTTCTCTTTTGCCAGTTAGGCAGAACTCTCTCTTCTCTTATTCTTCTTTATTTCTTACTCTGCCTCTTTTTTATTCTCTCCCACCCCTTCGTCCTAGAAGCTAACGCTTTCCTTCCCTCCCCCTTCCTTCCCTGTCCAGGTAGGCCTTTGGTGCCAGACAGAGGAGCACAGTGTTCCTTTGTTATTTCCAGGGATTAAGTCTAGATAACAACCATAGCCACTCAGGCTCACCAACACATCAGCAGCCTTAGATCTGAGGCTTTACATTTCCATAATTGGGATTTGAGAGGCAAGTCCTTGCAAAGGGAAGGGATTTCCGGATATCTCGACTAAGAGTTGCTTTGAGACATCGGACAATAAAGACTTTTGTGGGCACTCTCGCTTCTCTTACATTGAAAAAAATAATCGCTGTCTATTTTTGTAGTACCCTCAGTTAAAAACCTTTAATTCTCTGTTCTGTGTAACCAATCGTGTGTTTTGGGTGAAATTCTTATAACATTTCAGCATTTTTGAAACTTTTCATCAGCTTTTGCACATGCTCACTTGGTGCTCTTCCATTTGGGACAGAGGGATGATACATTACCAGCTGGTCCTGCTCCAGTTGGCCCCGCCTCTTGACAACGGTTGCCTAGTGCCACAACTGGAGCCCATCACTAGGGCGGGCTGACAGCCAGCCTGCCAGATGTGAGGCCTTCTCCATGCTGTCTGTAATCCGAGCAGAAACACAAACTCCAGGTACACACACACACACTTGCACGTACACAGATAACTAAACGCAGGTTAAGTGTCGCTTATCACGGACGCCCACACGTTTTACCTGCGGTGTGTGGCTGCATTCACTCTTCTACCAGAGTATGCTGGAGAACACGAGAGGCAGATTCAGAAATGGCATGCAGACCTCTCCGTTTTCCATCCAAACCCAAGAGTGACCTTGTTGTGGCCACAGATTCCCCCTGTGTAAAGCAGCCTCCTTCAGGACCCTACTATTAGCGGCTTTGTGGGGCAGAGTGGCGACATCTTAATGGCACACAGACACAGAAGAGGCTACAGACCCCTGCACCCTCCTGCACTGAGAACACAGCTGACTGCAGGGAATGACTCTTAAAGATAAATGTTGACAGCAGCCACCAAGGGATGGTTGGGATTTGTGTTAACGTGGAGATCAAATGAAATATTTGATGCTGTTTTTACAAGAAGCTATGTGCAGCTTCTGACATCTACTGTAGAACATGCCCACATGAGCTATAAGCCATAAGTAGACTAGCAGCTTTTATGCTCAGTTATGTTATTAGTTTTGTGCCCTTGGTTTGGATTAGGTGAGACGTCTGCTGGATTGCTTTATGGCACAAAACAGGAAGACACATACACAAATAAAACATGTCCTGAATTTGTCATTTTGGGACATTTATTTGTGATTTTGCTGAGAATAAGATGACCGCTCCCATGACTGCACAGTGACATGAAGCTTCTGCCAGCAGACGTTCAATCTAAATCTGTATTAAACCAACAGGGGGAATCAGCCTTCACATTTAACTATCAGTTCAACTATTCCTTTAAAGCAGTACTTCTGCTATAGACAGATATCCAACCATCGTATTACAAAAATAGCAGTAAACACATAAGCTCAAAAATGAATACAAATGTTCTGACAAGGTTGTTGGTAGAATCCAACACAGTAATACACGAAATATCCGGGAACAGTCATTTCTGTACCTAATGATGTGCGGACCAAGTAATATTCGGATATTACACAGAGGCTTGGTTGTGCTGCAGTGTCAAGGTAAGTTGTAATTGCTAGTTCTAAAGAAATGTAAAGACACTGGTATATATTCCCCATTGTTGTTGTTGTCTCATGTATATGCTCATTACGCAAAGCAACAACTGACATGTGCAAAGTAAGATCTGACATTTTCCAAACTACTTGTTTCATATATCCACACAGATGCACATAAACTGCAGTTTTTCCCAAAATCTTCACTTTAAAAGCATTTGAAAAAAATCTCAGTTTTAATGATCAAAAACACTGTTTGCACAAGAATGAGAAAATGTAGAGAAACATTTTTACTATTTGGGAAAATCCATATTAGTGTGGAAAAAGGAAAACTAAACTAGCCCTTAGCGTAGTCAGTTGGAAAAAAAACAGACTGCAGTTATATACTTACATTTTTAAAAAGATTTACGACGAAAAAACAAGGGAACTGTATTTTCTAACAATGTTATTCAAATAGGAGTAAATGATTTGTTTGTTGCGAACAATATTTGCCTCAGATTAACACACACTAATTGTTCCAGTGAGTATTTACTACAGGATGGTGTAATTGTGTAATGATGGAATGAAGTCAAGTTAATCCAAGTAATGAAGAAACATGTCAGTCGTGTCAATTTGGCTGCATATTTTATGGAGCATTCTCCTGTTTTTCTCCTATCTCTGTGTAACTGTGTTCAAAATTCCCTTAACTGTGGGAAACAACAACAGCTTCCAAGCAGCAAGCAGAAAGTTCGACCAAAGATTTGGATTGTACAATAAGGCAGGCCCACTTGGTTCTTTCAGTAAGTTATCCATTTTAATTGTAGTGATATTTAACTCCCACCATACAAATGTTCCATCAAATCAATTCCCCAGTATTTTTACAGGGGCACTATTGTAGCATTGTGGACATAGTATCAGCCAAGATTGTTTAAAAGAAATACAAACAAGCCGTATCGTTTTTTAAAAAATAGCTGAATGTTAACAAGGTGCAGCCAGATAAATCTCCAGCAAGGACACAGCTCTGTGGAGATAGGTTTGTTTATGTGAGACAAATGTTTTTTGGGTGCCAATGCGGCTGTATGGCACAGACGAATAAAATACATCAGGCTGTGACTTTACTGAACTGTTAACAATAAAGAAAAATCTAGATTATTGCCAGCCATATCCTTTACAGCAGTCTGAATTTTCTACAGCGAGTGAAGCATTGTGAGACTCTCATAAACTGCTTTAGCAGAAAGAGTAATAATGTCTGTGGCTTTCAAGGTCATTCTGCTAAAACTGTAACAAGTAAAACAGATTCGGGGTAATTGGAAAAACTTCCTGAGGCCCGAAGAAGTAGTGTCATCGTGCTAATAAGTCACCATTTCCGACATTTTAAGTGCGCTGCCACGGCAAGCTTTACCAGGCTCCGACTTGGACTGTTAAGTCAAAACATTGGAAAAAGCGTATTTGTGGGTCAGGCTTTGGTTATGTTAGCACAGGCTGGTTGATAGTGATTTTCTGTGGCAACAAGGCAATAGAGTGACGACATAATCTTGGGGCCAAAGGCCATGATGATGTGGCCAGGGGGAAATTTGTCTGCCCTTGTAAACGCAAGGGTTAATAGGCTAGTGGCCACACGTGCGTGCGCCCCCCCAGCACCTGCACATTCTGGTTTTTAAGGACCCAAATTTTCAAGTTGGAAAACATGAGAGGACAGCTTCCCCTGCCAAATGACCCATTTCTGACTAATATTGACAAATAGCTGTTATCTAGCCATGTCATTGTTTCATGGCTCTAGACACAGTACAAAGTAAGTGAGTACCATCAGATAGACTTGTAAATGAGGCTTATCTGAAGTGGCGTCTGGCAAACAGCCAGCCGGAATACAGTTGAGAAAATAAGACACAGTGGGAGGAGAGTTTAAAATGTCAACGGCAGGCTCTGCTCTCACATTGGAAAAACCGTATTCCCAATTCCTCCACGAAAGTAAGTTTCCAATCAACGCCAACGTGCTCCTACGTGTAAAACCAGAGGAGACTGACAGTAGAAACAATGGCAGCCCTCAGCTTATACAGAGCATGACCTTCTGTAAAACCTCATCCACCTACCCCAAACCTCTCCCTTTTACTTCATTTTCCAGAAATCTTTGTGTTCGGTCACAGGCCATGAGCGGTAAAATGTAAACAGAGCGCACGCCGTGATGAGTCAAATTGTCGTAACAACTTGCCAACGTAGCAGCAGCGACCCAAGAAGCAGCAGAGGGGAAAATACAGTATTTTTACTGTTACCGTTTTCTATCATAAAATCACACCAAATACATTGATGATGTCAATAGGAACTGATTTATTTTCTTTAACTTTATGATTTAATGTAACCATGCATAGTAGAGATCAATGTACATTATTGATTTTAATGCACTTCTGGAAAGCCAGCTGACTACTCTGTGTACTTATTTGAGCATTTGTCCAAAGAAAGTTGGCTGCACACGTGACAGATTGACACTGTTTTTAAATATTTGCTTAGAGTCGAAAGAATGAGCTTGTAAGCCAATTACATGGGTAATAAAAGATTAAATGCATTCAACATTTTACACTGTAGGTGTATCCCACTCTGGGTGGCCTGTAGCTCCAGCATCACTCTCCATTAGAAACAAGTCCAGGGGTACTGTGAATGCTTCGCAAGGCTCACATCAAAGGCTTCCATAAGTCAGCTGGTGTTTGGCTCGCCGCTCATCAGACTGGCACAGACCTAACTTGAACTTCAGAAGCTCTGGCCTCGGTTTCACAAAGAAAGCAATGATGTCAAAATTTCTGGAGTCATTGCAACATCACACCACTTTGAGGCTTGAGAGGAGCTAAAAGCTCTGCTGAAATTTGGAGACAGAGGTGCGCTCATAAATCAGAATTCCCTCACACTCTCTCACTCCTCACTAACTTCAGCTCTTTTTTTCTCTCTCTCCCTACCAGTCTCCCAACCTCTCTCGGCCAGAGACGGCACATTTTAAACCCATTAGCAATCGGCCTGCCAGCTGTACATCAGCAGAAAACCATAAATTGTTTTATTGGATGAAGTTTCTGCAAAGTGATGAGCTCAGCGTTAGCAATTCCCGGTATACTGCAAGCTTATTGTGTGAGTGAGAGCGTGGCTCATGTCAAATATTCAAGAAGAAATAACTGTTGTTTCCAAGGCTTTTGACGTTTGCATAATGTCTCTTGTGCATTTGTTATGCCTTTCTCCAAATGTGTGTCAGTAGGCTAGGAGCTTTATCGCATTTAAATTGAATTTGCTATACAAATATTGGACTCGTTATTTATGATCCTGCAAGAGGCTGTCCATTATTTCTCCCGACATGTGCTTAGCAAGCGTAAATATCACCAGCGTTTTGGTAAATGTTTGTCTATACACTGTGCTGCCTTCTGTGCAGAAATTGCTGATTTATTGCATCTCAGCTACACCTCTGCTCTGCTGTGGTCATCTTCTGTCTTTATCTCTGCCGCTGCTCGAAGAAGGAGCAGCTTGTGTGAAGTTGTTGACATTAGTGCCCATCTCCCACCCTCCACAGCCCCCTCACTCTACCTCCAAGTCACACAGCTGTGTGCAGTGCAAACACTCTGGGCCCCCTCAGACTGCGTTGCCAGGGCAACCAAGACCACAACCAGGTATACCTACTGTCCTTCTGGCGCTCAGTTGATGGCCCCTCAGTGACTCAGATGCTCCATTGTACATGCATTATCCAGTAATGTCATGGACAATGAAGAAAACGGTCAAGTTTTACACACTCATGTTGTGGGAAGGATGTGGAGGGGGACATTGGGGGATTTTTGGGGGGATTTTGGTCAGTAGAGCGATCCAGCTTCCACCAACTTGTTGGTGTTTTCCCTGGTTTCCATGGAAATGGGATTCCTCAAAGATGGGAAGCCCCAGACCCTCACCTACCCTCTCGCCCTCCCCACCATCCACCCCCCTCCAGTTTACACACACCATGCATCCACTCCTCTGTGGAATAACATTTTGGTGCGTCAGCAGGATTGCGGGCTCCAGGGAGGAATGTTGTCTCGGAGGACAGGTGCGTCACACCTGCATGGCCTGCAGTGTGTACGGGAAATGTTCATTCCATTTCTTGTTTTCCTCCCCACGATAGACCCCACAGCCACTGTGTAGAGGCCACTTTCCATTGTACAGTATGAGGCCTTAAATGCAAACCATTTAGGGGAACTGGGTGTGAACTGGAATATATAATTAATGCCACCATTAGTGGACTGTGTACGCCATTCATGAGGGTGGAAGAATATATGTCGTAAGATGGAAAAGTTTACAATAACTTCACTCAGTATATCTGACCCTAAGATTTCAATGATCAACCACTATAAAGGTGCTTTAGTGTTAAAGTTTTAGAAGAGGAAATATAAGTACAACATGTAATTTACAAGGATTAACACACTCTTGCTCAGTTCATTACACTCAGGAGTGTTGCAGCTACATCCTTATTTGGTTTGGTATGACGGTTCATTCATGGCTGCTAACATTTGTGTGTGTAATGTATATTACTAAGACAAATTGCAGACTTTGTGACTTTTCTCTACTTGTTCTGCTGCTATGCTAAGTGTTAAAATTTTCAGCTGATCTTGTAATTGCTAGCATCAAGGCTTACTTTCATGCTGGTTTCTAATTTGCAGAACTTACACAGAAGGAAATAAATGGAGCTGTATTTATTTATTTAACAGCTGTGCAGCTGTCTGTGTGATCGGTTCAAGACAACTAAATTGTCAACCAACTCTATACCCATGGTGTACAGTGGAAGGTAACCGCATTCCTCCCAAGACCAATATAGGCCTAATACATTAAAACATGACCACAGAGCATTATATGACAGGACAAAATACACAGATCATTAAGACAGACACATGTCATAAAAGAACCAGACGTCTTTTATAAGGCTAAAAAAGGAAGTATGCAGTTGCAAGGAATAAGAGCTAAAAAATAATAGTCACCATCAGATTTATGAATGTCGTTGTAATTTCTGTCTGTGAGCCACTGTTCCAACTAAATGGTGGGTAACTTGGTGTTAAGTTTGTTGCAGCAAATCCCATTTATCATCTATTTAAAAACAGTAACTCTTAGAGCCTAATTTTCACATGTCATGTAGCTTTGTTAATGTGCATAAACACCACTAAAGGCAATATCTGAGAAATAATGTTCAAAACTGTGACCAAAAGTCAGCTTCAAGTTTCCTTACCTGGCATTTAAAGACACATTGGTATGGAGAGAACATTTTTATGATGATGTACTTTTTATGGGGTTTGAAGGCTGATCAGAATTTGAAACGGATGGCACATACGTTTTTACATGGACTTTCACTCATGTCAAATTAAGGCTTTACATCTGGACTTAGAGTTGCATTGACTGGTGACAGCTGTCTGACTTCTCCGGTCTCCTGGAGTGTCTCTGCCGAGCCGATTTGCATCATTTAAAATAAGTAGGTGGGCGAAGGTGAAGTGGGTGGACTGCTGCCATCGAGGGTCCAGTGTTGAGTCTGTTCAGCCAGTTATTGTTCCAGAAAGCCATCCAAGAAATACAAACTCAGCTGTATTTGAAAGACTTCATGAAACGCATTATTCTTATCCCGAGAAGGTGTCTTTTTTTTGAGGCAGAATCGTGAAATATGAACACTATGGGAGCGCTTTGTGTGATTGCTGATGCTTGGAACATGGCTCCAACTGTAAATCAGTTTTTCCTCTCATTCGTTTTCATTAAATAACCACCTTAATGGTGTTTTAAATGAAATGTCTCTGTATTTTGAGTAATATAGACTTGATGTCAAAGTCGTCCCATATTCTCCTGCAAGAGTACACTTAAAAGGCAGTGTTTCCTGGAAAGTAAACCCGTCCTTTTTAGGGTATGCAGACACACAGAGAGATGTTCCATCAAAATCAAAACATGTTTGTGTGCTGGGGTCGACACATCCTGACACAGAGAGCAGGGGGGCAATGAATCAGCTGAGGTTTAGGAGAGGCAAACGTACAGTCTGGAGCAGAGCAGTATGTGATTTAGGGGGGCAGACAGAGTGTAATCTGTTCCTCATCAATAAATGATTACATCTCCCTCCACTCCACAAACACTCCATGTGTGCCCCCTCCACATTTCATAATCTTCCCTCACATACACACACACTGTGTGACTGCTCAGCCACTTCTTTGACGTGGATGGATTGCTAGCCAGAGGGGGCTGAGGGATGCCTGGGAGTGATAACATGATTCAAACCAGAACAAGATCAAGCTGTACTTGTACCCACAGTTGAATGAAGAAGAGGGAAAAAAGGCTCAATGTAGTAATAGTTACAGAGAATGAACGAGTATGAAAAGTTCGTCAGAGAATCTGACCACAGACCGAGAGAGGCAGAAAAAGGATAAAAGGAGGAAGGAGCTTGGAAAAAAAAGCAGCAGAGAAGGAAAAGATGAAGCCAGACAGATGCTGTAGGACACGTAGGGAATGTGGTGTTGAGCAAAACCTGACCAGATCATCGTATGTTACACATCCGAGAACAAACCTAGAATGCAGGCCCAGAACTGGTCAGAGACATAACAATTAAAAGTGCAGCGCCAAAACACAACTTGACACATGAACACAACCACATGTTGAAATCAGACGGGGAAACCAGTGTGCCGCTCGCTGCGAGATATGCAGCTGAGGCGGCTGACTGGGGTCAGCAAACCAAAGGTGAACCGCAGCTTTCATGTCGGATTTGTCACATGGTTAGTCATCGTCTCACACGCATGTAAATGATTACTGCGCAACGAAGAGACATTAGGAGACGTCAGAGGCATAATCTGGTGACGTGGATTTGCGAGGCTGCATTCAGTCAGTCAACGCTTTATGGCAAACTGCTGGGAAAAAGGCAGATTGATTTATCACGGTGTTTTCTTTCCTCTGAGGCTGATGCTAATTAAAACAAGGAGGTTCCTGCTTTTGAGTAAACAAATTAAGGTTGTCGACAAGATCTTCTTTTTTTCATGTTCTTGCTCGTGGATGTTTCCGCTGATGGTGCAAGTCAGAACATTCTCATGGGAATGATCTGATCTTGTGATACTCAAATGGATGACAGGAAGTCACAAGAGGACAAATGAGTAACACAAAGACGAGAGCACCATTAAAATGTGGCTCATCTTCTTACAAAATGTGCCAATTCATAAACACTACAACCACAAGGCTGTGTGCCAGCGAGGCTTCGTCCCTCCAGCAACGGCCCCCTCTGTTTTCCTGCTGTCAGTGTTTTAAAAGGAGCTCAGTGCTGCTAACTGTCAATGGTGCGTTAAACAAGAACAGTTATCAGGGTTAAATCTGAAGTCGAAATGGAGTGGAAAAGAGTCCTTGTGATTCAAGAGGGCAAGTGTATAAATGACAGGGAGAGGAGGAAATCTGAATAGAGAAAGTTAGATATTTTCTTTTACTGTCCTCATGCTGCTAATTGTTTATGTGATTTAGTTTACTGGAACATAATGTGAGAGACTGAGTATTAAATCATTTAACCTCATCAGTTAAATGAACTTTAGCACCAAAAAATGGAAAATTCCCATAGCAATTTGCTATTTAAATTTTATGTTTTGATTAAATATTTCAAGTACAAGTTGTACTACTTTAAGTTAGGCAATATTTTTAAACCAAACTGTATGTATATAGTGCTTATTTATAGATTAACCTTTAACTCTCTCAACCCCAACCGATTTCTGTGTTTTTCTTACTTCTGTCATATTTTTAAGCACTGTGGGCTCATTTTTCACTGCACCCCTATCAAAACATCATAAGCATGGCCAGTGAGCTAAAAAAAAGTCTTACGAGCAGTATAACAAAGTTAAAATGCCATAAATTATATAAAAGGAACAGTAAAAGTAGAATTTCCCAATTAAAAATGGGAAAAAATACAGAAATCAGCATTCACAACATTTTTCCAAGTGCCCACAGGTGTTTCCAATTCTGGAAAAATGATTATTATTTGCATAGTACCAATATTTGCTAATTTACGGTTTACATTTTTAATTTTCATACTTGTCTCCCATTTTTTCTGTGTAAACACTGCCTGCAGTTTAGTCCGGTCTAGCCAAATAGTCTCTA
This sequence comes from Dascyllus trimaculatus, assembly GCA_024666655.1. Lineage (NCBI taxonomy): Eukaryota > Metazoa > Chordata > Actinopteri > Pomacentridae > Dascyllus > Dascyllus trimaculatus. Next base: position 10,759,608 of record CM045468.1, on the reverse strand, counting down.
AATACACTGATCAGGCATAACATTATGACCACCTGCCTAATATTGTGTTGGTCCTTTTTTTGTGGTCTAAATTGCTCTGAGCCATTGGGCATGAACAAGAGGACTCTCAGGGTGTCCTATGGGGTCTGGCACCAGGACGTTGGCACTGGATCCTTTGGGTGCTCTGGCTTGTGCAGTGGAGCCCCTGTCAATCAAAGTTGTTCCACTGCATCCTGTTGATGCTTGATCAGAATGGGGTGTAGGAAGTTTGGAGGTCAAATCCACATGTTGGGTGATTGTCATGTTCCTCAATATATTCCTGACGTCTTTGCCATGTGGTGGGTGCATTTTCCTGTGGAGGTAGGCCAGTGACATTTGGGATTTCCATTTGCATGAGGGAGTGTGCTTGTTGTGGGACAGTGTTTATTTGGGTGTCTAAGTCTCATCAACATGGATGTTAAAATCCAAGGTTTTCCATCAGAATACCACATAGTACCAATATGATCAATGTTATTCACTTTACCTGTCAGTGGTCAGAATGTTGTGGCTGATCATTGTGATTGTCACCTGTTTTTTGGTCACAGCTGAGCCACTCTTTGCTTATCGGTTGTGCTGTGTTGCGCAACATTTTTTGTTTTTCACAGAATCTTGTTTATACACAGTTTAGTCTTGGCAATTTTTTAAATGCGACCTGTAAAATAAAGTATTAAATAACATGATTATAAGCTTTGATTAATATTCCTAATGGCACCGGAGGTCACATGTGTTTTGTTCAAGGACTGTCAGCAAATTGAAAATCTGACAATTCTTCTTGTTTTTGTAGTTTCTGATAAATTATGTAAGGGTTAGGGTCTCTTTCATTGTCGTGGATTTCTGCATTCCATTTGCAGGCGTGCAGAAATGCCTGTAACATTTTCATTGTTGATTTGCCCCTTGTCATACCCCACTGTATTTATTTATAGTGGAGTGTGCCTAATCTAGCACGGAGACTTAATCCAGATGTAGGATTATCTGGGGGAAATGTGTCGTAATTCTCACAATCTCCGCTTCCATCTCAAGGCAAACATTAGCTCGGGCTCATGCGGTTTTCTCTTAGATCTAGTTCTGTATGCATAACAGGACAGGGGCGGCTGTCTTGGGTCAATGGTCAGGTAACATGGCAGCAATTTACACCACAGCTTTAGGACAAATACCTGCAGTTTGAGTCACCCTGCATGCGAGGGCCTGATACCATGTGCACATACATGTGTGGGATGTATGTTAAAATGCCTCAACACCACATATTCGCCTCAGATTGAAGAGAATCCTCAATGTGATTCTGATTAAGTTGTACTTAGCAGAAGGCTTAACAAAAAGGAGATGGCTTGTCCCAGCTGCTTATCTGTGATATAACACAGATATGCAGCATCCTGGAGTCTTGTGTGACAGGACAGGGTTGGTACGCTGGCAGATGGCTCGATGCGCATGCCAACACTCGTCAGCTATTAATTGTGAAAGCAAAGGAATGACAAATTATAGGTCTCTAATTTACAGTGTTTAAAATCATTATAAATGGATGGTTGGATAGTCTTTAGAGTTGTTATTTAGGATCCTACCATGACATATTGACCATTACTTCCATCATATTTGTGATTGCAGTTGCATTTTGGGGTATGGTTTTCATCAAGTTTGGTTGATTTTTCAGTGACGACAACTCTCCCACGAGAACAAATCATTAGCAGTGACATCTAACAGTGAAATTATGGTAAATCAGCTCTTGCATCGCCTATCTGACCTCTTTGTCCTGCCTGTTTACTGTAAACTTTCTGCTCACTGTCGACAGGCTTACGCCATCGCTATTATCTGCATTAACTGCAATCCTTAGGTTCTAGATGACAGACTGGCAATTCACTGATTGGCAGGAAACAGAGGGCCAAGTCACGCACAAGAACGCTCACACTCAGAGTAATCTGTATGAGAGCTGAGTTTATTAATGCCAAAATAAACAAATTACACATCTCACTTCAGCCAAAAAATGGGGTACGTACTGTGGATTCGGCTATACAGTCTAGTGAAGATAAGGGGGAGACGTCATACAAAGGGAATGACTCATTTTCTTTACGACATTGGATCCTACTAGTGACGTACGTTTTATGTTTTTTGGCTTGTTGTTGACAGAAATACAAAGTGAAATATAACTGTGCACTGTAAATGTGTTTGAATCATGACTCTGTATCAACACAACCAGCTGCCACAAAATCTGCAGGAAAGAAACCTTGTGAAAGGCATCCCTTTGGCTTGTCAGAGAATTTATCTCAAAATCGAGAGAAATCTTGAAAATCTCAGATTCTACCACTTTTGCTCTCTCCCTTTCCCGTCCTCTTTGATTCTCTGAGGTGCATTTTACAACAGGTCGACAGGGCCGGGCTTCAGACGCGGTCACAGTGGCGCTGATGATGTCCGTATAGACTTCCCAGCACTTGAGGAGGCAGTGTGGCGCCACGTTCAAAGTGCTCGCTTGTTGGTGTGGAATGTTTGGCGGGCAAGTTGAGTCTGTTTGAAGTGTGTGTGTGTGTGTGTTTGACCGAGTAAAAATAACCGTTGCAGTCCAGATGGGCGTGTCTTTTTGACAGCGCAGTGGCCTGGGTTTTGTGCACACTGGCCGGACATACCAACCTTGCGGCCAGGTGCACCAGCCAGCCTGCTGGAGGAATCATGGGAAACAGTTTAGATACAGATGGCACATCCAGGGCACAGCTAACTGCTGGAGATGCTTATCAGCCACATCTGTTAACATCACACAGGGAGTGAGTCAAAGTCAGCCAGATACATAAAATTCAACATGGCCAGTGTTATTCCAGGTAGACATACCTATTTTTTTATTTCACTTCAGCAACTCTTACTTCGATTTTTAAGGCTTATGTTTTCCACTTTTCTGCTCTACTTTATTTATTAATTAATGCTCAGATACTTTCATGTTTTCCCAAGTTAAAGGATGCATCTTTCGTACTGCTGTATGTGAATTTTCTTTATATAAAATCAGCCCAATATGAACTGATCTTATCTCTAGCACAAAGAATGGCCACATAAGCTGTGCTCAGGGATTTCAGATCACACACAGGTACCATAAACTTGAAGTAATCGAGCTGACCCCTGTTCATAAGGGAGCAGCAGTGTTAGACAAACAGTAGACTGGTATCCAGGTAACGCCAAAAGAAAGGGGTCGACAGGGACTGTGAGGCCCTGCTATTACAGGATGATATTAAGTGGAACCTCTTGTTGAAGAGAATTCCCATTGGTTCATTCCTTACAATTAACTACACTTATTTTACCCCCATGTATTGTTTGCGTGCACTTCCGCATAAACATGCACAAACATGCGTACCGACATCGACGCACGTGCGGGCTCTGCTGACACAAATATGCACACCTCAATACCACAAAACCCCTCGAGCCATATCTAGGTGCCTCACTGAAAACAAACACTCCGTGCCGTTGAATTGGCAGATTCAGATTTACCTTGGACAGCAGCTGTTTGAGCGGCGCCAACTTTAGCACTTTGTCATGAGAATCGTCAACACGGCTCAAAAAGAATACAAAAAGCAGCTTTCTCTACCTGCCTCTTTCTTGTGTATGTGTCTAAATGCTGTTGTGTGCGACTCGAAGAGACCACTGGTCAGTGCACAGCAGCTTCTGGGAAGGGGTGGACCTGGAGTGTAGACTCTGTGTGTTTAGTACATATAGACACAGAAGTAGTAGCTAACTCTAACACACATTCATCTCTATTAAAGTGTGTGTGCACATGTTATTGAATGCATGCTTGAATGTGTGTATTATATGACTTTTAATGATTTTTGAGCTACTTTTAACATACTTGCTGTTTATTAACCCAAGTACGCTGGCTGTGTGTTCATTGTAATGAACAAATATGTTCCTTGAATGTAATAGTATGGCTTTTTCCTGTTTTTGTATAATTGACCGTACCAACAATATGATAAATTAATCCGCTTTTTGATGCATGAGTTTTAAAGACTAAAAAAACTACAGCTCTTTGAGGATGTACTTATGCATGGTGTGGTTTTGAGCTTATTGCTAATGTCAATATGTTATCATGGTCACAATTTTAATGTAATACTATTTATTTGCTGAGCAGTGTCAATTGTGGCCACAAGTGACTTAATACTAAGGTCAGGTAAACAGCAAAGTCTACTGGTCAAACCAAGCTGTAGCAACAAAACCCCTGAATGTCAGCAAATGCATGTTTTATTTCTTGTGAACTCACTTGTACATTTACAAGAAGAACTGTTACAATTAGCAGGTAATATTAACCATATTTACAAGTTGGTTTAGCATGTTAGCATGCTAACATTTGTCAACTGGACGTAAACAGCGCACTCCTGAGATTGACAGAAATGTGTTTTTTTTGCTGATGTTTGGTTATCAATTATTGGTCACAATTATCTCAGGGGGCTCATGAATGTCTCGACATCATTTTGTGAGATTTTCCTTTGGAGCAGTAATACTGGTCATCAAAGTTATTAGAATTCTTCCTCCAGGGACCATAAACGTATGTATGTGTGTAGTCGGTGGAGGCAGTTTGATGCTCTGAGAAAATTTCTGCTGTGAAACCTTCGTTCCTGGCTTTGTGGATGTTACTTTGACACCTACCTAAACATTGTTACAGACCGCATACACTCTATTATGGCAACGGTATTCACTGTTGGCAGTGGCCTTTTTCAACAGGATGATGCTCACTGCCACCGCAGTGTTCAGGAATAGTTTGAGCAACATGACAAATAGTTCAAGGTGCTGACTTGGTCTCCAGATTCCTCAGATCTCAATCCATTTGAGCATCTGTGGGATATACTAGAAAAACAAGTCTGGTTCATGGATTCCCAGCCTCACAACCTCGAGGACTTAAAGGATCTGCAGCTAACGTCTTGGTGCTTGATGCCACAGAACACCTTCAGAGGTCTCCTTGAGTCCAGGCCTCCACAGGTCAGAGCTGTTTTAGCAGCACCAGATGCAACTACACAATATTCGGCAGGTGGTTTTAATGCATCTGTAAATTCAATTCAGGGAGACTAAATATTGTTTCCCGTAGTGGTCTGCTGTCTTGTAATGCTTCGGCTTCTGATCTAGTCAAGAGTGCTTCAGCTAATTCTGCCATTTCTATTATACCAGCAAACCACCATTTAGAGTTTAAACGTACATGCAGAGTGAGGATTTCAGAGGAATATGTCAGCTAATCCTTACACAGAGCATTTGTTTGGCCTGGATTTAAATGGGAACACTTCGTCAGTGGCCCGGCTTCAGCTTATCTTTATTGTATAAATGTGTAGAAGCACATCACTTGCTTGGCTGAACTTTCGGACGGAGTCAATCCAGGATTTACTCTTTGACCTCAGATAGTGTAGAGCTCCATGCGTTTAAATCCCTCTGTCCAATTATGCTTGTTCATGTGCTGTTGTTTTCAAACAACAGCACGTACACAAAATGCAGTGAGAAAGCACGATCTATAATGAAGCTTATCTGTGTGCTGAGTAACTTTGACACTTCACAGAGCTTTACCTGGTGTGATGACATCACAGTCATGCTCTGTGTACGTCTGTGTATGCAACTCATCTGGGGTCAAAGGTCAAACAGGACTTCCATACAATGCTATAATGCTGAGGACCATGTGGCCCAAAACACGAGTTCCACTTTCCCTATTTCAGGGGTCAGAGGTCAGATTTCTTGATTACGTCATTTTGGACAGATCTGCTTCCATCCCTTAACATACACACACATGTATAACATTTTGCTGTCTCCATGGTGACGGTGTGTCCGTGCACACAGCGTACAGTCACACATACTTTCCAAGTACCTTGTTAAAGCACTCGTGCTACCCTATACCACCAATGCTACCACAGTGCGCTCCGAAAACAATGAGAATAGATGGGGCCCTTCTCTATGTGAGCTCTCGCCATAGCAACGCCAGCATTTGTCCGCGAAGCACACCAAAACATTCGACTGAGATTCCTGCCACATTCCTCCTGCCAATCAAAGGAGGAGGAGAGATGGAGAAGTGACAGAAAGAGATAAAAGGATGAAATACGGCCAGTGTTTTCATGTTTGATGATTTCACAGATTTTGTTTGGCAGTGCAGGCTTTTATTACACAACCCATAAAATATGTGTGTGTATGCCAGACTGGAATAAGGGTTGGATGAGTTGACAGTGGATATTGCGCACAGACTGAAGTAAATTAAGTTGCATAAGCGTAAAACTGAATGCCCAAGGAGAGGGGAAAATCCCTGAAGAGCTTGCTTTTGTCAAAATGTTTCCAAAACAATAGAGCTGATGGGGTGCATGAAGTTCATCAGGTTGTGATTTTAACAGTGGGTTTGTGTGGAAAAAATATGTTGCAATAGGAAAAGTAATAATAGATGACGACTTGCTGACTTTTTTGACATAAATAGTAGGTTTTCTCTCACTCAAGGTCTCATAAAATGGGAATATCAGGGAATTAAACTGCGTTTTAATATTCTCAAATATCCCTTGTGATGAATATTTGCAACCACATTTTTGCCACAGAGAGCAATCATGATATGTTTTTCATAATTTATTATGCATCCATCCATTATCTATACACCACTTAATCCTCTGCAGGGTCATAATTTATCAAAAATTCAGAATTTGCTCTTTTAAATTACTGCTCATTTGTTGTACCAGCAAAACTCCTTGAAAGAAGAGCATAAAATACTGCAAGCGAACAAAACTCAAAGTCTTATCTCTGATAGCAACTGCATACGCATTTTTGAAATTCTTGAGAAAAGTGTCTAATTATATTGTTAAATCCAAAGCCTTCTCTCGCCTACATGTTAAGAGGCTGAGAATGTTTTATCTGCATTAATTCCAGTTAATCAAAAGCAAAATCTTCAGAGCATTTGGATAATTATACGTCTGAACTCTGAATCCAAAGCCAGCCGACTTGTGTCTCCAAAGCTTGTTCATCTCCTGGAGTCCTGTGCGTATCTCTTAATCTACACCTCAAGCCCGAAACCTTGATCTGAGATCTTCCTCCTAATCTGCATCTCCTAAACGTGAGCACCTTTCCCCCTTCATGTCTAAAACCTAAAAACCCCTCTCTCTCTACCTCATTTTTCAGTCTGCAATGAAAGCATGTTCTGTCAGGGAGGAGCTGAAAGGTTACGGTGTCGCAGCCCAGGGGTCAGGTGCTGCTGGGAAATGAGACGGGCGAACCGCTGTCGGACATCTCGGCGCTACCGGTCTTCGCACATTCCTCCCGTGCCACTTCCTGTCCATCATGATAGACGTCGGGAATGCGGAGGAGGGAGGCGCCGCTGTCCTCATGGCAACAGGGGTAAGCGGATGTCAAAACATTGAAACTGTGGGTGCCACATTTTGCTTGTAGACGACTTTCAACTGGTGCATTGTGTGGAGTTCCCACAAGCCGTTGTTGGTGCAGTCTGAGGGCCTTTTCTTTTAAACTCTGAGGGATCCAGAATGATGGTACAAATTAATATTTTCAGGTTTGACTTTGCGAATGATCCCCTAGCTGCACTGATGCTGTTCGATCTGTTCTATTTACCAAATGTTCACACCATTAGACTGACTCGCATCGTTTTTGTGTGACATAACATGGACACACTGTCAGTTACATGAATGTCAACCTACATCAAATAGTTTGACCCCAGTGTTGGTCCAAATAAGCTGGTACTTTTTCAATCTGCATACATCAACAATGAGAATTTGAGACTTAAAGAATCTAAAGTATTGAAGCTATACTAGTTCTGATTGTTTATGAATTTGAGTCTGTATATAACCAACGTTTCCATTAATTTAGACTTATGTGAATGTTTCTTTCAATTTCTGTGCAACCATTCTGGATCTTTTAGCTCTTCTCTACGTTTATTGGGGTTTCTGAGCTCAGGGAACATCAGCATTAAGCCAGTTCAGACTTGCTCGGCAGCTTGTGTGTGTACAGAGCTGAAAATAAATGGCTCAAACCTGAACGTGACTGTTTGGACTGAACTGCTAGACCCTGCAAGAAGCTTTTTGTATTGTTTTGTTGACATTGTTGGCATGCCACACCCCTTTGTTGGCAGACCTAGAGAAGAAGCAGCTGGATAGCTCATTATCCTGCTGAGTCAGGGCTGAGGCACTAAAAATTAAAACTAGGCCAGTTGTGGTTAATATTGCACAAACATAATACTGGGATAGCTTTAATTTATCCTTGTGCCCTGTGACAAGAACTTCAGTGGGCCTTGGCATTGATTCTCTTAAGTCTCTGTGACTCTGCTGGAGGGATGAACATGAGTCTTCCAAAAGATAATCTCTCATTTGGTGGTTTGATGACTTGTCTGTCTGTTGAGTTAAGGTCTGGTGACTGTGTAGGCCACAACAAATGACTCACATCATTTTCATCAAACTATTCAGTGAGCCCTTGTCTCTTATAGATGGGGTTTTGTCATCCTGGAAGACACCACTATCCACTATCGGGAAAGAAATGTTTCATTATAGGATGAAGGTGATCCATCAAACAATTTCTTATTGATTTGCCTCAGTGGGCAAAATGCCTCTCACAATTTAACCCTTACATTCTCACCTCTGTGTTTCAAAGCTACAGATTTAGATTTTTTTCATTTTAAAATAATCTCCTACTGTCTTAAAATGGCTTAGATGTAACTACACTTACTTTAAAATGTGCAGATCTATAAAGTTCTCGCTTCCCTCTCCACTTACCCTTCCCCATCTGCTGCTGCTAAAGTATATCAGCTCACCTGCAACTCTGCTTAGACACTGTAAAACAGCTGTATGCTCCACAACTGCAAGCTATACTGGACAATAAATATCAAATATTCTTGTATTTCATTATTACCAGTTAAACCAGAAACCAATTCTGAAGAACAACGATACGGAAAACTGAAATCCACAGGGTGACAGATTTGGCTCCTGAGATTTGTTATATATGTATATGTGAAAACCTTGAAGTCTGAAACTGTTTTTAAGAAGATATATTGCAGTTTTATGGACGTACCACTCACATTTGTGCATTGACTGTTTATTCTGCTCATCACAAGTCTTCCAGCGCATAAAAACGCCATATTGACATCCTAACAAGGCTGAACACTCGATTTTGACTGGAAGGGGTCTTTGAGGTGAAGCTTAGGCTTGCTGTGCTAGCTTTGGTAAATAATTTAACATAATATAAAAAAGTAAGTCTGGGTCAAACCAACTCATTGCTATATTGGTTTCTCTGTTCCTGCTTTGCTGTTGTGTAACCTGGCATTGCTTTGAGGTGGAGTTCATTGTGTCGAAGAACTCTTGAGCTTGAACTTCAGATCTCTTTAAGATTGATTGAGGTCTGGCTTGCTACTCACCAGTCACTACCTTGACACTGTCAGGAAAATCAAGCAGGGCTCCAAAGGCCATTGATTCCCCCTGGAGCCATCCATTCTATAACTGTGTGCCCTCATGCAGCTGATGTCCACTAGTGCCATATGTTTTTTTCTTTTTTCACATGGAAATCTCCTGTTGATGAGGGACTAAAGGAGCTCAGAAAGAGAAGTAGGAAGACAGCTCCTTTGAGCGCCAAGAGACGAGTCGGGATGAGATGAAAGGAGGAAGAAAGAGGGGCCACACGTTCATCAGGCTGAGTCTATGTGATCACAGGGCCCCGCAGCAAAACCACCGAACAATGGCCCCTGTGTGAGCGCTCATGTGTGTGTGTGTATGTGTGTGTGTGTCATCTCAGATAAGGAGGCCTACTCTCTGTCTCCTCTCCGATTCTCCTCGTCTCCTCTCTCTTCTCATGCCCCCTTGTTGCTGCTCCTTCTTTCCTCCTCCTCTGTTCTCTTTGTCCGTGGTGCTCGGAGGCCTCTCCCGAGATGAAAGGGAGAGGAGATAAGGGCAGGTAAGAGAGTGCAGGAAGGGAAAAACAGCAGAGAGGAAAGTGATAAGGAGGGAAACAATGAGGGCTTTGATAGCGGCTACTGTGTGCATAAGTGTGTGTGTGTATATTTGGGCATGTAATCGTACCTATATGCCCTACAGAGATGTGTATAATGTTTTATTTTGTAAGCACAGACCTTTACCTTTCAGCTGTAGCAGGTTAAAGCTGAAAGCACCGATGAGATGGTAGGTGAAGGAGAAGGGAAGATATAAAAACGTGACTTGCTGTTGACCTCTCATTAGCCCCTTTTCCCTCTTTTTATTAGCACTCCCTCATCCTTTTAAGGCGGCATTTCTCTTTTAGCCAGTCATTACCTTGCACAAGAAGAATCCCACTAACACACACACACACACACACACAGTAACTCACCTGTTTCTCCCATTTGAGGCTCCGCAGCCTTTTAGCTTCCCTGGCCTTCCTCTCGTGTCCCTGCTGGGTGTGGTTTTCCAATCTGCCCTGCTTTAGTCATTACAGCCTCACCCACCCAAACTGTCCATTTCAGGCCAGACATCCACCTGCCACCACTGTGTGTGTGTCTGTGTGTGTGTATTTTGGCCTTGGCATGTGTGAGACGATGCCCGACTTTTCCCAGAAGGGTCATTAAAGTTTTATCTCATTCGAATATGAGTGAGAAGGTGCAAGTTTGCATGCACATGCGTAAGAGGGAGAATGCCTGGATTCACGAAGCTGTAGCCGCTCGCCAAAAGTTTGAAAAATAAACAAAAGAATTTAGAAGCAAACAAGTGAAGAGGAGGCTCGTCACAATGTCATTTCCTCCACCAGTGCCTGAGTCCATCTGATCATGTGTACGTCCCACAGAGGACAATGGCATCTCTATTACATTAGTGTGTGTCTGTGTTACAGGTGGGATACAGACATTCCTGAGGATATGGAGGCAGAGAAGCCTGAGGGTTAAAGCTGACTCTGGGAGATGAGGAGACACATCACAACATTATGGCTTCAAATGTGAGTTCTTCCTTGAAAACGCACTGCAAAAATCCACCCCGTAAGCACTACATAAACTCCATAACATTTGTATTTGACATCAGAATCAGCGTCGAGACACACACATTCAGACTAAGTGGGGAAAGCAAAGTAAAGCAAGGCCTGTGGACAAAATTTTCACCATTGGCTGCCCTACTTTCAGGTAGCGAGCTCCTTTTTGCCTCCTGGTGTTCGCTCACCTGTACAACAGTAGACATTGGCCAATTTGTAAAAGGACTCTGTGGTTCCTCTACAGGCCTGCAGGAGGCAGCATGAGCAAAAATATGCTGCATCAAACTGGTGGTTGGTGTTTGGTGGTTGCACAGCAGGTGGAGCTGTCAGGCTGGAGATGAAAACTTGTTAGCAGTGTGACTGAAACCAGGGAAAACATATGAGTTACAACATCACTTTACAATATCATGCATGTTTGTGTGGCAAAAATGTTGTTTGAATGCACACGACTGCCATAAAAGCTGCACAGCATGTCTTAATGTCAGTTTTTCTGCAATTAACACGATAAATGACAGTGAAAGAAAAAGCTGCTTGAGTGTTTTTATATTGCTGTGTGAGACAAAATACAGATTTTGTATGAAAAAAATGTGTGCCTTTGTGGAGGTTTCCAGTATGTTGAGTTCAGGCCCCACACAGCTGCACACAACACAGCAGACAGCAAACAAGCCCAATATGAGTCAACCTAATGACACGAGCCAGTACTAAGCAGCTCCAGCTGTCATCTCTGTTTAAAGTGTCTGTCATAACACTTACGAAGACTAGTTCTGAATAATGCGATCCTCACGCAAAAACAACTTGTACACAGAGATCTGTGGCACGAGGAAGTCATTTTAGTGAACTCGTGGCAGTCAAGTTTGAAGATATTACTGAAAGGAACTGAAATAAAATGGATAACTAAATCAAATGCATTATTCCGCTCACCAGATCGTCTACGTACCAATCTACTTAGGCTGTTTCTTTTAGATTTTATTGTTTCTATTTGGATATTTTTAGTAGAAAATTACTGTCACGTCTCAGATGTGTTTTAGGAAGGCATTTCTTGTGGATCGAACATCATGTGACTGTCACAGTGTCACACAAATCTCTCAAATGTGCAGATTGTTTGAAAGCTTTCGTGAATCTGACCTCATCTAAATAAACCTCTCAGATAAAATGTTTGAGATTAAAACTCCAAATGTTCTTGCATGAGGCCCGTTGAGCTCGACTGTTTCTGCAACTCTCTTCTTCAAACTTTTGTGGGGATTAAAATGCAAAAATAAAATGCTCCACTTCTAAAACCATTTGCTCATTCAGACCCTATTACTTTCATTATAGTTTATGAGTTTGAAAGTTAAAGGAGCTTTTGGCTGGTCCGTGCTTATAAATGAAACTCTTAATCGAACTTGATTACACCATTACTACAAAAAGGCACTAGACTAAAATGTAATTAAGTGTCCATTAATTCCATTGCTGGCTTCACAAACCCTGTTACTGCTCTCATTTTGTTTTTTTGTCTCGCCTGTCGTATCTGTGATTCCTGGTCATTCTCAGCCTCCTTCCATCCTCCCAAAGTCGGAGATTCTTCCTGTGTGAACTCCTCTGTTCTCTTATCTGCGCCTCTTCCTCTGCTCCTTTCTTCTGAGATGTCTGCTTTTGCTCTGAACTTGACTGTGCACTCACAAAGAACCCCTCGCAACTCCACGTGGCTGCATTTTGTGTTTCCATTTCACCCACTTTTGACTCCTGAAGACAGTAGCTCAAATAGATGACTAAAGGTGGCCTTGAAAGCAATGAATTTGTCCCTATAGAAAGTTTTTTTGGAGCAATAAGCCTTCATGACAAGTTCGCCTCCTAAATTCCAAAGCATGCGTTTGTTTGTGCACTGATGTGACCTGCTATTTGAGTCATATGAGGACATCTTGGCAGCAGGTCCCATTTCCAGCCCAGTTTCTTGTGTTTCCTCTGACAGACATAAATCAGTTGTCACAAACACAAACACTAGAAAGCACTAACACTGTATCCATCAATCAATTGCTCATGCACCCTGCATCCATAAACTGGGTTAAGCTTCAAATTCAGAGAAGATGAACAGTAAAAGCAGCAACAACATGCACCTATTTTGAAGGAAAACTAGAAAATGACATCTTTAAGCTTCTAGTTTGTCGGCTTTTAGGTGAAGCACTGTGTAAATCCGGGTGAGTAAGCCTGCTGATGAGCCCAGTATCAGACAAAGCTAACAAGCTCCTCAGAAAATAAATCCATCCCAGATCTGCTGACAACTGCGTTATGCGAACAGTATGTGGTTTGTGAGACATACTGGCTCTTCGTGTCACTCATCTAAAGAATGACAGGGGTTCATCGAGTGCTTTCGCATCGTGATCGCACGAATGAAACTGTTGTCTTGGACTCATTAGGGACAAAGGAGGCAGACAACAAGAAAAACTGCACAGAAGAAACAATTTGATTGCTCCGTGAAGTCGTGCAAAAAGAAGAGAGCGCGAGGTTTCATCTCGGTGGTGACAGAACTTGTTGGACTTCCTGTGACTGTTGCCTCGCTGGCCAACTGACAGAATTACACTCTGCAGACTTTGGTGTGCATTTCCCACTGTTTTGTGTGCCAGTGCAGACATGCACACCAGCTAGAGCAGAACAGATGCAATCAGTGTGCAGTTCCCAATCATAGCTCTAATATGCAAACCTCATGTTGACCCAAAATAACGTTTTTGTGCCACATAAGCCGAGATTTGGTGGAGAGTGACAGGAGCAGCTGACACCTAACTATGCTATATGTTCCTCAACTGGTGGTTCATGCACTGGGCTTAACTGTGCAAAAATAGCTCACAGCTCTGACTGACAGATGCTGGCCACATGTTTTCTAGGAGGTAGCTGGCCTGTAGGGGGAGCTCTTAACATACTGACACCCACTGAACTTGTAATGTGAGGAAGACGAGCACAAAGAAAGGATGTATTCCACTTTGGTCCTTCATTTTTGATCTCACTCACAATACATCTTATGACATGATCAAGCACGGCCTCATCCCGTCCAGAGAGTTTTATAGTATCACTTTTGTTTCTTGTGACTGCAAAGGCCCAAAGAGTCATGAAAGCTCATCATTGTGCATTGTGAAGACTGTCAGGAGACGCCACAACACTGAGCACACCACTCAGGCCTCCAGCATAAAGCCGTGTCTCAGTTCATCACGGTGACGTAGCCGCGCAGCACTGTAACTGTCCGCTGTAGTGATGCAAGGAGCCAAACTGACAACCATTCCTCAGTAAGTCACGCCAACGTCTCCCATGTGACAGCCGCCCCTGGGTGTCCATTATCTGTTTGGGGTTACGACAGTTTCTCTCCCTCCTTCGCTTCCCGGGGGGACCTGTGACATAATGGGAATCCCCGCCATGCCAGGGATGGACGACACACTGGCTGACATGAGGCAGCAGGGAGGGAGCATGAGGAGGATGAGTGAGATTCCCCTTTTGGTTGTCACAGTGCTGTCCAAGTTGGTGCACAGCATTACGTGATATTTTGAGGTTTTGACTCTTTTTTATCCAACGCTTTGTGATAGTTATGTATTCCAGATGTCCTGTCGCATTTGAAGACAAATCACTGATCACAGCAGCGAGAACAGGAGGGATTCGCTCATGATGGCTTCACGTCAGCATTGTTCAGCACTTGTAGTCTTGTCTGACGGCTTCATTGTTCATTGGTAGTGATTGGGCCGGGCGGCGCCACAGAGAAAGAAGGCAGTTATCAACAAGTGTGTGGGTGGGGTCACGAATTTGTAAAGTCTGTCACAAATTAAATTTGTGTCCTGTCTTCCCAAGTAGGTGCTGTTGAAAGCTTGATGATGTAGTGATTAACACGTCAGGTCAGTTGATTCTGGCTAGTTCTGTTTCATCCATGGCTGAATGAATGCAAATGGAAAGCTCTATTAGCATGTCTTCTCATTTGAAAGAGCAGTATTAGAGAACATTTAATGGTTTGTAGCTGGTCAGCTCAACAAAACCATGTAGTTTGTTGACCTACAAGAGAAAATCCACTGTTTTGTTGTAAATTTTGAAATGAAATTGTAAATGCTGATTTGACTGAGCTTTAAACCTGAAGATGAGACGTGGAGTAAACATGCAACAAAAGTTATGGAAATCAATATGTAGGAGCCAGCTGAGGATGGTTAAAGGAGGAGGAAGATGAAATCAGGCATACTTAAGAGTGTCAGAAAGAGGTTTTAGGAGATGAGGAGTAAGAATCACATTGTTCTTGGAGAAGTGAAAAAGCAACGTATGCTGTAAAAACATCAACCTGAAGGCTGTAGTTTGCACTGTTGTGAGGTGTTATTTTGTGAAAGAGGAAGTGGCAATATGGAAGACTAGCACCACAGACCACTAACTTCTGCTTCTTCAGATTACAAAAGGTCCACGGGCTGTGCTTATGAAGAAAGCCAATACACACACACGCACATATATACACATGTGAAATCTCTGCATGCTCCATGTAAGATGGTAAAACGCATCTTATTTTGCAGGGCATATAAAACATTTTGGCAAGTGAAGTCCATCTGTGGCCATGCCAACAAACACACCTACATATACATGAGACATGACCCTCAGACGTAAACATCCCTACACACACACACACACACACTTAAGCGGAAGAGAGCAGCAGTGTGAGGAGTGGGCTGCCTTGGCATTGGGAGCAGCAGCTGTGAAAACAGGCAGCAAGTGATGTCAGAGCAGCAAGGGACTCTGGGTAGCAAAGCCACTTTGAAGTGTTTTGGGTTTTATGGCAGCCCTGAGAGAGGGCGGCGGATTTGAAGTCGTATGTGTGTGTGTATGTTGGTGTGAGTCAGGCGCACTGAAAATGCCAACATGAGGAGTGAAGTGAGCCAAATCTCTCCAGCGAAAAAGACATAGAAATACGGGAGGTGAAAAAAAGTATTTCCAGGTAAATTCCCCGCATTGCGATCAACAGTTAGGCCTCCAGACAGTTCTCAAGTGCTGCAGGTGCAAAGTTACTGCCCTCCCCTTCTTCCCCTTCCTTTCTCACTCCCGCCATCCCTTCCTTTCCTCCCCTCCTCGTGCAGGGAAAACACAGAGGAGGGCAGCCGGGGCACAGTGCCAGATGTGCCAAGTCATACCAGCAGACAGGCTCAGGATCAAAGAAGGGGTCCAGGAAGGGAAGTGTGTGTGTGTGTGTGTGAGAGAGAGAGAGAGAGAGAGAGTGTGAGCGTGTGCTGTGTAAGAACAGGTGGGAGCCTGGGAGGAAGAAATACAAGAGTCCACAGCTCGTATGTTCTCATTCTCACACCTTTTTCTTTAGATATGCAGCTAAAAGGGAAAGTTTTCAACATTTCTCAAATTGCAAATTAAAGGAACCTACCACAGTTTCAAGAATAAACATTCCCACTCTGGCTCACCGCTCGCTCATCGTATTTTCCGTTCCATTAGTCGATGTTAATGAATATCGGATTATTCCAGACTGAGGTTTTAGCCTGACTCCGACTGCTGACTGAGCAAAGTTCAGAGACTGGGCATTGCTCTAGTTGGCTGATAAACCAGTGTGAAATCGGTCTGCATGCTGGTGATTTCACCCAAGGGGAGTTTTGTAAGGTGGCATGTCTGGCCTCCTCCTCCTCTTTTGTCGTCGTCTTGCTAAATCAAAACACAGACTGATGCATTAAGACATTAGTAACACATTTTTATCGTCTGCTCAAGTAAACAACCTGAAGCCCTGAGAAAACTAAAAAAATCAAGAGTGTTTAGAAGTTCAGACAAGTATAATGAAGATGCACTTTAGCAAAAAGAAAGAAAAAAACTTGATTTAAATGGTTATTTCATGATGCATTTCTAAAAACATAGACAACACTTGTACATGTTAAAATGCAGCTGGGATACAATCCAAATGCCTTCTACGGGGTGTAATCCACATTTAATGGCATTCCCCTTTAGTAGATGCATGAGGCCTGGGGCTGTTTGTAGCCTAAATAGTTAACATTGTATACTTTCTGTTCATATTATTATTATTTATTTTATTTTCTTACACTGTGTGGTCCAACTGTGCATTTTCCCCTGCAAATTTATTGGATTCTTGCTCAGGTGTTTGCCATCCTGCATCTCCAAGAAGTTTGTTGTACCACTATGCATGTTGTTGCATTCTAGCTTCATTTTACCAAGGACACATATGCTTTTAGAATTTCCTCATGAAACAGACATTTGAATATAGGCTTTTAAGCTTTTTTTTTGCCAGAACAGTGCCTAGGATCTTTTTAGTTCTCAATTTGTAGACTTATTGGATGTACACATGCAGAAAAATCCAATATTTTCTGAGCTCGGTTAGAGGTGCCTTGTGGATTTTTAAATTTGTTTTGGTAAACAAACTAAAGTTTTTATTCAGTTTTACCTCCATAAAAGGCATTGCATGCATCCTTGACTTCTAACAGATGTACTTAATGTTGATTTTTAATGATAGGTCTCTAACTTTGCAATCATATTGTTAGCTTGCAGTCTTCTCCTTTGCTACCTTTGTGCCCCATGTTTTGTGGCATGTTACTGCTGCTCTTTGTCGATCAGTGAAGTTGCATGTGCGTGACACGTCGGTTAAAGTATGTTTGGATTTTTGAAATTTTTCCGCAGTTTTTGCGTCATCCTTGTATCTTTGTTGCTGAGTAGGAATTCCTCGTCCCTTATCTCTACTATCGCCTTTGGCTTACATCAAGAAATCTCCCTTAAGTCCTCTTGCAATCTCCTTCATGGAAAGCATCGATCAAATCTGTGTCCGGCATGTGACACAAAAAACTGTTAAGATTCCTCAGATTTCTGCGTCCAGACTGCAACAAATCCCTCGTAGCCATTCATGAGGCCTGAGCAGCCGACCTTGCAACCTTTACTAGAAAGTGGGCGGACGTTTTCCAGCACACTGACAGAAATACAGCCCTGGAGTCACCCCATCCCACTCCTGCCGGCTATCAATAAATGTCAAAACAAATCATCCTCCTTTTCTCTATGCGTGACAGTCAAAAAATACGTCTGCTGCTGAATTCTTCGAGTTCTGTTTCTACGCCTGCAACTTAAAAGCCTGCCGTAACTTGATAAAGACACTAAATGAGGAAAATGCTCCTGCAGGTATTTGCTTTATGTTCTGCAGATATGGCTAACATGTGGCTAAGCCGGATCTGCCTGGGGGTATGGATTTTCTACGTTTTGTTTTACAGACCTGACACATTCAGTTCATAACAGCACAGCTGACAGTTGTGAGGCGCTGCTGATGAGTAGAGGTGCATTAACAGACAGACAAAACAGTACATTTTGTGATCCCTGTGTGATATGTTTCAAAGATATTAAGATAAGTCTTAAATATAACAGAATTTAATTAGTAATTTATTGTGTTGTTTTCAGAATGTCTTTAGGCAGATCATACTGATAAGAACAGATGTTATAGTGAATGGGTTCTTTGTGGCAGCAGTGAAATAACTTAGATAAAGATGTTCAAGGGTTTCAGTAAACAGCTCAACATGAATCTTTGAGGAGACTACTCTGCTACAGCCATAGGATTCAGAATCTGTCATGTGACCTGGAGTCAAATAATCAAGCCTCAAATCATAAAAATCAACTGGAGAAAGTGAATGAATAATGCCATACACATCACATACACTAATTCAAGGGACCGACCAATTCCCATCACCTAATTAAATGTATGCTTGCAAGAGAAAAAACTTTTTTTTGTGATTTAGACAGAACTTTTAAGTTGCAAACATTATTTTTATGAGTCGTGTTGACATAGTAGTGTTGGTAGTTGCATAAAACTGCATGAGTTGAAGTAAAACTAAATTCAAGTTGAGGTAACCAAATGAAATTAGCTTGATAACTTAATTTTTCTCCACATGAGATTGAGGATTTTTCAGGGCTATTTTTGGGGTGGGACTTGTCATGTCTTTGGCAATGTAGCATTAGCATAAGCATTTGCACAGGTGTAATTTAACTCAACCCATGATCAGTTTCTCAACCATACTGAGTAGTTTTGGTGTCTGAACTTAACCAGGTAGTTTTGCAGCATAAATAAAATCAAGAAGCAACTGAAAACAATGGCAGAAATCACCAACCGAAAACAACCAGGTAGTTTGTAGTGTAAACAAAAACTCATGAGTCACACGATGTGGATGCAGGCCAAAAGAGAACACAGGCATCTCACAGTGCAACATAGCTTTTACATATTTTATTGTGAGACTACACTGAGGCAGGGCACTTAACCCACAGTGACTGCAAGCCACAGGGCAGGGAGGCAAAAACCATCTTCTCAGTTCAACAAGGTTTAAATCAAACCTACTGCCCGTGAAATAAAAGGATGAAATATGCGAAAACACCACTGAGGCAGATGAATATATGCGGATTGACATATCACTGAACACATACTGAAAATGTCCTGCGGTCTTAGTAAACCACTCATTCCTTGAAATAGGTGCTGGGACCACACACCTGACTGAGAACAGGAGAGTTTCTCCTCTTTGTCTTCAATTTTCCACAAGGCTGAAGGACTTCCACTCCTTCACATTCCTTGTCTAAATCTAGTATTTGAGTATATCTGTCACTGAGCTGCTCATTTTCCCTCCCAGGTTCCTCTGTACATCTCTCAGGACTTCACCCCTGTACATCCTCTCATTTTTCTCCCTTTCATTCTTAAGTTGCTGCCACAATCACCCTCCATCTTGTATTGTGTCTCATCTTCTACAAATCTTTCACTGCTGCTCTCCTTTCCCAGTCTGGTTCTCCTGTATGCTCCTTGTAAGTGTCTTCGCGGGGGAGTAGTGATGGTGTGTTTTCCTGCCCTGGGCTGGAGAGTGAAAGGGACTTGCTCTGTGTTTCCAGCTGCATACTAAGAGGACGTCTGGCATGTCAATCTGTCAGCGTACCCATCGAGACCTGATGGAAGCAGCTAGCGCTATGGGGGATGGGACTTCACTCGGTGACCCTGGATTATCCACTCCAGGCCTCCAAGTTCCTGTCAGACTTGGTTTTGAGTTTAACCCTGTGTGGATGTTTTATGAACTCATAAATCCGCTAACAATGCTGGTGTGAGTTTTGTTAGCTTTACATGCTAATCTAACCTTCAGTTTGCTTTCTTGGGTGGAACAAAGTTATGTAGGTTTGAGGGAAGTGGACTTTTATGAATGAAAATCTGATTTTAAGAAAAAGCCTTTCAAATTTTAGTTGCTGATGGGCTTAGCTGCTGCACTCTGGAGCAAGGCCCAAACCAAAATTAGTGTTGGCTGATACACACACTACATTATTACACCGTCAGTTTGACAGCAGCTGTTTTAACTCTATCACAGCGTTTTCTTCAAGTCTCCATTTTTGTAACACCACTCTTGCTGCATTATATGACGGACTCCAGCCACAAGAGATGCAGCCTTAAGATAAATGAAAAAAGAAAGTATGAAAGACACAAAGGTCAGCTAACATGAGAGTAGTTGCAGGTCATTCAGACATCAGTCCTTTCAATCTTGGAGACAGACAGACTGATGGATGTGAGCTGTCACCGCTGACAAAGCAGGGCTTGAGAGAAATGGCTCTGAACTGTAAGGTTGAAGGCTCAAATGACAGTAATGTCAATAATTACAGCTTTTACCTTAGTTGGAGGTCACAAGGTGCTTCGCTGATTGTGTCAGATCAGGGAGAGTCCCGAATGTTTGTGTGTGTGTCTGCATACATAGTGGTGTCTCTGTGTTGTTTGCAAAAGAGTGGGTGGCTTACTGATGTATTGTTTCTGACTTCATGTCTGGTCTGTGGAGAAAAGGGGGCTTTTTCTGCCTGGAGCAGCTGTTCAGCCAGTCGGTCAGTTCATCAGTCAGTGCAGGGGCTCCGAACCTGTATTCACTTTGCTTACTGTGCCTGAAAAATGTGAATTGTCGTAGGTAAGATCTGGCAGAAAGCCACAAAACTGCCTTGTAGAGAAGTGACAGGCCGTAAGTTTTGTCACATAGGGTTTCAGTTTGTGTTGTGTCTGTGTGTTAGTGCACACAATCTAAACTCCCTGCCCTCACACATCCTATTTCTCTGTCTCAGGTACTGTCCCAAGATCATATTTTACTGTATGGCCTATAAGTGAGTGCCAAGTAGGGCAGAAGCTGGGGAGGGGGCCTGCGGTAAAATACATTATGGTACATTATGATATGGGAATATAAAAGAAGAATAAACCACATGTATGCTTTCTGTTTTACCATCCTTCCATATGTAAAACCTTCTGATCCAGAAGGTTGTGATTACTCGAGATGACAGACCAGTCATGTCCAATCATCATGCTCCAGTCTGTGTTTTTGCCCCCGTCCTTGCATACGCAGTTGAGAAATACTGCTGTGAAAGCAAAAACCGAGGCGAAGTGGTTGATGTGGTCAGAAGTGTTTCGAGGTATGTTTCTATAGGGAGCCGTTTATCGGATGCACGTGGGAACCACAATTCGTGCCGTACATCCGGGTTTTTTGTTTAGATTTGGCTGCAGCGTATCAATTTGTCAAGTGTAAGGGCAGCGTTGGAGAGAGTCCAAGTGCTGCAGCTGTGACGGACCGACAAGTACGAAATGACTGTTTAACCATAAGAGGTTTCGTATGAACACTCTGGGGACAGAGGAGGAAATTTTGCTTGCAGAGATGGTTGCCTGCACCTTGTGGTTTGACCTTTACAGGCCTCTGTAGTGTTCGCTTGTGATTGCAGCTTTTTAGATGTTTCGATGTTCCCATGAGCTCTGCATATCAACTACAATAAATTATAAATCATTTTTCTCAGTTACTCCAAAATTAATTATAAAGTTGAGCATCTGTATTGACATCTGTATTTGTAACATTTGGTTAAATCAGGCAACGAAAGCTACCAGATTAAAGTAAAAGGAAAAACTGATAATTGGTCTCAGAGACATTGTACACCCAACCATCCACCGTGACCTCCTCCCTCAAAGTTTTAGTGCTTTGATAAAAACGTCCTTTTTTCACTTTTGAGTGACCTGACTCCCTGTGACCTCAAACTGTCAAAACTAAAAGGGCAAATCCTACATAGGCCGAAACAACATTCAGATGACAGAACAAGGCCCCAAATGAGATCTAACCACCCAGCAGTGATTCACCAGCTCCCCTGCAGACAGACTTGAACACAAAAACAAGTGTACTTATCCCCAAAAACACACCAGACAGACATAGTCTGACTGCTCACAGGTCAGAGCCGGGCCAAAGCCTGTTTTGATGCAAAGCTTTCTGGGAATTCTGTCTTCCCCCTTTTCCTCCTAATTGCCTTGTTTACTTTTCCACGTTGACTTAAAGTGGTGTTGTGACTAAAAGCTTTTCCACAATGATGACTGATGTCTTGGACAGGACAAGAGCTGGATTACAAGATACTTTTTTGCCACCACATCGAGAGGATAAATAAATTTCTGTAGTAAGATTCATAGAGAAAAAAGTTTCACTGTCTTCCTCTGAAGACTCGTAAATCATCAGAGACATGGACACTGAGTGCTTGCAGAGAGGAGACTGATCAAAATTCAGAAAAGGATTCCTTTTTGCTCCAACTTGGCTAAAATAAGAATCTGTTTTCTTGTTAGATCATTATACATGTGAAATGGATTACATTTCAAGTTTGTGTTTGTGCAGGGGGCAAGGTGGGTAATGACTTTAGAGAGACTAATGGGTTGTTGTGAAAAAAACACACACACCTTTGAGCTGGTTTATGTCATTAGAAAAAATATGGAAACTATGCTGAGGGGAAAGTATGACTGCACACCTCTGTTGGGTGGTGTTTGTGTGTGTGTCTGCGCTAGGTGTTTGCATGTGTACGCATATAATGTGTGTGTTTTCTTGCTATTTATGCCAAATATGTCAAAAGCTAAAATATGTCTCTTTCAACGAAAAGGTGTAGGTAGTTTGTCTTCGTCCTTACAGAACACAAACACATACACTGAAGTCTAAAAGCGTATGTACATGAATATGTGTGGGTGTTTTCAGCACACTGACACGTCCTCTCTTGTCGTTCCATTCTTCTGCTCGCTGTGGAAAAACTTATTTCCAGGACACTTAAGAAGACACTACAGCGTATTGGTTTTGGAACGATCCCCTGCTCTTCCCAGCGACCGTTAATAAAAAGCTGTAAAACAAATGGAAAAGAGCAGTGAGAGTGAGAATGTGCATATTTTTCTTGACCGTAGAGGTCGTCACCTTCCTCTGTTGCTGTGCAAAAGTTCTTTTTTGTTAGTGTTTGTTATTGCAGGCCGAGGCAGGGTTTCTCAGCTTGACTAATGTTGGCAAGAAATGAAAGAATAAATGTGTTCTACTGGTACTTTTTCAAGTTCGGTATGTACTGATGTGTCCGGTTTTCCTGGAAATAGCCACTGCCTCACCTTCGGCTGACTAATTGGATTCTCTATATTGCCAAGACAAAGAGCAGGAATTTAAATATAAAGAATACTTGTAATACCAAATGAAATCAGATTAAATCTGCACTGTAGCTAGCTAAACACAGCGTTTTGTTGTCTTTCAGTTCATTGATTTGGTTTTGGCCTGCAGCTGTAATGTGTTATGTTTGAACTGAATGTGAACATACACTGTAAATCTAATAAAAAAACCCAGAAGAAAATTGTTTGCGTTAAATAAATAAAGAAAACTTTAGCCGGTTAAATGGAAATAGGTAAAGTATATGAAGTTCTGTACAATAAATTGCAAAGTTGATCGACTTTTACAAAAAATGACAAGTGTGCATGGACTTTTGGTCCACATAGATCATGAGGCATAGTTTCCTGGATGAAGGTCTTAAGGTTGACCCATTCATCGACCTCAACCTCCTCCCAATGTGGAGTTTGTTGATTTTTTTTACACTACCCCATTTTCCTAAAAGCATTTCTGGCAGAAAGCCTTCAAGGCAAATTTCTCCCATGACTATCATTAAAAATAGTGAATTGACAGATAGAAATCAATTCTCAGAAATAAAATTACAATATTTAGAAGCTAATAACATAAACATGCAGTATCTTTTGTTTGTCCTGTGATTCTGTTTTCAATAGTATTGCTGCGGTTGTCATCAAAACTAAAATTCCAACTGGCGCTTCTTCGCAGTTTGAAGGAGAGAGAGGAGTGTGGTCATGATCAGAACTATATTTGAAAGCTTAACTTGAAGTTATTCACACATTCAAATGTCTACACATTAGTACAATACACTTTTGTTTGATAGCAATGCAGTCAAAGATGATTGGTTACATTTGAAACCTGGAC
This sequence comes from Dascyllus trimaculatus, assembly GCA_024666655.1. Lineage (NCBI taxonomy): Eukaryota > Metazoa > Chordata > Actinopteri > Pomacentridae > Dascyllus > Dascyllus trimaculatus. Next base: position 10,735,477 of record CM045468.1, on the reverse strand, counting down.
TAACAGTGCAGTGGTGCCTTTACCTGCCAAAAAGAGCCTCATATTATCCTCAAAGCTGACAGATCAAACCAAAGCTCAAAAGACATTTGAAAACACATTTCTGCTATTTAGTACAAATTAGAACATAGGGGAGCATTCAGGAGCTGAAGTGCCACCAGCGTGGGTGGAGCACAAAACACAGCTAAAAAGGAAAATGAAAATTTGACTTGCATTCATTAGGTGGCCATGAATGTTTCCAAATTGATGCTACTTTTGAGCTGTGTCTGCTGGATGTGTCATCTTTTTGCTTATGTGATCACAGTATTACCTCCCCGAGTAGTCAGGAAAAGATTTAATACTACTTTAAGAAAATTTCATTGATTTAGTTTCATTCAACCTGTTAGCCTGCATTTTTGTGACTTAAAGGGTGCCCAAACCATGGCACTTCCTAGGTGTACACAGTTTTGTCAAAGAATCCAAAGATGGCACTATCAGTTTCGTAGCTGTTGCAGGCGTGATCGTCCCAATATGCAAGTCATTACTGTTCAGCCAAACTGGATGAGTTTGCATGTTTGTGGTTTTAGACAGCAGTGATAGTAAAACAATAAAGAAACTGTTTGAGCTTCAGTAGCAGTAAATCATAGGACTTGGTGTTAGTAAGCTGCTTGGGTTTACACACCCAGACCGTCTGTGATCACTTTATACCCAGTGGGATGAGAGGAGCAAAAAATCAAAGATTACAGAATCCAGCTGTTTGTGGACAGACTGTTTTATGCACTTTGTGTTGATCTTCAGTCCCTGTTGATGAAGAAGTTGTCAGCAAATCTCTGACATGCCAATTAAGGTGAACAGGGCACAGTTCCTTTCTTTCTGTGGGGACTCACATTTAAAAATACCTTTCTTGGTCATACGTTATATTTCCTAGCTTTTTTGTAAGAGCTAGTGATTGTAACCGAGCTGTGTCTCTAAAAATAATAGGCGACCTGTGGATTCCCATAGCCTCACAGACCCATCGCACACATGCTACCTGGAGGACCGCATAATCACAAAACCACATGTGAGGCAGAGCTCTAGGAAGAAGTTATATGTGTGTGTCTGTGTGTGTGAGTGAGAAAATGAGGAACAGGCTAAGGAGACACACATTTTACTTACTCATTTGCTTTAATCCTCAGGTCTGCACTCTGTCTACTGAATGGTATTTGTTTTGGTCTGCACACCAGCAAGTAAATATGCCACGTCTAACATTTGCCATCTTTCAGCAGATCTGGTCACACAATGCCCTGCTCCACAGAAACATGTGAGATTTGAGGAAGGTCGGGGGAGACAAAGACAAAGCAGGAATGTCGTCACGTGCATATATATCTCAGCTGATGAGAAACACATGCCTGCTATAGGTTCAGATGGACACACTGCAGGATCTCTCTCTTTTTTTTTTTTTACCATAACTTCCCCATACTGTACAGAAGTTTGGAAGTGATTTGATTATAACACTGCCACAGGAGAAATGTTTTTCAAGCTGGACTTGCGGTGACTTATTAAATTTATGGCCCAGAAAAAAATAAAGTGATGCAAGATTATGACGTATGTCTTTTAAAGTTACCCAAGCTGTGGTTCAACCTGGTCAGAGTCGTGCAGGGAGAGTCTGGGCTCTGTCTTTCGCTGTGGCCTCGCAGCTTGGAGCCCAGTCTGCTATGAAGACCATCGGCTCGGATCTGCTGTGCAGCCACATTCCCCAGACTGTGCTCACACAGAGGCTACAGAGTGGGTTAGTAGGACAGTGCTGTGTGTGTGTGTGTTTGTCTGGGTTTCAGTTTTATTTTGATCTATAACCCTGCTGGGGATCTGATATCCAGCAGGATACAGGGGATGGATGATTGCTCAGTTGGCAGTGCTTTTAATGGGGATTTTTCATTGGACTGCATAATAGGAAGCAGCAAAAAAACTATTCTGCAGGCATCCATGAAAACATTCACCTACTAAAGCTGACATTAATCCCTCAACCTCGCACATGCTTTATATATATATATCTATACAACATATGCTGCTGCTTTAATGTGCACTTTATAGTATTTTGTCCAAAGAGCTTCTCAGGTACATACACATTCCACATTAAGCCATGCAGTATCACATACATCTTGAGTAATGCTCCTGGACATTTGATTCTCCTGCAGCGAATCGGCACGTAAACCTGACACTGTTTGCACTCAGTCCCTTGTGCCCATTTGGCAACTGTTCAGCGTATCAATTTACAACAAAACTTTCCATGAGGTGGATGCAACAGGATGCCATAGAGATGCAAATGCGGTGGCTGCTGAATTGCTGCTTCGACATGACATTGCATTTATTCTGTTGTCTGAGAGCATTACGTTGTAACTGTACGTCTTGTGTGCTGAAGGTCAGCTGTATTGTCCTGTGGTCACTAACTAAACACTGCATGTATGAGCAAATTATACGTGGGAGGAAATGTGATTGCCCTGAATCATCATCTTCCACAGAGAAATTCCCTTTGTGTCATGTCCTCTTTCGCGAAAACATCTTGTATTATGAGAATCAGGTCTGCTTTAAGAAATGCAGTCCTATTTTGCATATGTAATGTCCTCTTTCAAGAATGTCCACTTTTAAGAATGTCTTCTCTTAAGAAAATAATGTCCTGTTGTTGGAAAAATAATCCCGTTTTCAAAAGCACGCACAGAAAGCCAGTCACAGACGGAAACAAAGGAAGCTGACACTTGAAAGGACATAAATCTCCGCAGGTTTGCCAAGAAGTTTAAAACAACACAGGCCAGAGATGCTGACAAAGAGCCTGAAAAATGCCTAGTGGCTTATGTACACCATTTCTCTGTGTATCCACGTGCGTCAGAACTGATCTCTGTTCTCTATCAACAGATTCAAATTGAGCGTCATGTCTTAATCAGTCTGTCCATGAAATGAGCTGCTTCCATTGCCTGTATTCATATTTTATTAAATTCTGCTGGGCCTTGCGGCTGCAAATGAGCTCTGGATAAACCTCCATATGCAACCATTTTGGGTGTTTGTGCGTGTGGCGCATGCATATGTGCATGTGTCTTTATTTATACAAGTCTCCTCATATACAGTTTATCTCTACCATTGTATTGTATATGAAATGATCCGTGAAGCCAGCGGATGAGCTGCAGGCTGAAACATAAGGAGCTGGTCACGTTTGCTCTGGCGAGGAGATGGTAACATACAAAACATCATGGTTAAATGTAGGCGTGGGGGAATTAGATTAGCATTTCTTTGAAAGACGGTTCTTTTGAATTGAAACTTCCATAACATTTGTTTATATAGTTTAACTGGTGCAGTTTGGAAGCTGCCTGCCTTCCATCTGTTGTATCAGAATTAAAAGCAGACCCTATAAGATGCTCTTCCTCTTGCAAAGGAAAAGTTAAAGTCATAAGGAAGAAAATCATTCCTTAGTGGCGTTCTTTTGCCAACTGAAAATGGGAGATCCTCTTTGGAAAACACCCGCCTTTGAAAGTGCATGGACTCTGTAGTGTGTGTGGGTTCATGAGATTGTGTCGGCGGCGAATACGTGTTGACGAATATCAACGTTTAGGGTCAAAAACTGAATTTGGTGAGTGTGGTATTTGTTTCTGAACTGGTAGTAGCTGACTTCTCCTAACTTCTAGCCAATCTGAAAATGAGCAAAGAGGTGGAGTGTTAGTGGCCACACCCTTAATTATGCCATACAATTTAAACAGGTGAGTCATAGAAAAATTCACCCCTATACGAGGAATGCAAATTTTGAACGTTTTCCTTAAGCGATAGTTGGTCACATTATCCATCAATCAATCCGTTTATCCTTTAAACAAATGCTGCTCTGTAGGCAGTTTTCCATATGACATTGAAGCTATTTTTAACCACAGAAACATAATATTTGCTGCTAAAAAGACAAAAAGGTTAACATTGGCTTATCTGCAGTATGTAAACTCTAAACCAGAGGCATTAACTGACACAGAAGTCTTTGTCATGGTGGCCAGTTGCTACCTAAACTGCCACAATCCTCTCTGCTTGAAAACACTTGACTCCTTGTAGTCTGAGCAACCACCTTCTCAGGTTGCTATAGTGGTAAACACAGCAAACGAACTGCAGCGTTCCATCTCATTAAATAGTAAGAGGCTTTTCCTAATGGCAGACCAGTTTTTACAGCTAATAAATATACTTTGTGCTTGGATACCCAGCCTTACTTTGGCAATGGATGCGATGGTGTTGTACTAGTGGCAAAGTGTGCTTCTTAGAGCTCATCAAACCACAAAAACATCTACATTATATCATGTTAGTCCATAACAATATATCCACAATTGTCAGTGTATACACAGTAATTTGTAGTCTTTATATGTACATGATCATAAATCCACAGTAGACATATGGGATCTGAAAATGATTTGTTCTGCAGTCAGTAACCAGCCCAGTGTGCCTACTCATACTGCACATGGGGCCGGATATATGCTCATTAAGACATGCAGTACTTCCAGGCAGATTTGCATGTGTGCACACATTCACACACACACTGGAACTAAAAGTGCATTTGCCAGCATATGCCAGTGTGTGTTTATTCTGCAGTTAGTGGGCTGTGAAACCCGAATGAAATTCACTGCTGTGTGTTATAGTCTCTATAACTCTGCCACGCAAGGCCACGTGTATTTGTTTGCTAAATCCCCATAGTTTTACTTGGACATTTAACTGGAGTCTGAGCACCAGATCAGATAAATGCCCTTGGTAGACTACTTTTAAAGGTCAAAGGTCCAACTTAGCTGGCTGTCTTCGTATATCTGAGCAAAACACGCTACAGGGTTCCAAGTATTTAAATCCTGGTTGAGTGACTGTCGCCCAAGGGAGAGGTTTGGTTGTGTGATTTTCTGTTTCTCTTCTGTCTCTTCCATCTAAATCAATATCCCAAACCACAAACAAACAGCCCAGGCAGCTGATCTAAGTGAATATAAACCAATCCAGCCTAGGGATATTAATTGTTACCTCAACACTCTCTGTGCCAATGACATTCTTCTGCATATGACACAAGGCGGTATATCAGCTTGTGGAGACTCCTCTGAGGCAATGGAAGAATGGCTCGTGTCTATTTGACATTTTTATGATCAAGACTGATTGATTGAGCCGCATAACCATGATCCAAGTCAATATCTTACAAATTATCACAAGAGTGGCGTGTGTGTGTGTGTGTTTGCAAGTGTGTGTGGAGCTTCCCAGATGTGCTGAACCGAAACGGCTGCTCCTCAGACAAACTTTCCGTCACATGCTGACCATGGATGGGTGACTTGGCTGCACGGCCGTGGAACACACGCTCAGTTATTTTATTCACGCTCATTTCTCTCCTTGACTGTTATTTTTTTGAATGTGTCCGGCCAGCTTTTACTGGATGTATGACAGTAGACTTCAGAAAAAGTTGTTGACGTTCACAAGAGATTTTATGGGTCTCTCGTTGTGCCTTATATTTTAGGCTGCATTTTTATACTCTTAGTATCATGTTCCTGATTTGTTTAGGCTGTTTATGTGCATGTCCAGAATTATAAATCTGTATTTATGACCTGCTTGTCTTCTATTTCAATATTTACAGCTAAAGCAAATTATTTACAACCCAGTGGGGTTTTTACAAGGAAGAAATTTCAGCAATAGGTGAAGCATGTATATGGATGTTTGAATTGTGGTGACAGTGTCCTGATTTTCTGACAGTGACGCTGGACAGTCCACTGTCCCCAGGAATTATGATAATCATGGTTTTGATGAGATTTCAGTGATGACAATAAGTGTGATTAGATCAGAATGGAAAGTACATGTAAGAAAAGTCAGACCAGAAATAATAGCTCTTTTGGAAAATGGGAGGCCAGATAGATGTTCCAAGTCACATTTGATTGAATAGCAGAACCCATTATTGACTCTCTTGCCTGTATGACCTTTAGGGGAAGAGAGAGAGAGAACCTTAACATAACTTTGAAAATGAAATATGTTTCGCACTTTTAAAATATTTGGGGACTCATAAGAGAGAGTTCAAGAAAAAAGAAAGTTGCTCAGACTGAGATGTCCTGACTTTTACTCTAGTTAACCAAAACCATTGGATCCTACATGTCTCATTTTGAAACTCTCTGTTTCATTGGAACATCCCTTCTTGTTGGTTGACAACAGACATGTCCTACTTGATCCCGACATCATGTCCAGAGTGAAGGCTGCTGGAAAATGTCCAACTTGACTGCTGACTTAACAACCCCCTGCTGCTGCTGCCTGCTTTCTTTTCAGGCAAAGTGGAGTTCATCTCGGACAAGCCTAATGTCCCCCCGATTTGTAATGCAGGCGCTCAGTTATGAACACAAATGACATCACAGTTACATCACCGTGGTTATTTTATTCAGACCTGGCTGAGCGTTCACTAATAAACTGACTATAATGTGTAAAATTGGTGGTGTGCCCCTTTAAATATACCTTATTTTACCTCAGTTTCCACGTGTTGCCATAACACCGTAGAAGAAAAAATTGTTATTCAGTAATTGAAACGTCAACTCTCTGTGGGGCTTCAGGATTGTACTAGCGCAATTAAATAAACACATAATAGTCATGGGACTGATAAGAATCCAGTGTTTCAGAACACGTCGACATGGTATTTTCATGAAACCATCATGTATCCCCCAGTTTGTGACTTTTTGAATTCTTTTGTGCAAAAATCCAACCCACCCCCCTCCATTCGCTTCCTCTCCAGCTGGGCCCCACCCAGGCTGTGTAAACTGGGGGGCTAGGCCTCCCTGCAGCTCCCCACCACTGGCTCTGGTCATGAGCAGGTCAGCCACACCGCTAGACATCAGGTCAAGGCCTGTAATGGTTCTATCCAAGACTGGAAAAACAGCCGCTGGGCTGGAGAGAGGAGCCTGGGAATCTGGCTTGTACCTGCTGCAGAACGAATGGAAAGATGGATGGAAAACGAGAGACAGACTCAACCTGACATCTTAACAAGACACTTAATCCCATATTTAGTCTTCACAAGTTGTTTTTCCAAAAGCAAGAGAGAAAAAATGATAATGGGGTGAGATAATTGGACTTAGTTCCAACTCAAATGTTGCTTAAAGAATTTCTTTGAGGCAGTGTTTTTCTTTTATGATCAACATAATAGAGTTTTATTGAGTTTTGGTATTGCTGTTTGTTTTCAGTTATTTGATTTTGTGGAAGCAAAAATTCCCGTGAAAGGCTATTTGCGTGCTGAAAGAATGTGTTTTTATACTAAAAAATAGGGTAAACAACTTGAGATGGACATTATTCGGCAAAGCAGGAACACAGTGAAACTGGGCGAGCTGCGAGTCTGTGAGAATGTGTGAGTGCAGACTGGTTCTGTGCCCTCTTTACAGTTCATCCCAGTTTGGACGCATTTCGCCCAATTTCGAAAATGGCAGTTTTCAAATTCCTCTGGCTTCGTCAATAAGTGCCATGTGGTTTTCGGCACTTTAGAGGACAGAGACATACCTCACTTCTGAGCGAATGGAAAAAATGTGCACTTTGGAAGTTATTGAGTAACATCCTCTTTTGTCTAAGCGACATCCAGAAGAAGACTTCCAAGTGATACACGGTGTTACTGGAAATACAACGCATCCTCAGGTGACTCAAATGGACTGAGAAAGCATCGTAACTCAGCAGAGAGGCTCCTTCTCATTCTCCCTCTGCGCTTTCATGGAATACATTTCCTTTATTTTTTGGCTGCTGCTGACAGAATGCTGTGTTTAAACTACACAACAGAAGTCAGTCCAAATTCATGGACTCAAAACAAATTCAATGAAACCCAAACCCATCTTGTCTAAATTGGTTTTATTTTAATACGAGGACTGATCTAAATGGCACAAGAGGCCAGCAAACATGGTTCAAATAAACCAAGGGATTATTAGATGAGTCCAAAATGAGGCTTTCCTGCAATTTCAAGTTCATGCTCTCAGATATAAAACAAACATTTCACCTGGCAGGCGGTGCAACAGAACCCTTACTGGACTAAATATAGTTTGGACACAGCCAGGTCCAGTGCTGGGGTTTGTTTACTTGAGACAAAGTGAACCGTTTAACACATTTCAGCTCAATGTGCCAAAAAATTATGAAGCAGTCGATGAGGTGAATAGTTGAGGCTGGTGGATATGAGTGTACCACAATTGGACAGAGTTTAATTATTGTGTTTGGTTTGCGAAGCTCTTCTGCAAATGAAACTGAATAGAAAAATCCCAAGCTCTGCCAAGTAATTTGTTGTAGACTTTCCTCTGGCCTTGTCTCCCCTTTTGCCGTAACCCGAGCAATACTACAGCATAGTTTCCATGCAACAAAGTTGAAAATTGCAGAAAAGCTGTCAAACACAATCCTGGATCTTGTTGAACCGTGCAAGCTTTCTGTCTGGTCAAAGGGTTAAACGAGGAGAGATTTTAAAAAGTGCCAGGAAGGAAAAGCTAAATACGAAGCATATATTAACGCCTTTATCATGAGGTTTTCTAACTGAACAAGGCTTGAGCTTAATCCTACATTTTATCAACGGCTCCATCTCCACTCAAAAAGCCTCCAGGTAAGGGGTTGCAGGAAGTGTTTGGGCTCTTAACCTCTAAGGCATGCACTTGGTCAGCATTCCAGTGTAATTACAGGTTAAATAAAGGGGTGTGTTAAGAAATGACACTAAGGGGTTTAAGCTCAAAATAGAATATTTTCAAAGATTTTTACGCAACAAAAAGCAAGCAGGAATCTGGTTGAAATTCTAATAGCCAACTATTACATGCTTTTTAATGTCTGTAATGGCCCCAAGATGGTCAAGCTTTTATTTAGCTTGCCAGCACTTATGCACAGAAAACATACATTAGAGATAAATGTGACTATGCATGCACACCCACCCATGCGTATGCTCAGGGTCATGCCTACAAAACACACCCTCAAATTACTGTTTGGCTTAACGCGCAGGAAGTAGGTAAAGCCCACTCGATCTGACCGTCGTCCCGGCAACGACCAATGGGAGCAGGGGGTTAATGAGGGAGTCAGTAGCCTGTCTAGTCAAGTGGGATTGTCAGTCAATCTTCAGGATTGGCATGAATTCAAAGAATGTGGGTGAAACAGCAGTGGACAGTCTGAGAAAGCTAAATTCAGAAAAAAGAGAGAAGAGCGAAGGAAGAAGAAGAAGAAGAAGGAAGTAGAGGAGAGCCAAGGCTGGAAAGCACCTGAAGTCTTAGTCAGGAGAGGAAGACGAAGAGGAGGAGGGCCGGTCGCAGCTGCAATAACACCGTCTAGCAGTCCAAGGGGGAGCTGCTAGACGTACAGCACACTGCAGACACACACATATATATACACTTCATACACATGATTGTCCATATGCTCTAAAAATATTTTCTCAGACTTTCTTGTGTCATACTGTGCACCTTAATAAACACGTTAATCAGCAACCGCCTCCTTCTTCCCAACACAATACAGGGAAAAACAGACTGTGCATGTCATTATAGGTATATGCACACATGTACAGGGTCAGCTAGTGCAGCCAGCCACAGGCATGGCCACAGCCGCCCGATCCACACCCCCGCATCTGGCAGCCCGGCCTTGGCCTCGGTTCATAGCCTGCGGTGGTCTGCTCCGGCTCTGGGTTTCCCAAAAGCACCTCGGCATCTTGTCTTCACATTCGGTGAAACGGAGCTGGACTCCCGAGTCGAGATGCCTGTTGAGAAGACTCATCATGCGCTGAGAGGCAGAGGCTCAGCAGGCTGTTTACTTTGGTCGTGGCAACGCTGCATAAATAAACTCGAGTTTGAATCCTGAGGGTTGCTGCAATTTGAGGTTGGAGTGGTAGCAGACTCACGATAGAAAGTGAGGATAGAAAAGGTCACAGATCAAAGAAAATATTAAGTATGTGGTGATTTACTGAGACACAAAAATTGCACCAGGAGTTAACATCTAGAGGTCGATTTGCCAAGCTCTGGTTTACAGTAAATAGGCCTTTTTCTGTACAGCTGCGGGTTGAATGTGACATGTTTTCACTCTGGTAAGGAAATGACATCATCCAGCCCTCCTGACTTGACTCACATTTACACTTTACTACCCTGGATCTCAGCTTAGAAAATATCAGCAGTCTTATGCTGAGTTTTTGTCAGCTTTGACTTTCAAACAGCAAGAAACTGTTTCTTTCCTCTGAGCACTGGAGTCCAAGATACTGAATTCTGTTCCTAAGCTTTTAATCATTGCAACCCATTCTCCACAAAGTTGCATTCCTATGCAACTACACTGCTTTCTCAGTTCTGTGTGGACGTGTTTGTTGTTTAGAAATAAATATATTTTCTTACTTGTGTGTTGTAGGTGTTTGAAAGAGCTGGTCGGAGGGGAAGTTGGAGGCTAAAACGAGCGACCAGACATTACATCAGGTGAGGTGCCATTAGTCTTAAACTTTGGTTTTATTTTCACTCATTTTCACTGGCTTTCTGGTTCGATTTAGAAACCAAAACTACATTACTGGGTTTAAAGAAATACCATTCCTTGGTTAACACTTTCACACCTAATACTCCATGTTAAAAGCTTGGTTTCTTTCAGGAGAAAGACAAACCAAGCTTTCTTAGGCATCAAAATTACTTTCTTTCACGAGCCTTTAACGATATGTGTCAAGCTTCTCCTCCGTTTTCTCGGTGACCATGGTGACAAGCCCCGCCCCATCTAACATATGGTTGGTTGAATAAAAAACAGCAACGCAATGAAATAAATGGCCAAGATATTTTGTTTTGAAATGTGTTTAAGATGCATTACGAACAAACGGTTTACAGTTTAGTTGTATCGGAATGTCATTTTGAGGAGACTGGGTTGCTCATTGTTGAACTTACTTGTATGACAAAATCGATCTATCATGATACTGTCAATATTGTGGGCAGCATTTTGAGATAATATCCTGTTGTGAGTAACGGTGTCCCACCCCTAATTTCCAACCTACTCAATATAATTATGCAAAAGCCTGCATGGATTTCAGTAAAAACAGCCCTTCAAAAACAAAGAGAATGAGATCTCTTTGTTTTTGAAGGGCAGCACCCTCCAGCCATAGGAGATAAAGACACATATATGGAACATATGTACATGCTGTTGCTGAATTCATCAAAGATTTTCCTAAAGTGATAGTTGAGAATGAGAACATCAGTCTTATACTGGCATAAATATGAGGCCACAGCGAGCCAGTTCTTAGTCAAGATGAGTCTAAAGGAAGGTATGTGGGTTTTCTCTAAATGTCAGACTATTGTTTTAAATAAACTTCTGGTGGTTTTGCGTACAGCAGGTTCTTGTAGAGTTTAACTTTTTCTGCAGATGGTGTTGAATCAAGTCAACAAATGACTGATAAAGGAGTCCCACAAGGATTAATACTCAGTCCTCTGCTTTTTTTCTCCCGAAAGAGAAACCTGTTATTTCTTTCGGTTATTGTTTTTTTAGCTTTTAAAATAAGGACAGATCATTTCTTAAGGTGAGCTTTGTTTACTCCGCTTTTCCCTTCATGACAAATAAAACTAATGCTCTTTGTGGTTGCTGGATTGCTCAAGCCGAATCACGAGATTCTTGCAAGACTTGAACTCTTTAAAAATAGAGCTGCTGTATTCATCAACAAGAAATATGTACCAACATGGAAAGGCTGAAAAACCAACTAAATCAACTTGTTTTTTTCTCCTATTCAGTCTCCATGTGTGTTTTCCCTCTAAGAAATATATACCACTAAAAATGATTTATGTGTGTTTTAATGTGTTTACTGTGAAGTTGCTAGCATATAGTTGAGCAGAGTAGGAGAGAAAGAGGGAAAAAAGAGACGAAAACAGATAAAACGAAGATGAAAGCGTTTTCAGGCGCAGGAGGGAAAACACTTTGGGGAGGTATGTTTATGAACGCAGCTTAAGATCATAATCGTGAAAACACAAGCTCACAGGAAGGCCTGAATCGGCTGAAAGGCAGGGCGCTGGCAGGGGGAAAGCTTCTGCTGCTGTAACACTGAACTCTGCTGCCGTTCTGAATGCTCAGCAGATGTCTCCCACTGATGACACACACAGATCCGAGTGTTGGGCCGTCAGCTGGCCTCGGATCAGTGTTTGGCTTTGTCAGAGAGAGAGACAGGATAGAAAAACAAGAGGCCGTTTGAACATGGTTCATGTGATACTTTGTGTATTTAAATATTTCATACAACATGTGAGCAGCAGCAGGAAGGAGAGACATTAATCTAGTTCAGTGACACTGTAACACAAGAGCCTCCATTTAACCAGCATTCACAACACATAAACCCAGACTGAGCTCCACACTAAATTGTCTTCACTACAAAACAATAACATTGTCCCTTTTTTAGTACCTTTGTTCCCATTTCCTGGAAAAAAAGAACCTCCTCAGATCATGCATGAACTAATATTTGAACACTGAATCTTCAAGCTGAACTGAGAGTACTGAATGTTTCGTGCTAACAACTGAATGAGTGTCTTTTGACATTAAGGTTGGTTTGATAGATAATTGACATTTAAAAGTCAGCTGTGATCTGGTCTGTTTGCCCTGTTGAGCTGAGGAGAAAGCAGCTAATTAAACTGTACATTGAAATATAATCTACTCTAATATGGTTTGATTGTGGTCACTGTGCCCATCTGACATGTTTGTGCTCTCCATAGACTTTGTCGATACATCAAGCACATTAAAAACATTGTCCTGCAATAATAAGTAGAATATTTTTGTACAAGACAGAGATAGGTATTCAAATAGGAAGCTATAAAATCACTCACCAGAATTTAATTTTCCTATCTGGTATCAGCAAACTGGTGAGTCACCTTTCGGTCTGGGTGATGTCATGTTATTCAGACTGGGTTCATTTGTGAAGTCGTGTGAATATGATCAGGAAGTTTTTATTCCCTTGAGCTAGAGGTTGAACCAAACTACAAGTCAGAAAGTTCTATTCAGTTGCGACGAGAGACGTTCAGCACAAATCATCCAAACTTCTTTGCTAAACGTTCAAGAATGAACTTTGATGCAAACTTCAAGGCAAGCATGGAAAGTCCTAAAAGCCCAGTAGATGAAGTCATGACTGCTAATGAGCTCCATGGCAACAAATACATCTCTGTGACTAAGAAAGCTGCTTAAGAGCTGCTTAAGACTGTGTCAGATGGTTGATACCTACAAAAAAAACACTGAGTTAAGAATGTTTTGTGAAAGTATTTATAAAGTGACTACATATTTTAAACTAAACTAAATAACATCCACCTCTGGATATATCGTTTTATGTCCTCTAGGCAACAGTCCAAGCTGGTTTAACTTTGACCACCAACTTTCCCAGACACTCAAACCATAAAGGGGACAAATTAGAAACATTTGAATGGTACATGAATTTTTCTCCAAAAGTTTGGTCCGCAACATTCAGCTCAGTATGAAATTTCCTTGATTCAGCTGTGAGCCAGACAGTTACTGTCAGAAGTCTACCGAGGTAGACTTGCTTGCCCTCCCAGCATGAAACGGTGAATGTTTTGGCAGTGCACCAGTTGTCCATCAGGTGTAGCATGTTAGCAGGATTAGCTTGTCTTTAACACATTCGCTGTACCTGGAGGCCACGAAGCATTACAGAAGTCTTTGTCATGGTGACCTGTTGCCACAAGCGGGCTGCTAAACTAGCTAAACTCCCACAATGTTCTCTGCTTGCCAACACAGAGCTACCTGTAGTTCAAGTGACCATCTGCTCTGATCGCTGCAGTGTTAAATAGGGAGAGGCTCCACCTGGTAATGCAACCAGATACTTGATGCAGAAATGCACATTTTTTCATGATGCATTGTCGAGCTATTCATTTGCCAATCATGGATTGATTTTAATAACTTTATATACTTGAAGTGTGTGTTATGTAGGAAAGTGTTATCGGATTGGGACTTGGAATCGGCAGATAGTAAATATTAAATGTCTCAGACCAGATCAGGGACAAGAAATCTTGATTTTAACATCCCGATTAGATCCTGTTGTTGCTTCAATCAGTCAATATTTTAAACAGCTAATATGTCTTATAAAATGTTATGTTCTTCTGGCTTAACCCTTCTTTTGTTAAATGTTCTGTGAAACCAACCAAGTTCAAACACTACACATTTGTGGTTTTCTTCCTGTTGCAGGAAGTGTATCTGTAGATGAAATGAGATGTAATTTCTTCCTGGAAGGATTATCAGCATCAACCATAGTAAGCACTTTCCATCCATGCCTCATTCACCCACTTTCTTTCTTAGTTGTCCCTATTCTGGAGTTGTAGAAGTATCCCAACATTCATTGGACAAAGGCAGGGAAACACCCTGGACAGGTTGCAAGTCCATTTGCAGAGGCTTTGCCAGGATAAAAATATTCTCTCCCTGACAGACAACAATGCTGTCCATGTTAGGTAGCTAGCTAGTTAATGACGCCGTGGTTTACAAGCTCTCAGTGTGGAAAAGTTTTGCAGCCGCTCGGAGGCCAATCTGGACCCTGTAAACAGGCTGCTTTATTCAGATTATTTACAGGGAGCATTAACTCATAAGAGGGCTCTTCCTGCACAGGATACAAACTGTGTGAACCACGCTGTCCCTCTCTCTCCAACCCCTTGTTTGTGTCTCTCTGCCTTATTGAGCAGCGTTTTTTGTAGTCTGAGGGTCTGCTCCCATGAAATGTCTACGATAATAACGTGGCGACTGGAAATTCAGTTCCTCTCATAAAAGTCTAATTGCTTCTCCTGGTACTTCCGTGCGACCCCCCTCCCCCCTGTCAGACAATCACACACTCACATTAAATTGTGACACCACAGGGCCAAATGGAAATACCTTTAAGATTGGTTTGTCATCGCGTCTGGCGCAGACGCTGGAATGTTTAGATTTTTATGCAACGCTGTTTCCACTTTTATGCAACTTATTCACTGGTGTTAGCCACGTCCACAGAGTATTTAAACACAGAGAATCATCCCTTCATAAAGCTTACAAGACCCCAAATACCTATAATTACCTTAATAGATATCAAGGTCCAAAAATTGCACCACACTGACTTGGCGGTAAAATATGCGGAATGACATAACAGCATATTTAGGCTGGCCATGGCTAAGGAAAGTAATTTACTAAAAAAAGACTTTTCAGCTATGGTTGACATGTCACCATGAAAAGAGAGGTTCATTCCAGAGTCCTCTGGGGTTAAATGTGTCACCACTGCCATGGTGCAGTCGCTCAAAAACAAGGCAGACTTACAGAGCCACCTTTATGCTGTGCCAACTCAAACCGAGCAGGACTTTTGCCACTGAATCATTTATTGAAGGAAGAAAGCTTGAGGGTTTTTTATGTTACAGTAAAATCTGTCCCAAATTAAAAAAAAACTATTGACTAGACCTGAAATGTTTGTAATGTCTGTGAGGTGACCAGAGGTGAGACCTCATTTAACAAGCCTTGTTTCCTGTCCCAAATTCAAACAGCCTGCTTGAGTTTATTTTTGTTGGTCTTCCTGTGTCTTTAGAAAATGCAGCAACTAAAGGTTATTTTAATACCTGTTACAAGATATTTCTTCCACTGCGAGCTAAGGTCATGGCAAAGAATAAGTTTAAAGCTGCTAAATGCAAAATTCCCATGCTGAAAAATGACACCAAGCTAATGACTTCATACCTGTAATTTCTACTTTATTTTAATTGTTATAATTTTATGATTTTGTTTGTTTGTTTGTTGTTGTTTTGTATTGCTTGTTTAGTGAAAACAAAAAAATCTAAGACTCTAAACCCAAAATGCTAAATGCCAACATGCTCATATGACAAATAATAACATGAATATATGGTCATGCACGTGTAACTTGTGCGAGCAGTAACTGTCACGAACCAGGAAACCATGTAACGCTGTGCTATCAACAGATTTCCCCAGATTTGGATCCCTGCTGCATCTTCCTCTTTCCCAAAATGACATTCCAGTTGAAGGGGCGCTACTTTGACACTGTTTGGGAGACTCAGTGCACAATGCAGCTGATGCTTAACACGCTGACACAACAGGACTTCCAGGGAGCTCTGCAGGAGCACTGGGAGCTGTGTGTGGGTGCACAAGGAGACCATGTCAACAGGGACGGTGGTCAAATTTAAATCATGAACATTTTTTGAATTTCATAGTAACAATTTGCTCAACATACCTCACATGTGTACTCTATTTCGTGGCAACCTACTGAATAGTTGCTGAGATATTTCCCCTCAACTAAAAAATGTCAACCAGCTGGTGGTGGTTTCATGGCTTAAATGGATGTAATATGTTTTTATTCCACTTCAAGAAAAACCCCATATTACAGGTTTAATTAAGAGGACTGTAGGCTGGGGTTTATGCAATCCTGAACCATTTCGATCTAAAATGATTGGCTAATCGCTTAAAAGGCCATATAATCTGTTTTTTCATTGTCCTCTCTGACGTTAATCTGGTCCAGTAATTTGTAATAACAATAAACTAAAGATGCTTTTCAAAAGAAAATCCCAATGAACAAGTGAGGGGCTGATGTTGGCAGAAATTACAGTTTAAAAGCATTTTTATTGCATGATTTAGTCATTATGGGAATATTGCTCATCAGTGGTAGTAATAGTGTCTGGAACTTGCTGTTTCATGTACAATCACAAGGAGTCTGCTGCATTCCTCTATGAAACATGAGAGTGAAGGATTTAGAAAAGTTAACAAATATCGCCACAGCCCACACCTGACAGAAGAGCTGAAATGACGGACCACACAGTTTGCGCCCCGAGAAACCGGGCTACAAGATCTATTAACACAACAAACCACTGGGTGTAATTTCCCCACAGATGAGCCAGTTTCTTACTGCCAGGGAATGTACCGTCGATGTCAGAAATAAACCTCAGAAATGCTCGGAGACTGTTGGAGTTTTGCAGCATCAGTGTAATGGAACAGAGAGAGGAAGGGGAGGTAATAGCTTTTAATTGATGAGAACACAAAGACTGACCGTTGAGCTAATAATAGCGGAGCACTAAGTCTAAACCAAAGTTTTAGAGTCTCTCATTTGTTATATTTATGGTCATACTCCTACTTTACCTTGGAGTGGAAGATGAACACGATAATTGTTACCAAATTCATCTCAAATTATAGACTGTTTCCCAAACATTCTGTACTTTAACGTTCAGTTTTCATCGTGTCGTTCCAGTTGTGAGCTCGCCTGTGTATGCCCAACATTAAATTATACTCAAGGGTATTGTAGTATTTTGGCTGGACTACAAAAATGGAGGAGAAGGGTAAAAAAAAGCATGAGATAAAAATGAAAAACAACTCCATTTGCATGCCAGTGGCTCTGTGAGGCTGTACTTACAGCTAGCTGTGACGACTTGTGTTGTAAATATGCGCTATATAAATAAAATTGAATTGAATTGAATTGAATTAAATGCTAACAGAAGTATCCTAATATGCGCACATGAGTATATATTTACCATTTTTACCACCTTAATTTTGCATGTTGGCTTGTTTGCAATATTTTTTAATAACCCTAATTAGATGGAAAATAAGGGAACTCAACCTTAAATATAAATTTACTTACATTTTGAGGTTACTTGTGCGCCCAGAAAGACCCATTTTGAGCAAACACACAGGGTGTGTATGGTATAAATAGATTTTATTATGTATGAATTTGGATTGGGACAAAACATTTTAAATCCTGTTTTATGTCTGTGACAGTTTATTACCAGTACGACCTGCAGGACAGTGTGAGTGTTTTGGTTCAAGGAACTCAACACTGGACATCCCTTTTGAACTCGGCTGTCTTGTTCTGTTGGTGTTTGATGGCTCTTTCAGTGCAGATACACGTATTTAGTTCAGATAGTACCACTGATAAAATGTATAGCAGGGCCCATCTGTCTTCTATTAGGCTGTACAGTGACCTGTGAACTCATGAAGAGCAAGATATGTACCGTAAGCACATGGTTTGTATTTTACTTCCTCTGTTATCGTTCAGACATCATATGTGGTTGGAGGGGGGTATGGGGAGTATTGCTTACAGAGAGCCCTGGGAAAGATTTAGGCTTTCATTAGAAATATGGATTGTACACCAGGTACACCAGGACATGTTTTCAACATAAGTTTGGAAGTTGACTGATGGGTCTATTTTTGTAATACATCACGGCCTATCAGCACCCTTCCAGTGTGAAGATGCCCAGAAGGTATTGTCCCATAGTTCCTAGAAAGAAATATGTAGAACAAATGGAAAAAACATGTGCGAAACCAGGTCCTCCAACTTTATGGAAGCACTTAGAAAGTGCAATAAAAACAGTAAAAGGAACGAAAAACATAGTGGACCATGCAGATGATCTAGAAAACTGAAAGCTGGATGTAAAAGGCAAACACGATTAAAAAGATGCATATGTGTTTTTGTCCTGAGTAATATATGTATTTGGTAGCTGTAACTTTGCAAGAAAGACGTACACCTGAAACTCTGTTTGCACAAGAAGTAATAGAGATTGATTTGGATCATTATGACCTCCAAACCACATAAACATATGGATGGAAGCCAGTTTTTCTGGCCTACGAAGTTAGAACTTTGTTCTTGTCCCATTTTTACTCACTGTGAGCTTATTTTTTCACTGCAATACAAAGTCCTGCACCTTTATGGAAACATCACAACTATGGCCA
This sequence comes from Dascyllus trimaculatus, assembly GCA_024666655.1. Classification (NCBI taxonomy): domain Eukaryota; kingdom Metazoa; phylum Chordata; class Actinopteri; family Pomacentridae; genus Dascyllus; species Dascyllus trimaculatus. The sequence continues at coordinate 10,716,904 of CM045468.1, read as the reverse complement.
GAAGTAGAGAGACCTCAGAAATGTATTTTGTGCAGTAAGACACAGCTATAATGTCAAGAGTCACAACAAAGAAACAATACAAGTCAAAGTTTTTGATTATGTATTTGCACAAAATTTTGCCATGTGTCCACGGATGTTCCCTATCCAAATTTTGGCTCAGCATCCTCTAGATATTTTGCTACTTACATTTTTAATTTGTTTACATGCTTGTCTCTTATCTGCTCAATGTAAACATGGCCTGGGGTTTAGCCCAGATTAAGCAAGACGTCTCTGAGTTTTTGTCATATGACTGTTAATTGCAACTGGGTCAGTCATAGCTTCTCAGTTGTGTCAGAGAGCAAAAATATTTAGTTTTTTACAGATTATTGTTATTGCGAATAGTTTATTTTTGGTGTATTTCTAAATAAAACATGTACTATAGAAAAAAGTATTTTGATTAATTATCACAAAGTAGGGTTTTTACTTAGTATCTGGTCATTTAAATTTTTTCTGAGAAGTGGAACGATTTAAACTCCACAGAACTGCTTAAATGACCAGCATCTTCAGTTTGTAAAGCTTCATTTGCCATCATTTATGTGTATTGTAATGTAGTGCCACTCTAGATTATAGTAGCTGTTCCCTAGATGCCTCCTTAAAGCTTGTACGAGTGTTCACATGACAAGCTCCATGTGTGCGAGCTTCTGCATGTGAGCCCATCACAACAACCTAAAGGAAATCTAAGTTAAGTTGTCTGTTCGCATTAACATTTACTGTTTGTTGCAACATAAAGTGAAACTTTAAAGAGGCCTGACACCACAAGATTCTCCACATCACTTTGGTATTTCAGCGCTAGCTTTGAACTGGGTGTTTCAAAGCCATGCACCAAGAATGAGATCATCCTGAAGTTAGTGCGCTGGACAAACTTCTTACACATATGGGCCACAAGATTAATGCTGTGTCTAGTGTGTGTGGGCGTCCCAGGAGATATGCAAAGGGAAGATCGATATTCCTCACCCACTTGGTGTCAGATTAACATGCATACAGTTCAAACATGCTGTATGATTATGCTAATAGCTTTTAACCAAGAAACAAGCTCTGTTTTCACTTTGGAATTATGTAGAATACTAACAAAACATGTACACCAGCTCAGACTTTGATGAAGTGTCCCTTTAAAGAGGCCACGCTGTGGTATTTATTTATCACAGATGACAGTAGACCGTGTCCAATTGCTTTGCTTTGTTCCTCTTAGCTTCCTGCTGTTAATAGCACCCATCTCCGCTAACAAACGGCCGGTGCTTTGAAAAGAAAAGCCACGTCACACAGCTCAGGATGCTCCACGGCCAGCTCCAGCCAAACAGTAAAGATCAAAGGTCAAATGTCAATGTCAGGCTCAATGTCGAGATCAGACACCAGGGACTTTGCAGGCTGGGATTATGTCAACATTTGTTTGTCTGAAGTTGAGCTCGAGCTCTTAATGTGTGTTGAAATGGGGATTTAGTCGAGACTGACTTTGCTTTGCACTGGGCCATTCCAGCTGCATAAATTAGATTTTAATGCTGTCAGTTATGGCGGTTTGCCTGGAAGAGAGAAGAGAAAGACAAAGGAGAAACGGTGACTAGTGACAACTAACTCACAATCAGCTTCTACCCAGAGCTGTCAGAGTACACAAACAGATGATCTAGGAGCAGAAAAAAGGCACTCGGAAAGCGATCTGAAGATCCGAGAGAGAACAATAATGTAACAAAATCTTCCTGTTTTTCGTCATTAATTGCTTCCTCTGTGGATTCAGAGTCACTCAGCCGTCAGGGTCTACTGGGATAAACATTTCTGTTTTTCTGTTTTATGCACCTGCTGGTTTTGGCTTTGTCCTGTGGGAGGCTGCCCATTAGACCAGATTAGATTACACACACTCATACACACATGCGCTCACACTTGCGGGTTTCAGTCATTAGTCACTGTGGTATCATTTTCAGTTCTCAGACTGATTCTGGACACTAATGGGCCAGAACTTTTGATGTAATCCTGATAACTAACACTGAGGAGCTGTAAACGAATAAATGAATCGTTGATATTTACAGAGCCACTACAGATCAGGGAAGACTCCTGACTGACATACTGAACATGCAGATTACCAGTGAAGGCTTCGACTGCTTGATTCCACTGAAAGTGCCATGAATCCAATTGGACCATCTAATACAAATCTTACACTCACCTCTCCCAAACATAACACATCTATTTGTCTTTTATGGATCTGATCAACCATAATGAGTTTTTTTTTAGCATCCTACAAGTATTAAGGGTTTCCACCAGACAGAATTTTGCCAGAGGATGTTGTCAAATAAGCCCCACCTTGTCGGAATTGGCTCACAAATAAGTGCAAATTTAGTTCCAAGATTAGTTGTTCTGAATGTAGTTGATGCACAAAAAAACAAGGTCTGATTTGTCAGAGATGATGAAGGCTAAGTGGACAGGTGTCACTGTGCAACCACACCGAACACAGAGTTAATCTTAGGGACAGTGTGATTGCTTGTCAAGTCAAAAGAAAGATGAAATAAGAAGCTAATTTGCCCAGGGCTGTGCAAAAAGAGAAAAAAAGATCTGCAAAAAACAGATTCTTTCTTGACATTTCACAGTTCAGGAGCAGAAAGTGACCAAACCAAACCTCAGTGGCATTTGTTTTTCAATACACACCCATGCATGCACAGTTTCGTATCTGCGTCTCTGCAAACATATATTGAAGTAATGTACAGCACCCCACCCACTAACACCCATTGTGCAAATTGCCTCGTTTTCACCCGCCACTTCCTCCGGCTCCTTCGCTCTCTGTTAACATGGAACAATCAATCAGGGTCATTTCCTGTGCAGAGTGGACGTCCTGTCTCACAGGATGTGGCTTAAGAGGGTCCTGGGCACAAGAGACACAGTGGGCAGGAGCAGCAACCCCCACTCCCAAACTCTTCATGTCAGGAAATCTCTACATGCCTACTAAACACTGTACTATATGTGTGTGTGTAATGTGCACCCGGACACCTGAGTGCAATAAGGAAATGTCTAGAGATTAGTTCTAGTTAATATAAACAGTGTATGTAGTTGCTAAGTGCATGTCTAATGGAATAGGAAATATGGTTGCTGCTCATTATGTCGACTTATAACACACTTCTCTCTCTCTAATAGTCGTACCTACCTGGCTCGTTTCAAGGTCCTGCATCCCGTTAACTGCCAGCGATTCCAGGGTGAGAGAATGGAAACTGCGTATTAGCGGGTGCGGGTGCAGGCGGCGCCTTCAGTGTGTCTTTTAGTGGGACCCAGAGCAGTGGGGGGCCTGAGTAACGCCAGGGTCCACCACATATTCACACACACATGCAATACAGCAGTACCTAACTGTCAAATACGACAGCTTCTGGCCTTCAGAACATCTTATAAACATTGCATTCCTCAGCTGCCCATCTGCAGCTGACAGGCCAGAGGATCGCTGGATTCCTGCATGTAAAAATCCCCAGAAAACACTCACGTACTAGTCACCTTGAACTCTTTACATAGGGGGGGTCTGCAGCTAGTTGCAGCCATGCAAACTTAAATGGAAATGACTCAGGAATTCTTTCTTGTTCGTGTATAAAAGAGACACTTTCACACCTCAGGAGGATGTCAGTAAGAAGGCACAGTTTCTTTGACTTCTTTCTAAAAATGATTTCTTCAGCTACACCAAAGGAGCGCATCTGCTTAAACAAACGGTTTAGGTCAGGCCGTGGAAACTTACATAATCATGAGTGAATTTACACCCTTTTAAAATTATTTCACAACATTACAGGGAGGGCAAAGGACAAGCCGGTTCTGGGAGGAAAAAGTGAAGCCAGTAACAGTGGAGTGATTCACGTAAAGCCAAAGAGATGGTTTTTAATGTGGAGTTTTGTGTAGTTTAGAATGGGGCTGGGCTCAGTTTGAAGATCCCATCTGTGTCCCAGCTTAACCTAATGCTGGACTGGGAGGGCTGGCTTCCCCGGAGGTATTTCCACTGTCAGTGGAACCCAAATGGAATTATCCTTTTGAACTTCAGCCGTTGAATGTCAGCCGCATATTAAATAAAATCCCAGGAATGAAAGCTTTCTAGTGAAACTCCCAGACATCCATAATTTATTTAATATAACTTTCTGCAAAATATACTGACGCTGTTTTTGGGAAGAGTTGTTGTGACGTACAAGCACGGCCAGAAGAATCTGTTACGGAGTCCAAGATAATGTTGTTCCTTTTGCTGTATATGAGTCCTCTTGTTTGCAAGTATCTATCCTGTATAAGGCACTTGGCGGGCAACACATCTTAGTTATATATAGTTTCTGATTTGTTAAAATGCACAACACACACACAGCTGTACAAGAATTTTGCCTAAACATGATCTGTAATTTAATGTTTCTCAATTGTTAGCCATTTTTGGGAAATATACGTCTGATTCACAACATTATCTCCTGAGCCAACCTGTTTTTCTGTTCACTAAACTGCCCTGTCTGCCGGCTGAGTGCCCTCAATGTTTTCCTGTCCGAGTCACCACCTCATCATCATGAGCCAAGATTTTATGAGTTTTTACCACCAGCCGTCAAGTAGTCGTGTTTTTAATGACTAATTTCTCTGTCGAATGACTAATTTCTGATTTAGACTAGTCGAAAAATAAGAAAATGCTCAGAAAACAGCCAAATTGGTTTGCTCAGTGAGGCTAACATTAGTTGTGCTCATGCTGGAAGCCGTCTTTCCTTGCAGCTTAACGTCCACATGCCTGTGCTGAATGCATTGCTCATGTCAAGTGTTTAAATGACAATTTATTCTGACACAGCCTTCATACAACCTTATCGTCATTTTCTAGATCGAAACACCTCCCAGTAACATTTACCAGATGTTTGTGTGTCCCACCTTCCACCTTTCCAGGTTTACAACATCTGCAACAATTTGCTCGTCACCCTTCGCTTGTAGCTGACAGGTGGTTTTAGTTGGTTGGTCAGCCTCTGGTTGACTCGGTAACTCTGTTGTGTATTTCTCACCCCAAGTGTTTCGAAATGGAAGTGGTTGCTTATGCCACACACATTTCTTTTACTTCACGGATAATGCAGTTCATAGATCAAAACCAATATCTTGTTCGAAGCCACAAAGATGAGCTGCCTTTCCATTTTGATGTCACTGACAAGGCAGGAGTTCAAGCTGTGGACGTTGTTTCCTTGCGGGAAAAGCTCGGAGATTTCAGTCATATGTCAATCAGTGGCATCCTTGACGACTGTGGTACTCGCCTCAATCATGCCGCCCTAAAGCTGGGATTAGCTTACCTTGATACCTGTTTACTGTGTGTTGCCAAAGGTTATTTCGCCTGACATTGCTACATGCCGCCAAATTTCATTGAAACTTCATCGTCTCTGGTCCCCAGACAGCTACTGCCTCCTTACTATACAACCCTTAGGCCACAGCAGTTTAAGTGACTGGTATTTTTGTTGCTACCTAGCAGGCATAGCAATGTTTAATCTTTTACTCAACTAATCACACACATCCCTCGAGTCAATCCCGAGAGCTTGCCTTGTTTCTTGAACTCTGGCTGATTTTCGTCGCCAACTTTTAGCACTTTACATTTTGAAAAGAACATGTTATGGTCGATTGAACACATATTTGGTTCTGACTGCCTGTCTAGAAATAATCGAGGCATTAAAATAGACTCTGAGACAGTGAGACAACTTTGGTAGAAATAGCCCAGTATTCTATTAATTGCATTCAGTTTGGACATTTCGGCATGTCACAGCAGAATACCAACATTTGTTGGCCATGCAGGAGGTTGTGTACTTTCTTTACCACTGTGTCTTCACCATGACCAAGATCTTTCCCTTAGCTTAACATTGTCCCTGAAAATCATTAGGGTTTGATTTTCTGGTCCTAAAAGACTGGTAAAAATGTAGTGCCCGGGTTTCATTTGTGCTTTTTCACACACAAATTGAATTACACTAAGTTAAAAGCGCCATAAACCAGTTGGCACGTAGATTGACTGCATTGCTTGGTACCAGCTTTCTCGAAGTAATAATTCTTGAAACATATTTTCTCTAACTTCATTTGGGCATTTTATTCCATGCTGCACTGCTTTGAAATGCAAACACAGTCAACAGCAATTCATGTCACTTGAAAGCCAACTCACCATAAAGTGTACCAACAGTATTCTGCCAGAAAACTCTGGAACATCAACATATTTGAGTCGCTTATTCAAACCAGTTGCTTGCATTTTTTCTTCAGCCGTGTGGGTGCAGCTAATGAAGACACTGACAGTGTGTCCTACGCAGGCGAGTGAGTCAGCCCCGTGCTGATTAAGGGATTCGCCAACAGAGGACCCATCAATCAAAGGCGAGATCACTCCTACTCTCACCCCACAGACCACGGCTGTGATGTTGTGTTTATCCAGCTGCTGGTTCGGTGCCTCGGACAGAGACTCCAGCTCCTGTCCTGGCTATCAAACCGAGGAGGAAAGACGGAGGAGGCTGGAAATTCAATCCGTGCAGTGCTGCATCGCAATTTAAATGCAGTTTACAGTCATGTGTTTAAAAAATTACACTAAAAAACCATGTCACAACCTTGTCTCGGATCCAGGCGCGCAAAATAAACAACATGCTCATGGAGTGTATATAAAACAGCGATCTTCTCAGATGTTGTTGCACCGCTGCCAGCAAGGAAAAAATATACAGTGCTCTGGGAAAGCTGGAAGGAGTGAAGATGGAATCTCAACTCACCCACATCGATGGGGATTTGCAGCTCAACACCCTACAGAATAGACATATGGCTTAGTGGTTTGGAGCCGAAACACATCGGAAGCAATGGAGACTGAAATAAAGAAAAAAAAGCAGCGATAGAGATGACAGAGAGGAGAGAGAAATAAACCGAGCCGGAGATTCGTTTTCATTCACTTGGCTTTTATTCGCTGCTGAGAGTAAGAATCTGGGTAAATGAGACATTTCCAGAAACATATATAAATTATAGGCAAATACCAAGGAGATGCTTCAAGTTGAGCCAAGGAGTTGGGTGAGACCAGGACTTTTTTGTTTGCTTGTCCACTGGGAAATCAGACGGAGTTAAGCAAGAGAGCAGCTGTAGCAGGCAGGATGTAAAGACAGCTACTCCCAAGAAATCCCCCAAACTCTCCCAACGAGCACTGCAGTGAGCTCTCATCTGACTCGAGGCCTCCTGGGAGTCCGCCACACTGGGCAGGGAGTGTAAAAAGCTTAATTGTAGTCACTTAAAATTCTAAAATGGTGTCCTTCCACTCATTATTACCGTGGCTGTCAATCAAACTGTGAAGGTTTCTGTCGATGAAATGGAGGCCAGAGGAAGTTGTACCAGCAATCACACCCGACAGCTAGGAGCAAAATACAGTTTGAACCCAATCTGATAGACAGTCTGAGCAACTCTGTCTCCTGCAAATTATATTCATGTATAAATAAGCTGCATTATCCAATATGCTTTGGAGGATTTGCCACCCGGATGCTTTTTATCAACATGACAAGGAAATAATTCAGCTAAACTCACTTGAGGTTCAGGAAGGAAAGAAACACATCCTGACTCATGCTGCATGTCAGTATTGATTTAATCAATATTTAAACAAAACTGTAATATTTCCAAAACCTTGGGCAACTTGGAAAAAAGTCGGGTTGTGGCCTGTTGCACCAGCTGTGTGTAGCTGTGTTTGAACTTTGTGTAGGAGCTATGCTATAACTTGCAATAAAACAGCTAGAGTTAAATCCATAGTTTGACAGTTGCTTTTGGGCCGCGAGGGTCATTTTTTTTGGTAAAAATAGGGCTACAGTCAGCAGGTCCAGCAGTCAGATTAGATTAGCTTAGTGTCAAGTTCAAGTGGTAACAAGTAGCCTGGCTCTGTGCAGGGTAGGATTGAGTGACTGGATGAATATATCAACTATTTAGTTGGTTGACTGTGGTTTTAGGGCAATTTTTGAGCATATTTTAAAATCTTTTTTTAGTCATTTAAAGGTCTTTCTCTTTAAGAAGTCAACTTATATCCTATAAAATTCAATTCAAAGTCTATTAGGAACAAGCACTCAGTGTTGATTATGTGATTATGTTGCTGTTATCAGCCATATAGTGTAGACAGGCTCAAATTTCAGCATACCAGTTATCCAAATGTTGATGCTATTGTTCGAGCACAGCATTTTTCATGCTTATAATAACTTCATTCAAGAGTTTGGTCACACAAATTGAAAGCAAGGTATAAAGACAGACTATTAACAATTTGTGAACTTGATATTTAGTGTATCTTGGAGGGAAAGGACAAACTTAATTCTTCCTCTTGCACATGTGGATAGAGAAGTAGGCCTCCAAAATTGATCAGTTTTTGGGAAACTTGGATGTCTTTTTCAAATAGTGTCTCTGTAAAATTGCTAATTGTTAGACTGGCTGTGGATGGTGACAACGCTCATTCTTTGTACGGATTAAAAAGCAAGATATAAGATGTTGATTAGTGAGGTTTACAGGTGCCGGTGAAGGGCTTTTATTACCTTTAGACAGAGTCAGACAAGCTGTTTCCAGTCTTTCTGCAGCACTAAGCCAGTATGTTTTCACCTCTAGCAGGTCTAAGTCCTTCTTTATTAACTGTTGCCATGGTGTAGCACTTAGAAACAAGGGCAGGGCTTTTTAATGCTTTATTTTAAGTTTTTCTTTCCATTACATATTAGTAGTATCTTTAACTTGCATATTACCTGAATGCTGCAGCAGGTAGAAATCACTCTTCAAGTTTGAGTGCTGCCAGCTAAGTTCAATTGTATTTGTGAAGTTGTGCTAAGTTAGTTTTCTTTGCACACACACATCCAATTAAAGGTATTTTTAGCTTGTGTAAATGACTGTTGCTCACTGGCCCATTACATTGCCCTCTAAATGTGTTTCACAAAGCGTATCAGTAGTTATAAACATATTTTATGGCAAGCAGGTTTTTGCACAAGGGGTCTTTAATTTGTCAGCTTTTTTTTTTTTATCACAGTCACTTCATTAAAACTCACACACAAAGGTAGTTGAAGACCCACAGAGGCCAACTTCCACACTGTACACCGGAGCAAACAACCCAAAAGCACCGTCAGCAAGTTCTCAGCTTGAACCTTTGTTGTGTCTTTAAACTCCCCCGACTGTGAAAAGCCATTTCCCTGCAGCCAGCAGACGGTCTGATGAGAGGTATTCTCAAATCCCACACCACCCTGAACACACACACGGACGAGAAAACGTACGTTTTTGGAGTCGAACACACACTTTTCCCAGCCTTTAGTGGGAATACAGCAGCAGTCTGACATCACTCATGTTACACATCGAGACAGACAGCTGGTCCCGCAGGATTAGTCTGGTGTTTCCCACACACACATCTACTGACATCATCTGGTGCCAGCCACGGCCACAGTCTACAAACTGTATGTGTGTTAATGTTCATATGTGCTGTACGTTTTACTGCATATTCTTGTTGGCTTTCTCATCAAGGAGAAGGTCAGGGAGGCCACCTGCTAGTGGAAAGCTTTCTGGTTCTGTGAATCCCAGCAGTGTTGAGCAAAAGAACCTAAAATACCTGGTTGTGAGCTGGAAGCAGCTCAACGGAAAAGTAGTGATTAGTAATGGAAAAGTAGCAAGACTGCAATTTGGTTCAGATTTACACTCGAGAAATTAGGGAAAAAAGCAGCCAGTGAAAGAGAACCCCTGGAAATTAATGCAAACTTAAAGGTGCCATATTATGGGTTTTCCCCTTTCCTTTAGTGTTTGGAGCTTTTTATTTTCTGCATGTAAAAGATAAGCAAAGTTACCAAAGAGAGTTATTCTCCCACTCTGCTCCTTACCTGCCTGAAACGCCTTGTTTTAACCTTTCAGAGCTTTTTCTTCCATCTTTGTCTCCTGTCTGCTTTGTGTAAACACAGCCTGCGGTTTAGCACAATTAAGACGCAAAATCCCAGAATTTTTTGAATGCAACTGTTGCTCACAGCTGAGTCAATAATGGCTTTTCGCTTGTGCCGAGGAGCGTAGAATTTTTAGTTTTTTACAGAATGTGATTACAGCAGACACGTTATTTTTGGCAGATTTTCAAATGAGATTTGTGGGATGAAGCTATTTGAGTCACACTGGATTAGTTTGAGGACTGTCAAACAGTTAAAAAAAAAGATAATTGTTTCTCTTTTCACTGTTTGTAGCTCGTAAATGGTGTAATTTTGATGATTAAAAGAATGGCTTTCAAACCTGCCGGGGGTTTGGGCTTCAAAGGGTTAAAGAATTCAACCATAACAAAGCCCATTATTTCCATTTAATTTGTGATTTTATTGCTCCTTGTTTTGAGACATCCATCTGTGAGTAGTTTGTCATGCTCACGTCACTGAAAATTAAAAAAAACAATCAAAGAAAAACATTCCTGTCTTGACTCTGGATAACTCCCAGAACTCAGCATGAAGTAAATAATCCACAATTAATGAAAACTGAAGTATCTCCATAACAGATGAGCAAATTCCATGTACTGACACTGGCACAGTTAGAGGCAGTTGAAAGCTCTGACAAAAAGCTGATAAGTGGATCTTGAACTAATATTTTGCTCTACGGTTGCTTTTGGTTTTTAATCATTTTAGTTCCACTGTGTTTTCAAAGTAAATGAATTTCCCTGTTTAATGCTCCCAGTAGGGACTATTTCCTGTTGCAGTGAACACTTTCAACAGGAGTTAAAGCATAAATCTCAGAGGCGTGTTTGCCTGAAATATTTTCTCACAGCCTGATATCATAAAGAATACCTTACGTATATGTTGTGCTGCTCTACAGATGACTGTTTTGTCATTGTCTTCAGAATTTGGATTATATATCGGCTGACTTGAGTGTCTGTAAACAAACGGTGTGATGACACAGCGAGTTTATGCACATATGTTTTCATCAGTGTAATCAAATGAGGTTAAATTTCAGTCAAGGGGCCTCAGAGTCCCTCCAGTCTCTCTTTTCCTCTCTCCATCACTGTTCCTGTCTTTCCCTTGTCTGGAGAACAGATTAGAAGCAGAGCGTATAGAAGCAGCGGAAAGAGGTCACACGTGTGCGTATCTTTTTTCTTTTCCTGTCTTCCCCTTGTCGTATTCTCCGCATATTTTCTATCACTCAACACAAACATCTGACATTACTCACGTCGGGGCTACTGCTTGGGGGACAGATACAGTTTCTGGCTGCAGCTTTTCACACTGTGTGAGCTGACCTCGCCGACTGTCTGTCTGGCTCAGCGTTTTGTTTTGGTCACGACGGGTCAGATTGAACGTAGAACCAGGAGACATAGACCAAATATGATGAACGAAGACACCGCTGAATGTTTTGCTTGAAGATTGTGTTTTGCTTTCACCAAGGAGCTTTCAAACATGATTACACCATGTAGTTGAAGTATTGCAGGGATGAGAAACTCAGCCATCCGGTCATTTTAGCGTTCACTAGAATGTGTCTTTCTCACTTAGTGGCTTGTTTTTTTTAGTAAACATCCATTGAAGTTGGATGTGCTTCTAGGAATTTTAAATCTATGTCCGCCAACAGACATGTAAGCCTTAATCAAAGGTGCTGACGGAGGAGTTTTTATATGTGTGTAAGAGTGTGTATGGAGGAGTAACTCAAAGGAATTAATGGGGCTTTGCTGACAGACATGGAGGAATCTCTGTCGGGGTTTAAACAGAGAGGAGGACAGAGACCGAAGACGCCCACACATAGATGAGAAAAACAAGATGGACACAGATAGAAACCTTTAATACATATAAACATGCATCAGGCACACATATAATCCGGATTCTCTTGAGCGAGCAAAGATGTCTATTATCTTTTATCAGCTGCTACTGAGGTGCACTTAAACAATCACTTCTATTGACTGTAATAACGTTGAGCTCACCAAGTTAATCCTAACACTGTTATCATTAAGGATAGATGCAACAGGACACAAGCCTTCTGGTGATCATACAGATTGCAAACAAGCCTCAAGTGAAGCAAGATCATCTCAATCAGTGGCTCCACAACCTTTTTGACTTGTTGAAGAGATACTCAGAGATTTAGTGTTGCACCTAAAGGTAGATATAATCCCTAGTCCGTCAAATAATGTTCAAGAAATCTGTGAATTTGTTCAATGTAATGCTGTTTTTCATTCTGTTGTTTTTTGTTGCTCACTCGTGCTAGATCACAGTTACCGGTTTGACCACAGTTAACAGGTGGCCCCAACATTAAATTCCTGCCATAACATTGGCTACAGAAGATGCACGGGGGTCCAGCTGACGTTACTTGCAGCAGCAACATTAGAATTTAATGGAATAATGTGAACATATTCGACTAAATGTCATGTGAGTAAAACTAATTTGGTTAGTAACTAAAAATAATACATTGCCTCCACTGTGAACATGCTTTCTGCCTGAATCATGGCACATGCTACAGACATCAACTCCCATGATTCCACACCACTTTACAATGTCACCTGACTCTGGCTGATTTATTCGTACAATGACTTTAACATACTTAATAAAGCCATGTTTTACCTATATACTATGAATATTTTTTAATTTACAGGCCCTCAGAGTACATTGGGGTGTATCGAAATATTGTGTTTTTTAAAAATTTGCATTATTTCCTCAAACATTTTTCAGCCCTCATATGTACATAACTTCATATTTAAAGAAGGTAGACCCATGTACTTCTCAGGGCTGAAAAACAGCTTTGAGCTCTGTAAATTAAAAAAACAAAACAAACTAAAAACACTGTGGCCAAATGTGTTTTACATCCACTCCAGGTGTCACAATCTAAGCCAAGATCTCAGTTTTGTTTAGCACAGCTTTGAGCATGAGGATGTTACACCGTTTCAATGACAAAACTACACCAGGTTAATGTCTGTGACTTAGAGTAGAAAAACAAGCATTGGTACCCTGGATGTCTCATCTGTTTTCTGGATATTAACCACGAAAAACTTCAAAAAAATGCATTTTGGGTAAATTTTAAAGTGGTTGGTGGTGTAGCGTATTAAAGGTCTCATTTTTATTAACATTTTGGCACCAGGCTTTTCTTCTAGCTGTGGTTTCTTCTATGTGAAAAGAAGTTCTCATATAAAAATACATTATTAAAGTAAAAACCAAGGGCATGTAACTCTGTAAATGTTCATAGTATAAACTTTCAAATTTTGCATGGCTGCATTAAATGTGTTAAAGTTAATGTACATTAAAAATCAGCTGATTCTGATTTCCAGATTTGGTTGATTTGATGTGGAATGAGTCGGTTAAGAAAGGGTCAAAATCAAAGGAGTGAATGTTGAGAGTGTTAGTGTCCTAGTCTCTATAGTTCAAAATCCCAAAATGCTGTATCCTGCATTTCCCACAATGCACCTGGGTAGCGTTTTTTAAGTTTTTATTACAGCAATCCCTCGACAAACACGGGTTAGTGACCTTGTATTTATTTTATTATTTATATATATTTTAAGGTTTTATAAACCCTCCTCACACTGTTATTAACCTTTCCCACACTCTTCTAAACACTTCCTCTACCCTTAAACACTTTCTGCACTCTTAAACCTACGTAGTTTTAACAACACATAAAATTAGACATGGGTACAGCCACGTAGCTTCTCCCTTACTTTAGCATGTCGAGGAGTTCCACCTTTTCTGCGATGGTAAGCGTCTTCCTCTGGTGCTTGGGTTCGGTGCCAGAAGCCTTAGAAAGGCGCAAAACGTTTAATCGACATCGTATAGAGCTTGAAATCAATTCAGTTTTTGACGAAAATTTCATAAAAGCACAACACCACAGAGCAACGCTATGTGCAGCGATCAGACGTTGATCAGACGTTGATGTGAAATGGACAAGGATGCTGATCAGGCTATACATGGGAGGAGGAGACTGATGCTACAGTCTCTGAGCCAATCAGCGCCCAGGATACAGAACACATTGCTCTGGTTGATATAGTCACTGTATACAATGTAAAAATCCACAATGCAGTGAGACCGCAAAGTGAAAAAAGTGAGCTGTGATATGGCGAGGGACTACTGTATTTTAAACTCTATGTTTTCTGTTTGTAACTCAAAAATTGGTCAAGATCACCCTGGTGACATCATCACTTTTTTCATCATTTTCTGCGATTTGACAAAGCTTCTCTGAAACCACAGAAGACCTATATATTTTTTACAGACGGTGTTCTTGCAACAGCTGATTTTTGTATGCATAAAACTGATGAAATACGCGCATCCACTTGTTATAACTTGCACATGTTTAACTTGCGCCCCTTTGAGGCTCAAACTCTTTTGTATTTAACAAGAGAAAGACTTAGATTAGAGAAGAAACAGCTTTCTTTCTGTCCTCCATATATCATGTTCTGCTTACACACACTGATCCTTTGAAGGGATTATTGATTAGATTGGCTTATTAAATGGGGAAAAACTGAGTGTAAGTTGACGTAGAAGCAGACAGATATGACAGGAAAAGCAAGAAAAATGTGACCCGAACTGCAGGAGAAGTGAAGCAGGACGCTGCTGGGAAACATCAGTCTTGGACGTCTGACTTTCCGTGGATAAATGAAACATAGTGTCCAGTATATACACATCCACACCTCTTCCATTCTAAACACTATCCGTCTCGTGAAGTTTTACGAGTGCCAGCCTCAGCAATCTGTTGGGACACTCCCTGCTTGATTAGATTTCCTGCTGCACAGGAAAATTGACAGAAATATGGTGGTGGAAAAGAGCGGGTCAAAAGGATAAAGGCAAGTAGAAAGGTAGAGGGAAGGTGAGCAGTACGTGGGGAAGCAAGCTGTATTTTTTGCTCCACTTACACCGTTTCTGTTCGAGAATATGAGTCACAAAAACACATTCCAGCCTCTGAACATTCATACGATCTCTGTGGAAGCAGATGAGAGGAAGGAAAGGGGAAAGTAGGTGTAAAAAACAGAGGAGGGAGGAAGAGGAGAGGAAGACCGGTCAAGAATATGAAGGAAGAGAAGGACAGTAAATCTTTTACAAGGTCATTTAAAACTTCATTCTGAGGAATAGTTTTCACTTTAGCAGATAATCAAGTCCTTAGATGAATCATACCAGATTCCATGAGGTCTTTTAAAAGCAGCTCGCTCCGGTTCTCAGGGTCTCACCTCAGAATATCCACAGTTGGATGACAGATTCCATAACATTGTTTTCCTTTTACCTCGTATTTAAATAGTTCGGATTCAACGGCATGTGGAGAATTCTTAGTTTATCCACCTGCAGGGTGTGTCCAACCAAGCCAAACACTCTAAAACACCTTGCTTATTCAGCCTTCGTGCACAAATATACATCCATATACTGTATGTGTGATTTGTTTATAGTCATATATACAGTTTCATCAGTCAGGATCCTGTTGAGCTCTTTTTCAGTCCCACTTTTTGGCACTTACTTTCTCACTTGTTCAAATAAGATCCAATCATCAGGCTTGAATCACTTGGTGGAGTAGCTAAGTCACTTTTACTGCTGCTGTTGGAGGCATGACATGAAATAGTGCATCATAATAATATTGTGTGTGTTGAGCTTTATGGTATCACAATCTGATGGAGTGAGTCATCTTAGTTCGTAGTTCGTTGGCAGCACAGTAAAGTGGCTCTCAAATCGGTTTATAATGTGTACTGCATTTTTATATTGCTGAGTTATAAGTTGCTTTCATTTTACTCATAACTGCAGCAATAACGTCCATAAACATGGCTGGAGGGTTGGAAGGGGCAGAAACCAAAGGACATTCACTCGAGACTGGCATTAAATCTCACGTTGTTTTTATCTGCCGTTTATTTTCATTTTAGCTTACTGTTTTACTTATGTTCTTACTGTTTTTGCTGATGTTTATGCTAAAAAAGCATACTTAAATAGTTAAATTTAGCCACCAAAACTACTTAAGCTACATTTAGGAAAAGGTCATGGTTTGGGTTCAGTTGCTGTTTACTCTCATTTTCAGCCACTGTTTATATTTATATTTTGCAAAGTTTAGTCACCAGTAACACCTGATTACATTTAAGAAAATGTTATGGTTTGGGTTAATATCCACCCGTACAAATCAGTCTTGAGTCGCCGTTTACTGTCATTTTCAGTCCCTGTTTTCTGTCTTCTGTAGTTACTTTTTGCTTTTGTTTACGCTAAAACAATGACTAAGTTTAGGCACCAAAAGGACTCATTTATGTTTATGAAAATATGACTTGGATTAACATACTACAACAATAGTCCCTGAAAACTGAAAGCATCTCATCAGTTCAGTCTTTTTTGGTGAAAATAACACGTTTTGCAATGTGCACTAACATGGTTTTTTCACATTTTTCATGAAACTAAGCTGCAAATAAAGCACACAGGCTGTTTATGGAACAATACATTTGCATAAGAATGATTCTTGAAAATGAGGATCATTTACTTGATATTGTCTTGTTTGATGTTTCTCCTGTTAGAAATACTGAACAAAGTTGGTGGACGTCTTTGTGGGATCGTCCCAGCACACTGAAGAAGCGGAAGGAAAATGATAAATCTGTAGTACTGATATTGAAAGCCAATTTAGAGTAAAGGGGTCCTTAAGTTTTGTTTTCGAAATGTGTTTAACTAAGTTAGCTGCTGAAATATTTTCATAATAGATGCAATGTTCTTTTTGGAGGATGGTTTGGTATTTCTTTGTACAAAGTTTCAGTCTTTTCCAAGAATAATTGAGTCGATTCGCGCCTTGCAGGCCATAGAGAATCTCTTGTAAACAAACACACCAGCTGTTCCTGTTGAGCCGGTCAGAGTCTGTAAAAAAATACAACTTTCAGTTATCACTGATAACCAGCAGCTGATTATATGACATTCCTTTCGGCCATAAAGTTACAGTGTTGCTGCTGTGCTTCACAACATCACAAGACAGAACTTTATTGCAGCTAAATCCACAAATGCGTCCTGACATGTGTGTGTAGAAGACAAGAGCATAAGAAGCTCTCAGACTCCTGCACATGACCTTCACTTCCACACAGCCAGTGGTGGTGTTGATTTAACTGCCTTGCTGACAAGAACCATGTAGCCACTCCGATGTTTGGTTTGTACTGTATGTAATGAGATAGGGATTTCACTTCTGGGTCACCGTGTGTGCTTTTGTACTCCTGCCTGACTCACAGATTGTGTGTGAGTGTGTGTGTGTGTGTGTACAACATGTTTTCATTCAATCAGCTGCTATGACTTCAGTTACTCAGCAAGGTCAGCCAGTGACACTGAGTAAAGCTGAAAGTCATAATAGCTGACACCAGATATTCAATAAACCCATTTAAGCCGGGGCAGGATGCTGGTGAGTTTTTGCCTCATGCCATTTTGATTAGCGCTGAAATGCTGCTGCGGTCATAGATTTAGGATAATCAGAAGCAACACTCGTGTGTTGCAATTTACTTTTCAGTTGAAACTCATAACCTGCCATTTCCTGCTTTTTGAGAACATTTTTTATCACACTTTAAGGGCAGAATATTCCTTTAAATGTGCACTATTGTGTTGAGATTTTGAATGGATTGTTTTGGCTTTTCTGGTGATTGTGGTGCTGTGTTGGCAGGCCGGCTGGCTGGCCGCCGCCTCCGGGCACTGACCCACTTCTCCAGAAGCTCGTCCTTTTAGGCCTCTCTCACAATGATTTGTCTGCAACTGGAGTGTGCACGGAGCTCGTGCACTGGTGAGTTTTATGCCTGAGTATGTCAGTCTGTCAGTGTGTCAGTGTGTCAGAGTGCAGCAGGCCGTTTCACAATCAGAGATGCAGTTGGTAAACGCTCTAGTGCCATCCTGTCATCAATCTTTGCACCCATACATACTTAGACAGTGTGTTGACAGATGCAACAAAGTGATCTCTCTGTTCAAGCACGTATTACAAGTGTCTTCTCCCACCCCCACCCTCCACTCTCTACTGTACTGTAATTCAGCCAGACAGGGTTCTCTCAGGAAGCCGCCCTTTGACCTCGAGGTCATTGACCGTGCGACCCAGACGCACAACAACAGGAAGTGCCTTTTTCTCCCTCGCTAAATCAGGCCAACAGACGCTGATCCTGCACGCTCTTCAGCGCAAGCAACCGAGCCTGGAAGTGACCACGGCACGACATAATGACAGTCACACAACCTCGCTGACTGCCAGCTGGCTGCAGGAAAAACACGAAAATACTAAGTGGACAAACTGAGTGTGTTATTATCTCCTTTAACGTTGCCCACATGCTTCTTGTGCGTCGTGTTGTTTCCTTTTTGAAAATGCAGACGAGGCTTGAATAAATACAACCAGACCTTTGCGGAGCGCCGCTGCAGATGACAAATGTCAAAAGCAGAATCGACTTTTGACCTGCAAACCCCGTAACATTCTTTCAAGTAGAGAAGCCAAGTCCATAAAAGGAATTTCCCACTTAACACAAAATAAACAGCCGAAGTCAGGGGTTGACATGCTGATGGAGAGGAGGCCAGTGAGCCGATAGGGTCAGCCACGCAAAGGGAAAGCACCCAAACATCCCTTTGGTGAAGATATTTTCCAAAAATATATTGAATTTCGTGGCCGATGCAGTGACAGAAGGGAAAATTCACCATACTTAATTCAATTAGAATGTGTAAGCATTACAAGTTGGGGTGGTTTTGTCCAAGAAGGAATCCAACCGGGTGTGTTTAGTTAATTCTGCCATTCGTCCAGGGGGTATTAGCGGGGTGGGAACATGATCTGGGAAGCTGGGGAGCATCAGAAGCCATTAAAGAGAGGTGAGGAAAAACAGAGAGCAGCCTCTGGACAGCATCACCGTGAGTCCAGGGTGAAGGAAGGAAAAACAAGGAGAGGAAAGAAAGGTTGGTCAGGGTAAAGCTCAGTGTGTCCTTGATGATAACTCTGCAGCGGAGAGGGCAATCTGACATTTAAAAGATACATTGGCTGTAGTAATGGAGTTATAAGAGCTGTTCAGATCAGGCTACTGGGGGAGGAAGAATTCAATAATATTTTGAAGTCGATTTGACATGCAGGAATGGATCCACCCATCTGGCAGAGCAACTCATTGACACAATTTGAGTTACTCAACACTCCATTAAGAGTGTGTCCAACAGCTTTCGAAAGGCACCCATATAAAAGAACTTGAAACAACGCTTGAGCGGATCTCCGAGGACTGCTGAGTGCTAAACTGCGAAGTTCAGAGTTCATTCCTGAAGCGAGGCGGAACCGGCGCTCGTGGTGAAGTCATGGTTGCCTCCGAGATGAGGACATGCGAACAGCTGCAGCCGCTGACCTCGTCCTCTGGCCCTCGCCGCTCGCAGCAGTGCTTACACAATCCCAGTGCAACGTTATGAGAACGCCGGTTTGGCACCCGCAACTGCCATTGCCACACGCTTATGGAATGAAAAAGAATTTATTTGCGTGTGATTAGGCAAGTGGGCTGTCAGCTGGAAACTGCACACACTCACACATACCTCAAGAAGCGGAGGCTATTATGGGAAAAGTCGACGTAAATCACCTTCAGCTGACCACTAACTATCAAAGTCATTCAACCATCTTTCATCGTTGTCTTCAAACGAAACCGAAGTAACCGACCTGACTCATTGTGGAACCGCTGAGGATGGAAAGCTCTCTCTCTGTCGCTCTGTTACCAGCATCCCACTTTTTCAAACAAATCTGCCCTCCCTGAAAACTCCACCGTCAGCGTTTTGATAGACACAAACACATGAACACGCAGAGCGCAGATCGTCTCCAGATGTCTAATTGGGGAGAGACATAAATAGGGTAACAATGGTGAGGGGATGATTCAGAGTAAAGCTGAATCAGGTGACGGGGTTGGTGCTGTCTGTATGAATTAAAGATTAAACACACACACATTAACCCTCTGAATCCCTTAACCTTCCAGCAACTTCCTTAAAGAAATTGCCAAAATTCCACCATTTATCAGTCAGCAACTGTAAAAACAGAAAAAAATGCCAGAATTTCAGCTTTCCAAGCATTAGTTGGTTGCATCAAGAAAGCTAACCAAAACTAAGCCTAGAATTGTGATATTCCTTAAAAATCAGTTTATTCTACATGTGTCATTCAGAAATACAGCATTTGAATGAAACATTGACTGACTGAGCTGCAAACAACAGTGAGATGATGAGTGTTTTCAGGTGAGCACAGAGCAGACAGGAGACTACAAGAGACACTGAGAGCAAAATGAAGCATACCTGGTCAATAAAAACAATGCAACAAGTCAAAAATGTTGCAACTGGTCAGAACGGGTTTGGAAGATACATTCAGCAAGGTGAAACATCTTTCTAGATTTGATGTGCAAATAAACAGTTTGTAGAGGCTGTAAATATGTGAATAGGTCTCATCAAATAGCCTGTAGCATCTGGAGGCCCTATTTTTTTCCAGTGTAGGTAACACCTGTAGGCCACAGTGCAAAATGTTGTCAGGGTTGATTTCATTTTTAAAAAAATTTGTCAAATAAATTTAGTAAAACATATTATTTGTGGGGGCTGCATGGTGGCTCAGATGTGGCAGCATCGCCTCACAGCTCGGAGATCCCTGGTTCGCGTCCCGGTTAGAACGCCTGGGATCTTTCTGTGTGGAGTTTGCATGTTCTCCCTGTGCAGTGTGGGTTTTCACTAGGTACTCCGGCTTCCTCCCACAGTCCAAAAACATGCTTTTTCGACTGTGGTTAATTGATGATTCTAAATTGTCTGTAGGTGCGAATGAGTGTGCTTGGTTGTCTGTCTGTATGTGTAGCCCTGTGATGGGCTGGCGACCTGTGCAGTGTCCCTGGGTTAACATTCAGGTGATCTATCGTGGAAAAAGCCCAGTAGAAAGACCACATGTTGCATTGCTGTTGAGCTCAGAATCAAAAGCAGTTTCTTCGAGATGACCTTTTGCCTTACAATTGTATGTTTTCTCCTCATTAGCCCATGAGGTTTGCTAATTTAGGTTAGCTTAAGGGTTCTGTTTGTTAATCGTTAAGATCAATTTATTCATATGTAACTGCATCCTGACCTTAAAAAACTTTGTAATTAACTTTTCTCTTCATTTTTATTTATGATGTAGTCCTGCTGTAACTTTTTGCCTGCACACTGAACTTTTAAACCCCTGAAAACTGGGTTTAATATCTTAAGTAGTTCTGTATAGTCATAAATATTTTGGGAACTGAAGTTTTAGGGGAAAGTGATCTTATTATTTATTAAGAGTTCTACACTCGGTCTGTGCTTTAATCAGATATGATGGTGAGGGATGAAACAGCCCATCCTTTTTGATTCCCAGACACTGACCTCTGTGGTGTTGCCTTATTTCCAACTGAGCCTCGAACAGCAAACATAAAAACTCTGCAGCCAGAAATCTCTCTGGTGAAATCAGTCAAACTTTCCGAACTGGCAGACGTCTTCTTGCACAAGTTCAAGCACATTACTTACACTGAAACACTTGGGGATAAAGAAGGTTTTTAGAGCCTTTAAAACTGTAGCAGAGTACATATATTATTTGAAAAAGACTGTTCATATGCAAGCAGGATATGAGTTTGGAGTCTTTAGATTTTATATGTGGAAATGGCAATTACTGTCTCTCATTCAAACCCAAAAAAAGTTGGCATTAGCAAATGTGGTTTATTTTAGTAGCATGAGAGGACACTGTAGAAATAAATACACCCAACAATTAGGCCCTGAGAGACAGCCTGAGTAACCATCAACCAAATAATGGACAGATATACATTAAATTTGCATTTTAGACAGACCATTGACTTGCAATGCAAAACAGTGATACTAAATTTACCAGCAGACTGCAATTGACATTTCCTCTAAAACACAATCCGTAAATTTATAGGGCAAGCATTGAACCCTTGTCTGTGGTTGATGAACAACATGGAGGGGTCAGTGTGAAGGGTTATCTGTGCTACCAGCCGGCAAACATCGCAGGGAGGTTCTCACAGATCGTATCTTGATGGGAGACAATGACCTCTCCCAGAGCTACCCATTAAAGACCAGCAAGGCTGGACTTTCTCTGCCCATGTCAGTCTCCCTCTTATTAAATGTGATTACAACTAGTGGCTGCTTTCAAAGACCTACTCCCAGAGACCTCATAACCCCATTCAAATTTCTATGAAAACAACCTGCCAGACAAAACCACATTAGATGTAGGACAGAGCCGTGAGTGTGCTGTTGCACAGCTGGGCCTTTTCAATGGACAGGAAGCATTTGGTGAACCTTCTCTGTCTTGTTAACCAGCAATTTGTCTGTTAGGCAAAACTTAAAATGATGGAATGTAAATGAATTCAGTACCTTACTTTGGCATAGATCTTGTAATTTCCACACAGTAAACTCACAATAAGTTTCTATGTATGGATGAGGAAAACGATATATATACATTTTATATAATATAAATATAATGTAGAAATTTTAGCAAGAACCACATATACAATTGGAGAAATCATACAATAGGGTAATAAAATTAGAACCTTACCAATGTTATATTTTTGAAGCCAATGTTAATTTTGATGTTAGGGCCTCAAAAAATTTGGATTTTAATATTCGTTGATGTTCTTCATATATGCTATAGATCCATATATAGATACCTACTGTATGTTGGAGTTATATTGATAAAGGAACATGATGAGGTCATTGCTTATTAACTTACCAATGACATATTTTACAAACTAAATGGACAATTAACATGAAGACACTGCCTGACTCCATACAGAGTCGGCACCAGACAAAAGTCAATGGAAGGGGGCATTAAGAAAAGTGCGTGGGGCACAAATTCTGGGGGGCGTTCACTGTCGGAGTCCGACGGCATTAGCATGGATATCTCTTGCTGGCAGTGGCACAGCAGCAGTGTCCTCGCTCGTCATGCCTTTCTGTCGGCTCTTTTCCTTTTCCGCCTCCCGCACCGCGTGCCACTGATGGTGTGGACAGCAGTTGGGGAGCACAGCCTGCGAATGCCCCCCCATGACGCCGACACTGACTCCCCACCACTGTCTGTTGAGTTGAGTACTCTGCTACATGTGCTGCACTTAGTACTGAGAGTGCTGTAAACAATGGAGTCTCAGTGTGAGGCCAATATCAGTGGACTGATACGTCAGTTGGGCTCAAAAAATCTAATTTTTTGGGTCTTTTAGGTTGTCTTGGATACTTGGATGCAAATGTAGCTAAGCTGATAGCTGCAGTAAAAAAAGAGGGGCCCACACATGTAAAATATTTGTGCGTACAGGCCCATAGATGATCAGATGAAGTCCTACACACAAGAGGACACAATACAAAGAGAAACATAGAAAGGGAAGAAGTACCAAACTTCCTATTTGCAACAGGCAGACATTGTTGAATAGAAATGCAGAACTGGCCAAAGGAAGCAGCAGCCCAGGTGTCAGGCAGAGAGTTGCTACTTGAAACCACAGGTCTTTTGTTTGTGGTTATCTGTTCATTTGGTAATGTTATGAAACTACAATTTAATGTTGACTCATATGACCTGTAATGTTTAAATGGAAAAATTAAATCCTAAAGGCAGATTTAACTGTCATTTCCCCATTTGTGAATTAATCACAATGCAGCCTATGACATACTTATTATATCGCACTCCACTTTTAATATTGGGTCAGCGTAGTTTATGAAGCAGAATCAACAGCTGTAACACACTCCAGCTGTAGCCGACTCTGACTGATGTGTTTTCGTGTGACACTCGACAACATGCCATCCTGCTTTTTAATGTGGGTCATGCTGGTGAAAAACAGAACTGACAGCCTCATGGAGTCTGGAAGAAATGTTGAATGGCTAAAATAAAGACAAGGCACATGGGCTAATGGAAGCCGGATGTTTTCTGACAGGCAGGCAGAGGGAAAGTGAAGACAGAGGATGAGGACAGATATAGATCGACTTTGTCCTTTGTCCATGACGTGGCGAGACAAATAGAGTGCGAGGAGACAGACAACCTGCCAGCTGAACGTCATCTGGAAAACGTTTTGTCCCTCCTTGACAGATGTGGTGTAGCTTCTGACTCTGATTTGGAGCGGAAAAGAGAGGAAGGGAGGAAATTGGAGAAAGGGAGAACAGGAGGAATAGGATATGAAGAAAGAAAGAGGAGCTAAAAGGAGGAAGAAAGAGCAGAGAACAGGCCGCTATCACATATCACTGCATGTGTCCCCATTATCCTCCCTGGATGTAAATGAAAAGCATTCCTATCACGACTGTGGCCTCTCAAATGAGAGGGTGTTTGGTGGCATTCCAAAGCAGGGACCCCCTTTTAATCCGTAGTATATGGACACCAGGTGCTGAGGTGGGAGAGGCCTGTGAGTGGTACAGCTTTTGTAAATCCTGTTTGCATATGAAGTTATTCTAAGCACACTTACACATGACTCACACATATGTATTGTATTCTGTTCCAGAGCCCAAGGCAACATTTTTAAGTGTCTTGTTTTGTCTGATCAGCAGTTCAAAGCCCAAAAACACCGAGTTTACAGTGACAGGGAACAGAGACGAGCTGCATATCCAAACAGAGCAGGAAGAAGGAACAAGATAGATGACCACTGGCCACTAGCACAAATTTGCCAAGACCCCTGGAATCACAGGAAATATTACCATCTTGGTTTAATTTAGGGATAAATTAGGATTGTGGTTATAATAGACACCAGGAAGCCAACAGCGGACTCTTGTGTTAAAATCTAACACCACGTGAAACCCATCCATCCACCCTGACCTCCTCACTACACCACCTTACTTCCTGGCTCCATAGTTATTCCGACCGTTAGAGGGCACTGTCTCAATGAAATCTAACTATGGGTCCTAATGAGCTGCTGGCACTAACGACTTATGGGGTCATTTTTGTATTCGAGGAAAGTCTCACATGGGCATAGTGGGTGACACTGCATTGACAAATACATGATCATGCAACTACACTGTTGCCCATAAAGTTGGAATAAAATATTTTCTTACTTCTGTCTTGTCCACAAACAAAGAAGGCGGCTTGCTGGCATTTTCCAATTTCTACGGCACAGATTAAACAGTTGCCGATCATCTCATCTGGTAGTTAGTCGTGGTCGTCCTGGAGATTTTTGTGTCCTCAAATGACCCTCCTCTCGATGATGTTTGAGGATTTTACAGACCGCACTCTGTGATATTCCAAGGAAATCAGCAATGTTGGCTTTGCTTGTGTCCATCCTGTCGGAGTGCAAGCACTCTTTGGAGTATTGCCAGTTGCTTTGGACGAGGCATATGGCCTAGGGAACTTCTGCGTCAGATTTGGTTGAAAATTATGCAGCCAATTCTGAAAACGTGGACTTACTGCACACAGATTTTAAGCAGGAAAAGCCATGTTGTCATTGGACATTTGCATGGCCTGCCTTGGTTTGTCCATCTTAATATCCAGTCAGTTGTGTGAACTGATGCCTCTCTTATATCTGCACCTCTGCACTGGTCTTCACGTTCTTTAATCAGTACAGTCTGTTGCATGCTTTCGAATGTCACATCTAGTCTCATCCAATATCCACCCGTTCGTAATTACACTGGCCACACTATCGTGTATCTGTGCTCTGATGACCAAACTCTCTAACCAATCAGTATTCATGGAACTATAGCCATGAGTGACATCTGCTTGGCTCTCATCATCATCACTAGCATCATCATCATCATCACCACTGGCATCTTAAAGCAGAGAGACATTCTTTGGCATTCAGGACAGTCCAGCAGTCAGGACCATTGAACACCCTGCACAGCATATTTTTCAGCGACTTCCCAGAAGACAAAACCAGAACCACATGGCAGGGTTTTTCTAAGAAACTGCCCGGTGGAAGGTTTGGAGCGATATTTCAACAACACCTACATTTTTCACTGTCATCTTTGCTGTGTGAGTCAAGCTCAAGCCTGCCTTTAAATGTCATAAAGGTGCAATGAAGCATCTATTGACACAGAAGGTGAAACCTTAGCTTGAGAGGGACTGAGTGTTATTAATTGGCAAAGGGTCATATTAGATGCTATAGCGTCATCATGTCTCATGCATTGAATGACAACAGACTTCTATATTAAACCTCTGACTGAATGGTTAACTTCCCAAATGGTCTTGATTTATCTGATGTATTCATGGTAGGATGTGTGTTTATTGGAATTAAAAGGCTGAAGCAAATCCGCTTGATGGTTTCTGGAGCAGAGGAGCTATGGGAGCAGTTTTTCGTAAGGTGTGACGGCAATGTTTTTAGAGTTGATTCCTGTGAAAGATTGAGGATCCCAAGCTTCCATGACTCGGCTTGTGCAGATCAAACACAATGTGGGCGTATTGATATTGGCTCAGTGTGTGTGTGAAAAAGGAAGCTGCTCCTGTCACCGGGGGAGAACAGCGAAGTGTACGGTATGTGTGTTTCTGTATGACCACAGAAGGATCCCCCTGGCTGCAGCAGAAAGGATCCTTCAGAGGGGGGACCCTCCCTTCCAAGTTTTCCGCTTCCTCACCCCACACCCTCCACAGCCTCCACCCAGGCCTCACTGGTTCTGTCGCCCGCCGTTGGGCAGCTCTTCCAGGGCAGAACTCTCTGATTGTTCCCCTGTGTTATTCCGTCATGGTTCTTCTTCCGAGAGAGGCCCTTGCCAAGGCAAGCATCATGTTGGATAAAACAGAGGTGTGTGTTTTGAGCATGTGTGGGCTCATATGTGTTTATGTGCATGAGGTTTTTAAACTCCCATCAGTCCATGCTGACGGGAAGAGAACAAGGAAATGAGAGTCATCTTCCTTACAAACCGTGCGCAATCATTAACCTTTGGTCGATCCCATTGTTCAGCTTCACACACTGACCTACGCTGACGTTACAGTTTTGTTTAATGAAATAACACATGCACATGATCAAGGTGTGGAGGATTACTTTAAAAAGGTATTGTGACACAGATATAAATGACCTATTAATGAATGCAGTCAGTAACCTAATCTGAGTATCACATTTTTACAGTAATGTAACTTCATTTACTTCCCGTTGCTTCTGGATTACCTAAATGTCAAATACTAAAATAAAGATGAGAACATACATATCAATAGAATGACTTTTACTTAAGTGTATACTGTGATATGTGTGCATGCAATAAAATACTCAATATACAATACACTTATTTTAATTCATTTCTATTGGAAATTTAATTTAATAGTAGCTTGTAAAAAGGCCAGCAGAAGAGCTGCTGCAGTGTGTTTAAGGAGAAAAAGTTGACCCACAAAGTTCTATAATGCAATAATAAAAACAATAAAAACCCCAAACATATAGCAATGTTTAACCCAAATCTACTGACTGTGTTGCTCACAACATATTCAATTAGTAGTAGTCCCACGCAATATCGTGGTTCACTTTTCGAGGTCTCACTGTATTGTGGATTTTTTTTCATTGTAGACAGTGACTATATCAACCAGAGCACTGTGTTCTGGATTCTGGGCGCTGGTTGCCTCAGAGACCACAGCATCTCCTCCTCCCTGTGTTCAGCATCCTTGTCCATTTCACATCAATGTCGGATCAACGTCTGATCGCTGCGCATAGTGTTGCTCTGTGGTGTTGTGTTTTTGTGAAATTTTCATACAAAATTGAATTTATTTCAAGCCAAATGTAATCAAATGTAATCAACATCGTACGGTTCTGGAACCTGACCCCCGCGATAGATGGGGGATCACTGTATTTTCATTTATTGTTTCCTAACTATGTATCTAACTATAGCAACTTATGGTACCTTAAAATGTGATTTGATTGTCATTAGGCTCGCTGATGCTATTTTTGAAGTTATTTTCATAATTTGAGAGGTCATGTTTTACATGTAGTAACAGGAAACATCCAGTGACTACATTGACTCCAGTAAGCGGATCATAATTTTACTATAAAATAAAAACATGTGACAGCTGACCTGTCTGTTCGATCCTGATCAGTCCTGTCTCCATTTCAGGAATAATATGTATTTATAAGCAGCCTAGCTAATGACGTTAGTCCTGCTGTGCTGTGTACCTAAATGCACACATTTTCCCTTGTTTGGAGACGCTCATATGGATCATGCTGCTATCTGATGCTGCTGATTTTTAATAAACTCAGAGGAAAGACTCCCACAAACAACAGGAAGCAACAGACTAAACCTTAGCCCATTAACATTTTGTCAAAACCCAGATTACTTTCGTTATTAGTGAGTCTCATTGACATATCACAGACTTCCAGTTAAGTAGTATTTTAACAGCCTTTTAAATCTGATGGTAGATGGAAAATAATTCTCACATGTAGGGAGTTTTGTGCATGCGCCTATGTCAAGAAAAGGCACACAAGCTATAGCTTTTGTGTTTTCTGTGATGTTTATTGTACCGGTGTTGGTGCTGCGTGGGCAAACAAAGACTGAGAAGCAGGTTTCTTATGCCAAAAGCATGAGAGTCGGCAACCCTGGCATGGTAGTATGTTGTTAAAAATGTATTCGGCATTTGTAATCTTGGCAATAATACCCATTTCCACAAAATATATTGATAATCTCATTTCATTTTTTTGGTCTGTAGCTTTAATGGAAAACAGTTATCTTCTTTTGCATCCTAATTACACAATACTGTTCCAATAAAGTCTGTTACGCTCCAAGAAGTCATACTTCATAGTGTGTGTTTAAGTTGGTACAAGAACTCGCTGTCTCGGAACATCACTTTTTCCCCGCTCATTGGCAAGATTTACCATCCATTTATCAGACAAGAACTGCTCAAAACAAGCTAATTTGCCCTATAAAGGAAGTCATTACTTTCCTGTGTTTGAACAAAAATAAGACTTTCTGCGGCATGCATGCGTCTTCTCCTTCCTACTGAGTGACTGATGCGGGTTTCAAAGGCAGCCGGAGCAGCGATGTAGGTGGCTGCAGACTGATGGATGGTTTGAAGTACGATGTGTATTTTTCAGAAAAACCCAAAGGGGAAAAGAGGCGTTGGGAGACCTTCACCTCTGCTCTCTAACACCACACGTGCCACCTAAAGGGGATGTGTGTATACATGAATGTGTGTGTGTGAGTTTGTGTTCCTGGCTTTGGGGAGTACAGCCGCTTCACATTCCTCCTCTCACGCCCATGGAAACCAAGGACAAACTTTATTTTCTCTCTGTTTCATGTACACCACACACACCAGGACACTTACTGTAGTTAAAATTATGTAAAGCCTGTTCAAACGAAGAGAAGCAATGCCAATTTATAGTGATTACTCTTTGTTTTTCTTTCATTAACTGAACATTTCTATAGGTAATTGCAGGAAAGTCCAAGAATGTAATGCAATATTTCATAGCCAGTGGCAATTCCTAGTGCGTTGTACTGTGCTTATTTTTTAACTAGCACCAGTACATTTTATCAATTATTTTTAATGTGTCAGTACATCTGTGTTTCATTAAGCCAGCAAAATAGGAAAACAGCCTCCCTCACTCCATCCGTCTTGGTATCAGCCCTCCAACCCAACAGTCTGCTGAGTTCTATACACAAAGACAGGCTGAGGTCAGAGGTCAAGCATGCACACATCATCACACACAGGCACTTTTCATCCATAAAAACCGCAGTGGGAGGCGAAACAGGGCAAATACCCTGCAGATCTGGAACAAAACTTCCCCCTTGACCATCTTGTCTTTTGATAACAGGACTGATGAGTGATCTGCGTGTGTGTCGGCGGTGTTTACCCAGGGTGCTGACTGTTCACATGGCTCGTCAGGTGATGTATGTTGCTGGCTACCTGCAGTGCAGCTGCAGACTGTTTTGGACTGCAGGTCTGGCCCCAGAACTCGTGGTAAAAATACCCGTTTTGGGGACTGGGAACCACTTATGATAGTGTTGCAGTAGAGGTGCATTAAATTCGACTTAGTTAACTCATATAAACACTGCAAGATAGTTAATGCAAGGAGTGATCAACAATTCTGAGATTATGTTAAAAGTTCCTAGCACATCTGCAAAGGCTGGATGTTTACTGGAGGTTCCGATATGCAACTAAGTCAAGCATTATCTGCATCTTCATCTCCTAAACTGTTGTCAGTGCAACAATTCTTGAACTTGACTTTCATGTTGGGAAAAAGGAAGAAGTCGCATAGAGTCAAGTGAAATGAATAGGCTCGGTGGAGGCCGGTGATTGTGTTGTTGTGGCCAAAAAACCTGTCCATAATTACTGTGTCATGACTGTGCACAGTGAACTGGAGCATCCACATGTCAGTGTAACATAGTTCAGGTTACCGAAGAACTCTTGAGTCAGTGGGACTGATTCCAGGTGCACAATTATGTGAACATGTGAGAAAATAGCGAGCATGCTCCTGGTGCACTCCTGACCTGGAACACCTTGTCCAGTAATGGAAATTGCTCTTTCTTCTCCTGATGGTAGCCGCAGGCCAACCTCTCAGCGTTTTGGAGTGCTGACCCGGAGTTGCTTGTTTTCTCTTCTCTGCTAATGGACACCTGCCAAAAACGTACATGACAAACTGTTGATAGCATGACGTAATTAATGTGACCGAATGACTCGTAACATTTTAAACACGCTTTGAACAAGAACAAAAGAAGTGTCACATTCCTCAAACATTGCTCATACATTTGTAAAAGCCATACAGGACTCTTTGACTGTTCCTTCAAAGGTTTAGCTTGTAAGTGACAAAAGCGGTGAAACCAGTTGATAATCAGGTTGATTAAAATTTTCTGTCACTCTCAGTTGGCGCAGAAGCGACTTGTAGAGTTTGTCAGCAGTGACTAACTTGTTTTCTCACAATGACAAAAAGAAAAAGGGTAATTTAAGAGCTGCAACATCTGGCAGATGAAGACCTAATTTTTATTCCCACCTACTGAGTGCTGATCCGTTAATATGTGGCCATCTGGAATCAGCATCGACACATACGTTTCATCGGAAACATAATTCCTCTGAAATGTTTGCGTTAAACTAGTGCTGTCAAAAATATCGCGTGATTAACGTGTTAACACAAATCAATTTTAACAGCGTCAATTTTTTTATTGCACGATTAACGTACTTTTTGACCTAGTGAACTTGTAGTTTTTTTTCACAAGCTGTGGCCACAGCTAGTTACATTAGAAAAATTACAGGAGCCGGCTGTAGACGGGAAACAAAACAATAAGCACAGCCAACGCACATTTGGTCTTGCCTGCTGGCCAGCTGCAAAAGAGTAGTCTACCGTTTTGTGTGGATGGCGAGCACAAGACCGCCGAAATGGCTGCGAAATAGAAGAGCAGTATAGCGCCATAGCTGCTAGTATGTTCAAAGGAAACTTAGGAAAGGAAGGTATAAACCAATGTTTTAACTGGGCTATAGGCTGAGTCCTAGTTTACATGATGTGCACTTTGTAATTTCATTTTGTACCGCCCTGTTTTGATCCCTTACAAAGGGCTGTTGAAGGGGCTGTTTTTGTGACTAAGTACAGTAGTCCCACATCGCGGTTCACTTATCACCATCTCACTGTATCGCAGATTTTTAAATTGTATATAAAACACGTAGCGTACAGCAGATAAGTAGATGCACGTATGGAAAACACAGCTACGGCTACTTCTGCTTGAGCTCGTCAGTCCCTGATTAATTGTTGGTGATCAAAGCCAGTGTTTATAAGAGTGTGGGAAAGGTTAATAACAGTGTGGGGAGGGTTTTTAAAGCCTTAAAATATATATAAATAATAAAATAAATATAAGGGTGCTACTTCACAGATTTCGTCTATCGTGGGGGGTTCTGGAACCTAACCCCCTAAAAGGCGAGGGATCACTGTATTTATTTTCTTATCCGTTTATTGACAGTGTTACATTGTGTGAGATTTTGCTTCAAATGTGAATGACTGCTCAAAGTGAGAATGTTAGTGTGAAATATAACTACACATTGTTGTTTTCAGTCGAAAACATTTGCACAAAGCAAGCCTATCCACTTTTCCATTAAAGTGATAATTCAAGGGACATTTAGAATAGATACAAATATGGGATTAATTTGAGATTAATCATTCTGACATTCATCATTTTAGTCGATTGACAGCACAACATTTAACATATCTGCAAACGCATTTCATTTGTTTTCCATACAGTATCAATTTCCAGCAACTTAAACTTGATTTATGTTATTATAGTTATGTTTAGGTAACTGAAAGCACTTGATGTTGTGGTTGAATATTGAAAATAAGTTAATGCAAAACCACAACCCTTCTATAACATTGACCATGTGTTTGAGTAGTGTTAAACTAACACCAAGTGCACAATCATGGCCTCCAGGCTATGTCTTCTATGCTGTATAAGAATCTAGATATGAACATACATTGTCAGGTAACCTACTGACATCCTGGCAGAGGTCACAGTTTATTTCCTAACTGAAAAAGTGGAAATAGAGACACATGGATGTATTTTATGGGAGACATGTCCAGACATTTGTTACAATTATCTGAAAAGGTTGATAATATATATATAGGTAATAATATAAAGTGACAACATGTAGAAAATGATATTAGTAAGATGTTGTGTGGTTCTGAATAATTACGCTGAAGAAATCTGCATTTGCTGCATTTTCAATTCAATTTGAAAGAACTTAAAACACTGAGGGTGGCAATTTGGAACAGGGCATTGAGTGGATGAGACCTGGAAACCAAGATAATAGCAACATTTCTCTTTTGCAGAGCGATGCCAAGCCTAACAAGCGTGCCTGTGGAGCTGAACAGTCACATACACTTTCACACACATACCTAAAAATGCATGTGAATCCTTCATTTGCTCCGGGGTGACTTCAATCCAAGACAAACTACATAGCAGCCGACTGACGTGTGTGTTTACCTGTTTGCAGGAGCATTAATAAGCATTTCGTGCACGCTCTCTGCTGTGTTTCGTGCCTTTGAATCACACATCACACGCGTGTTTGGCGCCTCAGCGCAGTGCAGCAGGTCAGGAGAGTGTGTGTGGGCCCTGGCGCTGGACGGCTGAATAATAATGTCAACGGGTTGATGTGGTGAGGCCTGTCAGGAGAGCGCTGTAGGTTCGCACCGTCAGCTGTGCTTCATCAGGGAAGCCCTCACCACCAAACCTCCCTTCGTCTTCCTCCTCGGCTCCTGCTCTCCTCCTCCAGCGCTCCGGTTTCCAGCTGGATCTTTTCCCCTGTGATCCTCCATCTGTTTCCCTTCACCTCCACGCTATCACCTTTCTGCCGCTACCCGCCTTTTTATCAGTTCCGTTCTCTCTGGCTTGTCAAATTTCTCTTTCCACTTTTGTCTTTCAACAAATTTTGATTAAGGGTCAAACCATTTGAACTAGTCACCAATCCTCTTTCTGTTTTGTCTTTAATCTCAAACTTTCTGCACTCTCTGACCTCAACTGTTCACCTGTATCCATATCTTCAAGTCTGAGACACTCCAACAGCGTCTGATCTAACACTGACAACATGTACGTAGATACACGGACCGATTTTTTCTGTCTTCACTTGGGACCACAGCAGGGGAAGGGAAAGCCCAGTTTTCATTTCCCAGAGGATGTTTAAGGCTGTTTTTCTCACGGTGGTCTGGGCTGAGCAGCAGGCTGGCACGGCTTGGCATGGGTTGGCACAGGAAGTGGCTGCCTGAACCCCACAAGGGATTCGGGCCAGTTCCATTTCCTGTCAAACATCCTCCCAGAGGAAAGGAGCGCCAGGACATTAGAGACAAAACCCACAGTAGAGGAGAAATAACTGGACTCACCGAACATTCACAGCAGCATCTGATGTTTCCAAGAGTGAAACCCAAACTTTGTAGTCCATGTACATTAAATGTTTAAGGTCGTGAATCACAGAAAAAGTTGTGTGGTAGTTTTGGCTCCTTTTTCCTCATTTACTGTAAGTAGAACTATTTTTAGAACTTTCTCAAGAAGTTCTCCAATCCAGGAATAATAATAGTTCATCATTTCCTTTCAGAATCCCCCTTATTAATGGGTAGAATCACACATTTGTATTCTGAGACTATGACTATCTTCCCAAGAAAAACGACTCAGGCTAAGTTAGGCAACAGCAATGTGTCGGATGTTGTAATTGTTTAAATATGGGGACAATATTGACCATTATCAGTATTTCCTATTCATCCCTTATTGTGTTGCACTTGATTGTACATACCAAAAGTGACAGGCGTTGATGTCATTGTCAGCTCCCTTAATATCCAAGTTGGAAAGATATGGACTACTTGCCATAGGAGTTATGACTCTTATTTGTCCGGAGCAAAGGAAAAAATGGAGAGACACAAACAAACCTCAACCAGCTTAAACAGTTTTGGTGTCTGGTCTTTGGTCGCTCACTTACAATGAACCTATTTAGTCTTTAAGTTTGACAACTTATCACTTGTGTCCTTCTAGGTACAGAAAACTTTGTTGTTTAGTTGTTCAAAGTTACCCAGATACAAACCATAGAGGTGGCAGACTGAAGAAACACTCAAGAACAGGAGTGTTTGTTTCCATCCTTGGACAACTTTTTCGATGATACATGACAGTTAATTTTGTAACACAGTGAGGAAGAGATTAGAGGACTTGTTCAATTTAATTTCCTTTATCTATCATATTGGGGTGGGTGTGCAGAAGAATGTATTTTTTTGTTGAACCCGACAGACACAATTTGCATCCAACACATCCCTTGTTCTCTGTTGAATTGCTCGCCAAGGATGTATTGCAGTGAATGGAGCAAAATGTCAAGCAAAACTGCACAACTTGGCTGTTCCAACGATGCCAGCTGCTGGTCGGTGTGCTTGTCAGGCTCATAGGTTTTAACTGCTTGTTTATTTAGATGTAATATGCACAAAATTACAGTGGACAGTCGGGTTCTACTGAAATAGAAGCACTTTGTAACACCAAAACTCTCTGCACACACCCATCAACAGCTTTATGAAAGAACCCTGCGTTTCAAAAATGACTGAAATCAGAATGATGTTATGATAAAATGGAAAAACACTGTCAAAATCCATCATAAAAGGCCAACATGAGGCCAGTCGTGTTAAGTTTCTGTTGTTTTTCTAAAGCACCACGTTGGAGTTCTTGCTTTAGGCACGTTTTTTGTATTGTGTTTTTCATGGGCTCATATTCTACTTTGCCAAATTCTTTTCTATCAGATAACATTACACCACAAACTCTAATTGCTGATAACCTGAGGAGTCTGTGGATGTTTTCTTGGGGGGAAGCTGTGTTTGTTTCTGCCAGGGTTGAAGCAGCATTTTTGTGGGGTTTGCATCCACTATCTCCTACCACTGTCTGGCTCTCTGTCTCCTCAGCTCATGTTTTTTGGGCGAGGGCCAATCGAGACGCAGGGCAGAGTTTGCCTCCGCGGTTTTCGGTCATGCATTCTCACACGACATTCCAGACAGATCTCCTTACATCCACACATTTTGCCGTTTTTTTCTTCGTCTATCCCTCTTTCCTTTCTTTTTGTCTCTAAGGGCAGAAGACCGCAAATCACTGGCTGCAACAAATCGACGAAGCGAGTTTTCACAGCCGCTAAATATGGAAATATTCAAAGCAGCTATATATGGGGTTTATGGGGTGACACATGGGGGCAAAATAAAACATCCACCATTTCAAAGCCTCCAATCACAACATGATTGCTGTAATTAGAAGCTCCATTTGGAGGCAAACCCTTCACTCGTAGGCTTGCAGCGCTGACACCACCGAGCACAAGGGAGCCACAGATTCACAAGGAAAGCCGTTTTCGATTTTATGACGTGCTAATGTCGAGGAATGCTATTGGGCTGGCTATTAAGAGCTTTGATAGGAAAGAGGCCCTTAACTTCAGGAAAGGAAGAAAAAAAGGTTCTCTAATAGAAAACGTGAGGAGCGAGATGTCACCCAAGGTCAGGCTGTTTCTGAATTGACAGCGAGAGGTCAAGCTAATTCTCTTGATGTATTGCTTTATTTTGAGGGCATTCCTTTCAGTTAAGGCAATCAGCACTGTGCTTCATCAAGAAAAGCAAAGACAAGGCAGCTGTACGGGGACACTCTTCACTGTCCTTTGGTAGATTTATGATTGTGGCATCAAAGGGAATCTGAAAGAAGAATCTGAGGAAGCGACTGCCAGATATAAACGCTGCGTACTGAACATTGCATTCCCAAAAGTTCCAGTTATCCTGGCCTTGGAGAGGGCCGTCATTTCGGCAAGAGAAACACGTCAAAGGACAGCGGGTGCCTATTGTGTCTTGGGGCAATTTATCACGAGGGGAAGGTAATGAAAAACCTGGAGGACACGACGGGTGACTGTAAATCCAGCCAAGCAGCAATGACCTGTGGGCCAGAGCACTAACTCAGCACTGATGCGCCTGTCTGTCAAAGTCTGTGATAGTGAGGGTGAGCAGGGAAGAGATCCTTGTTTCAAGAACCTTCTCTTATTATCATAGATTTGGGTTAGTACAGGTGGCGATTAAAAGTAATTACATAAATATTTTTAAATGTTCTAATTTTCCCCTTTCAGTTACAAAGTTATCTGCTTTAAACATTATTACATGCTCTCGAGGTGCATATACTTGGAACAGCTGTTATGTTATTTAATATCATGGCTCTCATCTCTTCATGTCTTCAGTTAATAGCAATGCCAATGTACAACGCCACCCCTTTGACAATGGGATGCATATAGGATCAAATATTTAAAATTAACTAAACACAATCAAATTAAGAAACCATAATATTTAATTAATTAATGAAGCTTTTGTGGTATGAAGAAACCACAAGGAAATCGAGTAATTCTGGAAGTCATGCAACAAACAAAACAACAGCCGAAACCTGAAAACAGATGAACACATCAGTAATTAATAAAAGGCGACACCATGGCTGATATTTTATGCTGTGTATTATTTGTAGTCTATGACTTTGAGGTGGTTCTGTACACTATGTTGTCAGGCTGGTGAATGTAAGCCTCAATCCACTTTGTTCTATCTATTGTTAGTAAAACATGGATTCTTTTAATGCTCATGGCGATCATCCACAACCTTAAAACCCCCCAACATTTTCTGCAGGGACATCTTGCATCCTGACATTCATGTGGATGTTACTTTGACATGTGTCACCCACCTAAACATTGTTGCACCCCAAGAACAACCACCTTGGCAACGGCACTCCTCCATCCCAGCAGCTGCCTCCCCAGCAGGACAGTGCGCCTCACGACACCATAAAAACTGCTCAGGAGCACAACGAAGAGCCAAACATGTTGACCCAACCTCCAAACTCCCAAATCCCAATCCAATTAAGCATCCACAGGAAGCACCAGAACAATCTCAATCCCCAGAAGCCCCACCGCACAACCTACCTGACCCAAAGGATTTGCCATCAAGTGCCAGACACTACAGACCCCAGAGATCCGGTATCCATGACCAGCTAAGTTCTGTTCATAGCTGTCTTGCAGGTGCTTTTAATGTTAAATGGTAAATGATCTGCAATTATATAGTGCTTTTTTTATACCTTAGTGGTATCCAAAACGCTTTACAATGTGTTTCTCATTCACCCATTCACACAAACATTCACACACCAATGGCGACAGAGCTGCCATGCAAGGCGCTAATCTGCCAGTGGGAGCAACTTGGGGTTCAGTGTTTTGCTCAAGGACACCTCGGCATGTGGAGGGGCCGGGGATCGAACCGCCAACCTTGCGATCAGTGGACAACAGCCGCCCGCAACGGGCCGACTGGTGTGTATTTAATATGAAGGCTGCCCCCAACCAAGATTTTTCTAGTTCAGTAGTAGCTCTTTAATCAAGCACTTAGTCGACATGTCATTGCCCATTTATCACTTTAATTGAATAATCTAAATAGAGAGAAAGAGAGAATGTTAAAAGTAGGCTAACATTGTTGAAGATTTTTTTGGGCGGGGGGGGTATTTTCAGTCTTTATTAGAGAGGACAGGACAGTGGATAGAAACGGAAACGGGAGAGAGAGTGGGGAAGGACATGCGGTAAATGGCCGAGGTCGGAATCGAACCTGGCACAGCCGCTATGCCTCGGTATGCGGGTCCCGTGACATAACCACTAGGCTATCGGGGCACCACCCAGTAGGCTAACATTGTTAAAACAGTGCTACATTATAGAGAAATACACAACCATAGTTAACAATGAGCCCTTTACAATATCTATTTTACATGCACAAAGCAAGCAGCAGCAACACTGTTGTAATGATTCTGCATTTGTTTGGAAAGCCAGTATGGACACAGAACATTTTGTTAATAAGCCAAATGAAACAGTGTGCTTCATTAAGTTATCACAGAGACCTTTATTCTGTTGCTGACCTATACCAGCCACTCACCAAAAAAGCATCTGCAGCACCTGCTGCATCAGAGGTTTGGTGGAACAGGTAAGTGTCAAAATGTACTACCTGCCCTCTTGGGGTGCTTGCCATTTGTGGTGTACATCAGAGCATGCATGTACCGACGCTGGACTACTGAGCCCCATCCAGGCTGGTAGCAGCGTTTGATCCTACCAAGTTTTCTGGCAGAAAGTCTTATTTTTGTGTGTGTCACTGATCTGAGGTCATCTTTTACCCTCTCAAATCCCACAATCTGGATTTTTGGAGCAGGCGTGGAATAGATAATGTCCTTCTGTGACTGACTGAGGTTTGTTCTACAACCAACCGACTAATCAAGACTTGGTCAACTTAAACTTTCCTCATCAATTACTGTTTGATTGACACTAATTTATGTTTGCTTCTAATATTAAGTTGCCCTGCCTTTGATGGGGCTTGTTTTACTACAAACTGTCCACCAGTTAAATAGCATAAAAATACTCATAAAAATATTTTTCACTGATGCTCTTAGTGGGTAGAAACTTCACCGGGTAACATAGTGTGTCACTTGGTCACCTGAAGGACCACTTCTAAACTTATCCAGTGAGCCTCTGAATCATGACTTCGTCCTCTGAATTGCTGCACTATGACATTCTGACCTCCTGTTTTCCTTCTAACAGTGAATCATGTGTAACCTCTATACTTAATGGTAATACCCCTGTGGTTTTGAGGGTTATGTATTTGTGTATTTGCCAGAGCTGTTTTCATTGCACTCTTAGGATGCAGTGATGACGAAGTGTTGTCAGCTTGACTCAGTCTACAGAGAGTTTCTCTCTTTCCTTGATAACTGATGAAGATCTGTGCAGTGAGGCGTTGCAGCAACAAAGAGTTTCATAGTGTGTGCAGCAGGTTGCTGTTTTATTATGTAGCTCTTTTTGAAATGAAACACTTTTCATGAATCACAACTTTGGCTCGGATTAAGGCAAAAAGACAGAAACCACACAAAGGTTCTTATAAATGAGGTCCCAGCAGAGGATAATGAGGTTATATGGCTAGATTTGGACCAGAGCAGTGGACCCTCCCATTCGGCCCTCTGAAATGTTTCCTCTGACTGCTTGCTGCTCTGACACGCTGTGAATACATTGTGGGTCACAAATCCCATTTTTCTTGAGAGACCTTTTGCACTACAAAGTCAGTAAAGTATGCGAGGGATTAAAAACACATACAGTCTGAAAAGTCAGCGTTGCCCTTTGCCAAAAAACCATAAACACATGCCTCATTCCATGACACCACCACCCACCCCTCTCTGCTCGGCTCTTCTTACAATCCACAGATTTTTCCAGAAGAATGTTAACACACTGGAGTCGTGTTCTGGCAGCAGGTCTGCAGTTGTTGATCACAGCCCTTTTGTTTACTGCTGAGGAATCCAAATGTGTCATTATGAGACGAGGCTCTGATCCTCACAGGAACCCTATATGCTGTCAGATTCCTCTCCTCTATTAAATAAGTGGTTGTTGAAAGGTGGAAGGTGTAATAAAGGAATCTCAGCTCTTGTTTCTGTAGAGGACAGCTTGTAAATATTTCACCATGAGCAAATGACTTCTGAGCCAGTTTACAGGTGTGCACTCCTAAGAACTGTGTTACATGGCTGGAAAGTTGACCACTATGCTCACTTACTGCTCTTCTTGTTGTCATGTCAGCAGAATAATCCATAGATTAGACAGAAGCAAGTTTTAATCCTTACAGTTTTACTCCTGGTTGATTTAAAGACACAACTGTAGTCAGCAAACACATCTAGATCTGCACTTTTTACCTGGGATAGGCAGAATTAGATTTGTCTTTATAGCACAATTACGCATGAATCCATCAAGTGCACATTTAAGGCTCTCTTTCAGGGTTGTTGTTATTAAACAAATCAGCCACAGATCGTGTTTCAACTCATGCAATGAAGTAATGTGAGCTTAAATAGCTAGCCACAGCTGATATAGTCCTCATTTCACACACTGAAATCTGTCTGAAACTATAGATTGTGTTTACATTCACTCCAGTGTCCTGGTTATGGGGCTTATCCGGGTTTTAATCATAGTCAGGATCGTAATCAGGTGTTTGCATAAAGAACAGAGAAAACTGGTTATTCATATCCCCGTATACATGCTAAATATTACTTAGCAATTACTGAGTGCTCCTTGCGTCAGTACTTGTGATATTTACAATATAAACCTGCAATTTAATCTGACATTCCTGTGAATGTTCGCCCAACCTTTAACAAATTTTGCTTTGTATATTTAAAGTAAGGACACTTTGGTTTATAGTGGGCTTAGCACTATTAAATCCCAACATTGCTTACAGATTTGCCTCATCAACCTTATTGCCAGCAAGGAGAGACTAGAGTGACCATTTTACTGGTATCAGGCATCTGTTTACCAGCTGTTAGACACAATTAAACAGTTCACGAGACAAGAGTAAAGAA
This sequence comes from Dascyllus trimaculatus, assembly GCA_024666655.1. Lineage (NCBI taxonomy): Eukaryota > Metazoa > Chordata > Actinopteri > Pomacentridae > Dascyllus > Dascyllus trimaculatus. The sequence continues at coordinate 10,676,360 of CM045468.1, read as the reverse complement.
CAGTTCAAACACCAGTCCAGTTGTGGATGTTGTCTTGTACAAACTGGGCAGTTGATGAGAATTTTCCTTGGTTTGTTGGTGTTTCTGTTCTTCCCTTTGCTGAAACTGCATCTGTGAAGGTTGTCGACAGTGGTCAGAAACCAGGAAAAGGTGTGTCGTCATGCAACAATAATGAGGTTTCTCAAAACTTGGTTAAGCCTTCAATGACATGAAATGACTGAAACGTACAACTTCATCATTGCTTCTTCTAGAATGTGCAGATCTATGAACTCCCTGTCTCTATCTCCACTCATCTATCCCCAGCTCACCGACGACTGTGCTCAAATAATGGTATGCCTTAAAATTGGAGTAATATTCAGATCTCAAAATTACGATTCGAGTACCATCACAATGACCAAATATTCAGATATTCGGGTCCAGCCCTAGCCATTACTGTGACCCATGTCACATGATGGTGGCTTTTAATGATGTTCAAGACATGAACAAAATTTTCATGCAAAGCTGGAAATTCATTTAGTTTAAGGCAGTCAGTAATTATGACGTTCCTGTAAATAAAAGCTAAACTGAGCTTTTTCTCTACTTTGTTTCTGTATGTTAAAGCTACACCGTCATTTCTAGTGCAGTATATATGCCATCTAAATTCTATCCATGCAGTTCTGCAACTTCTCTGACTGATGCAGTAGTGACGTTCAGCCCCGATGGTGGGAGCTTTACAGACATGTGGAAGGACATTTGTCTTTGCGCTGTCTTTTCTGTACTTAACATTTGTGTGTGTGTGTGCAGCTGTTTGTGTGTGGGACTAAGCTATAACCTCAAGAAAGCACCTGTAGGCCCCGAGGTTCTTGTTTGCACCTCGTCCTGGCTGACAGTGTCAGACTAACCCATCAGATAAAGAGAAGTGTGACAGCATGTCAGACCGTAGTAAACGCTCGGAGCAAAGATGCCTGGAATGCATTTCCCCCTGTCAGAGGGGAAAAGGGTGTGGGTATAATTACACCAAAAACGACTGTATCTCACTTTAATAATACACAAATTCCAGCTGACAGTGTAACACGGACACACATGTTTCATGAGGGGATTTTATTGTCCTTCAACACTGTCTCTCCTCTTTCTTACCCACTCCCTTTTTAAAAAAAATATAAGCCCTAGACGGAAAATTAAACTAGTTTATGGGCACCATTGTGCATGACTTTACCAACACCACAAATCAAATTTTTAAAAAAAATTAGAGGAATGATGTCTCTTATTCTTGAAATAACCATACACACTGGCGCAGGGAGACTTTGTTGATTCGTTACATATGTCTAAGTGTCAAATGAGTTAGCGATTACACCACTGGGCAGGTTTTATTAGATCTTGGAAGCTATTTATGTAAAGGGAGAGTACTGAGTGTGATTAAAGGGGAATGACACACTTTATGTGTCACTCATTATTCAGAGGCCAACGTCCTCGCTGTTTGTGTCTCTTCTATTTTGTCTGTAAACAGCAGCAAAATCAGGCTAAACAAGAAGAATTATTCATAATTTCTGTTTTGGAAATGGCTCACTGTGGTGTGGAAAGGCTTGTTGTTGCTTTGTTTAGGACAGACATTGATTTTAAACAGACGCTCCAATACATATTTGACAGAGAAAGCTTTTTTAGCCACTGTATGAAGCAAACTATTTAAACCACACCATAATTGCCACATTTTCCCCCTTTTTTGCCTCCTCCTTGCCTTTTTTATTGGCCAACCCAGTTTTTCTGCATATTTTCCATTACTTCTGCGTGACCACGACACTGTGCCAAATAGGTTTCTGCATCGCTGTGTGTCCATCCTCATTCCAGCTCTGTGACCCTAAACAACCAGACAGTACAGGCAGCCAGGCTGATGCGGATCTCAGAGGCTGGAGTGAAACCACAAACCTTAAACCTTGAGTATTAATGAGTTACATTTAATTTCAAGGACCTTATAATAATAATTAATTAGTTCATTTTGGAAACAGGCACCATATGCATGAATATATGCATCACTGCTGGTGTAAAAAACATGATTTAACGGCCTGAAGCTGCCGTGTTACTGCTAGCATCTCAGGGTGGGTTTGTAGAATAGCAGCTGTGTAAAAAGACAGTCCAGTACGGCCACAAATTGCAGTTTCAAGTATCACAGTATAAGCAGATTAGAGCAATTATCCATTGCATAGCGAAAAAGGTTGTTCCAGCTGCAGCCATTTTGCAAGAAACTGTCGTCATGTGAAAAATTTGAGCTCTTTGGCCACGTTTGGGAAATACCTTCCTCAAGAACAAGTGTCTGTGTTGCACAAGAGTCTACCCTCTGCTTCAGTAACGGGGAATGTCCCAAATAATGGAATGCGGAGACAAAACAGCCAGATTATATAAGACACCAAGTGTGAGCACGGGGCACATGATGTGGAGAAAGAGGCAGAGGGGGAGAGGTTGTCAGAGACTGAAATTGCATTTTATCAAGATATGTTGAAAAAAACTGGCATTGCAATATTTTGTTTTATTTTGCAAACTGCAAATGTCAAATGATAAGACTGGAGGCTTCGTTGTGCGGCTGAACGATAAGTCTGTTGTAGCTGCATATTATTCCACTCGTGATCATCAACATTAGCAACCTAATACGATCACACACAATCAGATATCAATCACATGATACAAGCACTTTTACTTTTATACTTTTAGCTCATTTCACTGACTTGTGTACTTTTTACAAAACGCCAAAGTTTACTAGCTTTTCACAACCAAAGCCAGAGTTTAGAGTACACCGTAACCTTCAAAATACCATAGAAACAGCCCGAGGCGGCAGTCACACACCAAACATTCTGTCTTTCTGATTTCACTGATTACACGTGTACATTCTTTGATAGTATTAATGCATAGCAAAGTGAGCAGAAAAGAACGAGTATGTTGTCTTAACCTTTTCATCTTACAGGGGGAGAATCATTACTCAGCTACCATTGAAGTGGTGCATCACAGCTGCATGTGTGACTGTTGTGCGATCGCTGTGTTGCCTTGTAGTTTCCAGTCAGCACAATAACTCCCAGTATAAAATATCCTAGTGGTTCCTCCAGTTGTACAGAGGAGCCAACAGCAGTGGCACGAACCAAGAACTGAGCCAAGTCTGAGAATAATATAATTGTAATACAAATACTCCAGCTACGCACATGCTTCATCTCATAAATCTTAATTAAGCTCACATCTCAAGTGTTAAAGTAGCCCTAGTAGAGAAAACTGATGTGAGTCCTGCAAAGCCAAAGCAGAGAACAGTGACAGAGAGAAAGAGTAGAGAGAGATTAGTTCATTATGGGGAAATAAGTTGTGGACACAAAATTGCCATTTCAATGTTTTGTTGCAACTTTTATCCTGGAAGTTGTCAAATGACAAGACCAGTGGTTCTTAACCTTAACCGGTTTGATCGAACCCCAGGGGTTCGGTGAGTCAGTCTCAGGGGTTCGGCAGAGGTCAAGACATCAGGGCTGGACCTGAATATCAGAATACTTGGTCGTTGTGGTGATGTCCAGATAATAACTTTAAGATCTGAATAGTCGTGTGAAAACCACCCCCCTGGCTATCTTTGCAGTCAGCCAGTGACTGCTGTTTTGTCAACCTAGAGCCTCCACCCCAAAATTGCACGTATGAAACTTGCAGGGTTCAGTATCTTCAACAAGGTTAAGAATCTCTGGACTACACTCAAGGCTTCATTGTCCAGCTGAATGATAAATATTCCACTTGCAATAGCTCTGTTTCAGCTTGTGTCTTGCATTTTTCCTACAGCTTCTGGTTGGCAACTTGAGAAAAATAGGTGTGTGATGGTATTACACACTGTTTGTCACAAGATCATGTTATCAGAACCCTCTTTGGTAACTGTTAATCGGGATCATGTCGTTCGAGTGTTGATCACATCAGTCTGGCATTTTCAATGTTTCTCATAGGATGTAAAACCAAAAGGAATCTGAGAAAGTTTTTTGCAAAGACTACCTGTTTTTGCTCAGTCTTCCTCTCTGTAGCTGAATGTTTCCATACAACTCTATTTTTTCTGTCTGTCATGTTTTTTCGCCTGCATGTCAACAAACTCTGTCTTTTGAATAGATTTTTTAAAATTCTGTCCAAGGACACTTAAATAGGAGGAAATGATGTCCTACCAGACAGGCTCTTGTTGATTAGACACGAAACATGAGAACTGTGCAATTTTCTTTTTGTGTCATGCAGCAAAAAAAGTTGTAGCATGACGTGTTTGTTTTGCATAAACATAACACGATGCTTAAACGATGTATCATACAGTCCTAATTTCAACCCTTCAATTTCAGTTTGCACAAACTTGATTGAACAGTAATTGAGTCAATTAAGTTCACAAAAAGCTGCAACAGTGGTGTCCGTTGTCTAGCCAGTTTTAGCCATGGTAATGGCGTAGCTCAAGGTATTTCCATGCCATTGCCACTTTTAATCAGACTAAAATATGGCGTCTACAGAATGGCGTCACCATGTTGGACTTACAGTAATGGATTGCCATGAAACGTTGTTTGACAATCATGGTCCCCAAAGAATAAACGATCCTCTGACCTCACCATCCAGATGATTTTTATGGACGTGAGTGAATCAAATTTGGATGAATCATCATGACTTTGGTGGTTAGGCAAGATTTCGCTTTTCCTAATACTTTAGTTTATGACCAAATATCTCCAAAGTGTCAGCCATTCAGCTTGGATGTACTTTGTGTTTAGTGCTAGCACATGTTGGTGTGCTAACAGGCTAAAGTACGACGGGGCGAATGGTAAATATTAAGAGCTTTTGCCACTTATGTGAGCATGTTAGGACGGTAACATTTTTTTCCCACTATTTTATTAAGAGATTTTGCAACATAAATGTACAGAAATGTAAGTGTTTTTGTAGCCAGGGTGTGGGTGTAACCTCCTCCAGTCCCACAGCCCCACGATTATCACTGAAAGATAATCAAAGAAAACCAAGCCTTTTCTGCAGCAGATCACAAATACCAAAACTCGGGTCGTGGAAGTAGGTGATTAGAAATGATTGGAGAGTTTTTTTTTCTTGTTTCTCTTAAATTATCTATGTAATTTAAGCAACCAAATTTGAATTTAAGATGACCAATCAGTGGGAGTTTAGTGGGAGTGGAGCTGCCTGAATTGAAATTAGAAAAGTGGAAAAAGTGGACTTAAACTCAATATTTGCCCAGAAAGGGTTTACCTTATCTGCAGAAGTCACAATCCAGTGAGTAGGTTTAGCGATCTTCGCTGCCCAGCAATAAAACATACAATGACTTTTTCATTTGTGCACTAGTACGTTAACATGATAGCTTTTAGCTCATGGATAAACCACATGAGGCTCCACTCTTTCATAACCCCTGGACACAGCCTGGCTTTGGTTACCTGACAGTGTTTAAATTCCATTTAATGAACTTGTTGAATAGAGTGAGGGAGAAAGGACTGCACATGGCCAAATGGAGAGGTGAACTTTTGCTTTTATCTGATAATTATTGGATGTACTTGAGTGTCAGTGAATCATGTGGATGTCTTGTTCTTTTATCTTTATGTAACATGTCCCTGTGTGACATCTGTTGTAACATACAGCATGTGGCAGCTTTCCAAGAGAATCTGAAGCTAAAAGCTTGCTGCAAGCTGTGTCATGCGACTGGGAAAAAATGCAAAAATAAAGATCAGATCCCTTAAAGAATACACTAATAGAGCTAGAGCAGAATTAAGAAAGCAGACGGGAATAGCCTGCATAACCAGAGGGAAAGAGAGGGAAGAGCTCAGTGGAAAGCTGGTTATTAGAGCATGTTGGTCTTGTTTTGATGGGGCCCTGCTCTCTTAATGACAGACTGCTTTGGCCTCTATCAGTCGGCATCTCTCTCTCTCTCCCCCTCTCTCTCTCTCTCTCTCTCTCTCTCTCTCTCTCTCTCTCTCTCTCCCCTCTCCCCTCTCCCCTCCTATAAAACTACTGAGGTAGATACGGGTCTAAATGGGGTTTTACAGTCACATACACAGTGTACAGTATGTAAGCACACATCTATACTTCCACTCTAACTTGGGAAAGCCAAAGAGTTCAGGCAAGTTCAGGATTTTTGCAGTGCTAAAGAATTATGTTTTTTAACTGTTGTATTTTGAACGATTTCTCATTATTTCACAGATTTTTTCTATTTTGTTTAATTGCAGGTCATAACAAGTAAAATCGCAGAAAAAAATATATATACATCTACATGTGATTCCAAGAAAAGTCTGAAATTGTAAATAATGCCCACATCAGTAATCTGGAATTTGTTCTTTAAAAGAATTGATTGTAAAATTACAGCGTTTACAGTTTTTGAATCATAAAATAATTCATTTTACAGATAGTTGCCAATATTTGAAAACAAAATTCTGTATATAAAGGATTGAATAAATCCTCAGTTATTTGTTTACTGTTATTTATGTAAAATCACCATCATTAATCATCATTTTTAATTTACATGTTGACTGTGAAAAGAAATAACAAGCCAAAAGTTTACATAATGTCCACATTAAAAAAGTGTTTCTCTTCAAATAGTAAGTTTTTGTTTTATGTCTGACCATAAAATATTTTTTTCTATATTTAAATCAGCTAAAGAACTTTATTTTACAGATATGTGCAATTTTTATTTTTATTTTTTTTGCCATTTTAAACAATACAGTGTTCATTTGTTTTGTTTTGTTTAACTTCCACTTTGCCATATTTTTACAAACTTCAGTACTTACTTACTTATTTATTTTGTATCTTTGATCCAGAATCGGGGCGTTTTTTCCACACAAAAAGCATAATGCTAGTGATTTTACGTACAACCTGTATTCTAGTAGTTTGCTCCATTCCACTCACAATCATGCAAGCAACCTGTGGTTTCGTGACTGCAGACAGACAGCCTGTGTGTGTGTTGAGATTATAAAGCTGTAAGGGGATCATCAACATGCCACAATAGTCTGGGATGACAGGCCAAAAAATCACAGAGGGCCAGCCATGCAGGCCAATGTGGATGTCTTCATAGGGAAAGACTGGAATGCTGTCTGTCGCTCCCACTCGTCCTCACTTTGTGTGTCATTCCTGGACTTCTTTCACTCTTAACACTTTGTCTTTCCCTGTTCCCTGCAGCAGCATTATGAGCTATTATTCCCTGACATGTCAATGGACAGAGTTCGTCATGATCCCATGTGATTGTCCTGAGGCCCTGAAATGACAGGTTTCCTCTGTGGGTGCCAGACAGCAGCACATTAACATGACGTATCGGCCTTTGGATGCTAGTTTTGGCTTTGCCTGACCACCTGACCTATATGAGGGATAATTACATGTACAGTTGCTTGGCAGAGTAATGTCTGAATTCAGCTGACTAGACAAAAGTGTGCCTTACAAACAGTGTTGCATTTGTGTGAGCCTCTGGGCAGTGAAGTAAATACATCTGAAATAGTGTTTTGGAGTCCGTTGGTTGGTGGGGTGGACAGTTTGGCTTCATGGATTGTAATGAAATTTGGCTCAGGTGCACTTGGTGTCCAGAAGATGAATTTTAAAGCCTTTGCTGATTCTTTTTCTTTTCCTGTAACACTACCAGTAGGCCAAGGATTTCCCATATTCTGCCAGACATCTCAACATCTCCTAAAACATTCATGTCTCCCAGAAAAGAAAACCTACGAACCTGAGTGAACCCGGGACTATCTGTAGTGTCATCATGAGGTTGACACTTTTTTAGTAAAATATCTTAACAACTATCTGTGGATTAGTTGCCATAGCTGTCGACTGTATCAGAAATCATAGGCTGTGTCCCAATTCAGGGGCTGCATCCTTCAAAGGCTGCATTTGAAGGTCAAATACGTCACAGCAGTGCGACGAAGGCTGTCCCATTTCATTACCACGTGAAGGCTTTTTCCAATGCGGCCGACGGATGTGTCCTTCTCCATGGCTGCCGAGGATGCATCGGTGGATCCTTCACAGCCACAACATATCCCAAGATTCATTGCGCGCCGGTGACAGTTTGATCAACAGCTGGAGTTGTAACTGCTCACAGCTGACGGCAAAGAGGGATTCATCAGCGGCGGAGGATTGTAGCTTTAAATATAAGTATTGTGTCACAGCTCACTTCAACCGCTAACGGTACAAATGTTGAAAACCTTAAAATTTGTTTTAAAAAATTAGTTTAATGACGTGATTTTATTGAAGTGAGCCGCTGCAGTTTAAAACCTTCACTATCCAGTTGCTTCAGTGTTTAAGTTGAATTTTACCGGGAGTGTGGCGATTTTTTTCTGACCGCGGCCATCATAAAAACGACTTATTCATTCATAAAATTTCACATATTTAATCCTTATTTAAATTATTATATGGAGAAAAAGTAAAATGGTTACTCAATCCTGCTGGAGCTTCTATTGGGGGTAATTCTCTGTGTAGATGAGCCAAAAACATGACTATTGTCACTTTTCTTGGTTTGGCTCCACCAAGTTATGAGGTTATTTTGTTGAGACAGCATGTATTTTGTGATCCTCAAAAAACATTTTTTCTCATAAAAATTACTGTAATATAGCCCAGAGATTGTGGTGATTTATAATATTTGAAGTTCATATCAGTGTGAATGTTAACAGATCTAAACAAGCTGTGAATGCTTCTTGTTCTTCAGACAATGTAGTCCAGTACAGCCGAACAGTACCAGCCCCTCAAGTCTTCAAGTATATAAAACATATTAAAAACAAAAAAACACAATCTCAGGATCAAATTCAGTCAAAAAATTAGGTAAAATTGCAACGTCGTCTTGTCCTGATCCTCGGGATATAAATTCAGTCGTCAGGGCTGCTAGACAACAGGACGTGACGACACAAGCACGAAGCCCGACGTAGGCCAGACCATCTCATTTAACAAACACTCATGCAGCCTTCGAATCCTTGAAAGGAGCCATCCTTCGAAGGACACGAAGGCCGCATCTTTCAAAGGATGCAGCCTCTGAATTGGGACACAGCTATTGTCTTAACTGTTGTTTACATTTATTCACAAGAGCTCCATCAAAAGTTTGACAGTGGAACAGCTTTGGAACCACTTTCTGCCATTTTACAGAAGATTTGCTGACTAAAGTATTGAGTCTCTGTTGTATAGACGAGATATACATTTCACACCTAGATTTGATTTTGTTTTTAATTTGTTGGTTTGTAAGAAACAACAAACTACATCAGTAAACAGCTGCAAATTAATGATTTATCCTAGTACACAAGCATGGAGCAAGCATTAAAAGAGAATTTCCTCCAATTTCATCTCATTTTTTGTTGTTTTACTCTGGTCTAGGCTGATTAAGGTATGGTTAGAGTGGGGTTGGGGTATTTGGTTTGCAACCTCACTGCAAGTTGCCACTAAATCCTACATGCTGGTACTTTAAGCTTTTCTGTCCTTGTTCTTCCAAAACTACACAAGTCAAGTTCAGAGGTGTGCAATGTAACCACAAAACTAGTTGTGCAGCTACAGCAGCACATTACTGATACATTAGACAATTTTCTGTGAACAAGTACGTATACTTTCAAAGTATAAGTACGAACAGCATATTTTCACAAAACACTGAAGTTCACGATCTGATCTCCACCAAGAGCAGAACTTTTAGTAAAGCTTAACCTCCAAAATACCACAGAAAACGCCTCAGGTGTATGTACTTTCATACGCTATTCATTCTGTCTTCTGTCTGATGAACGGGCGTTGGCCGTTACTGCTGGCAGGGTTTTCGTTATTGTACAGGTGCGGCCGAACAATTCAAAGCATCAGTGTTCATGTATGTACATTTCCTAGCTGGTATTACTCCACTCTTAGACAGTATTAATACAAACCAAAGGGGACAGAAAAGAATAAGTATGTTGTTTTAACTCACTGATCTCACACTGATCTTGGGATTAATTACTCAACTGCCATTTAAATGATCCATCACAGCTGCATGTTTAACCAGATCAGTGTTACGCAATCACTGCAATGCTTTGCTGTTGCAGTCAGCACAATAAACTCCCAGTGGTTCCTCCCATTGTACAGAGGGGCCAACAGCAGTGGCACAAACCAAGAGCTTCGCCAAGTCTGAGAATAGTATAATTGTAATACAAATACTTCAACTACACGCACGCCATGCTAGCACAAATGCTTATATTCACATGGTGTTGAACCAGCCCTGGTAGAGAAAATGACTGTAAATTCCACCAAAGCAGGGAACAATGGCAGAGGGGGTGTAGAGAGAGATTAGTTCATTATGGGAAAATAAACTGTGTGCACAGGATAGGGTATGTGATGATGGCTTTGCACTTACTTTTGAAAGGAGCACATTATAGGAAGGCATTAGTACGTTGCACGTGGCGTGAGTACCTTTCAAAACCTACAGTTCCTGAGGCACATGCAAGAAAACGTGACATCCCCTAATTAAAGACTAGGTGTGTCTGCGTGTTTCTGAAAACACTGATCAAATATACCAGTTTTATTTAATGCAATGTCGCAAACAAATGCAATGAAATGCAATAAAATGAAATAAACTGTCCATTTATAAAAGCATGCCAACAATTTAAATAAGTTAAGACATTTTTAACTTGCAGTGCACTGATGGTGGTACGATGACAAAAAGAACTGAAGCTGCAAGCAGTATCGGACGGGCCCTCGCTTCCCCCCGCACCACAGCTGTGGAGACATTTGAAATGTCTAATCACGCAGTTGTGTTTGTCTTGTCCTGCTGTGCACATGTACCAAATGTCATGTCTTTAGGACAAACCAGTGATTTTATATGAATTTTTGAAATTTCTAAGGGGGGCTGTGGAGCTGTGTGGCTGTGCCCAAGTGTTGGGGATAGCCTGTCATCAAGCATATCAAGTTTCATTCACATTTGATCATGTACAGTGAAGTTATGAGCATTTGACTTTTCATGGCCACACGCTCAAAATGGCCGCCCTGTCACGCCCACACCGTGTCACGCAGCCACGAGACTTTAATAGCTTTTCATCCTGAAGGGGTCAAGATGCCACACAGCCAATTTCATTAGGATCGGATAAAAATCCGAGGAGGAGTTCGTTAAATTTCAGTGTCTCCACATCACCTTGTCTAGGGGGTGCTGTGAAGCCGTTTGGAATTTCGAGTGTGCAAATCTGTTCATCTTGGAATACTGTACATGTATACCAAATTTCATGTGTGTACAAGAAAGCAGTGATTTTATATGAGTATTTGAATACTTATAGGAGGCGCTGTGGAGCCGTTTGACCACGCCCATTTGAATTGCATATCAAACGTTAGCTTCTGAGATTTGTGTGGATTTGGTGATACTACATGGATCCGTTTTTGAGCATGTTTAAGGGGTCAAATTGGGGCTCAAATGGGCGTAAGAAAAAGAAACCACCAAAGAAACAAACCGAGCATTAGACTAAAGTTGGAGGTGTTCTTTTCCTTGTTTAGGCAGGAAGTATCATTTAAAAGCTGATGGCGTCTAGGGAAGAATAATATGCTTGCATGCTATTGTAAGGAAAAAATCAAGAAGTTCATTTGAATCCAGCAGCAGGGGTAGAATATTGTGAATACTTAAGCCAAAATCAAGGACGCCCATACCACAGAGTAGGTATGGGCGCCTACCTTCACCCAGCTCATACGCTGCTTTATTGTGTATTTTCCTCTCATGGGGTCTATAATTGACTAAATGAACGCCATTTTATACTGAAGAATTTTTTAAACTAACAAGACCAGAAACCCGTGAGGAAAATGTTTGCTGAGGTAGCAAGTCACGTGAGAAGTAATGTCAGTGATTTATTATAAAAGTCTATATAATTGGACCTCTTTTTGCAAACCCCTGCTGGCCATGAGAGAGAATACAGGTTTAAGACGCTTCTGCTTTTTTTTTCATGCAGTCTGTGCCTGTGAGGTCTCCTGAAAACTAAACTGAGGTACACAAAACAAACAGAAAACAACCCCCTGTAGTCTCATTTTAGCAGGAATCTATCAAATGTAGCACCAAAATCTCTAACTGAGCAGCAACACTGGACGTCCCAAAGTCTAATTTAGTATTTTGGTTTTAAATGAGGAGACTTCCGTACAAAAAAATGTGAGCAACATAAAAATGTAGAGCCACTTTGCAATAAGTCAGCTACAAAATTCAATGATAAAACCTCCTTTAGCAGCCCTGTCTGAAAGAAATTACATTTGTCTGCAACAAATTGGCAACAGCAGTAATGCTTTGAAGGACATGTCTTGCATCGATGGATTTTTTCTATTAGCGTATTGAGGAAACACACCGCTACACCTCCGCACCTGTTTAAACAATGAGGAAGAAGCTGATAGTGAGCACTGGCACTGGAACATGAAACCAGAGAAGCCTCTTTATCAAAGCCTCGCCCTATCAGTCCTGCATATACTTGAAGTAAATGCACTGTTATATACTGTAAACAGTACTTCATATCAGGTGAAAACATAATGAAATAAATGGAGGTTGTTTCCCAGTAAATAGGTATCCATCTTCCTATGCGGCTGGAAAATATTTTAATCATCCTTTTGATCTGTTTTCAGAAATCTAGTCTAAATTCATGTTCACAATATGACCAGCGCTTGTGCATTTGTCATTTCAGACTTCTGCACAAGTCGTTCCAAGCATCCTGCCTCCACAGTCACTTCATCCCCTCAGCTGCTCCTCCTCCTTCATCCAGTACACCTGCGATGTCCTCAGTATCCTCAGCCTACCTCACTTCAATCGTGTGTCAGGACAGGACAAGAAGCTTACCGAGAGCCTGTGAGGTGAGTATTTCTTTCTGCCTTATTTTTAATTCATGAACTGGTAAACGTTGGCTTAGAATCGGAGCAAAAACAAAAACAAAAAAAAAAAAAACACGTGATTGTTAGAAGCTTATCTGCTCCTCCCCCACCCTGGCCTGAATATATTTTATTGCTCTTCCTGCACTGACTGATTTCCATGATTCAACACCTGAGAAGTCTCCAGAGAAAAGTGTCAAGTCCAAACTGGTAAGTGCGAGATGTTTTGTCGGAGTGTGCTAATGTGTGTGAGTGTCTGTATTTAAGGTTTATGGTTAGGTCAGGTTATAACTTTACAAGTGTGACAAAAAATAGTACGGTTTTCAAAATAACTATATGAATTATTGTGTTGGTTATTAATCATGTTTGCCATATAAGATAATATGATGTTTTTTAGCAATATAATATAAGCACATTGTTGGTTATTGGCTTAATCAACAGTCTAGACCTGATGTTCCTGATCCAAACATGGTAAAGTTAGCTTGTAACGGTGCATTAAAACCAATTTCTATTCGTCCGACTTTTACTTTTCTACATGTAAAACTTGGATTGCGTAAGTAGCTGACTAGACAAAGACATACTATGCATTTCCTGTAAAAATGTGAAACGTTTCTCACGTGTCCTTCCTCTGTCACAAATGATAATTATCTTTTCTGAGGGAAACCATCATTTAACTGCAACACATGCTAAACAGGTTGGTTCACCCACCCCACCCCCTCCTCAGCTGCAGCGTCTGTTGACCTTCTTGTTGCTTCTCTCTGCCTTTGTTGTAGTTGCAGGGTTTGCATGTGCGCCGCAAGCACAACACCACACCCCCATGACACAGCAAAACGTCAGATTGTCAAGGAGTCAGATTACCAGCAACGGTTTTGTTAGAATTGCTGAAATAATAGCTTGAAAATGACAGGGTTAGAGTTTGATATGGTTACTTTTGAAACAAGAAGACGGCAGGAAACTTTTATATTCAAGGCTTTTAGATCTTAACCTTATGATTTGACTTGAGGAAGTTTAAATCCTTCGCTACGTACTGTAGGCACAGGTCTAATGCATGCAAATATTGAACTAGAGCGTCGTCTGAGATCATACTTTGCCCAAACATGCAGGAGAACACAAGTTAAAAGATCAGTCATGCATGTCTACTCCGCAATACATTCAAACAGGACAAGCCTTTAAAACCATTTTTTGCAGTCGAGTTTATGACATTAAAACAAAAACACATTTGCACTACGTGGTCACTTGCTGTTGTTATCCATAGACTGTCATCAAAAGCAGTAATACGTTGAGCAAACATGCTTCAGGGTGTAAGAAGGTTGATACACTTTAAAAAACAAGCTCCATTGAGGCTTTTATTCACCGTGTTACCCAATATAAAAAGGTGTCATAGATAAACAACATTAGCAGACAACCTGGCCTAGTTTCTTATCATTACAAAACTGTAACCAAGACCACAAAAAGTTCAATTTTTCACTTTTTACAGAAGCTCATGTTTACTAAAGTTAGAATACTTTTTGGTGGAAATTGACTGACAAAAGATATTTAGGTGCCTTAAAACCATGTGTACCTAAAATTTGCCAAAACCACTGAGCATATTGAACTTACAAACCATATAAAATGCCACATCGAAACAGTAGAACATAATTTAATTAGTGTAGGTGAGTACATCTTTGGCCATGACCTGAACCCAGCCTAGACTTTAAAGACCTCATGCAATGTTTTCTGCCTTGTTTAAATGTCCATATGGTGTTTTTCATACGATACAAGACATATCATGAGAGAAATAGCAGTCGACATCATGGCTGCAGAGAACTGATTACAGTCTGAAAAAAATGGATTTTGTACTTTTGCTGTTTCATACTTACCAAACCTGAGAAACAGGTTTGCTGTATCATTCTTCTTCTTCAGACCTGTGTTGAATAGTTTGACAGTGTTTGAGCTGTAGAGGTGGTGGTGGAGTGGTGGGGTCTACACTGATATGCTCATTCTCAAGGAAGTAACAGCGTAGAGGTACATCTAAGCCAGTTTTAGGCAGAAAGGGATTATTTTAATGGGGGAAAAAACTTCTAAATATGTAACTTTAACACACCAAGATGAGTTTTTAGGGGTTTAATGAATGACTGGAGAAGCACTTAAAATAAACTCTTGCATTACAAAGCCAGTTCAGGAAGCCTGGAAGAAAATGTCATCATTGAGTGCTATGTTCATAACTAAACAACCCTAAGTCAGTGTTGAACATTCAACTTTTTGGTGCCAATCTATGAATTTGTCTTGGAATCAGTTGAGACTGCACACAGCTACAAGCTGTTGTTTTTCTGTATATATAAACTGTGTAGCAACCATGCTGTTTGGCCACCGACGTGGTTGCCACATAGCATATACAGTAAGTCATTTCTTCACCTAAAGACCTACTTCTCCTCTCTGTGCTACTATAGAGTGATGTCATTTGTATTACAGCACGTGTGTTTTATTTGTAGCCCCTATTTAGCTGCGTAGACTTTGTAAAGCCTGCCAAAGGTAACCACGGATGTTTCCAGCCCTTTCTTGTGATCCAACCGCAGTGCTGAGGCAGCTACTTGGATTTGACAAATACAGTTTTCTGTCATCACAGTGTGGCGGGACTTTGGCTGGTGTTGAACAATCTGCCTCTTTTGATGGGTTGTTGGCAGGAAAATTAAAAAGAATAACTGGAACCAGTAATGTAGGCCCTGATTTCCCCCAACAGCACTGAACAATCACCAACATCTTCATAGTTCCACCACATATTGATGGGACAAACCTGATGCCGCGATGTGTTTATGAAGTCTGGCTTGAAAAATGTAACTTTAGGAGGCTGGGTAGGTTAAAGAGGTTATTGTATTGTCATCCCCTCGTTATGGAAATAGAATTTTGTCACTTCATTGGAAGCATATGTGCCGAAGACGGTTTACTGCAGCAAGCTTTCATCATCATGGTTGTAATTTAGTATCTTGGCCAGCACTCACTCAGATGGATTATCGGCATAGCGATCAGACATTTTCTAGTGTTTATGAAGAATAACAGCCGACCAAATCAGAGAAAACAGTCATTACCAAAAGTCAGCTGCATCTTAGGGCAGGATTTTAGAATCAGGAATCAAGACTCCCATAATACAGGATTGGGAATCACTAAATAACTCACAATTCGATGCTATCACGATACAGTGATTTTGCAAAACTCACAGTACATTGCAAGACAATCAAACATCATGATGTTAAAAAGAAGAAATTCAGTTTTAATAATGTATCAGTTTAATTAATTAGCTCTCAGCTGCTGTTATTTTCCCTGCTGTGAGTTTCTTCTTCTTCACTGCAGGTTAGTTAAATTCCGCTAACATTACCCTCATTCATTTGATGAACATCACCATGAGGAGCCAAGTACTAATGACTCAGCCAGTCCAATTGCCCAGAAAAAAACATTAAGATCAGTAGCGTATTTTATTGAAAATATCAGTAATTGTTGCCAGTGTATCACAATTTACCTTAAGTTATATTACTGTATCGATATTTTGTCCCACTCCTACCTTCACCCAGCTCATCCTAAGCCTTTAATTAATGATCATCCATTAAAAGAGTCTAAACAAATCAGTAAACCTTTATAATACAGACATAGTGTAATTTAATTATAACAGTTGGGTTGAGCAGAGGAAACAAAGGAAAAACACTACTGAAAGGTATTTTGTTGACAATGGGAAATTGAAGCTTCAACTGCATTGACATTGGCACCTATAAAATATTTATGGTTTAACATGTTACACAGTTGCAGAAAGGAATGTTCAGAGCATTGTCATGTATTTTTGGAGCAGGATGCTCAAAGAAAAGGTATCTTGGAGTAAGGCAAGACTTTCAGGTCATCAGTTCATTCCCATGTGGGCAAAGTTAAACGCATAGCTTAGCAGCTTATGTTCTTTGGAATGACTATCGAATCGCCGCTGTTCCTTGTAGTAATGGATGAGACACAGCAAAAACAGATGCTTTTTCCCTTTGCTCATGGCTGTTATAAGGTGAAGTTGCCCCCACAAGAAATCTGGTGTCCATCTGACTCCATCTTTCACTTCTCTTACATTTGTGTGAGAAAAATAACCAAAAAATACTGTTTTGGTACCTGATTCACTCAACAAAATTACACTTTAAATGACCTGTTGTAGTATTCAGTGTTACCCATTATTGTTCTTTATCCACAATACACTTTTCAGCAAAGTCCATCTCCCTACACAGTGGTCTTCATGTTCTTTTAAAGTCTTCCTCACAATACGAGGAAAATATTTCTCGTACCCTTTAGTTTAATTTATGTTTTTGGCCTAAAACAGTCACGTTGAAAACTTTCAACACTCATAAATGTCAGAATAAGACTTTAAAAACTTTAAAGACACACCACCACTAAGTCATGTGTGTGTAACAGTAGAATGTAAACTTCTCAAGTTGTTAAAAGACCCATAATTCCTCTTGCAGGGCAGACAGCGTGACCTTAGTGTCTTCCATGATATATACAGCTATGATTTTAATCACCTACCACAACAAATTGTTCCAAAGTCGCAAAACAGCGTGGCATTTTATTCCGAAAGTTCCTGTCTGAACACTCTGGCTGTTCAGGGAGTCAAGGGGCCCCTCCACAAATCCCGAGTGGAGCCGTGTGGCCCTCAGAGCCCCTTGACCAAGGTGCTTAACCTCAATTAAGTCTGTCGGCATCCAAGCGTAAGAAACGGCCGTCTATGGAATTCAAAACCTCGCCAGCCGGAGCTGCCAATTCAGCAACGAATGCAGTAATGAAGTAATCAAATCAGGTTATAATGGAAGCAATGGCCTGTAATGATATAATTACTTTGCAGGTACCCCATGACTCAGCCATGGGCTCAACAATGGAGATATGTGGGGTACTAGTCACTGATAATTAATCAAACTATTGTTTTTGCAGAATAGAAATGGTTCCTTTTATCCAGGTTGTGCTTTTAAAGTTCGATTCCCACAGTTTTTCATATGTTCCATTCTTTGCGGGGGATGAAAGGCAGAAGTCTCTGTATTTGCTGTCAGTGGTGGCAGAAGAGGGGCTTATTATTTGATGTTTTGAGATAATCCAACGCTGCATTCCTCCCTCGGGCAACCCGAGCTCAGGGTGTGAAGGTTTGGGAGCCTCAGTCAAATTAGACGGATTAATTACCGTACAGCTGACTTGCTGGCTTTTGCAAAATCAGTCCCAGCACTCCTTGAGCCTATACAGCACAGCTTGATCCTAATTCACCTGAAATATTAGCCTGCATCTTGTATAATGTCTTGTAAAATATAATGGACACTATAGCTTTGTTACAGCAGTGGTGAATTTAGCTCTCTGGCTGTCACGCTGGCAAACCAAGCCGTTAACGTGCCTTAGCTTACACATAAAGGCTACTGTTCATGTTGCTGGAGGGTTGGCGCTATGTAAAGTACAATAAGGCCTCATGGGTCCAACATCCTGACTTATAAAAGTCCCATGATATGATCGCTTAGCCCCTGGCTTCAGGCTCAGTGCACACTTGGAATCTGGGTTTGTTTATCTCTCCTAGATCTGTTTGAGAGCCTGGTTCATCGCAGGCAAACGGACGTGCGAGGGAGAGACAGAGTCGTACTCACTTTTCTGTAAAATGATCCGGACGAACAAGATTAATCCAGCTCATTAAGGCAGTACCTCGAAGGCTTAGCGAGAATCTACATCCACAAACAGAGGTAAGTTCAGTGTGAGGACAAGTGTTGCTCTCCAGAGAATCACATTTGCAGACTGATTCTATTAACCTTCCAATCAAACAATTGTCTTTAACTGTAACGTGTGCACTTTTGTGTGCTGTGGTGTAGGAAGATGGATGAGCTATTTGAGACTATATGACCATTTTAGACTCCAATTCCAAGAGTGAAGTCCTTATGTTTAGACACAAACCAGACTAAAGTGGTTTGTTTTATTTGTTTGCTCCCCGTTGTCCCAGTGATGAGTTAGAACATCGGTGTATGAGAAGACAGTAACTGTGGATTTTCTGAGCTTCTACGGTTGTTGCTTTGTACATATTAAGGAAACAAAATGTGACATGGTAATCAGTGGGCTTTGAGAGGGGCCAGTCGGTGGATTTATGCGAAGCGGAGAGCTAAAAGTCTCCTGACTTAAGCAGGATTTGTGCTCCATCCAAACTACATGTTGGAAAACCACAGGAAACAGTCGGAAACCTGCTCCACCTGCACCTTTCCAACGTCAAAAACGGCATGTCCTAGTTGAGTGTTCTCTTGGGAAACTTCAATACAGATTCCATTGGCTAGCTGTGTGGAGGTTTCCAACAGTCTTATTAAGTTGTGTAAATGTGGACCACTCAATGCAACTCTATTATCTCCAGTTCCAAATAATATGGTGTCTCCTGTCTCCCTTCTCCTCCCTACAGCGGACGGCTTTTCAATCCGCCTTCTGTTGTGACCATTCAGAATGACAACCAAAACTCACTTTTTGATGTAGTCAGACAACAAACCTTAAAAATTAGTTCTGATTGCTCATAACAGTCTCTTCCTGCTTTGTAATCTTCAGTTAGTTGACCTAGCTGATTGCCCTGAATTGCCTTTGTACCCGAGACTTTCAATGAAATGGTGCATGTGTTATCACTGTTCCTTCTGAGCAGCATAGAGAGCCGATAGAATACTTCTTGAAAGAATGGCTCAGATTAGGTTACACTTGCATTTTGTTTGCATTCGAACTTGGTAAAGGAAAACTGAAAGACACAATCCATCGATATTAATCAAAGTAGTTTAATAACTGGTGCAAACAGACCAACCCTGCTCAGCAAATAAAATGAATCTCACCTGTTAGGTTTAGTGTTTCATAATGTAAAACGATCAGGGGGAGGATCAAATTTAGGAATTAATTCTTATGACTGCCCACAGTGGTTAAAAGTCTTGTGTAGGGAGCTACCCCTCAAAATATTCACATAAAATCTCCAGGAAAGATTATCAGCACTAAATATCTGGCCCACCACAAACCTCGGGGGAGCCGTGTGCAGTGTGTAGACATAAGGCCGTATGTTATACTTAAGTGACTCCTCTTTTACAAGGTAGGATTTTCACACAGGTTGGAGAGGAAGGGGGTTAAGCCACAGGAATGTTTACCTATTTAGGACATGAGAAGGAGGTAGAGGTCTGATGTTGGCCACATACGACCTGAAAAACTCCACTTTCAAAGGGTTCAAATGAGGCAAAAAGACCACTTTAACTTCTCCCGATGTGATTGACCTGAAGGCTGAGACAGCAGACTAATGTGTCTGGTCAGGTTGCACAAAAATTTGAAATCATCGTCCAAATCTTGAATTACGTTCAACCTTTCTGGTCTGATAGCTGGAAGACTGTAATCAAATAGATGGTCTTGTGTTGTCAAACAATCGCTCCGCTCGAATGGTCAGGTCACGAAGACAGTCTGTCAAGTAAAACATGATTGTTGTTTTTACCCAATTCAAATCATTAAGTCCTTTGTTCAGCTGTCAAACTTGATCTGCATCAGGTTTTTATTAAGGAAGCAAAGGCCTTGGCTTCAATTAGGCAGCCAAAACCACTGAATCAGCAGGCGATCTTCATGTTGTGTGCACGCTGAGTTAAAGGAATTGTTCGACATTTTCAGAATATTGTGCTTTCTTCTGCTCTATAGTAAAATGTAAATATAAAAATCAGGTCTTTGCAGTAAAGGAGGATTCCTGTTTATTTGAATGTGGCAAATTTCCCATAAATGAGCCATTGTGGCTTATGCTAACTCTGAGCTCTTCACCTCTTCCTTTTCAAAGAAAAATGGTTTTACATTATTTATTTTAAGCACTTGTCTGATTGAAAGGCAACAGAAATTACCTGCCTACAATGGACATACAGACAAATGTACTAGCTTTTACTTACCGTATAACACCATCTTCAGGACGACAGTGTTTATCAAAGCTGCAGACTCATCAGTTGTTGTTTCACAGTCGGGATTACTCTCAACCATGGACACATGGATCAGTACTTTCCCCTCCACATTTACTCAAATCCCTCCAAAGAAGGTGAAGAGTACAAACTTATCATGCCCCTTACAGCCACAGTAGCCAGATTAATGGAAAACACAGGCTTGAAATATACCAAAAATGGTCCTATGGAGCCAAGATGTGGTAGGCTAAGTGGAGCATAAAGACTGGAAATAGGGAAACAGTTGGACTAGCCTTCACCAAAGCTACGAAACACACCTACCAACACCTCTAAAAGTACCAAACAGTATCTGTGTCTTGCTGACCAACAGCCAGATGCTGGGAAACGCACCCTATCTGAATACTTCTTATGCTTTCCTGGCAAAATTAGAGAGCTGATTCAAAGAACACAAAAGACGACAAAAGCTTTGCTGGACTGTGTTTGTATTCATAGTCAGTCACCCTGTCTTTAAGCCTACAGTGATCTCACATAAACTGTGTGTTTGTACAGCCCTGTTACCTGGTGGCCGGCGTCCAGATTGGCTTGCGGTGAGCGAGTCGGCACATATTAGGTGTCTTTTCTGCAGGCTCTACGTGAGGAGGCATCGCTGTTTTGATGCTGTAGTGAACCTGAGACCTTCTGCTTATCGAGTGATCTCTGTAACCAATCCTAAAACTTGCACACAGTTTCACACACTCGCAAATGGACATAACCGACTATTTGATACCCATAATTTCTTTAATTAAACAACACTAGGTATGGTCTTGCTTACCAACTCGTTTACTGTATGAAGCTTAAAACCAACAAACTACTCCATTTTGAGTTTCCACATCTAAAAGCAGAGCTCCATTTGATCTCCAAACCTTTGTTAAACCTTTGTGTATATGAGCATTTAGACTGTGTTCATGAACTCAAAGCAGATGTCATAACGAGAGTTGAATTGTCGTCACTCTCTGTAACAAGCTGCAATGATTCTTCCTGTTAAAAGTTTTAAAAACCTGGTCGTTGTAGCGCAGGAGTGAGGCCGGCCAGAAGAGTTTCACAATGCCCTCCACTGTATATCAGTGACCCACTGCCCTGGATACCAGACACCAATAAAAGTAGCCATAAAGCATCTAGAAACCGTGCACAGCCACGCCTGGTCTGAGTTACATGCCGTGGCACCACATTTAAAGAGGCTACAGGTTTGTCAGGACAGAACAATGGTGACTGTATTGGAGGACCCTTAACGTTGGGGTTTTATTTGGCCCCTGGGAGGCAAAGCAGAGTCTGCATTTGGAGAGAGAACATGCAGGCTGTGTGTGGAGAGCACACGTGTAGTTAAGGAATTTGTGCATTGTATATGATTGCAAGACTTTTTTACCACTTCCTGACTCTTGACCCTTGACATCTTGATTTTCTTTTGTGGAATTTCCTCGACTAATGAGGGAGACTGCAGTAAATTTTGACATAAATTCATGTAGGGGCCTAATTGCAGGCCTAAGCTGTACATGGAAATGAGATTTTTCACAACTCAGTAAATCTTTTCTTTAGCTTGATGGATGTCAGTGTACAAGCTATCATTGTGGATTTGATGCTTCTGTTACTTTTTACAATGTAAGCTGAAATTACAGCGATTGAGAACCTGATTTAAATGTTTTCATCAGGGAAAAGTTACATTTTTGCAATCTGTATGTTTACAAAAATAATTCAGGAGAGTTCATTTAACCAGATAATGCACAGTAGATGAACTGGAATGTTATTGTGGAAATTAGCTGCTGCTTTTTTACCTGGAGTTGTCATTCTTAAAGTTACCACTTGTTTATGGAGACTTGGCTGTGAATCCAGGGCTCTGTCTCTATGCCAAGAGCATAACAGGTATGATAGTAGTATTGAAAGTGTCCTAAATACTTTGCTTTGAGTTTTTCTTGATGTTCCACAGGTTTTTTTTTAACCTAAAAGACAATGAATATATCAGCAAGGCAAATCATTAATACATGTATTCAAAAAAGAAGGTAAAAATCAGATACATTCTCAGCTTTATTTCCTCTCATCGTTGCCTTTGCTGAAATAATGTAGTAATGTAATCTAATCATAAACTTTTATCAAGATCACCATAAAGGTCTGCCTAAAGTAGGTAACAGGACAACATGTCTCATTCTTGATATGAACTATATACAGCAATAACACTGGAGATGATAAAACATACTGAACAACTGGTTCTTTAGAGCAACATAATCAGGACAAAAGCAACGTAACACAAGTAGGAGAAATGAAACTGAGAAGGAGTAAATTCGTGTGAGTGATTTCCTGGGTATGTACATTCCATTGTGGAAGTGAAAATTATGACTCTGCATCATTTCATTAATATATTCAAATATAAAATTGGACATAATAAATCAGCAAACTTTAAGGACTTGCATAGAGCTTGGATGCACTTGTAGGTAACACAATACGTCATCGGCATAAAGGCTAATTTTGAATTGAGCTACTATGCTTGTGTGTTCATTTCTGATGACATTTCCGATTATTTTTTTAAAAGAAGGGGAATATAGTTGAGTTCCCTGATGTGGTGTGAAACATTAAGATGGAGTGACAGGCATATATGAATTGTGAAACACATGTACCCAGTGAATAAAGAGCCTTCTAAAGTCAGTGTAAACAGATGTATTGTTAGTATGGGAGGACTGTGGATCTATGATGTTGTAAATGGATAAAATGAGCCTCGAACCTTAAAGTTTGAAACCAAACTTCTGTTCATTTTCAATTCTATTGAGGATTCCGGTAAAAATTGTAAAAAACATTTGGTGCCAGTTCTCCACTTTTTAGTATGTGATTTATACACCTAGTAATGTAACATAATAGCAGCGGAATGCAATTTTCTGAATGAAGTCCATGGAGCAGCGTGTTAGCAGGAGACTGGATTTTTATTTTTCTTTTACTGTGGCTATAAATGCTCAGCTGAATGAGCACAGGCAGTGACACAGCCTGTTAAAACTAGTGAGAGCTGCTTCAGGTAGCCTTAATTGTTGAGAAGCCAAGACTATTAACAGGACAGGAGTCCAAAATGTGGGCCTGAACACCAGTGTTTTTCAGAGTTCAACAACCGAAGTCCAATAACTTACGTGGATTATAAAACAAAAGTAAATCCAGTAAAAAAAGTATATCATAATGGAAAATGGAAATAATTTACCAGTGCTGATATGAAGTGCTCTCAAGTTATGTAACACACTAGAAAACACTATGGGTAGATTGGTTTAGTTGTATTCTGTCATAACACAAGTATATACAAAGTACAAAAAACAGGAGGTGTATTTAGTAAACAAAAAAAATAATTAAAATTCAGTTCTTGAATGATGTGACTGTGAACAGTTAATTGTGCTTAAAAGCAAATAGATGTGATGAATGTTTTGAGTGGAAAGTAAAAGATTACATCACACTTTGTATTAAAATAAAGACAAATCTGCTTTTCATTGCAATGATTCAAAGATTTTGGCCAGTTCTTATTATATCACCTGTGTGCAAGAAAGCAGCGGCCATCCTCGACCCTGGCTGTTTACTTCTCTCCTGCTCTCTGTGATCACATAAACTGCATTTTAATACAGCTGATTTCCCAATACAGCTGCTCTCTTACTTATTTTTCTCTTTCTGTTGTCAGAATTTGCATGTAATAGTGACAAAATGCAGCTCATCAAGACTATTGTGCACCTTGAAATCCTGATTTATAATTAACAATATAATCCAAGCGACTACTGAAGAGCAATTGCTGTGCAATTGCTTCAGCTTCAGCTGGTCTGTGCTTTTTTTTTACATTTTAATGGAGTTTGAGAGAAATTTGTTTTTCTTTTGGAGAGTTAAAGGAAACTAAAAGAAAGCCCTCCTTTTTTTCATGTTTGAGTTGCCAGTATAACCCAGTAAACAGTTTTGCACTCTATTATATACACTATGAATGTTAATGATTAATTGTTAGTCGAGTAATTACCGTAATAACTTAGTATTTATTATCGTAATCGATATTACAAATAAATTAACTGATAAGGCAGAAGGACATGCCAGACAGAAAAATATTGTGCATGGAGATATTGTCGCCCTAAATCAAATGCATAACAACTGTTCTGAGAAACACAACCTACAATATTTATGATTAGCCCTTATAATGAGCAAGATAAGAGTTTAAAAGCAAAGGTAGTAAAGGTGCCTTGAAATAGCCTGAGGGTCACAGAGGGGTGAGGCAGGGAGGGCTGGGGGAGTGTCCTTCGGGTGATGACATCAGAAGGTGGATTCAGAGTAGTAGCAATATGAAAGACTGAAATAAATGGAAGCACTATTGCTCCGACATATATGCTGTTTTGTTTTATAAATATTAAAATATGTATTTTGTTAATACTGGGTATTAGGCACCGGGATGGAGGAGCCAAAAACAGACAAGCAGGAAGGACCCGTTGAGAGGCTTTATTACAGGAACTAAAGAGGACAAAGGCATGTGCAGTTAAAGGGAACGACAGGGACAGCAGCAATAATCCACCACATGAATAACACACCTCTGTGAAATATACACAGGCCTGGTACGTGCTGTGTGTAATGAGGGGATGATAAGGAAGTGGGAAGCAGGGGCGTGAGGGGGGAGGTAAAGTTTTGTAACTTCAAAAGACATCCAGTACCCATGATGCCTTGTGCTTCATTTTGTAACCTGCTTATTGCTACTAATAAACCCAATCGCTAGGCTTGACCCAAACATAGTCCTTGAGTACATTTGGTCGGAGGCGCTGCACCGGCCAGCACTCAGCTGCCATGCCTGGAACAAACCATTCCGCCGCCTTTCCGAGGGGGTGGTCGCGGTGTGAAGAACTACAGGAAACGCAGAGGTAGGCGATGCAATGTCGAATTCTCTGCGATTTATCACCTCAAACCACGTAACAACCAAATGTTACTGCACAGTTTAAGCGAAATCCTTATTTTAACAGCATTTATCGGGCATCCCGAGACCTAAACACGCCTCTGCTGCTCAATTCCGCACCGATAGTTACGTGAACTGTTACATATGTAGCATACAGTGGCAGGCGAAGCTGTACAGTAGCACACGTTTTCTGACATTATCATCATCTTATCCGTTGTTTTTGGTGTCATAAAGGTGCCAGAGATAGTGGAAACTGGGTCATAAAAGCCGCTGTGTTTTGGTTATATCAGAATTGTGTGGTCACATGGCCCAGCAGGGGGAAAAAAAGAGGAGAGAGCACATGATGTGTGTGAAGAGCAAAGACGATGAAGTTCCTCAGAAATGTACCTGCAAGACAGCTGCAAGTGCAAAACATCCGGCTGCAATAATTCAAGCACTGAGATTGTAGTATTTTTACATAAGAAGTGACCATAAGCCCTTAAATGGATCATGGTTGCTGTTCAAATGTGTTTATTAGGTTTTGGCCAAACTTGAAAAGTAGCAAAGTTATGAATGTAAGTCAGTAAAGCCAGCTAAAGCTTTTGTAGGCATATTTTGAGATTTAAACACGTAAATTCCTGCCTGCTGGTGAATTTTTATGCACTGATTGATCACAAATTGCATTAATTTAAGGTGGACATATCTTTATGTAAACGAAAATAAAAAATCTAGCACATAATCTAAATATTGAAAGGGAGGCCTCCACTGCATCTCTTCTGAAATCTACACCGATACAGACTGTATAACGTTGTGTTTACGAACACTTCGGTATTAGATGTCAGGCTTTGCACTACGAAACAAAAAATGTATTTAATATGAAACGGAACTAAGAGTAAAATTATTCTAAAGTATTATTCCTCAGCATGGAGGATATCTATGTCCACAGACTTCTGGTGAGATGTGCTGCCATTCTTCAGAGGTGATATTTTTTACCTGGAGGGGCTGTATTGCTCCACCTTGCTCTTAAAACCACAAAGGTGTTGAATCCGCTTGAAGTCAGACACCATGTCTGGCAGGGTAGTAGTTTTCACTTTGCTCTTGTTTAAAAACTCCTGTGTTCTTTCATATTCCTGTTCAGCCAGTATTTCAGCATATCCACAGGCAACCCCGGTGCCATCGATAAGTGTTGTTTCCCCTTTCACACTCATGCAGCATCATATAATCACACTCCCACCTCTGTGCTTCACTGTCAGGATGATGTATTCACTGTGGTAGTCCTGGCCAGGTTCATACCAACCATGCCTGAGCTCATCTGAGCCAAATAAATGCATCTTGGTCTTATCTGACCAGCAAATGGGATCTTAATATTATTCAGACTGCCTGTTCTGGTGTTCACAGGTCATTTTATACCCATGTTCATGCAGTTCAACTAATTGGAAATCACAGGTGTACTCAGTTTTGTTGAAGTTATCAAATGTTTTCTAGTTTGTGTGTCGGTGATCACAGGTGTATTCACTCTTGTTGCGTTGAGTTTCTACTTTGTATTTTCAATAGAATCACCTTAAAGTATGTGTTTTTGATTTTTCACGAGAGGAAATACTCATCTTGTCATCTTAGACATAACCAAATTATCGAGAAGTGATACTATTTAGAATTATTTGACATTCAGGAGATCATGCACAGGAGTCTACTCACTTGTGTTGTATGCTGAAGCACTGTGGTGCTCCAGAGATGCCCTGACCTACAAAATAATATTCTCCAGTTGTAAAGAAACATGCCTGTTTGGTAGAGACCACAGCAAAACTCACATCATTAACTTTTATGTTTGTTTCAGTGGAAAAGAAATGCAAAAATTACCATTCCAACTCAAATTGTGAGTCATATCACAATATCTGTCAGAACAATCACATTAGGATTTTTTGGGTTTGCATCTTGCTCTGCTCTCGCTCCCAGGCAGATGCTCACGCTGAAATTAAGCGTCCTGCAGGCTACAGATAAAGGACGCACACCCACATCAGTTCGTCCTTCACATTCACATTACAGATAAGTGAGGCAGCCAAACCAACGGTCACAAAACACACTCGCGTTCTTGTTATTCAGTCCTCACTGCGAAGATGTGGGTACTTTGTGCTCTTCTTTTTTTCTTTTTGGACATTTGTTTTTCCTTTTAACTGCTTCCATGGCTTTTTATGCTATCATCTTTGTTCTGAACCTCTCTTCCCTTCATTTCTTTCTTTTTCTCTCCTCAGGGGTGTGTGTGTTTCCCTGCCAGAACCAGTGATGGCTGACCCACTGCCTCCACACCAGACTGAAACTCTGCTGAAGAAGTTCTCGCAAGGGAGCCTCCCTAATGGGAAAGAGGCCACAAAAGACGGCCTGCATGCCAGAGGCCAGTGGGCCAGCAAGGCTGAGTTCCTCCTGGCTGTGGCCGGGCAGATCATCGGCCTGGGAAACGTCTGGAGGTTCCCATACCTCTGCTACAAAAACGGAGGAGGTAAAAACAGGAAGTTTCAGCTTTAAAAGTCTGAAAAACTCGTCTTCCTCTTTCCTCACATCTCTGTCTGTCATCTGTTTTCTCCTCTTCTGCCATATTTTTCACATACACAGAAACTAGAGGTGACATCACTTGGGATGTTTGTCGTGCTTTAATCGATGAAAACAAAATACCCTCATGAGGACGGACAGATCAATGGCACCTACTGTGTTTTGTGTCCAGGTGTGTTCTTTGTACCCTACCTGCTGTTCCTGGTGTTGTGCGGCATCCCCCTGTTCCTCCTGGAGACTTCACTTGGACAATACACCAGCCTGGGAGGGGTCAGCGCCTGGAGGACAATTTGCCCTTTATTCGGAGGTACTCTTTACTTATTACGTTATCATAAGTCCGCTGATTCAGTTCTCAGGTAATCATTAAAATGTCAAAATTGATGACAAATGGCCGTCACGATTTTCCTGAGGCATAGATAATGTATTCAGATCTTTTGTGAACAACTCAAAACATATTTAGTTTACCCTAACATAGGGATGGTTTGGGATTTGTGCTTAAAAAACGACTGAAAAGATTGATTATTCTTTTTCAGCTCCCCGTTTGTTGCCTGCAATTTATTTAAATAAGAATATGCTTTCCTGTTTATATTATATTGTCTACATTCTCACCTCAAGTGTATATTTCATGTCTATTCAGTTCCTGTGCAGTAGTGGTCGTGTGCTGATATGTCATCACTCCCCACATGGATGTGCAGAGCGGGGATTCGTTGTATCAGTCGTAACGAAATATCAGCAAAGTATTAACTCTGTGCGCATTTTAGACACAACTCACGAGCAGGAGTGAGAGTAGTGATAAAAACTTCAGCCATCGCCGAATGTCAACGCACAACAGAGATTGGAGAGTGGCGATAACGACTGCTCTAACCCGTGGCTGCACTAAGCGCAGAACGTAAGCTTTACACGGGTGGTTTATTGAAGCAGAAGGAAAGTTCTGAGTTATGGCTTTGTCAGAGAACAATCAGAAGTCAAACTGCTTTTACGAGCTACCAACAAGTCAGCAACCAGTTTTGTCTCTTCTTGATCCTCGAATTCAAGAAAACAATGCCATGCTATGTTCTTGCTACTTTCTCTTTTGTCGCCAATGAAACAAAGATTCTGTTTTCCTTGTACGCACCGTAATGTCAAGTTATGCATAGCTGGGATTGGTGTATTGTGTGGAGCGTATTGTGTAAGCTACAGCACAATCTCAGTACGGAAATAATTGCAAAGTAGCCATGATAACTTCCGTACCTGGGAAACGGATGCATTTACAAATATTCCCAGCATAGTGTGGACATGATCTTAGCCTACAAGCAGGAAAACATTTCAATGTTCAAAAGAGAAAAGTCAGGAACCATAAAAACACCTGACTGACATGTAGTAATGTATATCAGCATGCTTAGCATACATGGAGATAACTGCAGTGTAATAATGCGTGTCATCTCTTCTATGTTTTGTTTTTCTCTTTCTGCGTCTTTCTCCTTTGCTTTGCCTTTTGACCTAATCTTCCTCCACACTGGGGAAATTCCTTCAAAGCATTCCTGTGTCCACATCAATGCAAAACCCACATAAACAGCGTGTCAGCAATCAGAATATTTGGCAGTCCGTATAGAATCTCAGCTCATGAATCAAAACAGTTCAAGAGTGCAGAAGGTAACACACTCCCTGCCTGCCAAGAAAAACACAATTGAGGCTGAGTGCCTTGTTTTCATGGTATCTTACCATCCAAACAAGGGGTCACGGATAAGCATTAGCTTAACGCACAATTACACTAGTGACAGAACACACCATGCTGCTTTTTATGTGGAACAAAACACAGTGTGAAGTTAGTTAAGTTGTACAGAGGACCTTGGATAATCCAAACCTTTAAGGAAAAGTAGCTGATTTAGACCATTAAACACTGGGATGAAAGGAATGAATTAAAGTTTTAAGGAAAGTAGGCATATAGTACAGGGCAGAAAATAGTACAGAGCAGAAGTAAGCACTCCCCAATATCATTTACATGTAAACTAATGCAAAGTTGTTGCATTGTTTGCATCGTGGCTCAACATGGAAAAGAATTGCCAGAGTTACTGGAAAAAATCTGACTGTGAGGCTTCACAAAGATGGAAAAAATTACATGAAGATCGGTGACCAACTAAGAATCAATGGAAACAGTTGGAACAGTTATTAGACCACTAATCAGGGCCGCAGTGGCCATCCGATTAAAATGACACCACAGACGGTGCCCTACTTGCACAGTCTAGCTCTGACAAACAGAGAGGCAGGTGCTTCAGACTTGGTGCAGGGGTTATCAGCGCAGACAGTGTGAAGGACAGCGCATAACATCAGCCTTGATGGACAGCCTCAAAGAAAAATGCCTTGACTTGCTGTTGGCACAAAACTGCAAAATTGCTAAAGAGCATGAAAAGCAGCCTGATTGATATAGTGAGCACATTCTTTGTTCAGATGAGACCAAGATACATCTGTTTGGCTCAGATGGGGTCTCGAATGTTTGGAATGAGCCTGGCCAGGACCACCGCAGTGAATGCATCGTCCTGACAGTGAAGCACAAAGGTGGGAGTGTGATCATATGGGTGCACCTAAAGCTGTTTGAAAGATGATGTTTATAGATTGGCCCATGGCTATACCAAATTGCTGGCTGACAAGATGACGCCCATTATATAAAAACTAGGCAGAAGAGGAACATTGCTCAGGGCCAGAATCACACAAGAAACAAAGCAACAACAATGACCTTGCCAAATATGTCACCTGTCTTGAATCCAAGAGAACACCTGCGGGTTATTTAAAATAGAAAGGTGGAGAAACCCATTCCTTTCGGCAAAGAGCAGCTGAAAATCGTCGGTTCTTAAGAGTGGCGGAACTTTTCTCCACAAGTGTGTTCATCACTGGTGTGATCCATGCTGAAGAGACTTGACTCTGGCATTGATAATGCACAGCAGCGTATTCACTTCTTTTGGATACCATCTGTTCAGCTTCGTCTCAATATCAACTTGATACAGTACAGACAGTATAAAAGACTTCTATTGATCTGCCCAGCTGTATTTATTTAAAGATGCGGCTAAAAATGACTAAATACTTTAACTTCAAACAGCATTTGTCAATATGCATGTTACACCCACAGGAGACACTAAGTCTGAAGGAGTTGTGATTTTTTTATGAAGCCAAAACTTTCCCTTTCTCTAGCCTAACAAGTGAGGCTGGGCCATAATTTAACAGCTGGGTCCCTGTGCACAGATTTTCAGACAATGCTTTCATTTAGGAATGAAGTAGTAAAATATAAAAACCAAC
This sequence comes from Dascyllus trimaculatus, assembly GCA_024666655.1. Lineage (NCBI taxonomy): Eukaryota > Metazoa > Chordata > Actinopteri > Pomacentridae > Dascyllus > Dascyllus trimaculatus. The sequence continues at coordinate 10,645,007 of CM045468.1, read as the reverse complement.
AATAATATATTTTTTAAAAATCTCAGCCTAAGGTGATTTTGCAGCTGTTCTAGGTCTTTCGTTCTCTTCACATCATCAGCAGATTGAGTTTGCTCGCTTGTTGTATAGTTCTCTTTCTTTCTTATCACCTAAACTGACTTGCAAGTTGGCTTAAAAGCTGAGTTTCAGGTTTGTCTTGGAAACAACAGTTGAAGAAACCACAAGGAAGATGGCATGGGTAAAATGTCTGTGTGTCCTTCAGGGCCCTTGGGGGGAGATTGCTGGGAGTGTCTTTTTGCCTTGACTGAGTACAAACACCTAGAACTCCGTCATCACAGATTCTTGAAAGTACAATGAGAACCTACTGATACTTAGAAAGCATTGGTGTTCAATGATATAACAGCCAAGCTTCTAGGGAGAAGGTGAGAAGTTGTGCAAGAGGCTCGAAGAGGTTATAGGAGACCAAATGCTCCAGTTAAACTCATTTTTTGACAGATTCAAAGCTCTTGTAAAGTAGGCCTTGAGATTCTCAGCTCAGGCTGGTAGCATGTTGGCTGGACCACCTGCACAGCACATTGTAAACAGAATAAGTGTGTGTGTGGAGCTCTGTTTCTCCAGTACCAAATTCAGAGTGTGGCAACATGTGCAGCTCAGCCTCTTGATCCATGTGGCCTGCAGATGCGCGCACATTTGCACATGCACTATATTTGGTTGACAGATCGTTGTGTGAAGGCCATGTGTTAAGCGCAGGGACAAACTCTGCTTTTGCAGAGTTTGTCCCTGCGAGTTTTATTGACGACTTCCCCAGACACATGTGTGCTTATACAAGCTTAAACAGACAAAGACGGGCTTCTGTAGGAATTCCTCCCTGGTTTGAACATTTACCATCATCAGATTAAGGCCTGAATTTCATTAGCGGACACAACAAACAGCTATTTGTCTACTCAAACAAGCCTACACTTTGTAACCCACTCAAGGCCTCAAAAGACTATCATTCATTCCCGATGAAGATATACTTGGTGTGGGCTGCAAGTCGAGTGTCTCAATAAGTGGGGGCTTTTATCTGAAACTTAGTTGACATGGAACTGACAACAGTAATGTATGCGTGCTTGTTTTGAAGCAGGTTTATCTTTGTTTACTTCCATATGTTAGATAAAGATACGATCTGCTTGTGCAACTCAACACACCCTGTTTCCGTCCATGTCTCCACAGGGCTCGGCTACGCCAGCCAGGTGATGATCCTCCATGGCTGTGTGTACTACATAGTCATCCTGGCCTGGGCTCTCTTCTACCTGTGCTACAGCTTCCAGGCAGAGCTGCCATGGTCGCACTGTAACAACACATGGAACACCGGTCAGTAAAAATAAAAGTAATTAGTAGTGCAGTTTGACGCTGCTGTGCAAAGAGGTAACTAGAATCTGTTGCTTCTGTTCTTCTCCTGCAGAGGCTTGTGTCTTGTTTAACCAACACAACCAGACGGCTAATGCGAGCGGAGTGCTTGAGAACGCCACTTCTCCTGTCATTGAGTTTTGGGAGTGAGTGTATTATCATCAGAGTATTGATGATCTTGGAATACCACAAGGTGTTTGGCATTAACAGCAGCATGTGTGTTCTAGACGGGAGGTTCTCCGCCTGTCCAGCAGTTTGGACGAGCTGGGTCCAATCAACTGGAAGCTGGCTCTGTGTCTGGCCGTCGTCTGGCTCGTCTGCTACTTCTGTGTCTGGAAGGGAGTCAAGTCCACCGGAAAGGTGAGCAGAAAACACATTGATGACTTCTGACTTTCGAGGAAGTTGTTGGGAACAAGTAAAAGCCAGAAGAGCATTTAGCCACAGTTTTTGAAAAGCAGGTCATCGTAACATTCTGTCCACATTGCAACAAACCTAAAGTATGCATTAAAATGCATGAATGTTTCGTCCAGCCTCCTGAGCCGCCCTGTTCTTCAGATTTTCTATTTCAGTCTGCAACTGGACGCTAACATTCTGTGTCTGCTGTAGTGATGCAAAGAAACTTCTCTGACCCCTCTGGTAGAATATTATTTGTATTTCCTCCACTACTCTGGTCGTTTCTTCTGCTTCTTTTAACACATTTTGCAGACGTTTCAAGAGTTGGCTTCAAATTCACTTGACAGTTATCTGGAAGCTCTGCTAGTGTTTCCAATACTTGGAGTGTCACACAACAGTGGTGGTGTCGCTGCCAAGCAAGGTCCTTCTGTTCCCCCGCCATCAGGAGCAACTTTGAGTTCAGTGTTTTGCCCAAGGACACTGCCGGGGATGGAACACTTGTGATTGGTTGGCAACCCACTCAACCATCTGAGCCACCATTAGAAAGTCTGAAAGCAGGAAGTGTCGCTGGGCAATTCCGAAAAAGGTTTTGAGTGGTGTTGTTTCAATGAAAAAATAATTTGGAATCTCGAATGAAATAATGTCACTCATTTGTAACATACAAACAGAAAGTGTTTATGGATCATTTGAAGCGTTGACCTTAAAATACATTCCTTTATAATAAACAAGCAGGGCCAGTTACTGGCGCTTCAGTGTGACGCTTCCACACCTTTTATGCATCACATGAAACAAGGGGCCGGCTTTTGCAGTAATTTTGCGGCTCTCCCGCCATCCGTCAACAGGTTTTAATTCTCCAACTTTCCAGGGTTCTCTTTTTTAGTAGTACTGTTTGAGGACATCCCAGTCACATCCTTCCCGTTTTCTCTGAGCCGTCCTGACCACATCCCCATTCGTTGTGTGTACATTCTAGGTGGTGTACCTGACAGCCACGTTCCCATATGTCATGCTGTTTGTGCTGCTGGTGCGCGGTGCCACTTTGCCTGGAGCGATGCAGGGCATCATCTACTACCTCAAACCCAACCACACCCGCCTGGCAGACCCACAGGTACAAAAACACAAACACATGCTTTATATGTCTTTAGACGCCACGATATTTAAAATGCGTCATGTTGGAGGATATTCTTCTAGTCGTTCTTGCAGATGGTATGGCTGCTCTTATAGGTCGGAGCCACTCTGTCAGGTGAGTAGGTGTATTGTCTGCTCTACAGTACAGTAGGTAGTGGGACTGTTTTTGGTGGGAAGATGAAGGATGTGGACTTTTTGGGCTGCAAAAGTCTGCTTTATGTCTACAGGTGGGTCACAAGCTGAGCACAAGTTCCATTATTTGGATGATCAGTCTGGTACAGACCTGAAAAGAAGTGTTTACAGTCAACTCAACCCAAAAGGGAAAAACTGTAGTAGGAGAGAAAATGACTTTGTAGCGTCAGTGTTATTAGTTTGTCTCGTTTTTTTTGTTTGTTTGTTTGTTGTTGTTGTTTTCTTTTTCAGTTTATAGTAATGAAAATGCTGTAATCCTCTGAACCCCAAAACCCACTGGCAGGTTGGAAAGGCTTGTTAAAAATTCATCAGAGAAAGAAACTGCAAAAATGGGAAGAATCGACGCCCCATGAACTCGTCACACGTTTCACAAGTTTCATTGGAAAAATCCTGCCAATCTAAGCTAAAAACCATGCTTTTTTAACAAAATAAAGTTAATTTAGGGGTCTTATTCTAAAATTTGCAGAAAAAACATGTTGATTCCAGTTTTTTTCTGTTTTTGTAAAGCAAAATTCAAAGAAATTCAACTTTTTTTGTGATTTATGGCATTGTAACTGTGCCATACTGCACATAAAACATTTTCAAGTCCTCTCTCCATCTTGCCTTGGTTGTGCCGTGTCTTTGGGCTTTACGTTGCCGTAAAAAATGAGGACAGGAGCCAGAAAGTGCTCGGAGTTCACAGGGTTCATAGCATGAAGGTATTTCAATTAAAAACAGCGGAACCAATCACAGAAGAAGCACTGCAACACACGGAAATATCATTGGTTGAAATCAGCTTAAAGAGTTATTTGGGTCCAAATACCACTACTGTTCCACTGTCTATACACTCAGTAGTCACTTTGGCTGGGGTTCTTTTTTCCACTCTTCTTTAGTAGGGTGGGGTCAGTCTTAATATCACGTGGATAAAGTTTTACTGCATCAGCGCATTCAGACAGAGACATCCCATAATCCAAAGACTCTGGAAAAACAGTTTCATTTTCAGGGTTTATCTTTCGTGGCAGGTTATCTGTGAACTGTGTAGCTTGCACGCCTTGCCTTTTAACCTAAAGAGCAGACAGATAAAGGATATCAGCTGGCTCCTGTTGCCTCTCATCTGTCCTTTCATTTTCTCCCCTCGCTCTCCGTTTCTCTTTCTCTCTCTAGGTATGGATGGATGCAGGTACCCAGATATTTTTCTCTTATGGAATCTGCTTGGGGAGTCTCACAGTCCTGGGCAGTTACAACAAATACAACAATGACTGCTATAAGTGAGATACTTTGTCACACACACAATCACACAAAAAGCAGTTCCAGCCACACAAGCGTCTCCTTCCACTTCACTTCAGACAAACCATATTCACTGAAATGTAAGATGTAAGCTCCCTGCTGGTCAGATGGCTTGCAGAAGGAATGGCTGGAATGGACAGAGAAAACACAGTGATACAGCCACACCTTAAAGAAAAGCCCTCACTGCCATGTTTCCCACACTCTACGACTCCCACAGGCACACTCACACAGGAAGCCAAGCACTTGACTCGGGGCAGAGCTGCACAGTACAAGGATCAAACCCTCACTGGGTTCTGTTCCGTTTTCCAAAGACACTTTTATACTAGGCATATATTTCATTTAGGTGTTACTGTTTAAAATGTATTTCCAAATGCATATATTCAAGCTGCGTTCCACCTAACTCACATTAATGACATTTTGTGTGTGTTTCCAGGGATTCTTTCCTGCTGTGCCTTCTGAACAGCAGCACCAGTTTCCTGGCAGGTTTCGCCATCTTCTCTGTGCTGGGCTTCATGGCTGAGGAGCAGGGCGTGGACATATCCACCGTGGCCCAGTCAGGTGAAACAAGGCTTTCACATAAAGGGCAGGATTTCCACTGAAGGAACTTCTTAGGGTGACCCACACCTTAGTGCATGTAGGGCTTTTTCAAGGGAGAAATGGCGTCTCTCGACAGATTGATGGAGTTAATTGGTTAAATTGGATAAACTTGGACAAGACAACAACAAAAAGTGACATTTTATCAGTCTTTAATGTCCTCATTGCAATCAACTATGTAAACCTCACCGTACAGTCATACATAACCAATAATAACACAGCAGCCATCAGGTTCCCACCATTTTTCTATTATCTACCTGCTTATAGAACTAGAGTTACATCCAGTAACGCTCAGAATAGACGTCGTGGTCGAAGCTGTCGCCAAACTATTAGAATCAAAAATGAATACACAAAGATTAAAAGGGCTGATTAAAGATCCTGTAAACTTAGTGCCTGCCCCGAGATCCTGCAATGGAAAGAAGTGAGGAGATCGTGTTTAGGAAAGGGTTTCAGATTCATAGTTTTTTTCTTCATTTTTTTTAATGAAACTAAAAGATCCAGGCACACAAAATAAGCCTCCCATTTTTAGATCTTATCGTCGAATTATAAGCTAACGCTAGCTTGTCTAACCCAAGTAAAACACAAAGCACAAAAGCACAAAATTTGCCAAGAAAAACTGTTTGTTAGCCATCTTTACAGATCAGTCAAACTTTTAGAAAACAGGAAGTATAATAAACCTAAAGTGCACCATTCTCAATAGTTTAAACAGTTTAAAAACATAGGCATCGTAGTTTATTTAGTTTCACATACAGTGTCCTGTGTGCTGTACAATGCCTCCTACAGGCCAAATGTATATTAATCCTCCACTGAAAATAGTCCCAACAAATCCACTATTTACTCCAGGTTAAGTAACGTTTGCTGAAAACCACAGTGCCCAGCTGTTTCAAGAAATTACTGAGCATATATCTGTGACCTGTATTTAAAGATTTACAACATTCAGAGTGTTAATGTTCTTGGTATTCAGTGCCTCAGACAGCATAGAGCAGGGGTGTCAAACTCCAGTCCTCGAGGGCCACTATCCAGCACGTTTTAGATGTTTCCCTCTTCCGACACACCTGATTCAAATGATCAGCTCCTCATCAAGCTCTGCAGAAGCCTGATAACGATCCTGATCATTTAACCAGGTGTGTCGGAAGAGGGAAACATCTAAAATGTGCTGGATAGCGGCCCTTGAGGACTGGAGTTTGACACCCCTGGCATAGAGAATACATGTTGCTTTTGTCTTTACCATTCATATTTTAAGCTACAGTGATATGACCGCATACTTCAACCTTTTTACCTAAAATAATCACAACACACCTCAAGTTATCAGTTAAAAATTAAGATTATTACATTTTTAGATGTATTTTGTCAGGTAATATTTTGGCTAGTCTTTTATAATATGATAAGCATGATAAACATACCTTATATATGCTATGAGTAACTTGTATTTTCTGTTTGTGTGTTTTCCTTGTGTCTTCTCAGGACCTGGTCTTGCCTTCATCGCCTACCCGAGAGCTGTAGCCATGATGCCTCTGCCTCAACTCTGGGCCGTCTGCTTCTTCCTCATGATCATCATGCTGGGACTGGACACACAGGTAGCTACACACCACTTCAGATGAATTACATTTGATGGCACTGATGTATTGATTAAACAGTGAGTGTGCACGCTGCCCCCTTCTGTCACCCAGTTTGTGAGTCTGGAGGCCCTGATGACGTCGGTGGCCGACCTGTATCCTCATCTGATCAGACGAGGGAACCGCAGAGAGCTGCTGCTGCTGGTTGTCTGCATCATCTGCTTCCTGGTCGGGCTGGTCATGGTCACACCGGTCAGTAACACTCAGGATAAATGAGGTGTACGTTATCCCCCAACCTGTTTGTGTTTATTGATACAGAATAATGGAGTGTTTTCTCCTCTGTTTGTCTGCAGGGTGGTCTCTATGTGTTCCAGATCTACGACCATTTCTCCTGCAGTGGAGCCAGTCTGCTGCTTCTCTCCATCTTCCAGTCTCTGGCCATCGGCTGGGTCTATGGTACGAAACCTTTCCTTCTTTAATACGCTTTCTTTTTCTTGCTTCTCCTCTCCTCCTGGTTCTTTCCTCTCTTTACCTTTTCTTTTCTCTTCTCTCTCCTCCTTTCCCTTTTTTTTCCCCATTCTTCCACTTCTATCAACTCGTTTCATTTCCTCATTTTTGCCCTTCTTTCATAGTCTTTCATCTTTTTTCCTTCTCTCCACTCCTCCCTTTCTTTCTCTCCTCTTATCTCTCTTTCCTTTCTTCTCCTAATCTCTCCTAGCATTTCATGTCCTCCTTCCTTCTTATCTTTCCTTCCTTCCTTTCATTCCATTTCTTCTTTTTCTCCCATCATCTTATTTTTTCTTCATTTCTACACCTTTTACTTTTCTCTTTCCTTACATTTCTTTTTCTTGTCTTGTCTTTTCTTTACTCCTGTCCTATTCTTTGGCATTCTTCCTGTTCTCTCATTTAGTTTCCTTCTTTTGCTCCTTTTCTTTCCTCTTGTGCTGTTTAGCTTTTCCTTTTTCTTTCATTACCTTGACTCCTCTCCACTTCTTTTCTATTTTTTGTCTCCTCTCCTCTTCGTTCTCCTCCTTTTCATTTCTTTTTCAATCTTCCTATTGTTTTCCGAGCTTTTATTGCCACCTTTTTCTCTTCTCAGTTTTCCTTCATTTTTTCTCTCATCTTTCATCTCTTTATTCTGTCCTCCCCACTCTTCTTCTTCTAATTCTTTTTCCACACCTATCCTCTTGTAGTATTTGATTTCCTTGTCTTTGCCCCTTCTCTTCTCTTTTCTTGTTTCCTTTCCTTATCTGTATATCTATATCTATCGTTCTCTCCCTTTCTCCTCCCTCTGTCACTCCTGTCCTTTCCATTCTTTTGCATTCTGCCTCTACTGTCTTCTTCCTTTCCCTCCTTTTTACTTTATTCTTCTCTTTTCTATACTTCTGTATACATGCTTGTCTATACTTCTTTTCCATGTCATGTCCCATCCTTCCTTCCACTCCTTTTCCTTTTCTTCGTCACCTCATTTCATTTCATTTCCTCCTCTTTTCTTTTTTTTTCTTTTAATCTAGGATTAATTTAATGGAAAAAGTTCCTAGCAGCCTATTTCTCTCTGTCTGAGTTTAATTAAAGTTTGTTGGAGCTCGTACAATAGGATTTCACTTTCAGCCAAATCAGAAAATGCCAAAACAATCTCAAACTGATTGTTGTCGTTTCGCATAGAAAATCAAAATAAAACTTTTTATCACTAATGAATGGAATTCCTCAAATCTGATGAACACACACAGTCGGGCTGTCCACTTCCTCCCCTCCTCCTGCATTCCACTTGGACTCAGTAGACAGTATATTAACATGGCTGCAGCTACCCACTGTTGTAAGGAGACTGGCTCCAAGCCAGGCCCCTGTCTGTCTCCTCCGGGCCCTAAATCAGCTGCCGGGCCCCGTCGCCTCTCAGTCTCAGTCTGGCGGCCCCAGGGAGCCCCTATCCCAGCCAGACATGGGGCTCTAAAGCATTTCCAAAAACACTGTTTGTTTAAGAGTGAGATGAGTGGAATGTGTCATGTACGTACATCAGGACAAAGCAGTACGGATTTAGACTGGTAACCTTATATCTGGTGAAGAATTCAGACCCAGAAAAGTTGTGAGACGTCAAAAAGAGATAAGGAATAGGCTGGATGTGTCAGCAGAGAGTGTGTGTGTGTGCATATGAATACCAAGAAAGCCTGTTTTTATGACTCTCCCAGCAGTAGGTGAGTGCAGCAATAGAGCTGAGGAGAGGGGTTTTTAAGTGGACTGGGTAACACAGCGGTCAGGACTCTACTGCACCTTTTCCCCTTTTTTATGGCTGTGGGAATTTACAGTTTTTTACGGACTCTGACAGCCACTAGCCCTTTTCTACTGCTCTAAACTCAGTGAAGATGGTACCAGAAAAGTCAGACATGATGTCACTTAGTGAGCAATGGGTTAAAATGAGGTTTATAAGTATTTTTTTAATGAATCATCTCTTGTTTGTATTACATGCTGCATAAAGATTGAAGCAGTTTTCCTTGTTCCTTGGGCTGCACTGGCAATAGAGAGGAGTTCTGCTACCAGTAGCAATATTGACAAGACTATAGTTATTTAGAACTGTCAGATTTTGTTGTGTAACTGTAACTGGTGCCTCCTTTTCAGCCATGGCTACTGTTAAAAACACAACTACTCCCATTACTGCCGCTGCAAAACAGAAACATGTTTTCTTTCTGCTTCTCTGTCAGGGTTTTAGCATTTTTCTTGTATTTTCCGCTGTCGTGGTCAATACTAAGTAGAAAAAAATGTTTTCTAACCAAATTTGGCCACCGCCACCAAACCATGATGTCAAACCGAACCGCAACCAAACCTCATTCCGCTCTTGTTTTGGCCACAGGAGCCGACCGCTTCTGCGCCAACATCAGGGATATGACTGGCTACAACCCCACGCCTGCCTTCAAGCTGTGCTGGAAATACTTGACCCCGGCCGTTTGCACTGTGAGTAGCCTCTCCCCGCTGACCTGCTTTCGCACTCTTTGGTGTCAGCTTGCTGTGAAATAGAATGCAATTAAATGCAGTGCTGGGATTTCATACAAACTCCACCTTCAGCCTGTCAGTTCATCTACAGTGACTATAAAAAGTATCCATCCCCTCTGGAAGTTTTCCTTTGTTAGTGCTTTTCAACAATAAATCATGGTCAATTTAGTTAGACTTTTTTTTGACAAGAATCTGCAAAAAAGACTCAAAATGAAAACAGATTTTTTATAAAGTAATGTTAAAAAAAAGAACACTCCAAGTAACTCTGTGAAAAGGTTATTTAAAGGCATAACTCAGGGGATAAGTTTAGAAAGCTTTCAAATCACTGAATGTCTCTTGGAACACAGTTAAATCCATCATTTAGAAATTGAATGAATATGGCACATGTGTAAATCTGCCAAGAGCAGGCCGTCCTCAAAAAATCAGTGACCATGAAGAAGACCAAGAAAAGAGACGAGTGCGGGAGGCCACCAAGACACCTATGACTCCAAGTTGCTCCAAGCAGCTCCAGCAGCTGATATAGGAGAAACTGTGCATTCAATGTGTTTTTCACCAGTCGAAGCTTCATGATAGAGTGGCAAAGAAAAGGCCACTGTTGAAAAAAAGCTCATATTAAATCTCGACGAGAGTTTGCCAGAAGGTACGTAGGAGACTCTGAAGTCAACAGGAAGAAAGTTCTTTTGTCTGATTGGTTCAAGATTGAGCTTTTTGGCGTTTGGGCACCAAACACTGCACATTATCACAAACACACCATCCCCACCGTGAAGCATGGTGGTGGCAGCATCATTATCAAGTGTCAGTATATAGCAAAAGATACACAGAAATGGTTCAAGGAAATGTTCTGAGCTCAGACCTCAGTTCAAATGAGAATATGATGCTGAACTTGACAAGGGCTGTTAACTCACCATTACTATGCAACTTGACTGAGCTTGGCAGGTTCGCAATGAAGAATGGGGTGAAACTGCAGTGTCCAGATGTGCAAGGCTAATCAACACTTACTGCTGTAATTGCAGCCAAAGACGCATCTACTAAATATTGAGTTGAAGGGGGTGAATAGCTATACAATCACCTAATTTACATTTTATTTTTTTAATTAATTGACATAGCTTTGTAGCAATCTGTCTTCACTTTGACATGAAAGAATCTTTTTGTAAATTCTTGTCATATAATCCGAACAGTTGACCATTTGATTTGATGTGGTTACTTTTTATAGGCACTTAACCTCAACTGACATGCAGTCCACTAATGTGTCTGGATTTATGTACCAGTTAGTATTTCTTGTATCTCAACGGCAAAAACCAGCTTGATACTTGTGTTTTTTTTATACCAACTCTGGAGCAGAAACTGCAGCCTCACCTCCCCTGGCAGGATTCTAAATGTACTCCAATGTCAAAATGTAATCTGCAACCTGATCTCCAGAGATGAAAATCTGAGTGAGGTTTTACATGTTTACTGTTGGGCGTTAGAGGTGTTTTGTAGCCTTTTGGCAGAGCCGGGCTGTTTCCCAGTCTCATATTTACTAAGAGTATTAGCAGCCGTCTAATCTCCCTCTTACCAGCAAGAAAATGAATAGCCAGTTATTCATCTACAGCCAGCTGCTATTTAAGAGCTGCCTCAGAGCGTTTTCATCCAAACTGCAATTAAACTGTGAATGTGTTTGTCATTTTTGGCGTAAAATGTTGACATTTAAAGAGCAGCCCTGAGGTGTTGGACTTGAGCCGTGTAAATCTGATGTACTTCTATTTCATGACATGATAAATGGTTTCTCCCAGTATTTACAGCCCTTCTTTCTGTCTTCTTAAGGCCACCTTTGTGTTTTCCCTGGTGCGTTGGTCTCCGCTAAACCTGGGGAAAGGGCTGGTCGCTCCAGCCTGGGCCACCATACTAGGCTGGATTCTTACCCTCTCATCCGTCTCCCTGCTTCCTATCTGGGCCATCTACGCCCTGATCACCACCCCAGGAACCCTGCCACAGGTTGTACCAGCACATGGATTTCTGTCTTAACAACGAAGTGTACACAATAAAAGATGTATTCAGAGTGGAAACAGTAAACTAACTGACCTTTTCACCTTGCAGCGCTTCCATCGCCTGTGCAGCCCCACCAAACCCTCATCACTGGCCTTCCACCCCTTCTCCCCCAACGGCTCGGCACTCGCCTACAGCCCCACACTGCCGCTCACCGAGAAACCAAAGGAGGCGATCACAGAAATGATGCAGGACCAGAAGACCTGATAAGAACCAACATCAATCTAACACTGGATGCTGCTCAGCCAATCAGGTGTGCCGAACTGGAGAGTTGATGCAGCTGGATTCCAATGGAGGGGCTGGATGCTCAAGAGACTTGATTTATAGACTAAATATATTCTAAGTGGCTGATCGGACATGTTTGACATCAGAGGATTTCCAGATATGTTTGAACTTGGAGGGAACCACCACTGTGTTCTCAGCGCCCCACAACCCACCACAAACAGGTGTACATTTAAAGCTGGGGTAGGCAGTTTTTTGGGGTTTTTTTAGCACCATTGGATAGAAGTTTATATGCCTTTTAAGCATATTGTAATTTATTTGGTCTGGGTGGAAACTAGAGTTCTGCACCTCCTATTGGCTCTGTTTACAGGCTTTGGAAAATCCAGCCAATGTTGGGAGATTTTAGCCAATCAGAGGACAGGTGAGAAAGATGCACAAAGTCTGCAGCGAGAGGAGGAGGTGGTGGCACATTGGGTTAGATGGTGAATTTTTGGGTGAAGCTACAAGTGATGGTTGCATATTTTCAAATTTTAGCTATTTGGGGGTTTTCTTTGTTTATTTGGGGTTTTTTTTATCCAAGATTTCTGCCTGCCCCAGTTTTAATGGATCATCCAGGTGATCAGAAATACATCATGTGACCAGATATCTACATTCGGATTGTTATTTTGAGCGAGACACATGATTGTAAGATGTTCTCGGTAGTTGCAGAAAAAATATGTTTACAATCAACCAAGTATGTCTGCCAACTCGTGGGATGTAACATTATGTTTGTAATATAAGCTCAGATATCTGACAGCAGCTGTGTGGGGTATCGGCTGCCTCGGTTGGTTCAGGTTTGCCCTTAAGAGGCTTCTACAGAAGGTCCAGCCCTGAATTGGGAAAACAGTTTGCATAGCCTTTAAGAGCAGCTCCACACCCAGTTACTGGCCACCAGAGTTGGTTATTGTAAAACAGCACACACTCCTGGATCTTAAGTGTTTTATCTCCTTTCTTAGCATCTCTCGAGCTTCTTTTTTACTTTCAGTTACTGTACTTGAGGACCATGTAATCGCAACCCCTATAGCTTCTCGGCGCAACTAAATTGAAACGCAGATGTTCCTTCTTTTTTGCCAGCATTACACAGTTATCATTACTTTTTATACTCTCTATGAGAGCTTGAGAGATCACCGCTTGTGTTAACATGTCTGCTTAGATTTGGACTCTCCAATGAATATGTCTATTTGATTTGTTTGGGTGAAGGTATCATTTGAAATGACTCCATGAGTCAGACATGTATTATACAGTGATTTATCGGGATATTTTTTTATATGTGCTTCACCTTCTCATGGAGTTTAAATGGTTCATAACACGCCTTATACCAAGTTGAGCTAATGCAAGAGCTGTATTAGCCACTTTATACTGCCGATTTACAAAGCGCTAACTTGACATGTTAGCACTTTATTGCTACCAAAATAACTGACATGTAAAGTAATCTGTTTTCATCCATTACATATATTTGTTGTTTCAAAAAGTCAGCAGCAAAGTTTGCAAAATTTTTATAAGTTGCTGTTTGATCTGTACACATGCAGTTTTTACAAAAGGCATTATTAGCACATATTTGCACTGTAACAGAAGTCACTTATCAAGCTGGGAAACATGCAATCATAGTGTCTGAACCAGCATGCAGAATTACAGTATTGCTGCTGCTTCACAGAAAAAAGACCTCCACAATTCATTTTATGTTTTTTTATTCTGTGTACCAAATGTTTAAGTTAAAATGTTTTTTAATAATTCCACCACTCCATTATGATTCTTTTTGCAGAGGGCTTTAACTGTAACACTTTGAGTGGTAACATGCAGTAGGGGGGAATGATGTCAATGCAGTTTTAGAAGAGGGTACATGTGCAAATGGTATATAATCCCATAGAAACACGGTCTCATGTTTGTTTTCTTTCCATTATTAACCCCTGACGACACGTACATCTGTCTGGAAAAGGTATTTCATAATCAGTTCTAACCCCTTTAACAAAACAATTCATAAAATCGTATTAGACTAGAGCTCGCAGGCGCACAATGTCAGACAAGAACATGCTTTAATAATTTACTTTACAACCTGCTTTCTTGCTTTTTTTTCATCATAATGACGTCTTGTTTTATTTCAGCATCTCAGTGGGGTTTTGGTTGCAATGTGAAATCGCCATCAACTGACTGTACTGTAAGTCTGGGACAGAATGTACTCACTGGGATCGCTTGTGTAAAGCCTCCGAAAGCATTTCTTGAGCAAGTGTTTGATAATGTTAGACGATTAATCAGTTCCTTATGCAAACTTGAAACTGCTGTCATTCAGACCTGGATCAGTGTGTTTGATTGAAATCCTTTCAAAACGTTCCTCTGAGATTAATTTACCAAGAGGCAGCTCCAGAAATGCAAAAAGAAGAACCCATCTGGTGTCTTTTAAAAGGCTTTCATTGACTTCAAACTGATCCAAGTGTGTTGTCATCTCTGTTTACAGGTGTGCCTCTTTATTTTAAAATGGGCTTTTTTGTATGTGTACCATTGTTTTCTTTTCTAAAATGAATATATCTGTCTATCTATATACATTGTGGAGTTTCTGCTGATTGTGTTTATGTAAAGTTGAATGAGAAGCTGTGTGTGTGCAGGTGTGTCAGCAGAACAGAGTTTACCTGTCACCCAGGAGACGTCGCTCTCTCCCTGCCATGGTAACAGATGCTGGGAACACACTTGCTTTCCATGGCGAGAGATGGAGAAAGAAAGGGACGCTTGATCAGCTGTTTAACCGAGAACAAGCGCTCTGATTGCAGTTTTCTCTTCACCCTGATGGGAATTGCTGGTTTAACATCCATGAAGGGACGGAAAACGAGGAAGGAGGATGGGTAGGCAAGGGAGGGAGAGAGAAGCAGCAGCAGCAGCGCCGGAGGGAATTCTGACACCACCACTTAGACAGAGCCTGCCGGTTATGTAAAAGGCTCGGCTTTGTCAATTAACCGTATTGGATTCCCTTCCCCTCCCAGCCGCCGTAGGAAGTGGGCCGGTCCCTGCTCACACGTGGCTCGGCACGCGGGGGGTTCACACACACAACTTGTTGTGGTGACGCGCGATACTGTATGCAGCCCGCTTTGCACGTGTGATCCGGGTTACTGTGTAATTGTGTGTGTGTGTGTGTGTGGATAACGGGGGCGGTTTATGTCCATATGGTTGCTTTGGCATACATCTCGCTTTCAGATGATGGGGATTAAAAACGATCCAATGGGCTGAGTGTGTGAGATTCAAAGCGGAGAGAGGAAGAGGGAGGGAGAGGAGGACGCTGTAGGGGAGCCAAAACGCTGTATCTGTGTGTTGTTTCAGTATAGCTTTGAAAGATGCTGTGGAAAGTTCATTACTGCTCAGGCTCGGTGCCACCGGTTTGCAGCTGCAGCACTTTTCATCACACGTATTAACAGTTCTCTTTTTTTACTGCTTCCAAAGTATGTGGCAGGAAAAACAGATTCTCAGAGTCCATGTTGCCGTCACACTGTCCTGATCAAACATCCTTTTCACACACACCTCTTGGTCTTTTTTTTGCTCCTGGAGATACACTTGACAGTTTGGTGTAAAGGAGAAGCGGGGGGGGGGGGGTTTGAGATGAGACTTGAGGACAGGAAGGGAAAAAAGAGACGGGCAGTGGGGGTGGGAGATGAGTTGCATAACGGGGTGATTTGGACACGAAGTTCAAGCTTGATACTGGATCTATGGTGCAGTGGTGTCTGTCTTCAGGTAGCAGGGCTGGAGCTAAGATTTTAGGGGTCATGAGGTGAAGGTGCGTCCCTCTATGCTATGAATGGCATTTTTCTTGTTTGGATACGGCTGGTATCATTGGCGTGGGTGATACCACGGCGGGCTCTGAGGGGGGTGCCTCGGCTTTACGGTGGCAGCACACCGTGTTCCCGTTTTTGGCTTCCGCCGCCCGCCCACTCCCTTTTCGCTGCATCCGCGCTGCCCACACCGCTCCAAAAAGGCTTTGGATTAGCGTGCCCGCTTTGCAGACATGGTCTCTCACCGTTTGAAAACTTGAAATGTAATATCTGCTCTCAAGTTCTGCGAGGCTGGGGAGGTTTGTGTGCATCCACCAAACAGAGGCCTTCCTCTTGGCATGCAGACAGAAACCCCCCTCCGTGATGTGCAGAGGTAATAGCTGTTAGGTGACTCAGCACATGGAACTTTTAAGACTGTTTTTTTTTTTTTTAGAAAAAGCTCCTGTTGGCTGCCCTCTGAGAGCTTGTTTGTGCATGAGAGACACGGTGACTTCAGCTCCAGCGAGCTATGCATGGCTAAATCCTTCTCAGCACACAAATATGACATCCCATTGGCAGCGGCACACACTTCCCTAAAGCCACAATAAATAATCAAGACAGCTCCCAGGGCAGACACAGTCACACACCTGCAGTCACTTTTTTCTTGACTTTCTCAAACCCAAGTGAGGCCATACAGCACCCAGTGTGTGCACAGATCTCCTCCTGCTGCTCTAACACACCATTAAACGTCTCACATGGGAACGGTGAACTCCCAGAGTTCTTATTCTGGAATGGCCATAAATTATCTATCCCCCCTTTAGTTTGCTCGAAACTCTCCAGTTAAATCCTGTCAGACTTCAATTATTAAAGAAGTCAAAGTGGCCAAAGTGTAAAAATAACAGGCTGGTGTTTAGTGTTGGTCCTGTGTGGCTGTTGGTGATGTTTTATGTAACCTACAAGTGATACCTTGGATTTAATGAAAACAAAAGAAGGGGTGTGATTTCTTCAGAACCAGAAGTGACTTGGAAGTCATCAGTTTGCCTTAAGAAGGATGGAAACAATAACAGCCTCGTCTTTCTTTTGCTGAGGCAGAAGGGAAATACTCCAGTGACAGCGTTGTTCAGGTTTCTCTCCTCTCCTCTCCTCTGCTCTCCTCCAGCACTTGACTTTACTCTGATTTGAGGAAGAGAGGGAGAGGGGAGAGACAGAGAGAAGAGGGGGGTGGAGGAGTGGTGATTGAGCGCAAAGGGGGCAGGACTTTTTCTCTCCGGGTCCTATTAAGAGCAAACTTTGTGTTTTTGTTCTCCAAGTTCAGCTCAGTGCTCTCCAGCCTGCACACACTCCCTCTCTGCTGCGCTTTTTTCTTTCCCATTTCCCTTCCTCAATGGTTTTGTTTGCTCGCCTGTTGGTTACTACTGAGTGTTTTTGCATGGGGGATCTGGACACCGAGAGGATGCGCTTTCTGGAGGAACAAAAAGTTGTCTCTTCGGCCGCCCCTGGTTTGTTTTAGTGGATACATAGATGTTTTTCGTATTGGAATGAACAATGGTGCGGCTCCTTGGAGCTCTGGCCGGGGGCATGCTCTGGTTTCGGCTACTGTTGCTGTGCGTCGTGGAGTTGGAGCTGGGAGCCGGCGCTTCTACTTTCCAGGGTTTCTATCTTCCACCTGCGAGCGGGTCGCTTCTCGCACCTGCCCGGAGGACAGACGGGGTGGTGCGGACCATTGACCGGATATACCACGGAGGAGGGAAGGTTGGGTACCTGGTGTACCTGGATGGGAGCCGGTTTCAGCTGGACATGGAGCGTGATGAGTCGGTGCTGTCGCATCACTTCAGCCCCCAGTACGTGCTCGCTATGATGGGTCAGAGCCCTGCGCCTGTGCAGCGGGAGTGCGTGTACCGCGGGACAGTGAACTCCAACTCGGAGTCTCTGGCCGTGTTCAACCTGTGCGGTGGAGGTCTGGAGGGCTTCTTCGCCGTGAACCAGTCGCGCTACACCATCACGCCGATCATCAGGGCGAAGGGACACGAGCACGACGTGCGCGCCCTGCAGGACAAGGACGCGGAGAGCGCGCTCCACGTGTTCACGCGCGAAAGTTTCAGCTTCGAGGCCATGAGCGAGGGGCGCGAGAGCTGCGGGACGCGCGACAGGCGCAGAGGGCGCAGAGACGCGGCGGGGAAACGGCGGCACAGAGGTCGCGGAAAGGGGAGACGGGATGGACAGGGGCTCAGCAGGGAGAGCGCAGATGACCACGGACGGGAGTGGTGGAGCCGGTTCGCCAAAGCGGCCGCTCCGGAGCTTGGCGCACGGCGCAAGAGGTCGGTGTCCCGCGCCAGGCACGTGGAGCTGCTCCTGGTGGCAGATGACACCATGATCAAGAAATACGGCAAAGACTTGAACCACTATTTGCTCACACTGGCCTCCATTGCCTCCAAGCTGTACGGACACGCCAGCATCGAGAACCCTATCCGGCTGTCGGTGGTGAAGGTGACCACGGTGGGTGAGAAGGAGAAGGGGCTGGAGGTGTCCAAGAACGCGGCGGCGACGCTCAAGAGCTTCTGCAAGTGGCAGAACCAGCAAAACCCGCTGGATGATGACCATCAGCACCACCATGACGCCGCCATCCTCTTCACCAGGCAGGTAAACAGACTTCCCGCTTTACGCGCCTCCACCTGTGCGCGCACTGAGGCACCGGATCCGCCGGTCTTCCCACGCAGGGGATAAAGACGGCTTAGCGCCCCGGTGTGATGCCAAAAGCAGTGGAGTGACGCCATAGTTTGTTATGATTTTGTGGGTGCAGCTGCTTCACTGTGACTAAAAACTTGACATGGTGCGACTTGGGTGGCTTTTTACGCATAACCACGTGAATTTTAAATATTTAGCATCAGCCTCATTGCACGTTTTTTTCCCTTTGAGCCAGTTATTTCTGTTAACTGTGAACCAGGTCAAAATGCATAAGCTGCTTCCCACTTGTCTCACCCCTTCAGTGTTTCTGTCCCTCCTCTTCATGTTTGTCTGACATCTTTTTCGCTGAATCTTTCGTGCGTAATGCAGCGCAGCGTCGCTGAAACGGCCATAAAAACTGTATTTCCTGCGCCTTATGTTTTTCTGGGCAGGCACTTCTGTCTCCAGCCTCCCCCTCCCAGTCCCCTGACAGCCGAAATGCCTTGTGTGATCTGAGGCGCGTGCCCGTGCCCGTGCACGCACATTCTTCCCATTGTAGAAGGTTCAAAATCAGCTGCTGGGTGCATTGCAGAAATATCCCCCAAACACCCCTTAAACAGCATTTAATTTGATAGTCATCCCAGTCTTGCACTTCCCCCCTCTTCTCTCTCCTTCTCCCTCTCATCACTCCAGTCTGCACATTTTTTCCCAGTTACTTTTCCAGTGTCTGTCAGCTGGGGCTGGGAGCTGTCAGAAAAACAAACACATCCACCCTGTGAGAAGCCCGACGTTTACTGAGACCACACTCATCTATCCCTTCTTTCACCATCCCTTTCTCTCCCCTCCTTCCTCCCTAACTCCCTGGTCCAAAGCCGCAGGGCAGCAGCAGCAGATCTGCATGCATTTTTCACCTCTCCGGGTGTGGCTTTATGGTGGTTAGCTCCACTTGACGTGTCAGATCGCTTCGCCTTGGATTGCGGTGGGTTCAAGTCATGCAAGGTCTTGTCATCATAGCTGGGGGTTAAAAGAAAAAAAATGCACACACACTGGTGGTATGAGCAAGGATCCCCCTGCACTTGTGCATAGTTGGCACCGTCATGCATTGGCAGGGCAGCAGGTAGCACATACCTGAGGTCAGCACGCTGGAAAAGTGGCACAGCTAGTGTGTGCCAACCAGCTCGGGAACCCTTTTGCCGCTACACCTGCGAGCAGTGTGACTGAGAGATCCCAGGCGGCAGGAAGTGGCATCCTCGGGAGGTTGGGTTTGGCAGGGTGAGCGGGGTCAGCCGGGTATGGAAACAGTGATCCAGATATGAAGGCAGCCTCAGGGAGCTCTTATGACACACGACAGGCAGCAGACTGTGATCTCCCACCATTGTAGTGGGGCTTTGATCTTATTAAAACACCCATCCAGTCTGAGCAAACCTCCACTGGCTCATTTTCTCTCTAACTTTCTGGAATGGGGCTTAAAGTGTTGCACAGTTTGACACTAAATTGATGCAGCATGAAGTGAAAATCTAACCAGAGAACAGCGTGTTTTATAAATAGTACGTTTTCACCTTAATAACATCCGTCAGCACGTTTTGTGTCTCACCTGTCGCAGCACCTGCATTATTCATCCCCCTGCCTCTGGACCTCCTCTCACACTCATCTCACCTTCACTGTTGAACCTGCAGGTCAAACTGTAGATTTAACCTGTCACCGGAGGGTGTAATCATCTGCCATGGCCCCTGTAACACAGTACAGAGCTCTGAGAAACACTGGAAGGTGGGATTTGGAGTCCTGTGTGTTGCATTTCTGCAGGATGGATGAGCTTCAGTCGGGTTAGAATGCAGAATAAGAACATAGGGAGACCTGAAAACCTCTGAACTCTATCGATACTCAAGGCCATTATCAGGAATCTGAGGAAAACAACAACTGTGTGGGAGAATTGTTATTACTTACTCATTTGTGTCCACTCACTGCTGCAGAGGAAGAAAAAAAAGGTAGCGATCTTAAAAAAATGTCAATTTAGTCCCATTTTCTGTGAGAACCACACTTGCATTTCCCTATTAATCATTTAGTAAGAGTGGCTGTCAGAAAATATCCCCAGACGATGTTAAGAGCTGCACAAAATTAGTCATTTTAGAAAAAATACAACTATTAGAGTTTCCACTGACAGAATGCCTGTGAGGAAATCACTTGATTTGGCTCAGGTGCCTCATACCTTGCTGCATTTTGAGTTAAAAAAAGGAAAAAAAGCAGTGTGATTTACAGCACGGGGAAATGTGGTAGCTATTTTCCCAGGAAAATAAATGGAATTTAGCTGAGAGGCCAAACTTGGATGTGGTGTAGATTCAGTTCAGATGTGTATGAGAGGCTTAATATTCCACTGCACTGAATGACAGCGGTGTCAAATAAGCAGACAGTAGTTTGCATGTTAAAATAACTCTCTGCTGCAGCAGAACCAAAGCTCACAGTGACTATGGAGTCAGACCCGTCCATTGTTCCTTGAAGGGAGAGCAGGAGTGCACAGGGTTGGAGGGCTCTTTGTGGTCGGGTCCAATTACTCCAACACCCCGTACCCGCGGTGAGCTGACCCGTGTGGCGGTGTCACCCAGTTCCACACATACCAACACCGGAACAAAACAACGGCTACATTGAGGGGACTTCTTCTGTATATGGGAACATTAAACGTTATGCATGGCTGTGTTGTTGTGAGCTCAGACAGTAGACAAAGCCCCACTATAAGGATCCGGAGCTGCAGAGCCGTGGAGATACTGACATGCATGTGTGTGTTCATGCTGCTATTTGATTTTTTTTTTTCATTTGCTTCATATATTTGGACAGACATCGCTAACAAGTACATGTGACGCCAGTGATATTGAAGCGCTGACCTTTTCAACTCAGGTCGAGTTCAGGTCACTTTGATTTCAACTCAGGTCACATGTGGAACAATGCAGGTGGAGTTTAGTCCTTCGTAAATAAGGGGGTTAAGACCACATACAGTGTTGTAGTAGCAAAGGTCATATCAGAGAGCGAAGCCAGACAGCAACAACCAGCAGCAAGAGCAAAGAGGATTAAATGACTGGAAATAAAGGGAGATTTTCTTAAAAATATGAGTTTTCAGTCTGGGATAAAAACACAGTTAGAAGGGATTGAAGGTGAATTTGTAAAGTCACGAGAAGAGCATCGTCCAAATTGGTTTTGGAACATCCACAGTGTCCAACAAATGATTAAATTCAATAAATATCCAACAAACTAAAGGTTATTATGGATTATCAGTTCCTCCTCATAGTTATGTCATTTATTCTCCTCCAGGGTCGACACAGTTTGGACTCCTCCCTCTCCTCTGCACTCTTTCCCATCCCTCCTCTCCTTTCGCTGGGTCTCCACACCGAAGTGTACATTTCCCAGCCCTCGCCCTCCAACCCGGCTCGTCCCTCTATTTGTTTTAAATGTCCTTGATATTTCACACGTGCCATACTTCGTCTGGCATATGTTGACAACCTGCAGACAGCTCCTGGATCCCAAACCCCTCGACCCCCGGGCCAGTGGAGAGTTCGGTCTGCCCTGTAGCAACACATGAGCCTCACCCTCTTCACACCGTGATGCATCAGTGACTTTAAGGCGCTCTCCTGTTTGCAATCATGGTCTGAAGTTTCCTCCGAGCGCTGACCTCAGGCTGGCTCAGGTGCCCAGGCAAAGAAAAAATAACATAGTTTATGCAACTCATCTAGCGATACATTTATTTTTTGTACTAAGTGCTGAGTAATTTCTGCTTTGAAAAAGTGTTCAAAGGAGTCTGATCTCACATCTGTCTTACTGTTGCCAGATTTGTGCCAACGTTGAAGGCATGAACCACGGCATTGAGAACTTGATTGGTCTCACAGAGGTGGAACTTTTCTGGTTCTGTTCAAATGTGAGCAGCAGAAGGGTTGTATATACTAGTGTTGCATCCATCTGTTAAAGCCGGTGTTCCTCAGGGATCAACTTTAGGACCACTATTGTTCTGGATGTATATGCTGCCACGTGATCTGTGTTTCCACCCAGAGTACCCAGAATTTTACTCTTCAAGGATAATCGCAAAGATTAGGTGTAAGTCGATGGCAAACTGCTCCATTTCAGTCCCGTAAGTAGTGGTTATGCAGAAGACAATACAGTAATGTTGACACCATATAAAGCCAGAGACAGGTGACATTACAACAACAATAAAAATGACAGAGATTCAAGTCGTGCTGCTGATTGTGATTCACTGCGTTGCAAATGGGATCACTGAATGGAAAAAAATCAACCAATTGTAGCAGAGCGGATTCAAAACTACCAAAATGCTAGACTTAAAATAAGAAAACAAATGTTATGAACTACTGACCATGAGACGACTGCGACAGACTGGCTACAAACAGTAGAATGCTACAAGTACTCGACCAATCAAGTTCCTGAATGTTTAGAAAGTTCTGCTTTTCCACTGCAGGGACTTTTTCAGGGGGTAAAATAATTTAGATCTTGCATTGGAAACAGACTGAGTTACTCCAAAAGTTCCTCGTACCCGGGGAAACTCCCTGCAGTTACTCACATCTGCAAAAGACACATTATAAATAATCGCTGTTATGCTGATGACACACAAATGTATATAATGAATCTTTACAGTTTTTAAAGCAGAGAACTGCTTAAGAAGTAAATGTGTCTTAACTTTCTTCAGTTGAACGAAGAACGAAATGTTGCCGACCAGTCACAGAACACATCTCCATTGGTCTCAGTGTAAGATTTCAATTTGTGAGATAATGACAAATGAATATTCTGACTTGATGATGCCGCTAATTGGAAAGTTTAGGGCTCTAAAAGTTATTACAATCTGTCCTGATGGGGAGCTTATCAGATGTCATTTCAGTCCATTGAGGAAATGTTACAAACTGGATAATCAGCAGATCAATCGATTCGTTGTTTGGTCTATAAAGTGTTAGAAAATGGTGATAAATGTCAGTCAGTGTTTCCAGAAGCTCAAGATGATGTCCTCAAATGTCTTGTTTCATCCACAACCCAGAGATGTTTGGTTTACTGTCACAGAGGAGCAACGAAAACAGAAAATATTCAAATTTAGGAAGGTATAATCAGATCAGTTTTACTTTTTCTCCTTAAAAACTGATTGACTTTCACAGTCGTTGCAGCTCTGGTGGAGTGGTGGACGGATGATTGACATTTCCATCTGTAGAACTCAGCAGCTTGCAAATTGCCTTCTGAAATGTTATTCTAGTATCCCAGGTAACACGTCAAACTGCAAAAAAACAACTCAAGCAGCTGCTTTTATTTACTTTTAGGAAAAATATGTGTCGTCTCTCATCATTTGGCAACCTGTCAGTCACTGGTGGCGGATCATTAGTGAGCTGTGCAGGCAGTGGTTGCTTTTCATTTGGTTTGCTGGAATCAGCTGCAGTTGGTTTTTCAGAGCTCTAAGAGGGAATGTGTGTGTGTGTGTGAGTGTGTGTGTGAATGTGTGTGTCTGAGTCTGGCCGGCTGTTTGTTTAACACCAGCCTTGGCTTAGATTGCAAGTGGTCTTGTACCTCACACACACATAAGCACAGCTCTGATCGTCTCCTGACCTCTGCAACCAGCTCACCACCTGCTCTCCTGTTATTTCTGCCAATATTACTGTAACTCCTTGTTCTCTCAGTTCTTCTCCTTAATTTCCGGCAATCCTCCATCCTTTTCCCCCCGCCAGCGTCTGATTCCTGAACTTATTTTTCTTTCCCTCCCCTCCCTCCTTCCCTTCTTTTTTTCTTTGCTTGTCTGTAGAGGCCTTCGGATGAAAGCGAGTTTAGGAAGAGCCTTTGCAGAGTAAACAGATGGGGCTTATTTCATGTGTACGTCACTATTTAAAATCAGGAGATTCCCACTTTTTCTGTTTTTTCCATGATGTTTTCTTTTGTGCTGTGTTGTACCAGAAAAATCCATGTATACAAGAAAGAGCGGAACAAAAACAGCTCTCATCCACAAGAGCCTGGGAGGGGATGAATGAATAAATAAATGAAATGGCGAGAGGTGTAAGGAGCAGTGGGAATCGAGGAAAGAGAAACAGAGCAAATACGAAGGCAAACTTCTCTATACGATCAAAATAAGCACACTTCCCTGTATGGTTTTCAAGCTTGTCTGCACACAGACAGGTAAAGAGTCGGACTCAGCCTCTGTTTGCTTCTCATGTCTACAAAAGCTCACACTGTCTTCCTGTATGTGTGTGTAAGCATTTCTATATTCACTGGCCGAGCGATCGTGTTGCTTCTGCTTGAGATTCTTATAGTTATCTGCGTTTGTGTGATTCAGTCCCACCCAGTCAGTCATGTGTGTGAGTGCAGAACACAAGGCAGTTTGTTCCGAAGCGATCGGGCCGGAACGGGTAAACACCCTCCCCACAGAGCCTCTCACACACGACCCAGCAGGCCTGTCAGCACCACTTAACATGACGATTCATCCCCGCCACGGGACGCGTTCTCATGTGCACATGCATGGATGTCTGTCTCCGTACGTCTGCGCTGCTGTATCTGCGTTTTCCCGTGTGTGTGGAGGCTCGTGCACGTGTACCAGGCGCCGATGTGTGATGAGCTGATTGATCGGTGCGCTCAGCGGGGCCGGGCCAGTGCAGCCCGAGGCCTCGTCTGCATGGACATGTGTGGGAATCAAAACAAAGATCGATAGCATGCATCTGGCATCCCGCGAGGCAGACGGAGAGATGGTGGAGGCAGGAGGAAGGAAGTGGGTATTAAAATCAAAACCGCTTCAACTGCATCCCAACCCCAATGGTAGCCAGAATAAAAGGACCGTGACAGGCAGAGCTTCAGTCGGGGACAGTGGACCAGTCAGTGCACTGCATTAAATGACTGGAACAGCTGAAAACATGGCAACAGCTTTAGAGACAGAAGGGTTTTTTTTTTAGGAAAGGATGTATAGGAATTGATTATCATAGAAACCAGGAAAGAAGGAATGTTGAAGAAGCATGATGGTGATGGATGACTGCAGTTTGTTCAAATGCCCTTCAGTGAAAGTAGGAACTAAGGCCAGTGTTATACTTTCTGCTTCCATGTGGGTCCACTTGGGTCTGTGTGGTGTAAATTTTGCCATCAGCCCATCCTCCACGGACATCCAAAGCAGTCCAAAATTTGTGTCTTGTCCACATGTTGACTACACGACAAGACCAACAGTGCACATGCTTAACAGTGGTGTGCATGTAAATACAAATAGATATGATCTACTGTGTATGTATGGAGCACAGTCCTCCAAGCAAACTCCTGCAATAGCCGCAACTAGGCGTCTATGGTACTCGCACAAAGTATTATCAAGGCTTTAAGATTATGTTATGTTATGATGTTCGGCCATTTTTATTATATAGGATCAGTTCAGAGCATAACTCATCTCAGGGCACTTCACCTTAGTAAGGTCAGCCCTTATGATATTATATTCTAGAGAGAAACCCAACAAATCCAATGATTCCCTTTGAGCAACTCTTTATAGCAGCAGAAAGAAAAACATCCTCTTTAACAGGATGGAACCTTCAGCAGAACCAGGCTCAAGTAGGGCAGACATCCGCCTTGACTGGTTGGGGTGAGGATAAAGGGGAGACATACAAGGATAGCAGAGAGTGACACACAACACCGAGACACCTAAGAGAACACCAAACTACAGGAGAGAGACGACACAAAGTTAATGATGTGCATGGGTAGCATATAAATGCATATCGAGAGAAAAAAGGAGAAGTGCTCAGTGCATTATGGGAAGTCTGCCAACACACTAAACCCATAGCACAATCACTGAAGGATGGTTCCGGGTCACATGAGCCAGCAGGAGCTATAAGCTTTTTCAGAAAGGGAAGTTTGAAGCCCTATCTTAAAAATAGACAAGGTGTCTGCTTCCTGAATCCAAACCTAAAACTGATTCCACAGCAGAGCAGCTCCAATTCTGCTTTTGGAAACTGTAGGAACCACAAGCGAGTCTGTGAGCAAAGTGCTCTGTTGGGATCATATAATACTAAAAGGTCTTTCAGATAGAAAGGAGCTTGGTCTTGAAGGGTTTTGTCCATTTTAAATCTTGAAATTCTTGATTTTATGGGAGTCAGTGATTGCAAGCTCATGTGGGAGAGACATGATCTCTCTTGCCATTTCCCGTCTCGCCGCAGCATTCTGTATTATCAGCTGTTCGGTGTAGATTTAAACGTGCAGTATTTCCTCTGTCCAGGACCTCTGTGGCCACCACTCCTGCGACACCCTGGGCATGGCGGACGTCGGCACCATCTGCTCTCCGGAGAGAAGCTGTGCTGTCATCGAGGATGACGGGCTTCACGCTGCGTTTACTGTCGCGCATGAGATAGGTAGGCATGGATACACGCACACACAGCATGAGGATATAAACATGCCCGGGCATGCACGTGCACATCTGTCAGCCTCTTGTTGATTAATATCGCGTGATTATTGTCTGATGTCATACACCTGATAACCTGAGCATCCCAAGCGTGTTTTCTTTTCTCATTCCTGCATATCCGAGACAAGCCCTGTTGTTACTCATATAACTGCGACTCCTTCCCTCTCCGTGTCCAGGTCACCTGCTCGGTTTGTCCCACGACGACTCCAAGTTCTGCGAGGAGCGTTTCGGAGTGAACAGCGACAAGCGGCTCATGTCGTCCATCCTCACCTCCATCGACGCCTCCAAACCCTGGAGCCGCTGCACCTCGGCAACCATCACCGACTTCTTTGACGATGGCAACGGTGAGTGTGGGAGAAAACACACAACAGTAAACACTAGTGGTTTAGAAAACATCTGTATTCATTTCCTAACGAGTGAGAACTTTTCCCAGGCTGCTGAAGTTTTACTTTCTCTATCTTCAAATTGCATTCATGTGAATTTGCATGGCGATACCTTTCACTGAGAGCTGTTTACTAGCGAGCAAAGCTGTAATCTCTGTTAATAAGGAGTTATTTACAATCCTATTAACTTATTTAAAGAGCGTAGATGTGAAGCAGGCCAAAAAACAGGATGAGTCATACTTGGCATTCCAGTTCCATCGAGCCGTTTCATTCAAGACGGCTATAAAGCACTGTTGTTGACAATTTGCTCAGCGGTGTCAGGGCTCTCAGCGTAATTCAAGTACCAACAGTATCACTTCAGGCTTGACTGTATCTGCAGCACTTATTAAGTGTTACAGGCCTCAAGAAACAATAACAATCCCTCCTTTTTGTTCTTCCACAGCCGAGTGTCTCCTTGATTCCCCACGTCTGCCCCTTCTCGGCCCTGAGGAGCTGCCAGGGCAGAGCTACGACGCCGTCCGCCAGTGTCGCCTGGCCTTCGGACCAGAGTACACAGTCTGCCCGGGCATGGACGTATGTTCCCGACTGTGGTGCGCCGTGATCCGCCAGGGACAGATGGTGTGTCTGACCAAGAAGCTTCCGGCGGTGGAGGGAACGCCCTGCGGGAAGGGACGCATCTGCCTGCAGGGAAAGTGTGTGGACAAGACCCGCAAGAAGCACTACTCGGTAAGGAGGGATGAATGCCAAAAAAGGACTTAAATCCAAAATAGATGTCTTTTTATAGTTCAAAAACTGATATTTTAAGCACTCAACTTGAGACAAAGGGAATAAACTTAACATACAGCACACAGGGGTGCTATTAAGAGCGAAGATGAAGCGGAAAGTAAGACACTTAGAGAGCGAACATGTCAGATTCCTTATGTGCGGTCGGCTTTTTAATGCCACCGCTGATCTGAGCTATTTGTTCTCTCGGCCTTACTCAAACAGATCTAAATCGAATTTGGCCTTAATGAGTTAAAGGACTAAATCTGTTCTTGGCAGCCTGTCGACGCTGTGTGTGTATCGGGAGAGGAAAAGAGAGTGTAAGTTTAAAAAAAAGTGGAGAGAGAGATCGAGCAGGAGAGAGGGAAAGAATATTTTCTTTGTGTTTATTTGTCACATGACGTTTGATGAGCCTGACTCGATCCTTGGCAGGCGTCTGGGTGCGTGGATCCGGCCCAAGTTCTGACTCGCTTCATTTTCGCTTGCCTTGTATGACGACCGGTTTACTGCTCACAGCAACCTTAAACCCCCCCTCCTCCATTTTAGCCTTCCGAATCCTTTAACCTCTTCATATTTCTTGCAGCGTGATTGCAGATTAAGTAGCTTTTACTGTGGAAAGAAGCAAGTAATATAAAGGCTCAGCAGTGGAACTAAAATGGAAAAGCTGTTTCCAAAAGGATTACAAAATCGACTTTGTCTCATAAAATGTTACTTATCCAGTCATTTTTATCGCAGATGACTCATCTGCCAGTGATTGGAAAAACATAAAAATAAGTTACCTGAAGGATTTCACTGAGGCGACTCCTCAGGGGGTAGCATGTGAGCTGTTCCCCCACAGATCTTGCTATTCTGGTCAAACTAGTGACTCTTTAGCTATTATCACATGACGATCGTCTGCTTCTTTTTCTGTCTGTCTACCACATTTTTTCCTCATCATAAACGTCTTGCTGAAGTGTTTTTTCTGCGACACGTGTCTGCTCCGGAAACCGCTCCGACTTGTTTGATAAGCGCTAATTGTTCCGTCTTTCCTTCCCCTCTGATCTCTCCTCTGCTGTCATTTCTCCTCCCGACCCTCACATCCTCTTTCATCTTTCTCTTCGTGCCCGTCGACTCCCTTCTCCCAGGCGTCCAACCACGGCAGCTGGAGCTCCTGGGGTCCTTGGGGTTCGTGCTCGAGAACTTGCGGAGGTGGGGTGCAGTTTGCCCAGCGTCTGTGCAACAACCCGCCGCCGCGGAACAACGGGCGCTACTGCACGGGGAAGAGAGCCATCTACCGGTCCTGCAACGTCACCCCATGCCCAGCATCAAGTGAGTGTGACAGCTGAGGATCCACAATAGTTTACTAGTTTATCAAACGGAATACATTACAAACCCTTCTCTTTGTTTCTCCAGGTAAGAGTTTCCGCCAGGAGCAGTGTGAGGTGCGCAACGGTCCCCAGACGGATCCTAAAGGGGTGAAGACTTTCGTTGAGTGGGTGCCGAAGTACGCAGGAGTTCTCCCTAAAGATGTGTGCAAGTTGACCTGCAGGGCGAAAGGAACCGGATACTACGTGGTATTTTCTCAGAGGGTGAGTTAGACACACAGTAAAAGTGCAGTGGATTTAATCAAGACAAGGAAGATAACAGCAATGTCTTCACATCCAGGTGGTGGATGGGACAGAGTGTCGTCCTTACAGCAGCTCGGTGTGTGTAAAAGGCAGATGTGTGCGGACGGGATGCGACGGCATCATTGGCTCCAAGCTCCAGTTTGATAAATGCGGGATATGTGGAGGCGACAGCACGGGGTGTATACGAGTAGTGGGAAACTTCACCAAGAAGAGGTAAGAAAAGGCATTTATACAAACTTGCATGCAAACATTTTCAGACGTGCGTGAGAGGAGAGCTTAAGTTCGGTACATTGACACATGCAAAGAACATGTCAGCAGGATGAAGAGATCCAATGGTTCCCCCTTTAGTCACACAAGATGTAGAGATATGGTCTTAGTCAGCTCTTCTTAATGTTGTATACATAGTTTGTTTTTAAATCCACTCTGAACAAACAAGAATTAATATGTATGTTGCTTAAAATGATTCACATGGAACCCACGTTGCCTAACCCTTGTTCAAATATTGAGTTTTTGTGTTCCCAGTGCCTCTGTTTCTTCACTTGAGTAACAGCTAACTAATACTTAGCTCCAGAGCTCTGAATCACTGCCCAGATTGTTGATTTGCTGAGGGTTTTAAAGTAAATCAAGTGACAACCGCTCAATCTGATTACCAGGCTATTAACTTCAGATTTATAGTTCTATTAATCTACCGTAAGTCTTTTCAAAATCAGCCAACAGGCTCAGCTTTATCCATTCATTCACTGCAGAATGGAATGTTTCTGCACATTATTTCCCAGGATGGTTTCATGTGGAGTAAATCTGTTCAGGAGATTCTTTAGATTCCTCTATTTCACTAATGAACTAAGTTTAATGCTAAGTTGCTAACAGAGTGCAGCTCTTTGAATCAGTGATATTAATTAACCCGCTGAACTTCAAGCAGTTTCCGTGGGTTTTTTGCTGTCACACATTTTCAAGTCCTGCACCTCGATGGAACAGCACAAGCATGGTTATAAGTACAGAGAACTGAAAACTGTCTGTTGTGCCCAGTAGCAAGTTATAACGTGGAAAATGATTTTTATGAAGAAGACACTTAAGTTACATTTCTTTCGATGTCGTTATACAAAAACTGAAAAAAAAATGGAATCAGTGTGTTGTTTGATGTTGTTTTTTTTCTCATTGAAGTGCCCACAGGTGTTACCAATACTGGTGAAAAAAATGGTGACTTCACATTCTATAGATATTTTTGTAACTTAGATTTTTAATTTGCCTAAAAACTTATTACTCTCCTATTTGCTCTGTGTAAACACAACCTGCAGTTCAGCCGAAAAGTCCTTGGATTTTTTGTCATTTGGCCTATTTTTTTAAAAGATAACATGCCTTCTAAAAACACCGGTGGCTTTTGGGGTTCAGAGGGTTAATGTTGTCATGTTTTTCAATGTAAACCCAGTAATGACATGTACTCATCTGACCCCGCTCTACTTTCTCTCCTGCTAAATAGTAAGGGCTACACCGATGTAGTGAAGATCCCTGCAGGTTCCACTCACATCAAGGTCCGTCAGCACAAGGCCAAGGACCAGACCCGCTACACTGCCTACCTGGCCATCCGACGGCCCAACAGCGAGTACCTCCTCAATGGCAAGTTCATGATCTCCACCTCCGAGACAATCATCCCCCTCAACGGCTCTGTGCTCAACTACAGCGGCTGGAGCCAGAGGGACGAGTGGCTCCACAGCATGGGCCCCGGGGCTCTGCTAGAACCATTAGTAATCCAGATTCTAGCTACAGACGCCAAAAAGCCATTGGATGTTCGCTATAGCTTCTTCATGCCCCGATGGACGGCACCGCAGCAGCCGTCGGCTCCGCTCATCCCAAAGTCGACGCCTTCGCAGAGCACTACAACAACGTCAACCACGACGAGAACCACCACCACCAGTAGCACCACTACAACTTCCTCCGCTCCCCCTGTCCTGGTCCCTGGGCCACCTACAGCTCCAGGTCCTTCGACACCAACCCCGGGGCCTCAATGGGTAACGGGGTCCTGGATGACCTGCTCCAGGACTTGTGACACTGGTTGGCAGAGCCGGACAGTGCAGTGTAAAGACCAGGATGGGAAACTGTCTAAAGGCTGCGTACTGGGAGCCCGACCCTCTGCCTTCAAACACTGTCTGGTGAAGAAGTGTTGAGGCGGTGAGAGAGGCAGTGAATTTGTAGGAACAAGTTGTAATCTGTACATCTCATAAAGGTCTCAAGTGCTGGATGGATGTAGGACTATGAACTAATAAGATGTAGAAGCATAAACAGGACTGTGAATGTTGGCGGAAAGTGCCGGGACCAGACACAAAGAGACTCAGAGACAAGTTGGCATGGATGTACCTGACTATATGCCAGAGGAAGGACCTGGAATCATAGTAGTTATGCAGAGCACAACTAGATTGGAGGACAGTTTGCATACGATAGTGACGAGTATCACCCTGGCATAGCTAAAGACTTAAAGTTGCATGTCATTTCCACATGGACAATAACTGATTGTCTTTACTTTAGTCTTCCAAACTCTTGGAGGCCTAGTGTCTGTTGCCCTGTAACGGCATGCGTGTTGTGTCTTTTTATGCTTCCTTGTGTTCTAATCACTGTGGGAATTTGGAAGTCACACCTCTTTTGTCCAAGAGTGTGTCCAAGACAAGAGTCCCAACCACGGGAAGCGATCGTTTTTCAGCTTACCAATCGTTTTTGTCCGTATGGTAACCCCAATCCATCGCCGTCATACCATCCTGCATGGTCACATCTTGTAACTTTGATGTTTTAGTCCCTGTGTGACCCATAGAAACTGTTTGAAGGTGCAACTCTGACCATGGAAGGTACCGTTAGATTCCAATAAGTGGTGATCTCCTTCATTCCCAATGTCTATCAGGCATGGGAGAGTAAGTTGTCCACATGTTGAGGTGTCCAGAAAGATGGTGAATTTGCTCCTGATGCAGGCCGACACCTTGCGTGGCACCTTTGTCACCATCAGAGTTTGAATAAGTGGATGAGAAACCGAATGTATAGCGCTTTGGAACTGCTAAGCTAGTAAAAGTACTCTGTGAGTGCAGACCATTTACCATTTCTTGGTGAGAAGTGTGACTGAAATGTTCAAGTTACAGAGGATGCACATATGTACGATGGTTCTGGATCAGGGTTACCATTATGCCCCAGCTATAAGCAGGAGTCATGTTGACAACATCCCCCCAAAATACCTATAAATAGGATTCCCAGCTCAGGCTATATTGGAGGTTGACTTTACAACCAAGAACGAATGGGGAAACCCTGACATTTTTTTAATGGATGATGCATTTCATCCAAAGAACAGTTATTTTGAATACAGCTAAGGAGCTAATCAATCATATACCAAGATGCAGGGAAGAAAGTTTACCCCAAGTATCCCTTCTACTGAATCTGATAATCACCTGTACAGTCTCGAAACAGCAGCGTTGCATTGTGGGAAAGAAGCCCACAAAGCTGCAAAGCAACATGACACTCCTTAACGTCTATGGAGATAAATGATGACTCACAGGTTCGGGGCGATGCTTGATTTTTATGCCTGTGTAGTGTGTAAGTGTGTCTTCATGTACCCAGGCCTGTGTTTTAAGCACATACAGTATGTACCGTGAACATGTGTTTTTTATTTGTTCTCTACTGCGTCTTGAAGCTTCTCACTCTCAGTTCCACTTGTATCAATCATTATGCTGGTGCTGGGAGGACTATTTTTTGTGTTGGTTAATATCTGTTTGTCTGTTTATCTGTTTAGGAAATGATGCTAATTTGACAATGTGTGCCCTGGATACTCGCAACGACAGCAAGAGAGATACTAATGCAGTCATTACTGTCCTTTTGCAATTCAATTCTTCCTTCGGTCTTTTCATCCGTGTTCTTTTACTCCTTTTACGTCCTGTGTTTATTTTTTTGAGCACTGATGGGTGGAGTTGGCCACAGCACAAAACTTCTGAGTTTGCCACGAAAAATTTGAGGCAAGGTGAAAATGTTGCATCTGGTGGAGGATATTTAAAGGTCAGGAAGTAAGAGAAAGAAGAAAAAAATGCAGCTTTTTACTCCGTAAAGATTGCTTTAGTTGTTTTTGATTATTTACAGACCTCACTGCATTTCATCAAGTATTTTATTATCATTTATTGTAGCAGTAGAGAGAGACATCAAATGAGGGAAAAGAGAGGAGGGAAATGGCATGCAGCAACTGAACCCCAGCGGGGAATTGAACCAGAGACTCACTGCTCAGCACATTTGTACCCCTCTGGTATGACCCCTGACCCCTCAGCTGTCAGGTCGCCCCACTGTCAGCAACTATATTAGAACTACTTTCTACCTTAGCAACAGACCCCATGACAGCTGGGTGAACACTTGTTGGAAGTGCTGCTGCTTAATTAAAGAAATGGCTGAAAATTTTTAGGAATGCATGATAGTTAGATGAGAAAATCAGTACAACTCTCATGTCTGTCAGTTAAAAGCTAGGATACTGTTCAGTAAGATAAGTCTAAAGCGAGCTTGGCTCAGTCCAAAAACTTTAGAATCTGAATTCAAGCATTGTTACAGTTCACTAATTATTATGTAAAAAAAAATCTTGCCAATTTTCTTTTCACTCAAGTCAAAGATTTACCCCAATTTGCTGCTGTTTCCCATCTTAATGCTAAGCTAACAGGCTACTGGCTCCAGATAATATATGAGTGTAGTATCAAACTTCTCAACTAACTCTAAGCAAGAAAGCAAATAAGTGAATTTCCCTGAATGCTCAATTATGTGAAGGTGAGAAAACATACTTTTCTGCTTTTCTATAATTGGGCAAACTAATCCTTTCATGCCATCCACCCGAACACATAATATAATGAAATTAAGATTGATACCTCTCCGTGTCGGTCCATTAAATATAATCCTAAAGCCAGGATTAAGCTCGATAGGAATAGTATAAAGCTCGCTTGGATCTGTCAAAAGATAAAAAATCTTGTTTAAAGTCAATAGGTAAAACTTTAAATTTGCTGCTATTTCCCATCTTAATGCTAAGCTAAGCTAACAGGCTGCTGGCTCCATGTATGAGTGTGGTATTAAACCTCTTAACTAACTCTTGGCAGGAAAGCAAATAAGCACATTTCAACAAATGTTTCATATAAATTGATTTCACAAAAATCAAAAGGTAACAACTGGCCTTTGTTTGCTCTTGATTCCTGCATTAATGCTAAGCTAAGCTAACAGGCTGCTGGTTGCAGAGTATATTTGAGTGTGGTATCAATCTTCTCAGCTAAATCTCAGCAAAACAACAAAAAAGTGTATTAAACTAGAAACTGAATGAGGTGAAGCTGAGAAAATATGAAGGTTTGGGTGAGCTAATCCTTTAAATGTCCTCCACCCAGATTTATTACATAATGTATTTATCACTTTTAATCGAATCAAAACTGCATTAAGAGTGTCAGTAATGCTTCAAGATGAAACTTCTCTTTGCATAATACGACGTAACATTCCATAACCATTGGACCACTGGAACACCTTCCTGTATTTGTGTTAAAATATCTGGCACCCATTATGTTTTCCTTTGTGGCAAACCTCACCCATCTGGCACCCATGCAGGAGAAAACAAAGCCTGAGAAACACTTTCAGATCCGACACGACCCGGTCAGCAAATTCACAAAGTTCTCTCTCCTCCCCTCACACATCCAGATTTATTTACACAATGTAGACATGTTTGTACGACCAATAGATCTTTCATATATGTGTTAGTATTCAAGCATATTTAAACAGAAATGTACACATAACGATCCATCATATACATCGTTTTTGAGTATTTGCAACACACACTCCGCAGACACACACACAACCTACTCTGACTCTTCCAGTGGGGAGACCGACGATAGAACGACAGAAAACACAGCACTGAACTTGTAATTTATTGTTTGTACAACTGCTACGTGTGAATAAAAAATCAACGAGATGAGTTTTATTTATTATAGTAATTTTGTATCAAATTACTATTTAACTTAGGAACATGACTGTGCAGAATCATTCCTTTGTAAGAATATAGTGTTTTCTTTTCTAGTCATCCACATGAATATATGTATATAAAATCTATATATTTAAACCTCTCTGTGTGTGTCTTTGCTTTTGTTGTGGATTTATATTTGAATTATTGTGCATGTGGTTTGATTACTATCATCCAGACATCAGAATAACTTTATTAGGTTAGATCAGAGTCGAAGCAGGGAAGAGAAAACAGGACAAATATAAATGGATTTATTGAAGATTAAACATCTCTACATCATGTGAAGACCAATAAATGCTGGAGAAAACTGCACAGACAGACAAGCAATGGAAAAGGAAGTCACTTTGTTTGCTAAAAGTGAATACTGATCATATGATTTGGATGTGAAATCTTAATCTGTAGAGTAGCTGTTAGAGAAACAGGAGGGAAAGTAGAAGGAGGAAGTATCATAATATTCAAGTAAAAGAGCCTCAAAACTGTAATTTAGTGCTGAGTAAATGTAGATTTACACTGGTTAGCCACAGCCTTGAATCCACTGACAGCTGAGGTGAGTAACACTGATTATCTCGTTGCAGCGGCACCTGTCCAGAGGTGGGATGCATCCAGCTGCAAGTGAGAAGCCAGTTCTTGAAGCTGATCTGTTGGAAGCAGGAAAAATGAGCATTGCGAGGATCTGAGAGACTCTGACAAAGGCTAAACTGTGATAGCAAGACGTCTTAGTGTGCAGTTCCTATTATGAAACGGTTAATATTGAACAGAAGTGTTCCAAGGAAGGACAACCGGCGAACCAGGAGGCTCATGAGGCTTTCTGGAAAGTGAAGACTGGCCTGTGTGATGACGAATCATGTGTCTTCCCAGCATGTGGACAGCTTTGGAAGCCCAAAGAGCCATCAGTTGTCTCTGTTTGCATACAGTAAGTGTTATGCTTCTTGTGACACTTCAAGTCAAATGTGGCTTTTTGCACCATCACTAGTACTTCAAATGCTGCTTTTTACTGTGTTTTTTCCATGAGATAAACTCTTTTCTTCCATGTTGCATTGCCAATAAGTTCAAAATGTTTGTTACAATCAGGTAAAAAGTGGCATCCTGATCGTTTGTATGCATGTGCCATGATCAACAGGTAAAGGGCCCACAAAAAAAGACAATGATTTATTTGAAAAACATAATAGAACTTAAACCAGCATTGGGTGTAGGGGAGTTCAGTGTTGTGCAAAAAAGAAGTTACACATCAGCCAACAAATCCAACTGGGTGTCTCATGGTGGAGAGAGAACAACTTTTTACACCATTTTTTAAAATAAATAAATACATAAAAGACCATGTATGGTGCTTTTGGTTTTCATACACAGCTGCGTGAGCTTACCTGGGAAGGAGATGGCAGCCAGATGCACTACAAGAGGAAGGCGAGCAATGTTGTTCTGGGAAACCTTGGATCCTGGCATTCATGTGGATGTTACTATGACATGTACGGCCTGCTTTCATAACGTTTCCCTCCTTCAGCAGGATGATGCCACACTGCAAACATTGTTCAAGAATCGTTTGAGGACCATGACAGAGTTTAAGGCGTTGACTCGGCGACCAAACTCCTCAGATCAAGTCTGATCCACGGAGACCCCACCTTGGAACATGCAGGACTTAAAGGATCTTCTGTTTATGTCTTAGTGTCTGGAGCTCAGGATGCCTTCAGGGGTCTGTCGAGTCCCACATCTGCTTCTGTAGTGCAAAGGGGATCGACACAGTATCAGGTAGGTGGTTTTAATATCATGCAAAAAGGCAACATTTATTTACATTCCGTTTATGACATGCGTTTTTGTTCTGTGTTTTTGTTTCATGTGTCAGCTTGACACTTGGTTGGAGTTCAGCTTGCAAAAGAGCACATTCAGAAACTTCCTGGAGTTTGCTGATTTTCTTACACTCACAGTTCTTCTGCATGTTTTCCTGCAGCAGCAATATGACTGAGCAGAACACGAGACAAGCCAGAAAATAATATAGAAAATGTTCAATATTTTCCACCTTCTAATGTTGTCCTTTTATCATCTCCTCATCAGCCACCTCACACAGTACAGTTAGTTTATGTGCTCAGGCTGCCTCTGTGTGGTCAGTGGCTGCGTTCTTAGTTTTACTCCCATCTCCAAATATAATCCAAGGGCGACCCCTGCTGGCTGAACTTAAGAATTGTCCATCCAGTCATTTAAAATCCAAAAAGGACCCTGAAGACGTTCCTAAACAAATGTCTGCCATCTGCTGGAGGATGATGAAGTTACAATTACTCCTTTTGTCTGATCTGTTGCTTTTAAGGTGGATTTCCAGGATCTGTTCCTTCAGACTTTGAATCCCAAGTAGGAGATGGTGCCAATAAGCTCTCTAGGATCTGCCTAAAGTTCCACTGAAATCTTTAACAGCTACCACACTTATGAAAATATCACAGACTAAGGGATTAAAATGTTTGCAGGTTTATGTGTTCAATCTTTTAAAAACGGTGGGATTATTTTAGTGATTTCTATTGAATAGATTTTCCTGAACATTGTTTCAATTAACCAGGTTTATTCCTGTCTTTGAATGTTTTATTGTAATGTCTCACTGTTGATAATAGGATCTCTGCTTTGCCTGTTATTTTTTAATGAAACTCCAGCGTAAACTCTTCCTGCCTCTTGGAGAGGAGCAGCAGTCGGTGCGGGCGGGGGAAGCAGCCGGAGGACAGGGGCTCTGCCTGCCTCGGCTGGAGCGCAGACGCAGCCCGGCGGAGGAACCTCTCCACCTTAAGACCTCAGCGGCCCCTCTCTGCTCCCTCTCCCCGGGGAGCGGAGCTGCGGAACCCGGCCACGGCGCACCACAGCCGGCTTGGCAGAGAGTAGGTGAGTACGGCTCCTGGAGCCCCGGCCAGCACGATATGGTTACCATCCCCGACCTCCCCTTCTCCAGTTGCACTGACACTACAACACTGCTCCACATCAGCCACTGCTGCCTGTCACCCTAATTTATGCTGGAAGAAACTGAAGTTTAATAAACGTTACACAGCTCTGCAAGTCAGAAAGTAGAGCACTGAATCTGTAACAAAGCTGGTCTGTTTTTAACCACTCACTTCATATGGGGCATGTACTGTGCGTAAAATGATCCACAACTCTGTGATAAATATTAATGTAATCTATTCAGTCATACTATGAGGGGCTGTGAGTGTGTGTCTGTGTAACTTCTGTGACAGGCAAAACACAGACTGAAGAAGAAAAAGTTTCTCTGCCCAGAGCTCTCTATCCTCCACAATGATTGATATTATGGCAACGCTCCAGGTCGCTGGTGCGTTTTCGTTGCGCACGGGATTTGGCCCCTCTCAGATCAAAGGGCCCTCAGGAAAGGGGTGGTCCCGGGGCAGGGGGATATATAGGAGGGACCTGCTCTGTTCTGACTGCAAGGCAAGAGCAGAGAACAGACAAGACGGGCCAGCAGAGCAAAAAGCTGCCCCCGAACTTAAAGCAAGAGCGAGAAACTGAGACATCAGAGTTTTGGAGAGACAGAAAGAGATAAAGAGAGACCTGTTGGAATTTACTGGTGATATCCAACTTTTCTTTTCATTTAATGAAAGGACTTCTTTGCAA
Organism: Dascyllus trimaculatus; assembly: GCA_024666655.1. NCBI lineage: Eukaryota > Metazoa > Chordata > Actinopteri > Pomacentridae > Dascyllus > Dascyllus trimaculatus. The sequence continues at coordinate 10,606,123 of CM045468.1, read as the reverse complement.
CAAGTCAGACCTGCACATAACTTTTTAATGAGTCTTGCACTGGATTTGATCCCTTTTTTAGACTCTTATGCGTAATTTTGCGGACAGTTTTGTGGAAGTTCAAAGACTTTTGCTTTGTAGCTCATAGTGGAAAACTTTTTTAAGGATTTAATTGTTTCACTATAGAGACGTTATTCTCAATTCATTTTTCCACTTGTCGGATTTCACAGTTATATGATGTGGTTTTTACGCGTTTCCATTGGTTTACTTGCCGCTCTGTGCGTCAGCGCAGCGCACAGCTCTTGGGAGGAGAGCACCGTGGTACCGGTCAGATTAGACCCAGCGGCCCATCCTGAGAGCGAAACCGAACCTTGGCGGACTCCCTCCCCAGAGGAGAAGGAGAAGGAGGCGGAGATGAGGGTGTACCGGTTGGACGTATTTGGCAAGCAGCTGGTTTTGCAGCTGGAGCCTGACCAGACCTTCTTGGCGCCGGGTTTTGTCTTCCACATTGTGGGGACCCCCGAGTCCGAACCAACACAAGAACCCAAGAGCGGAGCCGAGTCAGGCTGCTTCTTCTCGGGCACGGTGAACGGAGAGGAGCACTCCGCCGCTGCGCTCAACCTGTGCCACGGACTCAGGGGCGGATTCTACTTTCGGGGTGAAGAGTACTTTATTCAGCCCCTCAACTCCAGCGACTTTCTGGGCAGTGAGGAGGATGTCCACACGATTCGCCGGAGAGGCCGGGCAGCTTTGGCTGAGGAGGGCAGCTCCAAGTGCGGGGTCAACGAGGACGAGGAGAGGGTGCCAAAGAATCTGGAGAAAGAAGCCAGTCACGGAGCCCCTAACGCGGAACAGACAGGTAAGACTGTGCGCATTTCACACACTATTACTCACTGTTTCAAAGAAACTGAGGGCTGAAATTCTCCAAAAATAGTCAGAGAAACACTGATTAATTTACTCATGAAAGAGATTCATCTTATCTGAACCTTTGCACAAAGAAATAAGCAAAATGTTCTATAAATCAATAGTGGATATGCTGCTGTCAGCTGGAAGTGTTCCTGTGCCAGAGGCGCACAGCATGCGCAATGGACTCGGCTACCTTTTGACAGCGCTGTCAGCTCACTTCCAAAGAGGAAGAGGGGGGGAGGAGAGGAGAGGAGGGGAGGCAAGCTTCTTTAAGAGGGAAGGGGAGGAGGGGTGACGGAGAGAGGGGAGGGATGGGAGGGGAGGCGGAGGGGCCAGCCAGAGCCCGGCAGCGCTGAGACGCGTAAACTCGTCTCCTGGTACAACTCGCACCGGCAGACATTTTTTCCCAGAAAGGATTTTCTCCCTTCACCCTTTCTCCCTCGCATAATTTTCCACCAGAGAAGGTCATTTTAGGAATGTGGACCCCGAGGAGGAGGAGCCGCCGGTGGTGTGACGCTGAGTCACGGCAGCCAGGCTCCTCCAGGCACATCCGGAGCTCTCAGTGGAGACTCTGTCCCTCTGAAAAAAACAAAAAAGGAGCCTTTGTAGCTGCTATTTAGAACACTGCTGCATAGTTTTGAAGTTTGCAAGGTGTTTCAGATAAACTGAACACTTTCTATCAAAATACATAAAGTGTTAATGCACCAAAAATAACCAACTAAGCGTGTTATTAGTTCTCATGACCTGTGAACCCAGTGTGGTTTAACCTCTGTGTCTCTCCCCTCAGCCCACCACAGGACCAGGCGTTTTGTTTCCACCCCTCGCTACATGGAGATCATGCTGGTGGCCGACCAGTCCATGGCTGAGTTCCACGGTGCAGGGCTCAAACCTTACCTTTTAACCATCATGGCAGTGGCCTCCCGCCTCTACCGACACCCCAGCATCCACAACTCCATCAGCCTGGCTGTGGTGAAGCTGCTGGTGGTGTACGAAGAGGAGCGAGGCCCTCAGGTGTCATCCAATGCTGCCATGACCCTCCGCAACTTCTGCCAGTGGCAACGGCAGCACAACCCTCCCAGTGACCGCCACCCAGAGCACTATGACACGGCTGTGCTCTTTACCAGGACGGTAAGTTGGTGTACAAGTGGTGTGTTTACACAAAAAAATGGATCAGAGGTGGAGAAGGACTTTATTCATTTTGCTGTATGTCTGCTTCCTCAGGACCTATGTGGTGCCCACTCATGTGACACTTTGGGGATGGCAGATGTCGGCACAGTGTGTGACCCTGACAGAAGCTGCTCAATTATTGAGGATGACGGACTGCAGGCATCATTTACAGTCGCACATGAACTCGGTAAGTAGAAAAAAGGGGGGTTCATGTTGTCTAAAATGCATTTAATCACATAAATGCATCACTTATGCTGCTGGTGCTAAAGTAACAGTTATTTCATATCTGTTCTCCAGGCCACGTCTTCAACATGCCTCATGATGACGCTCAGCTGTGTTCTGGTGTCAACGGTGCCCACTGGGGCTCCCACATGATGGCCTCCACCCTGTCCAACCTGGACCAGCAGCAGCCGTGGTCTCCCTGCTCTGCCCTCATGGTCACCACCTTCCTGGATAACGGTCATGGTCAGTGCCTCCTGGATAAGCCGGTGAAGCCTCAGGCACTCCCCCAGCCTCTGCCCGGGACAGTTTATGATGCCGACCATCAGTGTCGTCTGACCTTTGGCGAAGACTCGCAGCACTGCCCGGACCTGAGCACCATGTGCACAGCCCTGTGGTGCACCGTGACCACGTCCAACGGTTTGCTGGTGTGCCAGACCAAGAACTTCCCCTGGGCTGATGGGACGCCATGCGGACATGACAGCTTCTGCCTGGCTGGTCAGTGTCTCACTAAGAGCCAGGCTGCCAAACACCAGGTAGGAATCAGACCTAGTCTAATCACACTTAACAAACACTGCATAATGCAACAGAAGCACATGTACTACATCACAATCCCAGTTTCTAATTATGTTTACAACTTTGCTGTTTTCAGACTCCCGTCAATGGTGGTTGGGGTGTCTGGGGACCCTGGGGTGACTGTTCACGAACCTGTGGTGGTGGAGTTCAGTATTCCTTCCGTGCCTGTGACAACCCTTTGCCTAAGAATGGAGGCAAATACTGTGAGGGGAAGAGGATCCAGTACCGCTCCTGCAACACAGAAACCTGCCCTGATACCAATGGTAAGAAAAGAAAAACTCTGTGAGCTTGAAGTCATGTTTTGATGTCCCTCACACGCTGCTGTGAAAGCTGGCATGCAGGTCACGCAGTAAATCTGACCTCCCACTGTCTCGTTCTCAGGCCTGTCATTCCGTGAGGAACAGTGTCTGGCCCACAACGACATGTCAGCTCAAGTGTCTTTGGGTTCAGGCGAGGGTGTTGAGTGGGTGCCCAAATATGCTGGAGTTTCACCCAAAGACCGCTGCAAGCTGGTGTGCCGAGCCAAGGGAACTGGATACTTCTTTGTCCTCAAATCTAAGGTGAGTGTTGCTAAATGCTGCACAATAATATTTACAGGAATAGTGTCATTTTTCTGTTTTAGAATTTAAAAAAACATGTCTTCGTTTATCTCATGTCAGTTCTCTTACTTGTCCAAACATGTAAGTTGAAAGGATCAGCTATAGTAATTTCTCTCAGCCCCTGGGCTTCTGTCTCACGCCTTTTGGCTTGAGACTCTTACGTAACAGTAGTATTAGACTGTTTCTATAAAGTCTGTGTTTTGTGTTTCTCTGCTGACCCCAGGTGGCTGATGGGACGCCCTGCAGTCCAGATTCCACCTCTGTCTGTGTTCAAGGCCAGTGTGTCAAGGCTGGATGTGACCGTGTCATCGGCTCCAACCGGCGCTTTGATAAGTGCAATATTTGTGGTGGAGATGGTTCGACCTGCAAGAAAGTGTCAGGATCTCTAGAGCGTGCCAGGTAAATATCTAACAGGCTGTTTTTCTTTATTGCATACATGTCAGTCATGTTTTAAAGATAAGTCTGACCCCTATCTGTGTCTGTTTCAGGCCTGGTTACCAGGATGTTGTAACTATCCCTGCTGGTGCCACCCACGTGGACATCAAACAACGTGCTCCAGGCAACGGTCGCCATGATAACAGCTACTTGGCAGTGCGTCGCCAGGATGGAAACTATCTATTGAACGGCGATTACAAACTGATGACCATGGAGACCGACATCGCCCTGAGAGGGGCACTTCTTCGTTACAGCGGCTCCTCTGCCACCCTGGAGCGCCTCCGAAGCTTCGCCCCGCTCCCCGAGCCCCTCACCATTCAGGTGCTGTCTGTAGGAGAAGCCCCAAGGCCTCGAGTTAAGTACAGCTACTTCGCCCCTCGACCCAACAACGCTGCCTCACCCTCCAACAACAACGGAGGCCGCCGCCCATCTATCAATGCCATCAGAGAGGTCGGTGGAGCCGAGTGGACCCTGAGGGAGTGGGGTCCATGCTCCCAGACCTGTGGAGGAGGCACACAGCAGAGAGAGGTGGTGTGTCTGGACTCACAGGGTCGTCCCTCCAGAGACTGCCCAGAGGAGCTTCGCCCCTTGGCCTCCCGGTCCTGTGCTTCCCAGTCCTGCCCCTCCTGGCTTCTCGGAGAATGGTCAGTGTGCTCCAAGACCTGCGGCCGAGGCTTCCGCAAACGTCAGCTGCGTTGCATCGGCCATGATGGGCGCACGCTAACCCATGACAGCTGTGACCCCAAAGACCGGCCACGACCCTTGCTGGAACTATGCAATCAGAGTGCCTGCTAAGGACTGCATCTACAATCAAACCTCCCAGCATTCAGAAAGATATCACATAAAAACTGCCTCCCTTTTTCCATAAAAGGGCTGACAAATGTTTACATCCAGAGCAAAAGTGCTACAGGTTTTCATGGCTTCCAATGAGTCCACAATGATTGTGACTGCCAATATTTACCCATTCCCTCCGACCATTTTGGGGCCAAATGTTGAACAGCAGCAACAAAGACTGACCACAGCTTGCTGCCTGTGTGTCCTCATAGCACAGCAGTGGCACATCTTGTGTCCCATTAAGGGGAAGAAGGCATTCCTAATTCCCTAAAGGAGCATGCTGCTTACCATGCCAATGTCATGCTTATGTGTGAGTGTGAGACTGTGTGTGTTAAATTTTTAATGTGTATATAACGTTTGTCCAAGCTGGGCTGGACAGACAAATAAGGGTGTGGGTGGGGGAGGTTATTGCAGAGTATATAAAGAAACAAATGAAAGAGAATAGCTCATAGTCTACGTGCTCACCCCATCAGGTATGGAAAAATCAGATAGTCATAATGTTTATGTTCAAACTTCAGTCCATTTATTTATCACAAACCTGAAGCACTTCATCTTTTGTTTTTGCCAGCGGCACATTGTAACAACCAGTTTCTCTAAATGCCTCAGTACTTTATTATCAGCCATATATTGCCTTCGTCTACACAGCCTTCAATGAGGGAACTGTTCAAAGACCAAAGAGGAGTGTGTGAGTGTGTGTGTACGTGTGTGTGTGAATGTGTGTGTGGAGACCTAAAGAGGGACTTGTCTCCTGCTACTACTTCATAAGTAAGTCTCTCCTGCCTTCTGCGAAGGCACTGTTTTTTTTCCAAGTTTTTTCTTTTGTACAGAATATCCAAACTTTATTTATTTTTGTACAGCCTGTTAAATATAATCATGTGGCTTTTTTAATATTATTTTTTATTTGTTATTGAGATTACAGAAGGAAGTAGAATATATAGAGTATTTATACAGTGTTTATATATATATATATGTATACATATATGTATATATATATATGGTCTTAGGTTCATGAATAAAGTATCACATTGACTTGTGCAGCTAATGTCTCCAGAGTGGTTTGTGTGAAGTTTGGAAATGTACTGCAACACCAGAAAAGAAAAAAACACATCTGTGTCACGTTATAACATAAATATTTAATGGAGTTCCACATTATTGTGCCATGCATCACATTAGAGCAAAGTATTATTTATCTTGTTATAATTTAAAACCGTTCGGATGATGTTGTAATAAGTATGCATGCACAAAGAAGATGTGCTCCGTGCTTACATGAATTATGAAATCATGCTCAGTAACAGCAGCTTCTTGCCATATTTAAACTCAAGCATGAAGTGGAATTTAAAAACCTAAATTGTACAAATCAGTTAGTGTATTTTCTGCATGTTTGTCAAATAAGTTAAAACACAAAATATTCCTCACCATAATTAGATAAATATTAGAGTACATTAGAAAAGTTTATTATTATTGATACATTTGATAATATAATCACAGTAATTTTTGCAGGTTGTAACATATTGATTCATTTTTCTTTATCTAATGCGACAACAATATGCCTCCATGGATTTCCATCTAAATGTATTGCAAATTTTACCCAAATTTACAGAAAAGTGGTGAAAAAAACCCTGAATTTATGTTTTTATGTCTCCGTTCAGGGTTGGTTCATTGAGTAAGCAGGGGGTGGCGCTAAAAGTAAAGACAAATAAATAGAAGTAAATGTCAGCGTTTCGTTATATATGATGCTTCTGAATTAATATTACTGCTGAATTAATTTATCTATTAGATGTCCATGGCTGAGCTAACACTACCGAGAGAAAACAGCCCTGTGTTTTATGACATTTGCAAAGTTTCCACCCAATGTTTAAAAAAATGCTTATAGCTTAAGAAAAAGGAAAATGTTCTCAACTCCTAACGCCACACGTCACCTGTCAGTTTATCCAAAAAGCTCTAATTCAGAATCATCAAATCCCAGATCTTTAGGCCTGACCAACAAATGCTAAATCTGAAGTTTGAAACAGTCGCTATGATGCAGAAATGTCCTCACTATCAACACGAACACATACATATTGTTCACTCAGTAACCTGGGAGGGATCCTGGAGAAGTTTCTTTAGGGGGCGCTGTTTGACTACCAGCTCAAAAATGTGAATTTATTCTTATGTAATACAACATTTGTCCACTAGATGACAGCGTTACAGCTTGTCATCCAATATTAATGCCCAATGTTGGCACAGCCTCTAAACATGGAAGGCAAAGGCAGAAATGAGCTGCTGGGGCCCGACTGAGGTTTAAGAGGCCCTTGTTTGTTGAACCAGTCGTGGCCAGATAGTATCTTTTATGCTTCCATACAATTTGTTGCATGTGCTTTAATCTACTGACCTGCCTCTTAGCTTTAATTTGAAAACCAAATCAATGTCAAACATACCTATGTGGGAAAATAAGGAACATTACAGCGCCTTTGTTTGTTCCCCACTGAGTCACATTATTCTTCCTATATGACATCCGCTACACTTCATTTTTATATGAAACTAAATCTGACTTGAGTGTTACTTGAACACACTGACGTCACCCTGAGTGTACCCGACGACTGAGCAACCTTATTTCCTGCTCTGAAATTGCTCTGATCAAAGCGGGACACTATTTTAGATCCAGCAAACAAGCGCTCATTGTGATGTAGAGCTGCGGTAGAGGCCCAGTCAGCGCAGAGTCCACCGTCTCTCCTTTACAGACTGATAAGCCTGAAATAACCCCTAAAGAAGTCAATGATGTACTTTGCTTAAGTGCGTATAAAATTTGATTGCACCCTTGCCAGGCTGCCCTCTACTTTTTTTTGTGGATTTGTTTGATTTTTCCGGACTCAAGAGGTTTGTCCTGAACTTTCTGGACTCTCTGAAAGCACCACGGCAGTGTCACTAAAAGCTGGAGCCCATGTGGCACTCGGGTCGGACCCCGAGGACGATGATCTCCCGCCCTGCCGGCTCCCCAGCAGCACAAAGGAAATCATTATCCTCTAATTATAGATGGTTAAGAAAGAAGATTGGCCATCTCTGTAATCTGCGTAATGGCATAATGTGTCACCAGACTTGTAAGCCTAAACAACTGGTCTCGACGAGGATGCATACCTGATATTTCCTCCTTTTTTTTCATTCTTTCTGATGTTACAATTAACAGAAAATCATAAAATTGAGCAGGAAACCGGCGCTCAAGTTGTTTTTTACCTGCTTGTTTTTACATGTCTCCACGTCACGTCATTACGGCTTGAAAGAAACATCTGGAAGGCATTATGAATCATCGCTGCTCTATGTGGGTGGCATTTCCGAGAACGAAATTATCTTCATCCCTTTTTGCCACCCTTGGTTGCCCGTAAAGTTTGTTTAAATTATGGCAAACTTGATCCAGTTTTCCAGCTGCAGAAGCTTTAATATTGAAAAAATCTAAATGCACTGTGGATAAAAGCTCATTACGTCTGTGCAATAAAGGGCTGGGGCACTCGTTTCAGTCCAAACATCCCTTATCCCTTCATCATTTACTGATAAAATCTTCAATTAAACCGTCTTTATACTTATGCATTCAGGACTTCTAGCCTAATGAGAATTCCCAGCCTTTGCAGAATCTAATTTAGATCTTAAACGATCAGTTTTACGAAACAATTCGCCACATTTTCCCTCCACAAATACTGCCTCCATCAAAGATATAATGTTTGAAAGAATGCATGTGAATGTCTCTCCCATCTAGCTTCGGGTTTTCTTGATACTGTAATTGTTTGAGGTTCATTCAGCTGAGAAGTGTAGTTTCTCCTGCTTGCCTCTTACACGTGAATGAACTGCACCGTGGTTGATTGATGAGTTCAAAGTCCCGTCATGTGTTGGAAAAGTTTCAGACAAGCTGAGTTAAATTGACTAAACTATAAAAATAAGCTCGACAAACTTAAAATTTGAAGTTGAATCAACTCGATTATCCAGACAATGCTTACAGACAAACTACAGAAACACCTTCAGCTTACAAAAAGACAAACACCCGTTCACATTTTGTAAGTTGAAGAACTTTCTTCCTCTTTAACATCAGATCTTAAAGCTTCAGCTACTGAAGCCATTTTTTGTCAGGACAAAAAGACTCTGTGAGGCTGTTAAAGTTGGAATAATTGTGATGATAATAAAAAGAAACTTAATTTTAGCTTGACTTAGCTTAGTTTAACTTAACATGGATTAAAGACTCATAGTAAGTTCACACCATGTCTGTACTGCAAAAAAATGAAGAGTTTTTAGATACTCAGGGTTGCACGAAGCATTGGATGCACGAAAACTGGCCTCACTTGATTGGACGGTATCTTAACTCGGAGGCCGTGGTTACATTATGAAAATCGTTCACAAAAACATGCGTCTGGAAGCCTTTTAGGTGAGAAATTAGATCAACATTGACGAGTTTTCAAGTGTTTCCAGAGCGGTGGCTGGACGCCTCTGATTTGCAGTAAGTAGCCATGATCTCACCTTTATGCAAATGAACAGCTGGCAATGCTATGTCTCTCGAATTGCATTGCGATGCTCCCAGAATGCATTGCACGACTGCTTAAGTAGACATGGAAGTGTAGCATAGCGATGCATCCTTGGAAGTCTGCTAATTTTGTGTCTTATAAACTCATGTATTTACACTGAGACAACTAGAAGACATGAGTTGATCTGACTAACCTTCATAATGATTTTTTACAGTGTAGCATGGACTTGCTTGAGGGTCCCTGGGTGAAAATGAGCACCTAAAGGCCCCTGTCCCTCCTCACCAACACCGATAAGACAAAGTTTTTCTGCACCAAAACTACAAAGCATCGAACCTCATCATGTGTGTGTCGCTGCTCTGCTGTGTGTGTTTGAGGCGGTTTGACATGATAACGGAGGCGTTCATGGGATGAAGTGTTCAGATGTCCTCATCCTTGACCTAATAAGGCTCCGGGGCAGATTTATAAACCCACCAGGGAGGTAGTTGGTGTAATGTGGGGAGCTGGAAATAGTAGCATAATGTGTTGGCACCCAGGTGTGAAGTCAGCCTGGTTCCTCTTTCATCTCAGTCTTGATGCATGAAGCACAAGGAGAGGAGACCTGCACGGGGACGCGCACTCATGCACGTAAAACCGACGCACACGCATTTTGTTCACCTGCTGCGTCAAGTCAGACAGACTGAACAACAGGAGATGCCTCAAAATAAAAGCCCCAACTTATCAAATCCTTTGAATTTACTATTATCAGTATAAAACTGTTTTTCTAAAGAGATATATAAGACAGTGATTAACTGTAAAAATGAAAAAAAAGCATATTTTAAATAGAAGTACAATATTTTCTAAATCAGTTTAATGAACTTATTTCACAGAATTTCCCTATTTTAACAAATTACAGATAATAACAGTAAAATCACAGGGAAAAAAGTATTTTAAAAAAGGCCAACTCTGCACATAATGTCCACATTACAAATCTGCATTGTTATAAGTGGGAAGACTTGGCCGTAAAATGACACTATCTTTGTTGTGTTTAAATTCACAACAAACATTGTTATTTTACAGACATTTGCTGCTATTTAAAAGAAATATATATTATATATAGTATATATTAAAGACTGAAAATCGGAAACAAATGACAAATTGCAAATAATTTCGAGTAAAATCACAGAAAAATGTTTATTTACATGCCTACTGAAAAATAGGCAGTAAGTGTAAATAATGTCCGCATCAAAAATCTGTGCTTTTACAAATGGTGATATGGTTTTTTTTTTCGCAATTAGTGACCAATTATTGTATATAAATCTACCAAAAAAATATGAATATTTACAGATAGTAGTTGTTATTTTTGCTGTTTTCTACCATTTTAATGTATTTTTATGATAATAATAAAATAAAATAATGGTTACAATAGCAATTATAAATATTATTATTGTTTGCACAAAGGCTATAACAATAATAAAAAATAAAGATTATTTTATTTATTTATTTGTTACATAGTTTCCATTCTTACTTTGAAAGTGTCCACCAGAAGCTGCTTCTCTTATTGTTGCTGACTTCCCGCTGCTCTCTCTCTCTCTCTCTCTCTCTCTCTCTCTCTCTCTCTCCTCAGGGTAAACCTAACAGGGTAATTTGAGCAAACGGGGGAGGGGAGGGGAATAAAACGCTCTGATCAGTCGGAGGTGTGGGAACAGGACGCAGGAAGAGACGCTCACACGTGGAGGAGCAAACGGAGCTCCACTTTCAACAAGTCACAGCGAGTCTTTGCACTGGTGAGGAGGAAGGAATAAAACAATGCTGCTGGAGGAGACGAATAGGTGACTGGAGCGAGAAGAGGGAGAGCTGTTTGTTATCTTCTGTCACTGATTCAGAGAAAGAAAAAGCAGCAGAGGAGGTCATGGAAAACCCCTGGAGGAGGAGGAGGACGCAGGCGGTGAGATGGAAGTGGCTGAGGAGCTCACTGCTGCTGTGTTTATTCACTGGTGAGTTTCTTTAAGTCAAACCTATAATTAGCCTCTAAGTTTTCCTGGAAGGTGAATCTTCATGTTTGTGGGGAAAATGTTTAAAATTCAGGTGATATTTTGGGAAAACAACCACTTCAGATCCATATTCTGGAAATCCGACATTGGAAGCTTTCCTCTGGTACAGTGCTGCTCCTGCTTATGGAGGGGGGCAGGGGGTGAGGACTAAGTCTGGGAGGGTGGGTGGGGGTGAAGGACATAGTGCCATTGTCTCCCAGCGTGTGGAGAGACAGGAGCCAGGACCTCAGAGGACCACCCAGACAGAGCTCAGCACTCTGGGACCTCCTATTGACATGGCAGCTTTTTATGTGAAATTTAAAAGGTGCATCCCATTTTTAAGGAAACATCCATGAAAAGTTGCTCCGATTGCAGAAAAACATGATTTCTCGTAACGAAATCTGATCTAAAAGCCAAGCAACATTCAGTTTTCTCTGTTGCATCCCTACTTTTTGTGCAAGTTCATTGCAAAAAGCCTCCTCTTGAAGGCTCACTGAGACCTCCTGTTGACATTAAATGGGCAGCTTTTTATGTTAAATCAAAGAGGTGCATCCCGTTTTCAAGGAAACATCCATGAAAGTTGTTCTGACTGCAGAAAAATATGCTTTCCAGCAATAAAATCGGATTTTAAAGCAACACAACATTCTGTTCCTCCACTGCGCCCCTACTTTTTATGTAAGTTTATTGCAAAAAGCTTCCTCTTGCAGGCACACTGGGACCTCTTATTGGAATTAAATGAGCAGCTTTTCATGTTAAACTAAGAAGGTGCATCCCATTTTAAGAAAACATCCGTGAAAGTTGCTCTGATTGAAGAAAAGCAGGCTTTCTAGTAATGAAATCAGATTTAAAAGCAGAAAAACATTCAGTTTTTTCTGTTGCTTCCCTACTTTTTGTAACATTTTGCAGGTTTTTTGCTAAAAGCCTCCTCTTGCTGGTACACTGACATCTCCTCTTGACATTAAATAGGCAGCTTTTTTCTGTTAAATCAAAGAGGTGCATCCCATTTTAAAAGAAACATCCATGAAAAGTTGCTCTGATTGCAGAGAAATATGCTTTCTAGTAATGAAATCAGATTTAAAAGCAACACAACTTTCAGTTTTCTCCACTGCATCCCGACTTTTTATGCAGAAATCCTCCTCTTGCAGTAATAAAAAGCCACTTTCCCTGCTTCTACCTGTGTTTGAACCCCTTGCATGGAAATGTGCTTCTATGCCTTGAGGCACACATCATTTGAGTGATCGCTGAGAGAACCCAGATCCCGACACACACACACACATGTGCTCGCTGCTTGTTTTCTTTTCAGTGCTCTTCATTTGAAGTGATTGTGAAACACTCCAGCCTTTCCTTTCTATACACAAGAAAACACACACACACACAGACACACACACACACACACACACACACACAAATATTGCCGCAAAAAGCCTTCCAGATGAAAAGTGTCGTGGCAGCAGGTTGGGACGAGTACACACAGAGAGGCACAGCTGTGTGTACAATGCTTTTGAATGAGGGAGAGGAGGGGTAAGAAACCACATTAATCACACACACAAAAGCATGTAATTGATCCTTCATATGCCACATCGGCCCGGAGCACTTATCAGCATGCTAAATGTAAAATCCTCATGCGGGATCATGAGTTGCGTGGACGCGCAAGTGTGAAAGCTCTTAAATCGTGCTAAATTGATCTCCACGCAAATACACACACGTCCCACTGCATCCTGTCCTAATGATCTCCCACTCAAAAGGTAATTAATTCGGCTGCTGCATGGCCGAGGCTCACGATCTGTGTTGATTTCGTCACTCTTTGCCCACTGAGAACCCTCTAACATCAGCGCTCCATGCTGCTGATAAAGGAGCACTCCAGCTATTTATTACTACATATTCATTCAGTTGGAGGGACTCACCGGAAACAGGTCTTTTAAAAGACTTGAAGCAGCAGAGGCAGAGAAATCCTGGCTCTTAGTCGTTTTTTCAGAGTGGATTGAGCTCCACAAACACCAGAAACTACACTTCCCATAATGCAACTTTGCCTCATAAATGTCCATACTTTTCCAACTCAATGCAGCTTCCTTGAGAAAGTGCAATTTGCAGGAGCCAAAACTACCCTGATGAGTCAAAGACACCTTTCACAGCCTGAATAAACTAATGAGAAATTAGTGGGAATAGTCCTTTAAACCTCAACACATCCTGTGGTAAACTAGCACACATCATTTGGGGTCAAATCTGTATCTTGTTCAGCTCTGCAGCTAACAATTATTTCCCTGAAAAATAAATGAAATCTTCACATAAATGCCAGAGAATGGTGCTAAATGACAGTTTTAATTATAGTTTTTATTTTCTCGCAGCACAAATTGGCATCTGCAAATTACAGTTGTTGTTGTTTTCGTCTGATTAATCATCCAGAACCCGAAGATAATCACTTTGCTGCCACTGAAGGGAAAAAAAAGAGCAACTCTCCACACTTGAGTAGATGGAACCGGCTGATGACAACTAATTATTAAGCAGGAGCTCTTTCTGAGTTTATTTTGAAAAGGGGTTGACTGATTATTAGATCTGATCTAAGGCGTTTTTCCAGTTATTAGAATATTTAACACTACTTCTGAATAAATAATGCTCACATTAAACATCAGTACTTTTATAAATGGCAGTTCAGTTTTCTACAATCTGTAAAATGACACTATTTTTCCTCTAAATCCACAAAAATACTGTTATTCCACAAATATTTGCTGTTATTTGCAAAGAAAAAGCACATATTGAAAGATTTAAAATGGTAAACAACAGTTATTTTACAGATTTTCCCTGTTTTGTAGTAAAATTACAGAACAAATAGTAAAAAAAATGTATAGATTTACATGTTGATTATAAGAAAAAAAAATCTCACAACAAAATAAAACGGACCAAAAGTGTGACTGTCCACAACAAAAATGTTTGTTTACAGATGGTAATTATAAACAAATCAACAGACTATCTAGTAATGTCCAATTAACACTAAAAATCAATAAACAAAAGCATTTCAAGGAAGTTTTGAGCTAAAATTTTGTGTTGTTTTGAATTTGTAACTCAGGATTTCCATTGTTTCTGCAACTTGTTTTGATTTTAAACATCAGTTCTCCTTGATTACTAATTGTCTTTATCACTCCTGAAAAACCGTATCAAAGAGAGGCAGCAGGAGCCATGACTTACTTTTCCACATCCCCATGGTGCACCAGCGGCTCATTCTGACATTTTCACTACATTTTAAATTGACAAGTTGTTTTAGCTCCCATCAAAATCCATTTAGTTGGTTCCTTCTCTGGCCAGGAAGTCCAGGAAGTCCTTTTAGGGACAGATTATTAAAATAGAAAAGAAAACAGCTCTAGTGTCTGATTGTGGTTTACACTCATACTGTCTGATAGATTTATCTGTCATACTCATCCAGAATGCAGCCTGCAGGCCTCGATTCATCTGGATTTGCTCCTTGGCACATGGAAAAATAAATCATGCATGTTGAGTTTTAACTAGTGAAGCAGTTACCTGGTAACTGTTGCTCGTTGCTGTGTCGTCTCTGTTTTACATCGCACATGTAGTCAGGAAGCTCTTTTCATTTGTGATCATGAACTGAATTTAAAAAAGAAAACAAAAGACGACTAAACCGGACATTTAATCAGCATTGGAACTTTTATGTTTTTGAACAAATCGGAGGATGGGGACTTATGTTAATCCCCCAGTGGTTTTTAATCTACTCTGGCTGATACTTAAAATAAATAAATAAGTAAATCTCATGGTTGTGCAGGCTAGCAGGGTTGGCTGGCTTTGTTGGAACAAAACCCAAGGTCCCTCCGTGAGTCGTCCCGCAGGTACGGATGGCTTATTTTTAAAACGGGCTTCTCCGGTTCTCTGAGCTGCTAATAAATCATCTGTCTTGATGCTTTTAAATCTGTCTCTAAAGGTATAAATAGCAGCTGCTGGTGGAGGCCGCGCTGCTTTGAGGCGAGTTCATGAAAGGTGTCGTTATAGAAGTTTTTTTGTCCTTGCATCATGAGAAACGTTAAAAACATCGCCACGGTAACAAGACCCGGCTGGACAGTTTCTATTATAAGTGGACACCTCTGACTTCTGAACTTAACCCTGATCACCTGTTGAGCTCCTTGATTTATTCACTGAGGAGACTTTTTGTGAACATCCTCCGTTAGCAGCTTCTAATGAGTGTGTGTGTTTCAGGTGGAAGTGAGGCCCAGTGCGAAGGATGCATCGAGTACTGCTGCGACGGATCTCCACCTTTCTGCTGCTCCTACTACGCCTATGTTGGAGACGTCCTCTCGTAAGTTAACGCACGAACACGACAACCAGTTTTTTTTGCTTCTATCAACACTAAACTGACATTTTAGACCATCATAATGTGTTCTGACCTCTTTGAAGCTATTTAAAGGGGAGAAAATGGTACCTCCTCTGGTTTTGGTGCTGCCTGAAAGTAGCCAGATGGAGCTCAACACCGCTTAAACTGGGAGACGACAACAAGAACTGCTATTTTTTCTGCCCTCAAAGCGTCTCATTTCTGTATTTTGAGCCTCCTCATCTGCTCCGTTGTCCAGAAATTGATCTTCCGTCTTCAAAGATGCCCGTAAATGCATCTTGAGGAGAGAGGAGGATGCACATGTGAAACCGTCCCTGTTTCCACCATGATGGGAGCAGAGGATTGGACTATTTATTAGTGGGTTAGCGAGATGTGTTGAGCCTGAATCCCGAGTTTTTGGGCTTTTAACATGGCTAGATCACCATGGTAAGTGATGCTGCACAGCTAACAAAGCGCCACCCTTTCACCAATCCTATTAATTCTGAGTGACACAGATTCTCCGCAGAGGAAATAAAGCTCCTTTCTCCAGTTGCTTCCCTGGTGGGAGGGGCTAAGATGTTAGGAGAGGAGAGGAGACGAGGAAAGGAATCAAGGATGTACATCAACAACCTACCATGCAAAAACCATCTGTTATGTTTTAAATGTGATCGTAAAAATGGAGTTGCATCCAGTAACTGCTACTGATCGTTGTTTTTTTGATGTCAGGCTTGAAGTTTTTGTGAAATGACTGCGTCACCTCTCAAGTCCGATGGATCCTGCACCTATAATGAAACCAGAGAAGTTCCTGTAAATATTCTTGCAGTTGAAAGGTCTCAGAATCTGAACTTTTGCTGCAACTACTCTTTCAGAAGTGTCTCTGAGGTTCTGCTCTCCGCACAGGTGGAAACATCTTTTTCCTCATCTCTCCCCAACGTTACCGATAATAAGAGCTCAACCTCCTGCCTTCTCCGTCTAAATATAGCAAAATGCAGACGCTGTCATTGACGAATCTGTTCATCAGACACCTTTGTGAGGATGAAAAAACCACGTCTGACTCAAGGTCCTCGGTGCAGCTGCCCAGGCTTTAACAGCCGCGGTTGCCAGGAAGCTTCAATTATCTCCCATCAGATCGCTATCGAATCACATGCGTTGTGTCGGGAACCGATTGGGAATGAGAGTACTCGGAAATACAAGGAAATGAGTGCTTCTTTAACCACCATAGAGTGTTTTAGAAAATGTAGGGGTTTGGATAAAATTGTGACATTTTTTAAAAAAGATCTGCTCAGATATCTGTGGGTTTAGTGGTCAGATTGAAATAAGACACTAACTGACACAGCAGCTGTTCCTCAACATGCAGAAGGCCCTTCTGAAGATCTGACCTTTGACCTCTGGCAGCCATTACTCAGCACAACTGCTTTAACACGTTCCCCCAGTTCCCAGACTTCTGTTTCCATGAAGGGTTATTTAGGTGACCGCTTCAATAAGTGCATATTTGTAGTAATTTTATTTGAATGAGTGGGAAACATCAGAACTCGCTGCTCCTCCGAACAGTGACTCTGACATGCTGACTAACGCTGCGAACGAAGACATAACAAACCTGTCAGTGATGAGTCTTGTTCTATTTTGCGGCGCCAAATCAGACTCCTCTGCAGCGAACACACACACACACACACGCTGTGTCGCTACTGTCGCACGACTCGCACGCAAACACGATTCGCACAACCGAGTTACATCAGATGCCACAGATCATCTCCATGGCAGCGACTTAGAAGTATTGGTAGCAGGGAGACAGCTGCCTCCTCTCATGCTGAACTGTGTGTGTGTGTGTTTGTATGTGTTTCAGGGGCACTGCCATCTCCGGGATTGTGTTCGGCGTTGTGTTTTTGATGGGGGCGGTGGCGGCCTTGTTCCTCTGTGTGTGTATGTGCATGAAGAACGGGCGTGGCGCTCGGGTCGGCGTGTTTAGCACCTCCTACATCAATACTGTGACCCAGGGATACCCAGGTGGGTCGACTCGCACAAGCACAACAATAAGGGACGTACACAAAACAACACAATACACCCTTAACCACTGGTTTTAGCTGATTTATTTTAAGATTTAATCAAAAATGAATCAATATTAACCCTTTTAAGGATACACAGGATTAAAAAGAATTCCCAAAATAAACCTTTATGTGAACAATGATTAGTTATTGATCTAATACACATTGATTAATTGATATGTTTGATTGTTTTGAGTATAGTATTAGTTGCAACTATGATTTAAAAGAATCACACAGTGGTTATTTCTGAGTGTTTATACCACTTGGAAATAACCAGTAATAACTTTTGATCCAGTAGCATTAATAAATGATTAAGTCATGTTAATAAAGCATTAATTACTGGTCATTTCACAATATAGTTTCTGCGCCACAGGAAGTTAAACTAAGTATATTTACTCGGTAACTGTACCAAAACACAATGTTGAGCTACTTCACTTGAGCATTTCCATTTTATGCTACTTTCTACAACGTTTCAGATGGAAATATTGAACTTTCTGCTCCCACGCATTTGTCTGACAGCTTTAGATCCTTTTGACGAATGGAGATTTTACACAATGGATGACATAACAAGCTTTTAAAGTACAACACGTTGTTTAAGAATAAATCAACGTAGAGTCAGGGTCATATTTCACAAGTCTCCACCAAATGACCATCTTAACTCTAAGCTCCTCACATGGTTTCATTTGAATAAATGTTCAAATGATCCAATATTTTCTAAAAAAAAAAAAAAAATATCAAGGATCTCGAAAAAAAATCTGAAAATAGATTTGTGTATGAGTTTCATGTTTATAAAGCTGTATATATAGTTGTTCAAACTAACTTCCCCTGGAGCCGCTACAACAGTAACACTGATGCTTCACTATTAATAATGTCGTGATTTCACAGATAGAGATATCAGTGAGAGGGAACAAAGCAGCACTTTTTTCATGTTTTAACTACATTTACATACATACTACATAAGGAAGTAGGAGTTTTCCTGAAGAACTTGTATTGTCATGGCTGTTTTGTCATTTTTAATTCAGTAAACCATTATTCCAACACTGGATTTCCCCATTATGTTAAGTTAATAAAGATTTACTGCATTAGTTGTTGCTTATCTATAAAGTATGACGACATTATTTGTATTATTTATCACTTTTTACATAGTATAAATGATCAGGAAGTGGGTTCACCTTATTCATTTGTGTCCATGTGATGATAAACTACAATTTGCACACAGAAGTATTGCGTAGCAGAGATTGTATGACGGTGAAACCTCATCTCCTGTCCTCAAGAGACCCGATCTGAATAGAAAACGGCAAATGTAAAAGAACTGAAAAGGTGTCGTATGTTACAGGGTCCACCTTGGCCTCGAGCAATACTCCTCAACACAAAGAGGATCATTTTCCGAATGTAGAAGCCCAAACTCCACCGTGACCTCTATCCAGTCCTCATAACTGCTTTTTGAAAGTCTCATAAGTGCCCCTCATTTTCCTGCTCTTTATCTGCTGTTTTCTTTTCCCTTCCACTCTCGCTCTTTACTGCCTGTTACACTTTGTTCCTGCTTAAGGGGAGAAAATGGTGGCCGTGTTTTCTACATGGCCCTCACAGGTACTGTCTGAGCGTCGGTGTACAGTGACACTCCCCGGACCCAGAAATGCTGGTTTATTTTCCAGGCTTTATCATTTATTTATCATGTTTCATTCTCCTCTGCGTATCGCCTTCATGCTACACTGGACGAGCGCCTTTCACGCTGCCCTGCAGCACCGATCATGTTTCATGTACATGCTGCTCGACATGATGCAATATGAATACTTATGGCTGCATGGAGAGACGGTGATATGAATTATTTCCTGTCTGTACACTGGATGCTGTTGTGCTGTTATTTTCATCCTTCAATTTCATGTAGATGAGCAACTCTACATGGTTTAAAATAAAGTCTAACTCACCAGTTATTACACTGTGTGCAATTAAAAATAATAGCAGGTTTTAGTGACGCAACCCTTCAGATTAGAATATGGTTTATTTTAATTCATCTTTTCTTTTATGTCTGCTACTTTGATGTGTTAGTGACATGGTGATGCAATGTGGTCAACAAAACAGCCTCTTACTGCCATTTTTGACCTCATTCAGTGTTTGTCTGAGGCCCTTCCTCTCAGATTGCAGTTTCTCAATTCAGCCACTAGAGGGCGAAACTGTTCTGTCAAACTTCCTGCAAAATCAGGGCAGGTGGGCTGAGCCGAGGTGAACCTCATTAAACACGCAAGAAAAGTGACATTTGTAATTATTGCACAAGAAATGAATGGGTTTTAACTGACTTGCAGAGCTTATTTACTTTATTTTGTTCTTGAATTCAGGTCCTCCACCTCCGTACACCTACGACTACGAGATGTACCCTCCATCCCTACACCCCCCACCCTACACCCCAACTCAACCTCGGCCAGTGAACTACTCCCCTCCTCCTCCTTACCCCGGCTGCACCCGCAAGTGAATCCCTGCTGCTCAGAAGAAGCTCTGTTTTCCTGGATCCCCCCCCGACTTGGAGATGCCTGCAGGTTCTCTAAAGCAGCAAAATTTCCACATTGAAACATAAAGAGGGACCCAGCACTGTGTTATTCAGCCTGCCAGAACACCCTGTTCAGTGTCACTGCAGTTCTGCTGCTCCGTAGTGGAGCAAATGGTGGGAAAATAATCACTTAACAAAATGTGGGTCAGGGCAGCCAAAGAACGTCCCATTGCGTCTGATAGACTTAACTGTTGGCGGCCCTGCTGGCCTGCAGCTGGTACTTTTTGCCCGCTAATAACCAATATCCTTATCTGTTCCCGCCTGCGCACATCAAAGGCAGCGCACCGCTTTGATGAAGGTGAAGACCACTTTTGTCAGCACAGAGGGGAACCTCACATCACTGGAGGAAAAAAGACTTTCCAGGACACAATGTCGACTCTGCTTTAAAGGAAAGTTATCCATTTTTCCTCCTTTTGTTTTTTTTTTTTAACTGTGTAGTAACTGAGGTGGGAGTTGATGATTAAAGCTGTTTTAAACAAGTCAGGTCTGGACCTGTCATGCGTAGAGACAAAGACTTGAACATAATGCATAATAACGCTGACCTGAATGGCACGGAGAACTTGAAAGGCCTGGGTTGATGGTAATGAAGTGGTTTTTATTGCCTTACTTGAAACAATGAGGGCGGAAACTGAACCGAGTTCACAGTGAAACAGAAAAATGTAAATCTTAAGCTTTTGAAAGATTCTTGAATAAACATTGTGAAGCATTCGTTAAGTGAATTGCAGTTGTGGGCTAACTGAGGCTTTTAATTGAAAGTGGCTTCACTGTGCTATGACGGATTCATGTGATCTGTGAATGATGGAAGGGATTTACCCATATAAATAATGTCAGGTAAATAATTGTTACTGTTTCTGTGGCTGTGTTGTAAATTAAAGATGTTTTTAAGTATGAACATTGACTTTGTCTACATTTAATGACAGGAGAGATCAATAGTGTATAGACCAGGGACCATGGTCTCCAATGAAATCTCATTTGCCATATACTTTGCCATTTACTTCCATACTGTGTAGTATGCCAGGGAAAGGATTTACTATGTCCCAATAAATAGTATGTCAAATGCAGTCGGCCAGAAATCCCTGGATGTCCGACTGCATCAGGTCAGATTTTGCAGGTGCATGCCAGCGTGATTTTCTGGCCATTCTGACCCACAGTCCTCCAGCTTATTTCACATTACTGACTGCAATGGTCAGAATTCAATGTGAAAAACTACAACCAGGTAGTATGTCCCAGTTGTATGCATTCTGCAGAAAACTATGTTTCATAAGGACTAGAGTACAGCAGTGTGTCCTTAGAGTGAAAAGAAAGAGGATGGGATTTGGAATTCAGCCACAGTTTGTGCCTTTGGTTGACAGAGGATCACACAAACATGAAAACAATACCAGGAAGGGAAGTTTAGTTTGTTGTTTCCAGTTGTTTGCAGAAGGTTTTCCTCAGAGTTTATTACATACCAGCAGCATCAGACAGCAACAGGATCCATGAGTATCTGCAAAGACAGAGAGTTACATGCATGTATGCACAACACAGTAAGTTCATTATTTACTTGTATTTATATGTTATCCTTGACTCGGAGATATCCATCAGAATGTAATGGTAAATGACACTGAACTTTTCTCCATATCAGACAGGTGAGCTGTCACACACACAGACATTATTGTTCATATGCAGTCATTATTAATTGTGACCTTTCTTATTATTAAAGTATTTGTCATAAAATGACAAGCAGTAGCTGAGGAACAAGGAAAATACATTTTATTATACCATACATTGCTGTAGTTTAGTAAATCACACTTAGGCAGAATTTTTAATATTAAAATCATAAATAAACTATAGATGTCTTGTCTATGGGTAAACTTTTTCTGGGGGTATTTAGAACAGTGGTCCCCCCTATGAACCAAGATGGTTCAATCAAGCTCAGATTTTTAGAGTAATTTCTCATTGATCACCTCTGAAATTTTATAGCATAAAATTTGATTATTCATAATGGTATCTGTGAAATTTTGCTTAATATATCAAATTAATTTCATATTAAATAGTACTCTATATGTTTTGTTTTGGATTATTGTGACATGTAGCTACATGTGGTTCAGAAAATATCACTAGTTGACTTCTGTGTTATCATTTTTTTGTTAATGTGTGTTTAAAGATAGGACTTTTCATGATTTTTTAAAGATCTACTTGTCCAATATAGTAGATTCTGAATCAATGGCATGATTGGTAATAAGACTGAACATTTTAGGCTTTTATCTTGAAAATTTCCAGAAATAGTGTGACATAGGAACAAGTTTCATTGTGTGAAAAGAAAACATGAAAAAGTGGGTTAACATGCATTTTTAGAAAATCGCAAAGTATGTGGTATGTGAAAGTAAAATTTTACAGATACAATTTTTTAATAGCCAAATTTTCTGATAAAAGGACATTTCAAGCAAATAGTCATGGTAAATCAGAAGGCCCCAGATGATTTGGAATAACCCAAATGTTAACTTTAGCTGTATTAGTTTATGCACATCAGACAACTTTTACTGTGAAATAAAAAAAAAAAAATATATATATATATATAACAGCAGAATAAAACTCCTAAAATTCATCCGTGTCTTTTGTGTGTCAACCCAATATTTCCAGTGGCCCCCTTGAAACATTTTTGGTTGCGCCCCTGCACAGAAATTAAAAGGCTGATTGCGCGTGCAAGTACGGGCACGTGTGAGATAAAAAAAAAACAACGTGTGTGTTAGGAAGATAACGCGTGCATGAGTGAAACTGTGTAATTGTGAGTGTGTGTGTGTGTGTGTGTGTGTGTGTGTGTGTGTGTGTGTGTGTGTGTGTGTGTGTGTGTGTGTGTGTGTGTTAATCCCACCCGGCCGTGGTCAGGTGATCCGGCGCTGAGCAGCTGTGCAGCCTCGGTATCGCTCTCCATCAGACAACGGGAGTCACCGGCGCCGACGACACGCTCCGCTTTTTCTCACCAAACGTTCGCACCGTTCGTCGAAAACGCTGCCCTCAGTAGCGTCGTGCCAGCGGAACGACATGGGGGACCGAGTGGCTTTACTGCTGCTGGCCGTGGCGGCTTCGGCTCTGGCCGTGGAGGTAAGAAAAAAAAGGCGTTTTTATTTGTGCGAGAATCTGTTGTATTTTCCACCATATTGTTGCTGTCAGCTGAGTCAAGCTAGCCGGAGGTAGCTAGCCGGAGGTAGCTAGCGCCGCTGCACCTTCAGCGCTAAAGCTTCGACTGTTATTGTTATTTTTCTGTACTAAAATGAGAAACCAGGCGAATTAAGTAGCCAAATTAAGTCATTATATGTCATCTACCGACTAATAAACATCAACTATGCGACATTTGGCATTTAAATCTGCTGTGGGGTGTGGTATTTTTGCTTTCGGTTAAATTTAACGGAAGAATTTGTGGACCGTTAATGTAGTTTTGCTAAGATAACTTTTGTAAAAGCAAAATTATGTCACTCTCATGAGTACCGTAACAGTTTTTAATAAGCTAATTGGTGTTTAAATGGAATAAAAGGTGCAAATTGTTAGCCTTTCGTTTTATATTGAATGTCTTAACCGGAGGTGTCGTGTGTAGATGCAGCTAGCTTGACAAAACGTGAACACTTCGCTGTTTCTAAATCACAGTCTGCTCGCTATTAACGGTAATTTCGCTTAAATAGTGGGGTATTTTGCTCGTGTTTCTCATTGTTTATTAGTTATTAATCTCTCCAGAAACGAAACACGTAATCAGAACATTTAAATACCCCTGTCCCGACCCTCCGTGTTGCCTTTTCTCTGGCAGAGCCTCGCTTCCAGCGTGTGGTCACTGATTTACTGAGACTGTGACAATGGAGAGAATGTGTGACACCTTTGATTTAAAGCTGCTCCCACTTTGTTTCCTTCTTCTTTGTGTTAAACCGACACAAAACGTGCTTTTCTGAGATTTAAAATGCTACAAGCAAGTTGCCAACAAATTATTTATCTTCTATAATGCTGCGAAAATGGTTTTTCTATTAGCAAAAGGCGTTTTTGTTTACAGGTGATTCGGACGTATTTAGTCTCGTTAAAGTCATGACGGTGAATAAATGAAAAGCGTATTGTCTCATTTTCCATATCCCGAGGGCTAATTTTAAGGGAGTGGGCGTGTTTTGGGAATGGAAATAAGTCAATAAGACATCTTGTTCTCTCGTAATGAAGCCTCGGCGCCAGAATCTGCTTTAAACTAAATAAATGAACTCGTTAGGACGACGGTGTCTTCGGAAAACAAACATCATTAACGCCCTCCACATATTTCAGTCAGATGGGAGAGAATAGAGAAGTAAGATGGCGGCGGTGCACTGCAGCATTTATCGAGGGGTCGGGAGAACTGGGAAGCCAACAGGAGCTTTGTTGCCTTTTTCATGCTTTTCTACTAATCCAACGTGGAGTTTAATGTGTCATATCGAAAATATTTCTGCCACGAAGCTACGGTTTGCATAATCACTGCTCATGCAGTTTTCAATCGTCTTTGCCAACAGTATCTCTTTGTAAACGTACACTGCAAAGAATCTCTATTTTTAACACGTCATTTACTTGATCTTATGCTAATGTGTCACTGAAATGTGAGTGATTTCATTGATTTTACGTTTCCGGTCCACATGCATTTATTGGCATGACATGCCATCATTCTCAGTTGTGTGATTTTCTTATTAGGAAGCAGTAATTGCCTCATTTCCCCTTTTATTAACTCAGGCTGCTAAATTTGTTTCTGGAAAATTCCCCAAGCAGTCAACACTCCATTTTAAACATGGGTTTTTATGTTTAAAAGATCTATGTGATGCGACAGATGGGAATTTTGTTAAAGGTGGACTTCATTTGCAGCATTGGCTTGTTGTGAGAAAATTACACATTCCTGTAACCACCAGTAGCCACACCAACACTTGACGCTCAATTGTGGTTGAGGAGCAGCTGCAGTTTAGGGCTATCTGTGGGATCTCCAGTTGTATCAGCTTCAGCTTGTGTACATGATAAATTGATCAATACTGCAAATTAAAGGCTACTCGACCCAGCTTTGGCTTCTTTTTTGCAGTTTTTTCCTGTTTAGGGTCACATTTTGAGTTTTTCTTCAGATGAATGTGGTGAAACATGGCAGCAGAGCTTCATTGTTTCCTCCACGTAGTCTGTAATCAGTGGAATGAATAGTTTGCTCTCCGCATAAAACAAAGCATTAGCTTTGTCACTTCAGACAATCCTTGCTCTTTTAGTCCTGTGTTTACATTATAATCATCAAAGGCAGAAGTGACGAAATGCGATGGAACAGGCTGTTTAGATTTCCAGAAATTATTTAGGCAAGATTAAATCAGACTTGAAGATGAGATGTTGCACGTATTTGATCTTGAAAGTGCTTGTTTATCGCCTTCATGAGTGGCCCATGCAAACACACACACTTCTAAACACACAGCTCGAGGAAGCGGCTTTTCCTGACGGGCCCGCCCTGTACACGCAGGCCGCGGTGTGGAGCGTGGGAGTTGGATGCCAGCCTTTGTGTATTTGTAAATCCTTGGGAAATGGCTCTTGGATGGGTGCAGGCAGTCTGTTTGTGTGCATACTGCAGTCTTTCAGCCTGGGGCGGACCAGCCCTCTCCCCTTATTAGTGAGCCTTAATGCCATTATGCCTATTGGCACTGCCAGTGTTTCTCTCTGGCACCTTCTCTGCTGCTCACACTGCAGTTTCACTTCTTTGAAGGAGAAATCCTTTGGACAGTAATGTGTCTCCACTTTCCTTTTTCCTTTTTATTGTACTTCCTTTCACCTGCTTGGTCTGTGCTTCGATTTTAGTTTTTATTTTGCAGAAGGCCTTTGACAATCCTCAGAGAATGAGTGTGAACTTTGTGCTCAACCCAGGATTTCAAGTGTTGACAGAAAAGCAGCAGCAATATTTTTATAATAATTTTTCAAACAAAAATATGTTCACATTCTAGCTTCTGAAATGTGAATCTGTTCTTATCTTTCATAATCGTCAATGATAGAAAATTGACAATTTTGAACTCATCTTGGGCTATGAGAATTTGTGATGACAAGCAATTATTAGAGTAATCGATAAGGAAAATATTCATTACAGCCATAGTCACACCAATTGATTGGATGTCGATCTGTGCAAATAGGTACTGTGGTGCTAAACTGTTACACTGACTAATCACATAGTGGAACGATTTTAGTAAATCATGCAAACTGTGAAACAAACCAGCCTTTTTTTAGTATTTTTTTTTTTGACACACTGACCAAACTCTTATTTTGTTTAAAGAAAATAATGATAATGTAAATGATCAGTCGTTGCAGTGATGCAATTACGACAAACATGCACACAGATATGTAATGTGCTTAGTGTTATTTTTCCTTTGTTCGTTCAAGTTCTGCCAGTCACTTTGGTGATATTAGGTTGTCATACCATGTCTTTTCTCATGTCTACTAACAACAGAGTTTCTCCTTGGGGGTCAATAAAGTATTATTACTCTTTTATTCTTACATATATTTTTGTATGACTGGATGTCCTCTTCATGATGTGACGGGACAGGACTTCATCCCTTTTCCCCCTATCCCAGTTTCCTCTTTTAATCCTTTATGTCCAACCAGAGCTGGTTATGAAAGTTTCTTATGCAAACAGGTCATTGTCTATCTCGGTTGCGTCAACAATAACAATGACACTGCAGTGCTATTAATGTTCCCCCTGCACCCCCCTGTGTCTGTCCTGGAGAAAAGAATTCCTGACCTTTTGATACTGTTGTTTCTGTTGTCATGGAACCTGGAAATGGGGATGACGCTGATGTGCCTGCTGTCTTTTGGAGCAGCCTGTCCATAACTTCTCTTCCCTGTCCACCTAATGAAACTCCAGGTTTCCCCTGCAGTCATGTAAATCAAATATTGACAAAGGTCTCATCTCTACCTTAATCTTCAACCTTCGCCATGTCATACTTTTCTTTTTGTATGTCTCCAGACATTCTCATGGACATGAGCCGTCTTTTTGTGCTCGTAGTTGTTTTTTTTTTAGCTAAAAGTTAGCACGCCTGCCCCCCTCCCTTTCAAAGCATGGTAGGAATCCAGTAGTGCTGATTTCAGTGGTTGGAGGCCAGTGGATAGCTCAAAGGCCTGCTTTGTGCAGTCCAACCTGGCATCAGAATAAGATACTGCGGATAAATGCAAAGGTTGGATTAGATTCTGCAAGTAATAAGCTTAAGAAGCTCGTCTTCTCAAGAGAAAATTCTGTTTTACAGTTCAGGTCTAGGTAAAGTCTTCCGCTAGCAGCACAGTGCAGATAGAGTCTAAAATGTTGGTAGTTATACAGAGGTTGCAGGTACATCGGCTACTACTATTTTGAAGTTTTCCCAGCCAGTTTCAGAATCAGAATTGGGTGTAGAACCTGATTGGCTGATCGTCACAAAGATCTAACTAGTGCAGAGAGGTGCTGACAACATTTCCTTCTGGTTGCACTAACCAGCCGCTTTTTTTATCACTACATCATGTTATGCTGTCTTCATTGTCGAGACATAATGTGAATTATACATCTTGTGTACAAAATTTTAAAACGCACTAATGTGAGGCTACAACTCACTTTTCTGAAAAGCGTTCTCTTCATCTTGCTCACCTCTTGTTTATGAGTGGCTTGTAATTAGCTCTAATAGGTCAAACATGTACTTTATTGCCTGGCACTCTACAGGGAACATTCTCCCTCCCACTTCTCATATTAGAGTGAATCTCCCACTAGGCAGCACCATTCATCACCATTGGACTGTTATTTCCATCTGTAAATATCAGCAGTGCGCCATGAAGACACACTCTTCATTTCACTGCTGAGTAAGCAGCTGTTGGTACAGAATCTGAATAATAAGCTGAGAAACAAGTCGCCCTGACCTGTGCAATTACTCAGCAGCAGTACCGAGTACCTCCAGCTTTCAGTTCATCAGCAAGGAAGCTGCACATACCGTATTCACGCACACACGTCTGAAAGCATGCTGCTCGTCAAGGCATCAAAGCTGAAATGCTTTTGCCGTCACAGCTCCATCAAAAGTGCCACGTGTCACAGCGATGACTGTGGTGTGTTGGGTGTGACTGACCTTCCACTGAGATATGACCTCGAGTGTGACAATCTGACCAAGGCCGATACAATCAAGTTTTAATCAGGGATTTGGTCACACGGATGCAACATTATGAGTGTGTGATGGATGAGTTGGTATATAAATAATGTGTCAAACGCATGCTGTTAGACACATGATTTACTTCTTCTACATTATATAAATAATGGATGTAATGATACACAAAAATCAAGGTTCAGCATATACCTTGGATTTAAGGTTACAGTTTTTGCTCCAGCAAAAACAAGAAATACAAAATATTAAACTGCTTCTTATTATGCTTATTAAACACTAGTTTACAGAACAGACTATGGTTATGTCTTTCTTTAAAGGTCTGTGAATACTACTTGAACTGGCTGCAACCTACTAAACAGTAAAATATAAAAAAAAGTAAATCAGAATAAATTTTCTCTAAGAAATAAGGAAACGGATATCCATTATGATGCAGCATTTAGAAAACTATCTGTGCTTAAAATGTACTGTATTTGTATTCGGCAGCAGATACATTGGATAAGTTGTGGACAACTGTAGCTTGTGGTTGTTTATAAAGGGCTGCTATGCTGACTGAAATGTCGACGAAAGGGAACTTGGTAACGGGGCTTGATTACTTTCAGCATGTGTCTAAAATTTGTGTTCTTGACAACAAAGTATAGTCCTACATCCACTGCTGTAAAAACATCTATGGCTTTTGCTCTCGCTTTGGCTCGGTCTGACTTGGTAGCAAGTGGCTGCTGAAATGCCACTAGGAGCTGGGTTTACACAGCACTCATTTTTTTTCTTGTACCATTGATGTTCGCTCTCAAATGAGCAGTACCCGACCGCAGTTTGACAATACAGGCACACAGCTTTAGTCCGATCCACCTCTCCATCGTCATTGTAGTTAACTGTGTTCCCAAACAGCTGTTCACAAACTGCTAACTTCAAAGATAGCGGAGGGTCTTCAAGCTCTGATTGTTTTGTGTTTGCCATAACTACAGGGTTGCCCTGTCCACATGGGCTGAACTAACAACATGTGGTCCTTTGCTGAAGTTGCTGGGGGGCATGGAGTCTCAGATTGAGTTCTGCACACACACAAAAACCTCCAGGTACCGAACTAGAAGACGAATACTACAAATGTTTGGCCCAAATACATGTACACCTGCACTCTGGTTCATCAGATCCAACTGGACGTGTTAAACTTAATTCAACACACTGCTTACGTCCTCTGTTAGAGCCGAGAACAGAGATGAATTTTTTTAAGAAAAACCCAGCTTACCTCTATACCCCGATAGAAGCCCACCCCTGCTGGGCCAGAGGAGTTTTGACATTTATTTTGGGTCGAGTGCATAAAGGCAGATATGAGGTGGCTCCACAAAGTCAGGTTCATGAAATCAGAGTGGTATATAGCACATTTAGTACTTCTGTCCCAAAAAGTATTGAGCAAAGTGGGTTGGAACAAGGATCTCTATTTAGATGTGTGCTGTATAGTTACGACATCCACTTTGTTACATATCAGTATGCCCTCTTTATTCTACTTCTGTTTGCCTGTTTCCTGTTTTGTCTGCTTATCAGCTGCCCATGCAGGGCTGAAATAACAAAAAATAGGTTCTGTCTAACCATAGATCGAAGTCCTATGGTGTCAGCTCCACCAGCAGTCTCAAAAATCTGTTACATGTGCTTCGCTGTCATACATTTGACACTGTCATATTTAGATTTCAACATACAAAGTTAAAGTTATTTCAGAAAACTACAATTTGTGGCCACAGTTCAGAAACAGCATGTGCTTCGAATGCAAATACTTCTCTCTGGCCACTGGAGCTCCAGATGCTGTTGATGTTCCAAGCCAAAAGGTCAGAAAGCTTTCAAAAGTGCAAGAGAAATAAAATAATAAGTAAAAAGCAAACGCAAGTGGTAAGATAAGAAGAGTATCCCTTGGTAGATTCACATTAATGCTTGACTTTTGGTCTTTGAACTGCATTTTGAATTACAAGAAAATTTGCATGGTTTTGATTTAAAGAAAACTCAGTTTTATCCAAGCAGTTTAATGTGATACATCCAAACTCGAAATATTCACAAGCACAATCTCTCCATTTATAATAAGCCTATTCTTCCAAGAGAACCATAGACATATTTACTGGAACTGCGGAGGAGCTGGTTTCTGTGTGCCCTCTTTTTTGCCTCAACTAGTTTCCATCATCCTCACATTTTCATCTTTTCAGCACTTATTTTTTTTCATTAAATAGATGTGCACTAAGAAACTGCCTAGCCTCAGAAAGAGGTTGCTTACTCATTATTTTTAAGATGGGGATTTTTATAGGAAAGTTTCTTCCTAATGATGAAGTTTGTTTCACCATCTCTGTCAACACACATAAAAACCCACAAGGGTCCTCGTTTTGGAAGGTTGTATTCCTTCACTCGCAGAAATGATCTCATCGCCTCACTTCCCTCTTCCCATGTCTCCACTCCATCGTCTTGTGTGTTCGAGGTTGCCATAGCAGTAGAGCCTTCCCCAGGTGCCTGGTACTTGGACTATAATTAGGCCACTCTGTATTATTCTCCACCGTTCCCCTCACCCTTTTCTCCCTTTCTCTCCTTTTTTTGCTTTTCTCCACCAGAAGAATTTGTCGCGCTTGCCTTTTCTTTTTTCTGAAAATCGGTGTCATCCATACAGTATGTTATTGATGTGCTGCGTGCCCTCGACTCGAGATTCACAGATCAGGGGGCTTCTGAAGCTAGTACCTCTTCAAGTCAGGCGACACGCCATCAGTTGTAAATGACAAGTGCTCTCGGAGTCCAACTGTGAAATTGGAACACTTGTTTCAAATGCCAAGCTCTGTGAGTGTGATGTGTGTGATTGGGAGCAGTGGAGATTTGCGTCAGAAAGTGGACTGTATTCTTGACTGTGCCGTGCTATTTTTAGATCTGGTTCCTGTTGGTGTGCAATAGAGGTGGACTTCCTGTGATTGTACAGCTCACTTTATGTGTGTGTTTTTGTGTTATAGTGTCAGTGGTGATAAGAAGCAATTGTGTAGAAAGTCTCCTATGTTTGAAGAGTCAGTGATAAACTCCAAGTATTAATAGCATCATTTAATTTATAATGAAATAAAGGCTGAAATAGGAAAAAGGAAACGACTGCAAAAAAAAAGGTAAACAAGGTTTTTCTTGCGTTTAGGAACTTTAGGCACCTGGGGATGCATTTATTCAAGAATAAGAGATATTTTTGTTTGTGAAACAGTGAGAAATGACAGCAAAACACGTGGATTCCTGGCAAATAAGGAAACATCGGCTCATTTCCTTTTTGCACACAAACTTGCCATGCTTACTGTAATTACCCTCGGTCAGGAAAATCCCCAGTTAAGTATAAACTTGAAGTTACATTACTGTTAATGATTGATTTTCTTTTGGAAATACTGGCTGTGCTGTTAGTTCACCTGCTAGCTGTATCTGGAGGTGGTGCTTATAACCACTGATGATCATTCCAGATACAAATGCACATCAGCACCCCCAGGGCCCTGACTAACACTAATTAACCCACGCTCAGTCATAAAAATTCTTTTCATGTCATTGTGAAGGTGGATATGGGGCTTCAGGTTTTTATAAGCTTAATTGCAGGATTTTCTAAGTGGAACTTGGCATTGGACAGAAGAATGTGGCATTTAGCTTTATTTGACCTTCTCTAAAATTGATGCTACTGAACACATTAAGAAAAATATGCAACATAACACTAGTATGTTTTCTGTTTTTCTAGCATGAGTGTGTGATGCAGATGAAAAAAATGTGAATGATCTGTTTTAATCCTCTCCAGTTGGGCACTTATATTTGGAGAAGGAAGAGTCTGTTGCTGCAGATCTTCTGTTTGTGTGTGTTTTGTGTTGTTGGTTGTGATTTTGTGTCATGGCCTGTTGAGCAAGGATGACGTAACATTATGCAAAAAGCTGCAAAGGACCCACGT
Source organism: Dascyllus trimaculatus (assembly GCA_024666655.1). Lineage (NCBI taxonomy): Eukaryota > Metazoa > Chordata > Actinopteri > Pomacentridae > Dascyllus > Dascyllus trimaculatus. The sequence continues at coordinate 10,574,001 of CM045468.1, read as the reverse complement.
TTTCCAGGTGGGGGAAGTCAAGCATGGCAGTGTAGAAATGGTGACCAAACTGTGTCCTGCACCAGGAAAAAGTAAAATCACTAAATCATATAAAGTTGTGAAATTTTTCAGCAGAACCGTACGATGTTTGTGTTTGCAAAAATATTTTGTGATGCAAGATATTCAAACATCTTTCCCTAAAAGCTGAAACGGCCCTTGTTAACATATTTTTGGGGGAGATTGTAAACAAATTTGCATAATTTCAGATCTGAGTGGCCACAGTTCATAAAGTGATCACTGAGCGTATCCTCTGTGTGTGTGTGTGTCTTCGTGTGTCCACAAGCAATCAGAGCTCCATCTGTGTATTTTTGTATGTTGGTGCACCACTGCAGAGTGGGTCCCAGCTGGATACCAGTGAGGTCAGGGCCAGTTTACCAGGCCTTTATTGATTGAGCTGGTCACTATTACAGTGGCCTAACTTAAATTTTAGGCACAGTAAACCACGTTTGTCCAACAGGATACAGGTTACACATCCACACACATCATCCAGTTTCCTTTCCAAAGCAAACTAACCTGATGATGAAATTCCTGCTCCCAGGTGACTTGGATAATGGTGTTGCCTCAGGTTGCCACAGCGATGACAGAGGGAGGTTATAACAGGCTGTTCCCGAGGGTTGAGAGCAGTCTCCGTATCCATGGTGACGATAACGAAAGAAACCAAGAGTCCCTCCATCATGTCTAGACAAATTAAGTGGGCACAAGTCGGAACTGTTTTTCTTACACACTTCTAATCAGATTTTAAACAGATTTGTCTGAGATACTAATTGCGAGGAACCCCTCGAGAAAAAGCTTAATCGCATTGAATATGAATCGAGATAATTCTTCAAACAAACTTAAATTCTCCTCTTGGACCCAATAAAAACTTTTTGAAGATGAAGACTGCTGGATGAGCTCCGAGTACACGAAAAGACATGTCTTGTGCATGAAGAGAACATATTAGGAACACCAGAAGGGTGTGGTTGATCTCAAATGTGAGAAGAATCATCAACAATCAAAGCCTGCAGTTTGGAAGGTATTTGCCCTGACTTGATCAGAGGAAGCATTTCATTGTGTCAGTTTGACCTTTTAAGCCCAAATAAGTAGTGAGATCAATATTTATCCAAGACTGACTTAGATCTATTGATTAAAGAAATGCCTGAATGAACATGACTCAGTCTTCCTTTCCTGAGGTGCTCAGGTTTCATTATAACCTGATTCACCTCACTTCAACTCAGTTTAAGCTGGCTGCTTAGCGAATGAGCCAGGCAATCGATCCCACCCCACTCCTAGTTTTTTTTTCTTTGTCTTTTTGTCACATATTCAGGCCAGAGTGTCTGTTTTGCTCCGGTGTTATATTTCTTTTTTATTAACATGCTCAGCCTGTTTATACATCTAGTCTGTAATTGAACTTTTGGCCGACAGGGAGTGTGAGGGGAAGGGAAGAGAGCCTGGCTGCCCTGTAATCAGTGAAATGCTCTATCCGCTAGATCTGCTTCCCAAACATCAGGCACAGATAGCATTACACACACACACACACACACACACACACACACACACACCAGAGTGGGACGGCATTACACACACACACACTTTAAGTCCAGTCAGAGATGATCTGAGGGTTTTAAGTAACAGCAGGGCCTGCTTGCCAAGGTGATTATTGTGTGTGTGTGTGTGTGTGTGTGTGTGTGTGTGTGTACATGCATGCATTGCAGCTTTGTGCATGGGCACTCAGCATTTCTGTTACCTCGCCAGTCTTATTTAATTCAGCTGCAACATATCCTCCCAAGCTAAGTAAACAAATGCCCACAATGATGCACCTCGTAAACAAGCCACAGACAGCCAGGCTTCTGTTTGATTCCACCGCAGTTGATTGATTAATAACTATAATAACTCAAAAGAAAGCAATATAAGTTTATTGGATCACATACCATGTTTCCTCACTCATAAATGCTGAAAGGCTACCAAGGATAACACAATAAAGGTCTTATTTGCATTGCATTAAGCAGCCACTTGCAGGAGCTGCCTTTTCCCCCCTTGTCTCCATAGTGATTGTGTATCTTCGTCATTGTTAACCATCTCTAATGCACACCAGTTGACATTATCTCCTGTGTGGTACAGTATGTCCCAGGCTTGATAGTAATGGCTTGTCTTGTTAGCTACTAGCTTGGACATGGCTAGAGATGCCTGTAAAAGATGTGTGACAGAGCAAAAGCATGCATGTGTGTCGAGCTCCTGCGACACATCTTGCTCTCCAGGGAGTCTCCCCCCGGGGTGAGAGCTGATCTAAGACACCCTCCCTCTTATCCCCCACCACCACCACCTTCACCCAGCTCCCCATGGCAGGCCTGGGCCACTCAGATAAGACTGTACAATTAATAGCACTGCAGGACCAGCGCCCATGGGGACACTTCAAAGATTGTGTATGTATGTGTGTGTGCTGTTGGTGCACTGGAATACATTAAACTGTTTCTCAACTCCGTGTTAGTGAGAAGATACATGGTGTGTGAGTGTATGTGTGGAAAAGAATAAATTTATTTGCATTTTGTACGGTTGTGATGTAATATTTCTTTTTCTGACATCCCCCATTTACATGTAATGGGTAATAAACCTCTTTTTTCTGCTTTTTAGTGCTACTGATCACATCAGTGAATGCAGCAGTCATAAGCGGGCTCACTTGCACATGGCGGTACATTTTATGCAAGTCTTTTTACACAATGACTTTGAGATGGGAATGGTTAGACAATTTGCATAAAATAGAAGAAGAGTTATGTCTTTGACGGTCTTGCGTGTGGAGTGCTGTGCATTTGCATAGATCGCTTAGAATTTTCGCTCCCCTGAGACTTGAGAGAGTAGCAGAGTCTGCACCTAATTTGTAATTTCTCCGAAAGTTAACCTGGCCGGTCGAGGACACAAGCTTGCAGCAGATAATGCTGATTCCCCCCCCCCTCATAGCTATCATTTATGGTACTATTGTACTGTTGAGATTTGGGAACTCTGGTGCACTGAAAAGTGGCAGGGCAAGAAAAGTGACACTGAATTAATCTGACAATTCAGGTACATTATCTAAACTACGGTTAAAAATTATGATATTTACATTAATGATTATGATTATTGATTATGATTATAATTATTATTCTGTATTTTTCTTTTTATTTTCAGTAATCATTTGGGCTATGTCTAGAAAATTTAAAAAAATATTTTTATAAATGCTTAGATATGAGACATCTATCACAGAAGACAGAAAAACAAGTCTTTCCAACTCATACGTTAAAACTGAACTGTGTTGTCTTTTTGCTTAAAAATGCTGACTGATTATTCAGTTCTAAAAATGTTTTTAATGTTAATTTTCAGTTTGTCAGCTAATGAGACATTTTTGTAGTTCTCTGACATGCTGATATTTTCCACCTCATTGTGGCTGAGACCAGTACAAATATATGCACATATTTTTCCACCTAATTGCAGAGAACATCCAGTCTCTGCTGTAGTGGAATTAACATATTATTATACCTACTCCTATCATGATGGCCCACTGGTAAGTGTAGACATAAAATACAGTGCTATGTCACGAAACTTTACTTTAAAGCCTTTAATAACTGACAGCAATGATGATGCCTATATCACTGTGTGGCCCTACAGCTAATTGATTAGTCAACTAATTGTTTTAGCTCTAATCAAAAACACAATGACCCAAATAACACAAAATGGTTTAAGTTTTAAAAAGCCAAAATGATCCCTCTAAGGCAGAGTATATGACAGACAGACACGTCATATTGCGTGTGTGTAAGACTTGCCTGGATGTGATTTGGGTCATAGTTTCTAACTGGAGACTCGTCTGTCTGTGATGGAAACTGTGATTTTGTGTGTGGATGGATCATGTGCAGTGCTTCAGTGTGTTCGTCATCCTCATCATAAACCTCCTTGGGGTAGCAAACCACTCTTTCAAATTGCACTTTAATCACTTTACTCCTATAAACTTGCATGTTATCGCATTACGTTATTAGATTGTTGGTTTGCCTGCATTTTTTTGTATTTTTCTTTCTTTTATGTGCCTCCCATGGGGTAAAATGAATTCCATTTTGTCCTCAAATTATTATGCTGTTTTAGAAATCTTTTTATGGTTTATGTAAACCAACAAGCTTTAACAACTTGGACATGGTCTACATGCAACTGAATTTTGTGGTATTTGGGACAAAAGGCCCAGTAGCTCATGTCTGTATTTTGTTTCTATGACTGACATGAAATTTAGACATAGTGCTGCCAGTTTTCTGCAAGTAGCACACATAGTCTTAGTCATCAATTTTACCCTGCTACAGTTCTTTATTGTGGAATTTGTAGTGATTTTTTTCTTACCTTCTCTAACTCTCTCGTCTTTTGCTCTCACTTTTATCAAACTATAGGAATCTTTCATCCGCCAATACAATTAGTAAAAGCAGCAAAAAGCTGAAAACCCATTTTTGATGAATCACTGCTTTAGTTGCATCACTTCAGCAGAAGTAGCATGGCAAGCACTATGTGACTGGGATTTCTGCTCACTTTAATTGAACTATCTTTTTGGGGTCAATCTCATAGAACATCAGCCTCTTTTCCAGTGGCTTATTCCCTGTCGTTACGGTGATAGCTATCATGCCAGATTGAGACCAAAGGGGGATATTTCTCCTGACCAGGCTGCCGTCCTAATCCTTAGTGCCCAGATTACCGCTCCATCCCCTCCCTGCAGAATGACCGGCTGGCAGGCAGGCAGGTCTGTGAACCAGAGATGAGATGGGATAAAGACAGAACAAGTGAAGGAGAGGAGGGAAGCCTGATGTCTCCTTCTACGATACACAACAATTTGCTGCTATTGTGTCTCACCATTTGTCAGTGTGCTTTTCATTGAGTCCATCTGTTGCTTCCTTTGGGTAGATTCAAGCTTCCCAGGTTGTCACTAGAGCTGGGAGACAACCAAAAACAGCCCCTTTACCGTCTTTTTTGAGGAAGATTTGTGAAATGCAATCCATTATTTCTCCAGTTGTTTGAAGTTGTAGAAGGTGAAATGCAGGGACTTTTTTTGTAAACAGTATAATCATGGATGTGGCAGCTTGCCAGCAGGATCTTTGAAACTGGCATTGAACTTTGAAGGCGAGGACATCCTTTTTCTCCAAACTACCTTCTTCTGACAGCAGAATTTCCGATCTTTCCACTACCAAGCATTCTCTGATTTCCTTCAGCATCCCTCTATGTCTCTGGCCCTCCTTTCCCACATCCTTTCAGTTTCAAAAAGCGCTTGACCTTCTGCTTGAGCCCGAAGGCTTATTGTCCAATTCATCTGTTCTCCAATCTCTCGCCATTGTGGTTATTGTTCTTTTTCCCACTTTCTCTCCTCGGTCCTGCCTTCACCATCATCCTGGGACTCTGATTTATAAGCTTGCTGCAAAGGCTTGGCTGATCCTACACCCCCTCCTCCTTCTTAAACAGAAGACTGAGTGTTAGAGAGATAGCATTGGAGAGGCTGAGAGGCAGGAGGGAGAAGAGGCAGCGATTGGCGGGGATATGATTTGCCAGCCAAAAGAGGATGACACAAAGAATTTGAATGTCAGCAAGCAGTTGGCACTGATTTGCCTACCTATGCCCCAAAGCAGAGAAGAAGTTGGTTTATCTTTTTCAATATGCGACAGAGTGAGGCCAGAGGGTGCGCAGATAAGGTCAAAATGAAACTGGGCACCCAGAAAGTGAGTTAATTAAAAGATAGCACATGTGCACGACTTCTTGAAGATTATTTGAAAACTTTCTGCTGTCGGTTTGCCTTGGGTTTTCCTATTAATGAACAGGACAGGATGTGATCTGTGCCTGTTAGGGCTGCTCACTCGCAGATGGCAGTGTGGGAATCGAGCGACAGACCCCTAAATAACCCTGTGTGGTGCAGATGGCTCAGTGTCAAGACTGATGACCACCAGCGTTAAGTTGTCATTTGCGGGCGCTGAAGAGGGCTGTGGCCAGGAGGGGATTTTACACCCGGCGGTGTGTGTGGGTGGGTGTGAGTGTGTGTGAGTGTGTAGTCTGCTAGTGTGTGTGTGTGTGAGGGATTTGCTGATTTCTGTTCTACTACAGCCTGCAGCTTATCATGCTGACCTGTGGGGGATGTGAACTTTTGAAGGTGGATATTTGACCCACAGAAATGTAACGTGATCTGTAGCATGTATGCATGTGGGCTTAAATTCCACATTACTACACTTTTTAAAAATTCTTTTGCTTTCTTCTTTTTTTGTAAGGAAGCAAAGTAATGTTACTTGAGGTTATCTTAATGGAAGTTAATGCCCCCACCCCAGATTTGTTAGAACTAGGCAGGCGGTTTTATTGTTGTGGCTGAAAACATGCATAGACTTGTCGATAAATAACAATTTCTAATGAGAACATGTTAAAATTAAAACCATTCAGACATCAAGCCTTTAAAAAATGTTTCAAGGTAATGTAGGTGTACGGCTCAATATCATTATATAGCTCCAATAAACCTGTAAACCTGCCCTATAGTGACTGAGTGATATGACATTTCACAGTTTATGACTTTACAGGCTGTAGATCATGCCCTCCACAATATCAAATTTATAACTCCACAAACATTAATATTGCAATGATATTATCTTTCTACCTTGTGCTAATGTCCTTATTGTCTACTATAAGCATAAAACGCTAGATTACAGATTAACAGAATGCAACAGAGGATTTTTAAGTGCTGAAGCACAAAAGCCCCAAATGTTCAATGTTAAATGAATAAATAGGACATAAAGAAATAATCATATGAACAGATTGAGAACATACAACAAGCATGACAGTGTAAATTGGCGCTATTGAAGTGTAAAACAAAGCAGAAGCTTATGAACTATTAGTTCAACCTGCTTCTTTTTACAATAACTATAAAGGCCAATTATGTAATCTGCTGATCTGAATGGGTATAGAACCAACCACATAACTCTCTCTCTAAAGACTTGCTTTACTCTCAGTGCTTATTATATAAAAAGGTTGAACAAAATATATGCTAGGTAAATAGAAAAAAAAACAACTTAAAAAAATCAGGATCCAATTTAATGTGTGTTTGTTCCTAGACATCCAATCGATCTTTACCAGTTTCGCAATTGCCTGGCCACTGGTGTGCAATAGCACTGAATTGCATTACATTGTACAGGTGTTGGGTTTTATTGCATTCACCTCATGTTTGTGCACCTGGCAAGCTTTCTGTTCTGCTTTGCTTGGCTTCTCTGTGTGCAATCAGGTGAAAATAGAAAAGCAGCTCCAGAGAGGGCTGTCATCTTCTTTTGCCAAGTGTGTAAATACAATGTGTATAAATGGAACATAATGAAACCTGATAAAGTTCATCTTTGCACAGACACACCAGATACACGCCTGCTAAATCGATCCAAAGATTTGAGTTTTCAGCTTCAAATTGAATCCAAATTGATGGCCCCCACCAGTTATTCTCATATTGAAGGAGGACTTTATGCCCCTGGCTGCTTGGAGAGAATCAAGTCTGGAGGAAAAAATATGCTATCCATCTCACAAAACCACATTTGTTTGCCTGCCAGGGCCTTCAAAACCATTAACAAGATTAGGGAGCACACAATGGCAACAGTCCCTCTCCTCCCTCCCTCTGTCTCCTTCTCTTTTTTCCCCACGTATTCCCTCCCATTTTGTTCTAGCTCATTTGCCAGTACAATGCAGACATTCAGTGGTTTGTCTGCACCTCCTCTCCTAGGGGAACTTCAGCACAAAACCTCCTTATGCAGGCAGACAGCAGTGGCACACACACGCAGAGAGGCACAAATCAACACACAGGAGCGTAAATTAACACAAAAATTAATACATTCATGCCAAAGGCGGACTTTCTGTCTTGCTCACACACGTTTGCTCACGCACACTCCCCTTGCCGCCAGCCAACCTGCTCTTCTTCTCAGTATGTGCTGCACTAACGGAGAGAAATGAACCAAAAACAAATCAACAGAGGGTTATATAAACACTATACTGCCCTGAAAAAATACCAAAAAAAAGCCTACACGGCCACAGAGATATACAATACTCCTGTAGAGGCTATAGCACAGGGCAGCTGTGGGGGTGTGTGTGCTTGTGCATGAACATCATAGACAACAGAGGGTGTATTTGATTGCTTGAGGCTTTCTGTTTGAGGCAATTTATCCTTGTAAAGCTATTGATTTTGCTCCGTTTTCATCATTTTTCAGCAACGTCTTTTTGCGCATTTGAATATACAGCAGCTGAGACGCAGAGTATGATGCTAGGACTGTTGGAACATAGAAATCCAACTCAACATTTTGTTGAAATTGGAGGAGGAATATCTACTCCAGCCCTACTTTCACGAACACCTTATCTTTGGATTTTCTCCTCTTCTCTCCCTCATGTCTCTCCCACTCCTCTCATCTCAAACCAGCTCACCTCATCTACTTTTCATCTAACACGCTAATCTCCTCTCTCCTCTCCTCTCCCGGCCCCCCTCTATCGAAGTAATAAAATTTAATTGCATCCGTCTTGCATTTTTCAGCGCAAGTGCTCAAGGAGTTTAACATGAGTGGTATATCTCATTAAATCTCTCTCCCTTTCTCTCCCTCATCCCCCCCCTTACCCTTAGGTGCCCACAGATGTTTCTATGGGTCTGTTGGCAGAGCCCCAGGTGGCCATGTTTTGCGGTAAGCTCAACATGCACATCAACGTGCAAAGCGGCAAGTGGGAGCCAGACCCCTCGGGCACCAAGAGCTGCATCGGCACCAAGGAGGGCATCCTGCAGTACTGCCAGGAGGTAAACTGTGGGAAATGTGTGGGGGTGTGTGCGTGTGCTGGGGCGGGGTGCTGCAACACCCAACAGAAGCTGCTTACCTCCTTTATGATATGTACAACAGTTTATTCCGCCTTGCAGAAATAATTAAGTCTCATATTACATGATTTTATTAATGCTCTCTTTAAAGCTGATATGAATCTTTATTATACTGTATCTGTTGTAGTGAAAAGCATCAGCCTCAAGGGGGGTAGGAAAGGTTGGGGATATGGATATTGAATGTCAGGATAATGTTGAAAAATAGTACTCATTTGGCTACGTATGCTGTGATATAGGGAATCCTCAAATTGTAATTACCCAGTGTTTATTTTGTTTTGAGTGAGCAATAAGTCTAGATGATAAATTTTTATAGTCGTAGTCAGATTTTTGGGTTGGGTAATTTACATTTTAGCCATTAAGCTGACACTCTGAGAGTAACTTACAATGATTTAGCAGCCAGCAGTGCAGCGTCTTTACTGAGAACACTTTAGGGGAGTTGACAAAAAGCAGGAGTAGAATTGGATTGTGGTTTTATAATTATCCAACAAAGTTATAGTTTTATTTTGGGATGTTTGAGCAAATGAGAACAGTTTAAATTGGTAAACATGGGTGTTTGTAAAAAACCAGCAAACATGGCTCATAGCTTACAATGTGAACAAACTATTAGAAACTAGACGAGAACAGAAATAATTATGGGTGTTAGGAGGCGAAGGTATTTGTTCTTGCTGGCGTTAGAGAATATAAGAGCGCAGAAAAGTCTGTCATGAGTGGGCTACACAGTCCACAAGCAGATTTGTTTTTAGTCACCAAAATCCCCAATTTGGCAGGATGACATGATGCCAAAACTGCTCAGTAAACAAGCTGCTTAAGTCCATGTGACTTTACTTTACCAGCCATGGTTAGATTTTAATTAGACAGCATGAAGCCAACCAAACCAAAAGCTGTAATGCAACACAGTCAAGTTTTCTGATGTTGTTTAGCCTCGGAAAACGTACCCTTCTGTTAGACACATGGCTGTTGATATTCATAAACTGACTAAAACTGCTATTTTTTAGTTCTGCCTTCTCCCGCCACAAAACCACATCATTTCATTTGGGAATATTCCAGCCGAGTAGATAAACAAATAAACTATGATAAGAGGGAGTTGTTGGATAAGAGGAGCTGATTCCTCTGAAAAACATGTACAACAGGCTCTACGGTAGATAAATTCATCTTTCCATTGTTACCACTGATAACAAATCTAGTGATAACAGTAACTTAGCAAATCTGCCTTGGGTCCCAGCTTTAAATACAATTTAAACTTCAAATAATAATAAAAAAGACAGATCCTTTCCCCCTAAAGCTGATTTGACAAAGGCGAGTGCGGGAAGGAACCAAGAAGGTTATGGAATGACAATTTTTTCCTTCGCGTTGGGAGAGGCATGAAGGGAGAGAAAACAGAAGAGGAGGTGTCATGAAAAAGAATGAGGGGAGAGGTATTTTGGAGAGGGATGACATGCCAGTTCAGAATATTGTGCAGAGGCAGACGTTATGCATGGCTGAGAGGAATATAGAGGTAAACACAGCAGTCTGAAAACCAGAAAGTGGCATCTAAGAGCACTGCACTCATATAAGGATTAAATATCTCGGAAAAAACACCAAATATTCTCAAAATGAGGATGCAAAATATGTTTGCAAAGACAGTGAAATCGACGAGCAAAAGCTTTCTTAATGTCTATAACTGTGTGGCTAAGAGGGCAAGACCAAAGTGACCTGAGAATCATAGATCCAACTTGTGATTTGTTTTCCCTGAAATTGTAGCTTCGCTTTAATCTCATCAGAAGTGTAGATAATACGTGGGGGTATGATGGAGCACAAAGAAGAAGAGAGCTGCATGGGCGAAAGCTCTGGACAGAGCAGGAAGTAAATGCAAGTGTGTGTGGGACACAAAGTGGGTGAATCCTCAAGCTCTGAATTCATGCTTCCCACTTTTGAGCTGCTTTTGAGCTGCTGTTATAAAGGTTCAACCGGAATTATAAGTGGCTTTGCAGTGCTATGGTGTGATTATAACATAATACCATGCACACAGGTGTACCCAGAGCTCCAGATTACTAATGTGGTGGAGGCCAACCAGCCAATCAGCATCCAGAACTGGTGCAAGAAGGGGCGCAAGCAGTGCCGCAGCCATATGCACATTGTGGTTCCCTATCGCTGCCTGGGTGAGTCCATTATACTTCTGTATATGAATGAAGATATTTCTAGAAAGTAGTGTCACTTTTGAAAAAATTAAAGGCAATAAAAACATGGAAAAGTCATGATTTTAATCTGTTTACTGAAAGCGTTTTAATAGAGACTTGTGTTTTTGGGAGTTCTCCATGTGGGTTGAAATGTGTCTTCAGTCAGTCTGAAAGCTGGGCTGAAGTTATGTATGAATTATAAATATGGATATTTTTCTGCTGCAGTGGGAGAATTTGTGAGTGATGCTCTGCTCGTTCCTGACAAGTGCAAGTTCCTGCACCAGGAGCGTATGGACCAGTGTGAGAGCCACCTGCACTGGCACACTGTAGCCAAAGAGGTGAGTCCACGCTAGTATACCTCCACTACTCTTAGTGACCAGTTTGAATACGTACTGATCTGTTTTTCCTTCTGTGTCTCCGTAGTCCTGCGGAGACCGCACCATGAATCTCCACGACTACGGGATGCTGTTGCCGTGCGGCATCGACCGCTTCCGTGGAGTGGAGTTTGTGTGCTGTCCCGCTGAGGCTGAGCGTGACGCCGATAGCACCGAGCAAGATGCTGATGATTCTGATGTCTGGTGGGGTGGAGCGGAGACTGACTACTCTGACAACAGGTACACACACAAACAGATAAATGAGGGCATGGATGTGGTAGAGTCATACATCAGCGCACAGATGATCATAGATACTGCCACTTTCATTTTTAACATTGCCATGAGGACAACATTTCTCTCCTTGAAAAGCAAACTGAAGGTTGGTTATAATTTAAAGTCTCTGTCTCTTCTGCCTTCACCTTCATCCACCTTGTCTTACCTATTTCCTCATCTCTCTTACTGTCGCCTTTCCTTCCTTCATTGCTCTTGTTGCCTCCATATGTCTCCTCACTCACTCTCACCTTCATTATTCTCTGCTTCCTACCCTCATCCTCCCCTCTCTCTCCCTCTATCCCTTTTTCCATCCATCCCTCCTTATCTCTCAGTATGGTGCGGGAGCCGGAGCCAGCAGAGCAGCAAGAGGAAACCAAGCCATCTGTGGTAGAGGAGGACGAGGAGGAGGAGGAGGTGGCTGAGGAAGATGACGAGGAAGAGGAGGAGGAAGAGGACGTGTTGGACAATGATCAGGATGGAGATGGAGAGGAGGATGAAGAGGTGGTGGAGGAAGAGGAGGAGGAGGAGGAGGACGAGGGAGACCTCATCGATACGCTTGATGACAACGATGACGAGCCCACAACCAATGTTGCCATGACAACAACCACAACCACCACCACCGAGTCTGTGGAAGAAGTTGTCAAAGGTGAGGAACATTTTTTGATGTGAGTGTTTGTGTACAGTTTAACTTCTCTTGTTCCATGATACACACACACACACACACACACACACACACACATATATACAGTCTTGTCCTTCACATTCTGGTTTTTAATTATTAGGTTAATTTGAAGGATTCTTTACATCTTCAATACAGACATCAGATGACTTGGCCTCTTTGCATTTAGATTAATGTGGAACAATTTTAGGAGTACAACATGCAAAACATGTTTTTCCCCCCAGTTTTTATGCTTTGCTAAACACAGTTGAACTTCGTGTTCCTCACCCATTAATTTCCTGCTGTCATTTTTCTTATTGTGCTCATTTATCATCTCACAGCTTTCATTAGCCACGTTCCATTAGAATCAGAATTGGTTGTACCGGCACTGCTTCTTCATTTTGTGCTAAATTGGTCTTAAATTCAATTCCAAGCAGCATTAATAATGCAGAGTTTTTTCATGTTATGTCAAGTATTTTATTTTTGTTTTATGTCTTTGAACTTGAGCAGCAGATTTTATAGTTGAGCTCATGCGAGATCTTTACCGAGACCTCAACATAAAGATGACACACAGGGTGTATGGTGAGCTAAAGAAAGTTTGTTATGTGTACGTGTGTGTATGTCCTCCAAGATGTGTGCTGGGCCAATGCAGAGACTGGTCCATGCCGGGCCATGCTGCCCCGCTGGTACTTTGACCGACAGGAGGGCCGCTGTGCTCAGTTTATCTACGGTGGCTGTGGAGGCAACAGGAATAACTTTGAGTCAGAGGAGTACTGCCTGTCTGTCTGCAGCAGTGTCAGTAAGTCCGACAGCAGCTGACCTCAACCAGCAGCTCACTGGTTTGACTGCCTGTTGTTTCCATCTCCGGTTTGTCCCTAACCCTCTCGTTTACTCGCTGTCTATCCAAACTGTCCAAGAGCTGCTGAATATTAACATCTGTTCAAAAGTTTCTTGCTTGATGTGTTTCTCTTCAGGGTGTTCCCTCCCTGTCAGCTCCGTCTCTTGCTAACATATACTTTTCCCTCACAGTCTGTGTGTGTGTCAGTCATGCAAATACATATGTTTGGACCTGAAACAGACTTTACTTTTCTCATCCTTTAAAAACCCAAACCAGTCAGTAGCTTTAACCCTATTAGTCTGTCTCAATGTGCAGGGCTGCATGATTATGACCAAAATAAAAATCAGTTATTTCAGCTAATATTGCGATCACAATTATCATACATGATTATTACTGATACTAAGGATGAAATATTTTTACTGCACTTCCATGTTGTGCCACATTTCTGCTAATATGAACAAAATTGTTTAATAACGGTTTATCATGAGATCATACATTTTACCGATGTTCCTGAAACACCAAGGCTGCGGTACATGCCAGCTAGGTGGCTCTACTCTCCACGCAGTTACTCATGCAGCAACTCGGACAGGTGCGGGACCAAAACTTACTGTGAAAAGAGTGAAATAACGCGGTCTAATGTCAGATTTACCCGAGATGAAACCAAATATTTCTAATCCACATGGGCTGTTTTCTATGAGCAAAGCATTTATACATCAATACTGAGGTCAATCATGTGGGAAGCCAAAATCATAATCGTGATTACATTTAATTTATTGTGCAGCACTAATGCCATGTGTTTACCTGAGCTGTAAGGGATTTACATTTTCTAGTACATTTAACTTTGACTCCCACTGGGCATAGCTTTGTTTTCAAGGCTTTTATGGTTTCTTTTTAGCAGTTAATATGAAAAAAGAGAAATTAGTTTTACTAAATGGTACTTCTGAGTTTCTAATAAAGAGACTCTTAGGTTTGGTAAAATGGCATGCCAGAATAATTTAGTTTTTTTGTCTATTAAAAGTGAGCACTGAAATGGTAAATGTTCCAATAACTGGTTTGACATAAAAGGCTCCATTTCATGCACAGTTTGCTTCAGAGGACATTCTTTACATAGCCATTGCTGCACTGTTGTTGCCCTACAGAGCATGTAGGATAACCACTTTAATTTCCATGATTACAGCTATTTCAAGGCCATCATGAATATATATATATTACTTTAGCATGAATATGAGGTGTAAACTCATCCAGCCAGAAACAATTTTTGCAGTAATCCTCACTTCACTGCACATTATCCCTTATATCCCTGTCATGTTGCCAGGTTGCTTACATTACTCCATCCTCATCACAGAGGAAATATGTTGCTGCTGATTTATTCAATTCTCTGAAATCAGATGCCACATTACCCTGCTGCAGTGTTGAATATATGAAACATTCCCAAGGTAGCAGTAAGGGAAAACTCATCAATACAACATTACACGCTCTCAGAACATACCTGCCTTCCGCATTACACTGTGATGATTGATTATCTGTCGTATCACTGAAAATGAGGGTGATTGCCCAATGATTTTTCCACCTTGTTAAAATGTCAGAGTTCCTCATAATGGAAACTAGAAACCTGGAAAAAAAATAAGAATATTTCTTGCCTCTCCGTGTTGAGGTAGATGTGATCATTCAGTCACAAACTGGACTGATTGGATTTTAAATCTCAGTCAAATTAGTTTTCTCCGAGAGTTTTTCTCATTCCCAGGTGAGTGTGTGACCACAGAGGTGGGTTGTGTGTTATAGACAGGCAGCAGAGGCAGGTTTAGGTGTTTGCCTCTGACGTTGATTTTGGATTTGTAATGTTTGGAAATGACCTTGCTCAAAATGTGTGAGTGTGAATATGTGTGCACAAGTGGCCTGCAGCAAAATGGAGTCATGCTTTTTCCATCTTCCTATATTTTGATCTAAATTTATCCAGCTTGTGTGTGCATGTATGTGTGCACATGTAGGTGTGAAAGTGCACGCTCATGTGTGTTTTGGTTTGGGGTTTCTGCTCTGCTGATCACAGCAGAGGTGAGAAAGTGCTGCAGTATCTTTCACCTCACCAACGCGCACACACACACACACTGTGTACTTCCATGTGTGGTTAATTAACAATCATTCACGTTCAGCCTCAGTACAGCTGACATTTGATTAAATCTGAGTTTTTTGTAAATATAAAGCACATGATAATTATAGTAATAATCCATGTTATTTTCATACAGCAAATGCCACTTCTGTGTGTTTGTTTTGGTCTAATATTATATTGATTCAGTATTTGCCCAGTTAATGGAAGCTCTTGCTTCTCTAAAAGGTCGTACTTAGGAATGCACTTAGGTTGTGATGTACTTCATATTTCTGTCAACAACAAGAACAGTTTGCCATCAAAAACCAAGGATGTGCCTCAAACCACTCCTTTCACATTTCCCTACACAATAAGCGCTCAATAGTTTTGTCTTTAATGGGAACTAAATTGGTATTTTGGACAGTTATGATTATAAACTACCATCATTATCAACGGTGCAGCAAAACTGTAATTTACAACTTTCGTTTTTTGAAAGCAAAGCACAGCATGCACAGCACTGACACTAAACCATTCAAATACAATGCTTTGCAGGTAGTGTGGTATACAAGGGAGCAAATAGGGAATTTCTGAAGAAGGAAATAAGTGCATGATTATTGAAACTGCTCAGTTTAGAAACACTGCCAGAATGAATGCTTAACTGTTGTGATAAAAGATAATCTAAACAGGACATTGGACAAGAGTTCGAGGGTCAGTTTACACAAATGACCAAAAATGATTTTCTCTTGTTTTTTCCCCTTAAATGTAACCAAATTTGGTTTGTCATGCTCGCAACATTTAAAAATTCAACAGCAACGCCTCGCTAAATGTACGGAAGTAAACGCCTTTTGTAATTTGGGTGAACTGATCCCTCAAATGGTTTTAAAACAACATGGGAGAACACAGCTCTCTGCTCAGGTCAGAGGGAATAACATCCCTCTGTTGCTTTTGCATATTGTGCAGTCATGCGCTCTCATCAGACGGAACCAATTTCACATGACGTGCGACCTTCATGCATGCACACAGACACAGATTTGCTCACATACGACTTGTGGCAGCACATTTTCCAGAGATTATCAACTTTCCAGTTTTAGTCGACCACATTTGTTTTGTGTTTCTGAGCCACAAAATACATTCCAGTATCTGTAGTTTGGCAGCAGAGCTCTATCACGCTCTGAATAAAAGTTATATAAATGAGAGAGAGGTTTTGTCTGTCTTCTACAAAGCACCATGGGTCATCTGAGGCATTCACTTGTTTGCTTTTGGAAGGTGCTGGCTTCCAGCTACAGCTACTATCTTGCTTTCTTTCTCTCTTGAGCTCACACTAAACCTATTAACCCATTTCTCGACTTTGTGCTTGTGTGTGCTGAGGCAACGCAGTTGTTCCCAGAACAGCCAGTAAGTGTGCAGTAACAAGAAAGTCTTTTCACCTCCCTTTCTTTTCTGTTTCTCTTGTGCCTTCTGTTCTGATACAGTACCGACAGCCACTCCCAACTCCCCCGATGCAGTGGACCACTACCTGGAGACACCTGCTGACGAAAACGAACATGCCCACTTCCAGAAAGCCAAAGAGAGTCTGGAGGCTAAGCACCGCGAGAGAATGTCTCAGGTAATGCTGGAGAAGGAGAGAGAAGGGGGGGAAAGGAGGATTTTTATGTTTATACTGTTAATTTTTCCTTCAAATTTAGTGGACTGAGCTGACCAGCAGACCACATGCATATTAGTGAGTAATGGTGACTGTGCAGGAAGGACAGAAAGGAGGATTTTCTTTATAGCAGGGAGAGGACAAAGATATTTCTATGAATAGAAAATAGAGGCACAAGAGGTGAGTAAAAGTAAAACGAATAGGTGTGTTTGTTAATCCCTCCCTGGTGAGCCGACTGAGCCATTTCGACTTTAATTGTATTCTTTAATCAACCGCTTCGGTCTTCGGTGGAGAGCCAGATGGTCTGCAGCAGTGTCACAGTTTTCAAAGCCCCAGACAAGAACAACCTTGTAGGGCGCCTGCAGTGACTCTTCTCTTTCTTTCTTTTTTCTTACGAGAGTTTTGCGCCACTCTACTTAGCTCAGTTTGTTTTGAGTGAGTAGCTACAGGCACAGCGTCATCTGATTTCGCTCGGTTGACTTCACCCTTACAGATACCGTTAGGTCATTGGAATTAAAGAATCCACCCAGTGAGTCAGAGGAAGGGTGAAAACTGAGGGAGGATGTACAATTATCTGTCAGGACAGGACGTAACTGACCGAAAAGGGAGCAGAAACAGCAGATTTTTGTGACTACTACTCTCTGTATCAAACTGCACTTTAGCCATAGCAGCAGAAACTCCCTCGCATTGACATTCTGACATTTAGCCTAGATGTTGTTTTTTCATAGCTGTGTAAATTGTAGACAGCTGCGAAATGCAATGAGATATCTCACTAAAGTGTGAAGTCAACCTTGTGTAGAAACAGGGTACACAGATAAAGCAGATTGACAGTTGTAATGAAGGCTTTTTCCTTCATATGCCCGTCTTCAGGTGATGAGGGAGTGGGAAGAGGCTGAGAGGGAAGCCAAGAATCTTCCACGTGCTGACAAGAAGGTTGTCATCCAGGTAAACCCGTTTACATACTGGGCATTTACAGTCGCACCTCGTGTTGATTTATTTATTTTCACTGCTGAAAACATAATTTTGTGTGCACGCAGCGTTTCCAAGAGAAGGTGGAAGCACTGGAGCAGGAAGCAGCCAGCGAACGCCAGCAGCTGGTGGAGACCCACATGGCCCGGGTGGAGGCTCTGCTCAACGACCGCCGCCGCCTGGCTTTGGAGAGCTACCTGACTGCACTGCAGCAGGACCCACCCAGGGTATGTTCCATACACAACCCAGCAGCAGCCTCCTGCTCTGTAACTGATGCAGAAGACTGGCATTGTTAAATGATCATATCTGTAATATCTGTGTTGCCATCTCCCCCCTTCTTTGTGTTGCTTTTACTATTCATCGTGATGCTTCTTGCTGTGTTGTCTTTTGAAGTGAGATATTATTTTCATGTCCCTTTTATCTGACCTACTGCATGAATAATTCCCCTGCATGTGTTCTGTTTTGTTAGTCCTTTCCCTCTGTGGTTTGTTTCCACTGTGCAACTGTGTATAACAAAATGAATCCTTTGTACTGTATATGTGCTTTGAAAAAAAGGTCAGTGCATTGAATTGCAAGGGACAAACCAAACTGAAATTGTAGGCTAAACTTGTACTCAGGCAGAACTTTCACACATAAAACATCTTCATTTTGAGATTTGCTGCAGAAAATTAGAGAATGTTTGATTTGAGGATTTGGCTTTAAAGTTAACAAATTATGTCTTCTGTTTAGTTTTGGTTGCAAACAGAAGTGTGTCTTTTCTGATCCTGACTGTATATAAATGCATAATTACAATTTCACGCCGTCCTTCCTCTGCTCTTAACCATCTGTCGTGCTGCGGCCACCTGCCTCCTGCAGCCTCGTCATGTCTTCAGCTTGTTGAAGAAGTACGTGCGCGCCGAGCAGAAGGACAGGCAACACACCCTGAAACACTTTGAACATGTACGCATGGTGGATCCTAAGAAGGCAGCCCAGATTAGACCTCAGGTAGTGTCACACAATTCACCACCTTTTCATCATATGTTTTATCTTGCACTGCACTGCAGAATTCAGATTTTTTCTTCTTGCCTAATGTTAAACTTCAAATTCATATTGTTTTACTTAAGACAGAAAAATGCAAGTTTTTTTGTGCGTGTATGTGCAATAGGTGCTGACTCACCTGCGTGTTATTGAGGAGCGTATGAACCAGTCTTTGGGACTTCTCTACAAAGTGCCTGGTGTGGCTGATGATATCCAGGACCAAGTTGGTGAGTTCTTAAGGCGTACATTTCTACATAGAAGCTTTACATTAATCTTGTGCTATTGGCGAATTACAATTAGCACAAAAATTGAATCTTTAGTAGAGACTAAAAGCAAAAAAATCAGTGCCTTAGCGGTATCCAGGCAAACATGACATAACAATGGAAGCAAAGCTGAGAAAGAAGGGAGGGGTTTTATAGCTGAGACAACAGTTAATAGGCAGTGAGACAAGAAAATAAAGATCACTCAGAATGGCATAAACCACATGCCATTTTTATGTTTATGCTTACTGTGTGACTGCTGGCCTGTGTATGAGAGCGATACGTAGGGAAACACTCTGTCCTGATTGTGTTACATGTGACAAAGAGATTGAATGCTCTAAATTCCAACCCCCCCTAAAAATGCAATTTTTTTGCTGATAAGGGCATTGGAGCCATTTGGCCTAATTCTTCTGTTCAGAGTCAAATGAAACTGTTTGTTGCGAAGATAAATCCCCTCCCACCCCTCCCTTCCCTCCCCCTCTCATTCCAGCATTTCTGTGGGTTTGTGGGTTTATTGGAGTTGTGTGCGTCATGCAGCCATCTGTGTCTCTGTCTCGAAGACTGTCACAGTTTGTACTGCCCGGCAAACACATGCAAACATACACAGAGGAAAAACCACCATTCAGTCTTTGCTCGGCATCAGGTCTATTAAAAAAACAGTGCGAAACCACATTTCTTGGAGGCGGTTTGTGCCTTCTAGGATAGAAACATTTGTGTAGGAAGGTTGCGTGGGATATAATATTTAAAGAATATGTTGACAAGTCAGCTCTAAAACTTGGCTCTTCTTGTTATAGATCGTAATTAGCAAAGGTTTTTTTATGATCAGCACTATTCAACAGCAACAAGAGCATTTTGCGTTGAAGCAAGAAGACAGTAGATTAAAGTTCAACAAATTCCTCCCGTCTTCTCTGACCTCTCTGTTTCCTTTCTGCCTCCTTGCGATGTCCATCCAGAGCTCCTGCAGAGGGAGCAGGCGGAGATGGCCCAGCAGCTGGCCAACCTGCAGACAGACGTGAGGGTGAGCTACGGAAACGACGCCCTGATGCCCGACCAGGAGCTGGGAGACGGCCAGACCGACCTGTTGCCTCAGGAGGACACACTGGCCCTGGGGGGAGTCGGCTTCATCCACCCTGAGACCTTCAACCAGGCCAACACTGACAACCAGGGTACTTTGAGCAGCAGCTCGATTTTAATTGATTAGAATTACACTAAAAATACAACAATATGTAAACTCCTCTAGCATAAAAAACATAGCTAAGCCTTAGTTTTATTTTGCTTTTGCACTTTTCTGCACTACAGAATGATTTGTAAGTGAAGTTTCTCTCTTTCTCCTTCCAGTCGAACCAGTGGACTCTCGCCCCAGTCTTGACAGAGGCATCCCCACACGACCAGGTTGGTGCTGTTGTTCACAAAGTTATAATATGCTGTGATTTTCAGTATTTATATGTTTAAGGGCTGCAGATGCTACACTGCAAACTTTTTCACATGCTCCCATGGCTGCAAACTACCAACTCTGAAAGTGTTCACGTCTTCAAAGCTTGTCAATGTTTACTCTCTAATGTGTACAGATGGGTCTTGATGTAAGAATGAACCCTCTGGTGGCAACATTAGCAGCCCTGTTGCATCATTTTGGTGGCCATGTATGAGTCACTGGTGAATAATGGTTGCAAACAGCTGATAGAATTATAAATGTATTGTAATCTCTACTGTTTCATCAGTATAGACCTACTTCTTAAGAATGGAAGTCCTTAATTTTGGTTGGCAGTCCAAAAAAAAACATTCAGTTCACTCTGTTTCACCGTGGTCATCTTGGTTTTCCATGTATTAATAAAGGATTTTTTTTATTTTTGAAATCAGAGTGCCTGGGCATTTTTTGGCGTGCCATTAAAAGGAGATGGGACTGACATTTTTTTCCATCTCTACTGACCACTAGCTGTGTAGTTGAGGAGCCCCTATCTTTCTCTTGTGACACTCGTGTTCTTGACCCGGTGCAGTGCTCCCTATTTTTTTCTTCATGGTCTTGATGGATTGTATAGAACTAGAATTGCTACCACTTTCTAAAAAGTTGCCCTTTGGAAATGGTTTTTGTTACTAATGGCTTTAATAAGAGTTCAGTTTTCATCCATTCATGCTTTATTGATTAGTTGCCTTTATCTATGACTTTTATAATTACAAATGACTTTCACTGATTAGAGAATATTAGATAAGACAGCTTTATTAATCCCCAACTGGGAAACTCATTTGCCACCAATTCAACTCTTCCGACCAATGTAGACAATGTAGACAATGCAGACATGACAAAAACCACGAACAGTATTGACACTGCATTGAGAGTACACAGCAGTCAAGTTAGAAAAGCCATTGGAGATATGATTCACTGCTGAACAGTACTATGGATCTTAAATCAAATCTAAAAGTGTTCATCAAAAACTCTGACCTTCTGAGTCATTCAGAGGCATCACTAATCGCTCAGTAAATGAGATTTAGTTAGAATACTGTGTGTTGCAGCAGCCTTGAAAATACAAAACTGCTATGATGTCTTAAAGTGAGAAGCCGAACATTGAACGAAGAAATGTCTTAACTGATCCAGCTTTACTACATTATTTGTTGGCCATCAATAAAGTCTAGTCACAAGTTAAAAACACTCTCTGAAGGGCACTGTATTAGAAATGGTGTGAGTATCTACAGTTCCCCGTCGATGCTTGGTAACCAATAAGTAATAACCGTTTTCTTGACATTTATTGTCTTGAACCTTGAGACACATCCAGCTGATGTGTCTATCCTATCATAAACAACTTAATCTCACGGCCACTTTTGCATGTGACCTTTAACAATGATAACTTTGTAAAAGCAGCTTCCATGCAAAAAACTGAACATATTTGTTCAGGTTAGGTGAGGTCTTTTCCTAAAATACGCATATATTGTTTTGATATCAAGGTAAAGCCAAACACAGTATTTTTCCGCTCTCTCTCCCTCTCTCAGCCATTCTTTGCACACAGCCAGCTCCACTTGACCTCCATTAAGGTGCAGGTGCGGCTGTTAAGAGATTTGCGATGCAGCAGCGGGTCTATGCATACTGCATATGCTGTCCTATATGTGCTATATTCAATTCATACTGCTGCTACATCCAACACTTAGCTGTCCACTGCGCTTTAGTCAGTGAGTTTTACTTCAGCAAGTGTGTGTCTGTGAGAGAGTGAAAGAGGCTGAGTGTCACCATCCATAATAGATTGTACTTTTCTTTCCCTCGCCAAAGAAGGTGAAGCTATTCCTGAGCTGCGGATGGAGACGGAGGACAGGCAGAGCACCGAATATGAAGTTCACCACCAGAAGCTGGTAAACAAACGGATACAAACACCAAAAGCAGCTCACTGTGAAGCAATGCAGATATGCAGACTCATTTGAAATTCACTGATCTGAATAAACATGCAGGCTGCTTAATAAGCATCGGGAAAAAGACACACACGCATAAAGATGCATTTCACTGACACATGCAAGCTTGCACTCTGCCCTCTCTTTGCCATGTGCACACACACAAATCCATGTCTCCACTTTGTCCTCCTGGTAAACTCCCAAGGTTGTCACCATGGAGACAGGTGCCCATGGAGACAACTGCGATAATGTGTGCGTCACACTTGTGTGTGCAATTCTCTAAAATCCACTGCCCTCTGATCACAGTGAAGTTTTTTTTGTATCAGTCAGTATGTTGCTGCTCAACCAAAAGTTATCGTACTAAACATTACATTGTTCTCCAAGCCCAGTTCTGCATGGCGTCATTATTCTCATCCGCTATTGTAATTCCAGCAGAAAAAACCTCAATCCATCCTCAGTCAAATCCAAATCCACGTGCCTCATTCCTCTCACCTAAAGGCTTTAATCCCATAATCCCTACATTTTATTACATATCACAGTCCTTGCATTCACAATGAGCAGTCAGTGTGTCAGGCTGCCTCCTTGACATGACTCCTTCATTTGATATTCAACGTAACTTCAATCAGCATTCTGCACTATTATTCTCGAGAACACTGAAATTAAGTCTCCACTCACAGCAGTGTTTGACACAAGCAGCGGTGCTGAGATGTCAAGATGCATTTTTTGTTAGATTATCTGCAGTTTAATGGTGCATTTTGTGCGAGTCGACAAGGTTTCAGTCCCGCTATCCCTGCTGGTGTCAGCATAGTTGGAGGTATCCGGAGTTGTTTTCCTACCTTCAGAAGCCATTTGCATCTATTTATTGCTGTAATATATGAAAAACAGGTTCCGCCAAGTTCTTTAATCTGTAACAGAGAACCTTTCATTTGGCTTTATTGTTTAAAATCACGAAATGTGTTGTGCTTGAGCTGAGTCATTCTGCATCAGTGCTTCTCTATATTGTACTGCGCTTTCTGTAAATCACATGGCAGAAATTATTTCCACCAGGAAATTATCCCTTAAAAAGTAAGTCCCCTCATAACTTTTGTCATCTCCATGTGTACTTAATGTGTCGTGTCTCTGTTCCTTTGAAGCACTGCAGTTATTTTCAAGCTGAATTAGACTTTGAATTGATAAAAATGACAAGAAAGGGAACATTTTAGGAAATGTAATTACACACAGCATGCACTGCAGAATGATTTAATGTAAACTGCAAAGAAAAATAAGTAAATGGGCTCTAACCTGACATGACACCAGTGTTCTACTCATCACATCAGAATAGCAGCGAGCAGAGCTAATTGGATTCACAAAATGCTTCACTTCAACAGGAGAAAGAACAGAAATGCTTAAAGATAGTAAAAGATGCATTTTTATTGTTGTGGTTTTTGCCCCGTCGCTGATGGATCACCTGACCGCTATCTGCCCTTCAACTCCCACAGGTCTTCTTTGCCGAGGATGTCAGCTCCAACAAGGGCGCCATCATTGGCCTGATGGTTGGAGGCGTCGTCATAGCAACCGTGATCGTCATCACCTTGGTGATGCTGAGGAAGAAGCAGTACACCTCCATCCACCACGGAGTGATCGAGGTGAGAAACAGCTGACCTGTCTGTTTGTTTGTGTGTGTGTGTGGTTGTGTGTGTGTGTTGTGTCCAAGCTGTTGTGTACATCAGTCGGTCTGGTGTGTGAGGATGATGCTGTGCACGCACATGTGAGTTCAAGCTGTCCCCCTGTATGCAGGGATGTAATGGATCAAGGTATATATGTGGGTAAAGTCTGAACAAAGCTTTAAAAATGTAAAGCAGGGATGCTACACTCTACAAAAAAATGCTTTGAATCTATGTAGTGAATTCAATTAGATTAATGCCCGTTACCAATTAATTTCCTGCTTTCCTTTTTCTAATTATCTCCATTTCAGAACTTCCATTAGTTGTTAGATTAAAAAATATTGTAGCCTCGGCAGCCTCGTTTCTTTATTTTTCTAAATTACTCCTTAAAAAATCACTTCCCAGCAGCATTACAAAGGTCTTAAAATGCAGATTGGCTTTACATTTGAATAGATGTGTGTGTGTGTGTGTGTGTGTAACCTTCCCCCTCTCTTTCTTTGGCTCCCCTCCAGGTGGATGCTGCCGTCACCCCTGAGGAGCGCCACCTGTCTAAGATGCAGCAGAACGGCTACGAGAACCCAACCTACAAGTTCTTTGAGCAGATGCAGAACTGAGGAGAATGTCACACGTCACACACACTCATACACACAACAAAAACATCTCCTCCCACACATCACGCACCTTCCCTCTCCCCATCCTCCCCCTCGACTGGTCCCACGTCTCCAAAAGGCAGTGTGGCTTAGATCACTGAGTGACTGAAATAGTCAGTTACGAGCATACGGAGCGACTGTAGCCGGGGTTTCTTTCATTTCTGCCTGGGCGTACACCGCGGCCGAGCCAGTTTGCACCAAGTTCGTTCACTTTATTGGAGCAAGACGCCTTTTAATTAAAGAAAGGAGTTTTTATATGTCGCTCCGTCTGGGCCTGCTGATGTATGGGGGGGAAAATGGAGGCCCCGCCCAGGGCATCGAAACAAACCCGCTCTCTGGGGAAAGAAGCGCGTCCTCTCCACACTGATTCAGGGCCAGTGTATAGTTGGGGTTTTTTTGGTTTGGGACGTTTTAGATGTGGACTTCTGTAGGCAAATCTGACCACTGATCAGTTGGGTTACAGGTGCGTGCTGACCTGGTCCTCATTTATAAAACCTGGTTGCATGCAGAATCATTTCGAATCATTCTTCAACATGTAGACATTCATTTGTTTGGATCTTTGTAATGATTATAGAATGAGATATATGCTTAAGTCAAGCAACATGATTTATTATAAATGAGGCCCAGTGTTTCCCCATCTACTGCACCACTACTGCACTCTCTCTACAGTCGACACTGGAGTATAAGTGAGCCTCCTCTCCCTCCCCTCCTCCTCCCCCTCCATCCCTCCCTCCATCCTCTTTTCTTTGCGCATTCTTACGACAGCTGGGCTGTGTTAAGTCACACAAGGCTCTTAAGGATAACTGGAGATGCTGATGATAATGAATATGTTGATGACGACGGTAGTAATTATGTATTCTGAATGAGCTGTTTTTATTTTAGAGTTTTTTCTCTTATCGTTTCCAGTTTTGTTTTTCAAAAAAGAATGAAAACGGAGAAAAAAAAAGAGTCAACTGATGTAAAGTCCTTTTTTTAAATTACGTGTAATGTTACTGAAGTAATGCTGAAGTCTTAGCTGTTCCTATGTAGTGCATGACAACAATGACAACGGGATTCGGAAAAAAAAAAAAACGAAAAAAGACCCAAGATCTTGACGCTGCTCTCTCTTGAGATCCTTTCTCACATATAGATTGTCATTCTAGCAAGATTGTACATTTAGTATCTTCTCGTGATCACGTGACTTCAAACAATGATGAAAAATATATATAAATCTAGATCAACGAGCTCTGCTTTGATATCATGTAAAAATACACATTTAAAAGAGATCTGTGATTTTTGGAATTTAAGTGTTTTTATTTTTAACCTGCTACTTTCCTGAAGCTACAGGAGGGGCGCCGGCTTCATCTCTGTTTGTATATTATTCCCATTCACTGAAATATATTGTGTTGAAAATCCTCATGTGTAGGGGCTCTCAGAAATCACTACCATTAACTCTTTGCTTTCTTGTTCAATCCACGTTACTGTGTTCTTTGAAAAGGGCATGCTGTGGGGGTGAAGGCTAGGAAGGAGAACGTGAGGAAGCCGGCATGGGGAATGGGTTGGGATTATCTGCGTGTACGTGTTTGTGTCGGTCTGGTGTTTCGTCCAATTGTAAGCCAACGCCGTCTATTTTTCGGGGGGTTTTGTAATCGTTTTGCTTTTCTGCAGATAGACAGGTGGAGTGCCGAGTGGAGGAGGAGGAAGGAGGGAGAGGTAGAGAGGAAATGACTTGCAGTTCCGGATGGATAGCCAGCCAGGCAGGCAGTCTGTATATATAATGGATTTTCACTTCCCTCTGCACCTCCCTTCCCCTCCCTCCTTCGCCTTCCTTTTCCTTCAGGCATGCCGCTCACCTCTCTGCCATCGCTGCACACTTTGACTCCTCAGAGGCAGAGTCCTCGTACAGATGATAGGCGTTCACCATCAAGAGCTTCCTAGCAAGTTGAGGAATGCAGGGATCAGATATTAGTCAGCATCGTTGGCGAGAATCCCCCCCATTCATCCTCATCCAGTCAGCTCATGTTCAAGGTCTGTCACCATTTCAACACTATATTGAAAGAAATACAGTGTGACCTCTCACTCTGTTAACACGTCTAATGGCGAGGAAATGGTGAGTGAAATGTACATATGGAGGCTGCGGTGGTTTTTCAGAGGGTGCTCATTAGAAGCCCAACAGAGGGCAGTAGAGTAGAAGAGGAAGCCGGATTTTCTTTCTATCTTATTTCTGTGGGTTCTATATTGGTTTTGTTTTCCACTGTGTAATATTGTGCAGGCCATTTGCATTGACTGGGAAAACGCTTTCTACACTGTATTCCATAATAAAGTTTTGAATGTACATACAAATACCAAGTCTCTGTTTTTTCATGTTAAAGAATCTAAAATGCAAACTCTGTTTTAATAATTCATGATTATGTCTGGTTTTAAACATTAAAAAGAGGCACCTTGACGGGGGTTTTCATTTCATCTTTGCTCAGGAGGTCAGAGGTCAGACAGTAAACAGCAGAGCGGAGCTGACAGGGATTCAGCGAGTTGCTCAAGGACACGTCAGACCTTCCTGACACACATGAACCCAGCTTGTCTCGGGAAAGGTTAAAGTATTTTTCACAGAACTGAAACCAGTGTTTTAGGAGAACCATGTGAACAGAAAGCAAGTAATGACTACATTTATTGATGTGTTAATTGTGTTTTCTGCTCCCAGATCAACTTCACAGTTACTCCTCCACCATTTATGCTTCAAAACCAAAGGTGACAGGGCTTTTCCAGTTGTTACATCCACATCAAATCCTGCCCCTCCCTTGGCAGTTTCAAATAATTTATATCTACTATTGCATATTGTTACCTTTGTCTTCTTTCTGCCCTCTCCTTGTATCTCAGGTATTTCTGGATGGGTCTGATCTGCAGTGGGCTAAAAATAATACACATAAAAATGAAAATAAAGCTCATATAGGATCCAAGGAATCCTTTAATTTGTTGAGATTTCTTGTATGTTTAGGTCTAAATTAATACAGTTATTCATCATTATTAATTATACTGTTGGATCTTAGCATTAATATTTATTTTTTTAATATAATATTTTAAGGGTTTTATTCCTTAATATTTTAATTACTCAGGTGAATTCAAACCATAAATAACACAATAGGATTTGACTTAAAATTTTATTTTTTAGTTTTAAATTTATATAGCACTTCAAATGTGCCATATAAATGAAAGTGACCTGCCTAAATTGTAATAAATTAAGAAATTTGTATCTATATTTTAAAGCTAATTTCAGTCTTTTTAGTTAAGCTTTAATAGGAATTGTAAAAAACAAAACAAAAAAAACAAACAAAACTGAAGCGAGGAGAATAAAAGGTCTGGGAAACCACTGTTTAAAAATAAAATGGCAAAACAACGAACAGATGTGCTCCAGTGGTTCAGAAAACAACAAACAGGTTTGTCAGAAAGTGACAAAAGTAACAACAACAAAAAACATTTATTTTTCAGTTCAAATATATTGATTCGTACTTTGGTCTGTTTGGGATCATTTGCTGCTCCGTGAGGTCAAACTCGCCCTCCCTCTTCCTCTTCCCCTTTCCCATAATCCACCGCGGTCCTCCACATTTGGATCCTGTGCTCTGAGTGTCAAATCCAAGGTGAGTACGGCGTTTGTAAAGAAACGCTATCAAACATTTCGCTTCGACTTGTTACCTTTGCTTTGCATTCTGATAAATTAAAACAAACTATGAGTGTAATGTTACGACGCTGCAGCGCCACAAACACACAAAGGATAACGTTTGAAAGCTCTGGCGTCTGCTAATGTTAAGATAGCATGCTAGCATTAGCACTCGGTTTGTTGGGTAAATGACGCTAACAGTTAGCTCGCTAGCCGCAACTTAGAATGGAGCCCGTTTGCATTATGTGCTATTTTGTTTTTTAAGATATTGTGTGTAAGTTAATGTGTCCTAAGCTTGTTTAGTTGGTAGCAAAAGTCGTGTCAGTTGGCTGCGGTCAAAAGCAGCGGAAACCAACTAACTGTTGCTAAAGCTAGCTCGTTAGCGCTGATGTTGATTGGGTGCACCTGGTCAGCAGCACGTCCTTTTAGAAGGAGGAGTAAGTGATTGTGTACTTACAGTTTCAATCAATGACAATATTTATGCATGTAGCATTGATTCAAACAGATAGAATATAAGACATATCAACGCCGCATGTAAAGCGTCTCCTTTTCTGACAGAGACAACGCTTAAAATCATATTTCTATTGTCATGCTTAGCAAAGGCTTAAATTAGCCAGTTGTGCACTACAATTTTTGTGCTGTTTAGGTGGGGACAACTTCTTGACCACTGATTAAATCCACACAATAACTAAATGTGGCTTTAAAAGACATTGAACAGATAGTGTGACCTACATGCAGACACACACTCCTTTGACCAGTGACAGTATAAGGTCACCTTTAAATGCAGCTGTTTTCAAATGACACGATAACACAGATGATATAAGAAAGAGCAAAATGGATTGTTGGCATGCTAGAGGCTGACGGGTCAATTAGGGCTATAGCAGGCACTTCAATGTCTAACTCCACCATTTGTTGACGAAGAAGTTGTTTCACACAGTATTGAATGACAGAAAATCTGCCACATGATGCATTAGATGGATTTATCTTCCCCATTATGTCCAACAAGGAAGAGTGGGACAATATTCTACAAGTCAGCATTAACAGCTTCATTAACTGAGTCACAGATGCGACTTGTGATGCTCTGACTCTTGATCTGCCTGCTTTCATTTCCAGTAAAGTCGTGCTTGATTGTTTCATAGAGATGCTGTGTGTTGGAACAGCAAATATTTATTCCCGTATGTTAAACAGAGCAATTTAATAAGTTATATAAGGCCCATGTAGTTTTCCGTTGCATTTAATATGAGGCTACTTTTATCTGATACAGATTAGTCACCTTAACCTTTATTGGCTTTTTCCCTCCCTCAGATGGCACTTCATCGGTTATTCCAGCTGTCCTCTGTGCTGCGCTCCGCCGTGAGCCTGACCCTTCGCAGGAACATCGGCATCTCCGCTGTCCTCTTCAACAAGGCCAAGGACCTCGACCCCGTCCAGAAACTCTTCCTGGACAAGATCCGGGACTACAACACCAAAAGCAAGTCAGTTGACTCCCATCATTTCACCGCATCAAATACTACATACTAAGATCCGACAGGGAAAAAGTTCACCGAGCAGGCATGCACCTCAGAGTCCTGTGAAACATTAACCTGAAATGACCTTGGAAAATTAGAGAAGCTACTTTCTGGCTTCAGCATGTCATTTAATATCAGTCCCCTTTACTAACATTAGGGCTAAACAGCTAACTGCAATATTATCAAAAGTGATACTGAAATCTAGCAGGTGAAGGTAAAATGTGTCACAACATACTATAAATGAGGCGACAGAGATGTCCCAGTCTGAGAAGTCATATCTCCAGACATGAGGAGACGTGCTTGGTCGGTTCAGACCATAGCAAAAGTCGCATCATGATTTCAATTATTTTTCAGTGGAAGCTAAATGGAAAAATGACCATTCTCACTGAAATCGCGACTCAGATTGCAGCGTCCATCCAAGTAGTCCCTCTCATATGTCATTCAGCCAGTCAAATTGCATCTGCTCCACCCATTGTCGCCCCGCTCATGAATTTTGAACATTATTTGATGCCTTGGCTCTCTCAGGGCTTCTGGTGGCATTGTGGATGCAGGTCCCGCTTACCAGAAGAACATGTCTGAGGAAGTAACCAAACTGCAGAGGCTATATGGAGGAGGAGACCTCGTCAAGTTCCCCGAGTTCAAGTTCACTGGTCAGTTTGGGCTCAAATTATTCCAGTTATTCCTAAATATTATTAAGAAGAAATAAATGTTGTGTGTATCAGTATGAAAGGATCAAACTGACACCTTCATTTAGTGTTTCTTCCTGACAAATATAGAAGTAATGCTTTTTATGCCAAGAAATGCAGTGTTTATAAATAACAGTCAGTTATGTCACAGATGTTACATTATTAATGTGACATTTGTGCACTGACTCATAGTTTTCACAGTGACCTTTGCTTGCTGATGTGCAAAGGAGCTCTTGAAGGACAAAGTAACCCAGACAGGGTGTTTCAAAAACAAATGCCTTAAACATGACTGTTAGTATTCAGAACCGCCCTTTATGTCATAGAACATCCTGATATCTGATCAGCTGCAATGACAATTGGATGTGCTGATTATGCAATAACTGATTGTTTTTTCCCCCTGACTCGTCATGATTTATTTATTTTTTGCTTTGGCAGGGTTTAATAGCTCCCCCTCCATAAATATTTATTCTGAAGAGACGCACTGTGATTTGGGTCTTTGTTGTGCCTCTATAAATAGCAGAGATGGTGACACTTATCAAAGAAAGATGGCTTGTGTTTGAATTGGTTCAGCAGGCTTGTGATGAGGCGAGCTGCTGTGTGTTTCTGTAGCTTTTCCAGATGTCAGATGTAATATCTGATGTTGTATGATGTCATGCAGCTGTCTCACTTCAAAAATCAGAAGATTACACCGCCCAGCGACTGTCACTAACAGTTCTCTTGTTTTATTTTGGTTTCCAGACCCGAAGTTTGACGAGGGAGCCAAGTGAGCGATGTCCATGTTGTAAATCTCCTACATGTCATACATATGTTGTATTTAATAAAAAAGATAGTGGATTGAATAACGATGCACTGGTTGTCAATTTATCTGCTTCTGATGGATACCACACACTCTCCTACGGTGTGATTTAATATAATCAGATCTGCTGACTTGTAATTTTCATGCTTTTAGCAATACAACAATGATGGAAGAACAGACGAGGGACAAATGAAAGGAAAAACAATGTGTTCGTGATGTGTTGGGCCACCATGTGATTCTCCAAGTCTCTGGAACTCTCCTGCAGGGATGAAGCCAAGATATTCCCTCATTTGCTTCTAATTCGCGTCTAATTCACAGAATGTTCATCAAATCATTAAGTTTATTGTTTCAAACTGTGCCACCAGATCCCCTCACTACAGAGTTTTTCCCCTTTAATTTGTTGCTCGTCTGTGTATTGTCATCCAACTTATGAAATATCTAAAATAACTGTTGTGACTCATCCGAGGCTCTGAGCTCTTGAAAATCAGGACGATCTATTCTGAGGTTAGTGCCAAAAATAAAAGCTGCTGTGAATAAGAGCTCATTCAAACCAGGTGTAAATTCATAATTATATGTGTGACTTTGTAGCCCCACTGAAGTGATACTACAACCCCTTCTAAATCTCAGAGATAATGTTTCATTTAGAGCTGAAGTTTAGCATAAATGATCCTATGGTTCGATCATATTATGGTGCATTTTTCTATAATTTTTAAGATTTTACAACCTAAATGATCGATTCACTCAAGATAATCGATGGCTGCAGCCTCTCTGAACATATGATGAGCTGCAGACTTGTGTAATGTAAATGTGGAGATCTGAAACCCACTCATGGTAAATTACAGCGAGCCAAATGTTGCTTGACCTAGATGGAAATTGGCTGTCACTCTGAATTGGTCTTGAGAGTGCTATATTATGACAAGGTCAGAGATGCATTTCAGCATCTTCCAGGATGAATATTTGAAACCCCAAAATAGCACCAGAAAGGCTAAGTTTCCATCTGACCTGATGCCTAAATTTTTTAGATTGTGCAGCCGAGCCTTAAAACAGAGCTCCAAAAATGTTGTATAAGGCTGCATCCAGCACACAGATGGAAAAGAAAACACATGGTAAATATATAAAATATATAGTTTAATAAATAATTAAAAATAGGGATTGTACTGTGCATTTTGATAACAGGGGCCTTTGTAGAAGCTCTAACCTGTGTGTGATGCTGAATGCCTGCTAGGAGGAACTGCACTTGAAAGATTCATGTAGATTCTCCTGCCTCCTGAGCTGCTGCACTTCAGCATTTCCCTCTGTGGGAATACTGAGGAGGCACATACAGTATGTGATGAGGAGATGCATGGAGTGTCAGGAAGAAGGCAGTAAAGTAGATTAAAAAATCAGTCGTACACTTAATCAGATTCACGTGTTCTTGACACGACAACAGGGAGTCATAATTACAACTCGAGTCAGTTTGACACTTGTGCTGGAATTGCAGAGGTGGAAGAAGTATTTAATATTTTTATTGAGTAAATGCATTAAAGTGTGCCGTCAAAATAAAAGCACATAGGTACTTAGCATAAGGAGATCGGTAATGGCCTGTTACAGAATAATACATATTAAATCATTAGATTGTAATTCAGTTGATGCTTTAATGTTGCCAGTATGACAGATCAATGAAACCTCAGTCTATATTAGATTTTAAATCTGCAACTATTTTTTAAAATCATGATTGTTATAATTAACTGGTTTTTAAATAAAAAAAAAAATAGAATTTCCTGTGAGCTTATTACATTTGAATATTTTCAGATTTCTTGCCTCCTTAATGACGGTAATAATCACTATTTTAATGGACAGTGATAATTATCTGACTTATCACCATTTAGTGAAGTAAAATAAACAGTGGACTGCAGTGGAGTTACTTAAAAAAAGGCATTATATACATGCTAATCTATTAGTTAAGAAATTAAACGACAGATTAATTGACAATGACAATTATTTTGTTCATTATATATTCATAATATCTGATTCTCCGAAGTCACATATCACTATGAAATGAAGTGGAAAAAGCTGGAAATAAAAAATAATCTTGACATTTGTCCCATTTTGGCATTTTATATGTGAATGTATTAATCAAGAAAAGAAATGAAGATTAATTCTGAAAAAATAATTTCTTGTAATTTGATTCCAAAGTAACTTAAATATACATTATCTGGCTGTGAAGTGTCGTGGATTGGAAGTATAAACTAGCTGGAAATACTCACGTAAAGCACAAGTGATAGTGAATAGTGAACACAATAATTTTATCAGGTGTGGCTTTGAATAGAAAAACCTTTTATTACTGATACTCCATTCAAATAAAACTCTGAACAATTCATTCACACAGTCTAAAAACAGACACTCCGTTTGATAAACATTGATAAAGAGTGGCACAAAAATATAAAGACAGAGAAAAGTAAGGCAAGTTCTTTACAAAAAACTGTGATCCATAGATAAATATGACAGACAAATTAAAAAGGCACAAGGTATACAGTATAGATATTTATAAAAAAAGACCATGCAGGCACATTAGGATGGAATGGGGGTTGGTCTCTTGGTACAGTTGGCTTCCTCTTGTTACTAAGATCATGAGGATCTTCAGTGGCCCCAGTGTTAGAGAAGACAAGATACTGACTGAGGTAAACTGCATTTAGTAGATTGAACTGAGATGTTTTCCCTATGGCTTTAAGAAGATTCCCCTGTTGTGATTCAAATTTTAAAGCAAAAGAAAAAAAAAACATCAGTCTTTGGTAAAAGAAAACCTGCAGAGTGGAGAAACAAAAACCGACAAGTCCCTGGATCAGATGGAGTTCAGCATCTGACCACCAGGGGGGAGCAGAGTACCATGAAACTGTACTTAATCCCATAAAGACGTGAGTGAAAGAGGCAAAACTACACGGCAAAGCATGAGAGCAGGAGGCCTTGCAAAAAAAATTTGCTTGAAGGAGGAGGATTGAAATTTACTGGAAGATCAAGAGCTCAATCTGAGTCCAGAGAGAAAAAAATAAATCAGAGTCCAGTGTTGGCACCTTATCACAAAGGGTGATTTATCCTCAGAGGAAGGCCAGCTTCTCAGAGCATGAATGACTGTGTGTGTTTGAAGTCCTGCGGCTGAAGGCGACAGAAAGAGAAGGAATATTAGTGCTGATGATTTGCTCTGTTTTCAGAACTCATCCAATCAGAAACACTCATGTGGAAGTCAGAGAGAGAGGGGAGGAACATTTCAAACAACTAAGAAGTCTTACCTCTTGGGGCGGAGGAATGTAGTTGACATTGGACCTGAAAGACAAAGGCATGGTGAGCACAACAGACAGCTGTATCCTGAGTCATATTCTGCCTCATATAAATAATGCACATCATACATGGCAAACCCCGAGGGGTAAAAAGGGAAGTCGGACTCTGAGCTGTCATTATTATTATAAATTGGAAGAAGAATTGGAAGAGTCGGTGCAGCTGTTTATGACGGAACTAAGAAGTCATCATTACTATTTGAGATGTACTGAGTTACTAGAAATATAGAATATAGAAACCTTTACTCAGTTTACATTTCCTTAAGTTATTACATTTACTCAAAATACAAATCTAAATACAGAACAACCCCCCCCCCCCCGGAAATAGTCAAGATTAAGTACCTCAAAATCGCAGTTTTACCTTTACTTTATAATGTTAAATATTGAGTGAAAAACTAAACTACTGTTACTGTTGATCCTCCAAATATAATGGCCCCCTTACTGAATGAGCAGTGACAGGTTTCAATATTTGTTTTTAATTTAAAAATTTTCGATTTTCCAGCATCAGTGGAGCCAAGCAAGTCAAGTAAGCAAGCGAAGTAATATAGCAAGTCAAGTAAGCGAAGTAATAAAATTTCAGGCAGCCACTGTGTTGCGTTCGATAACCCCCAGGGGACGAGTCCTCAGAAACACCGGGGAGGACACGGCCCCCCCCGGCCCCCGTCTCCGCGGGGCTTTCGCGCTCCAGATCCACAGCACGAGGTGGATTCGAACTCACATCTCAGCTGTGTCTACCACCAGAGTTACAGCATTCAGAGGTTCACTGCCACCACGCCACCGAGACCCTTCGCATTTGGAGCTTTGCTCTTCGCGTATTTGACATCTTACTTTAGGTGATGGTCTTGGAAAATGTACTGGCTGTTATAAGATTCGAACCGTCACCCTCCAGACTGCCAACCAGTCGTCTATCACTCTGAGCTATCAGCCCAGACAAGTGTTCCTGTTTTCTCTGAGTCTTTGAGTCTTTACTTTGGGTGGTGGACCTCAAAACTTACTGACTGTTGTAAGATTCGAACCTACAGCCTTGAGGTCTCCAATCACTTGTCTACCAACCTGAGCTACTTGGTCAGACAATTATTCTTCTGTCCTCTGCATCTTTGAGTCTTCACTTTAGGTGTTGGTCTTGAAAATGTACCAGCTGTCATAAGATTCGAACCTTCACCCTCCAGACTGCCAACCAATCCTCTAACTCTCTGAGCTACCAGCCCAGACAAGTGTTTCTGTTTTCCTTTAATCTTTGAGTCTTTACTTTGGGTGGTGGACCTCAAAACTTATTGACTCTTGTAAGATTTGAACCAACAGCCTTAAGATCCCCAGTCAGTCACCTACCAAGCTGAGCTCCTGGCCAGACACAGCTTCTTGTTTTCTCTGCATCTTTGAGTCTTTACTTTGGGTGGTGGACTTCAAAACTTATTGACTGTTGTAAGATTTGAACCCACAACCTCATGACCGTCAGTCAGTCACCTACCAACCTGAGCTACGTGGTCAGACAAGTCTTTTCTCTGAATCTTTAATCTTCACTTTGGGTGGTGCTCATGTCCAGTTTGGAGTGACAGCACAGAGGCTCAGTTGTGTGAGAGCTGTGATTCGATGTCCTTTATTTTAATTACATATTTTCTCAACTGTATAACTTATGTATTCCAACACATATGGACACACTGGTCACCCAAAGATAACACAGTGAGAATATTCTAAATGTAAAATATCAAATCATAATGGAAGTTGCTTAGAAGACTAGTTGTCAATGATAATGTTGTGACTTAGTTGACCATCCACTTCAGATAACACACTGACTCCAAATACCTCATCCAACCCTCTTGCACAAACTGAAACTAAAATGTCAGGTTTTATTGGGGAGGACTAAATATCAGGGACAGTTCATTTGATGCACACATGACGAAACATTCTCCTCCAGGAGGGAAACCTGTTGATTCTCCTGAACCATCTTCTCAGTTTTGTTGGACTGGTTTGAACAGGAGCACATGCAAACATTTGGTAAACTGCAATTTGATATCAATAAGCAAAAGAGCTTGGACATGTAAATAAATGAGACTTTAACTTGTAAATTATGTCAGTAAGCAGCTGAATTAACCAGAAATTAGCCTGTTCCACCTCACATGTTCTCAGTTTCAACTTAACGACTTGAGAAGATCTTAGACTTCTTTGACCTTCTTTGAACACAAACTTAACTAAATTTACAAGTTGTCAGAAGAACTAATCATGCACACTGAGTCTCAATTCGTTCTAAAATCAAATCTAGGCTCATAATAATAATAAATGTAGTCTGTAGTTCTGGAGGCAAAGCAGAGCTTCATACCTCGGTAAACCACCCAGTATCTGCAGCAGTTATGTCTGGCCAAGTAGCTCAGGTTGGTAGGTGACTGACTGGGGATCTTAAGGCTGTTGGTTCTGTCAAGTGGAGTCAAGATTTGAGATCCCAGAGCAGCCATTTACAGAGGCTAAGTAAAGAAAATGATATGCTTGGGCTTAATGGTGATTTGAAATTATTCTTATGTTTAGTCATGATTTGAAACAGTTTATATTTTATTGGGAAGATTAAAAGTGATTCTTTGTAACCAGAATTCTGCAGGCTAAAAAGAGGAACTTAGCTGTGTGGCAGTTTAGAAACAGGACATGGAGTAAAATGTCTGTGCTCAAGTGTGTGTCCTTAAATTTTCAATAACTTTTAATGATCAAGTGATTGGAAAGTTGTCTCAGTTGATTCAGATGGTGTGATGATTCTAAATCTATAATATCAATGAAATTTGAAGTAATTCTAATATTAATATGTTTCTCTGAGCAGCTGACAGAAAAAGAGGAAGTTAGAAACCCAGACTGGACCAGATTTCTTAAGATGAGATGATGTCTCAAGTTTTGGAAAGTATGAATCATGCTACTGAGCTAACTGAGACAATGAGCTAAAGTTAAGAAAGTTTGTTTTGGGAGGAGAAAAATGTGCATGTGTCTCTAAAGAATATAGGAAAGTATAAAAATGAGAGACAGAAACAAATTAAACGGAGTTGAATTGGAGTTGAAACTCAGTCAAAACGGAGATTACACGGAGTTGTCCGAGGACATCGCAGAAGATGGTTCGATCTGACTTTAGTCCAGGATGAGTGGAGTTTTACTCTACTTAAGAAAAAGAACAGTCTAGATCAGTCTGCAATTTTGTTGAAGATGGAACAGTGCAGTATATCCTTCCCTCTGCAAGAGATAGCAGAAGGAGGGGCCTGTTCAGGCCGTTCAGCCTGTGCTAGGAGAGTCCTTGACTCTCCTCAGCTCATTTTGGCGTCGTGTCGGATTTTTGAAACTTTTCCGCAACGAACCCAAGAACATGAAAAGGATTTTTGCAAGACTGAATTAGGATCTGAACTGTTCACTCCCCCTGAGTTTTGGAGAATTTTTACGGGACAGCTGGGACTCTGTACAGGTTTTGGTATTTCTGTTAAAAGATTCTGCCAGAATCAGGTTAGGACCGGGCGTGGCAGTTAAAGGCCAAGCTGTCTGCCCTGTCCATTCTAAAATATACAATTAGGAGATTTAATTAGGAAAGCTCAGTTCTGCAATATTAACCAAATTATTTGAACCTGATCACATTTTAAATGTATTTTGTGTGTTTGATCAAGAGCTGCTGCTGTCCCTGCTATCATTAATCAATAAACTTTTATTATGCACTTAAAAAGAAGCATTATGGATTTTTAATTTGTTTACCTGAGTTCATAGACTCCTCATGGATGTAAAAAGTTAAGCAGTTGTGTGCATGAGATCTGAAGGCTCTGAAAGGTTGTTCTAGTTAATGAGTTAAATAGACTTTTAAACAGATCCCTGGGGTTTTACTTTCCTCACCTCTAAATCTAAACCTAGCAATTCACCAAGAGCCGTTGTCAACAGAGGAGGGAGCTGTCATTAACACACGTGACTGACAAGAAAGCTGGACTATTGAGGCTACTTAGTTTAGTTTTCTGTCAGAGTAAGCGGGGTAGGCGTCTGGATGGAGACAGTGAGAGCTCGGCGAGTCCCCTCACCACCAGCTTAAGCTGTTCTGCTGAACTTATTAGGTAATACCTATGAGCAGTTTAGAAACTAACCCTAGAAACGGAGAGCTGGTCAAGTTTACCCTGTTAAGGGGAAATTGCGAGACAAAATAGTTCAAATCTTACAAGAGTCAGTAAGTTTTGAGGTCCACCACCCAAAGTAAAGACTCAAAGATTCAGAGAAAACAGGAACACTTGTCTGGGCTGGTAGCTCAGAGAGTTAGACAACTGGTTGGCAGTCTGGAGGGTGAAGGTTTGAATCAAGGTTTGACGACCAGCACATTTTTCGAGACCAACACCCAAAGTAAGATGTCGAATACGCGAAGAGCGGAGCTCCAACTGCAAAAGGGACTCGGTGGTGTGGTGGTAGTCGCGTCTGAATGTTGGAACTCTGGTGGCAGACTCAGCTGGGATGCAAGTTCGAACCCTCCTCATTGCCATGTACTTGAGTTGGCCACACATTAAAGCGATTCCTGCATTATGAGACAGTGTCAGATCTGAATGTCCTTCAATATCATGTTTTACAGATTTATTGATCAGTAAAATAAATACATTAACACATGAACAGTTTTCTTCCAGCATTCCCATCCTGCATTTGCAGTCACAGCACTTCTTACCATCATACATTTTAGATTCCACATTGTTCTCCATGAAAACAACCTGTTCATTGACTGTTTATTTTGTGCAGAAGAAGAATCACATGATGCCGAAACGCCTGCATGACTTAGTAGACCATCTACTGCCTCCAAGTACCTCATCCAACCCTCTTGCACAAACTGAATCTAAAATATCCTTTAACGCAGTGCACAAAATATTAGGAACTTTCAGATATAATGCAGTCCTGTGCAGCACCACCACTACTCAGTATGACCTCAGTAACAAATTAGATTTCTCACCTTTTTGACGACAAAAACAGAAAATGCTTTTCTTCAGATCTCCAGTCAGCCCTCTGCCAACCTGAGCTACTTTGTCAGACAAGCCACCTTGTTTTCTCTGAATCTTTGAGTCTTCACTTTGGGTGGTGGACTTCAAAACTTACCGGCTCTTCTAAGATTTGAACCTACAACCTTCATCATAGAAGTACATTTTTTACGAGA
This sequence comes from Dascyllus trimaculatus, assembly GCA_024666655.1. Classification (NCBI taxonomy): domain Eukaryota; kingdom Metazoa; phylum Chordata; class Actinopteri; family Pomacentridae; genus Dascyllus; species Dascyllus trimaculatus. Next base: position 10,534,131 of record CM045468.1, on the reverse strand, counting down.
ACTGCTGTATTGCATTAGATTGTAAAGTGTACCTCTCTTTGCTGAAGGTTAGAGGAGAAGATCTGCACCACTAATCTGCCTGTTCCATTGGAAGCTGCAGCAGGAGGATGTTAGTTTGATGCCAAGACTAGAAACCTAAGAACTATCTTGGCTCCCTCCAAGAGTAAGAGAAATCTGCTTACCAGCACCTGTAAAGCTCAGTAATTAACACTCAGTATCTCATTTGTTTAATCCAAACAAAATGTGGCACCTATTCCTCGACCGAGTGCTGTGATTTCCTGGAGGTTCAAACTGTTAGGGCTGTAATTCTGTCCTTTTGTGTCACACTCACGTGTCTTCAGTTCTGTGCAGGGTTTGGCTGCTGATGTGGGCTGCACCATGACACTGGGAGATCCAAAATGACCTGTGGGGGTCAGGGCGTTGGCTTTAACAAGAATGGAGTCAACCCAGTACTGCACACCATGCTTTCTGGAGTGGCGGTTATTAGTATGGAATATGAAAACATTCATAAAGAGGTGCCGCAAAATGGAGCTTTCAATCTGTAATGTTTGGTTTTTGTAGGCTTGAACATACGCATCCTTAATTTTAAAATGTACGCTTGAAAACACAGGTTTGTGGCTGCAATTCTAGATGTCGACTCCTTCAGACGCTTCAAATTTCCCACATTTAGGTCATTGCTTTCAGGGTGTTTTTTTAATCTGAATATTTAGGTCTCTGCCCGTAAAATGTGCTTCGCAAGTTCGTTCATTCAGATCCATGCCTTCAAGGCGAAGAAAATAAGAGTCTCAGACATTTGGCAGGTTTCCGCAAGAGGAAAGAGTTTGCTGCAGAGGTGAGGAGACCAATCAGTGTCTCTGGAACTGCTACAAACAACATAATTGGCTGTGCAACAGGCACAAAAATGACCCAAATCAGAGACCTGTACGACGAAGCAAGATGTAGGGTTAGTAAGGTCATTTTATATTTGTTCTTTACTTTCTTCCACGATCATTTAACATTGCCAGGGTTGCAACTGAAAGAATACGGGTAAAATGGTGTTGAACACTATAGTAACGGGCCACAGTGCCATGAAGAAGTATTTGCCCCCCCCCCCCACAGAATATGCAAACATATAATAGAATTTTTTGCATAGTTGCCAGACATGTTTCAGATCAGCAAATTCATTTTAATGTAAAACAAAGATAACCCAACAAAAAACAAAACACAGCTTTTAAATGATTTTATTTTTTGAAGGATAAATGCCGTCCAGCCCATCTTGCCCTGTGTGAAAAAGTATTTGTCCCCTTATCTACTCACTTACCAAATGAACAAATTCATTTGGCAGTTGGGTTCAGTTTCACTAGCCACACTCACATATGATTACTGCCAGACTTGTTGAATGTAAACATCAATAACTCGAACCTGTCTGGCATTGTGAGGTCGCTAAAAGGTCTTAAAATCATATAACACATTAAAAAGCTATGTGTAGGACAAGAACCGCCCATTATTCATCTTTACTTGAGGATAACAGGAACAACCCCAGGTTTCTTTTCAGCACTGTAGCCACGCTGACAAACAGTCAGAGCTCTGTGGAGCCCTTTGTTCCTTTAGATCTCAATAGTGAAGATTTCATGACCTTCTTCACTAATAAAGTTTTGAATATTAGACAAAAAATCCTGAACATGTCTTTCGGGGCAGCAGCTCTGGAAGCATCCATAGAACCAGATTTATACTTGGACTGCTTCTCTGTTGTAAATCTCTCAGAGCTCATGCCAATAGTAAATTCCTCTAAACCAGCAACATGTTTGTTTAACCCCATGCCTACTAGATTGTTCAAGGAAATTTTTCCTTTAATCAATATTGTAGCATTAAATACAATCAACTTCTCTTTATTGGGTGTGTACCACAGGCTTTTAAAGTTGCGATAAAAAAGCCATTTCTCAAAAAGCCTACTCTCGATCCAGGTGTTTTACCCAACTACAGACCCACATCCAGCCTCCCTTTTATCTTTTAAAATTCTTGAAAAAGTAGTTGCAAGCCAAATATGTGATGATCTGCAGAGAAATGGTTTGTCTGAAGTGTTTCGGTCAAGATTTAGAATCCACCATAGCACAGATACAGCACTGGCAAAGGTCACCAATGATCTTCTAATAGCATAAGACAGTGGACGAGTTTCTATACTTGTTCTGCTGGATCTCAGTTGATCACAGCATCTTATTACAGAGACCGGAACATCTTGTTGGGATTGAAGGAATAGCACGGAATTGGTTTGAATCATATTTATCAGACAGATTCACGTTAATAAAGATTTTTCCACTCACACTAGAGTTAGTTATGGAGTTCCACAGGGTTCTGTGTTAGGACCAATATTATTTCCTTTCTACATGCTTCTCCTCAGGCAATATTATCAGGAAGCGCTGCATAAATTTCCACTGTTATGCACATGACACCCAGCTGTATTTATCTATGAAGCCAAATGAAACCAATCAGTTTGTCAAACTCCAGGCATGTCTGAAGGACATAAAGGCCGAGATGACCTGTGACTTTCTTCATTTAAATTCATACAAAACTGGGGTTATTGTATTTGGCCCTAAACACCTCAGAAACACTCTAATCACATAGTTGCTCTGGATGGCATTGCCTTGGCCTCCAGTTCTACTCTAAAAAAAAACAACCTTGGAGTTATTTTTGATCAGGATATGTTGTTCAACTTAGACAAAAAACAAGTCTGTAGGACGGCATTCTTTCATCTAAGTAATATCGTAAATATCATGTCTCAGAGTGATGCTGAGAAACTAGTCAATGCATTTGTAACTTCCGGGCTGGACTATTGTAATTCCTTATCAGGATGTTCCTTTAACTCTCTTAAAAACCTCAAGCTGATCCAAAATGCTGCAGCCACAGTTCTGACAGGAACCAGTAAAAGAGATCAGATTTCTCCTGTTTTAGCTTCTCTTCATTGGCTGCCTGTAAAATCCAGGATGGAATTTAAAATCCTGCTTCGAACATATAAAACTGTTAATGACCAGCTCTATCGTATCTTAAAGAACTTATTGTACTATATCATCTGAACAGAGATGGGAGGCAGAGCCTTCAGTTATCAGGCTCCTCTGTTGTGAAATCAGCTTCCAGTTTGGGTTTGGGAGGCAGATACCCACTCTACTTTTAAGATTAGTCTTAAAACATTCCTATTTGATAAAACTTATAGTTAGGGCTGCTCAGGATCACCTGACCTGATGACATGTGTTGTGAATTTGCACGATATAAATGAATTGAATTGAAAAGGCAGAACACAAGCCACATTCTAAAGAGTTTCAAGAAAAGATGCCAAACAAAATCACTGACATTTATTTGTCTGGAAATGGTTACAGAGCCATTGCTGAGGCCCTGGGACTCCACAGAACCACAGTGAGAGCCATTATCCACTAATGGAGAAACGTGGAACAGTGGTGAACCTTCCTAGGACTGGCCGAGTGACCAACATTTCTCCAAGAACGCATCAATATCTAATCCAGGAGTTCATGAAAGAACTTTTATGAACATCAAAAGATCTGCAGGCCTCACTGGCCTCAGTTAAGGTCCGCCTCCATTATCCCACAATAAGGAAGACACTGGGCGAAAACGGCACCACGGGAGAGTTGCAAGACGTAAACCACACCTGACCAAAAAGAACATAGAGGTTCGTCTGGCATTTGCAAAAAAATATCTGGATGAGCTCCAAGACTTTTGGGATAAGATCCTGTGGACTGATGAGTCAGTGGTGGAACTTTTTGGAGGACATGGGTCCGTTACATCTGGTATAAAGCTAATACTGCATTCCACAAGAACGACATCATACCAACAGTGTTGGTGGTCAAGTGATGGTTTGGGGCTGCTTTGTTTCCACAGGACCTGGATGGCTTTTCATAATTGATGGATTTTGCTAATTCTAATCTCTATCAGACAATCCTCCTGGAGAATATCCACCCATCAGTTCATGACCTAAAGCTCAAGCACAAATGGTTTATGCAGCAAGACAATGACTCAAAGAACACAAGCAAGTTCACCTCTGAGTGGGTCAAAAAGAACTAAATGAAGGTTTTGGAGTGGCCGAGCCAAAGTCTAGACTTGAATCCAACTGAGATGTTTTAAGAAGACCTTAAATGGCACGTTTCATGTTTGAAAACCCTGTAATGTGACAGATTTAAAACTATTCTGCAGAGAAGAATGAACCAGAATTCCTCCATGGTGATGTAAAAGACTGATCACAAGCTATGGCAAACGTTTAACTGCAGTTGTTGCTGCCAAGGGTGGACCAACCACTAGATATATTAATAAGCCCATTAACTTTCACACAGTTGGCAATTTTTCTCAATATTTTCCCCCGACTTTGGCTACAGCAGCTGTGTCTCTTCTATCCTCTATTATAGTTTTAAATTTAGGTTTGGTTTCGGGTTGTCGTTGGTTGTTGTTCTTGTGAGAAATCTGTTTTTTAGGTTAAGTGAAGCCAGATGACTAAAGAAAGCCTGGGTTTGTTGAACCTGCGTCATATTATAGGCTTCAGTATGTGAAACAGTGTTATCCAGACCATTTTGTTGCTCATAGAGTCAAGTGGAGTCAAGGTTTGAGATCCCAGAGCAGCCATTTACAGAGGCTAAGTAAAGAAAATGATGTGATTGTGCTTAGGCTTAATGATGATTTGAAATTATTCTTATGTTAAGTGATGATTTGAAACAGTTAATAATTATTGGGAAGATTAAAAATGATTCTTTGTAACCAGAATTCTGCAGGCTAAAAAGAGGAACTTAGCTGTGTGGCAGTTTAGAAACAGGACGTGAAGTAAAATGTCTGTGCTCAAGTGTGTGTCCTTAAATTTTCAATAACTTTTAATGATCAAGTGATTGGAAAGTTGTCTCAGTTGGGCGCCACAAATGTTATCTCGCAATTTCCCTTTAAACAAGGTAAACTTGACCAGCTCTCCGTTTCTAGGGTTAGGTTCTAAACTGCTCATAGGTATTACCTAATAAGTTCAGCAGAACAGCTTAAGCTGGTGGTGAGGGGACTCGCCGAGCTCTCACTGTCTCCATCCAGACGCCTACCCCGCTTACTCTGACAGAAAACTAAACTAAGTAGCCTCAATAGTCCAGCTTTCTTGTCAGTCACGTGTGTTAACGACAGCTCCCTCCTCTGTTGACAACGGCTCTTGGTGAATTGCTAAGTTTAGATTTTGAGGTTAGGAAAGTGAAACCCCAAGGATCTGTTTAAAAATCGATTTAACTCATTAACTAGAACAATCTTTCAGAACCTTCAGATCTCATGCACACAACTGCTTAACTTTTTACATCCACGAGGAGTCTATGAACTCAGGTAAACAAATTAAAAATCCATAATGCTTCTTTTTAAGTGCATAATAAAAGTTTATTGATTAATGATAGCAGGGGCAGGAGCAGCTCTTGATCAAACACACAAAATACATTTAAAAATTTGATCAGGTTCAAATAATTTGGTTAATATTGCAGAACTGAGCTTTCCTAATTAAATCTCCTAATAGTCTATTTTAGAATGGACAGGGCAGACAGCTTGGCCTTTAACTGCCACGCCCGGTCCTAACCTGATTCTGGCAGAATCTCTTAACAGAAACACCAAAACCTGTACAGAGTCCCAGCTGTCCCGTAAAAATTCTCCAAAACTCAGGAGGAGTGAACAGTTCAGATCCCAATTCAGTCTTGCAAAAATCCTTTTCATGTTCTTGGGTTCGTTGCGGAAAAGTTTCAAAAACCCGCACGACGGCAAAATGAACTGAGGAGAGTCAAGACAACTTTCCAATCACTTGATCATTAAAAGTTATTGAAAACTGAAGGACACACACTTGAGCACAGACATTTTACTCCATATCCTGTTTTTTAAACTGCCACACAGCTAAGTTCCTCTTTTTAGCTTGCAGAATTCTGGTTACAAAGAATCACTTTTAATCTTCCCAATAATTATAAACTGTTTCAAATCATTACTAACATAAGAATAATTTCAAATCATCATTAAGCCTAAGCACAATCACATCATTTTCTTTACTTCGCCTCTGCAAATGGCTTCTCTGGGATCTCAAACCTTGACTCCACCTGACAACAGCAATTCCACAAACATCCCCACTCTCTTGCGGATAACCCTTTTCTTTAGCAATAAGACTTATGCATGACATTAACCTGCCAAATGTCCGTACAAACTGATGCTTTTCAGTTTAGATTGAAGGAAGAAATCTGAATGCACAAATATGCAAAGAACAGTTTACGAGTAAAAGCCAAAAAAATGCAAACAATGACCTAAATAAAATCAATCAAATGTACAAGTGGACAGAGCTAAAATTACAGCAACAGAACTGTATTCTCAAGCTCACCTATTGAAATTACACACAAATTAACTAAATGTCCAAGCTTATAGGAGCAACATTACTGTTAAAAACAACTCTTTTGAAGCACAGCTTTATGAAAGATAATATTTCATAAAACAGCATCAATGCTGAGCAGACATGCAGCCAATCATAATGCTGGTGAGCCAATCACATGCAGCAATCCAACACCCCAATATTAAAACTACTAATCCTTTCTGACTGTCTTCGACTTTCATTCTTTTACGTTATAGCACATGTGTTTTTGAGCAAACATCTAACACCAACAAAAAAATAATAATACACTGGAGTTCCCCAAGGCTCCAGTTTAGGCCCCTAAAGATCTCTGTAATTCATTAACACAACACGTTGTTACAGATCAACATGTTCCTGTAAAATCACTGGTGTCTTCTTTGAATTAAGACAAAGTCCATCCATATAAAGTAGGGCTGAACAACTAATACGTTTCTAAGTGAAATCTGAAACAATGCAAGTAGACAAATTGCTATGGCTGCAATTTAGGATACACCTTCTGCATATGTCTGACCTAGGGTTTATGTATTTATTATTTTATTTATTATTTATGCTGTTTTATTGTTATTATGCATTATTTTTTACAGGATGTTTTGTATTTTTTTATTATTACTTTATTCATTTCACACAGTAACAGCATTTGTAATAACTATTTTATCATCTATACCATTTAACAAATGCAATTAATTCATTTTGGTTTTTTCCTTGATGTTCATTTTCAGTAATATTCAGAACAGTTAACGACCACCCCATCTGAAATCATCAACGATTTCTACCTGACTATCTATGCTTCAAATTTTATAGCCTAAATGTGGATATTAAGAAAGATATTTAGAAAGATTTTAGCCCTGTTCTACTTGGGTGAGGCTAACAGGCAATTTATGGTGTTGTGGTTTCAATTTGTCATACCTGCTCAATAAGTTATGAAAATTCAATAAAAATAATTTGGCATATTAAAAAGTATTCCATGTTTTCTTATCTATATTTGTGACATGCAACTGCAAATGGATAATATCACTGGCTGACTTCAGGTTTTTTGTTAATGTGAGCTCCAAGGACTTTTCATGATGGCTTCAGTTCTTTTTCCTATTTTAACTCATAACCAGAGACCATTTAATCCACTTGTTCAATATAGCAGAGCCAGAATCAATGGCATTGTAAGAAAAAACAAATACCAGTAGAAGTTTCAGACAAACCAAACCACCATCAAATTTTAATGTGCAAAAAAATGTGCTCAAAGTAGGCTTGGGCAATTTTTTATTAAAAAATCTTCTAAGAAAGAACCACATTTATCAATCCAAAATTTCATTTTCAAATATCCATAGTTTATAATAGGAATATGTTGAGCAAATCAGAGATGGCTGAGCAAAAGGTCCCTGATGATCTGATCTATGAGATTGAGTAACTCCTAATATTGTGATGGTATCTCATCCAGTAATGCTCCAATACATGGTTTAATTCTGTTATATATTGCATCATAATTTGCAATATTCCTAAGAAAAATCATTCAACCTTTTTTCCTCAAATTGTTAATATATAGTGAATGGTTGCATAAGTTGCAGTGATATTTTTCCGTTTGGCTACAGCAAGAGCTTAGGAAGATTATAAATTATTGGCAATAAATGGTAACTACAGCAAAGGACACCATGTGTATGGAATTCTTTAGAGGAAATAAACAGCGAGCTCTGACGTTAAATGACACTTTGGAGCAAGCCTTTTTCTTTTTTTTCTTCGATGTCAGTGACAAACAGTCCAAACCCTCCTTCATTGAACCAAATATTATCTATAAAGACAACTAAAAACCGATCTTTGGTATATTACAATCATCCATGAAACCAGCTCCTCTCGGGACCGTTTGTCTCTTCAAGGCAGAGCTGCATCATAGATCCGCATTGCCACTCTGTAAATTTGTGCCTCGTATTGGTGCATCAGAAATCATGTCACATTGTCTTTGAGTCTTTGTGAAGAAGCCTGTTCTATAAATAGGAAGTTGACACTGACAGCTCCAGTTAGCTCAGTGGGATAAGCATCAGACTTTAACCTAGACAAAGAGCTTTCGCATCAGCTTCAAGGAGAAGCTCGACGCTGACTCTCCATCAAACTGCGAGCAGTAACAAGCCAGTAATCAAATAATAAAGTCAAGCATTAGGCCGGACACATGAGGACATGCATTTACGTCTCTGTGGTTTCTGGCTCAGCAGCCAGCCAGGCATCACAACCTTCTTCCGCCCACTCTGGTGTGTTTGCAGGACAGTTACAGCCCTCTGTTCCACCACAGTCCCACTCCTCAGTATCTAAATAATCTGTCAGATTACCCGTCCAATCAGTTTAATTGCCTGCGATTCTTACGGCTGCCAATATTTTCCTCCTTGCCGATTAACAGTCAGTAATTATTCCATAATTATGTTGCACTGATTGTTTCTCCTCCTCTTTTTTTTTAGGATCATCTATCTGGCTTCATTTTAACATTTCAAGAGATGAACATCTGTCTGAAAGTGGAAATCAATTTGGAAAAATCTCGCAAAATTAACAGTGAAAACTTTTTCTCATGGTTTTGTTTTTTTCCCCTCCCCATCTGTTTGCGCCAATCACCGAATGAGCTGAAACGCAGGCACTGCTGTGGCTCGAAAACACACACAGCCACAGCTGTCACTCCACAGTCCTGACTCAGCACACAGATGCAGACACGCCGTCTAAGTGCAACAACAATCCTCCCCCTCCTCGCCCCTCACTCCTCAGTGTGTAGCATATTAGCCCGTGTTTGTTCACATCAATGTTAATGCAATCACAAAGCTCTTACCTTCCTCTGTGTCCTGCTGATGGATGAGTCAGGGCCGTGGAAGAGAAAACAGAGTGAATGTCAATCTTTCTTTTTGGAGTGAATAAAACCAGTATCTATTAATTGAAGCGATTGTTCATACAGACAGGCAGAAGTGGTTCTCAAACTAGTGGAGTACAGACACAAACTCACGGGAGAAGAAACCATTACGGTGTAAGAGGAAACCCCCGCATCCACAGATGACGACGACGAGGCAGACCACCACCACTGCTGCTACCACCGCTGTGACGTTGACATCCTCTGGAAGCGGGAATAAAGAATTATAAGCAAGTGATCCATGTGTAGTGTCCATTTTATCAAAGTGTATCAACTTTAAAGTCTTTCCAACGTCAAACATCCTTTACTTCTGTATTACTTCCTATAATTTATTAACTGCATAACATAGTCAAGATTACATAATTCACCACCAAGCTGAGCAAATAAATAATATAAACAGCATCAATTTTAGACCATGTAGCGCATCCCAAAATGGATACAGTATCCTCTGAGACTGTAAGTTATACTAAAACATGTTTCAGACAGTAGGAGCAGGATGAAGTAGATCTAGTGGGCATTTCCTCTCCACTGCTTCCTTGATTTTGTCCAGTGCTGAAAGGTGTGGGGGAAGAGGCAGGAAGCAACACACAAACACACCTATTGTCATGTGCTTGCCCTCGCACATCTTGGGCGATCCCACTCCGTTTGACGCCAGGCAGCTGTACCGGCCGGTGTCCTCTTTGGCTACAGCTTTAAACTCCTGCACAAAGACAATTAGAGTGACACCATGAAGCTTGTTTTTCTGATAAAGCGCCCTTGAGCTTTCTGCAACAACAGAAGCATCTCTATTCTTTTAATCAGCCGTGATATGACAAGGAGAGAGCGTACAATATTCCACACACTCCAGCCCTTCCTTGTTGTTGCTTTATCTGCATGCACACGCGCTCACCAGCACTCCAGTGTGTGGGTTGATTAGATAGGTTGCGTTGGCGTGACGGGGTGGGCTGATTGGCTGGTTGTCCTTGAACCAGGAGTATGTTGCAGGTGGGATGCTCTGCTGGTCCCTACAACGCAGCTTCACCCCTGTGCCCGTCACTGCCGAACTGGGGATTTCACAGGACGGCGTGTGTGGGGGAACTGAGGGGGGAGAATTACAGAAACATCAGCAAAACAAGCTTATTTACAGCATGTTGGTGCAGGGTTTTTTCCATTTTTAATATCTATACAGCTCCACTCAGTTGTACCTAGGACTTTGAGCGTGACATTGGTCTCGCCCAGGCTGACCGAGTCCAGGGGAGCACTAATCTCACATCGGTACTCTCCAGCATCTTCCTGGGTCACCCTGTGCAGCGTCACCGTCGCCCCGTCGATGGACGCTCGGCCCTCGAAGGGACCTGAGAGAAAGAGCAGCAGGTCAGGGAGAGGAAATGTCTTCCATGGCTGAGGGCTACAGCCACTGTGTGCATGTTATTATACATGATCTACATTACATCCACCTACAAATAAAACCATCCAGCAACATTCAGACTTCACACATTCTTTAGCAGCTATTTGTAATTAAGTCATTATAAATCCAACAACTGCAGTATGTGTTAAAAGAAGGATCTAACATGTCCATGCTGGTGTTATTCTCTGAATCTGTGTCAGAACTGACTTAGGGAAATTTGGAAAAGAAAAACACTCCTGTCAGTGTAAACCCAACATGTGAATGTGTGATTTTCAGGTACCAGTAGTGGCTCAGGTTGGGTTTGTTGGGTTTCAGCAAAGCCAGGGAGTTATCCTGGACTTGCAATGAACCTCAAACAAATACAGAAGAGGATTTGGGCCTCTGTAGAAAATTAGAGTTGACTTTTTCCCCCAACTTCAATCTTGGAATTCTGACTTTAAACCCACAATTTGGACTTACTTTTTTTCTTTTGAAAACTTTTATGTGAAACTCTGGATTCTGACTTTAAAACTCCAAACTCTGAGATAAAACATCCAATTTAGACATTTTTTTCTTCAGAATTCTGACTTCAAACTCAGAAATCTGCATTTTAAACTCTGGATTTCATTTGTTTTTCTACAAATTCTAACTTTCTTCTCTAAATTTATGTGTGAAACTCCGAATCCCGACTTTACACACCTACTTGAAACCAAAGTTTGGATTTAAAACTCCAGATTCTGACATTAAACTCTAAATTTTAATCTCTGGATTCTTAATTCTTTTCTCCATATTGTAACTTTCTTAGGCAAAACTCTGCTTTCTGACTTTTAACTCCACTGACTTTATACACACAGAAATGTTTCTCATAATTCTGACTTTCTCAGAATTCTACATTTTTAACTGAAACTCTGAATACCAACTGTAATTTATAAATTCTGACTTTCAGTTCTCATTTCTCATCCTTTTTCCTCTGAATTCTGACTTTAAACTCTGAATTCTTAGGGGAAGAAAAAGTCATAATTATTTTTTGTTTGTGACCCTAATCATGTTTTCCAAACAAGTCCACTTTTAGGAGCTTTTAAAGACCCTCTTACATTTCCACCAATGAGATGTAATTTCTCTAACCAATAGATTAATATATAATCTTATTAGCTAAAATCAAACCATTAAATTCAACAACTCTGAAGTTATGTAGTTGACATATTACTATATGAAAAGGCTGATATCAGGGGTTGGATCACCAGCTGGGCAAAGCCTGAGACCTCCAGGGGCCCTTTAGCCTCAGTCTGCACTGTAAACATGTTAAATGGCAACTTTGAGGATTGAGGATATTTTTTGTAGATATCAACAAACATAACTTCTAAATTGTTATCTCAAAGCCTTAAATCTGTTAATCCAGCCAGTGTCTGGAGGGTGTAGATTTCAGTGGCAAGACTTTTCATGAATTTAAAAGCTACAGCAGCTCTTGCTAAGAAACATTATGAAAGCGGCGACTATTCATGTCACATTTTGAAGTAGCTCCGGCTGTAAAGCAGCCAATGAAGAGGAGGCGATGGGTCGAAGCCTTGACATATTTGAGGAAATTGTCAAGCTAACTGCGGTGTCTATAAAAACGGCCGACCGGGTGAAAGCCACTGTATGATTCATTATTTATTTCACCCATTAAATTCACATCTTGAAACGCAACGATGAGAGATTGAGGACAAGAGACAGGTTAAGATTTTATGCCTTGACACCATTGACACACTGATGAGATATCTCACGGTTTATCCATCTCTCCTTTCTCACCGTACTCAAGTTGTTTCTCTCATCTCCTGGGGCACAACCCTTCCAGCTAATGCTGCAAGCTGATTAAAACAAATGCCCCGTTTGTCATCAAGAGGATAGAGAGGCTGCTTTCTCACCTCTGAAGTGCCCGTTATAGTACACAAAGGAGACATCTTTCCCCTTTTTCTTCCACTCGATGCGTGGGTTCTGGTCTTTCTCTGTGCGGAACATGCAGGACAGCACAGCATCTAAAAGAGGGAGTGTGACCAATGAGATATTTATTCCAGAGTAGCAAAGGATCAGTGGCATTTTTAACTGCTTGGGCTATTTATAGGCCTCATGGTTTATTCTGTCAGAGTGAATCTGATAGAGGAAATTTGAGTGGATGCTTTCATTTCTGCCTCACCTGAGAACTCGCGCACCTCCACCTTGTGTCTGTTGGTCGACACGGTGACGGGAACGGAGGGAGAACCTGGTAGTGGTGGTGGGAGAGAAGAGGGGAGATAAAAAAAAGGACGGGTGAGAGGAGTTCAGAATGTAATATCGCTTGCATCCATTAGGGGGCAAGGTGAATTGGGTAAAGTGCTCCAGCGTTGCCCGCCAACTTGCAAGAGGAGAATGCTTAATGGCCGTCTTTGGTCTCTCGCTCTGCTGTCTGAGGTGAAGACAGCAGTCGGCTTTCTCCAGGAGATCTGAGGTAAAGGCGGGATTACTCCCTCCTCTGCTTTAATCCTGTGGGGTTAAGGAGTAGCCTGCCGTATGTTTATTTAACCGCAAGTTCGAACAAGGTCACCAAGCATCGCACCAGTGGCTGCTCCAGATTTAACCTGATGTATGGAGGAAGACAACAAGGCGTTTGGTTCTCCCGCCATCTGTGTGTCACTGATACCCGGCATCCAAACAGGAAGAGGAAGCAGCAGCTGCTTTTCCTGTTTGCCGATTGGTCCGTGGGGAAGATTACAGTCGGTTTGGCCCGTTAATAAATCGAGGTTAAATGTGGGTGAAGGTTACCTGAGGGGACAAACATGCACACGGCAACAACAGTAAACACACCGAGGATGAAAGTCTCCTAAAAGGCAGCGAATTAAGAAAAGGGGAAGAAAGATTTTCAGACTGAAGGCCATGCATTTTTGAAATGACATAATAAATGTTGAATGGGCCTCTGGGGTGCTTAACTCTGAACATTAAGGGCTTTGAAAAACTTCTAACAAACTTGTAATTTGGCATAATGAAGACCTTCACATATTCTTGAAAGCTCAGCAACTTGCCACACACACACATTTTCCTGCGACACAATTCAAACAAAAACAAATTACTATCAATTCTCCAGTTTCCTGTTTGTCCGCAACCTCCTGTGTGAGGTCCATTGTTGCTAAATTACTGGGTTACAGAAGGTTTCCCCTGTAAAGGGAGGGGTGACGAGGAAGAATGCAAAGCAAAGCTGAGACAAAGAGCCGGAAGTGTGGAATAAAACAGGATGATGGCCATGTTGGATAGCTATACAAATTGAGCATTCAGTCTATATGTCGACTAAAGGTCTTGCACATTCACAGTTTCACAACAACTGCTATTTTTACAGTAGCTTTAAATAAACAGCAGCCTATACAATAATAATGTCATCTGTCAAATGCAGCATAAAGCACGCTCACGCTCTTTAAAAGCTTTTCCTGAAGTCGGCGCAATTTACACGAGCTCCACTTGGTCAAACTTTGACCTAAGTGAATTAAAAGTGCCCGCTCTCCCTCCAGACACTCTCTCCTCCTTCACTTTACCATGTGTTGACTTGCAGCAGTGTAACAGGATTACCGTCGCAGCTTTGGCTTGTGTACCTCGACACCCTCAGAGGAGCATTGTCTCACTAGAGGATGAACAAGACGAGGGAGGGAGATACAATAAGATTAAAAGGGGACAAGAATGAACGATCAAGGAGAGATGAGCGGCCCTAAGAATAGAATACAAATGGAGTGTGAGGAGAGCGAGGCGGAGAGGGGACCGGGTGGAGGCTGGTGGAGGGGGGACCAGAGACCCGCAGAAGCATGAATAAAAGAGAAAGTGGGATTGAAGGCGAGGGAGATCCTCTCAGACAGTAGGACTGTGAATGGAAGAAGCTCTTGTCACATAGTGTGAGACCAGGCCTGCTGCCACCTTGAAGGGTGTCTCTTTGAGAAAAAAGAAATGTAGCAGGGCTGACAACATGCCTGCACTGAGTGCGCTTTTCTGTGTGACACATACACACACAGAAAAGCGCACACATCAAGAAATGAGCAAAGAGGCTCTGCATGTGAGGTCCCGCTGCCCCTGAGTCGTGCTTCACTGTGTGCTCTACTACTATGAACACTGTCAGCTTCAATGGCCTCAATTAACTACAGAGGCGTCGAGGCAGACAATGAACACATGGCCTCTTCAGATCACTTCAAAACTGCATGGTGGCTAATGTTAACATGGCGTAGCTTTCTAATGCTCTGCTGTCCAAGAAGTTCACAAGAGATTTTAGTCTATTACAGGGATGAATTTATGCCAGCATGCAAAAGTTAACCCACTCATGCCTGGATGTCATTTCAGCGTTTTATCTCTGTTACTGCATAACATATCATATGCATGTAGCATCCAAATATATCACATAATCCAACAATACTTGCAAATACTAAAATTCTACACAAAAAGCTCCAAATCTACACATAAAAAGATGCTGTAAGTAGCACACACCTCCCTCAAACCTCAATCTGTTATGCAGGCCGAGTCTCACAGTCAGACCTTTCTCTCCAAAGCTGTGCATAACGGCCTGGATGCACCTCACTGTCATTCTGCTATCGGGGAAATAAAGCTCTGGTGTGTATTTTTCTTTAAAACAATCAAAATAATTCCAGGCAGGACAAAATGAAGGTGTTTCCTGCAAATACTGTCAGGAGTTACTTGTTTGGGTGGAAGATTTGCCGACCGGGAGGCAAGCACTGCAATTAAAATGGATAATTCATGAAAAAAAAAAAATCAGGACTGCTTTATTGCATGATCAAAAGCAGAACTTGAAATTTTCAGTGTGGAGGTTCAGAAGCTGCTGTTGTTTCCTGCAGTGAAGGGGAGTTGGAAAAAGACAGGTAACAGAAGGAGAAGAAAAACCTGAGTAAAATGCTCAGCTAATTGCATGCTTATCCCTGCAATATACATCCGATGAGTCAGACCAATACAGACCTGACTACGTAGCAAGATAATCTGTTAGGTAAATTGTTGTTTCTAGATGGGTTTGTTAGAAACTAACAAACAAAAAGGGAAAAAGTCCTACTAGACCTAGATCTGGACTGTATGTAAATGCCAGATTTGGTTAGCAGTGCAAACTGATTTGGCCTAAGGATTTGCTCCCATTAGTGGCACATGAACCTGGCAAACAAAATTTGCCCGAGATCCTGTTATCACCAATCGGAAGTGAGTCAAGCAAACAGGCATGCTGGAATTATGTTGGTGTTAAAATATTGGCTTTAATTTGTCTGGTGACTTGTGACACAAATTTGCTAATAGAGCTGTTTCAGTTGGCATTGACATCTGGTCAAGCCATGTGATGGACTTTCCTGGGTTTACCATACCTCTTGGCCAACGTCAGTGGATTACCATCTAGCTGGCTGAGTTGGGCTGACTGTGGCTTTGTTTGCAAACTTGACTACAAGGATCAATCAAATCCTGGGCCTGATCCACGTGTTATTGACACATTTGGTTAATATGTCATTAGTATGGATGGATTTGGGCTGAGAATCAGCTCCTCAGAGCAGCATAGTTGGTAGCTGGAACTAAACACAGATTCTGTCTCATCACTCATCAGGAGTTGATTTAGTCTGACTCACCAGATGTAGAATGTGGATATAAACCTCCCTAAATGCAAAAAAATTTAGATGAAGGTTTGGATAATGCAGTGAAGCAGTCCTGCTTGTCCATTCTATTGGCAGTGATTGCCTCCTTGCACGCAAATGCTGCACAAATACAATTCCTCATTGCTATTTTGAGTGAACACCATTATCGTATCCTGTTGAGTCCCACCCAAGATGATTGTGACTCATTTAGAAAATACAAACATGTGAGTAGAATGATGATGAGGTGCAGTCAGACCATTCTACTGTCAATTTTCCAGTTTCCTGTTTTTCCGCAACATCCTGTGTGAGAGCCACTGTTCGCAAATGACTGGATAATGGAAGGTTTCCACTGTTTTTTTTAAGTGAATGCCATCACTGTATCCTATTCTGAGTCACACCCAAGATCAGTGCGACTGGTTTGTGGAAATACAGTGATCCCTCATCTATCGTTGGGGTTAGGCTCCAGAACCTTCCCCCCGTGATAGACGAAATCCATGAAGTAGCAACCTTATATTTATTTTATTATTTATGTATATTTTAAGGCTTTATAACCCCTCCCCACACTGTTATTAACCTTTCTCACACTCTTATAAACACTGGCTTCAATCACCACCAATCAATCAGTGACTGACAAGCCCAAGCGGAAGCTGCCATAGCTGCATTTTCCATACGTGCGTCGATTCATCTGCTGTATGCGATACGTATTTTATATGCAATGTTAAAATCCACGAGACAGTGAGGCCGCGAAAAGTGAACTGTGATATGGTGAGGGATTACTGTACTAACATATTAGAAAAATGATGGGGTGCAGTCAGACCATTCCACTGTCAAATCTCCAGTTTCCTGTGAGCGAACAACCTCCTGTGTGAGATCTATTGTTACTAAATTACTGGGTTACAGAAGGGTTCCATTGTTTTGAGTGAACACCATCACTGTATCCTGTGCCTAGTCCCACAGGATACAGTGATGGCGTTCACTCAAAACAATGATTCCCACCCAATAAAAAAAATTTTGGGGGGGAGTTTTTCCATTTTTTACTGATATGTGAGAGACAGGGTGAAAGGGGGTAGAGGGCAGAGAGAGACATGCGCCTACATGGCAACGCCCTAACTCAGTGAGCTATCCTAGCGGCCGGGGGTGGGAAGATTTAAGGAAATACAAACATGGTTGAAGGGGCTACAAATGCGTTTGCAGAATGATGATGAGGTGCAGTCAGACCATTCTGCACAGTGCTTCGAGTGCTGGAGAATGATCTGGCTCTACAAGACTAGGAGTGAGTCAGCATGCTGGACCAAAACTGAAGCAAAGCTGGCTGGTGTAATCGAGTCACACAGTGTTAGACTTGATTTCCCAGATCAAAAAGCTAGATTTAACAAGCGTGAGTCACAAACCGAAGTGGAAAGCTGCTTTAAGTTTTTCATGTGCATCACAACAGCAGGTCTCTGGTGGTCTTCCAATATAGCATCAGATATGGCCACTGTGGTAATTAAAATGCTTCTGCTATGTGCCTGTTGTGGCTTTGAAGTGCAGAAACATCTAACAATAGCATCAACACAGACAAGCAGGATGACGAAAACACACACGCGCATACACACACACCTTGTGTATGGCATCAACATCAACCAAACACTGCGACAGCTTAAACTCACAAAGAGACAGCCACCCTCTTGCCTGAGCAAAAAATAGAAGGATGGCACGCTCGCTCCTTGGCACACAGCTTTACTCTCATTACGTGGTCCGTACAGAGTGTTACAAAGACTGGGGTGGGTGTTGCCAGGGCTGTGCCGAGGTCAAAAGCATGGCGCAGTAATAATTAAGGCACTTATTCAAATTAACAGGGAACAAATGAAAGTGGGAGGAAGGATGGACCCATAGGAAATATCCTGTCTGGCTGTGAGATAAAGATAACGTGGATGTGGATGGCAACACACGTTTCAAGGCTGTGGGGGCACAGAGAAAAACAGGACGGCGACTCACTGTGAGTGTGTGTGTGTCCATTTGAACAAAGCCTGCCTGTATGACTGTAACACAGTGAGCAACAGCTGTCTCAGTCAGACACAGTGAGTGTGTATGTGAGAGCTTGATATGGGGGATGTTGGGTCTCCTGCCACAGAACAGACCCACCCAAACATTTCCTTTCTGATTTTTTTTTTAAACAATACAATCCTCAGGCAGGACTGTGGCACATTTGACGGCGCTCTGTTAAACTGACTGTCAGTGAGCCAGGTGATGAGTGGTTTCTGTCAGATTGTCCACAGCGGGGACTGAAAACACCTCTGTGAACTCGTGACCTCGTGGTCTGACAGGTGGCAAAATGTGGACAACACCGAGTAAAATATGCGTCACTCACTCTCACTGTCTCATCACATCCATCTCACAAGTCCCAACAGTGCTCTTTTTTTTCCCCATGCAGGATAATCAGGTGGAGCTTTTTCCTATTTAAAGATTCACTTCCACTTGTGTTTTCCTGTTTTTCGCTCCCGACCTGACCAGTCTCCATCCTGGAAAGCACCATGTCACACGGAAAACCAGTTGGAAGTTTCTGGTGGTAATCCAACCGCTGACCTCATGCACAGATCTGCCACCTCTTCTGCCAAAACGGCTGCCCTCCCGCCACCGCCGTGCTACCCACACCCTGAGGTGGCACCCGGCCAATGTGCAACTTTGGGGCCAACTTGTAGGAACCCAGCCTGGCTGTGGCACCACACTCAGAGAGGGGCTTTAACTGAACCAGGGACCTGCGAAAAACCAACTCCTGAACCGTGATTCCTTCAGTTTTTATATTTAACTCTAAAATTTCTAGCAGTGAACTACATAATCCATAGCACAAAAATACATTTAAACTCTTTTCAAAAAGCATCTGTTGTTTTAAAAATCAAATTTTAAGTCTAAAACATCAAATTAAATGCCACAGTGTTGATTCATCCGCAAAACCCACAATAAGTTATCATTAAATAGAAATCAAGATAAATAAGAAGCAGGATCAGTTCAATTACACTAAAGCCGCTATCCACTACTTTATTTCTATCCTGAGCTTGATCCCCATGGAGAAAAGTAGATAAACACAAGCACAGAGACAGAGAGAGAGAGAGAGTTCTTCTGGATGAATAGTTTCCATTTTCCACTTACATTGCATCAGTAAAATAACAATAGGCAGATACAGGGACGTCCCCTCCATTATCGTCCACAACTCTGGCTGAGTCTTGTCTTCCCTGGACGGAGCGAGGAGGCAGATCCCGAAGCCTCAGCGTTCTTCTCGCACTTGTTCACAACTCTCCAATAATTCATCCAGCTTCCAGGGAATAACCTGCTCTCCAAAGAGGGGGAGGAGGAGGAGGAAGCGACCGGACCGACCCAGCGCGGAGCGGCACGACGCGGAGCTGCTGGCTGGCGGACGGAAGGGGATGAGCGGTGCGCAACTCCGCCGCGGATCAGTCTGTGAGGTCGGTGTCCCGGCCGAGGAGAGTGGCAAAGGAATGGCCTCGGTCACTGCCACAGACGCGAATGAATGTCTTCTGCTCTTGTTGTGCGGTTTCGGCGCTGGTTGAGATTGAGATGGAGATGGAGGGAGAGGGAGGGCGGGGTGAGCTTTCAGACGAGTAGAGCGGCGAAGCGCCGAGAGCGCAGCGCCGTGTCCAAGACGCGCACTGCACTGCCGAGCGGCCACAGAGCGGCACAGTCAGCTGGCTGTGGCAGCAAGGTGGGGCATCATCATCATACCACAGACCTGAGAGGGAGACCCTGAACTTTTACTCGACTGTTGCGCGCAAACATTGATTAAAAGAGTCACAGATACGGAGCATCCCACAAACAGAAAGTCTGATGACCTACAAAAAAGAGAAATAAACAGCGATAGTTTCTTTCCTGAAGTCTTGTATAGGTCTGAATGCAAGTAAAACATATTCTTGTGCCTTTTTCTAACTAAGCAACCTTCATCTATCAGCTCAAACAGCTGTAATACTGAACAAACCTTGTACTAATGCTTTATAGATCAGTGCACTCCAGAAAGTAAATAAAAATATCCTTACCACTTAATTAAATGGTTCCTCAATAAAAACTCTAAACTACTGAGCTTAATACCTGTAAAGTTGTAAACATTCTTTTAGATTGGCAGAATAAGGTTGGTTATTGCATCAACTTATCATTTTCAACTTACATTTCTGCATTCGTTGATGTAAAACTAAATTCTAGTCAAGTTAACTTAATGAAACTGACTTGAAATCTTTATTTCTAACAATGGAGCAGCTTATTTTTTTAAAATTTTCCAACTTAAAAACTTGTGTTTTGAATTACTATAATTCGGTGCATAATGCTTACAGTTTTTAAAATAACTTGGAAAAACTACTTGGACTAACTTATTTAAAAATTATGCTACTCATCATCAGTGAAGAGATTATTTAAAATGCTTTTGAATGTAAAAGAGAAGCTGATTCCCTCAACTCAGCGTAGCTTGTGGGTTAAACCAAACTTCATTAGAGGCTGTCATGACTCAAAATTAATGATGCAAACTGCTGCGTAAATTTCTTTTAGATTGTATGAGTGCAGTGCTGTCAGAATGTGAAAAATCCCTCACCACTGACAAAACTCAATATATCTTTTTGGTTTAGCTAATCAATATGAGAGAGAGAGAGAGTCATGCATAAAGCTAATAAATAAAACTTATAACCCTTTATATGTGCTGGATAGACAAAGCAGTTACTGAAGCAGTAAAAGAGAAACTGTTATGATGGTTTGAAGCTTTCTTTGCATTCTGGTGTACATTTTTCACTTAAAATTTAAAAGAAACGTTACATTTGAAAAGCTCCAATTTGCACCAAGCTGCCTCTGTCTTTTAAAATGACCCCAAAACAACATCATGTCCTCACAAGTTAATCATTAATCACAAATTTCCCAGTATTGGACATGAAATCAAGAGGTGATTGTTTTCATTTCGTGACTTTGGGCTATTTTTTCTGTTCGCACTTGAATGTTCATATTTAATGTTAACAGACTGACATGTGAGGACTTGATGGGTGCAGCTGGGGTGGGGATGGTGCTGTTTGATGGTTTGTGGATGTGCTTGTTAATTTTTAATATGACTTTAGTATGGTAAGGATCTGAAAGTGTGCGGGGTTGTTAACTGAAGAATTCTGTCTTTATATTCTTCGTACAAGTCCCTCTCCTGTGGTTCCGAAAAACTCCCTACCCATATATCCGAGTTGCATACTTCCATGAAAATCATCTTCTACATGCGTTACATGGCTTAGATGTGGTTGGTGGTTTCTGTTCACACACTGTTAGACTACTGTATGCTACACAACGGCACACATTTAACTAGACAAGCTCAAACAACAAACCAGTTCTGGAGAATACCCATTTTCACACCCTGCAAGCTGAAAAGTAAAGAAGTCAACACACTACATCTGTTCCTCAAATTAAATCCTAGATATCTGTGAGTCATCTGGAAATTACTGAGCTTGTGTGAGCCTGATCGCTGGTCTGGCCAACATTACTCCTGTCTCAACACTGAACACTTAATGCATTCAGGCATTCTCTTCCGTATGAAATTTAATGTGGGAAGCTCCAGGCTGAGTGCACTGTTGACCCAGCTCCTAGGCATAAAATAGAGAACTGACAGACATTCTAAATTCATTTCTGGGAATGCATTATTCCACAGTGTTTTAGTAGCTATTCAAATTTTATCATATTGGAGCAGAAGGCGCAGCAATCATTCCTAAACACCTCTCGAGCGCGACAGCAGCGAGGAATTCAGGGTATCGGGGCACTGATTCAAACATCTCAACTGGTGCTGGTGGTGTGGCTGGCTGGAAGTCTGAGGGCATATGTCCTCGGGTGTGTCTCACACATTGTCAGCGGGGTGGGGGTAGCGGTGGAAGTAGTAGGATGCTTGAGTGGGAGCAACAGCTGCACAACTTTCCTGGCCTGAGGCTTTGCTCAATCTCCTGTTGTCTCCGGTTTACTGCACGAGAGAAGCTCATCGTCGCTGAGAGGCGGAATATAAAGACGCTCCGTGGACAATCTGAGTGTTTTTTTGTTACCCGTCATCCAACTTTTTATGGTTATCCGAAGACAAACAAGGGGCTCAAATGTCAAAGAGGGATCAACATGGGGGAGGGGAGGGCTGCTCAATTTTCTTTATGTCGCTGGCGGTCATTAAACATCAACAGCTGTCTGCAGCCACCTGTACTGTTACGCAAATGGTCCGCTACATGTACAGTGATTATACAAAAAGTTAGTGCTGCTTTTAGTGACGTATAAAAGAGATATACATTATAACTGATGTTTTGTAAAGAGTTCGAAAAATAGTTTTACATCATCAGAAAAAAGGCTCCTGTAAGGTACAGATGGATTATAACCTATTAAACAAGAAAGCAAATATTAATCCTCTGAAGCCCAACTCGTTCCTGGATGTTTTTTTTCTTGCTACCGTCACATTTTTGTTCACTGTGGACTCATTTTTCACTGCAATGTGTTAAGAGTTGAAAGATAAAAGTCCTGCGCCTTTATGGAAACAACACAACCATAGCTAAATTGTCAAAAATGTCTTCTGTGCAGCATTACAAAGTTATGATGAAAAGAAAAAAACAAAGGCTGACTTTCTTTGATCATTTCTTTTTTTAAAAAAAAAGGTGAAAAATCTGGAATGAACATGTAAAAAAAAGGTGACTGCATAACATAGGTGTCTTACTACTTACATTTTAGTTTCCACACTTGTCTCTTCTCTGCTGTTTTAACACAGCCTGCCATTCAGCTGAAAAGTCCTTCTATTGTGACGGGACTGTTGATCACAGCTGAGTAATTAACGGTTTCTCAGTTGCACCTAGGAGCACAGAACTTTTTAGTTTTTTGCAAAATGTAGTTGAAGTCAACTGTTTATTTTACATATTTCATTAAAAAAATATCGAAAAAATGAATAGATTTTGATGGAACCAACTTTCAATAACCATTTAAAGTTAAAAATCTCAAGATTGTTAATGTAAATGTTAGAATTTTGGACATTTTAAAAAAGAGAAAATGCATTTAAAGGCCACCCAAAGGTTTTGGGTTTCAGAGGGTGAAACCATTAACTGCAACATAAAGCCTCTATAAAAAGGTCACTAGCTGTAACAGTGGTACTATACACATGTGTGACTCAGGGTTTAAATAGCAACATTTCTGGAAACTGATGATGTACCTCTGGCAGAAAGCAGAAGTGTTGTGTCTAACGTGTCAAATTGCCTGGAATCCTGTTGGGGGAAAAAAGCAGTAGAAAGAAACGGCCTCATGGCTCCAATCCTCAGGCTTGCTCACACTTTCTCACACTTGCCAAACACACTCGGAGGATTGAGAACCACCTGTTTGATGAGTGATAGACGCAACAGCTGCACTGCTGCCTGACCTTCAGCCAATATATATACACACACACACACACACACACACACACAGCTTTTGTTGTTAAGCAAACTGCTGACACACATGCAAGTCTGGATGTTTCACTCTCACAATCAGGTGAACATTAAACGCCTCCTCCCTCCGTTTTCGTAAGAAAGAGATGTGTGGAAGTGATTTATCATATATTTTTACACATTTATTGAACAAATGATACAATCGGATACATGTCAGAGTATATATATGTGTGT
Source organism: Dascyllus trimaculatus (assembly GCA_024666655.1). Lineage (NCBI taxonomy): Eukaryota > Metazoa > Chordata > Actinopteri > Pomacentridae > Dascyllus > Dascyllus trimaculatus. Next base: position 10,510,292 of record CM045468.1, on the reverse strand, counting down.
GTGGAGGGTTACAGAAGAGGTTACTGGCTGGTTGGAGGCTGAGTTGAGTCAGGAGGAGAAGCTGGTTTCACTTCTTCTGGTCCTGGCACATCCACCTGCATAAAAAAAGGGAAAAAGTGAGATATATATAAAAAGAGCAACTGCAATTGATTTATGCACAAGACTGTCACATCGTCTCTGTAGCCTATTTCTGTAAAACTGTAAAAAAGGACTAAAAATATCTTAACATCTTTAAAAGAGCATTTCCACAGTGATGGTAGAGGGGTGTGGGGGCATGATGTTCCCCACGGGGAAAATTTGTGAGTGTGTTTGCAGCGTGGGTGGCAGTGTTTGGAGCGCCAGCTGGAGGCAGACGGGGGACATGCCTCCCTACTGCCTGCAGCCGGCTCACAAAACGCGTCCGCCCACGCCTCGCCGCTTTCATCAACCTGTTTCTGCAGAGTTCTGTGTGCTGGCACATACAGGGGGCGGACAGAACAACACTCATCTTTCAACTTTATAATAAAACACAACACCTCAGCCCTCAACATTTAAATGGGAATGATTATCATAAAAAAGCTGATGTACTGTCAGGATACTGTACAGAATGTTCAGTCAGATTATCAAAGTGTTATTTTGAACGCCAGGATCTGCTCTTTAAGGACAAACTGCAGCACAATCTTTGAACAATCCGACCCTTTCACAAAGCCGTTTCAGTTTTTGTATACATAACATTGTTTCCCTCCATTAAAACAAACTACCCGTGCTGATATTCAACCCTTTCAACAGTTTACAGATTGGCTGTGTGCATTTAACTAACATTTTTGAAGTGTTTACCATTTGTGCCCACTCCAAACAGAACATTTTCAGCAGTTAGGCCTCCCTGCTGCCTTTTTTAACCTGTCTGATGGTCAGACTGCTTCTCGTTGTTGCCCAGCCAAATTTACCTGTCAATATTGTCTTGATTCTAGATCTTAGCTATTACTTCGGAGAACACAGTCTTGTCAAAACAGACTGAAATATGGAGAAAAATTAATAAAATGAGGTCAAAGTTGTGAGAAATCTGCATTCCCTTGTGAGCTTCTTTATGCAAAACATAAATTAGATGCAAACTTAAATATTTAGTCAGAAAAAACACAATGACATTTGATCTTTACCTGACCTATATTTAACCAGAACATCTGTTGAGTAATCTAATTTACTGAAAAAAAAAGGCCAAAATGGCACGACAGCCTTGGTTAACATAGTTTAAACTTAAGTGGCATCAGGGTCAGAGGCCTGATTATCCGCAGCAGGATGACAAGTGCATTTAGTGCCACATCACTGAGGTTTACTTTGTAATGTTGTACATTACATCTTGCAAATTACACTGTACCTATAATATGTGCATATGTACCAATTAGATACTTACTGGTAGGTACAAGGGAGGAAGGACAGGAAATGTCATTCATGTCGTACTGGAAATGCTGTAGTTCCCAGTTTCCAACTTCTAAATAACCTTCCCGTCAGCATCAGAGTTGTAACTGTCAGTGGAAAAACCAGATATTTTTGGAAGCTACAATTTAACTGACTTGATGTGGTACAGAAAGCCAAAGCCACAGAGGTCTCACCTCAGACAAACTCTGTTGCTAAAGCTCACCCGCTAAAATGTAAACGAAATACTGCTGTACTGAACAAAGACGGCATTTGGCGGTCACTCAGTGTCATCACAGCCTCTTTAAATTGCACTGCTGTATAGCAGGAGGTTGTAATGTGAAACAATACAGTTAGCAAATACTAAGACTGCAAATTAGGATACATGAGATGTAGATATCTAATAATGTGACTAATGCTTTAATTCATTTATTTAACTTCATTAAATTAAACTTTCAGGGGTTATTTATGCTGCTCATTGGTCAATGTACACTTACATGGTTCAGGCTGCACGCTGTGGGTCGAATGACATAAACCCAGTCCAATTATTAGCCTGTCTGACACAGGGTTAAACTATCTTATAAATGCTTTACAAATATATGCCGTCCTCCTTGTTTAACATTCAAATTGTTGGTGGCATCTCATGTGGTAATGTTCCATTACATGTTTCAAATCTGTTACAGAGTAGAGAATTATTGCAAATCACATCAGTCAGAAAAATTGCATTGCTGTTTGGCTACTATTAGCAACCACAGTGAGCATAGTAGTTCAATAAAGAAAAAATGTAGCTCATGTTGGCGTTTCTCATCTTTTCTTTGTCCTTTTCTTTATTGTCAAGTCAGAGTGAGGAGCACAAGATTAGCAGCTGTCGTCTTGAGTTGTCGAGTCACAAACACGAGAATCTTTCCTTTAATTCCCTCCTTCCCACTTGATTGATGCAAGGAACCAGTACTCGTTTTATTTTCTGGTCCACATCAAAAATTGAAATTGTGTACTCAGGAAAAAAAAATCAAAAACTTTTAGTATAAAGTCGAATCCACATACCTGAAATGGTGAAGATGCTGTTGCTACCTTACTCTAACCTCTTGTCCTCCTTCCTACTTCAGTGAAGGTACTCCAAGTGTTTAATTTGTACCCCATTCATATTTAACATTTACATCAATTTAGAAATTAGTGCTACCAAACACCCTTTGAGTGTGCTGTTTGTGCAAAGTACAAAAACATTTCGATTTTCCAAGTTAGGAACAGATTGCAGGAAAGTTTACCAGGAAAAAAAGATGAAAGGCATCAAAGAAACTCCATCTGTATGAACTAACGGCCAAAACTACAACAAGTAATATCAAATATGTAATAAACCAGATAGAAGTTAATGTCTCAGGTGAAATACACATGAACCTAAGATTTAGACTGTGTTGTCAGTCTGTTTGATATGGTTACTCATCTCTCACGACTCTGGCAGTTTTTCCACATGAGGCAGAGAAAGACAGTCTATCTGCAAACACTGAACAATGCCAAGACAACACAGCCTTGTGTGGTTTAATACAAGGAATGAAAACATTTGTGTGGTCTTATATGATCTCAGCCTGCCAGTGCAAGCTGTTGAAGAGGAGGAGAGGATGTGCATTCGGCTCGTTTGCCTACATGTGCCTTCTTATACTGCAGCATAAATGTCCTTCAGAGAAGTTTAGGCCTGTTGCAGTTTATAGCTCTTCCACTGATTAGTGTTATGTTCGGTTAACACATGGGACAAAGAGGACAGGACGGCCTTCCTTCTTACACATCATACGCACACCAAACACAGCAAACAGACAGTCAGGTGATAATATGGAACAGTGACCTCCAAGGATATAAAACTGGTATTCAGACGCTCCTGCAGCAGGTCTGCATGCTAATCTTGTGCTTGTAACAACTCCAGAAGGACGTGATCCAAATAGTCTCCACTTTTAATGTGTGTCCAGCTCTGACATCCACACTTTTGTCTTTAATATAGTGCTATTTCAATTCCCTGAATAACTGAAACTCGGTGAAAATAAAATGTAGGCCACAGAGCACGCTATGTCATCAGTTGCCAAATCAAGTATGCCTATTAATGAGTACATCTTTTTTTTTCACTACGCAATCAGTGATTCACAGAGAACGCCAGGAAGGCTGCAGCAAAATATATTTCGCCTAGATGGCTCCATCCAAAATTAACTCATAGCCTAGTTTGAATTTGCAGAATTTAAGCTTCTCTTTTAGTGCTCAAGTCAAACTTGGTTTCACAGATGGAGCGGATTCAACTTTGTATCACTCTGAATGTCTAAAATGAGAGCCTTGAACCTGGAGAGATTTAAAAATACTTTTGCCTTGGATCTCAAGTTAGAGTCTGTGTTTGATGTCGAGTTTAGAAAACAGCAGTTTGTCCTTCATGAGGAGGAGTAGACCTGCGTTTTCCTGGAGATTACAGCCCACGATGCGTCGCCTCTCTCTGCTTTTGCCAAAATAATAATGCAAAGCAATAAAAATAGCAGTGTTAAATCCTAACCTCTGGCTACTTTGAGAAATCTGAAGAGATGGCTGCAGCCAGGGAGCGGGCTGGGTGAACGTGACACAGACAGTAAAAAAACCTAACAGCCATCTCTAAGCTGGCCTCAGTGCATCAGCTTTGATGTCACGACTGCTGGACGACTGTTTGAGGTAGAAAACTAAGATTTGTTGTTCTTACCAGTTTTTCTGCCCGTTGCCTCAGTTTCCTCCAGACTGTGTGATGAGCCTGCAGAGAGGAAGAGGAAACGTGACTTGCAGGCACATGCAGACACCAATAAAGTCCTTTTTATAAATATTTACACCTCTGTGTATGGCAAACTTTGATAGCAAGATGATGTCATATTTATTTTATTTTTGTATTCCACAGCAACAACAGTTAGTGGTATTGAAGAAAAAAAACAAGGACACTGAATCCTGTACTTAACGAGATTGAACGTGTCTGTGAAATTAAAATATCTCTACTAAATCAAAGAGTCTCTGTGAGTGTGTGTGTGTGCGTTCTTGATTTCATCTGATCTGCTTCAAAGTTAGCAAGTGTATAGCCATGAGCCCAGGGAAAATTAGCGTCAAGCTTAAAATTATTTGGACGAGCAGTTCTCAAGAAACATAAAGAGATAAACTTTACATAGCAGTCAGTGACTACCGTAGGGCTGCAGCACCTCAGCAACCTCATGTCATTAATCACAACACAGTACATCAAAAAGATGGCTGCTCCCCATCAAATCTATGGATCTTCTATGAAGAATAAGTTGCAGCTAAAATCCTTGAATGCAATCATCAATTGCAGTGAATTACTTCAGACAGACGGCTAACAATGGGTGCTTTGTAAGCATCAGTACAACTGCCACATGATGACTTTAAGAGGAAGCATCACTGAATTCGATGTCGAGCCTGCAGTGACAAACAGCCTTATCATGTTTACCTTTTTGTCCCTGAGGTCAAGTCATGCGTTTTCATTTAATAAGAGCTAAACCTCACTGCAATAAACGCTCAAGCAGAGACTGCAAAAACTGAACAAGAACCACAAGCCGTTGCCACAAACCAGGAAATTAGCTTCTCTCACAGTGGCTAAGGCTACGCTACAAGTGTGGAAGACAATAATTAATAATGTTTTAAGATATGGAGCTGAGTGGGCAAAAACAGCAAAATATTGTGAAAATAGAGAAGAACAGCAGACGTAACTGCAGCGGACAAACTGATCAATCTCAGTCGATCCCATACAAACAGAGGAAGGAGTACTAATTTATTCACTCCTATTTCCATTTTACATATTCAGCTAAAGTCACCCTTATTATTAAAGCCTAGTTATGAATCTCAGGTTTCCTGCTATCACATGCTGGTAAAACATTACATTTAATGTATATTGCTTCCAAATATCGGTTATCGACCTTTCCCCATCACTAATAATTGGCATCGCCCTAAAATATCACTCTGTCCCTAATGTGAATCCCAAGTGCGTGCATCAGGCTCTCAACATTACTTATCTCTCCTAACTGCACTGGTATCTATCTAGCCATCATCTAATTTCAATTTTAATCTCAATGTTTTAAAACCCAACCCAGTCAATGTCAAGCTTCAAGTCATTTAGATAAGTGGCTGGTCACTGATAGTGAGAGAGCAGCAGCAACCAGAAATACTTTCAGCCAAGCAATCTGCCCGTTCTAAACAGGCCAGTCCTGAACAGAACTGCACAAGTTCATATTTGAGGCTTATATTTTTAATGCCCCCAATAAAATTCGCCGAAATCTTAAGAAAAATATCTTTAAAGTGGATTAGAATAAATGGAGGCTCAATGGGAGACACATAAAAAAGAAAGAACTGAAAAGCCAAACAGAAGCAGATTCTTCAGCTGGACTTCCTGAATGCCGTCAGTGAGTTCAAGTGAAATTATGCTGTCATAGTTCATACACTCATCCCTACCTGCAGCTGCAGAGGCAGAGAGAGGCCCTGTGCTCGGCGGTGGAGACCCCAGGATCCCTGACCCAGGTTATGGAGGGCCGTCACCTCGTACTGTGAGCACAGGCCTGTCCTGGCCACCAGGGGGCCCCCACTCAGCAGCACATGGTCACCACATCTACAACAATGGGTAAAAGTGAGGCAAGTGTTGCAATAACAATGATGATGATGATAATAATAATAATCTGTTTCAGGTATACAGAAAAATGACGTGAAACTGACACAACACTGGGAATACAAAGGAAAAAATGAAGTTTCAGTTAAATGTGTGAAGTCACCTGTAGAGCATCACTGTGCCTTTGGGATTTTGTGAAGCTTTCTGTTCCACCTCTTCCTGTTTACACCTTGGAAAGACAGAAAAAAAAGTTTAGCAACAATAGTCACCATGTGTTTGAATGTACTGGAGGAGAAGAAAGAAAACATATAGGCACAAAGAAAAGATGGCATTAAGCTACAATATAATTAACAGTGTAAATGTTGTTGATACAATGAGTGCTGGAAAAATCTATGAGGTAGCATCAGAGAAGGACAGTACAGGGCCAGAGTCACATATCAGTCTACCTGCTGTGTGAGAAAACCTCCAGCGCCACAGAGGGGACTACTTCCAAAGGCTCCCAGGCGTGGTCCTGGTGGATCAGCTTCTGGGCCCCTCTGGTCAGAGAGCGCAAAGACTCCTGGAAATGAACAGCCATGCTGATTTACCAACAACTCAGTCAGACCCACAAAGGAACAGATACAATAGGAAATCCAGGAGTGAAGTTGTCTGAAGCACAATCAAACAAAAAAAAGCTCTGAATCATTCCAGTCCTGCAAATAAAAATGTACACTCAGTACAATTGTGCCTCCCTTTGTCACACACAATCATTTGTGAAACGCCAAGTATGATTATACAGAAAATATAAAAACCGCATTTAAGCCAAATGATGACTGAAGGTGTCAGAAGCTGAGGAGAGAAGTTTGTCTTCACATGTTTTTTGCTAGTGAAAAGTATTTGAATTCACTGAAGAAAAAAAACCCATAAATATCACAAACCACAACCTCTGCCGTTTGTGAAGCACAGAATTTTAAACATCCAGCTCTGGGGTTTCCATCAGCAGAGTATCTGACACTCCAAAAAAAAATCAATTTTGGATGGAAACCACTTTGAAGAGAAACTTTACATCAGTTGAAAATTGTATGTTTTTGCTGACCTCTGAAAGGTTTAAGTATCATCTTAGTGCAGTGATGTTCTCACAATATCACATTTGTTTTGCGAGTGAAAGTATTTTCTTTTATGATATTAGGACACTAAATCTGAATAGAAAGCTTCTGCACCGTTTCATTGAAACTGACACACTTTGCATTTCTTACTGAAAAACAATTGTGTGGAAGATAAACAGAAACGAGGCTTAATATTACTGTGAGGTTTGAGGCAGAAAGACAACATCCTAAAAGTAACAGTGTCCTGTCTGGAAGCTGATCCTACATTCACTGCTCTGCTGCTGACTGAAGAGAAAAACAGTTGCTGCTCAGACGGATCTGTTGATGCCAGATTTGGACTTGTGTCCAATGATAAGAGAAATTCCAGCTGTGGAAAAAGCAACTATTGAATATGTGGCTTTGACAAGTGAGCGGGCAGATCAAACACTCAGCTTTCCCTATGATAAGTACAAACTAATAAAGGTCGCAAAATGTCTGGATTTTGTGGCGAAATTCAGTGTTTACTTTCAGTCAGATCTGAAAACAAACAATAAAATGATTCACGTAAATATCAGCTTACTTTGACAAGCTGCAGCGAGCACGTGCTAATTACATCCCACTAACACAACAGAGGCAAAGACTGCAAACTGAGCATTGCACTTGAAGTCATGATAGACAAATCAAAGTTAAAAAACACCAGGTTGGAATTCTCCTTTAACTCAGTTTTTGACCGCACACACCTCAGATGGAGTCCATGAGTCCAGCTGAGGGTCGAGCACCACATCACAGCAGAAGGCCCCTGAAGTAACTGCAGAGGAACACATGAAATACAATCAGATTAGCAGCACGCACCTGAACCTCCGACCATGAATCAGAAGCACACATAAGGAGGCGCCCCTCTGACCTGGCACTTCTGGTGTGCTGAGCAGCTCCACAGTATAGTCGTCCTTGAACGCAGTTTCTATTACCTGACCCAGCAGGGCAGCACAGGAACGCCAGTAGGCCTGAGGGGAAGACATGAGGACACGATTAATTCTAAAGCACATACTGATTTCATAATGCTCACTGCTTGATTCTCTTGTCTGTTTACAGTATGCTCAGTGCAGAAACTTGCTTTTTTCAACTCAGGGAGCGCATTCACAAATTTTATTGCTGTCTTGTATTGCAGTATAAGGACAATAAAGCTCCAAATGTAATCTAATCTTTAAATACAGATACCCTTTACAAACATTTTATAGTGCAGATGGTGCCTCTGACATCTTTTCTGGCCTTATAGCACTGTTAGGCTGCACAAAGACGACAGTCTCTCACTTACGTAAAACTAGATTATTTTTCCAAGATTTTCTGAGTTCTGTATTACATGCAAATGTAATATTTTTATGAATTTGTTGATGTTTTAAGGTCAGTGGAATTGTTGGTCACACAACTTGAAGACACGCGACCATATAATGAAACAAATATGGGTAAGGACTTACTTAATCTCAAAAATACCTCGACTTCTAAAGATTTACTAGATTCCTTGACCTTCCAACATCAGTAAGAAAAAGCAGAATATGCAAAAAAATCTGACATCCTATTACATAAAATAACATCTTCTGATGTGAAAGTACCTGATTGACCGGCACTGGGTCGTTGTCTTTAAATGTGAGCAGAGTGAGGGAGCAGGAGTGGGTGAGTGGCTGGTGGAGAGGCCACGGCTCTCCATCCACCAGGGCCAAAGCTGAGTTCTTCACATGATGCTCTGTCAGATCTGAGGGAAACAGAGTTCATCCAAGTGTGAACCAAGTAGCTATTTATTGTTAACCATGGAGTAGAACACTATTAATAGATGAAAATAAAGCTGAGGTTTATTACTTTCTTACTGCAAAATGCTTTGTTTAAGGAAATTTTTAAATGGTTGCAGTAGAGTTTAAAGTAGGGGGATATTCAACATGGCTGTTTTACATGCAGATTCAGTACATGCCACTTTACTTCACTTACGTCTGGCACAGCTCAGTGGCGTGGACATCCCTCTGTTCATGATGAGCAGCGTGCCATCCAGTCCCGGGCCGTGCATGGACACTTCTATCTTCTCGATGCGAGGGTACAGAGCTCTCTGCCTGGCCTGCTCTCTGGAGAAAATGGCATTACGTTGGCTGCGTACCTCAGCAAGTGATGGACGCAAAGATGCTGCAGCGGATGAAAAGCCTGTGGATGATAGAGGACGGGTGAATGGATTTAAACAGAAAGGAGGTACTCAAGGGAGAACATGAGGAATTAAAGGGACAGTGGAGGATCTGTCAAACTTTACTTCTTAGTGGAGATTCTCACCAAATGAAAAAATACAATCCAACTTTGACACCACTTTGTGATTAGTGTTACTATCATTTAAACAGGACCTCATACTGAAAGCTGTCACAGGTGGTCCACTGGAGGTTGTGATTTTTCCCCACAATGGCATCTGCAAGTTCAGGTGGAGTAACAAAGGTTCACTGCAACTTGCTGAAAAAGTGAAACACCTCAAATGCTGTGTGTAGAAACATTTAGTGTTTGAGTCTTTGATCAGGAATATGTTATAGACAACAAAAAATCAGTGATGCATTCAGAGCAAATGGAGAGAACATTTCAAACTTATCTGAGCATCTCCAACGTCCACATCTGTACAGACTTTAATGTGACAGATATATTTTGAAATATTGTTTGTGAAATGCAACAGCTGCGTGTCTATCTGTGCTACACACACATTTACAATGACTATCGAAGCAGCAGCTCATAATGTGAGCTGAGTGCTGCTGATAATGTTAGTTGTTTATTGACATTATCATTTAGCCTGCTGACAGATAGCATGTGTTTGTGATTTTCCTAATGCTGTTTTCCAATGTCAGCATGACAAACAGAGACAAAGTAGACAAACACACACACAACAACTATATCAGAGGCTCAAGAAATATAATAAAAGTCCTCACAAGGAAACTAGATGAGTGACATTCACAACAAAGTATTTATTCCACAAATATTATATGTTACCTTATTTTCTCATATATCAGGCGGCTGGGTGCTGCTACAGAAATAATATGCCACCATAAAAAGGCTGGATTATTTTCTTATTTTTGCCACAATATAGTTTTTAATAGCAGTAATGTCTTTTTTTATTACTTGAGAGCTTCATAACAATTTTTTCAAGGTAGAAATGATGGTAAAATACATTTTACTGTATGTGTATGTTTGCTGTAGTCGAAAACTGATAGAAAACCATAGAATATCAGTTCTATTCATACCAACAAATACATTTCTATCACTATTTGCATTAAGAGAAAGGGAAGCATTTACTCCAACTTTTCATATACGGCCACACATTCTAAAGTTATACAGGTTGTCAAATTGAAGACGAGGCTTTAAAGTCTTTATTTAGAACAAGTAATACTCAAAATAACAAGAGTTGGAGAATGGAGTCGGGCTTATGAAGCCGCTTGCTGGTTGATACATTCATGGCGTCAAAGTCTATTAACTTATATTTGAGACTAACAAACCGAATTAAAATAACATAAAACTTTGGACAACTTTTAATTTGTCATCTATATTGCCTGTTTCATATCAAAGCTGGACGACAACCGTTTGTTGCAGCAGACATTTTAACGTGCTGCAGGAGGAAACGCACAGGTGTGATTAATTACATGAATCAAGGCGACTGCAGGTGATGCTAATTAGCGTGATAGCTAACTGGAAAATGACACTGGGAGGCTAACTGTAAAAGAAAACGTATCTTATTAATTGCATATGTGCTTTTCCTGCTATGTCAAGTCAGACATTTTCTGAAATAAAGGTGTATTTACGCAGCTTACAAAGCTAACGGTCACAACCTACCCTTACAACCTAGTTAGCTCACATGCTAATGCTACACGCTGACAAACGGGTACTTACGCCGCTGGAAGACTTGACACACGCTCCTGGTCGCCATTGTGACGAATATTTCACCAGCTACATAAAATTACCTCAAATAAATACAGAAGGGGAAAAAGAGAAATGTTTGTTACAAACGCCTGTGGTTGAAGGACGCCATGCCTGTTTCGTGTGCGACGCTTATTCAGGTCCGGGTATGAACTTATGCCAGAGGCCGGAAGTACCGAGTGACCGACAGAAGGAAATGCTGTTCTGGTTTATGACAGCGAGTGTCGCTGTTGGTAGTAGTTGAAATCGGGGTTGTGAAAAGAAAGTGCTGCAATAATTATTCTCGATTTTGTCGAGAGAAAGACAGAGAGAGAGAGAGAGAGAGAGAGAGAGAGAGAGAGAGAGAGAAACAATAAATATATGTATCAGAGCCATTATCTTTAAAATAGTTCCTAACCTCCCAATAGGCTGCTTTAGAACTTCAGTAAAAGGCAACTGGATGTCTATTCTTGATTCCTGAAGATGTTTACTTCTTATCCAAGAGGCTTCTTCAGTTCTAACTGTCTGAATGGGACTCCTTGATATACATTATCATCCTGAAATCCCACAGCTAAAGGCCCAATAACAACCCAAGACTCACATGGTATGAATATTTGTGAAACTTCCCTATTAAGGATGACTCAAGATGTTAATGGTGGTGAACTTTTCTGAGGAGAGATTTCAAGACTGCATTATAAATAGCTGAGAAGTGGTGTTGTAGACCTCTTCCTGTTTATAGATATCTGTTTATTGGTCTTCTCTGACCAGAACATGAACACTGTTGTCCTCAAATGAGTGGGATCTCTTCCCGGAAAGTTTCAGCACCATTAATGTCTTGAGTCATCACTCATCCTGCAGTTTCACAGCCATTCACACCTCAAAGCATGTGAGCCTTGGGTGGTTAATGGACCATTAGTCATGTAATTTCAGGATAATAATATATATCTGGGACTCCCTATCAGTCAATTCGAACAGAAGACGCCTCTTAGATTATTTTTTTTTACAGGAAAAGGGCTCGAATACATTTTTTTCTTTCTCTCTACAAAAGACTTTTCAAAACCCTCACTGAATACAACCAACAGTGAAACCAGAACCATCCCGAAAAAGAAGAGAGGGTCTATGACACCACTTATCAGGTATTTATAATGCAGTCTTGAGATCTCACCCCAGAAAGTTAAGATAAAACTTTATTAATCCCTTTTGACTACCTTTTGAGGGTTTTAAGAGCATGAAAGTCTTGTGTCATTCATCATAAATTTAGCCACGTGAGCTCCGGATGATAATATACATCTGAAACATCTTCAAGAATCAAAAAGAGGTGTGAAGTTGCCTTCTACTGAAGCTCTTTGGGTTACCATGACCTTGATGGTTGAGAATCTACACAGACATCATAATAAGTTTTATATCTGTCTAATGCTTTGATATTCCTACAAGCACTTTAACTAAAGTTTCGTTATTTGTTGTGCCCACAATTTTAATTGTCTCAGTGTCTTTCATAAGTCTTGAAAGACTGCTGCACCTATGCAAATTGGACAGAATCCAAAGTTATGATCTTGGATCTGAAGTCTCACATGTCCCCAATTTCATCCTCTAATGGACTCTAATGGCACTGAGAATTTGACAAATGCTTGTTGGATTTTTCAGGTCCAGAATCAGCAGTTAAGTGTTGGCACTAATGGCAGCGGTAGGAGCAGGAGGACGCAGCCACAGGACCAAAACATCATAAATCATCTTGACGCAGGCCAAGATAGCACCGAATTACTGCTAAAAAGCAAAGCTGAGAGGGCTATTTTCACAGTGAGTGCAGACCTCATGACCTTTGGAGGTTAAAGTAAAAGAAAAGAGGCGACTTCAGAGATGCTAATGACATTAGCTGCAGATGAAAGGGCTTTTTTTCCATTAAATTTGCACAAAATGATTCGTCGACAATAAATATACACAACACAGCTGTGCATAAAGATTTATTTTTTGTTGAAAATAAGTGTTCCTGACATTGAACCACTAACATATCTGATGTGACTTAAGGTAGATGAACTACACACTGACACTGATGTTCACTTCATACAATGTAACAAGGCATTTGTATCGTCTGTAAGGTGTAAAGACAAGTGTCCGTACATTTGAATGACTGACTGATTGATTGATCAGTTGATTTATCGACACTGTCTCTTTGGGTGAGATTGATTGTACTCAATGTCAGTGTGACAGTACAACTTCATGCACACATCATCCACAGTAACATTTGGGATCTTCAGCATGAATTTCCCCAAAGGTGCGATTTTCCTTTATAGACATTCGTTCATTTTATTCATTCATTCATAGTTAGGCGGGCCTGCTGTAAAATGAACCTCCGGTATGACTCCTTTCACAGTGGTGTTACTTATCTGTTCTCGGTGATGGGCCTGTCAAAAAAGTCCCAAAAGTGCAAAAAGAAAAACACAAGCGGAAGAAAATGGGACTGATAAAACTGCTGAGCACGCTGCCATCCCTGCTTGGACCTATGGCTGCTTTCCCAAAAGCATTTAGCACTATGATCCTCTTTGTTGATGGCTTTTCGGATGGTTTTGGCACCGTGCTGCCTTTGGGAAAACCCCGGAAATTCACTCCTGAATAATCAGCAGGGACCGTGATGGACATGGGAGGTCGAGTGTTGTTGTTTTTGTTCTTTCAAGGGAAAATCCACCCTGTGTCTGAGAAGAAGTGCTGATATTTAGTTCCCTCTTTAACCTGCTTTGTTGACTTCTGCTTCATTGTCCTACATGTCCCAGAATGCCTCGTGATCAGGCCTCAGCTATTAGATACAGAAAGCAGGTAGAAATGCTGATTGCAAGAGTGGATTTTTCCTTTAAACCCCTCCATCTTCAAACATGAATACATTTGCACTGTAATTTCTGCTCCCCTCCCATCCATCAGCCCTCCGTCAGGCTGATCGGCTGCTACTGTATGCTACAGGCAGGACAGCAGGTCTCTCTCCGGTCCGGCAGAGGGCAGAAGTCCATCTGCCTGACGATCTCAGCAAACAGCTCGTCCACCATGGTCTTGCTTTTAGCTGACGTCTCCATGAACGGGCAGCCCCAGTCCTCAGCCAGGGCCTGGCCCTCGCTGGGGGACACCTCCCTCTCCTCCTCCAGGTCCACCTTGTTACCCACCAGCACCACCGGCACCTGCTGGTACCTGCAAATAAGAGAGAAACCACATAAGCCATGTGAAATTTGCTGCCTTCTCCCCTGCTGAGTGTGTTTTGTTACAAGCTGAGACTACAGGAACTTCCTGGTACCTAAGGGAGAAAGAGGGAGGGAGTAAACTCAGCGACAGCGCATGTGTGCATTGTTGGCCTACATACTGTATTTGTTAGTTGCTGAAACAATAAGGGTTTTGAACAATGCACAATGGAGAGACAGGATTCGGTTCCAGCTTCCCGGGAGGCTCCCATCACTCCCAGGGTGTGTAGATCCCATTAGCAAACTGTCATCACAAAAAAAAGAAACCTCTTCAGAACATGGCGATGCTCGATTTATTCCTGGATGCATTATATATGCATTTGCATGGCATGCAAAGCTGTACATTTAATGGCTTCCAATTCTTGTTTGAAATCGTTAGCTCTCCACTTTGCATCATTTCCATCATGCACTAAGCATGTCTTCAAGGATCAAAAGCTTTCTCCCACAGCGTGTGGTGGCTGACGAACCCAGTCCTCTTCCCTCTGAGCCATCAATACAAGGAAACCAGGCTGGGGAGAGTAATGGAATAAGTTATTGAATAATTGAATAAAGCTAATGTGCTGCTCTCACATGGGGAGACGTGAACATTGGCCTCCTACCTTGGATACAACTATTTTCGATTTCATATTGAGCTTCGTTTGTTGTCTGTTCCTACGTTATAAACTCCACTGTGTAGCATTTGACATTGAGGATCCAAAAAATATTACAAAATACTAAGAAAGTAACATCAGGTGACTTTAAGTTAACATGGACAGACAGATAGATAGACTGACATTCCCTCATGCAGTGTTTTTGCTGATGGTGGTGAGTAGGAGTCGTGCTGCCTTCAAATTAAGAGAAGTGCCTATGATCAATATTTAATATTAACAATAGTGGATTCTAAGTGAAGGGCGTTGCTTGTTGTGAAGCACAGATGCTTCACACGATTCTGCAGTTCCACTCAGCTTTAAAGCATCTTTTCAGCTCATTGTTTTGGCAACTTCATAGTTTTGGATCACTCTCACTTAGCAGTCCATTCCACTCAGTAGGAGGTGGAGGCCAAAACAGAGCTAAAAGGTGACTGACTTGCATTTACCGGCCTGAAGCACAACTTGAAATGAATTCTAATGTTGCTGCATAACTGTTCAGTCATGTGTGAAACCACTATGACATCAATAATTGCTTCATGGACAGCTTTTTAAAACCTCTAGTTCGGTCTGTAGGTTGTTGCCATCTTGGGTTGTTGACACCAGGCATGGATCTGAACCCTAGGATACTATGAACATGCATACAGGCCAGTGTTATACTGCAAATATGCAAAGGTCCACATGATGTCATTTTCATCGTCTTCCCTGAGTGCAAATGCACACATGCAGCCAAAGACTTGCAACTATGCTACGAGAGCATTAGTGCTCAGGAGTAGTGTGCATGCACAGAATACATGGATACAATCTAGTGTGGATGAGCTGACTCCAAGCAGACTAGAAAGTAGCATAATAACAACAACATCCACACGGAAGTACAATCAAATAATCACAAGGTCGTCATGCCTTAAAGGAAACCCTGCTTTATCATCTATTTCACCCTAAATGGGACCTTAATTTACTATAGTTACATCATGCTGCATTAAAGGAGACTTGAAACAAGCAGCGGAGACCATAAACTCATTAGAAAAATAGTTACTGATACAGCAAATCAAGTGAGAAGTCGGGTCATTTTCTCATCGACGTCTACATTTCGAGTTCTTTTCATAACCAAAGGAGTCGCCCCCTGCTGGACATTAGAACGAATGCATGTTTACACTATTTCTGCACTGGCTTCCCTTTCCAGACGCAGACACTAAATCCACTTATACATGCATACATACATGTATATTTATGATTTGTATAAATACATCAGTGTTGTGTTCACAGCTCTGCCAACGAGTGGACAAAAACAGATACTGCAGCTATAATGCTACAACATACGATGCTATCTTGACTACTTTTGCCACAGTTGTGTCAAAAACTGTTCGTACACTATGGCTGCTTCACTTTGAAGTCAGGTACATATATATTATGCTATAGTAAAGTCAGATCCTACTTTATTCAAATACAAGATATTTTATTTCAGTTAGATGCCCTTCATGTTTTCTCTGATTAAATAACTGCAGAATGTCAATTACACTGGGTATATATTCTCACAACAGGTAATGGCACGGACCACCTAATAGCCTCGAGCATCAGTCATTCCTAAGTGCTTTCTGAGCCCGGCTTATTGATCCACTGGCGCTATTGAGAAATAAGCTCTTATCTACAAATTGGTGGCCTGCTGCCACACCGCTCAGCTGGGAGAAGAGCTGAGGCGTGGAAAAGAGCTGGCAAACGTCTCACTGAGCTAAAGAGGGCTGGGGAGCTAGAGGAAATAAGTGCAGGCAGCAGGGTGGAGGAATGAGTAGTGGACACTTATGGACTGTTTAATTATCCTTGAGCCAGACAGCGATGCCCTACAACTTTGGAGGGTGCTGTTGAGCAGCTGAGCTTGACCTCTGACCCCACCCATCCATCTCCACCCCCATTGGACCCACACGAGAGGAATTCACAAGAGTGAAAGCTTCTCAAAAAATGCAAATGCTTCTAAATAATGTCAGCAATTCACTGTCAAGTAGAGAAAACTCACTCACAAAGCCTCAAATGCCAGAGACTTCCCTGCAGCTTGGCATTTTCCCCTCGCAGCAACACACGCATGCTAGCAGCAGCTGACCTCAGCAGGACAAGCATCTCACATGGCCTTGTGTGTTTGGAAAGCCGGAGTCTAGAGGGTGTGAAGTGTGAACAAGGAGAGCACCACAAAGACAAATGCAATCTGACAGCCTTGCAGGAGAAACTCTATATATAACTACAAAGACACAGGGAGAGCCAGCTTCTCCAGGGTGGGGAGTTTGTGTGGAGTGTGTTTGTTGCAGCATCAAACTGCTGCTCCCTCCACAGCAGATGAGGGGGAGCTAAAACTGCTTATCGCAGCACGTGAAAAACTTGTCCCACAGGGATCTGTAGGCTGATATCATGTATTATTAAATATACTGTATGTCAATCAGCATTTGGGGCTACATATTAGAGAATATGTTGCCCAATATCTCTATCTGCTGTATAATTGTACTGTAACTGTGTGATGCTGCTCGATTTCCACAAGATGCAGCTTAACTTGAGTGTATATATATTTATCTTCTACTGTAACTGTTAATACTATCAGAAATTTAATGCACTTTTAATTCCACTGTATTAATTTTGTTGGTATAGTTACTTTAAAGATTAAAAAGTAGCAAAAAATAACAAAAAGTATCAATAGCTCATCAAATATGATATAATATATACATAAAATAGATCAAATTAACTCCACCTCAACCAGCTTGACATTAAAATACTGTTTACATGTTGTTGCATTAGTAATCAATAATTTCAGAAAATGATACACTTCTGTACAAGTGGTGCTTTTATTCTGACATTTTAAAGTGGCACAAGTCAAATGTTTTAGGCAACAAGTGGTAATGGACAGTGTAAAAAGCTGTAAATTAAGCTTTAAAGAGTCGCTGTTGAGCCTTTTTCAGTTTATTGTTTTGGCTTTATGACATGAAACTTTCTTGTTCTGGTTGTAGCATCTACTGTATTGACTTTGTGAATATACATGGTCTAAATATTAAGATGTAGCACAAAGTAGATCAAATTAGCTCCATCTGGTTGAGCTTTTAACATTGGAGCTCAACCAGCTCCGATATTAAAATACTGTTGACACGTTGCTACATTAGTAACTGATAATACAAAACAGATTCACTTCTGTATAACTGGTGCTTTTATTTTGAATTTTTAAAGCTGTGCAAGTCCAGTGTTTTATACAACAAGTGGCAATGTGTGATGTGAAAAGCTGTAAATGCAGCTTTGAAAAGTATAAATAAGTTCTGACACTGAACATGATGTATATTTAAGGTAGGGGGCACTCTGCTCCCAGTGGTCCTGCCACATTTGAAGCACTCCCTGGTGAAATCTCCAGTGACAAGTGACAATTCTGTTGGTATGGCCAAAAAACTTGTGTGTCTTCATGGTGGAGCTCTTAATTGCCATCGCACCACAGTTCTTCTTTGCACCGAGTGATCTCCCTCAGACACCTCGGGACATTACAGTAGAATTCGGTGTTGACAGTCCGATCCTGGGGGACGACCTCACGGTTCACAACCCAGAGAATGTCAAAGAAAATGGCGAGCATGCTGTCGGAGAACTCCTGATCTGACATGTCTTCTTCCATCTTGGACACTACAAGTTCTTTCACTGCAACACCTGTTTGGTTTCCAAGTCAGAGCTAAAGGAGCCGCTCCAAGTCCATGGTGAAACCGCAAATATGCACCTGCATGTAACAAAGGTCCTGATGTTGATCGCGCAACGCCATTTTGAATCCTGACTCACAAGAGTTAGTGCTTGAACCTGTTTTAAAAACATGACCACGCCACATTCTGGTTGTGTGCAAAAACGAAAACATAGCTAAAGAGAAAGTGGCTGTTGAACTTATCTTTTTTGGATGGAAACAAATGCTATTGCACCATTACTATGCATTTCCTAGATGTGTAATTTGTTAAGTGTTTTCCAAAACAAACAAACACACAAAAGAACGTATGCAGCTTTAAGTATGTCATACTGACAACATAGATAAGGATCTTTCTTTCTGAAGTAAATGATATGGCTGCTTGATCCACCAGTGATATGAAGTGTAACTATGCATAACTATCTGCATGACATCACATTTTTAATGCCACTTATGTATCACAATAATTCCATTAGTCATGATAATGAATGGGCTAAAGTATTGTTTCTGACGTTAGGTTCTCCTGGGGGTGTTTTTTACTAATTTAAAGTAGGAGAAAACAACAAACACTGCTAACTCGTTCCTTGTGCAGCACAAGGGCTGGAAAGCATCTATTCTGGGGATTATCAGCACAGTCAGATTCGTTTGGGACTGCCAGCTGTATGAATATGCAGTTTCTTGCTCTCAAAAAAAATCTAGTGGGAGAGGAGCCATGCTGGATTTACGGAACTGACAACAGCAGGTGGCAGACAGCTTAAGAAATGATACGGGAGAAAATATTCAATGTTGATTTTTGAAATATTGCTCTTTGCAGAATGATACACAGGGAGCGACACCGAGAAAACAAATGTGCTCTGAATCCATCATCTGGATCCTCGGCTAGCGGGAAACCAAAGGTTGAAAACGTTGCATCCTCATAATGCATGTGGACTCCTGAATAACTACTTAACCTCCGCGGGGTGTTATTCCAAAAAAAAAGAGGCAAACACACACACACACACACACACACAGAATCAGTGTTTATAACTCACACACACAAAAAAAAGAAGGCCTCCACATTTTCCATTTAGCCTCGGGTTACAACGGCCTTATTAGGGCTACCTGCTGTGCTAAATAGCTACAGTGACTTCACTTATTCACAAGCCCCACAGCGGAGGCAAACACACATACAAATTACAAAAGAACAGTCAGGCATCTCTGACACGAAGCCCTCCAACCCTGCAACCGCCTCCTCGCTCCCCGCATCTGCTGTTAATTAACAGTTGGAGCAGCTTCGCCATACGACGGCCAGCCATGTATCTGCATGTAAGTGGACGGAACCTTATAGCGCCTACACTGTTCACTCCCAGAGGGTGTTAACGCTGGAGAACAAAGCCTCCACAGCTAATGTTTCTGTAGCGCCTTGACATCGCGGGCTCCACCACCAAGAAGAAGAAGAGGAGCGAGGAAACAAAATAACAAACCGCAAACATTCCTGCGATAAACAGACAGAGGAGGCCTGTGCAGCAGATGGAGAAGGTCTTTAGAGTCTCTGTTTATGGCCCAACCCCACAGCTTCATTTCCATCTCTAATGGTGCAGCCCAGCTCCTCCAGATTTTCCTTTGCTTCAGCTGCAAAGGCATTAAAAAGGGGGTTCACAGACAGGCGCTCATTAGTTCAATTATCCCTGCTACGACAAGAATCTTGGGAGCGAGAATGAAGTTTTATGCTTGTTTTACAGAAAGAAACAAACCAGAATGAGAGAATAAGGTCTGTACTAACACGTCCACACTATGAAGCGCCCCTTTAATTTGTCACAGTACATTGTATCTCAAGTGCAGGATGCCACAAACACCAGGATGTCCGACTACATCCGGTTGCATTTTGCAGTCTGCAAGCCAGCATGCTTTTCTGACCCTCAGTCCTGCAGTGGAAGATGCTTCATGTGAATATAAACAAGCTTGAGATCGCACATCCAGATGACAGCTCACTTCATACCGCTGATTGCAATGGACACATGAGTAAGACGGTTAAAGGCTAAGACACAATATTATGATAAATTAGTGTGTTGGTCGATGATCTGAAACGTTAATGCTCTAAATTCTACCTTCCTCATGTGTGATGAGCCAGCTTTAGTCTGGACGATGGGGCACAATTCTAGCTTGTCACTTTGACAAAGGGCTTACTTTATTTACTTCAGCCTTTGCCAGGTAGTTGCCAGAGCTGTATCCATCCACCCAACATTGTTTTCACTCAGCATGCAAACTGCAGTAGTGCTACTCATTGATTAAACCCCTATAAACTCTCCTCTGTGTATCAAAGTTATCTTTTCCCATCCTACATTAAAATGGCTAAGACGTAACTCTCCAGTGTGCAAATACACACCTCTCTCCACCCACCACTCCCCAGTTGATGCAGCTCGAGCACACCAGCTCACCCCGACTCTGCTTAACCAATATCAAACTACTCTAAGCTACACAATGCCAAGGTGTAATATTGTAGTAACTCAGCCAAACAACTGGAAATTGTTTCTAAAGAAGAGCAATGATATAGAAAGCGTGAACCCTGCAAAGCGACAGGATTGGTTCTTTAGGTTTGTGACATATGAAACCCAGGAAGTCTGAATCTGTGTTTTTTCGATGGTCATCAGTACACTGCAGGTTCAGGGTGGTGATGCACCACAATGGTCTTGACTGTTTATTTCAACTCATGATGTGCCTTTAAGCATATGAAAACACCAAATGGATGTTTCAACAAGCTCAAACAGACCTCCACTTGCTGCCAAGCCTGCTCAGTAGTGCTGCCAGTGGTCAAAAACTCCACACAGCTCCTTTAAAATTTGCTATGCTGGTCTAAGAACTCTGACCTTATTTCTTCAAGTCATTTTTACAAAAGCCGCAATGGTTGCATTAACCTGATCCATGCTCCAAAATTGGCTGGATTGGTCGATTGTTTTTCCAGCTGGAGGTACAACATTAGACTGGTTTAAATTTGCTGAGAAAAAATCTGTGGACTGAATCCAAGCAACAAAAACTGCAAACAAACAGCCCAAACTGATTAAAAAAACACCTGCTTCTAACTTTCTGTCACACCAACATACATGTGTGCGCCTGGTTTCATCACTCCACAAACATTCCCCTGAGATCCAGAATGACAATCTTGTTTTTCAGTTACGGCTACAAGTGATAAGAATCTAAATCTGGGAAACTCCAGATTCACATCAAAGCAAAGGTTTTGTCCCCCGAAGGGGTTACGAGATAAATTTGGTTGGAAGATGACTAACAAGATCGGAAATGAGAAGAAAAGGCATTTTTACTGCACAAATTATGCTCATTTTTGCAGACTTTCCTCTGATCTTTGCTGGTTTATGGTCTTATATGGATCTCTGAAGGCCTCTAAAAGGGAACATGTGTTTGGTTGAAGTATTTGCAGCTGACAATGAGATGCAAGTAAACACAGCTTGGCTTTAAGGGTTGGGAAGAGTTGTCCTTAATGTACATCAGATTGGATTGTGCAGAAATGTGTTTTCAGACATTTGAGAGCTGCTAGAAAGCTACAAGTCCGTCCTGAATGAGATAAACGGTGGTAAGAACACTTAAGCAAGCAAAGTGGGGCGAATATGTCGGAGCACTTTACACACAGCAGCAATGAGCACTTTACTGGTGGCTCTGCTTGGATAATATTTTAAAGCAAGCCGACTGCTTTAACAACTCTCTTCCTGATGGCAAACACTAAAAGCCTGAGGTCGAGAAGTTGTGCCTCCACCAGAGTGCCCCCTGGGAAACGTAGTTTTGGTCTCTCCCACCCTGTTTCCACTCAGCGGTGCGTGATGCTCACCTCCTGCTATTAGACACAGCATCAGTGCAGCGTGAAAACGCAGCTCCTCCAGGCTGACACAACGACAAACCTTCACATGCGAGCCAGGAGATCAGGAGATAGTGAGCAGGGCTACACCCAGATGGGGTTAATTTGCACCATGAAAAAAGAAAAAAAACCCCCATAAAAACCAGTGAAAATCAGGCTGCAGGGGAACCGGAGGAAATAAGGTAAAAATAGTGAAATACTGTACCGTTCAAGAACCATAAAAACTGTGAAAATAATGGCAAATATCTGTACATTAATGATATTTTCAGTTGATTTGAATACAGTATTTAAGTGTAAGCTTACACATTTAAAGAAACACATATCCATTTGTAAAAATATAGGCTTTTGATGGTACAGTATGTGCAGTTTGGCCTGTTTTTAAAAGACAACACGGAAATTCATATGTTTTTTTCTGTGATTTTACGACAAATATTCCATTTTTTTTTTTAACACAACAGGGGAAAAATACCAGTTAAACAAATGATTAACTACTTTTCAATCCTTGATACGCATCATTTGTCTTTCAAAAAATTGCAAATATTCATAAAATAATATTATTCTTTGCTGACCTGAATACAGTAAAAATGGTGCCATTTTAAGCTCAAACATTGTAGTTACCATTTACACAAATGATGTGGACATTATCTATAGCGTCAGTCTAATATTTATTTGGTTAATGTGTAAATTACCATTTTTTTTCCTGTGGTTTTATTAGATATTCTCAGTAAAACAGCAGTTACATTTTATTGTTTTGCAATAACATTCTTTGCTGATTTAAAAACAGTAAAAATAGTTTTATTCGTTTTATGGTCAACTGTTGTAAAAAGAATTAGTTTCCATATGTAAAAATGCAGATGTTTGATGAGGACATTCTGTACAGTTTCAATTTCATTTTTATGATTAGTAATTTAACATTTAAACTAATACTTTGGTTCAATTACAGAGAACATCTAATAAAACCACAGAACAAAAAAAGGAAACATCCATTTTATTTTTAACCATTTCTCAGTCTTTAATGTACATTAATCTTCTTGCACTGACTGATGATTTAAATACAGTAAAAACACAATTATTATTTATTTAAAAAATACAGATTTTTTATGTGGACATTATTTTGGGTTTTGGTTTGTTGAATTCTGTACAGTTACCATGTAAATGAATATTTTATTTCTGTGATTTTACTACGTATTATTTGTATTGTAACCAAGCTGGGAAAATCTGTAAGAAAAAAAAGGTTCAAATATTTTAAAACCATTTTCAGTACTTAATGTTAATATTTTTCTTTCAAATAATGGCAAATATCTGCAAAATGAATAACAATGAGCACCAGTGTTCACAAAAAGAAGCACAATACTCTTTGCTAATTTAAATACAGTAAAAACAGTGTAACTCACCAGTCAGAGATTGTGACAGAATTACCACTTATATTTACAGCCTGACTTTCATGAGTGGCATGTAGATTAATATTAATATTAACATCATAATATTATATTTTTTCTGTGATTTTTACAAGGTATTACCTGTAATTTAACAAAACATTTTGTAAAATAATAGTGAATAGTTTAGAAAATCGTTCTTTTTTTTTACATTGTGGTTCGTCTATGGGTGTGGAGTCTACAGGATGTATCCAGTACGTCTATATAATTCAAAGCAGCGACACATTTAGCCTCTTCTTATCCAGCTCTGCTTCTTCATGCATACAATCAACACAGTAACGGTGCTACGTGATGCACTTGTCCCCTGCAGCAGCGTCTCAGCAGGAGGCCATGGCTTCACACCACCTTCAGCACACAACATAAAGCATCTCACGTCTCGCTCATGTTTCCCACACAGAGAACCCTGCATCATAAGCATTCTGCTTTATATGTCCCTAATGGAGGCCTGATGTCTTTCTGGCTTCCAAGCCAACACAATCCCATTAAGTTCTGGTGAGTGGGCACGCACTATATCTCTGTGTGGTGCTTGTTGTTACTGCTGCTGGCTCAGCAACAAGTTTGGGAGGAGGGAGGCCGATCTCCTGAAGGCAGCTAATGGAGACCAGGAGCTGATTGGGTTTCATTAAAGGTGGATGCCGTGAAGATGGAGGCCTGGATGTGTTTACATGACACAGTGACACAGTCCAGTATCCTGAAATAAACTCACCTAAAAATCACAGGACGTCACAGATTTGTCAGGGATGTTTTAGTCCTCGGACTGAGTCACAAGGTTTATTACAGGTTTAAACAGTCAGAACCTGGAATAAACGTCCAGGATATGAACACAAACTGGATTTAAATGCATTTCCTGTTAGCTGCATTACAGTAAAGACTCATTATTCTAGTCTACAATGTTGTTTAGATTATTTCTCAATAATGCCATGTTGTTATTAAAAGTGTTTTATTATCACTGTGTATTTATGGAGGTAACAGAAAACAAATACCTGAATGAACTCACCATAGAATAGTTATATAGATAAATATTACAGTGTGTTTGCTTGCTTAACATGCTTTATGTGATATAATTACAATTATTTATGTGTACTGTAAAAAAATTAATATTTTTTGTGACTTTTAAACTGTAATCCACTGTTATTTTACAGCCCCCTCCCTTTCTTTTGTTAAATTAGAGATAATAACTCTAAAAACATGCTGAAACGGCAAATAACGTCTTTATAAAAAATCTATATTTTAACATTTGACCAGAAAATTAAACACCTTTTACTGTATTTAAATCATTTAAAAATATAATTATTTTACATCTATGTGCAGATATAAAAAAAAGGTATATTATGATCTGAAAAAAGTCTTAATTTACAGGTTGACGGTAAAATAAAAGGTAGGACAAAACTGTTCATATTGTTCATATCAAAAATCTGGATTTAAAGAAAATGTATACTGTATTTAAGTAAGCAAAGAAATCTGATATATATATTTTCACTGCTTTTACAGTATTTAAACACTACATATTCCACAGCTCTTAATGTCATTTTTTTGTGGCTCCCTGCTGTCACACTGTCTGGATTTTAATGATTTAGATTTGACAAATCTAAAATCAGGTTTTGACGTCTAGAGCATCTTGGGGTGTTTGACTTCCCTGCATCCTTCCACATACTGTACCAATCCTGACTTCAAAACCAGAGCACTGTGAAATAAAAGCATGAAATATTCATGGGTATACACTTGGGGACAGCAGCGGCTGCTGAAGCGTCGGCTGCTGCTCTGGGTGGCGGCTGGCTGGAGGCGACGGTGCGTCTTTTTCATCCGTCATTATATTATTCAGTGGGAAGGAGTTCCCTCGTGCTCGTCGTCGGCCGTGACGTCGTTTCTGTGACGTCAGAGAAGCTTTCAGTTCACTGTGCTGCAGATAACCACGGGATACAGGTCAGATTGTACAGTATTGTAGCTCAGTGTGCAGCTCAGGGGATAAATATGTTCAAAATGGAGAAAAGAGCAACAGGAATCTTCAGAATTAGATGTGTGGGGAGGCTTTGTCTGTAACTAGAGGTATGTGGAAGTGTGTCGTCACAGGATTTTTATAATGAGGCACATTTTCTCTCTTTTTTTTTGTTCCAAATGAGGACCCAAGTTGCACAAAGAGACGACTGCATGAGTCAGAGCTCAGCCAGTGTGTCACTTTATCTGCTCTAGAGGCTTTGTTCTCCTTCAGCCTGTTATCTTTCCTCCTGCAACTCTTTCCCCGTCACATTACAGACCTGTGCAGCCTTCATCTTAAACGAACAACCTTGCAATAAAGGAATTTTACAGTATTTTCCCTTTTAATTTAATAGATTTTTTGCATATTTTTGAAAAGAAAATATAAATAAAATTGCAAAAAAGCAGAGTGTGAATTCTGATTTCTGATTTAAACTAACATTAAAAAACTGCAATATTTTAAAAACCACAAAATTTCTATATTTTTAAGGCATTAAAATAGATTTGCAAAATTGTTTTTGAATTTTTCCAAATATTTCCTTTTTATTTAAAAAAGGAAATTAGAAAATTGAAGCTTAATAATGTAAATATATGAATAATATTAGATTAAATTAGTGACAACAGAAAAGAAGGATTGGCTCTGCTGTTTGTTTGGTTTTTTTACATTGATTTGTTTGTTAAATGACAGATATCTTGTTTAATTATAGATATTTTTACAACCAAATCATCAGTGTATAATTTCAGTTAGCATTTATACTGTTTTTATCATTTACATATTGTATTTATCCGTCTATATGTGTGTGGATGTATAATGTCATTGTTTTTCTGCATAATAATATCTTTTCTTACACATTAAAAGTCTGTTTTTTACATTTTTTAACAGCTTTTTCTTTTACAGAGCGCACTGACAGCTGAAATGATGAGCTGTAGAAATGCTGTTAGGTTGATTCTGTTCAGACTACATGAGCTGCTTCCCCCTTATTCCAGCCTTTATCCTAAACTAAACCCACCATCGTCTGGCTGCAGCTCCATATTTAATGGCCAGTTAAAGTGGAGTCTGTGTCCTCATCTAACTCTGCAGCACAGCGAACAAACATCTTTGCCAAACTCTGGCCTTAAATAACAGCAGCAGCATGACATCTAATTCATTAAGCCACCAGACCATCCGAAATTAACCCAATTAGGTAAAAACTGAAGTCAAACAATCACACCAGTTATTCCTCAACCTCCCTCAGACATGTGACTCCATCATGTTGCTCTGGTTAGCGCCTTGACATGGCACCAAAACTATCAGACGCCATGTAGCCGCTTTAAAGCCTCTCATTGCAAACCAAGAGCTGAAAAGTCAGTGAGTGTCGTTAAATGAATTAAAGGAGGCTCCAAGCCAAAAATACCAATATGTCAGTACCAGAAGGAAAGATCACAGCTTTTCTTCCACTCTCCCTCTCTGCCGCTGCTCCAGCTGAGCGATGAGCTCAGTGGATTTGTTGAGTAATGGACTGGAGTGATCAAAGCCATCCAGAGTCAGTCGTGTGTGCGAGAAGAGAGACGCAGCGAATATCTAACCCAGGAGAGTTCAGTGGGTTGATGTATGACAGGTGAGCCACAGCTGGGCCCCGATGAGGAGCACATGACAAGTCTCAGCTTCTCACGGAGCTCAGCAGGAGGAAGGCATGCTGGGAGGAAGAGGAGGGCGACGATGTCCAAGTGGGGTTCAGTGATTTTTTTTAGGTGCCCTTGAAAGGTTCCAGGGGGAACTCCAGAAAGTTTACTGTTTTATTGTGGTGTGTTTTTATCAGGGAATGTTAAATGATCATATCTCACAAAACACCAACTGTATGTTTTGAACAATTTACTGTTATTTTACTGGTTAAACAGTAAAATAGCAGAAAAAAGTTTACATTTTTACACGTGAACCCTAAAAAAACAGGTTGAAACTGTTAATATGGCACAGGTCCACATCAAAATGTGTATTTTTACAATGTGTGAGCATAAATTTATATAATGATATAAAAAATCAGTATTTTTATGAATGGCAATTTGTTCATTTACAACATGCAACCATAAAATTATATCATTTTCATTTAAATAAAAATAAATAAAAAATAAAAATAATAATTTACATGTTGACTGTTAAAGATAAAAAAATAAATAAAACAGGTGAAGAATGTAAATAATGTCCACATCAAAAACCTCTATTTTTACAAAAAAACAATCCTTTACAGCGAAACCATAAAATGTGCATTTAAGTTAGCTTAAAAATAGCATTACTTTACAAATATTTACTGATATTTTCACATTTTCATGTGAATTTTATTTGATTTTTTACATTGTGCAAACGTAAAATGACACTATTTGTTACTGTTTTTAAATTAGCAAAAAACTTTCATTATTTTCCAGACATATATTTTTATTTGAAAGAAAACTATTTTTATTTAAATTTGAAAACCAGATTATTTAATTACAGACAATATGTCTTACAGAAAAAGTACTCATTGACATGTTGACGGTAAAAAACAAAGAAAGTCAAAACTGTTAATAGTGTCCACATCAAAAATCTATAATTGTAGTTTGTTCTTTTACAATGTGATCATTATATCACACCGACTTTGTGTGTTTAAATCAGGTAAAACGATTAGTATTTTACACATATTTGCTGTTATTTTCACATTTTTAAATGTGTTTTTTTAGATTGCGCAAACTTAAAATGACACTGTTTCTTACTGTTTTAAAATTAGCACAAAAAAGAATTATTTTACTGATAGTTGAAAAATAATTTATATAAAGGATTGAAAAAATTCAAATAATATTTAGTAAAATCACTTAAATAAAGTTTTCATTTAAATATTGACTGTAAAAAAACTCTATTGTTACAAACATAAATGTATTCTTTTGAAATATTTGATCACAAAATACACTGTTTTCCTTTTAAATCGGTTAAAAATAGAATTAATTTACAGAAAATTTCTGTTATTTTCACATTTTTACATGTAATTTGTTTTACTTTGGACAAACATAAAATTACAAGACGTCTTACTGTTTTTAAAATAGCAAAAAAATCGGACTATTTTTTGATATTTGGAAAAAATAATCTATATTATTTAATTTTTTCAAACAATATATCACAAAATCACTGAAATCAAGTTTTATTTATTTTTGCTGTTTTTAAAAAAGCTTTAAATTGTTTTTTTCTACAGATATTTGTTGTTATTTTCATTGTTGTTTCTGTGGCATATTTTTGTTGCTCTCTTGCTGCCAGATGTTCACCATTTTCTCCACATTTATTTTACAGTGCACCTCTGCTCCAACTCATCCCACTCCCATGTTGTCTCCAAGACCACCTCAGGGCCCTGAACCCCGTCCAGCAGCCTCCTGTGTGTTTCTAATGCAGTGGAGGTCTGGACCATGAACCGGACTGTGTCTCACCTCTTGACCCGGATGATCTGGTCCCTCATGGGCTTGATGTCCTGAAAACTTTGCTGGTTGACCAGGCTGTAGACCAGGATGAAGCCCTGGCCGTTCCGGATGTAAAGGTCCCGCATGGAGGCGAACTGCTCGGTGCCGGCGGTGTCCAGGATCTCCAGCACCGACGGAGACGAGTCCACCTCGATCTCCTTCCGGTAGAAATCTTCGATGGTCGGGTCGTACTTCTCGATGAAGGTCCCGGTGACGAACTGCACGGTGAGAGCGGACTTCCCCACCCCGCCGCTGCCCAGCACCACCACCTTATACTCCCGCATCCTGCGCGCTCAGATCCGGCGTGCAGCGGAGGAACAAGCGCATCCCCCCGCACAGGAGCCTGGACTCAGACCGCAGCCTCCGACCGGCCAGACGCTCTTCTCTGCGGGCTCTAGGCGAGACGATGCTGGAGCATTGAGCCTCTACTGAAATATTCCCACGCTATCTTGAAGGGACACCATTCCGGAGGCATCCATAATGCAATAAGGCGTCGGTGTGGTAAAAATAAGATCGGCTATTATTAGAAACAGCCAGACGGCACATCTTTTTCTGTGCGGCAGACGGCTAACGCTACATTTCTGTGCACAGTGGGGTTCAGCAGAGTTAAAGGCAAAGCGCCTATTTATCCTTAGAAGACAACAGTGCTGGGAATCCACGCCTCTGAGTCAGTGCATTCACTGGATGTTACTATTTCCTGGAAAATATGGAGGGCGATTAGTGCCACAGGGCAGCAGCAGGCAGGGATGGGCAGGGATGGGCATGATGGGGCGGAGAGGAACAAACAAATGAGTCAAGCATCTCATCCTGCATCTGTTTATTGTCAAGATGTCTTTATTTATGTAGAAAAAAACACAAAATACAAGCACCAGAGGTTATTAGCCAGGATTTGTTTGAGTTAGCCAGCTCAACAAAACCTAAACCTCAGTCAGAGATTAGAGAGAATCAACAATACAAAAGTGAAAATACAAGCACCAGAGGTTTTTGCTACAAAGCAGGTTTGACAAATCCAGGCTTTGTCTGAGTGAGCCGGCTCAGTAAAACCTAAACCCTAGTTAGACATATGTATCAATGTTTACTTGATTGCCTATTTCTAACATGACAACTGCACATTAAAGCTATGAAAATGGAAAGGAAAAACAAATGAGCATGGCTCTGGAGTTCATTTCTGCATCTATTTATTGTAGAAATGTTTTTATTTTATGAACGAAAACACAAAATTCAGGCTCCATAGGGTTATACTACAAAGCAGGTTTGACATATCCAGGCTTTGTCAGAGTTAACTGGCTCAACAAAACCTGAAATTCCAGTCAGAAACAAGCAAGAATCAACAACACAAAAGTGAAATTCAAGCAGGTTCAGGATAATTAAGATTATAAATTAAGATAATAGGTGTTCATTGCATTAAAATGTTGCAAGGATCTAGACTTAGTGTAACCGGTAAGCCTCTCAATTCCTGCATAACTTTTATCCTGGATGTTCTAAAAGGGGGAGCAGCAACACAAACAACGGTCCCAGCAGGGATCATGTTCAAAACCACATCCTGAGCTACTGAGCAAACCAACCACTGCACAAGACACACGTTGCAAAGTTATACTGGAAAGGCTGAGCAATGATTATTACAAATAAGCTCACCAGGCAACACATGATGAGACAGGAATATAACCTCCTAATGCAGGCGGCCCGATGATCACCACTGGGCACTACCAGACAAAGACAGACACATATCGGTTTCATAAACTTGGAGGACAGAAACAGTAAAATGACTGGCAGCTATTCAAGGAATGTTAGCTGTAAATATAATATAGATAGAGTGATGTTTTTTTAAAGGAGGACATGTCCCCTCAGTCCCCGATGGACAACCTTGAACAAACCATAATTGCAACAAGTCCTCTGAACTGAAGGGTAAAACAAATTGGTAATAAACTTCTGGCAAATGCCCTCTAAAGCTATTATTTGTCAGTTCCGTGTGGCGTTCTGTTGACCCATCCAACCACCCAGACCTCCTCCATCCCTTCATAAGTACGTTTACTCCCTACAGACAGCACTCATGACTACCTTTCAGTAACCGCTGACAAAGCTATGATGCACAAACACATGGAAAACATCAGGTAGTGAATAATCCAATCACAACGATGATGAAAAGAACATGCAGAAATAGGCACACCAGGATGATCATCGCTGAATGTTTTACCATGTGTAAAACATTTTCCCCCTTCAGTCACTTCATCCAGGTGTCAGGCTGAAACACGTGGTTTTTGGACACATGCTGATCTTATTCTTCGGCGGACAGTTGGCACAGAACCTGTTGGGAATCTGGGTTAAGCACCCATTACATAATGAGAGTCACACAGCAAGAGCAGGTCATCTGGAGCCTCGTCACGCCCTTTGGTGACTGGATGCTCCCCTTTAAATAAGAACCCAACGCTTTAGGCTTGATGCTGTCAAATATATAGAAAATATCAGAGAAAAATGTACTTTAGTTAACATTGATGCTCAGATACAAAGTATAGGTACAAACAAAAAGAAAAAGAGAAGAATACTGTTTTCATGAACCACATATAGCGTCCCTAATGACACTCATGTTTGTTGGAGCTCCTTGTAATGATTTAAGAAGCCCATGTTGGAATCGGTGACAGGTGCTGCAGCAGCGAGGGGCACCGTGAACCAATTTTCACATCTGTTCCCTGCTGCCAGCAGGAGATGCCAACGGAGGGGCCGACTCTGTGGGAGCTCAGGAGCTCGAGCGCCCACGGGAGAAGGTGAGAAGCCACCGGGGAGTTAGGCTAGTGCAGGGAATTTGTGGCTTTGTGTGTTACTCTGGAAACACTACTGTCGTCCAGCAGCTCGTCAGTGGTTTCCATCACTCAGGTTTCTCCTAAAACATCATCTTTAATCAACAGAAGAGGCTTTGACCTTATTGGGTGAAGGTCACATGGTCAGAAAGTGACCAATCAAAGGCGCTGTGTTGGTTTTTATGTTATCAGGGTTGCATGTTACATGTTTTAAACATTTGATGACCTGAAAAGACAGCACGTACAATTTTAAAGTCACTCAATTAAATTTAATACGCTTATTGATTTAAAAATCAGGTTTAAGAAGGAGTCATCTGAAAGCATATTGATTTGTGTGTCGTATGAGTTCAATTATTGCTCTAATTTCTCTATTTTAGGCGTCTGGATCAGAGAAAACTGTTTAATTTTTTCATTTTGGTGTTTAGAGGAGCCATATGTGACCGGAATTTTGTTTAATGGTAACGCTATCACACATTCTGACTGACACAAACCTCAGTAGGGTCATCAGCAATGTTAGATTTAATCTTTTTGTACACATTATGCTTTTGCCTCATCTGTCTTACTACATTACAACATGGTGTGACTGCACTCAAGCCTCTACATTCACTCTACTAACAAATCCTTAAAGTGTTAGATAAAACCCAAGCGATCATCATTAACACATCCTTTTACAGATGTATACCTGATGTTTAAAATGATTCATAATCTTGCACCCCCTCCTCTTAGGCGATGGCTCACATAACCAGGCAGTGGTAGAGCAGATAGGCCCACTAGCTACTAACATTAGAGACTCAGGAAGCTTTGCAGTGTTTAAAATGAGCCCGAAGGTTTAGCTGCAAACTTGTCACCACCAATGATTGCCTTTTCTTTACTGCATTTCCTGATTTTATCTGTTATCTTGCGCTGATGGGCATAGTGACACCAGATGTAAACCAACTGCTAGCTAACTCTGACGCGGTTACTTTAAATTGTGTGCTGTCCCTACAAATGAGCAATAAAATGACATAAAATGGCACTGTTTAAAGCTTGTCCGATGTGGTTACCAGTAAAATGAACAAAGACACCAAAGTTACATTTAAAAGTAAACAGTAAATATTTAAAACCACTGTGGTATTAATAACCCCTCATATCTCTGCCTTTTTTTCAGAAACTGCTCCACTGCAGTAACAGGAAATGACATCGAAAATAAATAATAGAAAGCACTCACTTGTCCCAGAGTCTGGCCTTATCATCATGTTTATCATCTGTGGCAAAACGTTGAAATCTGGAGCTTGGATGTGCTTCAGTGCACGCGGCCTGAAAATCTTCCCATAAGATGTGAGGTTTGTTTACTCTGAAGGCTTCGGGGACCAGTGAAGGACCCCCGAGAGGGTCTCTAATAAAAACTCTGAGCCACAGATATTTCAGTCAAAGGATGTTTAGCCTTGCTGGGCCACAGTTTACACAGTTACAGCCCTGTGAACGTCTCACTGAAATAAAAACGAATAAGAAACCCAGACGAAAAAGACGTTCCTTTGATTTTCTTTATTTCTTTCTTTCAATAGATTTTACACTATCTTGCTGGAACCAAAGAAACATTTTGACTATAGAAACATAAAATAGCACAAAATATATGCAAAAGAATACATTTAAAAATGATTACACTGAAACTATAAATCCGATGAGGGTCTTTTTTTTGTCAATTTGTCTTCATGTCTTGTTGGGAAGGTAAACTGCAACAGTCCACCACCTGCAGCAGTCTCCAGTGTAGCGCCCTCTGCTGGCTAAAGCTGTGGATCACACGCTCCAAACGCTTCCATTGTTAAGGCAATGGGACGAAAAAGATGCCACTACAGATTTGGGAGACCAGAAGCAAAGACTAAAAGTGACTGTTTGCTCTGCTGCAGTCACCCTCCGTGTTTATTTCTCTTTTTGGCCTTGTGACGCTCACATTAAAACCTTAAAAAATGATTTTTCCGATATAAAGATACACATCTGAAATGAAACTCCGAAGGGATTTGAGAAAAGAGACCTGTTCCGAGTCCCTTTAATAAATTTTATAAGAGCTCTTAAAAACATAAAACCTTAAGCACGATGGACTCAAGATAAGGCAAAGTGTTTGGATAAGCTGAGTCTGCTCAGTTGACCAACTGCTCAGAAAGTGCTTACATTTTTTTTTCCTTTTTACCATCATTGCCAACACATTTCAAAATAAAAGAAGAAAAACAAAAAGAAACGTTACATCTCAAGAGGATTCCATACACAAGGGCGCTGTGGGTCACCAAATGAGGACATTTTTGTGTACAGACATTTTTTTCCACTAGAAACATTCAGTACGTTATCGTTTAGTAAGAAAAAGAAAATATCGTTTTTCCCATGCAAAATGTTGAATTTAAAGTTATTCGTATCTGCTTTTGATTGATGAACAGATTGACTGTACTAACAGGGTGCAGAGATCGGAAAACCCTTAAAGGAAACGAAAAAACAGATCACGTCTTTAAACAATATGAAAGTGCAATCCTAAACTCTAGTGATACATACGCCTCAAATAAAATGTCTCAGTGTGGAACCTAGAGGTCCTTTGTCGGGGGGAAGAGTTGTACATCTGAACTTATTAATTTATAGATTATTTAGTTCTTATATATATATATTTATATGCAATCTATGTAACATTGATGACTTTAAATCTATAAGTGTTACAGTCACAGCACTATAGAGGCTGTTATTTGCTAATGAAAATATTAGGTCATTGTCATAATCTCAGTGAAGAATAAGAAATGTTCATATCTTCTTTACAATCTACCTTGTGTACAGTGTTCTAGCAAAAAAAAAAAAAAAAAATCAACTTAACAATGTCATTTACAAAAATACCGAACTTTAGTAATTGCAACATTTGGTTGCCACAGCAACAACTTAATATTGTTATGAAATACTATTATACTAGAGTGAAAAGTACATCTTTTTTGAAATTTTCTTTGCTTTTTTTGGTAAAATGTCATCTATACAATAAACATTTTTTTTTGTCCAACAACACAAGCAACTCTATAACTATGCTCATTACTGCAACACCCGTGATCTTTTTTTTTAATCAATGAGAAGGCAAGAAGAGATCCAGTAGCTTTCCTATTGGCGGTTTTAAAACCCCGCCCCTCGAGACGTGTGCGGCTTCTCATTCGCTGACCTGACAGGTTAGACCTTGAAATGACCAACCGTGCAGAATGTAGCACAGCTCAATAAATTACATTCATTTCAAAATAGAATAGTTTACAACATTGTTTTTTTTTTTTGTTTTTTTTTCTCGACTAAAGTTTGACCAAGAGTAACATAAGATAAATTACAACAAAATAGAACTTTCACCACCTTCCACGAATATTACATACACGTCATAATGCATGTGAAGACAATCAAAGTGAAGGAAACTGAAAAAAAAAACAGGAGCGACACGTCACTCTTTGTTTGATGTATGATTGTGGATTGTCGATGTTAATCAAGCACCATGAAATTACATCAGAATTTGGAAAAAAATGGAAAGTAAAATTTCGTATCATGAGTTAAAACACGCTGCTATTCGTTAAAAAATAATTTAAAAAAAAGAGTCTAAAATGAGAATTTTTATGATGTTGGCTGAGAAACAAATGATTGTTCCAGGAGGTGGTGGAGGGTTCGGGTGGGGGTTCAAACATACCTTGATAGTAGACACAACACAAATTTTTAAATAACTTTGAATACATTTCTAGAACCATGAATATAAACTCTCAAAATAAGAGACACTTTTACATACATTACACAGTTTACAATACAGTTTTTTCTCACTCACGTTCCTCATGTAAACTACTCAAACCATGGTAAGAAACGATGGTACACCGTGAAAGTCACCAAACATTCTACAAAGCTATTTTTGATTTGTCGTTTCTTTAATTTTCTTTTTCGATAAAGTCACTTGTGATGTTAACGAGCCGTTTGCTAGAAAACTGCTTCCAAAATGTCTTTTGTCCCGGAAAAAAAATGTCCGTGTGGCTTCTGACAACCTGGTGTCTGTGTCTGTGACTTTTTAGTGATGCACTCTCGGATGTGTTGTTGTTGATGAGCATTTTTTAGGCACTTCTACAGTTTTTTTCTAAAATGGAACAGGATTATCGGTGATAGTAGGGTTGGACAGGACAACCGACGGTCACAGATAGCCCTCCAGTCGAAGTTCAAGTCATCTTTTTGCTTGACGGGTGTCGTCAAATGCACCGTTTTTTTTTTTGTTTTTTTTTAAAGTTTTTTCTTGTTAAGTCTTAGCACTTAAATCCCTCCCCGCCCCCCCCCGAGAAAACTCTCCTACCAGGCCTGGTGTTGCCATCACCTGCTAGACCTCGCTTCAAGTCCCAGTCTGCCGGCAGACCATCAGTCTTCCAGATACGAACACACATGCACACACACACACACAAGGCTTGGTATGTCTGGAACAAACCCTCAAGCTTTGTTGAGCCCTTGGCACGGAGTCGAGCCTTTAGGCTTCTCGGTAATGGCCACGACTATCTTCTGTCAACACTGGGCGCCGTCTTCCCCTGTCCCGACTGCATGCAACAAAAAAAAAGAAATCCGTGCACAATCTATCCCGCTGAACTGAACCCAGCAGCACAACAAATAAAGGGGCGAGTGGCTTGTGTTTGCAGTGTGGGAAATGTTTTTAAAAAAAGAAATTTGGGAGGGTGTTTTAATGTGGCTCTGCTTTCTGGCAGGTTGATTCGGCCGACTTCTTCCAAGCCGCGACTTTGGCAAGATGTTTCCGGAGATGAAAAAGTTGGCAGGGCGGAGGGAGGGACGGGAGGGACGGGAGGAGGGGAAAAGGGCGGGGAGGATAAGCTTCAACATGGCATCTTAACAGCATCTGGGGCAGATGAGGGTCACGGAGGAACCCTCGCAGGGACAGTCGCATTAAGAAAACATGAGCCCGTCTGCCCCAAGGACATTCAACTTTGTAGAGAGAGGAAAAAGCAAAAGACCGCAAAACCCCTCCTGAAAGCGCCGAGTGCGTAGGTGTGGTTGTGCCTGGGTTTTCTGTGACTCTTCCCGCTTCAGCACTATATGTCTCATATAGTGCAAAACAAACAGATTTCCTTTTTACGGACCAAAGGGGTGAACATTGTGCAGAGGTTTTTAGAATAAATATGCAAGAGAGAAGGGGGGATCCATGGTATTCTGGGTTGTTAAAATGACTTCTATAGTGTGTTTGCTATGTATGCACTATACATAAGGATATTTTTGACTTTTTCATGTTAATAGTTTCTTTTTTCTAGCAATACATACAGTATATATTGTTGTTTTTTTCTGTGTGTGTTACACCGGCACTGCAGTTCTTACGGTTAAATTGAAGTGTTACACTCTTAGCATGCAGGTTGCTGGACCTCTATGGGAGAGGTAAGGTAGTATTTACAGAGGGGCTGTTTTGGGTTTCCTAGTGCAGCTTCGTGACACTCCGTTCCCCTCCTGACGCTTACTTCAGGATGATCTGGAACACAGAAAATAGACAGTAGGAGAGAAAATTTTAGTTTACCTGTAGGGGCGAAACCATCTACTCACAAACAAGTGTATACTATGTCATGTCCATGTGCAAGTTTCAACTGATTAATTGAACAACATACGTTTCGCTGTGTCTCCTATAAATCTAAATCAAACAATATTTGCCTCTTTGTCCAATTAAAGTCTCAGTACGCTTCAAACAAAGTGCTTGTCAGATGATCGGACAGCATCTGAAGCCTCCTTTACAACTTTTCTATCTTTCCAAAACAGACAATTTGACATTCACGCCCATTTAATTGGCCAGAAGCTGTCAAAGTAGTCAGAATTCAAACTTTTTCTTAGAGCAGTCTCCAACCTATACTCTGGCTACATCCACATTAGCATGTTTTTGAAAAGAAAATAATCTCCGTCCAGATAAGCGTTTTAGCTCTGTTTCAGAAATAAATGCACGCTGGTCATGTGTGAACAAAATGTAGACGGTTGGTTGTTTAGTTTTAGAAAACAACACAGAAAAAAACAGAAAGTAGTCACATCTGCAAGCATAGAAAACAAGGTGAGCAACGCCTGAAGCCTCGTTCGTTATCTATATTAAATTAGCCACTGGTAGTCAAGGTTGATGTCATGAATCAGGGTAAATGTCAAATGTAGGGAGGCCCAATCAGAAAACAAACACGAGTGTCTGCGTCATCAGCCCAAACCCAATCTCCACTCTGAAGGCCAACAATTAACCCCTCAGAAAGGTAACTGACGTCACAGCTGCAGGGTAATTTTCATGAGGGCTCCAAATTGCATAAAAAGGAAGAATGGAATAAGCGTTGACTAAAAGTAAGCCTGAATTTGTGTTTCATTCACAGCTGCCCAGTTTGTGACGTCACAGTGTTTCTGCACATCGGTAAATCCTAGGTTTGACTGAAAAATGCAAACAATCTCTACAAACGTGCAATAAATAACCACAACAGAGAGCAGCCAGATGCATCCACTTACAGTTACCTTCCTAGCAGATTCCTTCCCTACACCATCCATCTTTGGTTTGTGTACATTTTCTGGAGGGAAGGACAACCACGTTTAAATGTCACCACTTTTGCAATGAACTATGGGCAAGTCTGTCAGATATATGGACTCACAGAAAGGGCACATAATGGCG
This sequence comes from Dascyllus trimaculatus, assembly GCA_024666655.1. Lineage (NCBI taxonomy): Eukaryota > Metazoa > Chordata > Actinopteri > Pomacentridae > Dascyllus > Dascyllus trimaculatus. The sequence goes on along the minus strand of CM045468.1, from coordinate 10,471,665 downwards.
TTGAAAAGCTTCCATGAGAGCCCTCGTGCACTTAGCAGGAATGTGCCTCAAAGTCTGTGAGTGTGAAGATTAGCCATTGTTTCTAAAAGTCTCAGTTCTAAAGGTCCTGAAACTGTGGAGTAGTGTGGATGCTTAATGTCGCACAAGTTCTACAGATTAGAAACAAGGTATCTTAGTGTGGATGTAGCCTTTGTTTGCTCTGGTCCAAATCATTAGCTCTGCTATTGCTATGTCTGACCTTTGGTTATTAGATCACTAAAAGTGCAGAATGTTCACTGCACTCATTAGTTGACTGCATCTGGAAAGGAGGGATCGATGGGTTTTTCAGGGTCGATACTGATGCTGGTTATTGGTAATCAAGGAGGGTCGATAACCAGTGTTTGTAATCGATATTAGGTGTAATGTTTTAACGGCATGTGATATATAAGGGTTACTATAGCTGTATAGTAAAACAGAAACAGGACGCTCTCCTCTGTTTATGTGGAATCGACTGAGATTGAGTTTGTCTCCTGCAGTTCTTCTCTGTTTTCCGAATCATTCACTGTTCTGTCACTTTCATTACCCACTAAGGTCCAGATCTGAAAGCATTATTAGTTATTGTTTTCCAGCCTCTGTTTCAGGTTAATCTGTGGCTGCCTTCTAACTCAGCCGCTAGCTGTTAGCATAGCCTTAGCCACTGTGAGAGAAGCTAATTTCCTGGTTTGGGGGTGTCTTGTTCAGTTTTTTTCTGCTTGAGAGACATTTCTGAGACAACAAAGTGATGACAGACAGAGAGAGGAGGCTGCATCAGACCTGAAGTAGCGCATTTAATTTATCAATAATTGGCAAACAATTTACCGATACAGATAATCTGAAAAAATGACAGTCACAATAATCGGCAAGACTGATAATCGGTATATCCCTACTGGAAAGGGAGCAAAAAAGCAACAGCAGGACTCTCAGTGCAGTTGTTTCGGTCTGCACCCAAGAATTGCACCTGGATTCAGATATTCCCAAGGCTGCAATGGAACCCTGGATGGAATGTAAATACCTTTGCTTTTAGAAATGACATATTCTCCAACCTAGTGTCTTTGAAGCGCACTGAGACCTTAAGGCAGCAGTCAAGTGTTTTACCACTACAAAAAATACCCTGGAAAGGTCAGGCAAACACAGATATATATTTGTCTCTGAATAGTATTTTTCTGCCGCAGTCGTTCAGCTGTGGTGACGCCACCTGCCTGGTGTTTCATGCAGATAAGACCAAAACCTTCTGACTATTCGCAAACAGCTTTTGACCCTGTTCTGGTCACCTCTGAGTGTATTCTCTCTTTAGGAGATAAAGACTAATCCACCACACAACAAAGAGAGAGAGAAAGAGAAGAAGAGAAAGTGAGACAGAGATTGTCTATTGAGGCTGGTGAGGGAGGACAGGTAGAAGAGCTGCTGGCTGCCATCATGTGGGCGATGCTGGCAGCGAGCCAACGCAGAACAAAGCCGCATGGTGCTTGTTATTAGACAATGGACGGCCAGCAAAGGATGGAAGCCACTGGTCACATCACAGGAGGTCACCACAGTGGGAGAGCGTGTGATGTGCACGGGCTGAGAGGAAAAGCCTGCTCCACAGTGCAGAGTGGTATGAAAATAGGGGAATATTTCAGGGTGCCAGATGGGTGGGATTAACTAGAGAGGACGGTACAAACAAATGCTGAGAATTGTTTGCAGGTCCTGTTTGCCAAAGATTTGGTGCAGTGATACTAGCAGCATGTTCCAGCCCAGAAGACAGCACCTGTCACAGTCAGACTGGTGTTGCAGAGTGTGCGATACAGAATCATGGAGGAGGTTTGAAGAGTTGTCGCTTCTTTTTTTACAGATTACTATCAGATAATTATTATAATTGCATGAGATCTTAGTGCCTTGGTCTGTTAATTCAATAACTGTGATAGGAATAATGGCAGGTTCCCAGTAGAGGGAGGTGAGAGACTGAACTGATACTGTAGCTGAAGAGCTGCTCACAGATATAACAATCTGTAATTATCCTTGAGTCTGTCAACTTATTTTCCATCAGTTCAGTAACTGAAGTGATCGCCTCCAGTCTCTAATACAATCTTATGGCAGTAGAGGGCACTGTAGCTTCACAATCTCCAGCTAATGTATTGATGTCACCAGACTCCAGAAATGGCAGCACATGGTTAATGTGTGCTGGGATATGGAATGATGTGATTGGCTGCTGCTTATCATGTCACTTAATGGTTCACAGGGTCACGAGGTGACCAGACTGTGAACCTCTCAGCATGTCTGCAACATCCTGGCCTCAAATGGGTGTGTGTTAGTTGTCATGTTTAATATAATAACACAGATCCCCACTAAACGATGCAATTCAGCAAAGTTATTGTTTCTAAAATCATAAAGCACAATTAAATATCAAGGATTTAGGTTCAAGAAGCACAGTGGTGACGAAGGAGATGCTAAAAGCTAATGTTAGCCACCTAGCATTAGTACAAAGTCAGGATTGTTTGGGGCTGTTTTCTGCAAAAACAGTGACGTCAGCGGCATGTGCTCTTAAAAAAAATAGTCTGGGTGTGTTTTCTGAAAAAACCATATGATGCAGATGACTGTAGTAAACAAGGCGTGCACTGTATGCAGCACAGCTGATGTTTATAAGTGTTAACTGTGTCCTAGCTGGCGTGATCTGCACTGAGGATGGAGTGGAGGGGAGAAAAAGACGAGGGGACAGACGGAGACAGACAGCGAAGGCTGACGTCAGTGTTTCTCCGGCTCCTTGTCCCACATGCATCTTTAAAGAGCAGCTCTGCTTCCTGCTGCTACTGCTGCTGCATGCCAATTACAGGAGGAGACGGTGACTCACGGGAAGTGCACACACTGCTGGCCTATCAGGGGCAATAAAGCACAAAGTACTGGGACCAGATCCTCGCTAAATGATGGAAGAGGGGATCTCAGACAAAAGATTCGTTTTCATTTTTTATTATGAAAATGAACGCCCTGATTTCCCACACTGAGAGTCATCATTGTATTTTTTTAGACTGAGATGGGATCATGACACTATTAGTAAAGGTAATGTTAAATTGGTTCTTTTCAAAAGAACTGATGATCATTCTAAAGTATATTTTCTCTGTACACCAAGACCAAAGAAAAACAGAAGAGTAGTGAGAAGAAGTGGTACAGAAACAGATGGAAAATTAGGACACTGATCCCTACAACTGTTATGAGTAGAATTTTACTCTACACATTTATTTTAAGAAAACACAAACAAAGAGATTATAATAGCGTGCTGAAGGTTTTCCTAAATTCAGAACATTTCTAACTGCCCTGTGGTGGAAACTTTTTTGCGCTCACTGAAAATGGCACGATTGTTTTCCAGTTCCATGTCTACTTAAGGAACACTTCTCATCTGTGTGTCCTTAAGATACCTCTGTACAGAACTACCAGTAAATGATTACCAGCTGTGTGAGGCCAGAGCGCCAGCATTGTGCTAAAATTTCCAGGTTTAAAATGGGGCACACATGCGTCACTCTGGCATTCAAACCTGGCCCTGCTTCCTTGGCTCCTGCTGACACGCAGCAACAGGAGAGCCGCCGATCAGAGGCCATATTTAGACAGCTTCTGTGATCATTTTTCCTCTGTCTGTCTCCCTCTGACAAGCATAGCCTAGAACTGTTTCCTCACTTGATTTATCCTCCCTTTTATCCTACAACCAGGAAAAGGTAAAAAGGTGAAACTGGGAGAACTGGAAACAGGAAGAGATCCAACATAGTGGCTGTTATGAACCGGCTGGTAAGTGCTGCAGAAATTGCCTGTATGTATTTGCTTGGATGTGTGTGTTTGCAGAGCACACAAGCAGTACAGATGACGCCCCTACTGCAGATGGAGAGGCTTATTCGACAACAACGAGAAAAAGTGGAAAATAAAACTTAAAACAGAACATGCAAAAACAAAACCAGGAAGTAGTGCAACACAACACAACTACTACTTGCAAATGTGGGAGCTCTGAAGAAGTGCTTGTTGGGAGTGCCGAATGGTTTTTTATTTAGCAATACCATGCACTGCACTGGCACCGGCTTGCTCAGGTAGCCCCTTTGCTTTGTATTCGCTGGAAAACGCCCACTCACAGGCTTTCATGCCAGTGTGAGCTCGCCCTGTGCAGGCACATGGATGGATGGGGAGGGGCGAAAGGCTCAGCTGCAGGTTATTGCAGCTCACTATTAGAAGGCAGTACTTATTCAGAGCTCCAGGGACTGATGAAAGAAAGCTTTAAAAGGAGCAAACCTGATTGGCTGGTGCTGTTGCTGCGTAGGGGACACTTGTGGCAGGAGTTGTTGCTGCAGAGACAGTAGCAGGCGTAGCACTGTACATCATTGGGACTTTGTTTTGAGGGTAGGAAAGGGGAGAGGGAAGGAGGAGGGAAGAGGGAAGGAGGTGGTAGCAATGGACAGGTAGGTGGAGCATTATGGTAACCATGGTAACAGTCATGGTGTTTGTGTGCGTGGCGACGGTATCGATTATTGTTGTTGTTGTTGATGGTGGTGGTGGTGGTGGTGGTGGCGGATGTTACAGAGAGCCAGCAAGCCATCGTTAGGGTTACACCGGCAGATGGCATGCAACCATTCACAATGCAAAGCAAGGAGGACAGAAAGAAAGAAAGAAAAAAGAGAGCATGGGAGAAAGAAAAACAAAACAAAACAAAAAAAACAAGAGGAGAGAAGCTGATTACAATCACAAGTAAGGAAATTTATACGGAAAATCAGTTTGCTGTTTTTCCCAGAGAAGTTAAAGGGCACAAAACACCAATTACAATGAATCAATGACACTTTTGGCAGCGGGGATGGGAATTTTTCGTTTTTTAATCCATGTGAGCTGCAGGGAGATGCCAAAAACCCAGGCGGCTACTTCACCGCACAGGCCAAAAACATGCGGTTCTGGTGGATTGCTGTAAGATTTCTTTACAAATCATTTTTTATCGTCTTTATTTTGCTCCTCATTTGCTTATGTTGGACCTGCTGATTAGCCGACCTAGCCGTTTTTTGTAACTCCCACCCCCTTTTGGCAGAGACAAAACGCTCCAGTTGTGTGTAATTTCTCTGGGAAACTGATTTAAATTTCCTGATCAACACAGCACAGCAAACAGACAGAAGCTATCCTACAGCTTAAGAACAGATCAGTCTGCAGTACTTTATCCACATTAATCATAAACAAACAGTCATTAGCAAGAAAGTCAGTCAGTAGGGAAACAAGAACTGGAAGTCACAACTCTTTCAGGTGACACAAAATGGACATGAGAACTGTGATTCATCATCATTACTATTATTATATCTCAGCCTAAAGAAACAGGTGGTTGGATGACTTAGAGAGCACATTTTAAAAAGCTTCATCACCGCCACAGAAGCAGCGATACACATTTTGTCTCACCTGCAAGGGCTGCAGATTTTTGCCCACTCATCCCACACCCAACCTCCCCTCCCCCCGAAAAAACCTAAATCAGACAGTGTGTGTGAGAGAGCAATGGGAAGGGTCAGGACCTACCAAGACTGCTAGCAGGAGTCATGCACAAGACTGACCCTGTTGTGTTCATGCAGAGAAAGACAGAAAGAGAGAGAGAGAAGGAGGGAGACAGAGAGAGAGAGAGAGAGGGAGAGAGAGTGAGAGAAAGAGAGAGGAGGAAATAAATGGGTTAATTGAGAGGGAGGAGAACAACAAGGTTAGACAAGACAAAAAAAAAAGCTCCAAGACTTCACTCAGTGGCGATGTCAGCTCATCGTGATGGAAGCAAGCAGAGGAATTCACTTACTGAGTCATTTATTAGTGAGAAAATATTGTTTAAATACAGCTGCAGCTACGTCAGACACAAAGCAAACCAACATATACTGTAAATGGCCACCTTGCGAAGGTGCAAAGTCGATTCTATAGTTTACTGGTTGGAAGGAAATGGCGAAGAATCAGTCATGTGTTAACACTGATTATCATATAATACGCGCTTTATTTGCTTTAAACTGCCTCCATCTTTGTTGAGTGTTTCTAAAGGTTAGAGGGCATTGATTTTTGGACAAACTACAGAGCCCTCTGGCACACGTTTATAAATAAAATGGCTCAGGCTGTACAAGTAAAATTGGCTTGATGTCTCGGATCCAGCCTTTTATAAAGTCGCTACACGCTTCAATTAATCCACAAACAGCCAAATTCAAGTTTTCACACTTGACTGGACATTTCGGTGCATGTACAGCACTTTCTTGTAATTTTGAAGTTGTTCTGTGGCCATAAAATACTGCAGTTAAATAGCTGCAACTATTACATACATGACATAAGCAAACTGAGGAAATATAATCAAACAAAATGTAATTTATAGTAAAAAAAGAAACTAATGATAGAGAGTAAAACTAAAGCTAAGCAGCAGCATCATGCAGTGTCAGTACAATGATGTGCACAGGCTTCCATTCAGATTTGGCTCAAATGAAGATGGGTAGGGTTTGCTGCATCAGAACAAAAACATGTATCCAAATATTTCCTCAGTCTTTTACGCTGTGGAGAAACCCTACCCATCTGAAACTTAACAGATTAGTAAAAAAAAAAAAGAAAAAGATTTGCACACATGACTTTGACCCAGGGCTACTTCCCACACACAGATACAGAGGGAGGGAGGGATGGAGGGCCGTCAGGCATCTCAAACCAAGGGAGACAAAAAGAGCAGGTAGTAAGGAGAGCGAGGGGTAGCAGTCTTATCCTCATGACTCATGAGTGTGGCTACAGGCTTCCGTATTAGCTGCAGTTAACTCACTTAGCGGGTGACCCGAGGGCCCTTAAGCTACTGTTAGTTTCTGTGTGACGAGCAGACAGTGTGAGTGTTTTGTTGTGGGCAAAAAAGAACTGAGGAGGAATGACGGAGAAGACCTGAATTAATTTGGGAGAGTTGGAACTAAATTGCTTTCTTGAAATTTCCAATATCAGCGTCTGTCAAGGCAGATTAAATACACACTGAAAATGCAAAAATGCATTTTTGCTTTTATAGTTTGGTCCTTCAAATTGGGGCCTAAACAGGATTTGTGCTGGAAACACTCGAGCTTGTTGGCACTAGGATGGCTGCTGTATCATATTTATGTGGTAATATATCATATCTTTTATTGCTCTGAACAAAGCCTGCAATGTTTTTCCACCTGGCAGCAATTACATGTTTATATTAGCAGGCAGGGGATCAAAGTTTAGGGATGGCACGGGGAATAGTAAAAATGCTAGCACACAAAATCATAGTGGAGCTTTTTATGTGCATTACTCAAGTTAATCTATTTCAAAAAGTAAAGTAACACCAAACAGATGTAAATAAACACGGGAGAGTGTCTCTTTCAGGATGTAAAACTACAAAAAGATAAGTTTATGATAGATAGAGGGATAGCCGAGTACATTCAGAGTTTATCTGTGTGTTGCATGCCCCATGTACCTACAAGTGCTTCTACCTGCATGTGTGTGCATCGATTGGGAGCTCTTACCTGTGGGAAAGAAAGCGGGCTGCTGGAGCTGTGCGTTGGCAAGCGCCTGCTGGTAGTGCAAAACACTGGGGTTGAACAGGGAGCTCGCTCCGTTGCTCTTCTCAAGTGCTGGTCTCTTTGGTAGGGGCTGGAGGACGCCGTGGGGAAACGCCTAGCCACCGAAAACACACACACACACGCACACACACACACAACAGAAGCACAGTAGATTTGAACTGTATACTTCCACAAGCCAACACTAATATTTTCTACATCTGTTATTCGTCTATGCACAGCACAACAAGGCAAAAATGGAAAGTTGCTGTAACTATCACAAGGACAATGAGAAACTACACCATAGCAAGGCAATCATCAACAACACATTAAAGAAAGTAGTGTGATAGCTGAAGTTATTTTAGCATTACGTTTTTCAGTCAATAAATGTACAATACAAACTAGAGTTGCCACTTGGTGATCATAAATGATAAATATTTAAACATTTAAGTGTCTTACAGGGTTTCACAAAAACAAAAGAGCCAAATTAAATTTTGTGAGTGGCTACAGTACAATTAAAGAAGCTACATGCAAAGCAAAAGGTGAAAGGTCAAAGTACCAGGTCTACAGTTGCCTCGAGGGGTCGCTTCATTGCTTTGGCAGTCGACTGAGTCTTTAATTAGCAGGCAGCGAGCACATGATGGCAGTGGGCCAATGGGATTCAAGCGTATTAACATACAGGTAACAGCAAGCAGAGGTGCGTCATGGGGGACAGCATTGCATTGTGGATAGGTGAGAAGGAAAAAAACAAAAACAAAAATAATCTGAATGCAAGTATACCACATACAAAACAATAGGCATGCACATAAACAAAAAATTGTTTTGTTTACTTTAAAGAAACATTGCTACTTTTTGAATTAGTACAAAAGCAAAAAAAGCCTCTACATTAACCTTTGGTTAAAAAGCAAGAGTCTATGATGTACTTCAAAACTACTGGGAAAGCATTTAGTAGTAACATCAGCTATTTCTGAACAAATTTAAAATATCTACGCATGAACAAAAAGCAGTATGGTAAACACAACTGATTCAGACTAGAAATACTGGGCTGACACTTCATGTGAGATCTGTATAGCAGTAGGATACTACACACATTATAG